>JARFIY010000308.1:1472500-3872500 GCA_036346155.1 Sinelater perroti | reverse complement strand
AATGGAGTTCATTTAAAGATCCTCAAATTGGTAGTTGTTCTCTTTCAAAGAATCTTTCAAATATAAACCACTTCTGTCACCCGTTACAATAGTCTACAGCAAATGAGATGAAATTCCCAACTGAAGCACTTAACTGTTTGATATTAACCACAATTAAATTTTATTCAAATCTTCACAAAACAAAAGAAAAACAAGAAGACAGAGCTGTTTAAACTACATATTTAAACCAAATAAATATTAATAAGAAAATAATATGAAAAATGAATGAACACCAACAAAGAAATTAATGAAAAACAATACAAAACATGACTAAGCAAATTAAATTAGATCAGAATATGGTGTGCGGCAGGTCAGCTGCGAACTCTCCGGATACACGTAACGTTCTATTGTTGCTTGGTGGCGGATGCCAGCGTGCCTTGGCTTGGCGGCGTCAAACCTGGGGGGTGGGTTCTTACTTGGCCAAATGTATGCTTATTGGAGCACCACGGACGGGTGCAGAACACACGCAAAAAAGGCAACGCGCAATCAAAGCGCGATATTGCGATTGCCTGGTCAGCCTCGGTTGGCAGCCAGCTACGCTGTTTCAAAAAGGTTGAACTTGGAATACTGGGTCGGCGATCATACAGTCCTTTTCTTTTGTGAAATCTCCTTTAGCTGTGAATAGGGTTGGGCAAGCGAACACGTCAAGGTTGCGGGTAGAGACGGAATCAGGGCCAAAGGTGGCTTAGAGATGTGCACGAAGCAGTGACATTAAATAAACTGATTCAATATGCCAATGAGCCATAATTAAAATGTGCGGCACCCAACAAGCAAAAAGTTTCCAACCCTCAAAGTTTGTTCAATATAATGTTAATGTTTTCATACAAACGCGATGATGGCAAACAGGTATATTTTTGAAAAGAGGGCAGAGGGACGAGAGAGAGAGAGAGTAAAATTCCAGCGGCAGTGAGGGTCAGGGAAAGGAGCAGGAGGGGTTAGAAACTGGAGCTAAGACTACTCTTTCAATAAATAGTTGAAAAAATCATACGTTTCTTCCTGTCTATTGTGCAAGTTATTTTTTAATTATGCTTTTAATGTGATCACATTTTAAAGCTAGCTCAATGATACGTAAGAAAAAGGCAAGTTTTTACATGTACAAACTTTAATTTTGACCTACAATTACTTTTATTTCTGTCGCTCATTACCGCTAAGATTTTTGCCACACTCTTAGCCTACTGCTTCCTTCAAAACGCCGCAGATGAAATGAGGCTTTGCAACTCATCCAAAGTGACAGTTTACTTTTAGACAGTTGTGATGCGTTTGCCAACATCAGAACTTTACGAGTGACCTTAACGATGGTAGTCTTCTAAAGATGTATTTTATTCTTCTTAATTTCGACTACAAGTTTCATCAGCTCTGCCCCCATCGTTTAGTGTCCAAGAGGTCTTTCACCTGTACGTATTTTAACTTTGTATATTTTTTAAAATCCTTTCATTATCCATTCGTTGCACTTTCGTTTTTCTTTGTTTGGCCCACTTGATTACACATTTTGTTATTTTTGTTTCTATCTCTTAGCGTTACTGATGTAATTGTTTTTAACAGTACCATCTTGGTTGTTCTCATTTCTGTTCTGTAATTTTCGTTTTCGTTTTTTTTTTATCCAGTCGTACTATTGTTCTATATGTTTTTGTTTTGCTTTCCAATGACAATTTTTCACCCGCATTGCTTCAAATTTTTGCAATTTTTTTTAATTGGATCAGGCTTTTTCCTGGATCAGGAACGTGGAACAATTTAACTTAACGCCCATAATTTTTATGTGTTACGTTCATTTGCAGTAATTTTTAATTTTTCCTTAAATTAATGTCGGCAGCAGTAACAAAATGTTTGTTTTCATTCTGAAGTTGCATAACCTAACTTTAGTACTGTCGACATTTTGGTTTCGTTTTTACAACAGACAGGGAATTATTAATTAAGATGGTAAATATGTATCTGTTCCTACACCATGAAAGGGATAACAGATACAAAAGCAACATAACTATGCAAAATACCAGGGAGGACATTGCTGCCGCTACTGCGTTTGGGCATGCGCAAATTTCAAATCTTTACATAAATCTTACGTTTGTTTTACATATTTCTTATTGGCTGTTTATGCTTACGTTCATTATGAACGGGCGCGTACAATCGAAACTTCGCTCGTCGGAAGCAAACCAAACGATCGTGTTAGACGCCCGATAGCTGCGATATAAATTAAGTGCTTAGAGCGCGGCACGTCAAATTTCGTATCAGCCGTTTTTGTTTACTTTCCGTTCAAATGTATAGTCTGTCTTTGTTTACAACGCACGGACCTACCCGTGTAACTAAAGGGTCAAGAATTACGCCACATTTCTTTTGTTTACTTTTTGTTCAAATGTATAAATAGATTTTTTTTACTCGACTGAACATTTAAAAGCCCACATAACACAAGAATAATTAACTGGCGTAGTATAAAAGTTTTATTAATTGTGCTTCTGTTTTTTTCTAAATTCTTGCTGTTAAACATTATTTTAAAATAAAATTTAATTTGACAAAAAATAACCTTCTCAGCCACAATAAACATTATTGACTTAAACCGTTGCACGTTTTCTATAAAGCAGCGCTGTTCATATTGAAAAATGCTGCTTCGATAGTTGTCTATAAAGATGACACATTAGATTCTTAGTAACTCTTTCGACTACGTCCCAAACATAGTAATCGAGAGATTTAAAATTAGAGATATTGAGGCTCCAGAATTCTTTAGACCAGAACATGTCCACGTTACCCAACAGCTAGTTCTAGACTAAATGGCTTATATGTGCCGGCGCACCATCCTGCTGAAATACATATCGCCTTTTCAAGGCTACAGTTTTTATTTGGAGAATGGATCGCTCACTGACACCAAACACAAATTTCTTTAATGATTGCCCCGGGCCCTCTAAAATCAAAGTCTAAGTTTTTCTATTACTACCGAAATCCGTGCTATTTGTTCTCTCGAATGACTCTTTCGCGACGAGTTAGCGAAACTTTCTCTAGACTTCTCGGAAGCATTGTATTTCGCAACAATACCATACACAGTTGATCTCGGATACCCGAAGAACGAACGTCCAGTGCGAAGACTTTCTATAATCGCGGTTTTTCGGTTGTACTCCCAGTTTGTTTACAACAGCTTGTCCATTTTGAGATTATGACTGTTTCCTAAGAGCATATAGCTTTTATGAATGCCAACAACGACCTATCGCGGCAGTAATAAAAGGCCCGCCAATTTAGATACGATGGTCGCAATTGTCGATGACATTTTCACGTAGAGTCGCTTCAATGATATTTATCTCGGCAATTATGTTGTTTTTGAGGTCTTGGTTGGTGGCTGGTTTGTTGATGCAGACTTTACTTTTTAGATCTTCCCACAAAAACTAAAGGCGTCAAATTACACGAATAAGTAAGTCAATTAACATTTCCATTTTTCGAAATTAAATGTTCACCGAACTTCGACTGCATTAGCTCGATGTTCGCACGTGTTGTATGGTATACTGCGCAGTTTTGTTGAAAATAAACATCATTTCTATCATTTATCAGTTATAGTCATTAATCATGCTGCGGATAATCACATTTTAGCCCTATTTTCGAAAACAAAATGGTCCAATAACATCTTTTGACCACAGAGAACACCAAACAGTCACATTTTGAGGCTGCATTGGGTGTTCTTGATATTCTCTTGGATTCTTGTTGGCCCAAATGTGACAGTTCTGCTTGTTCATCGTCCCAGTCAATGTGAAATGCGCCTCATCGCTAAAGATGATTTTCGTTGAAGAATTCGGATCAATTGCACGATGTTGGAGGAGTTAATTAGAGAAGACACGTCGGTTGAAATGATACCTATATGTATAAAATAGTCACGAATTAATAGACTCTAGAATAGGAAGGAGATATAGATATTTGAGTTTTTAATCAATTTTTGATCGCAGTTCCTGTTACTTATAGCAGAACCATGTAAATAGCAGTTGTTACTTGCAAGAACTGTACCAAGATGAAACAAACAGCCCGAATGAGTAAGCAGAAACGATAAGCGCGTCGGAAAGAATAATCGCTTTGTATTTCTGTGGAAGCAAACAATTACACAGGAAGGACGGCCGATAATGGTAATTAGTGCTGGCCAGTCGGCGGCCCGGGCGGCTAGTTTTCCTCGGTAGTTTTCCGCGCCGGAATTTACACCTCAATTGCCCGCCTCTCCTTCGGGACGGCTTTCCTGCGCGCAGCGGATAGCGCGGCGTCGCGCGAGGCGTTCGTCTTATCAGCTGAGCCCACCTTAGCGCAAATTAGACGTTGCGAAAATTCGAGCGAGCGCGCGCTGCTCGAGGAGGTTTTCCGTTTGTGGCAATTTTGAAACGGCAGATAACGCGCGATTGCGACAGTCCGCGCCGTGGCAACGCCGTGCAGTCGTGTGCGCTTGCAAATGTGAAGTGTCGTGGTTCCAGCAGCGATCGACGTTCTCATTCGACTGACGAGCCGATAACATGTAATGATCTTAAGTATTGCCTTTTAGTGTAAGCGCCATGTAGATTGCGCCACTCAGAGATGGGCTTATGTTGCCACTAGGATGGTTGGATGGTAACTGTCTGGCAGCGTTTTATAAGAATTTTCGATTAGTAGCTTAATTAAAAAAATGTGCTACGAGGTGCAACTATTAAATTGTTGATTAGATTACAATACACTTGACCTTACAGAAATACACATCTGATATCTTTTTTGTAAGTTTTGCATACAAACAAGTGCCTCATCCATTTCTTTATATAATTCTCGTTTCTGAGTTGTCATCCATCTTATCTCTGCTTTGTTTTTCTTCACGCTTTCTATTCTGTTGGTATTCGTGTTCATATAACCTATTTATTTATATTCGAACTGTATGATCTTGAATTGTCACTTATTTCTTATTACTGTTTGTCTTTTTATATTTCTTTGGGTAACTGCTACCTTAGGTAATGTTCTTTTTGTAAATGCCCACGTTTCTGTGCCATATGTAAGTACAGATACTACGCTATACTTGTGTGTATATTTTTCAAATCTGCATATTGCATGTTTTTATCTAAAGTTATCATTTGATTATTTGTTGACCGTTTCAACAACTTTTTCTAATTATATGTTTTCTTTTTCTTCTTGACATGATCTTTGTATAATTTTTGTTTTATTCATATTTATCGTGAGCTCAATTTTTCTGGCGTTTTCTTTAGTCCTTGTAGAATTATTTATAGGTCGTTTGTATCGTCTGTTATTAGTACAACGTCGTCGGAAGATCTTAAATTATTCAGTTTTCTGCCATTGATTTTCCTTTAACTTTATAAATACATCTTGTAGTACTAATGTGCATATTTTTAGAAATATGGCGTCTCCTTGGTGTAAGCTTTTCCTATCTTTATTGGGTTAGTTTCCTCATGTAGCTTTATAGTGTCCGTTGCTTATTTATTTTCTATTAAGTCGATGTACCTCGAGTTTATTCGGCAGTTCTTATGGCCCAGGGGTTGACCGTGCGAGCGCTTTATTGGAGTGAACAAAGGTCAAGTATAAATATCTACATTGTATCCTCATATTTTTTCTATAACATTACGTACGGTTTGTAAATGATCTATTGTGCTACATTTTTTCTAAAACCGGCCTGCTGTGGAAGTTGGTACGAGTCGAACTGGTGTTTGTTAATATTTTAGTGAGTAGTTTATATGCCTGACATAAACTGATTGTTCTGCAGTTATAAAGTTGTTTTTGCTTCCTTTTATTGTGAATTAGGACCATCAATCCATTATTTCATCCCGACGATTTTAATATATTCTTTTTAAAACTGATTTTGTATTTATATATCCAAGTTTTATTAACATAAACATCTTTATAGAAGTTTTCTATTTCTTTTTAATTACATTTTTGGAGTAGGAGCATAAGCTTGAATAATTTTGAGTTACTATCGTTGTTCTATTATGCATTTTTCAATTTTTTTTTGCAACATAGTAATCCTATACTGCCGATATTGTTGTTTGTTTTAGTTATGTTTTGTGTATGGAACAATACATTTTCTGTTTCCAACTTTGTGCATGCTTTGTCTGTTCTTCTGACTTTACTAAATCCTGAAATGTGCCTTATTTCTTCTTCCCATTCTAGCAATCTTTTGTTGGTTCTAAATTTTTCTACACTGCACATAGCTGTATATCTGATAAATTTCTGAAATTAAATGTCTCACTTAGAAATATGACCACTGCTAAATTGCCAACCAAAAAGATAATTAACTATGGTCAAAAGTGTGAGGTACCCTATAAGAATACATCTCTAGAATTAATTTGTGTGTTTTCGACAAAAGGTACACCAGTGTTACTATTTACTAGATACTATCCACGTTCACCCCGCTTTGCAGGGGTCAGATTTTTAGGAGAAATTTCTTTTTGAAATAAATAAAATATTTGACCATCAAGGTGACATGAAAAAACCTTGAGAGGACCAAGGCCAGTAGTCGTACAAAAAATCATTTGGTTCGGTTTGGTCGTTTTGGCGTGATATGCAGACGTATTGCATTACACTTTGTTTTATATATATAGTTAGGTATTCTATTTTTTGTTGCTCTATCTTAAATTTAAAAACAATATCTAAAGCTACCCCAGAGGGGGTTTAGATCTAGCATTTGGGCTAGCCAATGTAAGAGCTGCACTTGATTGCTTGGAAAGCACTGCATTCTATCTGCAGACTTGTGTCAAGGAGGACTGCCAAAATTTGATTTTGTCACCAAAAATATTGGTGTAGAATAGGTGTATAACCGTTTTCAGCAAGCAATATATTGACCAGTATTAAACCCTTATATGACACACTTAAAAAAGTATCATAAATGACACATGGGGTACTTTGGACTCTACCGCGTAAAAGATGAATAACTTTTTGAGTTTTAAGGATTTCGATCTGAAATTTTTCTTTGTACGTCTTTGATGTCTAAATTAAATGGCGACATGACTTTCGAAGTGAAATTTTACTATTTTGATTGAAGTGACAAAAATGGGTGTAAAATGCAAACTTGGACCAAAGCGCGTAAAATATTTATAACTTTTTGAGTTTTTAATATTTCGATATGAAATTGTTTTTGGGATGCTTCCTATAATTTCTGTAAAGGATGATATCAATTAGAAAGTGGAATTTTATTATTAAATATTATTAATCAATTCATGAAAATTGTGTTTTGAAAAAAATCATGATTTTTGCATTATAGATGTTTTATTTATAAAAACAATTACCGAAATATTATTTTTAGTAGGAATTTACATTACATAAATACAATTACTAGAAAAATGATGATAATTAAAATTTTACGTAAGTATCAACTTATTCTACTTCTCCTTATTTCGTACACAAGAATATTCGATCCCACATCGGTCGGTTACACGAAGGACACTTCATTTTCGATTTTTTATTCTCCGAGCGCTTGCACAGTGCACATCCTCATTTTAGCAGGGAATTTTGGTCTTTCGCTTTCATGTTGCATCGGCTGCTCCAGCTGCAATATGGTCTTTATTCCAGTTCGAATGCTGAGTCGCGAAGCTTGATTATCTAGGAGCAACGGCAGTTGCGGTTTCATGAAATGCAAGGCCAATCTTTTTAAACAAGCCTTGACTTTTACAGTACTGTTAATGTTTTTAACTAATGCGCATTTCAATAAAATGCGAGCATTCACAGCTGCTTGATCTAGGAATCCGAAGAAGCATTGCATTGGCCATCGATTTGTCCGTTTTGCGACTGTATACGCATAACAAAGTTGGTCGAAACAGTCGGTACCACCTTTTGTTTTATTGTAGTGTAATATAATGTTTCGTTTACCATTTGTAATATCTGTCGAGTCTGAAAAAGTCGATGCAACAATAACTATTTTGTTTTTTTTTGCTGTGTGCGATAATAGTGTTACTTGTGATGCAAAGCAAAACTTTGTCTTTGAGGACAAAGTCATTTCTGCCGGGATTTGTCTTGTATTTTTCCTAATCGTGCCAGTTATAGACAGCAGGCATGGCTCCATCAAAAAGCGTTCAAGTGAGGGAGTACTCGTAAACCACTTATCGCAAGTCAGAGTACGTTTAGTACTGTGACGGCCTCGAAAACTAAGCAATTGCTCATCTACCGTAACTTTTTCCGACATAGTGTGACAGTTTTGACAATTATTCATGAATAAATTCCAAAGTTTTCGAATGGAAGACAATTTGTCATTTGGATTTCTTTTACTTTTATCATCGAATCACACGCATATGCAGAGAAACGAAAAAGGAGATCTTTACATTACACAACGATACATAATGCCATAGTCGTCGTTCCGAAGTTCGTGAACGTCTACGTTAGATGACTTCCAAGCCTCAGAATAATACAGCAGTCCAATAAACGTCTTCATTTCAGTAATATCGGTATGGTGATGGTACGATTGCATTTCAATACCCCGATCAATCAGTCGCGCACAAGTATTTTCAATTTTGTTGTTGGTATCCTCAACTCTTATTTTTACCATTTTGTCAGTAAACAGTACCAAGTTTCTTCATATATAATTAAATTAGCAGCTGAACCAGCTGGATTTGCAATAATTTTCGTGACATCATTGACTCGTTGTGTACAAAAGCAGAGCACAGTGCGCGAATGAAGTGTAAATAGCCTAGAAGAAACCTAGAAGACATCATTGGATAGGCTCTAGTCGTTAAGTATATAGTTTAAAATTTATTAGAGTAAAATTACTGGTTAGTTTCTAAAGACTAGTTTTAATTACAGGCATAAAAGTGCTATTAAAAAAAATCATTGACCCGGTCTGAAAATTCAATTTATTTTTTAAAATTTATTATAATGTACTCAATTTGTAATACTGTAAAATATTACACTGTTGATCTATAAAATCGCTGCCTACATTACCGTAGGGTGGCTTTTCTCTCTTTTTTCTCTCCATCACTTTCTTTTTCAATATATAATAAGTGCTACAGTTTACATTGGAAAGTAACAGTCAACGATTTTCGACAAAAAACGAATATATAGAATACACTTACTTGAACGTCTTTCAGGAGCTCTTAAGTTCCATTTGTAGCCGTCTTTGTCTCTTAATATTGCTGCTAGTCGTCCTCGACCTCGCCCTCGATCAAGAGCAAGGATCTGTTCTTGATGAGCTCGAGCGTCTAAAAGCCGTTGCTGTAGAGACGTGTTTTCCTCGTCGATCTTTTCTGAACTTGAACCAGATGGCTCGAATTCATCGTCCTCATCCTCGACTTCCTCACGGTTTTCTTCTCCCGATGATGCCTCATTTACAACTACTTGATTTTCGTCGTCTTTGAGTGATTCTCACAAGGATCGGTAACGCAAAAAGTACGCTGTAACACTATTTGTAACGAAAGCATTAATGTTTCCGAAAAAAAATATTTTCCCTTGAAACAGTAATACTTACGCTTTATAGTCACTAAATTGAGGAAAATAGCAAAAAAATTGTCGCAAATGACACACTGGGGCCAAAATACCTCCTTGACAGTTGAAGCACAACTGACCTCGTGTCAATACCTGGATGGGTAGTATCACTTTCGAACTAATAATATATGGCGCCACTAGACCATTCTCAGCGGGTTTCTTTAAAAAATCTTCCGTCAAACACATACTGACGTCTTTTGGATCTTCTTGACAAAAATTAATTTTACCTGTACCACCGGCCGCCATGCAACCCCAGTTCATCACGCTGTCCTTTACGTATTTGGTTGGCACCCTCACTTGTCACTTTGTGCAAGAAAGCTTAAGCAATTGTCGAAATCAAATATTAATTTATTATACGTGTGTGTGTATATGCAACAGAACTAACGTTAAACGCTGAGAATAACAGTAGAATGCCTCATTAAGCATATCTCAAAATTAGATTCGTCTGACCACAGAACATTTGCTCAGTTTTCCTCTGTTAAATGTTGATGCTGTAGAGCCTATTGCAAATGAACTTTTATGTTCTTCTCAGAAAGCTACGGCTTCTTCCTGGTTTTTAATGTTTTAGGCCTGCTTTTCAGAGCCCCTTTTCACGGTCTTGGGGCTAAGAGGCCTACTAACTCCAAAGAAGGTTTTCTTCTGTTTTCGTGTTTATAAGTTGCCCATTTTTGACTTGTTATAGTACTTTGAACAACTCAACGGGAACATTTAACATAGTTCGCGATTTAGACCTGTGACTCGCCCGTAAACGTTTTTTTCGTTTAGGCATCTTCATTGTGTAATAACCAGCACTTCAAATTCTGTTTATCTACCGGCAATTATAAAACGCGTGCTTGCACCAAAAGCAAATTTTGTCATTTAAAATATTTGTTTACAAAACACATTTTCAAGTTTTTATATGAGATATTTAACTGACCTTGAATGAAAGAATGCACGATTTACATTTTGGAGTATAGTTTATAATTACTAGTAACATCATAACGGAAACAAAGGCGTTTCAGTCTTTTGATTATTAAGACGATTTTTTAAATCAATTTTAATATTAATACAGATTTATAATCATTTAAGGTTGACCATTTCCTCCAAGGTTACTTATAGATTAATTTGTAAGGCTTTACAATCTTTAGAGATTTAACAAAACCTTCATTTGCGATATAACAGTTTAATCGACATTTCCGTTTGTGGCGGGAACTGGCCACTACAGTAATTATTATGATAGTGTAGTACAAAACTGTTTATTTCAATCTTTTGCAATCTTATTTTTGTATTTTATTTCTTTCTTGTTCTATTTTATTATGACTATTGTAGAGTACAAGATTTTGTTATTTTAATTTTCGTGGTTTGCGGTTTTATTTATCACAATTTTTAATATACGTATATTTATTTCTAGTTAAGTTTTCAATCTTTTTAAATAGCTCTTGTCTTGAGTCAGCGGTAAATGTATGTACATATATAATGTCCGGTCTCTTATAGAGAATTTCTTGGTCACTTAATTGAATTCTCTTGTACCTTTCGGTGTCGAGGTTAATTTTGTTATAATCATGTTTTATATGTTCTTGCATTTTGTTCTACAGGGTTGTATCCAGAAGTAGTAGGACTGTTTTTTTTCCGCGCGCGCGGAGCGATGGAGGGGGGTCTGCAAGGCCGGATGTTATGGAGGGGAGCCTTGGGAACAGGTTTCGACCTGCGGCAGTCGCCTGCGTGCGTTAGTTGAGTGTGGACCACTGTTTTAGTGACCTCCTGTTGTGACGCCTCGTCGTCAGTTGCGATGGAGCGAAATTTGGAGCAGCGGCCATCAAGTTTTGCTACAAACTTGGAAAATCAGCGATCGAAACCAAGGACGTGCTTACGCAGACCTACAAGAAGGATACCATGAGCCGTTCCTCGATATTTGAGTGGCACAAGTTGTATCGGGAGGGGAGGGAGCTCGTCGAGGACGACCAACGGCAACGGCGTCCGTCAACCTCGCGAACGGACGACAATGTGCTGAAAGTTAAGCAACTTTTGAACTCTGACCGAAGGTTGGGCATTAAATAAATTAGTGATGAGCTGAATCTTTCGTACGGGACAGTCCAACGCATCATCACAGAGGATTTGTCGATGAGAAAAGTGTGCTCGAAAATGGTGGCGAAAGTGTTGAGTGACGAGCAAAAAGAACTGCGTGTTGAGATTCCCAAAGAAATACTGAACTGTTTGGAAGAGGATGAACATTTTCTCGATAATGTCATCACCGGAGATGAAACCTGGGTCTTCTAATACGACCCGAAAACAAAACGTCAGGGCGAAGAGTGGTACACCGCACAATCACCCCGTAAAAAGAAGGCCAGAATGTCGAAATCGAAAGCGAAATCGATGTTGATTGTATCGTGGCATTGTCCATAAGGAGTTTGTACCTCCTGGACAGACTGTAAATGCAAGATTTTACGTAGAAGTGCCCATACGGCTGCGAAATCGGATCACACGCGTGCGACCAGACCTGGTGGGGAAGTGGAAGCTCGACCATGACAACGCGCCGTGCCACGGCGCGTGGATTGTGAGGGATTTCCTGGCCAAATTCGACGTTTACACGTTGCCTCACCTTCCCTACAGCCCTGATGTGGCACCGCCGGATTTCTTCCTGTTCCCCCGGATCAAGAGGCAGCTCAAAGGGCATCGTTTCGACTCGGTGGAAGCAGTCCAAGCGGCAACGACGAGGAGGGCGCCGAACAGCATCCCGGAGGACGACTTCCAGAAGGCCTTCGCGACCTGGAAGGCTCGCTACCATAAGTGTTTGGATGCCCAAGGGGCCTATTTTGAAGAGTATTAAGTCGATGTACCAAAACGTTAAATAATTTTTTTTTAAATCGGTCCTACTACTTTTGAATACCACCCTGTATGTTGGATCGACGCTTGTACTCTCTCTAATCAGTTTTTAAGTCCCCATATTTTTTACGTTTTCAAAATCAACTGTAGTGCTATAGTTTCTTTCTCTACAAATACAAAATTATGGTGTTGGGCAAACACTCATAATTGTCGCTAATTGCAAGGGGTATATTTTGCACAGGCTCTCTAATAAAATTTGTAGTACATAGCATGGCTCATGTACTACAGAAGTGAGGGTGCTCCATAACTCTGATAACAATGATAGTGTCCGATGATTTCTTTGTAGAGTGATGATAACCTATGTAACATGTAGCAGGTCAAATGATTCTCGATTATCCCAATTCACTGCATAAATGGTTGATGTTTCTGGGTTAACAGGCTTTTCTTTACCTAAGTCATGATTGAAAATTAGCAGTATTTTTCTTATTACTGCTCGAGAAATTTCGTTAAGACAATATTAGGTTATCTTAATTAATATTACAACGTGTATTCTTTTGTCGGTAATGTATTGTCACTTTGTAATAAATTAAAGATTAAAAAACGTCCAATTGAGAACATAGTAAAAATAGTAAATAAAAAAATTACCTATATTATTAAAGTAACTAAGCTGAAAATAATTTAAAATTGGCGTTATTTATTTAATATGTAAGTTGTAGAAAATTCTGATCGAATTTCTGTAGTAAGTTTCCTTAGAAAAACAACAGTAAGCTGCTAATCCATATTTGCCTAATAGAACCCTATCAACATATATTTTTTCAATGCACTTAGATAAATATGACGAAATATAATACAAGTATAGATTAAACGAGACGAATGTAAAACCCGGAAAGACAACAAAATGAGAGCTACAGATCTGAAACTCAATAACGAGGAAGATACCGACATAAGATATCTACTGACTAAATATTAAGTGAATCGATTATGTAGTTACAGAGAAATAGAGAAATAGAGACACGATCGTGATCACATTAATTTTCATTTGCAACTTACAAGGTTTTGAAAGTTAATAAATAGGCACTAGTAATATAAAGTAAAAAAATGCAAAAAAACACAAACATTGATAACTAAAAAGGAAAACTATGCAAATTTAGCAAGATGTTAAAAAATTTTAAACAATTATTTGAAGTTTTTTAATGTTACGGTCTGTCAACGCAATAATTCTACATGAACAACTATTTGTTATTTATTGTTTGGGTAAGCTTAAAATTTACTAATCTTAATCTTTATCGTTGTGTTAGAACTATAAAAAATCTAAAATGATGAAATTGTTGCTGAAACTGAACATGTTTCTGTGTTTTTGAATTAAACAATAATATCAAAGGTTAAACACTGGCTTTGGAAATTTATCATCTTTGTTTTTTCCCATAGTTGGAGATGGTATGACCCTCATTGGAAATGCTTAAACACGACCACTACATCAAAAATAATTGATAAAATGTATGATTTGGAATGAACTATCTGTTTTCTAGCAATGCATGACGTTAATAAGTCCTCAGACATCTCTTAGGAACGAGAAATTTATCTTTATTACAATTCTCTATAGAATGAAAACCGAATTTGTTTCATTCGGACCAAACATGGACTTGAATGAAAGCTCAACCCAGTTTTGGAACCCAAATTGAAAAATACAATAGAAATAAATGTTAAACTTTCAAGTTAAGGTCAGCTCGCGTCCTTCTTGTAACCTCTTGCTGGTAATTTTTTTTTATTGAAATCCCAATTTATTTACAATCTGCACAAGTTGCATTTAGTAAATTCTGTGATAGATTATTTGGACATGTAGAAGCATCCCCAGTAGGGTGCTTCTGTAACAATTGTCATCTAGATGAGTTTTGAGTTTTTGGGTATAAAAGTAAACTTATAAACTAGATCTTAAAACTAAAATAAAACTAACGCAAGACTTTATGTTGATTAAGTAGGGAATCTAGTGGGCAAGTCATTTGGTATACATTTTTGGAGTCTTCGATTGCGATTTTGGGGAACTATAAGATCCATTACTAATGTGTTGGGGTGTGCACTAAGACGGTCACTGTATTTAGCACTGAAACGGCGGACTTCTTCTTTCACTGAAGGCATATGAAGATCGTTACGGATAGCCGTATTTGACACGAACCAGAGCGCGTTCACAATCATGCGCAGCACTTTAGATTGGAAGCGTTCTAGGATTTATAAGTTAGAGTTGGCAGATATTCCCCAAAGTTGAATCCCATAGCTCCATTCGGGTTTGAGAATTACCTTGTATAAAAGGAGTTTATTGCTTAATGGTAACTTCGACTTATGTCCCAGAAGCCAGTACATCTTGGTTAAAATTAATCCCAGCTGCTTGCGCTTACTGAAGATATGCTTGCGCCATGTTAACCTTCTGTCAAGATGTAACCCAAGGTACTTTACTTCTTCTTTTTGCGGTAAAAAATTGTTCTTTATCTGAACCGGGGGACACGTTTCTCTGCGCAGGGTAAAGGTTACTTGAGTTGACTTAGACTCGTTTATTTTGATTCTCCAGCTTGTTAACCATTTGTCAATTGCAGTTAAATTGGCTTGAAGTTTTTGTGAGGTTACGACTGGGTCTCTGTCAGTAGCCAGAACCGCGGTGTCATCCGCAAATGTAGCTGTTGTGATTTCTGGTATTGTCGGGAGGTCTGTTGTGTATAAGAGATAGAGCAGTGGTCCGAGAACACTGCCTTGGGGTACACCAGCGTTGATCAGAAAAGATTTGTGGTTGCAGTTTCGCATTTAACCAGAAAATACCGATTAAGGAGATAGGATTGCAGGATTAGGAAGTAGTTTAGGGGGAGGAGTGTTCTTAGTTTGCATAGGAGTCCCGTATGCCACACTTTATCAAATGCCTGTGATATATCTAGGAACGCAGCAGAGCAGTACTGCTTGTCTTCAAAGGCTTGATTGATTGTTTGAACTATCCGATGGATTTGCTTAGTTGTTGAGTGCAACTTTCGGAAACCAAACTGGTAGGATGGTAGTAGCTCTTTGTCATCAATAATTGGGATTAGTCTTTGTACTAAGAGCTTTTCGAAAACTTTAGCTACTATAGACAGAAGGCTTATCGGTCGTTGGGGGGTTTATTAGGCTTTGCGATGAGTATAATCTGTGCCACTTTCCATTGGGATGGAAAATAACCATTCTGAAGGACTGCATTATATAACTGAGTTAAGTACTGTGTACCGATGGCAGGTAGCTCTTTGAGTATTTTACCATTTATTAAATCATACCCCGGAGCCTTTTTAGGGTTGAGTGTGCTAATGACTTCATGAACTTCAGCAGTTTTGAATTTTTTAATAGGCGGTTCAAGTTGGTACGGTTGAAACAGTGTTTGAGTGAGGTTGGCTTCTTCTTGGGGGAGATTTTCTGAAGGATGTGGCTGGAACACAGATGTTAAGTGTACAGCAAATACGTTTGCCTTCTCTTTATCGCTTCTTGTCCAGCTGCCCTGGAGGTTACGGATGGGCGGAGAGAATCTGTTTAGTTGTTTCAGTTTTTTTGTTGTCTTCCACAGGGAATAATCCGTCGCTTCCGTGGGTGATAAGTCTTTAAGGAATGTTTCGATGCAATCGCTTTTGTTTTTATTAAGGAGATCTTGTAGCTCTCGAGTTGCTCTGTTGAGTAGTAGTTTGCTTTCAGGTGTACGCAGCCTTTGCCAGTTTCTTCGAAGTCTTCTTTTATCTAGAATTTTTTGTTTTATAATTGAGGGGCAATCAGGAATTGTGACTGTATCGGGTATAATTGGCGTGGCCTTCCAACATGACCGCTGAATGACATCATTGAATAATTTGACTGCAGCCTCAATGTTTTCGGGAGATTTCAGTGGAATATTTAAGTTTAGTTCAACATTTACGACGTACCGAAAGGTGTTCCAATTTGTACGGTTATTGCTTAATTTAGGGGTTGTTTCTTTTTTGAGGGGTTTAGTGGTAAGGGTGATCAGGATTGGGGAATGGTCAGAGGAAAGTTCGAAGCAGGATTTTATATTGGCATGACTTTGATGAATTCCTTTTGTTATGCAGAAGTCCACCAAATCAGGAAATTTGTTTGGGTCCGTGGGCCAATATGTGGGTTCTCCCGTGGATAGCTGCGGCAAGTTATTGTGTTCAAGAGTTTTGTTTAGTTCGCGTCCCTTTGTCGTTGTAATTCTGGAACCCCAGTCAGTGTGCTTGGCATTGTAATCGGCGCCCGCAATGAATCGTTGTCCAAGGGTTTTGAAATAGTTTGTAAATTGTTCTTCTTTAACAGCATGTTTAGGGGGGAAATACGCCGCCGAGAGGTTGAGGGGTCCTATTTGATCCTCAATTGACACACTTGTTGCTTGGAGAAAATCGCTACTGTGGCTTTCTAGTTGATGGTGCTTGATTGTGTTTCTGATTATTGTTACTACGCTACGAGCTGTTCCCGGCGGTTGACTCGTGGTATAATCCGCATAATTTGGGATTTTGATAAAGCTCCGATCAGTAAGATGTGTTTCCGAAATAAGTAACACATCAATAATAAATAGTTTTAATTCTTCAATGTGCTGGGCAAGCTGTAAGTGTCTGTCCATTATTTAATTTTTGCAAGGACTACTGTTAATAGGTTTAATACTGTTCCTATTTGTTCTGATAGCTTTAATATTGTTTTTTAATTCTTGTATGTCGTTTGCTTGTTGGTTTGGATGGTATTTGTTGTTTGTGGGAGATTTACAGCAGGTTCAGGGTTTTGTTGTTGTACTGAAGCTATTTGTGAATACGATAGTCCCGGTTGTATTTGTTGGTATTGTCTAATTTGTGGGGGTGGTATGTACTGTTTTTGTCGAAGGGTTGGAAAATGTTTACTTTGTAGCTGTTTATATATAGTACATACTTTGTAATTCGCAGGATCGTTTCCTTTACACAGGACGCAGCAGACATCGCAGGATTTTTCTTTTCTTTGGACATTGTTCGGTGAGGTGATCGCCTGCACATTTTACACATCTAGCGAGTAGCTGGCAGAAGTTCCTTGTGTGTCCGTAACGCTGACAGCGTACACACTGTGGAATAATTCTTTTTGCCCTTGGGGGTTCAAACTTGATTTTGCATTGCTGCAAGTATTCTACCTCAAAAATGCTTTTATTGTTAGGGGCTGGTTTAAGTTCAACATAAAACATTGGGAGAGGCAATGTTTGTGACCTCGTGCTCTAATTTTTCAATTTCACCTTTGATATCTTTATAGTCGATAGAGTGGTGTAAATTTTTTAGCACCATTTTATAATTTCTCTCTTCTTTTAGTTTATAAGTGTGAAATTCCGTTCCCTTTTCAGTCAGAGCTTTTGTTATTATTCTGTAATATTCAGGTGTTTTGGGCTGAATTTTTACTTGGTTATTGACTAGAGCTTTAACATCATATTGTTGTTTGGCTTTTTCTTCTAGCAGTTGTATTAGTGGTGCAATAGTTAGTACACGATTTACGAAAATGGGGGGAGGTTTTGAGATTTTCTCGTTAGTGTTATCAGCGTTTGATTCATGTTGTGCATCGTCATCTTCCATGTTTAGATTGGAGTAGCGATTTGATGTTGAGGGTGGACTAAGCCAATATTTGCTCTCTTTAGGGTGTTTATTTTTGATTTCCACTTCATCTAGATTTCTATTTCTTTTATAGGAAACTGTGGTCCAGTTATTAGTATTTTCTGGTGGCTGCGGGGGTGCGTTGGAATGAGTGTTTTGTTGGGTTTGATAAAAGGTTTGGGAATAAAATGTTTGAGTTTGTTGCGTTTGAAGTGGAAAATTACCTGGTGTTTGATGGAATTGGCTGTAGAAGATCTGGGTTTGGCCGGTGTCAATACTGATGGTTGCATTAGTGGTTTCACCCCTCCTGGAGGCTGGTGGTAGGCCATAAAGGCCTGTTTGCTGCGGCTTCGTTCAGTTATATAGGATTAATTTAACACGCTGCGTTAAATTTAATATTTAGAAATATGTGTAGCAATAAATAAAGTCCGATTTCGCGGGTTATCGCGCGGCCAACACTTGCACTTTTAACCGCAAAATACGTCTTTCTATTCGAAAGTAAAATAGGAACTGATGCTGGAAATGGGAAGAATGACTAAAGGTAACGTATTATAGGAGATTATTACATAGTAGAGACTATTTTTCTTGAAATATTTGAGACAAACAAAACCTATGTGTTTAAATGAAACATAAATTAGAATTTCTTTATAATGTGAACTGAAGACAATGTGGCGGAGAAGGTTGTTGAAATGACTTCTGAGGCCGTAATAAACTACGGCAGTGCTTAGAAAATTCCAGACGATGTCCTGTTTCACGACAACACCCGGTTTCATATAGGTGCTCAAACGTAACTAAAAATTGGGGATTTGTTTTGGACTACACTGGGATATTATTTGTTTGGACTACCAAATAAAGCACTTGGAGGTCAGAAAATTAACGATGATGTTGCTACCAAAGTGTTTGTGGTACAACTACTTTTATTTTTTACTAATGGGGATATTATAAAATTACGTATCTCTTAGAAAAATGTGTTACCAAGTCAGAAGTTTATGTGGAAAAATAACGTTGTATTTTTATAATGCTTACAGGAATTAAACATGTCTTGCACGAGCTCAGTTTGACGCATCCTGTCTCAGGGAAAGATAGTTTTGCGTCAAAGGTGGAACAGAATCAATAATATTTCTTTAACTTTTTTAGTACCTTTATCTAACTACCCAAACTGACTTTTTTAATCTTAAATCTGTTAGGTTAACTTGACACTGACAAAGTTTATTTATTACCAATATTAATTTTAAATTAAGGTCAATGTCGCACCAAGACTCTCCCCGAAGAGACAAACTTATTGTTAGCACCGGTGCTGTTAGGGAAATGCTTCAAATTATTCGTTTCCTATCGAGTCGTGTTTATATATTTTTGTTTTACCTCTTCTCCTGTGGTACTCTTCTCACAAAGTTTTGTGTCTAAATGCATTTTATGCTTATTTTTCTGTTAGTTAACAATGTTTTTGTTTTATTTATGTGTATTTTAACTGAGAAAAGTTTGATTCTTTTGGTTACCTCATGCCTTAATCGATGCGAGATGCTTAATAAGCTTGAAAATAAAATATTTTGATTTATTAACAGCATCGTAAATATTATGACGGATCCACCAAAGTTCAAAATAAAGTTTTCCAACGGCGAGAATATTTTAATGATGTTGGGTGCTCAGATCCGTGAAAATACTTGGAGGAACTGGTTCGACGGCTGGTTTAGAACTGAAGTTGCATTTTGCTCCTAACTAGCTAGCACATTGTTTATGGTTTATATTAATTTATCCATCACGACAGGAATTTTAAAATTTTTAATCTACAAATACAAAACAGCTTTTTTATTGTAGTTGATAGCTTGTTCCATAATTTGTCTTAAGTTTTAAGATTAGTGCTCTGGTTTGTTTTAAACTCAGAATGTTTCTACCTACTTGTTTAAATTTTTTTAGAATGTGATTTTCAAAGTTCTATAGTTTATTTTACTAACCACATTCCGATGATTGTGCTCTTTTGAATATCTATTTTTTATTTTTGCTGATCATCCGTTACATCATACTGGTTTTTCATAAAATACTGATTAAAGATTTCTAAGAAGTACGCGTGTGTTGTGTTTCTTATCTTTTATCTTTTATCAATTTGTGGATTTTTCCAGATTTTGCAGTCTTTCACCATTTTTATTTCGTGCTGTGATATTTTTTTCGTGCTTAATTTTTATTTTTGCTTTATATTCTATTGTGTCTATCGATAAATTAAAGTATTATTTAATCTTTCTACTTTTAAGCCGAAAGTTGTATGAACTGTTTTTGTTCTTCTATCGATTTGAGTTTAAATTAGAATGAAAATCGGAAAGCTATATTATTCTGTACGTGTGCTAATGAGAAAAACAAGTATGTTTTTTTATTAGGGCCTAAGTTTAACGCCCTTATTCAGAAGTATGGCAGATTAGTAGTTCAAAACTCATGGTAAATTTCTTAACAGAAGCTTTGTTTTAATATAGCAATATGGTGTGTGAAAATAGTTGAATATTACTTTTAACATGTCGAACTAAATAGTATTAATTTAATTACTGAATATATGTTATAGATTTAGAATGTAAACATGACTATTCTTCGACTTTGTGGAACATAAACGTTAATAATTTTAAGAAATAAGAAATATTAACGCGATGCACGTGCCTGTTTTTATAAACTTCTCTGGATTCTATATAATATATATAGATATATAACAAATACATCATTTTCAAATTTGAGGCCATTTCTCACTTTTGTTTTGATGACAGTGATAAACGAGAAACTTGTATCAGGCAGTTTTGTTCGCCAAATTTGGATATTCTTGTATCGCCTGATTCAAAGGTGATCTAAAGTTCGTAAAAATCAATATTCCATCACATTGCCATTTTTCAATCAAACTTTCTTTTATGTTTGTTAAGATCTTGCAAATTCAAAACATTTGAGTTTAAAAGTTTTAGCAAGGCAAATTATCTTAAGAAGTAGGTTGGTGAATGTTTTCTTATCTTTTATCTTTTATCAATTTAGTGGATTTTTCCAGATTTTTGTCTTTCACCATTGAAATTTTTCGTAAGCGTGTTTTCCTTAATGGTTATCTCACTTTTGCGTGGTAAAAAAGATTTACCTATGAAGTACCTATGCGTCCACAACCTTTTTTTAAATACGACTTTTTTCCATGATTTCGGAAGACAAGTATTTTGACAGTATTTGGTATTACTTCTTGCAATTTGACGAAAAGACCAGATTGATACGCTGTTGTAGTGTTGGCATTATTGGTGTGTATAGCAATGCATTTTGTCCAGCCAGTATCATACCTAGTACTTTTCACAAAAGTGACCAACAAACATTTTACTACCATATTGATCTCTAATGGCGCACAGAACAAAATATACCGACTTTTTGTATTGTATCTTACATATGCAATAAACTGGACACAGTATGTATTTATGTTCGAATATCTTCTGCTATGCCACTTATTTTTCGTCAAATAATATTAATTAAAAGATATAATTTCACGTCTCCATTTTCGTATTTTGATTACGGTATAATCAGATTTTCAGATTGTATGTGGCTTATTGGTTTCGCAATGCAATAACTTTTATACTTCTTGAGGTTTGAAAAATTTCTACAAGATTTTCTTTCCTGTCTGGATGTTTGCTATTGGACACCTTCATATTTTCTTTTGGCAAGCAAACAACATTAGGATTTATTGGAAATTACGGTAGATTTATATTTAAGATATGGATCATTGTACAATTTATTTGATTTTTTATTTTTGTCACTTTCAGGCGTAAAGCGTTCTAATTATATTTTAAAGAACTATCCATAATTTAAGCAATAATTAAGTTAAATTAATTTATCAGAAACATTTAATATTACACAGTAGTCAGCAGTACTGTGCAAAGATATGAATAATACCAAGTTGTTCATGCTTTGTATAAAGCAAGCTAACTTGGAGGTTTCAGTGCTATGTAACACTTTTCGACCAGTGGAATGTTTGATTGTGTCTCAATGGTATAATTTTTGAAAAAGTAACTCAATTCCAAATTCGTTTATGTCAATAAAACCGTAACTTTTCCTGAAACCAGATGCGTCAGAATCTGATTTTGCTGTATCTCCAACAACGTTGCGCTTTGCTTTTTCTAGTTCAAATTCTTCTGGCTTTCTCTCATTTGAAAATGCAAGATTTTGCTGATTCCAAACGAGACCTAATCATTTCTGTAGACGTTCACGATTGAAGAGTTATTCTGAATTGGATGTTATTGAAGAACAGATGCGATTAGGTAAAAGAAGAATGAAATGGAATTTTACTGTTGTCAGTAGGATACTTAGAACAGAGAATTTGGTAGCTACAATTGGTCTTAAGTATTCGATATTATATTTGTTGCATGAATGGAATAAACTTCATTTTATACCGTTGTCTAACTTTTTAGTAGTCTGAAGAATAAAAATCTTTGTTCATTTTGGGACTACAAAATAATATTATCAAAGAAGTGTATTAAAATTTGGGCGAGAATCCATACCGATTAGTTTTCCGAGAAATTTTGACTACCGATTTCGAAAAGTATGTTTCGAGAAAAACGCGTTTAAAGTTTTGTGTAACTAAAAAGTGAAGAAAAATTTTTTTTTTCAACTTGCAAAGAATCGTCGATTCCAGGTCCATAAAGCAACTGTCCTGCTTCACTTATGATGTCTAGGGCATCTTTTTGCTGCTGTCTGAGTTGAATTCGTGCCTCACGAGTAGAAGCATTGGCTTTTTTGTCGGCCATCAATATGCGATGTGCATCTTCTTTGCACGCATATTCGTGGCAATACCGACAAATTTTAATGTCCATACCATGCATCAACATTAATAAACCGGAAATCCCTTCGTTGAAAGTACATCCTGCGACATAAGCAGCAATTTCGACGATCTTCGAACCAGCTGGAAGAATTTTCGGAGTAATTTTCCAAATCAACTGGTTGAAGCTTTCGTTGTTGTTTTGGTTGAACCCGCCAACACACTTCTGTAACAGTCCATCTTGGCTAAGCTCCTCATAAATGGGCTTAAGAGCTGTCAAAGCATCACTATAAATTGGAGTATAATCGTGTTTGAACGACGATAGAGTATTAGTAGCCGAAGCGCGTTGCCAAGCGCACCATGAATCTGAGCCGGCGGGGCATTGTTTGTGCTGCGGTTTTTCGTCTGTCGAGCTGTAATGAAAATAAGCCGCCCATATAGCGTTTTTCATTAATTTCACTGATTCACAATTCCTTCTTATTGCAAGTCCATAATAAACTGTTAGTTAATCGATTAACTTGCTTGTAAGTTTGCCTTTGCCAGATATCGGTTTTTTTCTTATTATTTTGCCTTTGATTTTTGTTTCCTCGACAGTTTTATTAACTAAATTTCGCAAGCGGCTGCCCATCCTCTTTTGAACGTGCCCGATACACTCTTTTTTACTCACAATTAAATCGTCACCATAAGGTTTTGCATTGATAACTCCTGTATACGTTTCCGAGTCTCCGTCTCCTACGTAGTTAACATACCGTACACCGTTCTTTTCAAACGACCGCATAAACATTTCCACAATAGAAGACACTTCCATATTACCAGCTGGTCCTTTGTGATTGGCATGGCATTCTTCATTTTCTGCATACTCTTGTTGCCATTCTTCGTACTCAGCTGTACCCAATTTTCGTTTCCAAGTTTCGCAAAGCTTGCAGTACGAACTTTTCAACAATCTAACACTTTACCATTATAAAATCCAATCAAAGCATTTACACCATATAATGACGAATAACCGCGTTTTTTCCAACTGCCATCGCCAGATACCGTGATATCTGTCGTATTTTCAATATTGTTTTCTTCGCAAGTTGATTCTTTTCTTCTATTGCAGCTGACATAAATAGTCTTACCACTTTTACACAGTCGTGTATTTTATCGATGTGAAAATCATACGTCAACTGATTTAAAAAATCTGGCGTGAACATCACACGACTTTCCTTATCCTATTATATATATATATATATATATATATATATATATATATATATATATATATATATATATATATATATATATATATATATATATTCGGTCCTGCGCTGCTCTCGTCCCAGAACTTGTTATTTTAAAAAGGACGAGGCGCGAGTCCAACACTCGAAAGCTGATTAAAATAAACAGTACAAGACAATAATTGACTGTACTTACAATTTTGCTACGTCACTGAAGGTAACCGTGCGAGCTCGGTCGCACAGCCTGCTCCCTCCTAGCGGGCACGCTCCGTCCTCCCGCAGTCGGCCCGGTATCTCCGAGCGTGCTGTGATTGGTTCGTTTAATTAATTTTTAATCGGCTACAACTTATTTATTTGACCTCGGATCAAAAAATTCCATTTTAATTTTTTGTTCGTCTCGGTTTGATCTATCCAGTAATATAAATTTCCCGAAATATTTTATGAACACCCGGTATATTAAAAATCCTGAGTTTCAATTTTTTTTCGAGTTCCTATTTTTACCAACTTTTATTTTAAATTCATGTTTATCTCATGATAATAAATCATTTTTATTCTCATAAATTTTTTGTATCTTCAACCGTTTAGATTCGCGACCGCTTTGCGATCGATTTTGAGACCTTGCGACCAAACGGCTAGACCGATTTTTACCAAAAGCTTCGCACTGCGTTCCCTACCTACAAGTAACTTGCATACCACATTTCAAGTCTCTAGCTCTTACGGTTCTCGAGATATCTTGTTTACTGACAGACAGACTGACACACACACACACACGAACCAATGGCTAAAAACAACTTTTTTGGTGTCCTGAGGCTATAATTCGTCCAGAAATGTGAAAAACTGGGTAGGTCAAATTTCCGCCGATTACATTACTTTCCTTATTATAGGATAAGGAAAGTAAAAAGAGTTACATAAGTCCATTAGTCCACAAAATTTTCTGCATCCAGCAAGACCTAAGCCTTACGCATTACGCATTACGAAAATAAATCTGCGATTTATTTCATACGACCGGCCGATTTTACAACAAGAATCAATATACCGGGGATTGCAATTTCCGCACTGAAGTGCAATCTTGAAACCAAGGCCAACTTTTGTACATTGCTTAAATACGACATTACCGTTGCACACTTTGTCCTCTCCATTTGCACTTATAATATTAGAGCACCTAAGAAAAGTAGATAACGTGGAAAATACAAGAAGAAAGTCAATTATGCAATACTGTAACGTAGCATCCTCTGGCACGCTGTTGTAGTGTTGGCATTATTGGTGTATAAATGCATTTTGTCAGCAGTAATATAGTATTTCACAAAAGTGCCCACCATTTTACTATATTGATTTAATGGATAGAACAAAATATACCAACTTTTGTATCTTACATATGCAATAAACTGGACACAGTATGTATTTATGTTCGAATATCTTCTGCTATGCCACTTATTTTTCGTCAAATAATATTAATTAAAAGAGGTACGGTATTTAACATTTCACCAGTCTCCATTTTGCGCTATTTTAGTAGTTACTGGTATAATCAGATTTTCAGCAATTGTATGTGGCTTATTGGTTTTCGCAATGCAATAACTTTTTTATACTTCTCGTAGAGGCTTTTTTTGAAAAAATTTCTACAAGATTTTCTTTCCTGTCTGGATGTTTGCTATTGGACACCTTCATATTTTCTTTTGGCAAGAAGGCAAACAACACATTAAGATTTATTGCAAATTACGGTAGATTTATATTTAAAATATTGATCATTGTACAATTTATTTGACTTTTTATTTTTGTCACTTTCAGGCGTAAAGCGTTCTAATTATATTTTTAAAGAACTATCCATAATTTAAAAAATAATTAATGTTAAATTGTAATTTATCAGAAACATTTAATATTACACCCAGTAGTCAGCAGTACTGTGCAAAGATATGAATAATACCAAGTTGTTCCTTGCTACTTGTATAAAGGCAAGCTAAACTTAGGAGGTTTCAGTGCTATGTAACACTTTCTCGACCGAGTGGAGATAGTTTGATTAAAAGCTGCTCTCAATGGTATAATTTTTTGAAAAAGTAACTCCAATTCCAAATTCGTTTATTTTACAAGTAAAACCGTAACCATTTTCACTGAAACTAGATGCGCCAGAATCTGATTTTGCTGTATCTCCAAAAACGTTGCGCTTTGCGTTCTCTTTTTTTTTCTAGTTCTTTCTTTCCTTCTATGGCAAGTTTCTCCTGTAAGAATGCAAGATATTTGCTGCTTTCAGAGGAGACCTAATCATTTCTGGTACGACCACGGTCACGATTGAAGAGTTGCATTCTGAATTGGATGTTGGAGTTGAAAGAACAGATGCGTCGTTAGGTAAAGAAAAAGAAGAATCAGAAGTGGAATTTGTACTATTGTCAGTAGCAAGATACTTAGAACAAGAGAATTTGGTAGGGGCTACACGGATTGGTCTTAAGTATTTGTTGCATGTAAATGGAATAAACTAAAACTTTTTAAACCTTTTCTTTAATTATTAAGGCATAAGATTTTTAATAAGCTTCATGAAATAGCTTTTTTGCATTTTTGGGCAACAATATCCAGTTATTAATTGCACAATTACACATTTAATTAAAAGGGCGTGTAAATCTCCATCAACTGCTGGATTTTATGTCGCCCCATTTCTTTTGGTTAAATATGGGACAAGAACCAGCGGGGTTGCTAGATCCCCAACTGGGCGTCTCCCCGGGTGGCGGATAGGGGAATGCCCACCAGATATGATGGGTACCGAGGAAATAAAATACCCGGGGCGGACCAAAACTAGCATAGGTGACACAGGTGGCAACTTCCATATAATGGATTTAATGGCTCCTAGATAACCATGAGGGGAACCAGGGATGGTGATAACCGATCGGCTGCCGGTATAAGTGGTCACACTTTTGCATGGTCAACAGCTTCGGGTGGAAGAACCAGCAGAGATAGGGCACTCTTTTGTCCTCAGGTTGAAAAAACAGACCTTAAAGACGGAGGAACCAAATTGATGGTCAACGGCGTAAGAATGCAGAAGGCAAGTGGAAACCACTGCATTAAAGATCTAAAAGATATCCTTAGTAAAATTATCATCATTATCATTATCAATATGACAACGTTCAGAGCTAAATCTAAATCCGGGTTTCAAGTTCCCCAATCGGATCTCCGGGGAACAGTTGTGAGCAGAGTTATAAAGTTATCAACAAATAATATAAAGATCGGGACGTGGAATGTACACAGTTTACTGGCACCAGGCAAACTGCACAATACTGTAATAGAAATGGATAGACTGAAGATAGACATCCTTGGTCTAAGTGATGTTAGATGGTCAGGAAATGGTAAATGTACAACAAGCAATGGTATAATGTACTACTCGAAATGATGGCCTCAGCACAGATACGGAGTTGGAATAATATTAAACAAGAAAGCAGCAACGGCAGTCACAACCTTCATACCACTCTCAGACAGAGTAATGATGTTACAGTTGAAAACAAACAACGGTAATATGAATATCATCCAAATTTACTCGCCAACTGCCGATAAGGAAGACGAAGAATGCGAAGAATTTTATGCACAAATAGAAGAAATCTACAGAAGCATTAAGCGAAAAGATATTACAATCGTGTTGGGTGATTTTAATGCGAAAGTTGGAAAGTAGAAATATGTACCGGTGGTTTTGGGCTAGGAGATCGCAATGATAGAGGAGACCGTATGATACAATTCTGCCAGGACAAAGATCTAATAGTCGCAAACACGATTTTTAAACTTCCAGCTCGCAGGCTGTATACATGGAAGTCTCCAGCTGATAAGCCAGGGAAAACAGTAAGAAATCAAATAGACTACATTCTTTGTAATAATCGCTATAGAAATTCCATTAAGTATGCGAAAACATATCCTGGTGCGGACATTCACAGTGACCACAATCCAGTTGTAGCAAAAATTACAGTTAGGATGAAGAAGATAATAAGACCCCAGAATGACTATATAGATACAAGACGTTTAAAGGAACCCAAAATATATAATATAGTTCAACAGAAAATAACAAATGAGACAAAAATATAAATATGCAAATAGACGAAGTCAATATTGATGAAAAATGGAACAAAATACAAAATGTACTAACATCTGTAACCAAAGAACACCTAGTAAGTAAGAGAATAAAAAGAAACCTTGGATGACACAGGATATTTTAGATCTCATGGATCTGAGAAGAAGGAATAAGCTAAATGTACAAAATATAAAGAAATTCATAAAACAATACAAAGTAAAATAAAAATAGCGAAAGAAAAACACCTGTCTGAACAATGTGAAGAAATTGAACTACTACAAAGTAAGCATGACAACTTCCACATGTACAAAAAGATCAAAGAAATAACCTGATATAAAAAGAAAAGTGGCGCCAATAATGCCATCAAAGATGCTGATGGACATATACTAACAGATATAAAAGATCAAATAAACAGATGAAAGATATATATCCAATAACTTTACAATGACGAAAGGCCGGAAAACACCAGTTTAGAAGTAAAGGACGAAAATTTTAAAATTCTAAAATCGGAACTAAATTATGCACTAGAAAACATGACAACAGGCAAAGTTGCTGGCCCGGACGAGATACCAATAGAAATTGTTAAACTTTGTAACGATGAAACATTAGATGTTATTTTAGACCTTTTTAACATTATTTATGACACTGGGCAAATTCCCAAACAATGGTTGCTATCTACCTTTATTTTAATTCCCAAGAAAATTAACGCAAGAGATTGCTCAGATTACCGAACTATTGCACTTATGGGACATATTTTAAAACTATTCTTGAAAATAATTCATAAAAGAATTTACAAAACATTGGAAGAAGGAATAAGTAACTCCCAGTTTGGTTTCCGCGCAGGTCTTGGAACGCGTGAAGCTCTCTTTGGGGCTATACCAGCGATGCATGGATATGAACCAAGATGTGTTTACCTGCTTCATCGATTTCGAAAAGGCGTTTGATAAAGTGAAACATGGTAAACTACAAGAACTTTTACTTAAGAAAGGCATAGATAGGAGAGATGTGAGGATAATTAGTAACCTATATTGGGGACAGAGTGCTAACATAAAAGTTGGAACAGAAATAACCGAGGAAATTGAGATACGCCGTGGAGTGAGACAGGGATGCATCCTATCTCCACTTCTGTTTAACATCTACAGCGAAGCCATCTTTAGAAGCCTTAGATGAGGAATCTGCGGAATTATTATAAATGGAGAAATAGTTAACAACATGAGATACGCAGATGACACAATCCTCTTAGCAAGCAACCTTACTGACATACAACATCTGCTTGAAAAAGTAAATGATCGCTGTAACCACTACGGCTTAAAAATAAATATTAATAAAACCAAATGGATGGTAGTTACAAAAACTCCACATATTCAAGGAAACTTAAGAGTTGCAAACATATTAATAAAACGGGTAAGGAAATACAAATGCCTCGGGGCGTGGATAGAACAAACAGCTGATCAAACAACGGAGATAAGAACTCGTATAGAAATAGCCAGATCCTGCTTTGCAAAATTAAAGAAAGTACTTTGCAACCGAAACATAAACATTGGGCTCAGAATACGAATGCTTCGCTGTTATGTATTTAATATCATGCTCTATGGCGTAGAAGCTTGGACACTTAAGAAAGAGCAAACAAACAAAATACAAGCTTTTGAAATGTGGTGTTACCGCAGAATGTTGCGTATAGCCTGGATTGAAAGAATGAACAAAGAATGTGAAATAATAAATACAATAAAAAAGAGGAAACTAGAGTACTTAGGCCATGTAATGAGAAATCCCAAATACGCACTGCTCCAACTCTTCATGCAAGGGAAGATAAAGGGTAAAAGAAATGTTGGTAGGCGTAAAATGCCTTGGCTAAAAAATCTCAGAGATTGGTTTAATTGCAGCAGCATTGAACTATTTCGATCGGCCGTCGACAAAATCCGTATAAGAATGATGATAACCAACCTCCGTGAAGGAGAAGGACCATAAGAAGAAGAAGGGACAAGAACATGGTTTTAACGATTATGGAGTGGTATCAACACATGTTTCTCTTATACCAAATATAGATCGTTCTGATAGCTATTTATAATTGTTAAAAACAATGACAACAACTTTGGGGTTAAAAGCTGTTGTTAATGCTATACTTGTTTCCTCTGGATGCCGGAAAGAAAGTTGGGCATTATATTTTTTTGCAAAATCTTGCATTTATAATTCACTAATTGTTAATTTTTTTTATTATTCACAGAATATTCAAATGTCAGGAATCTAACTTGTATGAACATTAAATCATAGAGCATATGCGCATATATGCAGAGACTTTGAAGTACTGTACTAATAAAAGCTTCTTCTCATTTCAACTTCTCAACTTAATGTTTTTTATTTTTCTTGGGGAGGGGGAGGGTTACGTAACCAAATGTATATCTGCTTTATCAATTACACTGGTCAACACTAATTTTATTGCCAACAATATTTGAACGATTTCTAGGTGATTTTGTGGTGCTGATTACGAATATGACGTCCGTTTTGTTGGATTGGCTTTATTTTTGGAGATAATTAGCTAATTATAATTACTAGCTTAAAATTTCAAAATTAATAGAGAGTGGTGCCCATAAGTAATATAATCCTATTCCAATGATCTTGCTTCGCCCTACTATCCCACAAACAGATAAAACAAGGGTGTTTGGTATACCCACTTTCGTGCCCCAGCAGAAGTACACCATTTTCAGATCCACACAAATAGAAAACTGTTGCTCATCATAGCAGAGTTTCTGCAATACTAACTTAATGTTTTCATATTCAAGTTTTATCTAGTGGGCGATAGGAATTGAAGCTTATCGGTTCCAATTGTGTAGCAATGCGCACTTTAAACTTCTACTGGAACTGTATGAAAATCACCTGGGACCCAATCACCATTCCCATTTGACGAAGAAGTCCGGGAATGTTGTCACAATAAACAAGTTTTTCATTTTGGTTGAAGTAAGGAACAAGTTCCACCTCTATAAATTGTTATTTCTATATTATTTTATATATAGCCAGGTGACTTTAGACAGTTCTTTGCTTTTAACCTTTTGATAGAGTTTTGATAGAGGTTCAGTATCAGGCCATTCAGTTCTTCTTGGGTGAACTGCTGGGGCGTGTATTCCCTCAAATTCACTTCCACGGAAACTACTTAAGTCTTGGTCCTCAATTTCTTCTATTTCTGACAGCGGAACATCAGGAAATGTGATATATACTGGTACGGGAACCTCTTTGCTATGTGGCACAGGTCTCCTTGCTAATTCTAAATCAGGATATTCCCATTTGCGTTTCTTTTATCTATTAAAACCTTTTACATTAACTAAACAAAAATAACAATCGTCGTGGTGGTTTTTCGGTTCTCTCCACACTATTGGCATACCAAATTTTAAACTTTTTCTCTCTTGATTTGTCCATTGTCGTAAACATTCGACACAGGTTTTGCACACTATATGGGGAGCCCAGGTCTTGTCTTTACCTTCAATTGGTACGCCAGAATAAGCTTGATAGGTTTGCCTTACAAAATCTGTAATATTTTTTCTTTGATTCTCTACGGTATATTGATAACTGATAAAGCAGGCATGAATATCACAATCAATGTCCCTACATTTTTGAAAAAGTACTTGGATACTAAATAGGGCTTCCCTTGTTTCCATCGCATTCCTGAAACCGAATTATACATTTTCCATGTATTTATTTCTTCTGTTTTTTCAGTAGTAATTTATCCATCCTTATTATGTAATTTACCGGTTGTATTGGATTTGTATATTCCAGCAGTTTCTCTGAGTTTCTTACGCATATTAAATAGGTTGTGTTTTTGTTCTAGAGTTTCTATTTCTTCACATTGTATTTTAAGCCAATTTTCCTTTGCTGTTCTTATTTTCCTTTTTATTTGTCTTTGAATGCTTCTATATCTTACTTCATCGTTTTTAATTTTTCTTCTTTCTTCCATAAGTTCTAGTATCTTGTCTGTCATCCAATTTTTTTTGCTCATATTTATTCACCAAGTGTTTATTTCCAATATTATTAAAATCTTTGGACAACTTTTTCAATTTTTTTTGTATTGTTTGTTTCCTGTATGTCTTTGTACGTCTCATTTAATAATTTTTATGCAGTTTCACTTAGTCCTTATTTTTTCAGCCTCCTCGCGTTCCATAGTTTTCTATTTATTTTTTCTTAACTTTCTTGAGTTTGGTTTTTAAATCTTCCAACTAGAGGGCAGTGATCCGAGTATATGTGGGCGCTTAAGTCTTTACTGACAAGCAACTATTGCGGATTCTTTTTTTCACTAATATATAGTCGATTTGGTTTCTACTATATAGTCGCCGTGATGGGAGATTTAAAAGATGTTAAGAATTACGTACTCTTCTTCTACAAATAACTGCAACCTTTTTCCTCGTTTATTTCTTGTGTCTAAACCATAGTCACCGATAAGTTCGCCTCTTTTTCCTTTCCCGACCATTTAAGTTACCTATGATTATTATTATATTATGTTTATTAAATTGTTTCAGCATATCTGACTGTCCTATAGAATTCTTCTATTTTCTCATCTGATTTATTGGCGGTAGGGGCATATAATTGGACAATATTTAATTTCACTGGGTTGCTGTCCAACTGAATAACTAGTATTCTTTCTGAGATTGGTGTAAAATTTATGACATATTTTTGTATTTCCTTAGATAATATTATACCAAGCTTGTCTCTAGAGTAGTAAACTTGATGTTCTTTGATTGTACATAAGTCTGTATCGGGCCACCGCATCTCACTGATGCCCATTAATTCCGAGTTTAGTCATTTCTTGGATGGCATTATTTATTTTTCCTGTTTGGAACATTGTTCTAACATCCCATATACAAATTTTAGTAGTCTTCCGGTTTATTTATTGTACAGGAATGTCGCTGGTTGATGACCTGGGAAGGCCTGCGCTCTTCCCCTGCTGGATCTTGGTTTCCTAGTCTATGATCAGTACTTATTCTTGTTCTATCATTTCTTGCCATTTTGTCTTCTCTTGGGAGTATGAGGTAGTTTTTCGTTGCTTTCCTCATCGCAATGCTACAGCCGAGTTAGTCATAACGTAATGGACGCCTGTAAGTATATGATGGCAAGCTTGTTGAGAAGTATCCTTTTGCAGCCTTGACTCATTAATGACGTACCTGCTTCTCTATGCCATGCTAGTTTTGGTCCGCCTCTGGTATTTTATTTTCAGGTACCACCCATATCTGGGAGGCTTTTCCCTATCCGCCACCTGGGGAGGTGCCCGATGGGGGACCAGCACCCCCTCACGGATCTAAGTGGTACAACGCAAACTTACTGCATAAAAAATTAGTAACACTCCTAGAACAAAGATATGTTTCTTTACATGATGTTTTAGGTAGATTTAAACTATCCCTGAAAGATTTTATACAACTATTTTCCGTAATTTTTCGTATGATTTGAACATTTGTTTATTAGTCGTTTTACTACCTATTGTTCTCTAGTTTAGTAACCTCTTATAATTTTTAATTTCTTTGTTAGTACTGCATCTTTATAAACTTGAAAACACTTAAAGAAACGCCAAGTTTACGACCCGTGGTGCAGAGGTTTTTATAATATTAAAAGTAGTTGCTAGTAGGACAAAGTAGTCGTTTATTAATCGCTTGTAAAACATATACAAGGCCGTCCATTTGCTTATAAATAAGTGTTCGTAACAAACTTCTATTTCGAAATTATTTTGCTTGGAGGCGGATTATGCGTTACATTAAACACGCTTTGAATGCAGCAAATAACTGGTATATGGCTGTCAGAAATTAAAAACAAATTGTACGATAAGCAACGCGATTTATAATAGGAGAATAATAAATAGAAGTCTATTATTGCTTCTGATAAAGGTTTGTTTACTACATTGGTTTTGCGCTTTTAAAGTTGATTAATTTATGAGGACATAATGCAATTTTTATGGTTGTTATGACCAAGATATGTAATTTGTCTCTTTAAGGTTTGCCACTAAAAATGTACTCTGAATATTTAGAACAAAATAGAAACAAAACCCGAAATCCTTAATGCGTTTTTGAAATTATAATGATGAAATTAAGAAAGGCCCTAAACTGCCAGGCAACAATTTTAAATTAAGTTAATTGTAGACTTATTCTGCTTTGTCAATAAAATGTTTAACGCATTTTTTTGTTCTCCGATGTTGTCAAGCAGAACTACCGTTGCTGGAGCCAGATAATCCCTAAAAGCTAGCACTATATCCTCCTAAAGTGGCGGTTTATGCCGTTATATCGTCGCATTGGTCTGTAATTCTTGAGAACTATACATTAGGAAAACTCTGCAAAATTTTGATGAATATAATTAACAAACGTAGTTTCAACAGGATGGAGCGCCATTATATACTTCAAATACATTTTTGCCAGGCGTAGGAGTAATCTTCCCGGATAAATTAATATCAAAAAAGGTAACTGAAATTGACACCCATTTGACGCCCATGGGTTGTTCTTATGAGGAAGTTCTTAAGAGCGGAGTGTCGTAATCCCAGGTCTATTGAAGAGTTAAAAGAAAATATCCGCCAAGAAATTGCAGTGACCCCATAAAGACGTGCCGTGCATTTATGACTATTTTAGGTTTTGTAGATGAGTGCCGGGAACGTAATGGCATTAAAAATAATATATCTATTATTTTTAAGACCTGTTTTTCGAAAAACTGCTGCTTGATTTACAATGAATACTTATTTTTCTTTTAGTAATAAGGTATTTAATTAATAATGTTTCAAAACTAAATTTATTTATGAGACTATAATAGATAAGTAATAAAAGTAAATTTTAGTATGTAGAAAATTATCATTTAAAAATTTTTTATTTTTATATTTTCACTTTAATCTTACAATGATTATAAGTTTTTCTAAATAGAATTTATATAACGGGTGATTAAGGATGGAACGCACATTTGAAATAGCGCAGGATATAATAGTGGGAGAGTGGTGGGTGGTCATGTGCTGAGTAGTAGGGGGCATGGAATTTGTCAGTTGCAATGGAGCAGTTTCCGGGGGAGCAATGTGCCTTTCGTGTGCGTTGTTACGTAACTGTACGTAGGCGTTTTCGAGTTCGATATGGGCTTCATGACATACAGCGATCGCCAATTTAATAAAGCTTTAGGTTTAGAAGTTCTAGGGTAGTGGTTCTACCGTAAATTCCAAACCTTGTTGGCTGCCGGCGAACAGTGAGGACCCTAGAAAACATCGATCGTGTGCGCGCTAGCGTTCGGCAACATCCCGAAAGGTGGATCCGTAAACGCCGGCGCCTTTGAATTTGTACCCGTCCAGCGTCCAGAAAATTTTGCAAAAAGACTTACTTTTTTATGCTTAAAAGATCTTTTTTTTATTGAGGAACTTTACAATCTGTCAAAATTTAGCATTTAGTAAATTATGTGGTACTGTACATGCATATCGTGAAGGAAAGAGTTCAATAACAAATTCATTAAGTGGTAGTAAGTCAGTTTGGCTTGCAGCTAAATGGCACTATGAACTCGCGCACACACGCTATCACTCACTCGAAGCGGTTTGGAAGATCCAGAGTTTTCATCCGTTTAAGTCGTGGTTCATCTTCGGCAACAACGAGAAGGCCCTCGACAAGGGCGTTTGGGTTGACATGAAGCCTGTCACATTAGCGTACCGTGTGACGCTGGATTTCTTCATTTACTGAAGGTATGCCTAGGTCACGATGTATAATCTCGTTGGATACATACCATGGTACGCAACGTGTTGGCTTGAAAGCGTCTCAGAATTTCGATGTTGGAATGACTAGCTGTTCCCCAAAGCTGAATACCTTATGTCCAGATCGGTTTAAGTATAGTTGTGTAAAGGAGGATTTTGCAATTCAGAGATAGTTGCGAGTTGCGTCCTAGTAGCCAGTACATTTTTCGAAACTGAAGACTTGGTTGTTTTCGTTTCGTCCAGATGTGAGTTTTCCATGTCAGCCGCCTATCAAGGTGAAGTCCTAAGTATTTGACACTTTCAGATTGTGGGAGCTGCTGATTGTTTAGCGTGACGGGTGGGCAGGTGCCTCGTCTTGTTGTAAAGGTTATGTGGACAGACTTTGTCTCATTGACCTTAATGCGCCACTTCGTAAGCCACTGTTGCAGGTTATTTAGGTGAGATTGCAGATTTTGGGTTGCAAATAGAGAATCGAAATCATATGCAAGCACCGCAGTATCGTCAGAATATGTAGTTGTCAGGATTTTTCTGGAGGTTGGTAGGTCGGCAGTAAATAACAGGTAAAGGACCGACCCCAGCACGCTACCCTGAGGGACACTAGAGATGATTCGAAATAAAGTTGTTGTATATTCACCATGTTTGACCAGAAAGTGTCTGTCAGCGAGGTAGGATTTAATAAGTAGAAAGCAATCCGGAGGCAGTAAAGGTTTGATCTTAAATAGCAGGCCATCATGCCAAACCTTATCGAACGCTTGCTTTACATCTGAAAATACAGCTGAGCAGTACCTTTTTGCCTCAAAATCTTTGGTGATCTTCTCTACGACTCGATGTACTTGTTCGAAAGTGGCGTGTTGTTGCCGAAATCCAAATTGATGATCAGGGAGTAGGTTATTATCCTGTATTATAGGTGTGAGCCGAGTTAGGAAGAGTTTTTCAAAAACCTTGGATAGGACTGATAGCAGGCTTATTGGTCTGTAAGACGTTAGTTGTTCTTTAGGTTTTCCACGTTTGGGAATGACAATGATTTGTAGCGACTTTTCATTGCGGAGGGATAAAACACAGTCTTAACATCGCGTTAATGCTTGAAAGATCTGAAAGCAACGGACTATCCGTGACGCTTCACTTTTGTGCGCGGGATGTTATTGCAGTTTGAAAACTTTGATAACATTTTGTTTAGTGATAAAGCCCATTTTCACTTAGATTGTTAGAAACCAATCCTCGGGAAAAATATCAGGAACATTTCCACAGCCCCAAAGTCACCATTTGGGCTGCGCGTACTTACTGTCAATTCTGAAAGATACACCGCCATTACTCATAATTTCGTAAGTTCAGCTCTTTAAGTTTGGGGAGATATGGCCCTAGAATATGGTTCCAACAAGATGGGGCCACAAGTCACACAGCACGCGCGGCATTAGAGGCAATTAGAGAATAGTTTCCGAACCGGATTATTTCGCGTAATTGGCCTGGCTCAATCTGATTTTTTCCTGTGGGGATATCTCAAACATCAAGTTCACATGAATCCTCTGATTAATCTGCGTTAACTCAAGGATCGTATACGAGAAGATCAATACATGTGTCAACGTGTTTTCACGCATTTGAGGTCTCGCTTGGAAGAACAACATCTTGATGATGTAATTTTTCGCACATAATCTTTACATTTCATGCTTCAATTTTATCATAATTACGTAAATACATCATGGAAAGTTACTATGTTCCGTTGTTTTGAAATATGCATTCCATTCTAAGTCATAAATATGTATGCCTTGTCACTTCTTGAAATGCTAGTGTATTTCCCTTATAATTTAATACATCTACGCGTAGACTAATTAAAGGAGCCAGCGTTCTCATAACCACTATGTGATTCAGCATGGTTCAAAAGTATGCAGAGAACATTTTGTGTTACCATATGACCAATAAATTTTAGTATATGAAAAAATTTCGTACAGCATTTACCGCTAGTTTTTGTTTGTTCTTTTGTGTTTAATTCAATTTTACTTTTTCATTTAGTAGTGGTCGATTTTCTATTCTTTAGGCCTAGAGTGTTCATTTTCCATTTTTTATTTGGACGCGATCTTGATTGTTCAAATTTCAAAATGTGATTGAAAGCATTAATGTAATGATAAAATGTATCCAGAAACAACAAATATTGTACTAAAATAACCTTATTGACAATTTTTTTAAATTTAAATGAAAATTTGTATATGTACCATAATACATTATGATTATTGTTACAAAAGTTTCATCTTCTATTTTAGTGTTATAATTTTTATCAAATATTTGTTTATACCAAGGGTAAATAAGAATTTAAGCTTCCTTCTAACCTCTCGCCACTCCTCCCATATGGGCGTCCATAAAACTATGTTGCATAGAATCCAACAAAATCTTTTGTCTTTGTTGAAATATAGTACTATTCCATATGTGGTAACATATATATGTTAGTCTTTTACCTTATACATTGCTGCATTGGTCTCCAATCTGGTCGATGGTTAATAAAGGGTTTTCCAATAAGAACAAGATGATTTTAAAATGTCATAAAATAAAAACTATTTCAGATACAAACTAAACTTTGTATATTATTTTAAAGCATAATCTATTACAGTATGTTTTGAATAACATATCATTTAAGTGTCCGCTGCGACTTCGTGCACACAAACAAATTCTATGAATCCAATTTTAGATGACTCGAATGCAGCATTTGATGTTCAACCTTAATGTATCGAGGGTTCGTGGTTTGTTTTATATAGACTATAGTTTTCAAATAACCCTAGAAAAAAAAAGTTAAATTACAACTTCTTGGAGGTCAATTAACAGTTGCATTTCTTGAAATTATCCTTTTACAAACATCACAATACGTCAATAGTGGCATTAGTAGTATGACATGTCGCACCATCTTGTTGGAACCACATGTTCTTCAAATCAATTTCATTCAAGTTTGGTTACAAAAAATCTATTAATATCAATTAGTATCCTCCTAGTTACTATGACTGCATCTTCTACCTCGTTTTGGAAAAAGAATGGTCTGATGTTGCCACCATGTCATAATCCACACCATACAGTGGCATTTTGCGAATGAAAGGGCTTTTCGTGAATACATGATTGTTTCACACCAGAAATGACAATTTTGTTTATCATAACCACTTAATCAGAAATGAGCTTTATCTGAGAAAATAATTTTTTGTTCAAAATTATGTTCGTTTCAAGTTACTCTAAAGCCCAAGATCCAATGTCACAGCGCTTACGATGGCCCAGTGGCTTCAGTTCTTGAGTCAACACAATCTTATACTGATGTAAGCCCAAATACTTTCTTAAAATACGCCAAGTTGTAGTTCTTCTAAGCCCTAATTCTTGAGCACGACGGGAATCGGTGAATTTGAAGCCTTTGCAACGCTATCTTACAGCAGCATTTTGACATGTTGTTGGTATTTTTGTATCGTGAAGAGTAAAATTTCTCTTAATTTTCCAACGATTCGATAAATCGAAGCACAAAAGGGCGATTATGTGGACCATGGGTTTTGCAAAAAGCACGTTAGGTGTTCATAAAAGAAGATCTATTTTCATAACATTTGTGGACAACAATCAAACGTTCTTGAAGCCTGTATTTATCCATGATAAATTGTCAGAGTATACCAAACACAAAGTAGCAGTTATAATATTTGACATTTCATTTTAAAATCATATTCTTATTGGAAACCCTTTATTATCCTGGCGAACATTTTTGACTGCCACATTAAATCAGACCCTCACTTTTTCTTTGTTTGTATTTGCTGTGTTAGTGTTGTTAGGTCTTCCTTTCTTAGTAACATTTCTGTTTTGTTTTTAAATGTTCTAGTTTTATTTCGTCTCCGTGGACTCTCCTATAAAGCAACCACTCATTTACAGCGGTCACATCCAACAGATAGTAAAAGCGGGTCAACACCACTAATGTGTTGGTTATAGGGCATTTTATTGGCACGTTCTTTCTCACTTTCTTGTCGAATTTGTCTGTTTTGGAATTATAAATTTTCCCGCTTGGAGTTGACAGAAGCAAAACTACTTCGTTACCTTTCCATGCCAAACATAAAACGCCAACTCCTTTAACAGTTGTGATCATTTCTGCAGATGCACCTTTTTCTTGTTCATCTCATTCTCTGAAAGCAATTTACTGATAAGAATTGTATTTTTCTCGACTTCCTAATATCTAGGATTCCTGCTTGGCCAGGTCCACAAAAAGTCGACAGATGTGCAATGCCACAATATACCTTATAATTATACCTCTATTTAAACGAAGAACATTTTTAGAATCTCTTAGATCTACTTCATCCAATAGTCTTTGCGTTGAGTCGTCTTCCGGACCTGCGTAGATCTCAAAATCATAAGAGGTGCTCCACATAACTAAAAGCGTTTGTAATCTCATTTGTGTGGTTTTGAAGGAATATGTTGTTTCAAATGACTTCTTGCTTTAGTTGGGCACATTTGCTCATTAAGTGATAAACATTCTTCCATAGGTATTTTTTTGAAGTAGTTCTTCAAACTACTGGTCGTATTTTGAAGAGCCACTACATTTTCATTATATGCAAAACGTATGAATTTTCCGATTTTTTCAAAATGGTTGATTAGTATTGTTTCTTGAACCAATTTACTTGCAAATGATAGTCCCCGCCACTTGAAATATGACTATATAATCTTACAATACATATGCCAAAATATTTTTTGATATCCTTGGTAATTTCTTATGGTTTGATTGGCCAGTTCATTGCTAAGAACAGATATAGATAAAGTTTTCGTTTATTTTGTCCTTAGTACCTTTGTACCCACTCCTTGTCGATGGCCAGGCACCCGAATAAAACATATAACTATGGATGACCATGTAGATACAGTGGATAAAATATTACACATTTTAGAACAGTATTTGTTATAGTAAAGGGTTGTATAAAAAGTATCGGGAAAAGATTCGGAAGAATAGATTTATTTGAGGAATTGCTACAATACCTCAAAAGTCTTCAAAGTACATCCCTTGAGCGTCAACACACATTTAACAGCGGCTTTTCCACGACTCAAAGGCTCCCTGGTAGGCGGATTCTGGAACGTCTTTAAGGATACGCGTGCAAAGCTTCTTTGACGGCATTTAGGGTCCCATGGTGGTGTGCTTTGAAGAAGGATTTTATTTTTGGGAATAGGAAATAGTCTGCTGGTGCCAAGTGGAGACTGTAAGGGGGTTGGAAAATCGTCCAAAAGCCGGGGTTTTCTTCAACGCGATGCAGAAGGTTTTTGCAAGTAGATATACGCCTCCGTTTTTGTTGTCCGTTAAGACCTTCGGGGCGAGTTTAGCGCAGATCTTTCGCATACTTAAATTTTTAGTGATAATCTTAACAATGCTAATTTTATCTGCGACTATGCGCAAATTTAACCGACGGTCTGAATTCAGCATTTCACGCACACGTTGCACGTTGTCGTCGGTTCTTGAGGTCAGCGGCGGTCCAGCGCGGGGCTCGTCCTCCACACTCTCTCGGTCATATTTGAGGAGTTTGCGCCACTTAAAAACTGCAGTTTGTGACATACTTTCATCTTTGAACACTTGGCGAATCATGCCCAAAGTCTCCGTACACGATTTCTCCAGTCCAACACAAAATTAGATGGCGTACCGCTGTTCAATCGTTTGCTGCATTTTGCTCTTACACCGAGTCACTGGACAGGGGTCGACTAAAAACACGATCTAGCCTAAACGAACACTTGCAGACGTCTGGCGCTTGGCGCGTCTTGAAGGTCACATCTCCCACCACCGAGCATGCGCGATGCGAGCGCGCTCCGACATACAGTCACGCCAGGAAAAACTTGTTCTTGCTACTTTTTATACAAACCTTATATTTATATTTCTATTAAAATCTTCTAATGCATCGTTATTTTGCGCAGATAATTTTATAGCCTTCATCTCCTGCATTTGACGTCAAATTTGGTTTTTTGTATTTCTAATTTTTTAAGCTGTTTTTTGGATTTGTTTTATTTTGATTTGTTGAACCTATCAATTCTAAATATACAATTTATAGGAACAGCTGCTTTCCTGTTTGCTGTTCATTTCTTTTTGTGTTTGTGCAGTCGGTGAAACATTTTTTTTTAAATGCTTGTAGCAGTTTCCCTGGTTAAAGTGCGAGGTGTTACCTATGTGTTTTTGTTACTTAGAACCATTAGAATTTGATCTGACAACCCCAATATTAATTTTTGCTTTTGAGGTGTTGTGTGATGAAGTTCTTATTTATTTTATATATCTGTCAACTAGTAAAAACACTATTCTTCTCTGCAGCTGTCTGCAACTAGGCTATGTTTTGCATTACACCCAACGAAGGCCTTGACATCTTTCTCTCTGCGTTATTTATTATAAAAGAGTTGAAGGCACCACAAAACTAGGATTTGACTGCTTTAAAAAAATTTCCGTCGAAAGATTTAAGGCAATGATTCGTGTAACTTGAGAACTCAATACTGCAGTTAACATTCTTATACTTTGATTTTTCTTTATGACTCTTTCAATTTCTCATCATTTTTCTACCCTCTTTAACTATTACTATCAAATAATCATATTCTTGTACTCTTTTTCGCTTTATTTTCTTTTCATTTCCTATGTCTAGTTCTGTATTGCTTCTTGTTTCCTCATATGGTTTTACACTTATACACATATGCTTAGATCTGTTTTCATCAATTTGCAACTCCTTTTTCTTTTTGTTTCTAGGACTCTTTCTATTTTGGGTAGTTCTTTGATCGTTATTTTATTTATCTATTTATCTGTGCATGTATTTATTTATTTATTTATACCTGCTCTTCTACTGCACACACTTCCTTTACTATTTGTAGCATTTAGTTTGCAAATACTAGAATGTAAATAATTGGTTTATTGTCGATCTACGTTTGCAGAACCCTGTCTGATATTCATCTATTTGTATTTATAGGTATTCTCGCAGTAAGCTTCAGGAAGCTTCATGCACCTTTTCTGTAACGGTATTTTAATTGCTTAATTCACTCTTCCACTATGGTGCTTATACTTTTATAATTAGTTGGTATACCCGTATGATCATCTCTTACTCGCCATATTTAATTAATTCCTCTGCGCTTTGCTTTTCTTCTTGGTTAAGCAACTCTTTAAATTGTGTCCTTGTCTCCAATGTATACTTTTTAGCCTTTAACATATTCTTTTGGATTCTCTTCTTGATTTCCATAGTATTGCAAAGTTTGGTTTAGTATTATAGTGTAGCCATCTCAATTTGGCTTCTCTGATCTTCTTTATATACGATTTACATTATTCATAAAACTACGTTTTTTCTTTTTGATTTTTCTGCTTGCCTAATATCTCCTCGCTATTTTTGTTACTGTTTCCACAAGATTCTCCCAATTTTCTTTTATTGGTTTTGTACTGGTAAACCTTTTGTGTGTATTCACTCTGGATCCATAGGGTATCTACTTTATTTTCTTTCTTTATTTTTTCCGTTAGCTTCTTCATTTAGATTCTCTTTTAATTTTATTCTAACCAGATACTGATCCCTATACATGTCTGTTCTCCCATGACTTTTCATGAATTATTGACTTAGCACTTTATTTGTTGATACATGATTTATTTGGTTTTAAATATTCTTTTTCTCTATGTTAATACCACATATTTACTATCCGCTAATTTACTCAAGCTGAATACCAATTAAACTTAAATCATTCTCGTTACTCTTATTATGTTTCCTGTGCCCGCCTACTGCAGGATAATATCTGTTTTGTTCCAAACTTCGAATTTCAGTCTCCTAATAATATCATTATTTCTTTTTATATTTAAATATTAAAATCAAAATAAGTAAAAGATGAAAATAAGTGTCGACTACAAAACAGAATTGTTATACAGAATACGTTACTTTACGCAAACATAATCTGAAATAAATTGACGAAATTCTATTATTTTATAAATTGTTATTCTACTACTACTACAAAAAATAACATTTTTTTACATTCTAGAGTCAATCTAACGATTACATTGTAGACTTTAATATTTTGGTAATAAGGAAAAGTTTGTGATAACACTAAAAAGTTTTATCATCCATTACATTAGAACCAACGCAAGGAGGCAGATTTATAAAATACTCTAAGGTAATGTAGAAGAAAAATGTATATTAAAACTTTATTTATCTTGCGCTTATGGTAAGGAGCCAAGCTAGCGCATAATTAAAAATTTTAGAAAAAGAACGATAACAGAGATTTATTATTCTACAAGAGGATAAAAGTAGTACTACTGCAATACTATTCCAGCATAATTAAAAAAAAACGCTACAATTTTTAGTTAAGATTTAATAGAGGGGACATTCCCGCAAAAAACATTGACTAAAGAATTTCCAAAAATATTTATAATTACACAATCAGAACAGCCAGCGTGGTCCCGTGGTTGAGGGGCGGGCTGCGATGCTGACGGACCCGGGTTCAATTCCCGGTGCTCCCTGATACCTGGCGGGTGGCCTACTCAGTCACTAAAAATAATTGAGTATCTGCGTTCATTCGAACAAGGGGTAATAATGGCGGTCGTCTAAGATGCGGTGCTTGCCACATCGCCCCGCATCAGATATGGTGCGCGACGACCGGTCAAAGAGAGCGAACGTACGAGAGCCTTAACCTCTGAGTTCGCAGGCCGTGCTCCCACGCGAGGCGTAGGGCCTTACCATTATTATTATTATTATTATACAATCAGCACTCTGTCAGATAAATGAAGTAAACATTCATCTGAAACAGAAAAATTTAGCGGTCACTGTGTATGTGATCTCAATCGTAATGCTTTCGTACTACGTAGATATCTCAAACTTATCTTAAATAACAGATTTTTCTGACCACATATTGTAACTCTTTCAAAAAACTCATAACTGTTTGAGGTGCCCCAGAATATTAACTATTAATTATTATGCAGTTACCTAACATTCACGTTTCACTTATTCCATCATTTCAAAAGTCTTCTAAATAATCTAAAAATTTTGCGGGCAAAAGTTTTAGCTTTGCACAAAATATGATGCAAATCTGTTTCACATTACATGTGCTCGCAACGATGCCTAACTTTCAATTGACTCAGCCAGTGAAGTCATCCTCATTTACGCATGCGCTTTACAAGTCACTTATATCTGTTAATTTGCAAGCTCCCAAACTACTTTCAGTATATTAACACGAACTCGAGATTTTTATGACAGGATGGGCTAGATGAAAGTTTCCATTGACATTGAACTGTGGTATCATTTCTGTACGAGTTTTTTTTTAAAGTATGTCAGTTATAATTAATACTTGGTTTAAGGTAGCAAGAAAATATACCTTTAATTTTGTTGCTTTAATCACACTACTAGCACAGTCAACTTTTACCAATTTAGAACGCTGTTAACGTTTCTAGATAAGTTATCAGCCATAAAATTGCAATGTTAGCCCAACATTGGGGCATATTTCATGTGCGCTTATTGGGTTAAATAAATATTTATATAGCAGTAATCGTAAATTAATAAAAGATTACAAGAAATATTAAGTGCGCCTTGTAATGCACAAGGTTTAATAGTTAGGTACATGGTACGTTTATTTATGTATAGTTCGTAATATAATTTATAGCTATTTGTACTCTAAAAAAATAAAATACAATGGCAATGCGTGTATGAAGAATATAGACTTGTCACCTAGTAAGGTTAAGGCCATTTGCTGCGAATAATGACAAACATCAAGTGGATGTAATGTAATCGGAAAAGAAGGTGAATTTAGGTAAAGCAGAAATATTGCAGGAAGCAAAACGTACCAGAATATTTTAAGAGAAGTAGAAGGAATCGAAATAAAGGAATTGAAATTATGATGCAAAGCAGTCTAACTAAAGTAATATGAAATTTAAAGGAGTATTTAAAAAACGGGATTAAAAATTGAAAAAGAAAAAGTACATTAGTTAAAATTATAAACAATAGAAAATAAACATGTAAAACAAAGGGACTTAAAAGAGGACTAATTAGCTGGCGGGATAGAACAACCTTGATAAGTTGGGAATTAATATGAAAGCAAGAAACAATTATACAATAGCTAAACAATAATGATTAGGAAGAGAGATACAAAGATTGGTAATGTAGTCTTGAAAATAATTTAATGTTAGAAAAAAGAAGAATTTTAGCGTTATTGTGAAATATTGAACGGAGAATAATACGTGAGTCGAAAATGTCATACTAAAAGATATAACGTATAATTAAAAAAACTACTATGATATTTAAAGCAATGGACTGGACACCGATTAAGGGGAAATTAACAGAAAATGAAGAAACAGGAAATAAAATAAATTAAAAATAGCAACATGGAATCATAAAAATAGTAAATAATAGGAAATATGATATATAAATGCTAAAGATAACTAAAAAAAATAAATAAATGGTACGGGCGAAAATATATATCATAAGGAATACTGAGGTACTCGGGAATAGATTGATAAACAGGACACAAGATAGAGAAGAAATAGTAACAAGCAGGGGAATAGATACGGCTGTTATAGGATGTGAAGCAATGTACCCGCTATTGAAATAATATGGGTGTTATGGATGTAAGCATTAACAATAGACACCTCTGAAGATAAGAAGTGTGCAGAAAGAAATAAAATGATAAAGGATAAGAGAAAAAACTATGAATAATAACGAAAGAAAAAGTGGGAATAGGAAACTTAATATTAGCTCTCAACAATATATACACAAGCATATATACGAGGGAGCAGAAAATATTAAAATGTTAATAGACTATGTAAAACAAGATTGAAAGTAAAAGATGTAAGAGTATAGAGTTAGATATGGTTTACCAACTATTGACAGGAACATTCATTTTTAGAAAACCTGGAAAAGTAGTAAAATCGATCAAATGGAAAAATTTGCAAAAACCGAATAACGCAGAAACACAGAAGAAATACGGAGAATTAATAAGAAATAAATTAAAACAAGAATAAAAAGTAGAAGACGCATACGTAAAGTGAGAAACGCCGAAATTAACGATATTAGAAGCTAAACAGAAAATTGCACACTAAAAATAGTTACACGTTTTAAAAGAAAAAATGGTTGAATGAATCAAAATTGTACAAAAGAAGAAATAAGCACTGAAAAAATACATGAGGGCAAAAAAGTGAAAGACGATAAAAACTATATAAATAAAAGAAATCAAGTAAAAGATCAAAAGATTAGCATAGGAAGTGTTTGAAATAGAAGTAGAACGAAGAAAGACAAGAATAATAAATTGGTAAGAAGTAAGAAGAAATATAGTAGACATACGGGGAAAGCACTATAAAGAGTCATTTCGGGACGAAAGGAAAATAGATCAGAGAACTATAAGGAAAAAAATGATATTTTAAAAATGGAAAAGCTGTTGGAAAAGATAAAATAATCTCAGAATTAATACAGTTAAGGCGAGAGCAAGTAATAAATTGAATAAAAGAAAATGTAATAAAGGTACCGAACGAGTGAGAACAGAACATAATAATATTATTATATAAAAAAGGAAGCACCGATAAATGGGAAAATTTTAGAGCTTTTTAACATCAGCTGATATAAACCTAAATTATAAACGAGGAATTGAGATTAGAAATCGATAGGATATTAAAGAAAACTATAAGAGAGAAGCAGCTCTGTTTAGCGTTTATAGTAAAACTTGCATTTGACAATAAATCAGAAACCATATGTGAGAAACATAAGCAAAATGTAGGACAATCAGACTCTTTGCATTGGCAAAAATATATAATGGGCTTTCCAGAAATGACTTTAGGGTTATTTCAGTAGAGTATTGTTGCGAAAGCGGGGCTACAATTAGATTTGTATGCGAGTCAACTTAGTGTACATGAAATTTTACCTGAAACAAAATAAACACTGTGTAGTTATAGCCATTTAAAATCCTGAATTTTAGAAAACCTTATACAAACAAGAAACGTAAGAATGAGTGGAGAAATTTCGAAAATTTTGATTATAAATGGAGAAGGGAAACAAGGAATTCGTTTGAGGGTGTGGCTATTTTTATAGCTATAATCAAAGTTATTGAAATGTGTTGTGAGCGACCAACAGAAACAAAAGTTGGTTATAAGCAAATGCAGCCAGTATTTGTACAACAGTTGTGACATAGTAAAGACCACAAAAAATGAAAGGGAATTGGAAAACCACAGAAGAACCATAACAGACGGGGTTAAAAGTAAATATAAACAAAAGTGACAAATGTAAGTAATAAAAAAACGGAAATGGAAGAAATAAAAATTGAAAACAAAGTCTTGGAACTGTAATAACAAACGACAAGAAATAGACAGGAAAATACAAAATAAATTGGGTAAAGCAGACTAGGCATATTGGATGATAAATAACATTTTAATAGAAAGAAGGTAAATAGGCACTATAACAAAATTAAGAATATACAAAATGGCGTATCTTCCAACGTTAATGTACTGTGTAGATAGTCGATAAGCACAAGACGACCATCAAAGTAACAAAAATAAAATATCTGAGAAAGGTGACTGGTAACACACGAGAGAATCGAGTGCAAAGTACAATAATAGAAAATATAAAACAAGAACCAATAGTAACAAAGACAGAAAAAACGGTAATTAAAATCGCTAGGACACATATGGAAGATAGAAAAGGACAAAATTCCCGAGATAGTAACAGAAATGGGGGTGAAAGACTAAGAGGACGGTTGAACAAAAAGTAAGAAGACATATACAAGATATAGTGAAAAAAAAGAAACAATGGCAGCAGGAAAAAGGCTGGCGAGAGAAAAAAAGCTTTGGTGCTTATACGAAATGTAGATCGGTGGTGCATTTGCAGTCCTTGAAAGCTGGCATGATGTAATTGATGAAGTCAAAGTGTCTTTGTATTACGAGTAATCCAATATTTACAATATACACACTATTCCACTACAGCTCTTTGTGGGCTTTGGTTGCTTTCACAACTTGCCTCAAGTTTTTCCTCTAGTGGGTAAAGCCTTTCTGTTTCAGTCTCCCAAGTTTTCTTAGGTTGTTTACAATATTGTTAATTTATGTTCATCGAGATTTCCTAGTGGTGTTCTTCCTTCTGCTTTTCCGTTCATTGCCTTTCTTGAATATCTATCCTTTCCCATTCTCCGCACGTGTCCGAACTAGCCCAATCTCTGCACTTTGATCTTCTGTGATAATTGTGATCCATTTTGCATCTCTTGCAGTTTAAAATGTAATTTTCGCCGTCATTCACCTAGGTTTTTCTCATATACCGGGCCATATATTTTTCTCAAGACTATTCTTTCAAATCAATTGTTTTTAGTGCTGGAGGTTTAAGTTTCACAAGGATAGCAGACAACTGGTTTGATTAGTGTTCTGTGCAGTTTTTCTTTCCGATGTTTATTCAAATACTTATATCGAAGTAACGGGTGACTCGAATGGAATGCATATTTCAAAACAACGAAACAGCTTTTTATGATATATTTACGTAATTATGATAAAATTAAAAATGAAATGTGGAAATCATGTGCAAAAAATGACATCATCAAGATGTTTGCCATCATGACGCTGGCACTCCTCCAAGTGAGACCTCAAATGCGTCAAAACACGTTGACACATGTCTTGTCTAATTGCTGCGATTTTTTCTCGTATACGAACCTTAAACTGACGCAGAGGATTCATATAATCTCGATGCTTTAGATATTCCCACAACAAAAATCAGGTGGGGCCAATTGATGTCACCTCTACGCGAAATAAACCGGTTCGGAAACAATTCTCTAATTGCCTCTAAAGCCGTGCTGTGTGACTTGTGGCCCTATCTTGCTGGAGCTATGTTGTGGGGCCATATCCCTCCCATACTTGAAGAGCCCGAGTAAAGATACTAATCATGGCAGTGTATCTTTCAGAATTGACAATAAGTACGCGCGCATGGTTATAATACGGACCAATAATGCCCCTTGAAGAAATTGTAGCCCAAACGCTGACTTTGGGGCTGTGAAGATGTTCCTGATGTTTTTCCCGAGAATAACGCACCCATCTAAGTGAAAATGGGCTTCATCTCTAAACAAAATGTTATCAAAGTTTTCAAACTGCAAAAGCGAGGCTTAACGGGTAGTCCGTTGGTTTCAGAGCTTGCACTAACGTAGGCATGAAAACGTAAGTCTTTTGCAAAATTCTCCGAACGCTGGACCGGCTCAAATTCAAAGCCGCCATGCGTTTACAGATCGACCTTCGGGGATGTTGCCGAACGCTAGCGCGCACACGATCGATGTTTCCTGGCGTTTTCACTATTCGCCGACAGCCAACAGGTTTGGAATTCACGGTAGAACCACTACGCTCAAACTTCTGAACCCAAAGCTTTATTAAATTGGCACTTGGCGCTTACCGTATGCCATAAAGCCCGCATCGAACTCAAAAACACCTACGTATAATTACGTAACTGTTGGTTTCGTAATAACTGCGCACACAAAAGATATTTTGCTCCCTCGGAAACTGCTCCATTGCAACTGACAAAATCATGCTCCCTACTACTCAGCACATGGCCGGCCGCCCCTATCCCAATATTATATCCCGCGCTATTTCAAAGACAAATATGCATTCCATTTTGAGTCACCCGTTACATGAGTCATCTTCAAGAACATTATCCTTGGGTTTCTCCTATTGTTAGTGCCATTTTTTTTATATTTGTCCCAAAGTATTTATGATTGCTACTTTTTAAATTTTTGTTTATTAGAGAATATCCTAAAATGAGTAGACATTTTAAGTTTTTGAACATTGATCACATTTTTGTTTTATTTGAAAGTAGAAATATAGAGAAGATTATGTGTTTAACAAAACATCTGACAAAAGAACTTCGCTATGGTAGTAAATGTTCACTCTTTTGGTAAAATTTTCGAGGACATGACAAGGTCTTTAATGGTTTGTGGTTTGTCCTTTATCCTTAAGATAACCCCAAACAAAGAAGTCTAACCTTGCCAATTCATATTACCTCGCAGCGAGATGACACGACCATTAAATTCTGTTTGCGATAACTGCATGGTTTCAATGACATGTTACACCATCCTGTTGAAATCACATGTTTTCTACATCCATAAAAAGTTGGTAAATTATTACACGATATTGAATTTCATCGACGGTGATCGCATTAATCTCCCAACCCAAAATTGGCACCAAACCGTGACCCGCTGAGTATCCATAAGATGTTCTTCAAGTATTGCTAGATTTCCATATCCCCAAATTTGACAATTTTGTTTATTGACTAACCTGTTGTTCGATAACGTAACTTTCCATAACGTAACCTTAATGTTTATCAATGACAGCAAATAAAAATGTCTGTTCTGGTTTTGCCGTGAAAAAATGGAGGCAAATTTAAAATGTCAGATCATTTTGGGTCACTCTTTAATACAATGTTTCCACAGATTGTCGAGGTGGGCTTCTGGTTAATTATTTACTTTTATCTACATTTACACCTGGACCCAGCTGTGGTATGCTATTTGTTAATTCCACAAATATTTTATTAATTGCAGTTTTGTTTCTTCATACTATGGATTAAAAGGCTAGTATTCGTATTTGTCTATTGTACACTGATTCATCTGGATTGAGGGTAATGTTTCTTGTTGCTCTTTCTAGTACTAGATTGAAGAGCAATGGTGATCGTACGTGGCCCTGTTTTACTTCTCTTTTTATTTCAAAATGTTCAGATGGCTACTGTCCTATACTACACTTGATTTTTGTCATTTTGGCATTTCTTCGCTAATTAGGATTTTAAAAATGCTGGAAATTTAATATAGATGTAAACTACCTATTTTTGTTACTTCTTCTTATCGTCCTATAGAATATGTTGAAATGGCAGTGACACTAATTTGTTTTTAATATTTAAGTGATGTTTTATAAATTTACAGGTAAAAAATTATTATGTAAAGCGACCTAAAGCTGGCTTAATCTGTGTTTCATAAAGTAAGCGTCAGAAGGTGTGAGAGCATTTAAGATAGTACTCTGTATGTACATGTAATTTAATTATATGACCGGCTTATTCACTTTCACACATTAAAATCGCAAGATTGCAGTTCTCAACCTTGAATTAGGCATTACAACTTATCAGAGTTGCTATTAACAGGCGCAATTGATAAACGCACGGAACGTAGAAATATATGGCGAGATAAAACACTTGGTGCTAATTCTGACGTACATTTATGGCATATTTATCAGAGCAGAGCTATAATTAAACCGATGCTTTGCAGTGATAAGAAAAATACTGAGTTTTAAAAATTAATGTTGCATTTTGGTTTTGTAATTGCCGTAAAATATCATCCTTCCTTCAGATGCATTAGTTGAATTGTTAATTTGTCTGGTAGCGAATGGTAATGACTGTATTACGCTCTCATAATATACGACACCTTTTTAGATTTTTCAGGGGCATAGCAAAATCGTTTTAGTGTCTTTTTAGATCTTTAGGCTGTTACTTTATATTACAGGGTGGTATCCAAAAGTAGTAGGACTGATTTTTTTTTAATTTATTGAACATTTTGGTACATCGACATAATACTCTTAAAAATAGGCCCCTTGGACATCCACACACTTGTGGTAGCGAGCCTTCCAGGTCGCGAAGGCTTTCTGGAAGTCGTCCTCCAGGATGCTGTTCAGCGCCCTCGTCGTTGCCGCTTGGACTGCTTCCACCGAGTCGAAACTATGTTCCTTGAGTTGCCTCTTGATCCGGGGGAACAAGAAGAAGTCCGGCGGTGCCACATCAGGGCTGTGGGGGGGGGTGGGGGGTGAGGCAACGTGGAAACGTCGAATTTGTCCAGGAGATCCCTCACAATCTACGCGCCGTGGCACGGTGGAGCTTCCACTTCCCCACCAGGTCTGGTCGCACGCATGTGATCCGATTTCGCAGCCGTGTGAGCACTTCCACGTAAAATCTTGCATTTACAAGTCTGTCCAGGAGGTACAAACTCCTTATGGACAATGCCAGGACGGTCAAAAATGCAATCAACATCGATTTCACTTTCGATTTCGACATTCTGGCCTTCTTTTTACGGGGTGATTGGGGATGTGCCACTCTTCGCTCTAACGTTTTGTTTCCGGGTCGTATTGGAAGACCCAGGTTTCATATCCGGTGATGACATTATCGAGAAAAAGTTTCTTTTCTTCCAAACAGTTCAGTATTTCTCGGGAAATCTCAACACGCAGTTCTTTTTGCTTGTCACTCAACACTTTCGGCACCATTTTCGCGCACACTTTTCTCATCGACAAATCCTCTGTGATGATGCGTTGGACTGTCCCGTAAGATTCAGCTCATCACTAATTAATTTTATGCCCAACCATTGGTCAGAATTCAAAAGTTGCTTAACTTTCAGCACATTGTCGTCCTCGACGAGTTCCCTCCCCTCCCGAAACAACTTGTTGTACATGGTATATTTCTTGTAGGCCTGCGTAAGCATGTCCTTGGTTTCGGTCGCTGATTTTCCAAGTTTGTAGCAAAACTTGATGGCGTACCGCTGCTCCAAATTTCGCTCCATCGCAACTGACGGCCCACACTCAACTAACTGCAGGCGACTGCCGCAGGTCGAAACCTGTTCCCAAGGCTCCTCTCCATAACATCCGGCCTTGCAGACCCCCCTCCATCGCTCCGCGCGCGCCCAAAAAAACCAGTCCTACTACTTCTGGATACAACCCTGTATATGTGCTTAGGGTTGTCGTAGGTAATAATTTAAAAAATAAATTTTATTTTGTTACTACTTTTGCTGAGGTTATAAGACATTTAACTACCTTTATGCTGAATTTTTTCTAATTGTTCGAAGCGATGAAAATCACTCAATCATTGATATTAAGCTGTGTTGCAAACTTAGCTTGAGAATTTCCATTATTTTTATGTGATAATGCAATACATTTATTATAACAAAACCAAAGTGCGTGTGGTTCTGCGCAAATAGAGAAATTATATCTTGAGAACTATCTCTCCATCGTCAAGGAGCTACTTAAGTAGCCTCGGCATTGACGTGGTGGAGTAATATCTGTTCGTGACTACTGACAAATCTGAAAATGGTCTTGTCAACAGTATTCATTTCGTCATGTATTTTTTACATGGACTTTTATGCTGAACTTCGTTAGAAAGGCCGTACCCAAATACTTGTTGAGTTAGCATAGGACATCTGAGCATTATTTAGTGTAGCAGTTGAGTACAGATTATACTATATTAGTGAAGTTAACGTGCACCGACTTCACCTCATTCAACTTGATGCGCGATCTTCTGGTCGAGGTATTAATCTGGTCAATAGATGGTAGGAGTCTTCTAGCTGCTTCTTCATGGTTTCTTCCAACTGAAAGTTATGAATAAATATTTGATAAATCTTCAACTAGATAATAAGAAACGTGACATTCCTCTTCTAAGAATGATTACCTTTGATAATATTTGCTTGAACAAGACAAATTTCAATGATCTTACCACATAAAAGAGTTCAAAATTTAAAAATTTGTGTCAGGATAATTAATTAAAGCGATACCATTTCATCATCTCTACAAAGAATGGAGTGTTCTTATAAAAATAAAATAAATATTTATATTTTTAAGAGCAAGAATGAATGGAGTAATTAATAAAAAAAGATGAATAAAGTAAAAAATCTGGTTGCAAATTGTCAGGAGTAATTTTAGTTACACACACTTGACTGTGGATAATCAGTAGAATGCATTAAACTAACAAATATATTAATAAGTGTACATATATAATAGGATAGCAAAAAAGAAAAATTCTGATGCAGTCTGCTTGAGCTTGGAATTTAGTAGAATGCGAAACGTAAATCTGAAGTAAGAGCTCAAATGAGCCCAAATGTGTAAAATTCACCTAAGTGCAATCGTATGCGAATGTATGTAAATACATTGTTATTCTTTATGATAATGCATCGTCCGGAAATAGCAAATGCCAGCCACTTTTAAGGTATTTTATTCTCATAGTATTTTTGATTTTATTTGATTTCATAAAATCCAATTTTTGATTCCGTATGTCAGAACTGGTTTGTATTGTGACAATTTCCGAACGTTTTTCGTAGCGCGGCTGCTAGACTGCTAGACTGGCGCGCACATGTTCGCGAATAATCCAGGAGGTACGAGTGCGGTACCTTTCGATGACTCGCGATTTCTTCTGGAATGTTGCTGACTAGTTATAAATATTGGGTTTGAAATTCGAAAGTGCGGGAGTTTTGTTGACATAAATAGTATTATAAAATGTTTATTTTGTTTTTCTTAGATATTACCTTCTTTTACAAAAAGGAGTTATACAGAGAAGCCCTTTCTAGTTTGTCATTTATTTCAGCGTCATTTCCATTTCTATGTGTCTTTAATTCTAAGTTTCTAAATATTCCTACTTGTACTAAGTCCCTTTCATTTAATTGTATTGATATCTTCTATTTTTCGTTGCTATCACCATTACGTATGCTTTGTTAATATTCATTTTCAATTTTTTGTCATGTAAAGCTTTCTGTCATAATTTTAAACCTTGCGTTATTGCCACCGGCTTTATATTTCTGTTAGTTAGCTTAATCTTTTAGTGTTACACTAAGTGTGGTAATTACTATGTAGTTTTGTGATTAAGTAACAATATTCTCAATTCCCAATCCTTAAATATTTTACTATTATTCTATACTTTATTGAGTAGAATTGGTAATGACACACGTTCCCAAATTATTCACCATTTGAGATGTTACATCACCGTGTCCTACTGCTTCGGCTACCTTTTCTATCTTTACATCTTTTTGTTCTATCTGTTTTCTAGAATTTTTTTAATTACCTGTTTTTTTCTTTTTTGCTAGCCCATTCTCAGGAGTTGTTTTGCTTTTTACTGTTTATTTTATTTTTAATCTTTGTTATTTATGTATATTGTAGTTTTCTTCATTTACGTTTCCACCTATGTTTTCTAGTTATGTTTTTTTCAATTATATTTTGTATTTTATTCTTTTATTTCACCACACATTTGGACTATTTCTTTGTTTTTATTTGGTCTTCTATTTTTGCTTGTATTTTTGCTATATTTTATTAATGCGTCTTTAATTTGTTTCAGAAGTTTTCACGTCGATTTGTTTCCATCTTCTTTTATTTTGTTCACCTCTAACTCTTCTTTTCTTATGGATTATATATCTTTATTGTTTCTTTAGTCTTATAATCTATTTTTCTTTTTTTTTTTGTTACTATTCTCTATTTCTGTTTTTATAATTACCAGAAAGAGATTTAAGAAAATTTCTGCACTTCGTTTTACTCTTGTATCTTTTACTCCTTTTCTATAGTAGTTGTCAGTTATTAATAGGTGTATAAATAAGTTCTCGGATTTTTTCTGCAAAATTAAAGTTTCATTTAAAAGCAAACAAAAAAAACTTAAGTATCAAAGTATTCTCCGTTGACATCGATGACCTTTCGCCATCTTTCGGGTAGCTTGCGAATTCCCTGGTGATAGAAGCTCACCGGCTTCGAGACGATAAAGTTATCGATGCATTTTTGTACTTCTTCTTCTGTTTTGAAGTGCGTATCAGCCAAGTGATGCTGTAACGACCGGAATAAATGATAATCGGAAGGGGCCATATCTGAGCTATACGTCGCATGTGGGAGAAGTTCCCAGCCTAACGCGTCTGCAGCTCATCCGTGTCAAATGTTTGAGGGCGTCCAGCGCGTGGTTGATCTTCAAGACTAAACTCTCCTCCGCGAAATCCTTGGTACCACTTTTTGCACGTTGCATGACTTACAGCATTCTCACCATATGCAGCACAAATCATTTCGGTGGCTTCAGCAGCGTTTTTCTTAAGATGAAACGCGAAGTGGATAGAAAATCGAATATGTTCTTTTGTGATTATTGATTTGTGATTGGCATCAAACGCCAAATCGCATGATGTTTCGAAAGACCAAATGTCATTGCTTTAAAACCGCAAGAGGGCGGACTAATAGGTTATATGTAAACGGTGATTTGCGTCCTGTGAAATCTAAAGCTGAGAACTTATTTATACACCTATTAATTGGTTAGTTATTGATTTTACCGGTTACTTTTAACTTCTTTAGTATATTTATATATTACTTTAAGTTTCAAAAGCGTATTCGTTTATTATTAAATTGCTCATTATTATTTTTAGTTTTCTCTCCTGTTTCATTACTTTTTATCCTACATTTTAAATCTAAATATTTTCAAACGGTCCTTAATATTTTCTGCTATTCTGTCATTTTGCCCAAAGGTCCATTTTTGGTAGTATCATTTTCGTTTGTCCCCATGTGCCACTATTAATGTGTTTTATATTTGTTTATTTATCTTTAATGTCCTTTCTGCAGTACCTATTCAACCACGTAATGTTTTTAAATATCAAGTTTTATAAATATGCCCTACACCTTATTTTCCTCTTCGTTCCGATCGATTCTATTGTATAACGCATATTGACCAATCAATATTATATTTCCTTTCTTTTTCCATTCTGTATGTCCAAAATAACAAAGCAGGCTTTTTAAATTCCTTGCTTAAATCTTTTTTGTCAGTTAAACTTCTAGTATTCTATGCTGCTATCTTTCAAATTTTTCCTTTTCTTATTTCCGATTCTTTAATCATTTTCCTTGCTTTCTCATAATTATTATATACATTCCTCGTTTGTTTTTCTAGTTTTTGCTTTTTGTAGTTTTCTTGTTGTCTCGTTCAATTTTCATAGCCTATCGTTAACTGCTATTTTACTAAACCCAATTTTAACAATTTGTTTTTGAGCCTTTAGTTTTATTTTTTCTTGCATGTTCTTTCTTTCTGTTGCTAGATCGTTATTAGATTTCTAACGCATGTTCTATTTTTATATTGTAACTTATCCACTATATCAGACGTGTTTTTTAGGGAAGTATTGTTTTAACTTTTATTTCAATATTTATATTTCTAAATGGAATGATTTTTTGCTCAGTGATATTTTCTGTATATGTCCAGTTAGTGTTACGTTTCTCTTTGTTTCACATTATTTCTTAACGAATTCGGTTTATTTCTGATTATTTATTTTCTTTTTTGTCCTTTGACATTTTTTTCATCTTCGTTTTCCGTTTTTATGTGTTAAATTACTTCTTTTGTTTTTTTATTATATTTATATTATATTTAGCAGTTTGTTATGTTTTATGTCTTTTTTCTGATGATCTTTGAGTGGTGATCTTATTGTCCTCTACCAAATGCTTTGTCTTCTTTTTTGTCCTCTTTTCCTTGTATTGTTATAGCTCATTTATTTATTTATTTTTTAATACCATTATTATTGTGTATCTGCATTTTGGTTTTTATTTTCTTCCTTCAACCCTTTCTAACCTTTTCGATGATTAAATTTGTGTACATTTTTCATCTATTCCATCAAAACTGTTTACATAGCTAAGCTTTAGCTGCATGGTATTGCGACGGTCTGTCCATCGTCAGCTTATTCGCACTCGCTTATTCACCTAAATTTAATTTCGAATTTTTATTTTTATTTTCGCACATCACTTAGTTTTATTTGAGCATAAATTTTTAAATTACTGATTGTAATTATTGTGTAATACTACTTATTATTTGTGGCGCCAGAGTCAATTTGCAAGCCAAACCTTTCATATTTGTTCGAAAAATAATTAATTTATAAAAAATAAACTTTTAAGTCACCTTAAAATATTTTTTAATTGTTTGAATTTTTTAAATTTTTCAACAATCCATCAGTGAAAAGTCATTGACAATTTTTAACACATTATGGGCATTTTTATGGTTTATTTAAAGAGTTTTGCACATTTAAAATTGTATAAATATGTAGAGAAGATCTCTAAGTGATGAAAGATGGTTTACTAATAGGTTATTTAATTTAGCCAGTTTATAGCCGGGATTAAAAAAATATGGTGTAATAATTAGTTAATGAAAAGATGCAGTGGAAAATAGGTTGTTCTTACTAAATAGAGGATTAATACCATAAATCATTTTGAGCATATTACTCGGGGTGTTCAAATATCATTGACACCACAATTGCTTTCTTCTTCTTATTTTTTTATTAGGAAGACGCAAGTACACATTTTATTAGAGTTATTTTCTTTCAATGTCTATCCATGTTTGCTACTGCAAACCATTCTTTGGGTATAGCACACCACCATTTCTTTACAGAGGACTAAAGTTTAACCTTGAAAGAAAACTTCTTACAACTTGGTTGCTTGGTACAAAATCCGGCGAATATGGGACGTAAGGCAGTGCGGTGTACTTAAGAGCCTGCAAGGTGGCAAAAAATGTAGCAACTAACATCTAGTGGCGCATTATCATGTTGAATCAATGTTTCCCGTTTTCTCTGAAAGGGGAAAAAAGCTAACCCACAAGCGGAATCGTCTTCCGATCGCAAATGACAGTAGCCATTTGTTTTGGGATAAGTAATTCTGTTCCTGGGTTCTTGGAAGGAAAGCCTCTGATGCGCTGATATTCTACAAATTGACCTTTCTTTACCTGCACCTCTTACCAGCACTACGATTTGTTTGTTGTGGCCCGACACTCAAAAAACGTCATTGAATTCAGCTGCAGCAACTGTTGGTATACCTCCAGATACCTCTGAGTGGTGAAAATAAGGACAACCCGTTATACACAAATATTTGTCATCTTTAAGGCTTATGGATAATGATGTCCAAGGGTTCGCGAGACGAACCGATTGTACCTGCGAGTGCATCAAATGATTTATCTGTTTGTCATTATCAAGTCAATTATGTGGACATTTGTGGGACACTCGCGATTTTCACCTTTTTCAACACAAACTTGCTGCTTTTAAACTCTAATATCCAGAAAAATACAATTTTGCGACTCGGTACTGCATTTCAACACACAGCTGCTAACCAATAAATGCCCACGTCTATGGTTTTCCGTTTTGTTTACAACTGCACTCGTAGCGCTGCACAAATGGCCCAGTACTCTTTTGTACACTGTGGCACAATTTAGTACTATACTTGATCGTCACTTACAATTTGTGATGTAATCGAAATTTTTGGAGGATCTGGCGCCTATCATTTTACAACTCTCTAAATACTAAATAACAAAGTAAGCTGTTAACATTAAACATCGCATAGAGCAATCTTTAATGTAAACGGATTATGAATCTCGCATAAAACACAAATTACAACTGCTATTGAAATCTTTTTTATGAGGAAAATTTATGCAAAACTCATCTCATGAGCAAAACGATATTTGTCTGTTCCTATCCTAAGAACTGTTGGATTGTAGAGCGTATGAGTTTAGTTTTTGTAATTATTTGAAGTGGATTATAAGATTTTGAATAAAATTAAATCAAAAACGTTGTCATCAACGTAGTCTTCATGGATGAAATCTTGAGGCCTGTTCCGGTTTAATATGTCATAGTTTCGGACGTCTTTACATCTTGGGTTCCTCTTGAATTGTATTGAATAGTCTGATTCGGGAGTCTTTCAGGGCTAATTTTTTCTCCGTATTTTTCTACCTTGTCTTATATTTGAATAATTGGTCTTGCACTGATTATTATTGTAGCTCATCTCTGCTGTGTTTTGAATTCTTGGATTCCTCTTGGGAACCTCATTTTCACTAATTGCATTTTTGTGTAACCCTTTATTTCTATTGTTTTGCAAAATTTTATTTGCTTTTGATTTCTTTTTTGTCTCTTAATACTTTTAGATAATGCTGGCCCCTAAAGAGAGTTATTTGTTAGAAATTGACTTTTGACAGTTTTATTCTTTTTATATATTATTTAGCCTGCAAATTGCTCGTTGTAGGTTGTCTTGCGTATTTTCCATTATAATCTGGTCGTCTGCGAACAGTATTATATTAATATACTCGTTTGTATTTATCTGGATTTTATTTGAAGCTTCTTCTTTCCCTGTCTTCATTGCGTTGTTTATATAAATATTAAATAGGATGGGTGAAAGGCCACATCCTTCCCACACGCCTTGATTTATGCATTAAAGCATTTGTCGTCGTCATTACTTCCTATACTAAATTTTAGTGTTTTGATGAATGTTGTATTAGATGGTAACCAAATCTATTTTACCCTAGAAATGACTATAGATTTGACCTTATCACTTTGTCTAAGGGTTTAGTGAAATCAATAAATGCTATATGTTTCCAAGTTTCTTCACGCTTTTTTATGATCAACTTTAAGGTACGAACTGAGACACTATAGGATCGCCCTTTCCGACAACCATTTTGCTTTCGGGGTCATCGTGTGGTTGGTTCTCCATTTGTTAGGCCGTGGCCAGAGTTTGGAAACTTTTTTTGTGGATAAAACATCAACACCGGCCGTAAAAGCCTTCGCATTCATTCTTTTCTTCTTCTAGAATCGTGTTTGCCACTGTTTTGGCTGTTAAGATGTTGAATCCATTCTTGATAAATTTTAGTTTATTTTCAGCACATATCGAAGTGATCTAGTAATCTTGATCTAAGAAACATATCTCCATACTTTAGAAGCTCAGTATTAATTTTATTAGTTCCTGTGGATTTCTTGTTTCTTGACAATTTTATTGAATTTTCTAGTTCCTGTGTAGTTATATCGTGTATTGTTTGATTCGTCTCTTACTAGTCTGTTTTCGTCATTTTTAGCTTTGCAGTTTTATATTTCAGTATAAATCAGTTACTTGTAATATTGTTTTTATTGGTAGTTTTTATTATGTTTCTCTTTGTTGGGGGGTGTTTTATAACTTTATAAGCCGCCTCTTGTCCTCCGTGTACATTATCTTAGTAATACAGTTGTCCCAGCTGTTATGACCTGCTTCTTTTATCGCTCTTTTGACTTGTACACGTCGTTTCTTGTAATATGTATTGTGTTCTTCTGTTATTGGTGTTAATTATTGCTGCGTGTGTTATCTACTAATTGTTGCAGTTAATCATTTTATAATAGGTCTACTAAAAATAAATCCATTATTTTTGCATGAAATTGAAGGTTTTATTTAACATTCATAAAATTAACCGATTTAGGTCAAAAATGCGCCGTTTTCTTCGATAACTTTTTGCCATTTTGAAGGTAATTTCATTATGCCTCTCTCATATAAGCCCTTGTCCCGATTGGCAAAAAACTGGGACAGCCGATTTTCACAAGCCTCTCTTGAGGCGAATTTTTCACCATCAAAATAGTTCACCATAGACAGGAACAGATGGTGATCACTTGGTGCCAGGTCCGGACTATAAGATGGATGCATAAGAACCTCCCGACCAAGTTTCCGGAGCCTATGGCGTGTCGCTATCGATGTGTGTGTGGCCTGGCGTTGTCTTGATGAAACACAATTCCTGTTCTAGTGGCCAAAGTTGGCCGCTTCTGGGCGATTACTTCCTTCAGAAGGTCAAATTGTTTACAGCACAGGTTTGAATTAAGAGTTTGGCCGTAGGGGAGCAGCTCATAGTATATGATTCCTTGCAAATTCCACCAAACGCACAGTAAGACCTTCTTGGCCGTCAATCCTGGCTTGGCCACCATTTGCGTCGGCTTAGCGCGCTTCGACCACGACCGTTTTTGCTTGACGTTGTCGTAAGTGATCTACTTTTCATCGCCAGTCACCGTCCGGTTCATAAATGGGTCGATTTTGTTGCGATTCACTGATGGAGATTTTTTTTGCGTTAACTCGTGTGGCACCCACATCCAGCTTCTTTTTGTATCCAGCCTTTTCCAAATGGTTTAAAACGGTTTTTCTGCAATGTTTAGCTCTTGGGAAATAGAAACAGTACGTATATGACGGTCGGAATCGGCCATTTACATGACTTTATCCACATTTTCGACAATTGACCTTCCAGAGCGTGGTGCATCTTTGACATCGAAATTACCGGAATGGAATTGACGAAACCAAAACTGCGCTTGATTGGCTGTTACAGTATTAGAACCATAAACACTATTCACATTTATTTTCAGCCGTCTGGCTTGCGTTTTCACCTTTATCAAAGAAACACTGTAAAATATAGCGTATTTTCTCTTTGCTGGTGTCCATCTTTGACGTGATCTCAAACAAAACTCAGTCAACCATCCACAAAAATGTCAAATAAGTTTTTATAGCACAAAATGTCAGCTTTCTAACACCATCTAGTGTAAACCGATAGGACTTTTAGAGCGCAAGATACAATTTATTAAAGCCATCTATTGGAAAAATAATTAATTTCTTTTTACTAGATCTATTGTATCAGGTTTTTTTATTCTGTAGTTCTTTAGTTTTTCCTAAAGCTTCTGCTGTTGATTTGTGTCCCGCTGTTTTTATAACTTTTTATTTCTTGTCTGTATCTGCGTTTGTTTTTTTTAGTATAAATTTTTGATTTCCCCATTTTATATGTTTCTTCTTTAATTTTCTTTTTATATTTTGCCATAACTAGAAGTAAGTTAGATGATTGGGATGTTACCTCAAAGCTTTCTAACTTTAATTTTTCTGTAGGAGTGTGTCGCTCTCAGCCAACTGTAGCAGTTTTGAGGCGCTGGTTTCTCAGTTTTTTTTTAAGTGACGCATAGTGGCGGTCTAGGGATGGTGCGCGACGACCGGACAGAAAAATCAAACATATGAGAGCCTTAATTTCTCTATTTGCTGACTGTGCTCCCACGCGGGGAGTTAGAGCCGTACCATTATTATAAACCTTTATAGTTGAGAGCTGGTTTTATGATTTCATTGAATTATTATTTTAATAATACTCTTCTGCCTATAAGGTACTCTGTTGAAAATTGCTAGGAAAATAAAAAACATTAAAATGTAAAAACAAAATTAAAATATTTCTAAATTGTTTCCTTGTTTTCGTGTACGACAAACGTTATTTGAACCACAACTAATTACCGTCCTGATGAAGTAATACAAGGCCCCATAATAGTCGCAGCGGGCTCATGGCGCTCTAACAACACACATGCAGTTACGAGCCATTAATTTGCGACATTTCGTATCACTGTTTGCATGCCTAGAACAGCGCTCGTTTGCCAGTTAAGAAAATTGAAATTTTGACGCGGTTGCGCAACAGCTTTGTCGTAAAGACGTGAACAATGCCCGATTATAATTCGGGTCCTTTTATCGTGGCTGCGTAAGCAAATGGGTCGCACGATGGTGCGTTGTGTCATCGTTTTGTTTTTAACTTCGAACAATGAAAATTAAGGATTTTGCAAATAAGCAATCTCGTTACTTCATGGTTGAAGTGCGATTTTGTGGTTATGGCAGGATGTTGCGCAACTAAATTAATTAGTATTTTAGCTTGCTCGTTAGCTGCGCAATGATTTGAGTGGCTACAGCTAAATTCCGATAATAACGTTTTAGAATTGAATCTCTATATGGGGCCGGAAAATTAAATAACCCACTCAATTGGCTGCTGTTATGTGTAACTACGCCTAATCATTAGTAACGATGTTGCGCAGTACTCATTATATTTATACATTTTTTTGAAACATCAACAAATCACAGGTTTTAATTAGATAAGGAACATTTTACTGATTTGTTAGTTATTAAATTTGTGCAATTATTTTGAAGGGTAAATATTGCCATTAAATGTAAAACAGAATATTTGACGTGTTCTCCACAACTCATTTGGGATTCTTGAATTCTCTCGACAAAATTCTCGATCACTTTTTGGGATAACTTTTAGTTTAGGAATTTTCTTTATTTTTGTAGCACAAACTTCGATCTTTACGAATACGCAGACGAAAAAATCAGGCGGTGTGATGTCGCAAGATCTTGGTAGTCAGTTCACTTCTTTGTTTTGGAAGATAGATATATCTTCCATTAAGTATTTGTTCTAACAATTGAATTGTTTTGCGCGTCGTAGGATAGATAACTGCTGGAACCACAAGTCAATCAAATCCACGTCGTTTAAACGAAGCCAAAAAATTTACTATAATATCACCATTGATAATCACTACGTTAGCTACACGCTAAATTGTTACTCTTCGAATATTTATAAACCGTTCTTGAATGACCCGGGGATTTTATATACTCCAAATACAACAATTTTGCTTATTAACGTACTCGCTAAGATAGAAATGCGCGCTTACTTGCTAAAGAGGATTGTCTTAGCAAAACTTCCGTCATTATTTCGATTCTTTAGAACTCATTCGCCAAATACTCGGTGTTTTTAATGTTTGGCTTTAGTTCTTGGGTTAGTTGAATCTTGACTAGGTACAGATGCAGGCCTTTCGTTGAAATCCGCTGCATGGTGTTTTTTGAAATTTTTAGTTGCGGTGGCCGACGGCGCACTGAGGTTCCTGGATGCTTCGGCACACTGTCGTTCGCAGCGGCAATATTTTCAGCTGAATGGCTGGTATAATGCATTATCCTGCTTTTTGTTGTCTGTAAACAAATCTGTTGGTTCAAAATTTTTAATTAGTCTTCTTACAGTTGTTTTATTTGGTGCATTTCTCGTCCAGAAAATGCCGTGCAATGCTTGTGATGCGATTGTCACTCGCTCATCTGCCTAGTAATGTCCTATATAGACTAACTGCCATGTGTCTACTACAGAATATTAATAACCAGAACGTTGTTAACTTTGCAGAAAAAATGGCACACAATTTAGATCCTGGGTTTCTTTTCGGACATCCAATATAATCTGTTTGTTCTTACTCAGTATTTTTAAAACAGTGAGGTTATTAGTTATTCCTGTTTGATTTCATATAAATATTAATTTGAAAATATCGACCAGATAAAAAATATTTTAATTTAATGCTGTTTAAAGTGTTCTGAGATATGTTATCTATTTAGGGCACTTCATGATTATAGACAGCCTGGCAATAAGGATTATCCACGATAAAATCCGACAAGGAAAAATAAGTTTATATTGAAAATAACATACGGTTTTCAATGTTTATTATATTGTATTACAGACTTAAAAAATTGCTTTCAATTTTTTAAAGGTTACATTAGTTACTGTTACGAAAACTAATAAGTTAAAATACGTTTTTGTTAGAACACTCTGATAATTGAAATTGCTGCTGAAACTCTTAAAGACCTTTGGCACTTACATGCTCTTCAATTAAATCAATGAGAGACACGATGCCTGGGAGCGACCTTGGACCAGAAGCTCACCTAGAGATCTCGCGTCGATGGGGCGGTAACAAAAGCAAAGTCAGTTCGGCAGGTTCTTGGCTCTCTTCTCTATCCTAGGATCTGGCTGTTGCTTCACAATAATCTGATAATTTACAAGATTGGCATCCGCCCGATCAAGTACGCATGCCTCCTTTGCGGGGTAGTGTGCCAAAACACACATCGATAAGATCCAGACCATCAAGACCCGATCTTAAGAGTCTCCTTTGGCGTTTTCTGGTTTATCAGGAATACCATTTTCCACTGTGACTCCGACTACGAATTCGACACGGTCGTCCGCAGAAAACGCTCGATGATTCTGATCATCTCCCTAAGACAGTACGGGGGTCGACCTAATGCAAGTCTTCCAACATTCACGTAAGGTGACTGAAGAAGGGAGTTAGGGGTTGGACTTAGGGACCCCCAATTTTGTTAACAATTGAACTAACGGCAGATTTATATGTTTTTTGGGGCCACATCGTTTTAATTTTCTTTATACGAGGTAAATCAAATGTAAATATTAATTTTTTTACTGTAAGGTGAACGATGAAAGGCTTCTGAACGTTTGTAGGTAGATGTATCTGAAGAGAATTATCCCTGTAGGATACGTCATAGTATCATTTCTTTAGTCATTATTATAATGTCAGAATAATCGGTCCGTTACGAAACGAGTTATTATCAAGTTTCTCGCTATAAAACTATTAAAACTTTCCTAAAGATTAAAAAAAATTAAAACAAATTTTGGAGGAACAAAAAGCAGTTGAAAATGAAAGTCATCGACGTTGCCTAAACACCAGTGAGACTAAGAAGAATATTTCCATTATTTGCCCTTTTTCCGAGAGCGACTGCCAAATAATGGTTGCAAAAATCGCTTTTGTTAGCTCGTGGACAAAAATAAACTTTAGTATTGTCAAGAAAAGTCGCTTCGCTACAGTTGTCCAAACTGGATAAAAATTAAGGATTTGTTCTAAACTACGCTCAAATCTATACTTACCGCACTGCAATTATCATTTGTTTGGACCAATAAAACAATCACATGGAGAACAGAGGTTTGACGACGATAATTCAGGTGAAGTATTCAGACTCGATTGGTTATTCCATGATACATACCGTTGGGAAAATGACACTGTAAATCAAGGGATTATATAGAAAAATACATTCATATATTTGTATTTTTAGGATGCTTCAGTAAATGTGAAAAAATAATTTTGGTTTACATTTCAATCATCCTCTACTATTTTAACGTAATTTTATCCAGATAAAACCATAGAAACTTGAAGACACTCTTAAACGTACACGTTGTACCAGTTCATATGACATTTGCATTTTATTCCACAATTTGCGGCCTGATAACTAATTTATTGAACATTTTGATATTATTCTTTAATTAATTTATTTGTTACCCTTTTTACTTGTAGTTGAGTAAGGATTATTTCCTGGTAGTTGCTGCATACGTTTTATCATTATTTACCATACATTTAGAGTTTAATCATATAGTTTAGAGTCGCAGGTTTTAGACTTTGCATTCTGCTTTTTAGCACAGTTATTGATACTCTGTACATTGAATGCTCAAGTTTTTTTTTCAGTTTTCAAAGATAAGATGATAAAATCTTAATTTTCCTTGCTAAATTCCAAGAAGAAAGATTGAAATTATTTTTATATGTAAAAATGTAAACAACAAAACAAAGGTTATGTAATATGTTTATGCGAAAACTTTAATAAATTCTATATGGAATTGTCCATGCATTTTTCCGTCCAGATTTTATCGCGCACAATCTTTACGGTAAAAAGTCCAAGTAATGCAAAACGTGCATTCTTTTATTTAAGTGGCTGTGCATAGGAAAAATCACATAATAAGATAAGAACGGCAGCAGGAATTAGCAAAAAGCTACATTCAACATAGGAAAATAAACTTAAAATATATAGTTGAACTGAGAAAAAATATGCATGATAAGAGATTTAATAATATTAATAGAACATTTAAAAAATGGAAGTTTCACTTCTATTACGTTGTAGAAAGTCCGCAGGCTAGAAGAACGAAGAAACTGGTTGCTTTGCGTGTAAATATAATTAATGAAATAATTTAATAAACCAAAACTTGGAATTTCTAAAGCATCTGTTAGTCAAGGTCAGCAACGTTTTCAGTAAACGGGTTATAAAAACTGGTGCATCAGGGGAGTCAGCGATCAGGGTTTAAGGACCATTTAGTATCTTAAAATTTAGTGCTACCGGAATAGTGACATCGAAGTTCCATATAAAAGTCACCAAAATTTGCATATCCATAGATAAATAAATCTTATATGTAGAATGAAACTATTATTTCGTCACTGGAAAGTCAAGGAGTTAGAGAGGGTAAAAAGCAATTTTTCACTAACATGATACTGCATGTTTAATTTGTTTGGTTTGAATTAATCATTTTGTAGTTCTGATTTCAACTTTTTGTATTACAACTAGTAGTCTCTGATTTGGACTGAAGCAATGCAGTACGTAATGGTTTGAGCCTCTAAAAATAGGGATTGGCTACAGATATTCACTGTAAGTAATGATTGTCATTTGGTGTTTATTATATCTTTCCACATTTTTTAACTTTTAAATCATACGTACTGCTAGAAGTGAAGCGTTGATTATTATTTATAGCTATAGAAATAATTTTTTTAAGGAACAGAATAAAATAAGTGTTGTTTCGTGTAGTGTATTAAAAAACTGAATTTCTAAAATGTTATTTTTAATGATTATATAAAATAATAACACTTTTCAATAAAAAAGTCTTTTAAAAACAACAGTATATTGGTGGTATGTGTGATTTTTAGAAAAAGTGATGCTATTCAAAAAAGCAACACATTTAATAAATGCACGATTATTAGAACTGCTCTACAACACTTCGAATTGCAATTTTATCAAACCAATAAAATCCAGAGCATGCTATTACAACTAGAAACCAGTGCTTACCCACTTACCATGGAAGCCGTTTACTGCCCACCTCGACATCGCATCACTTATGAGGAGTATGAAGAATACTTCCAAAACTTTGGGAATAAATTCATAATTGCTGGCGACTAGAACACTAAGCACTACTTGGGGATCACGCTTAATTACCCCGAAGGGGCTCCGTGCCATAGAAAACCTTAATTTACACTACTTATCAACCTACGAACCAACTTACTGGCCAGGTGATCTTCACAAAATCTCTGATCTGCTGGACTTCGTGATCATGAAGTGTATCGCCAATACGTTCTTCAAAATAGAATCCACCTGTGACTTATCTTCCGATCACTCACCGATAACATAATCCACAAAGACAACCCTCCAAGGCTTACCACTAAGAAGACAAAGTGGGAACTATTTCAAAACTATTAATCGAACGCACTAACCTTGCCCTACGAATTAAAACAACTGCTGAACTAGATGACGCAACAGAATACTTAACACGACTCCTTCAAAGTGCCGCTCGAGAAGCTACACCTGCCGATACCAATCAACACAGAATATGACATATTCCTAGACACATCAAAGAACTTGTCACCGAAAAACGCCGAGCAAGAAGTAGATGGCAGAGAACCAGAAACGCTAATGACAAAACAACATACAATAACTCACTCATAATCTTCAAATTGAGCTTAGAAATTCCAGAAATGAAACGTTTCATTATTATATAACCCATTTATCGAGCGCTGATTGTTCAATATGGAGAGCTACAAGGAAATTTAAAAGACCCAAACTTACGATCCCACTAATCAGAAAACCTGACAGAACTTGGGCCGACATTGATAAAGTAAATGTATTTGCAGAGCATCTTGCACATGCCTTTACAACACCGCAGCCAAATTTAAACGATAACCAAGATGAAGTCGAAGGCTTCCTACAAGCGCCGCTTCAACTGTCCTTACCGATCAAATTCTTCTCCCCGGCCGAAGTTCAACAGAAACTCAATACACCAATGTCCATAAATGCCCAGGCTACGACCTAATAACAGGACAAATTTTACGTCATCTACCCAGGAAAACATTAGTAGTGCTGACTACCACCTATAACAGCATGTTACGGCTATGTTACTTCCCCCTCCAGTGGAAGTATGCTATAATCACAGTGATCGCCAAGCCCGGCAAACCACCCACATTCTGCACTGTAACCTTTTTGTATAATAAACAGACATTTGATAGATTATGGCATTTGGAATTACTATACAAAGTTAAAACAGTATTTTTCGGTCAAATTTTCTTATCACTAAAATCCTACCTAAGCGACAGAACCTTCCAAGACAGAATCAACAATTCACTCTCAAACTGTCAACCCATATCTGCTGGTGTACCACAAGGAAGTGTTCTAGGTCCCCTATTATATATGTAAAAAATTACACTGCATTTATTTGTAGCATTATTTATATTGTACTTCAATTCGCTTCGCTCTACTGTCGCTATTTGAATTCCCCGTTGTCGTATCGCTGTCCAATATTTATGCCTATTTTGCATATACCAGCAGGGCCGCGAAACATCTGAAACACCGAGTTGAAAACCTGAAACCTTATGTGCGGCAGCTGAATACGGGAGTGTTCGGAAATTCGTTATACTATAATCTGCAGCTCTTCTACTGTTAAGTGTAGAGGGTATTATAACTAAACTATTTTATTTTGATTTTCTTTCCCCATTTTTCTCCAATTCATTCTAACGCTTGTTAAACTCTCGACCTGCTTCCATATTAAAGTTATATTCTCCAATAACTTTAGGTCTGCATCTCTTCTTACCAATTTTCTTTGCTGTTCACACTTGCCTAATTCACCTTTTTTTGTTTAGTCCTTTTATGTGTTTTCCACCACCGTCCTCCCACTATACTTCTTAGCGTTTTCTAGCTTTATGACATTATTTTTATTATGCATTTATTTTTTCTTTAAGGTAGAAGCTTTTCTGTTATATTTCTAGTTGTAAATATATGGTTTCGAGCGGCATATTTAGGTTTAAATCAGCTCTGTGCCTCATGGAATTTTTATTATATAAACTTTCTTGGCCTTTCTTCTAAAATAATCTTATTTACTTTAAAAGCAGTGTAAAGCAGTGATATTCCTCGGTACTTAGTACATTTTTGATTTTCCTTTTTTAAAATTGGGACTACAGTTGAAGTTCGTCAATTGTTTAGAACGGTTGTCTCTCACGCTTTGTTAATAATTGTAAATGTAGTAGTAGTTAAAGTCCTTTCACGCATTTAGGTAATCCTGCTTTTATCCCGTTTATTCCTGGTGCTTTACCGTTCTTTAGCTTTTCTACAGCTTTTTTTACCTCCTCTGGCTATATGTTACCATCTTTTTCTAAGCTAGTGCCAGTATTTATTACTCCTGCTTCTGTTTCGTCTCGTTAATGCCCCCTGTTTACTATTTGTCTAGCTGTTTTATAATTTATAGGTTTTGTTAGTTTTTTGTTTAAATATTCTTCCTATGCCGCCTTTTTCTCTGTTCTTTTTAATTCCTTCATTCCACTAATTTGTTCTTTTATTGGATTCTCCGAGAATTGCTGTACCGCGTGATGTAGTGCCGGGTTTATATATAATTTCATTAAATTTTTCTCATTTTCCTTCTAATGTCATGTGTTGTAGTTCTTTTTCTGCATACTATATCTTTTCTGTTATTAGTTCAGCATGTTTTTGTAGTTTTTATGTCTTTATAGCTTTTTATTTTTGGCTGGTTTCTCTTCTTGTCATGCCTCTTTGTATTTCTTCATTATTTTTCATCGTTGCGATTAGGAGATAGTGATCTGTTAATAGCTTTGCGCTTCTCTATACTCTATTACTATTAATTACGTAGTCTATTATTAAGTTTTAATTTCTCTCCAGTTGTTTTCTAGTTATATTTATTTGAGTTTTGTATCGCTAGTCAATTTTGGACACAAAAGTCTATGTCTTTTGGCATTTTTGTTTATTGCATTCTCACCACGTCTATCCATCACTCCTTGTATTTCTTTAACGTCGTTACCTATTCTGGCATTAAAATCTCAGGTAATTTAATTTCATTACATATACCATTTGAAGGTCATTTCAAAAATGATGTTTCTCTGCAGCAGTATTGCTTTCTGCTGGCTGATGTACTTTTATTATTTCCATTCTCGCATTGTTGATATTATCAAATGTTACCTTCATTATTCTTCTATTTATGACATCCCAATCAGCTAATTTTTCCAAATAAGTTGGACTTAGCACATTGTATACAAGCTACTATTTATACTCTTTATGTTCCATATTTCTATTCTCTAACATTTATTTGCTTCTTTATATTTTTCTATTTTTGTATTTTGAACCGTATATCGTTTATCCAGGTTTGAGTTACGATCCTGGACTTCCCCTTCTAGTTTTTTTTCTGTTGTGGCTATTTTTGGCAAGAGGTTATCTTAATAGTGCATCTGTCGTAAAAGTATTTTTTATTTTTCCTGAAACAGTCTGGAGTAGTTGTTTAGTGATTGTTTAGGCAACATCCACTTTTACTTCTTGAAACTATTGCAATATATGTAACCTATTTCTATATACTTTGTTTTTTAGGTACCCGAACAAAAAGTAGTGGCAGCTTCGGCAAGTGTAATCCCATTCTAATAATCCTTTCCTCAAAATATTTTCTAGAAATTGTACTGTTTGTTGATCTGTATCTGCAATAGCATTATCCTCTTAAAGTTGATCTATACACATTTGTAACATATTTTCATTCTTCTTGATGTTCCGTCTCCTAACGGAGGTTGGATATCATCATGGCTATCTTCACTTTGTTTACAGCAATTCTGAAAAGTTTTGCCGATGTTATCCCGAACCATTCTCTAAGATTTCGAAGCCAGGACATTTTCCGTCTCCCTATGTTTCTCTTCCCTTGTATTTTGCCCTCTATTATCAGTCTTAGCACCTCGTACCTCTCGCCCCTCATTATGTATCTCAAGTATTCTAGCTTCCTCCGTTTTATTGTTTTTATTACTTCTTCTTCTTTGCCCATTCTTTGTAGGACTATGGCATTTGTGATATGGTCCACCCATGAAATGCGAAGCATTCTTCTATAACACCATCTCTCGAAGGCTTCTATTTTCTTGACTTCGTTCTGTCTTACGGTCCAAGCCTCGGCTCCATATAATAGGGTTGAGAAGACGTAGCAGCGTAATATTCTTGTTCTAAGATTTAAGTTGAGGTCTCTATTACAAAGGAAACCTTTGAGCTTTACAAAAGTATTTCTGGCTATTTCTATCCTTGTCTTTATTTCTTTTGAGTGATTTGCATAGTTAGTTACCCATGTTCCTAAGTATTTATATGTGTCTACCTTTTCTATTATTGTGTTATTTATGGTAATATTTGCATTGGCATTTGCTATTCTAGTTACTACCATAAATTTAGTCTTGCTCAGATTCATATTTAACCCGTACTCCTTGCATGTGTTGTTCAATTTTTGTATTAGATCTTGTAAATCATCTATGTTGTTTGTTATTATAACGGTATCGTCTGCGAATCTTATATTATTGACGATTTAGCCATTTATTATTACCCCTTCCTTGCGTTCTTCTAGGGTTTCCTGAAAGATGGCCTCACTATATATGTTAAATAATAAAGGCGACATCACACAGCCTTGTCTTAGTCCCCGGAGAATTTCAATCTCTGATGTTTCATTGTCAATTCTAATCATTGCTGTTTGACCCCAGTATAGATTACATATGATCTTGATGTCATTTTCATCCACATCTTTTGATTTTAAAATCTCTATTAGTTTTTCATGTTGGACTTTGTCAAATGCCTTTTCGAAGTCCACGAAACAGGCATAGATCTCATAGTTCATGTCCAAGCATCGCTGCATCAACACATTTATACCGAACAGCGCCTCTCTAGTTCCCATAGCGTTTCTGAAGCCAAACTGTGTGTTACTGATATCATAATCAAGTTTTCTGGATATTCTGTTGTGTATTACTCTCAGAAATATTTTTAAGGTGTGGCTCATTAATGCTATAGTCCTGTATTCTGAGCATTTGTTTGCGTTCTTCTTCTTGGGAGTACTACAAAGTTGAGTTGCCAGTCTTTGGTATCATGCCTGTTTGGTAGATTAAGTTAAATAGCTCAAGTAGCACATCTATTGTCTCTTCTTCTATCAGTTTTATTAGTTCAATTGGTGTTTCGTCAGGCCCGACCGCCTTACCACTCTTTACTTGTTTGGTCGCATGTAGTACCTCGCTTTTAAGTATTTCGGAGCCTATTTTATTATTAGTATCCCACTGCGGTGCATTAGTTCTTTTATCGTTAAACGTGTCTTTTATGTATTTTGTCCATGTCTTAAGTTTCTGTTCTACACTCGTTCCGGTATTCCCATTTCCGTCTTTCAGAATATATGATTGGTTTATTCTTCTTATTCCAGCCATATCTTTTACTTTCTTATGTAGATTGAAGTTGTCGTGTTTTCTTTCGCAATCTTCTATTTCTTCACATCTATCGGACAACCATTTCTCTTTGGCTTCTTTTATTTTCCTTTTTATATTCTTATTGATATTCTGATATCGTGTGGGATCTGTGGTCTTGTGTTTTTGCCTTTCTTCCATTAGTTTCCATATTTTCATAGCATTCTGCATTGATTGTATCATAAAAAACAGGTCTAGTTATTCATATTTTTAATATCGCAGTCCATATGCCAATTTTTATGAGATCTAACGAAACATCATGAACAACGTATGGGTGATCATTATGCTTCGTTTGAGAAAAATGTTTTAACTAATACGTTATTATTCCTTAGGAGTTCGTTAAATTAATTGCACTATTAAATACGCTTTCTTGAGACCAAAGGAAAAAATTTTGATCAAAAGTCATTTTATATTGGTGCGAAATAAACCATACAACAAACCAGTTCCTTGAGCTAACTGACCTAACATTTTGTTTTAAGCTATTTTTAATAGCTGCAATACTTTTTCGTTTATTATTTTTGGACGACCAGGTGGCTTTCCGTCGGCTCTTTCTGTTGCAGTTTCATTGAAGCGCTAAACTTATATAGTATTCAACATTCATGCTACAATATGCTTTCCTAAATTTTTCACAACATGAACGAATGGGCTATATCAAATTGTCTTGGACATCTTTATGTTCCATTGGGAAATAAAATTTCATTAAAAATTGACAAAACAAAAACGCCTGCTTTGGAAGGTAATTTTTTTCGGGCAATCTTTTTTATTCTCTTGGTTGTTCGACATTATTAATCTTATTTGTAGCATCTTTTATTAACAGCTCCAGTTTCCAGCAATAGTGGATCAAAAAATCGAAGTGCCAATTTCCACGTAGAATCCAATAAAGATTATTACTATACCATAAATACGAAAAACAATATATGTGTTACAACTCAGTAAGTGCCAAAGCTCGCTCTGTTTAGTTTTTGGCTTTTAAAGTTTGTTTCGTTTTGAGCGTTTTTAGTGTTAAAGCCACTCCTCATTTATTTAAAAAATAATGGTATTTTAAGGTGCTATACGGTTAGAAAGTTGCCACTCAGACACTGAAAGGCAGCCAAGCAAATTATTTATGATTACCCTATTGACGACTCAAGAATAGCTGCATAACTAGCGTAACCAGAGGCACCTCTAATTTCTGTTTCCTTGACTAATGCGCCTTTAATTACAACACTTTCAATTAGAGCGCTTAATGAAGAACGGCGAACCGGAAATTATCCTGGACTTGTTTTTCGACCTTGGCATTGCTTGAATGCTGGGAATCGCCTTACATAAGTGTTAGGTGGCGTTTCCCAAGCTGCTATTTTAGTCTCGGAAAGCAAGATAAAAACAGCTCATTTCCACTGACGCGGATTTTCGGTCAAATATAACAAGAAATAATAAACAAGGAGAATGCGAGCTGTTGTGCTGCCTTAATTGCACGGTTATATTTATGTTATGACTGCTGGTACTTTTGTTTTTATTTAAATTGCCACAATTCTTTTGGTTTTAAAGTTTTGCTCATCGCATGATTCAAAGACATGCTTTTTAAATTTTTTAATTATCTTCTTAATTAAACATTAATTGAAAATTTTTTTAGTTAACTATAATCATCTTCAAAAAAGCTTTTAATCCTGGAATTCAAAATTCTATATCCAGATTGAATTAGACATTATATTAATCAGGTTTTTATAGTGTTTTTTTTAGAAATGATGTTTGCCATGTTTTGGCATAAGTTTGTCTAACTTTTTGGGCAGACATGCATTCCCGTACATTGCAGGGAGATATTTTCTATCGAATATTTTTCTTTAGGAAATCTTCTAACACACTATTCGTAATTTTCATCTACTTATTTGTGGTTTAGTTTCCATATAAGAGAAGGAATATAAGAAAATAAAAATATATAATCCTATATAAAATAAATGCTACTAAAAATAAAATACCCTTACGCAATAGAAGAAATTAGAATTAGAATAAAACAAATATCAATTAAAATTGTTGGGAAATCCAATTAGAATAAAGCAAAATAGACTTATTACAAGAGTATTACAAGCTGGAAAATATAAAAAAAGGAGACGAGGGAGACCAAGAGAGACGTGGATAGAAAAGATAAAAAGAGAAAAAACAATAAGAAAATGGATTCACAGATAAGAGACAAAAGAAGGAAATAAATACACTATATAAAGGCATAAGAAATAGAAAAAAAGAAGAGGCTTTTATATTTTGTAATTTACTGAAGGCAAAAGTATTTTTGTTTTTCAAAAACAAGTAGCTTTTCCACTTAATCTAAAAGTTGGAGATTTTGGCAGCATTTTATTATAATTTTGTTAATGTAATGGAATTAAGACTTCTGTTGGTCAAAATTATTCTTCTTACTTAATCCTTATGCCCTTTTTACCGTTAGGTGTAAGGCAGGTGGGGGAAGAGTTTGTTATGTTGCTGTATATTTTTCTTTCCATAGTTTTCTGTCCTGGGCTACTTGTTTTATACCTTCCCAGTTTATTCCCTTGTTTGCTGCTGCCTCTCTTATTTCTTCTTCCCAGGTTTTCCTTGGCCTTCCTCTTTGATTTTTACCGGCACTGCGATTCATACCTTTTCACTAATCTGTTTTTGGCATACACACATGACCAAACCACCTTAATTGTCCTTCTTCTATTTTTTCCATTATAGGTTTTATCTTTAAGTCTTGTCTGTACGTTTCATTTCGGATTTTATCTCTTTTCGTTTTATTTTGTATCTTCTTAGGAACCGCATCTCCATTGCATTTAGTCTTATTTTATGTTTTTCTGTCAAAGACCACGATTCACTACTATACATTATTGACGGTCTCACCACTTTTTCACTACTTCTGTTTTATTTTTCTTGGTACTTCTTTCTTTCCTAAAAGTTTGTTTTCAGAGTATTGTAGATTCTCCCTGTTTTCTCATTCTATCATTAATTTCTTTATCTATTTTGCCGTTGTTCTCGATTATTGATCCTAGATATCTAAAACTTTCTACCTGTTCAATTTGTTTTTCTTGTATTTTTATTTTGTGTGTTATATTCTCTTGCCACTACCATACTTTTAGTTTTCGCTATGTTTATTTTCATGTTTATTTTCCGTAGCTCTGTTTCTAACACCTCTAGGTTGTATTGTAGATTCTCTTCTGTGTGCCTAATATTGTCATGTCGTTAGCTATTCTGTTCGTTTGTTTCTGTTTGTTCCATTTGTCAGGGTCCCAATTTTGGCTAATCATCTTTTCTTTTCATTTTCATCGCCTCGTCTAGCACTTTTGAGAACAGCAATGGGCTTAGCACACCTTGTTTTTCCTATTTCTTCCGACTCGATCTCTCTTGCTATGTATCATCCATTATCATTCTATCAATCTAATTCCTTTTTCAGTGTTTCCATGTTTTCTCTTTATTCGTCCAAACTTTTTCTCAATCTTCCATATTATAATTCCTTCTTTTAAAATTTTCACTATTTGTCAATATGAAATTAAGTTGTGGATTCTCCTTCCTAAAACGCATTGGTCTTTCTTTGTATTTTCTATTTTGTTTCTAATTTTTTCATTTCTGGCCAGTTTTTCATGTGCCTTATTTATTTCTATTACTTCTTTGTACTTTTCATTATCTATTTATACTCCTTTCTTTCTAGATATTCCCAATACTTTGATTCTTGTCTCATTTTTCCCTTGCAATTCTGATATTGGTTATTCCTTCTTTCCAATAAATTATCATTCGGTTTTTGTCTTTTCCTTTTTTCCTACTTAATTTCTGGCTTAATTATTTTTGTATTTCTTGATTCTTCTACTCTATTCTTTTCATTTGTGATTCCTCGATTTTTATTTCTTCAAATGTTCTTTCCTCTTTCCATATTTATCTTCTTTATTATTTTTCCGTCTTTCCTTATGTTATCATATAATCCTTCTTCCTAATTTGTTTTAGGTTCCTTTATGTTTTTGGTTTCAATGTTTTTTCTTTTTCTCCAATTTTGCTATTCTTTTTCTTTTTTCGCTTTTTAACTGTGACTGTTTCTTTATATTTCGTACTCTTTCTAAATTCAATTGTTTCATCTTCCCTGTTGCTTTTCTAGTTTGATTCCATGCTTTTTATAATTTCTTCTTTTATTTCTTTGTCCAATCTCTTTATCCCGTTAGTTGTACTTAAATTTCCACTCTTTCCCTTTCGTATTATCTTTTGCTATTTTTGTTATGATTTCTTAGTATTTTTCCATCTTTCAGTTTATTGTTTATGTTTCCACTATTTCACTTCTCCTTTTGTCTTTTTTTATTTTAGGTCCATTTTTACCAGTAGTTCGCTTCTATTTTATTGTTTTTACTTTGACCTTGTCCTTTTCATTTTGTTAATTATTAAGTATATCATAATACTTGCGTTCCGACTCTTCCACTTTGTTCCTTTTTGATTCTGTTTTATCCTAATTTTTCTTGCTGATTTGTTTTCTGTCATTATATTATGTCTTCCTTCTTCCCTAGTACTTTTCTAACTTATTTTTTTCCTATCTCATTTACTTTCCCATAACAATTCATTTTCTCGTACTTTTCCTTTTACTTCCCAAAACTTTCTTATGCATTTCGTTTCTCGTTCTATTATCACACTATTCTTTGCTCCTATCTATTATTTCTTAAAATCCGTTCCTTAATATTCTTCCTTTTAATTCTTTTAGCTTCTGATTTTATTTCTGGCATTCTTTCCTTAGTTTCTTCTTCCGACCAAATTATCGTATCCTTTTGATCTTTTCTCCTTTTCTTCTTCTTGATTTCTGTTACTCCTAGTTTTCACTGATTTCATCTTTCTTCTACTAAATCTTTTTTTTCTTTATGCCTTACATTCATGTTCCTATCTAACTTTTCCTGATGTTCTTATTTTCCTTTATCCTTTTCTCTCACTTTACTTTTTCTTTCCTATCTTTATTTATTTTCACTTATATTGACTTCTCGCTGTCCTGGATTCTTCTGGTTATCTGTTATTTTTTGCAGAATTTGTTTCTGTAATCACCAAATCTTTCACCATAGTCTTTCACCTTTAACCTTGATTTTTTTTCGTTCCCGCTTCCACTTCTTCTATGCCTTCATTGATTTTCTTTCTGCCTTCTATCTCCATTACAATTACATTTCTTTCCTCTATATTTCCATTTGTATAATTATAAAATGTCTTCTTTCATTTCCCATTATTTAGTCATAGATTTCCTATTGTCCATTTAATGTTAGTTCCTCATTCTTTCATTATTATCTTTTTCCCTAATATTATTTACTTTATCGTTTTACTTTTACCTACCCTTTTCTTATTCCTTGCTCTTTCCTACAATATCTTATCCTATTTTTCACATTTCTCCATTTCCTTCTTTTTGGTTTCTTTCAATTGCATTTTTCTTTTGTTTTCCATTTTTCTCTTCTTTTCTTATGTATTTTTTAATTCATGTCAATTTTATCGTCTGTTTTTAATTTTCTTCGGTTCTTCTTTGTTGTTTATTTCTTTTCCTATTTTTTTTTTATGTTGTATCCATTTCATTTCCTTGTTCTTATTCTTCTTTTCTTTCCTATCCTATCTTTTCCTTTGTCTGACTTTATTTCCTCAATTTGTCAATATCCGTGCTTCCCTGGACCTTTCCGTTTGTCCATCTTTGGTTTGATTCTGAATATCTTTCTTGTCCTTTTCTTCAAGTTTGTACATTGACCTTTAGATTAATCGTTCCATTGTATTTGAATTTTACTGTCCTAAATCCTATTCGCGCTTCTTTCAGGTATGGTAATAACTTTTTTATTGTATTTCCTTTCTTTATTGTTCTATATGGATCTTTAAGTTTCAATTCTGAGTTGCTGTTTCTACTCATTTAATTATTCGTTTTTCCTTTGTCCTAACTGTAACCCCCAACTCTTCTGACTTGGTTTAATTTTATTCTAAGTTTTACTATTTTTAATAATTGTTAGTAGTTTGCACTAACTCGCTTTCATTTCATATATTATCTGACTCCTTTTATTAAATATTTTTTATAACTTTTTTCTAAATTGTATTTTCCTTCTTGCGCTAATATTTGTGCTTTCATTTTACTTTTCTTCCTTTATTTGTTTCATTTCTGTTACAATGTATCTAATTTTCATTCATTTGGCTCATTTCGTATCTATTATTTAAACTTTTCTCAATTTTTCGAACTCACTCATCCTTAGTTTTGTTTGACCACTTTGATTGAATTTTACCTTAATTTATTTCTCTGTTCAAAAATTTATACCTGGCTTTTAGACTTTTCAATTTTCAATTTTTATGCATTCCTGAATATACTTTTAAATTGATGAACTTTTAAAATTGATTTGTTATTTGGGTTGTCTATTTAGACGTCGTGTAGGGTGAAGTGTTATCACCCAAGTCGACCTTTTGGAGGTGACATCACTTATCTTCCCACGTTGTGTATTTATTTGTATATTTAATATTCAATATTTGCAAATTAGTACTTAATTATCTCATTTAACGTCTATTTTCCTTCTTAGATATTATTTATATAATTTTATGCTATTAATTCTCTTTATGATTAACAACTTACGTGTAAATTCAACTCATAAAGGCTCAAATTTTGAGTTTGTTTACGGAGCGATTCACACGCGTACACTCGAAACACACATCTCTCAAATATATTATAATTAAAAACTTTATTTCGCGAGAATAATACAAGACTATTTAATGCTAGTGAATATTCTTCTTCTTTTTTATTTTTCTTCCTTAGAGTTTACGACATAATGTTTGACATTTTCTGTTTTCATATCCCCCTGTCCTTTCGTATGCTTCTTATAGATCTTTTTTGCCCTAGAGCCATTTTTATAGGTTTTACAAGACAGAGCTGGTCTGTTTTTTACTTTCCTTATCCTATAATAAAGAAAGTAATGTAATCGGCGGAAATTTGACCTACCCATTTTTTCACATTTCTGGACGAATTATCGCCTCAAGACACCAAAAAAGTTGGTTTGGGCCATTGGTTCGTGTGTGTGTGTGTCTGTCGGTCTGTCAGTAAACAGGATATATCGAGAACCGTAAGAGCTAGAGACTTGAAATTTGGTATGCAAGTTACTTGTAGGTAGGGGACGCAGTGCGAAACTTTTGGTAAAAATCGGTCTAGCCGTTTGGTCGCAAGGTCCCAAAATCGATCGCAAAGTGGTCGCGAATCTAAACGGTTGAAGATACAAAAAATTTATGAGAATAAAAATGATTTGTTATCATGAGATAAGCATGAATTTAAAATAAAAGTTGGTAAAATAGGAACTCGAAAAAAAATTGAAGCTCAGGATTTTTAATATACCGGGTGTTCATAAAATGTTTCGGGAAATTTATATTACCGGATAGATCAAACCGAGACGAGTAAAAAATTATAAAGACATTTTTTGATCCGAGGTCAAATAAATAAGTTATAGCCGATTAAAAATTAATTAAACGGACCAATCACAGTGCGCTCGGTGAGCTACCGGGCCGACTGTGGGAGGACGGATGGGGGGGAGCGCTTGGCCGCTAGGAGGGAGCACGCAGGCGATAACGGAGAAGGCCGTGCGACCGAGCTCGCACGGTTACCTTCAGTGACGTAGCAAAATTTTAAGTAGGAGTCGATTATTGTCCTGTACTGTTTATTTTAATCAGCTTTCGAGTGTTGGACTCGCGCCTCGTTTTTTTTAAATTAACAAATTTTTAGACTAGAGCAGCGCAGGGCCGAGACGATGGACTCGCGCCTCGTCTTTTTTTAAAATAACAAGTTCCGGGGCGAGAGCAGCACAGGGCCGAGACGATAGACCCGGTATAATATATAATAATGGGATAAGGAAAGTCGTGTGATGTTCACACCAGATTTTTTCTTTTTGCTCTTGGAGACCACTGCGACGATTTATTTGGCTATCCGTCATCTGCCATTTGTTTTACAGGTCCGTGCTACTGGAAAGCTCTATTGTTATCATGGTTGAGCAGGTAACATTTATTCTTGTTTATATTTTCTGAGGTCTGAGATTGTTTTGCCCTGGAAGGACTTCCCTATGGAACCTAAATCTACTGTTCTAATTTTATTATTTATGTTCTTCACAAGTGATCACATCTCACACTATGGAACATTATATTTTTTATGTCAAGTGATATTTCTTTTCCCTGTTACTCCTTGCAATGTTTTGGTTGGTCCGTTTACTAACTTAGAAGTTAACCCAAATATCTGAACGTTGTACAGGCTTTGGTCTCTTTATTCTCGATTGTAATAAACTGTGCCTCTCTGCCTGCACACGTATATTGCGTTTTTTGGCAATTAAGTTTCAAACCCAACTTCTGAAATTCTTAATTCAATTTTTGTTGATCATCCGCGAATAACAAAAAGTGTAAGGTTGGATTATCTACTTTAATTCTTAATTCTGGCCATTTTCTTTAGTTCTATCTTTAAATATCTAAATATGTCCTGTTGTTTTTGCTGTTCTAAAGTGCTCTCCAAATATTTTCTTTTATTATTTCACAATTAGTACTTACGGTTTTTAATGGGGGGGTTTTCTTTTACATAATAGAATAATAAGCCATCTTGGTGGTATAACATGTACACTTCCTAGGCTATTATATATATATATTGTATTGCTTCTAATTTTTATATTGTTTTCCAGGCAGTTGCTGAGCTATTGTATTTAATAGTGTTACCAATATCTATGAATAGTTTGATTCAGTACTCTCCTTCTGTTACTTCCAGTTTTATTAAGTTGCATATATTATTTTCTAAGTTATTTTTTAATAATCATATTTTCTGAATCTTTCGAAAACTTCTCTAAACATTTGGCTTTCCTAGTTTCAATGCGTTAAATAAAGTTTTCTTCAAATTTTCATACCATTTTTTGGCAATCCTTCTTTATCTCTTTTTAATTTGTTTTGTAAGTTGTGCTACATTGTTTTAGTATTTCTGTTTTTAAGTTACCTTCTTGGGTGGTTTTTAATTCTGTGTATTTGTCTCTGTTCTTTTAATATTTCCCTTTGTGTATATAAGATCACCTATTACCATATGATGATTGCTTGCACATTTTCGTTATCGGTAGGCTCTTACTTTATGTGTTTGTAGTTGTCATGCTTTTGTAATTATTATTAGGGTTATGGTTCTTTAGTGGCTCTAATTATGTACATTTAAGAATGTTCTTATATTGGAACCATGTGTTCATAACCATATATACTTGTGCTCTCTAAAAACGTCAATATGGGGCTATTTATTATCGTTTGTTGCTTCTTCTTAAAAACATTCCACTATGTCAGTATTCTGTTTTTCCCTATTTAAGTCGTCTATTATACAATAAGTATTTTTCAAAGAAAGCACAATTCTTCTTGTTTCCGGACTTATCATTCATTGAACGTATTCCTACAACAATTGTTAGTTATCTATAAAGTTCTATATTAACTCTAATAATTCGTTATATTTTTCGAATGTGGTGACATATTTCTTGCATACTTTTTAAATTAATATGAATATTTTATTTTTGGCAATACCGGTGCTTAGGTACGTTACTCAAAATATGGTAACAGTTTTTCTTTACTTATATTTTCTTTTCGGTCTCGCCGAGGACTATTATGTTTCACTTTAATTTTTTGATTTGTGGTATAATGGCTTTTTATTTGGTGCGTATAAGTTTGTATATTCCAAGTTCCTATAGCTGTTTTTTGATTTTGGGTTGTTTGATATCATATTGGTTTTTTACATGTGAATCGTTGACAGCCTCCCTCCCTAAAATTCTTAGGGTTGACTGCTTTAACAGTGTCATACTCTCGTGGTGTAATATAGTTTTACGATTCACAAACGTATTAGAAGCAATTATGTATTTTTGTATTTGTATAGCTAGCTCAACGCCACAATCGTTTTCCTTTCTCCCGCCTTACGTTCTGGCAAGGTGACCTAATTAAATTTTCTAGGACAATCGCTGTATATTAAAAAGTTTAATATTCAATATGTTGTATTTTACTTTAACACAAGTTTTCAAACATTTAAAGACGCATCCACATTATTCAAACCCATATCTGGGAAAAATCTTTACTTTTGATAAAGCTGCGTAAGAAAACTTTATTAGCCATGCTTTTTTTCTTATCATATTTATTGCTCTAAATATTTACAATCTATTAAATATTAACATTCAGTAAATTATTTGACTTATTTTTGTTACTCTGTGTATCTAAGTTGATTATTGTTATATTATTTAAGAAAATTTTACTAAATAAATCTGTGCATGGTAATCAATATTAAATCTTTTGGAAGTAACGAGACCAGGCGGTTTTTGATGGCAGGTGTAGTTGTGCAATATTATCAAATTAATGAAACAGAAAGACTTGCATAAACTTCTTTATATTACAGAATATTGAAAAATCTCTAATATGTATTAACGTGCATACTTTCAATTCCCTGTAATAATTTGTAAGCAAGGTAACTTATTTTAAACAGAGAGCGCTGTTGAAACATTTTTAGAAAAATTAAGGTAAGGTCAAACAGTTGTTACCTTTATAAATAAAAAATCCTTAGTAATTTTCTTATAGACTTTGTGGTTCACAACTTTTTTCTATTATTTTCTGATACTGTTCACCTGCAAGTAATCTTTCTTCTTTCTTGGTTTTTTCCTAACAGAGGTTAGAGATCATCAGGAAAGTTCTATATGTATTTAATACCACTCTAAACGAGAAAGGTGTAATACCGTAAAGGAAACTTTCTACAGCGGTGCGAAATCGTAACGGTCACTTCCAGTTGCCGTTAACCGATTTGGCTGAAAATCAGTCCCATGAAAGGTACTGACCTAATATGTGTGTTTGAAGTGAATCCGTTGAATAGAACGGAAGTTATAGTGTCTCCAGACACACAGACAGACAGACAGGATGATAATCTATTAACTTTCTACTATAAGCTCCGCTGTAGAAAGTTAATAATTCTGCTGTGATGCAGCTAAAACCCTCTTTTATGTTTCTTAACTAAAACAATCTTCTTTTTTCTTATCTTTTTTTTTGTATATTTAGCCCTAAGGGTAGCTATTCTAATTCGCGTACTCCAAATTTTTTTAATGTTGTTAATTATTTTATTCGTTTTGTTGATTCGTGGTAATACGAGGCGAGACGTTTTATATCTGTTTGTTTTAAGGCACATATATCTGCACCATACAATAAAAATAGGAATAAGTCCCGATTATACCATATTTTCTTCATTTCATTAAAAGTATTTCTCGATGTTTTAAGATATTTTTTTTTGTTATATATACATACATACCTAGTCCTGCTCTCTTAATACCCTAGAGTATTGAGGTTGAAAACTTTCTCCATTCCTTCCTATATCTTGCCATTTCCCTTGCTGTGTTTCAATATTTTCCTTTCTACTCTAGCATCTTTCCAATGTCGCTGTTCCACTTCTGTTTAGGTCTCCCTCTCTTGGTTTTCTTATCTGCTTTGGTTCTCAGATTTTATTTACTTGTCTCTCTCCTTTCATCCCTACTAGATGACCGAACCGTTCTGGTTTCTTCTCTTTCAATACTTGCTTTGTCGATTTTACAGCTAATTTTTTTCGTGCGTATTCATTCTTTCTCTTTCCGATTCTGCTCACTCCTAGTACCGTTCTATGGTATTCTATTTCTATTGCTTGCAATATTTGCTTTTATTTCTCTGTTAATATCCAATTTTCTTTTTCGTGTAAGAGTACTGGAAGGTAGATTGTCTTACAGACCGCTATTTTTGTTTTTCTGGATATTTGTTTATGTTCGAGGAATAACTTTTAGAGAACATAGTAGACTCTGTTAGCGGTCTGGATTATTCCATTTAACTTATCGTCTATGTTTCCCTTGCTGTTAGTTGTATATCCTAAATATTTGTATTTGTTAACTTGTTCTATATCTTTTTCTTCTGTTGCTACTTATTTTTTTCTTGGTTGCTTATGACCATAAATTGGTTTTATATATGTTCAAGTTAAGGTTTAGCTTCTTTGAGATGTTTTCCAGTTACTAAGGTTTTTCTTTAGATCCTTTCAGTATTGGCTATACCATCTGCGAAGGCACAAGCTTCTAAATGGCTAGTCTGTAGGTTTAATTCAATCAATTATATTGATAGTAATTAACTTTTTCAGGTGGAGTATTCAAAAGGTTGCACTAATGTTTGATTTTTGATATTGTCATTATTTTGGTTTTATTAACTTTCTACAGCGGAGCTTATAGTAGAAAGTTAATGAGATTATCATCCTGTCTGTCTGTCTGTGTGTCTGGAGACACTATAACTTCCGTTCTATTCAACGGATTCACTTCAAGTTTGGCATACACACATCTTAGGTCAGTACCTTTCATGGTATTGATTTTCAGCCAAATCGGTTAACGGCAACTAAAAGTGACCGTTACGATTTCGCACCGCTGTAGAAAGTTTCCTTTACGGTATTACACCATTCTTGTTTCAATTTATTTTGGGTCCCTATTGGTTACGGTAAGTATTCGTTTTTTCAATAGCGAAACATATGTTGTCTATCGGCTAAACATTTAGAACAACCATATTCGAGTTTTCGAGAAGAGCTTCATCGAAATTAACTTTGCTATATACATTGAACAAAACAGGGAACAGTACGAAGCTTTATCGTACTCCTTTTATAATCTGTACTGCTTTTATGTATTTATTTTTAATTTTTACTTTAATTGTTTGTTTTTAGTACAGATTAGGAATGATTCTTATGTTTCAGCCATTTATAATATTTTTTGAGAAGTTTAAGCAATTTTTTTATTATTTAACAGGCATATACGTTCTAATTTATGTCTAAGCATATTTGTAACAACACATAAATGTCATAAAAGAGCGTCGCGTATTCCAAGCCCATTTAGAAGATCCAACCGAAAGTCGATTAAGCTTTCTTCAAAGGTGGTTCAACCAAAACGCACGATGTTAAATGTAAATAGAACAAAAAGTTTTCAGAGAATTATCTTAATATTTTTTATTATGATAGAAGGATCTATGACAATTATGTGTGAAACAAAATATCGGCCAAATGCTCGCCATGGCTTCGGTGGCATACCTCTATCCGATGGTCCATATTTTCATTGATTCTGAGACATAATTGAGGTTCAATGTCGTTAATGTGCCGAATTATCTCATCCTTTAGCTCTTCTTGGCTTAGTGACCTACACTTTTTCTTTTAAATATCCCCAAAGAATGAAGTCCAACGGTGTCAAATCACATGATCGTGGCGGCCAATTAACATCGCCTCGACGTGAGATAACACGGCCATTGAATTTCTCGCGCAAAAAAGCCATTGTTTCGTTGGCTGTGTGGCAAGTAGCACCATCCTGTTGGAACCACATACCGTCCAGGTCCATATCCTCAACTTCTGGCCACAAGAAGTCCGTTATCATCTCGCGATAGCGAACACCATTCACGGTAACTGCTTGGCCGACCTTATTTTCGAAGAAGTACGGCCCGATGACGCCACCAGCCCATAAACCGCACCACACAGTCACTCTGTGTGGATGCATCGGCTTTTCAACAATCACTCGTGGATTCTCATTTGCCCAAATGCGGCAATTCTGCTTGTTAACGAATCCACTGAGGTGAAAGTGTGCCTCGTCGCTGAAGTTGATTTTCTTTGTAAAGTCACCATTCACTTCTGTCTGTTCAACCAATCATTCGGTGTATTGACGACGCTTGAAATGGTCAGTAGGCTTCAGCTCTTAAGTCAATTGAACCGTGTAAGCGTGTAAATTCAAATCTTTATTCAAAATTCGTATCAGTGAAGTTCGTGAGATGTTCAATTGTTGGGCACGACGACGAGTCGAGGTTGACGGCCCTTCTGCCACACTATCGCAAACAACAGCAATGTTTTCCGCAGAACGAACTGGGCGAGCATGCACAAGTGTTTTCACATTTCCTACAGACCCGGTTTGCTGTAATTTGCGCACATTTCTCCCGATTGTGGACACATTTGGTCGATTATGCTGACCAAAAAAATCACGAAATGCATTTTGATTTGAACGCCCGGTCTGAATCGACTTTGTGCCCCATGAAGTTTTTCCTCCACCACCTTTCTTAATCTTTGCTCCAATATCATCTCATAAACCTTTAGCTGTACAGAGTAGCGAAATCCCTCGATAATTTGAGCATTCTCTGATTTCCCTTTTTAAATATTGGTATGATTACTGAGGTTTGCCAGTCTTTGGGGATTATTAAAGTTTCCCAAACTTCTCTAATTATTCTATGTAGGAACTTCAGTCCTTCTTCTTCCGTGTATTTTAATAGTTCTGCCTTTATCCCGTTTACTCATACTGCCTTCTCATTCTTCAATTTTCTTAATGCTTTTTTCACCTTTTCCAGTTGTATACCGTCTCTTTCTTCTTCATGTTGAGCATTCCCACTTCCTTCGACTGAATTTGTTGCATTTTCTTCTCCTGTTTCTGTCTCTTCTTCATTTATATCTTCTCCCTCTAGCATATCCTGACAGTATTGTTTCCATCTGTCCATAATTTTATTATGTTCAGTAATTATTTTTCCATTTTTATCCATAATTTGTTTCAATCCAAGTTTTTCTGTTTATTTTTTATGTTCTTGAACTCTGTAGAATAGCTTCTGGTTAGCTCTACCATCCTTTTCAATTTTAGTTTCAAATTTCTCCCATTTTCTGGCTTTGGCTAATTTGATCTTCTCTTTTGCTGTTTTTTATAAGATTCCTTGGTTCTTTGTTGTAAATGAGCTCTCCACCTATTTTTTTTGTTTTGACGATGCTTTTAATTTCTTCATTCCACCAACTGGTTCTTTTCTTGGATCCTCCTGCTATCGATATCCTACATGCTTTCCTTCCCGCTTTGTGGATTATATCTTTGAATTTTTCCCATTTTCCTGTATTAAAAATTCCTGTAGGTCATTATTCACTTCCGGTATACCTTTCCTGATCTGTTTTTCGTAATCCTATCTTATCTTTGAATCTTTTTATATATTTTATTATGTATGATCATAAGAGTGTGACTCATCAATGATTTGGTTTTATACTTAGAGCAGTTTTCAGCGTTATTGTTTTCAGAGTTATTATAAATGTCGATAATGCCTGTTTTGTTAATAGAACAAAATTCATCTAACTGTATATCAATTACGCTCTTATTAATAAGTTTTAAATATTCCACAAGCAGTTTCGCAGGTGTTTCTTGTTGTCCTTAAGTATATTTCGTTTATAGAATCAAATATTTTCCTTCTCTTATCATATATGTTAACCATTTTTTCATCGTTTGATATTTTTTGACATTCTTATCTAATTCTTTGTATCGTTCTGGTATTTGTTTATTTTTAGTTTTTTTTATCTATAAAGACTGATATCTCTTCAGTTATCCGTTAAGTTTTTTCTGTAGTAGTTGTTAATATTTTTTGTATTTGTTGCCACGTCTTATTTATATCTTTAGTTTCTCTTTAACTACAGTAATTTTTCTTTATTGTGTTTTTTGTTTCAAAATATGTTTTCTCTTCTCTTAACATTTTGGTATCTATAGCATGTTGAGTATCTTTTTTACAGCTTTTTTATGTTTTTGATGTTAACAGCTGATGCTATGATATTATGCCTGCACCTAGTTATATTGCAGTTTTCGTTAATGAATTTCTAAACCTTTGTCTTATCAAAGTGAAACAAATTTGGTGCCTTATAATTGGTGCATTTTCACCATCTGAATTAACTTTCAGGTATAAAGAAGTTGATTGAGAAATTTAAAAAAATATGTTTGTGGTAACAAAGTTAGAGTCCTGACAGATTTCACCAAGCGATCGCCTCTCTCAGTTTGATCTCCCAGGCTGTGTTCGCTAACACAACCTACCCTTTCCAAGTTTGACATTGAAATCATCCATTATGATTGTTTTTCTCTTTTTTCTTTAACTTGAGAATTTGATTGCGATATTCATAGAACCCTTTAATCTTATGATGTTCTTTGCCCGCAATCAGTGCACATACCTGTATGATATTAATAGGGGCGATAATTGTGATTGAGATTGTATTACTTGTAGTTTTAGTTTAGAAAATTTATTTGCTTGCAGATGGTGTTCTTTTTTACAGAAATATTGTCAGTAATGTGACAATGATGCTAGCAATTACGCAAAGTGTTATTTTAGTTAGAAAAAGTAGTTGGAGTACCTTTTAAATTTGTCCAATATTTTAATGTTCCAGTACTATATCAAGCTGATTGAAATTAGATTTTATCTTGTATGTATTATCTAATACAAATTTATTTTGCTATACTAGAGCGAGTATTATAACTGATATTTTTATTTAAATTACTTAATGAAAGGAAATTACTAATAAATAGTTTGTTCAATTTGTCTCATCTCTGTATATTTTGATTTAATTTTAGATCAACGATACGTATTTAGTAATGTGCTAAACAGTTCAGATGTAGTTATAAAAGGAGGGACCGGAAACGATAACAAAAGCGACTATTTAACTGGTGCAAGCGATAGTGCCGATAAAACAAACAAAGCGGCCTACAGTTCTCTGATAACTAGTCACGAGGTCGTAAAGGCTGCATCACAATTAAATAGCCTGCGTTTTATTCTTTTGTGTAAATTAATTTAAGCAACAGTTAAGTAACGGACCATAATTTTAAGTTAATCTGGGTTAAACTAAATAAACTGAGTTTGGAGTTAAATTAAGGGCAATAATGCAGAAAAAATGGAAAGTTCAAATTATTGTACTAGTAAAAGTTAAAAAGGGAAAAGCAGTTTTTATGAAGACACAAATTATCAACAAAGGTTATCAATTAAGAAAAAAATTAATTACCTTTCTATATTTTACACTATCATTCGCTAGTTAGTAATTTGTTTATTTGGGTTATTTACTATTTTTCGTATACCACATATTTCTTTATTAATTTTATTTTTTGACTATCCCATATATTTCTCTTTTTTTAAATTTGTTTTATTTATATTTCAGTAGGGTAAATAATTAAGGGTAAAAAAATTATTTTATTTAACATATGTTTAGATCGTACCATACTTCATATTTTCGCAGCTTTATACTTTTTTTAAATCACTCTTAAACTCTCATGGTTGCTTTTGTTTCTTGCTCATGGCATATTCTCTGTTGCTGAAATTTATTATTTTAATTGATTGTTTTTTAATGATTGTTAATCAAATTAGTCAGTTGGTTCTTTATTCTTCTATCATTGAATATTTCAGTTAGACTTTGCCATGTATATAAAATGCCTTCTCGCGGATGCAGGCCTCTCCAAGTATTCTCCAAAGATTCCTGTTTTGTGCTTTATGTATCCAGTTATAATCAGCTGTTCTTTTTATGCAGTTGGTCCATCTTAAGGCCCTCTTCCTCTTTCTCTTGTTCTCAATCGCAGTTTCCACTAGACTATCTTCTTTGTCCCTCTATTATCTGTTGTATGGATAATATGCTCCACCCATGACTATTTTCATTTACCATAAGAATCACTTCAATCACGTCTACCACTTTTGTCCTTTGCCTGACTTTTATATTTGTCCACCTGTCTCTTAAAGATATTCTTAACATTTTCCGCTCTATAGATCTGTGGGCGACTCTTAACTTTCGTTTGTTTCCTTGCTGTTAGAGTCCACGTTTCTTCTGATTAAGTCAATACTGGGATTATATTCTGATCAAATAATTTTATTTTTATCTCTTGTTTTATTTTACTTGTTAGAATATTTCTCCATTTTCCAAATGCAGCCCAACCCAGTTTGATTCTTCTTTCCACTTGTTTTCATTAAGTATCCATCTGCATAGTAATTTCCCACTTCTTCGATATTATTATATTTACTCTCTGATTTACTAGATTGTTTGTCATTATATTTGTTGTCTTCTTGCTAATTTTTAGTCCAATAAACTCTGTCTGCTCATTTAGATCTATAAGCCCTTTTTGTGATTGTTGTAAGTTGTCTGTCATAACTAAAACGCCATCGGCGAATCTTAAATGATTCAATCTTTTGCCGTTTATATTAAAATTTTTGTTCTTCCACTGACAAGTTTTAAATACATCTTCCAGGCATAAAATGAACAGTTGAGGGGAGATTGTGTCTCTCTGCTTCACTCATTTTTTTAGTCTAATTGCATTTGTTGCATTGCATAGTTTAATTTAAAACAGGTAGCGTTTTGAGAAATGTTTTTTATTAGCTTAATATATTTAGAATCGACTCAACTGTTCTGTAAAGATTTTATGATAGCCCAATGTTCAACTGAGTTGAACACCTCATAATCTACAAAGGTAAAAGCACAGAGGCAAGTGATATTCTCTGGATTTTGTACAACTTGTAAATGATCTTGTGTGTTGTAACCACCACGGAAACCCACGTGTTCTGGTGGTTAGTATTTGCCTAATTTCGTAGCGAGTCTGTTAGTTCTTTGAGTGTTGTTACCTTTCTTAAAAAGCGATATAATAAAATCATTGTTCCAATTTCTTGGCATTTTTTCCATTTCTAGGCATTGATTGAACAATATTTTGAGCTCATTTGACAATGGTACTTTACCGTTATCATTTCTAAAAGTATTCGGTCTTCTCCCGATGCTTTGTTTATCTTTGTCTGTTTTAAGGCTTTTGTACTTCATATATTTCGGGTATATCTTTCGAATTTACATTTATGATAATTTTTCTATATTTTCAGTTTTTGTTACTGATTTTGTGCTGTACAGATCTTAATAAAATTCTTCTGTTATTTTTATCTGATCTTGGTTCGTAATTATGTTTTCTTGTGTATGCCTCAGTGATATCGTTATTGTATCTCTTAGACTTTACCCTTTTTGCCATTGTTTTGTTTTCCCCCCATTTTCTAAAGCTTCATGGGTTTTTGCATTGTGCCATGATTTCAAATCATTATTTATTATTATAATATATAATCATTATTTTATTAATTTTTCTGAGCCTCGACATTTTCTTTCCGATTTTTTGTTAAATCTGGATTACATAATTTCTTACCTTTAGTTGCTGTAAGCATTTTTTAAAATTGTGTTTTTAGGAAGAGTATCCAAATTCTTTTCCAAGTATATATGTATAGTTTTCCTCTTCCATCAGTCCCTTATATTAAACTACCTTGTCTAATATAAAAACTTTTTTTGTATATCATGTATCGAGTATGCCTTTCCTTAATTTTTTTAATATCCTTTTCTAAAGCTTATAGTTTTCCTTATCATATTTTTGAAAGATGGGTACTACTGGTACAGTTGATCAATATTGTAGTCTCTTTTCACATCAAACCGTTTGCAACAACCTTTGTAATAATTCTGTGTTAATATCACATATATTTTAAGATCTTCTGGTTTAATACCATTCATCTAATCTTAATGTTTTCCGTGCATCATTAATTTTCCTGTATAGTATTGTATACTTAATTTTTCCTACCCAATTACGTTACTAATAGTACTTTCCTTTTTATTTTTATTTCTTAATCCATATAGTTTACAATAAAAGTGAAGCTTAAAATATTTAAATGATTTTTCATTTATATCTTATGCAGATGTCTCCTATTTACTTTTCTGTGTATTAAGTTTTCTTTTTTAAATTTTATAACGCTTTATATAACGGTTCTCTAGTTTCTTTCTATAGTTTTGTTTAGCCAATTTAACTCTCTGTTTTGGTAAGGTTTTTTTGGCATGACGATAGTCTTTTACTTATTTAAGTAGTTAAATATTTTTAATTATCTTTTTTGTATATTTTAATTGTTGAGTTTCACTAGTCTATTCGTTTGTTATTGTACCACCATTTTGACACCCCACACGCTTCTGTAGCTGATGTAACTGTGAGTATCAGTGACAAGCAATTTATTTAATAAGAAAAAGTCAATAATCATGTTCCCGTTTGCATTTTGATCTCAATCAAGATTTTTCTATTATGCCACCACTATTACCAAATATTTTTTACTATCTTATTTAAATGCCATTCGTTAGTACCTTATCTGCTTTATCAATTTGTTCTGGTAAGATTCTTCAAAGTTGCTCTTTCATATTTTTGTAGAGCTTTTATGTGGTCAATACAATAAATTTTGTTATTTCTAATTTTAATTTACCAACCTCACAAGCTTTTATAAAACAAAATTCTATTGTTTTCACTATTTAATAAAAGCTTTTCTTATAAATCATGCAAATAGCGCATGTACTCATCTTTTTCGTCCTACTATACATAATGGTATGTCTATTTCTCAAAATCGTGTTATCTTTTTTTTATTTTATTTTATCCAAAATTTCTTCAGATTTTTGATTTAGCTCTTTTATGTGCTATAATCCTACTTTAAGTTCATTCTTTCTACATTTTGTGTTAGTATCTGAATCTAAATTCTGTTAGAATCTAAATCAATTTTAATGTAGTTTTTGTTTTGCTTTTTTCTTTGGTGGTTTTAGGCATCTATACCTAAAAGGAAAGTCTAATGAAATCAGTGCGAACGTCTGTCTGTCCATCGCGACTTTCAATTCGAGAACTACTGAACCTAACGACATAAGGGGAACATCATTCGAAAGCCTGTGGCCTACCGGGTTCACATCCGCGAGCTGGCATAGGTGGGATATCCTACAACACTGAAATAAGGGTTTTTAGCGGGCCCAGCTTCCAATATGTCATTCCTTATAACTTTTGATCAAGGCAGCTTCCAAGCTGGGGATCAGCTTCTATTTCTGTTATTTCTGACATTTGTCAAGCCTTATAATTTATGATCTGTGATAGAGAAATAAGGTTTTCAGCATTCAACTAATTGTAAGGATCGTAAGTCAAGTCCAGACGCCAAAAATCAGCCTGATCGGAAAATCTCGAGACCGGTTTGACCAGAAGTGGTCGCAAATTTTTGTTTATGTATTGTGGAAAAGGAATTCCACGTTCGTACTTGTTTATTTTAAGGCTCCATTTTTATTATAGTTTTTAAAATTGACCTCGGTTTGCCCAAATTGTTATTTTGCCACAGTTATCTATTGCCTTATTCTTTGCCATGTTCCTCATCGTTATTTCGCTGTTTAATGTTTACAGAAATTCCGTTGCTGGAAGCCCCAAATAAATATTTCTGTTTCTATTATTGTTTTGATGTAACCCATTTTAACTTTTTACCTTTTCTTTTTCGTCTTGCACAATGTTGGATAGCTCAGCTTTGAATTTCTCTTCTTCTATAAGTCATACATTGATATAGGTTTTATGTTTTTTGTAAGGTTGCTTTTTTCACATATTTTTTTGGTTATTTTGTTGTCATCCCTTTTTTTTGATGGTGTAACCTATTTTAACTTTTGTTGCATCTTTAATTTATACCGTAATAATCCTTATTTGATCAGATTTTTCTTTGCTGCTATTTTTATTCCTGTTTCTTATTTTTAAACTTTTTAGGTTTTCTTTATTTAAATCTTCAAATTAAAGAAGCTTCTAGAATTTATGTCTTGGAAATATTCTAATTTTGATAATATATTATATATAATAGAAGGTCTGTCCGGAATGTAATGCGCCCTATATTAGCACAGCGTTACCGCTTGCACGAAAGGGAACAGGAGAACACGGCGAGACCCGCGCCAGTCGACTCCGAGCTCCTGGAGCGTCACAGTGCCTGTTTCAGTGAACCCTTGTGTGAGTGCTCTGTCGAAATTTGTTCCACCTGGCCAAACAGTCGACGCCAAATTCGTCGAAGTACTGAAAAGGCTAAAGCAACGGGTCAACCGCGTCAGGAGCGAGATCAAGAATTCCTGGAAGCTGTACCATGACGATGCTCCCAGCCACACCGCCTTTATGACGACCGACTACCTGACCAAGGCCGCCATCTCAACGCTCCCCCAGCCATCCTACAGTCCTGATGTGACCCCGCCCGAGTTCTTTTTATTCCCGAGGATTAAAAAATCCCCCAAAGGACAGCATTTGGGGATCCTGGAGAACATCAAGGCGGTTACGACGAGATTACTAAAGGACATCCCTGTGAAGGACTTGTTGGAACAAGTGTGTTGAAGCAGGAGGGATGTATTTTAAAGAATATTAAGTAATTGTACGAATCGGTTCAATAAATTTCTGAAAACAAATATGGGCGCATTAGTTTCCGGACAGAACTTGTATATAATATCATATTGCTGTCTTTTGAGTAGTTTAGCATAGTTTTGTTATTTGCATATCTATGATATAAGTTATCAAGGTTTTGTTTCATTCTCGTGTATATATGTCTGTATCTTGTCTTTTCTGACCATTTTTGGGATGTCATATTTTTTATATTTCTTCATTCTTTTTTCCAATAATTTCGTTTAATATTATTTCTATTTCTTATGTTTACTCTTCTACTTTGTATAATTTAGAGAATAATATATCAAATGTAAGTTTTTTAATTAGCGTTATTTTTGGTTTTCTTATTTATTGTTTAGACGGTCACTTTTAGGACATTATCTTTTCAAGTTGACTATTGTTGAATTATGTTGATGATTTATTTTTACTTAATGTCCGTTTCCACTAAAATTTTATGAACTGTTTATTTTTGAAAGTTATAAATAGAAGTTTTTATTGCGTTAGAGTTGTTTTTCTTACCTATCTTTAGATACGATCTAAGCTGATGGTTACTTTTTATTTTGCTTGAGGTAAGTGTTTTTACGCCTAATACTTGATTGGCAAGGTTTGCTTTATTTATGATCTCATTAATCTGTTAATAACTTCCTTTTTGAATTCTGCTAAGCATATGAAGAACTTGTAACCAAAGAGTATATTATTATATTTTTGTTTTTAGTTGTCTTATTGTTTTCTATTTTAATTATATCATGTTTCTTTTTAATAGGTAATTTCTGTTTTATTTAGCGTTATTTTTCATTCCATGATATGCTTTAAAGTACAGCTTTATTATTATATTTTCTCTCTGATCTAGTGCCAGCGTGGTCCCGTGGTTGAGGGGCGGGCTGCGATGCTGACGGATCCGGGTTCAATTCCCGGTGCTCTCTGATGCTTGGCGGGTGGCCTACTCAGTCACTAAAAATAATTGAGTACCTGCGTTCATTCGAACAAGGGGTAATAATGGCGGTCGTCTATGCGGTGCCCAATCGCCCCGCATAAGGTGTCCGTACCATTTTAATTGTTTGTTCTCTATTTCTTCTATTATTGGCTGCTGTTCTAATTCGTCCCTTACGCTTTTGTTCCTAACTCTATCTCTTCTGGTCTTGCCCACTACTTTCCGTAGATATTTCATCTCAGAAGCTGTTATTTTTGATCTGAGTTTATCCACTAATGTCCAAGATTCTGCTCCGTATATTAGTGCAGGTGTATAAATGGTTTTATATAAATGCATTTTTGTTCTAACTTTAAGCTCTTTCTTGCCTATTAAAGTGTTATTTATTTGGTAGTATATTTTGTTTGCTTAACTTATTCTGTGTCTAATTTCCTCTTCTATTTTTCCATCTTTACTGATGATTGTTCCAAGGTATTCCATTTTATCTGCATACTCCAGTTGTTTATCTTCTATCAGAATGGCAGTTTGCTCTATATTATCTTCTCTTGTAATGTGGATAACTTTACTTTTATTAGTGTTTATCTCCATTCCTTTTTCCTCCAGGTTTCTTTTCCAAATGTTTATGTTATTTTGTAGTGTTTGTGCATTTCCGGCTATTAGGAGTATGTCATCTACATAAATTAAATCTTGGGTCATTACTGGTGTTAGATTATGATATCCTATTCTTGTTCTTCTGGTTTCATTTTTGCATTTTGTTATTATATTATTCATGTATATGATGAATAGCAGTGGACTGAGACTGTCTCCCTGCTTTATGTAGAATTCCTCAGACTTGTGTCCATTTAGTCTTACTTTGCCTACTACTTTTTTGTTGATGCTTTTTATTATTCGTATTAACTTTTGGCTTGTCTCTAATTCTTCCAGTGCATTCCATATGTGCCTTCTTGGTACCAGATCAAAAGCAGCTCTAAGGTCTATAAAGGCCAAGAAAGTGTCTCTGTTTTTGTCTATTGTTTTTTCTATTATGTTTCGTATTGTGAATATATGGTCCTGGGTTTGTCTGCCGGGTCTGAACGCTGCTTGTTCCTGCTCCATTTTGTCCTCAATCTCATTTCTTAATCGTTTCTCTATGACTTTCGAGTACACTTTACCGGCCACTGATGATAAACATATTGCTCTATAGTTGTTGCAATTAACTGTTTCTCCTTTCTTATATATGGGCACTACGATATTTTTCTCCCAGTCCTCCAGTATCTTTTCTGTTCTCCACGCTTGTTGAAATATTATCTGGAGCCATTTTATGATTATTTCTCCTCCTATCTTGAGCATTTCTGATGTAATCTCGTCTTCCCGGTGCTTTTCCATTTCGTGTTGTTTTAGTGCTTGTTTTATTTCTTCTTCTGTAATATCATCGTTTTCATTCTCCTGATCTACTCTTTCCATTTCTGGTTCTTCTTGAATATCTTCTTGGTTCTTAAATTTATTGTGGTAGTGGTCCCTCCATGCTCTTAAAACTCCTTCGGTCGTTGTTTCTAGTTTTCCTTCTTTGTTCTTTATATTTCTTATCTGTTTTGCTTGATTGCCTTTTAGTCTTTTAATTATGTTCCAGAACTGTTTTTGGTTTTCTACATAGTTCTGTTCTACCTTTGTGCCGAACTGATCCCAGGAGGCCGGCTTTGCTTGTTTTACCGCTTGTTTTGCTTGATTTCTTTTTTGTATATAAAGGTTTCTGTCTTCTTCTGTATTTGTTCTTTTATATCTGCACCATGCTTCCTTCTTCAACTTAATCTTCGCTTTTATTTCTTCGGTCCACCATCTTGTTCTTTTCTTTAGACTGCTTTGATTTATCATTTTTGTTGCACATATTTCTCTGGCTGTTTTAAGTGTGGTTTCTTTGAATTTCTGCCATTTCTCTTCTAGCTTCCAGGGGGTCTCTAGCTGCCCTTCTTGTGTTTCGAGGTTATTTAATCTATCTGTAATTATTCTTCTATATTGTTCTCTTGTTAGTGGGTTTTCTAGATTTTCTAATTTGATTTTTTCGTACTTCTTCGGTACTTCTATTTTTGGTTTTCTAAATATTGTATCTGCTATCACTAGTCTATGGTTTGTGCTTAACTCTGCTCCTCTTATCACCTTGACATCATGTAATGCATATCTCATGCTTTTGGTTATGGTTATATAGTCCACTACGGTTTTGTGTCCAAGTTGTTCGGCTTCGTAGGTTATTTTGTGTATCGTTTTATGTTTAAACAGAGTGTTTCCGATGAGTAGTTCATTAGTGATGCAGAAATCGATCATACGCTCTCCATTGTTGTTTATTTCTCCCTCTACTCCCTGTTCTCCCATTGTTCCGTGTCCCATCTCTTTGTTGTTTCCGATGTGGGCATTCCAGTCTCCCATTATTATTAGATGGCGGTTCTTGTTTTGCATTTTTTCTACTGTTCTTTGTAGGTCTTCATAAAACTGTTCTTTTTCATTCAAGTTAGAACTTCCTGTAGGTGCATATATTTGTACTATCCCCACTTTCTCTTGCAATGCTAAGTCTACTGTCATTCCTTATAACTTTTGATTATGGCAGCTTACAAGCTGGGGAACAGCTTCTATTTCTGTTATTTCTAACATTTATCAAGCCTTATAATTTATGATCTGTGATAGAGTATTCAGTATTCAGTATTCAACTAATCGTAAGGACCATAAATCAAGTCCAGACTCCAAATATCAGCTTGATCGGAAATACTCGAGACGGTTTAACCAGAAGTCGTCGCAAATTTTTGTTTATGTATTGTGGAAAAGGAGTTCCACGATCGTACTTATTTATTTTAAGGCTACATTTTTATTATAGTTTTTAAAATTGACCTCGGTTTGCCCAAATTGTTATTTTTCCATAGTTATCTATTGCCTTATTCTTTGCCATGTTCCTCATCGTTATTTCGCTGTTTAATGTTTACAGAAATTCCGTTGCTGGAAGCCCCAAATAAATATTTCTGTTTCTATTATTGTTACATCAAGTAACCCATTTTAACTTTTTACCCTTTCTTTTTCGTCTTGCACAATGTTGGATAGCTCAGCTTTGAATTTCTCTTCTTCTGTGAGTCATACATTGATATAGGTTTTATGTTTTTTGTAAGGTTGCTTTTTTCACATATTTTTTTGATTATTTTGTTGTCATCTCTTTTTTTGATGGTGTAACCTATTTTAACTTTTGTTGCATCTTTAATTTATACCGTAATAATCCTTATTTGATCAGATTTTTCTTCGTTGCTATTTCCTTAATTGCAATGTTTTGTTATTTAATCCTGTTTCTTATTTTTTATTCTTTTTAGGTTTTCTTTATTTAAATCTTCAAATTAAAGAATCTTGTAGAATTTATGTCTTAGAAATTTTCTAATTTTGATAATATATTATATATAATATAAGGTCTGTCCGGAAAGTAATGCGCCCTATATTTTTCTGCCGCGACTATCCGTCGCACAGCGTTACCGCTTGCAAGAAAGGGAAGGGGAGAACACGGCGAGACCCGCGCCAGTGTCTATTTCAGTGAACCCTTGTGCGAGTGCTCTGTCGAAATTTGTTCCAACTGGCCAAACAGTCGACGCCAAATTCTACGTCGAAGTACTGAAAAGGCTAAAGCAACGGGTCAACCGCGTCAGGAGCGAGATCAAGAATTCCTGGAAGCTGCACCATGACTGCTCCCAGCCACACCGCCTTTGTGACGACCGACTACCTGACCAAGGCCGCCATCTCAACGCTCCCCCAGCCATCCTACAGTCCTGATGTGACCCCGCCCGACTTCTTTTTGTTCCCGAAGATTACAAAATCCCTCAAAGGTCAGCATTTGGGGACCCTGGAAAACATCAAAGCGGTTACGACGAGGTTACTAAAGGACTTGTTGGAACAAGTGTGTTGAAGCAGGAGGGATGTATTTTGAAGAATATTAAGCAATTGTACGAATCGGTTCAATAAATTTCTGAAAACAAAAATGGGCGCATTTCTTTCCAGACAGACCTTGTATGTAATATCATATTGCTGTCTTTTGATTAGTTTAGCATAGTTTTGTTCTTTGCATATCTATGATATAAGTTATCAAGCCTAATATTTGATTGACAAGGTTTGCTTTATTTATGATCCCATTAATCTGTTAATAACGTTTTTTTTGAATTCTGCTAAGCATATGAAGAACTTGTAACCAAAGAGTATATTATTATATTTTTGTTTTTAGTTGTCTTATTGTTTTCTATTTTATTTATATCACGTTTCTTTTTGATAGGTAAACATGCGGATTTTATAACGTTTTAATATTTGTTTTATTTAGCGTTATTTTTCATTCCATGATATGATTTAAAGTACAGCTTTTTTATTATATTTTCTCTCTGATCTAGTGCCAGCGTGGTCCCGTGGTTGAGGGGCGGGCTGCGATGCTGACGGACCCGGGTTCAATTTCCGGTGCTCTCTGATGCCTGGCGGGTGGCCTACTCAGTCACTAGAAATAATTGAGTACCTGCGTTCATTCGAACAAGGGGTAATAATGGCGGTCGTCTAAGGTGCGGTGCTTGCCACAACGCCTTGCATCAGAGATGGTGCGCGATCACCGGGCAGAGAGAGCGAACGTATGAGAGCCTTAACCTCTCAGTACGCAGGCCGTGCTCTTACGCGGGGCGTAGGGCCTTACCATTATTACCATTATTATTATTATTCTCTCTGGTCTGACTGAAAGATTTGTAAAATTTTTTCGATATATTTCTTCAATTTATTCTTAATGATATGTAATGTCAAATTTTTTTAAGTTGTCCTCTCTAAAGCTTGCATATAAGTCTTTATGTAATCCGGTTTACTTTAAGCCCATGCAGTAAGGTCAATATTACTAATATTCCTAGAATTTTATCTAGCAAATTTTGTTCTTCTATTTTGATATATTAACTTATTTAATTGCTTATAAACCGACTATACATAAACATTCAGTTTGTCAAAATTGTCGCTTCTTTAATTAGAATTAGTACAATTTTGATAGCCTCTGAATAAAAGAGTCAGTTTTATCCAATTTAACTTTTTACCAATTTACACAAAATTTGAATTATCATAAAATTAACTTTCTGGCCACTTGATTCTCTAAATTGCGTTTTCTTATGACATTTTCAAGAATCCATAAAAGCTAATGCAATTTTTGGCATTTGGAATTGGTAATTAGAAGTTAATTTGTTCTCCACTTATTTTAATAGAGAATTGTTTATGAATTTATCTTTGTTGAGTGACTTGATGGTAGATAAAAGACTTGTTACAATTGTTTCAAAATTTCTATTTTGCTTTATTTCTGACCAGAAATGTCCTTTAATAATGTCATTAATAATGTAAGCAGAGGACCAAATCTGCTTTCTGACACTAGTTGGAATATTGTTTAGACTGTTTTACCTTTAGATCTGTATGCGTTGATTTATCTTCAAAATTGTTTCGAGCGGTTCTAAGTCTATAAACAGTACGTGGCTTGTTAATATCGTATGCTTAATGGTTTGGCTGACACACTGCATAAAATATGTTTCTCAAATTTGGCTTGATATTAGGCTTGTTGATAATTTCTTACTTTTATCGTTGCATCATTTGGAAAACTGAGCAAGTTTTTGTGCATGAAGTAGATTCTTTTTGTTTAAAAATATATTTATCTTTTGCCGCATTCTCTCGAGTTTTGAGCTTTAAGTTTTTCTTAACTAAGCGAGTTAAGCTGCATCGCTAATTAGTCTTAATTCAGTGCGATGGATCTTGCTAATTGTGTCAACATTAACAGTATTATTTAAAAATTCTGTTAAAATTATCTATGAATTTGTTACTGGTAGCGGGTATCTTGCCTAATATTTAACTTTTTAGTGTCTAATGCGTACTTTGATGTAAATTTTCTCACATACATATATACTAACTTATGTTTTCAGTGGTTTTTAAGTATTACTGTCGCTTTTTATCAGATGTTGTAGGCAGAAGTTTTTCTGGGGAAATATACCTACTAAATAGAAGATATAATAATCCAGTAATTCCGACTCAAATACTATGGACTAGATTCAGTATTTTCTTGATTCAGTTTGTAAGAACAATTTGAGGGGGCACTGCAGTTGCTTTTGTTATTGTCCCTGGCAAAATTTCTATAATTACGACGATACTTAAAATCAGACAGGATGTTATATCAACTTACGACAGCTAACTCCAAACTAGTCACATTGTATGAATTGGTCCACGAATAAAGACTTAGATTCTGTTCTGACTTTCAAATTTTTACAAAACTTGAATTGCAATCTAAATTTCCTGACTTTTTGTCCCGATCTATTTAAAATTTAATAAATGCCAAACAACTTCATTGTATTAATACAATAAAATTATTATTTTTCTAGTATTGTATTGGATGCCAAATCTTTAGTTTTTGATAGATATTCTGTGTAAATAAAAAATGGATAAAGATATACAATTTTATCACTAGAAAATGGATATGTATTAAATATTCAATAGACCAATAAAAATATACACTAAGATCCTGTTTAACACGAAGGATGCTTTTTAAAAAGCCAAGCCTGTAGAGAAACAGCATTACACGTCATGTTAATAGGAAAATAATTGGGATAGGCGAACAGAAGAGTGAATAAAAAGTATATTGTTTTATGTTTTCTTTTTTAACGTATACGTAGGTAATTTTTTTTTAAATTTATTTATAAGTTTACAATCTGTCACGTAGTGACATTCAGTAATTGGTTCGACATTTGATATAACACATGTAGAAAAGTTTCCAACAAAAATGTCCTTATTCTAATTCTAATACTAATACTAATACTAGCCGGTTTGGTAATGACGGAATGAACAATTAACTTTGACACCACATAACATTATGGGAAATGGTTTGGTAGGTCTGTTGGCTTAAATCTTTTAAGTCTAGGTTCTTCATCGTCAGAGTTTAATAGTTCTTCAACCAGCGAGTTAGGGTGAGCACTTATTTTGTCACGGTGGCGAACACTGCACTTTTGTATTTCCTCGTCTATTGTTGAAATACCTAGGTCCTGTCATATTGCCTCGTTCGGAACGAACCATGGGGTGTCTACTAAAGAACGTAGCACTTTCGATTGAAATCGTTTGATTATGTCGATATTTGATTTACTTGCAGTTCCCCGTAATTGTATGCCGTATGTCCAAATAGGCCGTATGATAGATTTGTAAAGTAATATATTATTCTCCAATGACATTTGAGATTTGCGATCAATCAGCCAGTACATTTTCCGAATTTTTAAACTCAATTGTTTTCTTTTGGTGAAAAGGTGTTTTTTCCAAGTGAGACGCCTTTCTAGGTGCATACCTAAGTACCTAACGGTATCGTCTTGCGGTATTTGTTTGTTATTATTATAACGGGTGGGCAGGTACTTCTTCTCAGCGTAAAAGTTACGTGGACTGATTTGGTCTCGTTTATGTGGATACGCCATCTTTTGAACCACACTTCTAAGTGGTGCAAACATGATTGTAGATAGTTGGACGCCATATACGGACCGGAATGCAATGAAAGAATTGCTGTATCATCCGCGAAGGTAGCAACCATAGCTCCCGGGGAGGTAGGTAGGTAAGCAGTATATAGTAGGTACAGGAGCGGGCCCAGCACGCTTCCCTGAGGGACACCAGCGTTGATAGGGAATAAAGGGGTAAAAGAGTCTCTGTACTTCACTAGGTAGTGTCTATTGATGAGGTAGGACTTTAGTATTGTGTAGTAGTCAGGTGGCAGGAGTTTCTTTAGTTTAAATAGCCTTCGTGCCATACTCTGTCAAAGGCCTGCACAACGTCCAGAAATACAGCCGAACAATATCTTTTATACTGGAAGTCTTTTAGTATTTTGTCTACAATTCGATGGATTTGTTCAATTGTACCACGTTGTTGGCGAAAGCCAAATTGGTGGTTAGGTATAATGTTGTTTTCCAGCACTATAGGCATTAGTTTCAGGAAAAATAGTTTTTCAAAAACCTTTGATAACAGTGGTAGGAGACGAATTGTTCTAAAATAAGATAGCTCATCGCTCGGTTTGCCCGGTTTGAGTATTGGTATGATTGTTGCTACCTTCCATTGCTCAGGAAAGTATTGTAGTCTTATCACAGCGTTGAATAAGTAGGTAATTTATTTGTGGCCTTTCTCCGGCAACTCTTTAAGAACTTTCCCGGTAATTAAATCGTAACCAGGGGCCTTTTTTGGATTCAGTTCGGTTATAATTATTTTCTTGACATCATTTAATGTAAAAGATTTAATTGGTAGACATGGTTTGAAATGATACATCGAGGTATTGATGAATCTCGTCTTCTTTAGTTGGAGTTGATTGCGAATCAAATGGTCTAAATACCTTTGTTAAGTGGTTTGCAAAGGCGACAGCTTTGTCAAAATTACTTCTGGCCCAGCTGTTGTTCTCTAGTCGTATCGGTGATATATGTTGCTGGGGCTGCTTTAATTTTTTTGTCGCTTTCCAAAGCAAATAGTCTGTTGCTTCAGTCGGAGAAAGACGCTTTAGGTATGTTTGTATCGAATTGTTTCTTGTATTGGAGATCAAATTTTTGAGTTCTGTTGCAAGTCGATTAAGCATTCTTTTGTCTTCAGGGTGTTTGGTTGTTTGCCATTTTCTTCTTTCCTTGCGCTTTTCAGTTATTTTCTTTTTGACTTCAATATTGGGGCTTATGTTATTTAACATTTTCTTTGATGTTAATTTCCAGGCTGTCTGCTGAATTACCTTATTGAAGTTTTCCACTGCTGCTACTAAATCCGTATCAGTTTTTAAAGGTACGTCTAGTGCTAATGTTTCATTTACTATTTCTCTGTAATGATCCCAGTTCGTGAATCTGCTGCTAAGAGTAGCAGAGGTCTATTTCTGTAGCACCTGTGTTGAAATTGTCACTATTATTGGTGAGTGGTCAGAGGACAGATCCAAACACGACTCTGCTTTGCAATAATTTGGATTGATGCAAAAGTCTAACAGGTCTGATAATTTCGCCATGTCTGAAGGCCAGTAGGCTGGCTCTCCCGTGAATAGGTAGTGTAGTCCTTTATTTGTTATTGCCTTCAACAATTCTTTGCCTTTAGTGGTGGTTACTCTCGATCCCCAATGCTCGTGTTTGGCATTAAAGTCTCCAATCGATATAAATCTGGTACCTAATGTTTCAAAATATTCATTGAAGTGCTCCTTCTTAATGTTGTGTCTTGGGGGGAAGTGAACCGCTGATATGTTTAATGGGCCTTTCCAATCTTCGATCGTAATTGTAGTTGATTGTAGATGGTGTGGGTTATATTTTGGTAGTTCGTAGTGCTTGATATTGTTTTTAATTATAATTACTGATCCAGCATGAGCGGTGCCATCTGGATGTTGTGTGGCATAAATAGTCTAGCCTGAAATCTTTAGGTAGCTCCTGTCCGTGTAGTGGGATTCCGCTATTAACATGATGTCAATTGAATGTTGTATAAGAAAAGCAGTTAGTTTATCTTTATGGTTTGTCAGGCCATTGGCATTCTACTCAGCTATCTTAAGCTGTAGAGCCATAGTTTGTTTTTGTGACAACGATTGTTAAAATATTTAGTAAGGTTCCCATTTGTTCCATTATTGTTTTTAACATTTTTTTTAGTTCAACGATATCATTGGAGTCGATATGTTGTGGAGGTGGTTGTTGTTGATTCATGCTATTACCAGCGTGATTAGTATTTATTACATCTTGAGCATAGGCAGAGGTTTGTAAGTGGTTTTGCTCTGACTGCTGTTTCATATTTGGTAGTACTTTGTTTCGGAGAGGCGGATACATTTTTTGTTGAATTTCTTTGTAGATTTGACAGCCTCTATAGTTGGCTAGATGGTTGCCATTACAGTTAACGCATTTCACGTTACTATCTTTCACCTTTCGTGGACATTGGGAAGTTGGATGGCTATCAATGCACTTCACACATCGCGGGTCTCTACTACAGAAGTTCTTAGTGTGCCCGTGTCGTTGACATCTGGCACACTGCGGTACCTCGCGTTTAGCAATTGGTGGTTCAATAGTTACTATAGAATAGACTAGTCTGGTAATATTATAAACTTCTTTATTATTTTCCGCAGCTTTCAGTTCAACAAAAAACATGGGTAAAGGGGTTTTGGTAGTTCTCTGGCGTATATTTACAATGTTCATGACTTCATGTCCTTGTTTTTCAAGCTCTTGTTTTATTTCGTTTAAGTTGGTTGATGGGTGAAGATTTTTTAGGACTACTCTAAAGTTTCGCTCATCTTTCCTTTTATAGGTGTGGAATTGTGTGTTTTTTCCTTGGGGCCTTAATTACGACAGTGTATAATTCAGTGGTTTTCGGTAAAAGTTTGGCCTCATCGTTATTGAGAGTTTTAATTTCAAAGTTATTTTTTGCTATTGTTTCAAAAAGTTTGATTAGGGGTTGTATATCTTTGACACCTGCTATATAGGTTGGTGGGGGTTTAGGTTCTTTTTTGCTTCCAGTTGTGCTTCTATTCGCTTCTTCTTCTACTGTATTTTCACTTAAAGCATAATATCTATTAGAGGGGTTCAACCAGTATGTTGTAGTTTTGCTTTGTTTGGTCTGAGTTTGCAATTTTTCAGGATTACGCAGTCGTTTTTTACTTTTAACTACGTGTCAATTATTGTCCTGAGATACCCGGCTTGTTTGAGTCTGATGATAAATTGGATTGTTTTGATAACCTGAACTTGAACTTTGTGGTTGTGGAGTATTGTTTACTTGCAAATTCGGATAGAGATTAGTTATTGGCAGCTGTTGCGGGAGTTGATAACCTTGTGCATACTGAAGTTGGTAGTTTTGATCCACTTGCATAGGTACAAACTGTGTTTTGTATATTAGGTGTGGCTTGGTTATAATAAGCCATAATTAGTTGTATTTAAATAAATAAATTTAAATGTAAATGTAGATTAAATGAATTTTATATTCACCTCGACCGTGAGGTCGCACGATTATCTTTGTCGCCCGATACCACTTGCACTTGGTGTTGAACCTTGCGCTTAAAAAAGGGTGCGGCTCCTCCGTTGCGATATCCGGCACGCACGTTCACTCGGCTTGAAGGCTCGGGCCGAACTGTAGGTAAATTAGAAATTAAAAGCAATTTCCATATTACAACTTTATTTTCATTGATTGAAACCAAATTTACATTTTACTCTTCAACATAGTCTTCTTGGACAGTGATGCGGCACTTTTTGTGTCACCTAACAAGCTTTTTTATCAATTCCAGTATGTGGAAATGAGACAGCGCTAGATCAAGGAATCCACCCTCTAAATGTGTTGATCCGTGTGTGATGTCGAAGGGCGACCAGGTCGGTTTTCATCCATTACATTTGTTTTTCCCTCCTTAAAGCATTCTATCCACTCATAGATCTTTCGTTGATTTATGGTGCGTGCTCTGTTTTAACTGTTCTAACATCCGGTAATGGATTTCTGTAGATTGAGTCCTCTCTTTCAATAGAAAATGCACTACGGCGCGTTGCTCCTTAACGATACAATCACTGAATAAACCGTACTTCTACTTATTACTATCTTATTATTATCTTTGTATCACATTAATTATAGATTTTTTATTACTAATACCAATTTGTTTCATAAATTATTAATAAAAACAAAAATTATCTGAATGAATGGTATGTTTCTCTTTTTCTCTTTTGTTCATTAAACAATTGTCAACAGCAAGACGATAGCATCTATAACACTTTGTCGTGTTTTTAAATTTATATCAAAATTTGCATGGTTTTGTATAAAGTATTCTATAATTATTCAAACAGGTCTAAATTTGTTTAAAAATCGGTTACAAGTTCTTTTTGCTCTTCATCTTCAGAAGTGTTAAATTTATCTTTTAGTGTACGAATTGTAACTTGCAATATATTGTCAAACCTTAACCACTACATCGACATCATCATTAGATTCTCTTGTGTGAACAACCTTGCTTAGCTATTCCACACCCCTTTCAAACATTTGATGTTAACTTCTTGATTAGAACAACACAATTTTACTGAAATGCATGTTTATGTCAAATATATGTTCTAGTTTTTTAAATAAACAGTAGCGTTTAGCAGATGGTGTTTAGCAAATCAATTATAGAAAATTTCCTCCCAAATTACAGGTAAAATTGTTTTAGATATCCCATTTATGGCTTTTGGGGTTTTGGAAAAATAAAAAATCAGTGATTTTAATTCAATTTCTATTACCGCTACTAAGCAAAAACGAAAAAATTAAACACCCTATAGTAGCTATGAATTCTTGTTCTCGTGTTTGTTCACGCGATAAAAATGTATTTTGAAATTTTCTTCTAAAAAGTGCATTTTATGAACATTGAAAACTAATTTAAGCTTGCATTTATTACTCAACAATGTCTCGTAATGTAGCTGGAAATGGAGTAGAGCTTGTATATCACCACTTCTTCAGTAATTTATATGTTATGAAAATTATGATTTGTTTTTGAATCCCTTTCGTATTCTGAAAGTGGTTAAAAATTATTTTTGCTTTCTCTATTATGATTGCTCTTAAAGTTACTTAAACTAATTATTTACTTTACTTACTAAAATTGAATTATTTAATAATATTTATAAATACTACACTAAAAATTACTAGCATAAAATCAGAGCTTATGTCGCACTACAACAGTTCACTTTGTTTTCGTTAAATGATTTTTTTGTGCTATTTATATAGATGGCACCTGCCCTGATTCCTTCTCGTAGCATAGGAACCATCTAATAAAATTTGAAAATTGTCACATTGTTCAAGTACTCGCACGTATATAGACATCGTAGGGGTCTCAACAGAAGCAATTTTAAATTGCTCCAGCGGATAAGTAAACTGCAATACATCTTTCTTCTTCCACTCCACATTATCTACTGAATTATTGTGTAGTGCACAGCATGAGCTGCGCTATTCTCGCCTATTTATTGCATACACAATATTTATTGTATACACAAACAGTGTTAAATGGAGCAGCACTAAGTGGAGTCAAAGTAAACGAAATAACCAAGAAAATTGTTTAAAAAATATATAAGGGATTGTTTAATGTAAGTAATATATTTTGAATGTGACAGTGCGGCAACGCTTGAAGGCCTACAAATATTATTAATTGTCATTTGTGTTTAGTATACTTCAATGATTCATTATGGTAGAATACAACGTTCAGTAACATTTGGTAAGTATTTAACAATTTAATAATAAACGTCTTTGTGTGATTAATCAACGTGCATTTTGGGAAAATTATGGTTTATATAATCGACCTACTGTGCTTGCAATTAGTCAAATCGATGAAAATTTTAGGCAGTTTTATTTTTTATCATTTTAAAACAGCAAGACATCGAAATGCAAATGAAGAGAATATAGTGTTGCAAATATCCAAACTTGTCCTTGCCGTTTTCAAGAATTTGGTCTTTTAGAAACGCCAATTTGGAACATTTGCTAAAGGCTCGGATTTTTATACCAATTTGTCACCCTGTTGTTCTCACTATCGATTAATAATAAGAAAATTTTGGAAAATAAATAATTACATAAATGCAAGTGTTAATTGGGCTCCGGAAAATTGAGATTTAATTCCTTTGGATTTGCTTTTGCGAGGCTGTTTGAGATTAATGTCTTATGTGGATTGACCACCTCTAACTTCTACATTGAAGTTTAACATTAAATGCTGTATTAACGAAAAATAGGCCTGCTTATTGCACAAATCATTAAAAAAATTTCTTTATCAAATTTGCATAAATTAATAGATTATATAGAGTTCATCTAAAATATCATAGGTCCACAAAAAATTGAAACAATTACTCCTGGGGTCTGACTATGTCTACCATATGTTTTCGGGATCACTGAATCCAAATCATAACAAAAAAAAAGTATGCCCAAACACCCAATAAATCCCCTATCTATTGACTACTCAACCCCTATAACCCCATAACCTCGAAACCCCATAATCCCAAGACCCATAACCCGGTAAGAAAGAGACTTATGCGCATTTAAGCCCTGAAATACAGTGTGTTCTATCCATACGTGCTTCTTGAGTCTTAAACCCATATTCTCCAATAACTCCATAACCTCAAAACCCATTAAAGAATAGACTTACGTACGAATTCTCATGAGTTGAAACTTTGTACATCATTGTTGTACTATTATTCGTGTGTTTGCAATTCAGGGCACCTCCACCTGGCTGACGATGGGCAACGGAGTTATTTCGTGATCCGGCAGAGATCCTGGATAACGGCGTTCATGTCATCATGGCAAACACAAGAAAAAAGTTTACGATGCAGGGGGTCGGATGCCCAGTATGCTGGTCAGGGTGACAAAGTAGGCTTGCAGGCGTCATTATCCAGAGACCGCAGCTTCGTAGAGGTGGGTTCTTTGACCTCTACGAAGTATAAAGCTGCAAGACATGATACATCTATGAGATGTTATAATACACATGTATATGATCCTAGTAAATCAAACACATTCTGTTATGTTTGTGAAACTTATTAACCACCCAACTCGGAAAAATTAGTCACGCTGTTATTGAAGCGTATAAATCTCGAAATTTCGAATCTGGACCAAAATTGGGTTCCGAATGCTATTTGTGAAGAAAAAATTGTGGTTTAAGGCGTTAAGGGGTTATGGGATCATAAGAATTGAGTGGTCAATAAATAGATAGAGGATTTATTGGGTTTTTAGGTCTACTTTTTCGGGTTATAAAAAATCCTGACGTGATGGGGTTAAACGGACCCCGGATTCGAATCCAGCGACCGCTAAAGCATATGGTAGACATAGTTAGACCTCAGGGGTAATTTTTTTGTGGAGATGTGTAATTCTTATTTTATTTCATTTCAAGGTCATAATTTCTTTACTGAAAAACTTTTTAGAAAAAAATTGCATTAATAAATATATATAGAGGGAAATTGTTAATTAACACTGGTACAGAAAATTTTTATCTGGAAAGTTTATGTTAAGGTCGCATTACAATATTTAATGGAAAAAAATAACGTAATGTACAGACGTCTTTCCTAAGCAAACCAATAAAACTTTTTACAGCTGCCATTTCCTTGCAAGGCAGTAATAAGCCAGTGAATGGTACATTTGCTTAGTGCAATCACTAATTTTAAAATTTCATATGCTTAGCGTAATTTAAAAACAATACTTTCCGAAATTGAAATATCATGCTCAAAATAGTACAGCATTGAAATGTGACGCTTGCTGTCATTTTCCGTATTAAATTGAAATCGATTTACCGTTCACCGTTGCCGTAGGTAATTGGATTTGTATGTGCATTTGTTATTTTGCGAGTGCATGCCAGTTGTAATATACTATTATTGATATTGTTGATTTAAAGAATGATATGTTTTGTTTCCAATGTCGTTTTGAACTCAGAAAGACAGTAACGCAGCTGCGCGTAAGCTTTAAGTATTTTAAAATCGAACCAGTCAGTAACGCTCATAAACGTTCTACGAATTCTTGAACCAGCATTAACATTTAAAATCTTAAAATTGTTAAAGCATTAAATTTGTTATAGTCAACCTATCAGATATTTTTGTTGGTCAATTTAAAGTAAGTTAATGAGGTATACAAGAAAGCCTTCGTATCGCTAACCATCTCGCTTCAACAAGAAGAATATGCCGCTATTATACTCTTCTACATATCTTGACTACATATTTTCTTTGTGATGTTTGTCGTGTTATATATTACATTGTTCAGAACAGGCAGCTAGGTGCTTTTCGTAGATTATATAGTAATGGTCAAAATTCCTGGTCGAGAAACCTTTATACACACTTAAACGCATTTGTCTTACTTTAAATCCTATATATGAAAACACTTTTGCATCCAAAGCATACACACCTGTTTTTGTGTCGTTATAACATCTGTTTTTTGTTGCTATTGCTCATTGATGGGCTGTTATGCATACTGAATATCAATATCACACTTTTTTCTTTTTTGGGCACATAGGAAACTATGGTATTAGTAGAAATAAATCCAAAAGTCTACGACTGGACTGGTCGTTTTCTGTTTGGGAGAAACTCAGGTGGTATCACTCTTTTATTTTTTTATAGTTTAACGCAAGTGAGATTTTTCTTTCTCAATTCATCGGGGAGTTCTATGGCGGTGTACCAGTTATCCACCGTTATGTACCTCCTAGACCCTTCAATACAATCGGCTAATACAACTTTTGTTGGGTTCAATAATTTATTTTTATAAAGAAGGACATTTATCTCGACACAAGCATAGATTTCCGCATTCACCATGTAGTGAGTGTTCGCATCGGCCAAAATCTGCATTTTAATGCCGTACTTGACCGGCTTATTGGGAATGTACATACAAAATGCACATTTTCCCTGAAATGTCAATTGCTGTATAATACCCAGGAGAATAAGATTTGGATCGGGAAACAAACTCGTCAAATATATTTGAGATGACGGCAAGTTTATTAGTTTTGACTCTATCTTTTCGAGTACTAATGTCGTCAAACCGAATATAACTAAGTAAAAAAAATCGGGCAAGGCTCATCGTATTCCGAAAGATAGGCCTTCCTGTACATTAGTGGCCCACAGTAATCGAATATCTTCCTGACCATATTTAAAAATGCCTTGTAAATATAAAAATCCATGAAAGGCTTTAATTTCAGCTAAATTTGTACTGTTCACAAAGGTAGGTCTGCGCTTTACTTTGGAATCAGGAAATCTTCGAAATTTTATTTACACAACGATATTTTTTTATTTGTACACTCAACAATTGTTTCTAACATTTCGCTACTAATCAGCAAATTCCAGGCCTTAAGAGATGTCCTTGTAGGATGATCTCGAGCAAAACTTTTTAGAGAAGGTACAGTTACCCAATTGTGCGCTGGAGCACTTATGATTTTGCCCATTTTTTTGCGCGTTTTTAACGATAGGGTCTCCCACTCACTCTTCGTCAGAATCAGAGTATACCTGTTCACTTGATGTTTCATAATCACTGAGTAGTTCATTATCTTCATCGGTGTGTTCTGCAAAATTCAAAATTTAGTTCAATGTGTCGGTTGTCCCATGTAATGAAGTTTTACTTTCTTCACCATCTTGGTTTTCCATTGATCCACTGGTTTAATAATTTTCCCAAAATTCATCAGAGTTCAGTATTTGCTGTAGCTGTTGGTCCGATAAATATGTTGAGCAAGACTCCATTTTTTACTAAAACTTGTATATTAGTAACTACATAGAGAAGTAGAGAATATAACTTACCAAAGATACAAAAATTGTAGTTATATTATCACACTTTTAATACCGTTAGCAAATAAAACTTCATAATACCTAAACCATAAACCTACATAATACTCTGCAACTACAATAGTCCCTACCGTATTTAAAAATAACTATGAGAGATGTGAATGTATACAAAATATTAATATCCATCATAATTCTGATACATAAAATAATTTATCATGTAGGGCGGGTTGATTGACCAATCATGAATCAAGAACAATAATAAATATTCAGGATAGAAATCGTTTTTTGAATGGTGTTCCACGTTCCAATATAAGGTAAAAATTGATATGATTAAATGAATATGTTAATGAAGGCTGCTCACCACGTATTGAACACTGAAAATTGTTCGCACCAACTTGGTCATGTTGACTACTTTATTGAAGTTGACATTTTATATGTTAAGTAAAGCAAATCCATTTGATTAAATATTCGCATAAAAGATTAGCTGTATAAACGTGACAAGACAAATTATCGAAGATAAAACATAGATACTTTATGCGAGATACAAGAGTTTTCAGATCTAGTTAAATCACCATTAACTACATCACTCAATAAAATACAATTAAATTATCATTAAAATACAAACATACAAATTTATTCTATTACATGATTTCCTGATTATGAAACACATTCTTCTAGCTAATAAGTAGCTTTTCGGTCCCTCTATTGTAAAACCACATTCGGTTCTAGTACTAACGAATCGCACGCTTCTATTACAGTAAACCATGTCGTTCAGTCTTTGCCCTCCAAATATTTCTTTATTAGTTTAAACAAATGATAATCAGAGGACAATAAATTTGGACTGTAGGGATATAATGGTGTTCCAGTGTAGTCTAGAGCAACAACTCGGTTTTTGTCGAGTTTGGGTAGTTGTATTAGGAGAGAAATTGTCATCATGAAACAGGATAACGTTTTGGATTGGGACTTAGCGTTTCGTAGGACCATATGCAAATCTTGACAGAAGCAATTTCAGGAAAAATTTTAGGCGGACTTATTTCCGAGAAGGTCTTTAGGTGGCATTTTACTGTTTTTCATCTCCATAAAAATCCTTTATACGTACACTTCAATTTTCTTAAGTGTGCTGTTTCTGAAATGTGATTTGTCTTTTCAAAATTTACGCCCTCTGCGGTAAAAAAAACTTAATAATGGTCTCAACGGCCTGATATTGTGATACTAACTGAAGAAGAATTAGTACTAGGTAGAAATCTACAACACTAAAAACCCGCACCCTTCTCCGTTTACTTTATGGCGTTTAAAGAGTTTTATCTAAAGATCCTTTGATAACAGCAAGTAAAAATAGTAAACATAATTTGAACTTTTAGGTTTGGTCACGAAAGGGCTATGCTCAATAGGGGTGTAATTGGAATTGTTTTCGTAGCAAGTTATACCTATAACGAGTCATGGGCGTGCCAATATAATCTTGAAATAATGAAGCAAAAAAATGCTCTATTCCTTTACAGGAAAAATCAGAACAACCATCTTTTTCAACATCGGTATAATTAGTTATCCTTGTAGATGCCTCATGGTAAAACGGTTTACTGATGCTCTATAAACTCCAAACTTCTCACAGACGCTCACACAACAATCCTGAGAACACCCTGATCAGACAGTGCATCCACCCAGCAATATCGTCTTTTGATATTTTCTCTTCAGTTTACATTAAACGGAAAAACGTATGAAGATGGCAAAAATCCTATTGTAGTGCTACACAAACAAAACAAAGATTTAAAAAGCAATCCTAAAATAATGCAAGCCATGGAGCCATCAACGGAGAACTTGTAGCAAAATAATATGTCCAACCAAAACATAAGCATTCGCTAAGAATAAATATGTTTTTTGAGTTGTAAAAGATGTGGGGTATATGGTGAATCTGCACAAGAATTTATTATTAAAAACGTTTTCCGGAAAATGAGGCGGTACTATACACAATCAGGCCAAATGAAAGCAGTGCTTAATAAAAGATACCATAATTTTGTTGGCGACCAAGCAACATTTGTTACAGCTTGCTTGGGAATTTGAAAATTAATTACCATGATAGCGCACTTTAAGATGAAACTTTAACGGGGGTTTGAAACAGCCAACAAATTTTAGAAAGATCGAGTTATGAAACTATCTAAGAAGTACTACAATAAAATAATGAACAATCTGATTGCCGAATGTATTTTTGTTGATCTCAGAACTGTCTGGAGAGTAATTAAATAATAGTAAGTTTGTTTCTACCAAGACAAAGACTTGTTATTACAAATACACTTTTTAAACTTCCGGCTCGTAAGTTATACGCACGAAAATCTCCAGCTCATAAACCAGGAAAAATAGTAAGGAGCCAGCCTGATTACATACTAATCAATAAGCGATAAAAACATATCCTGGTGCTGACATCCACAGTGATCATAACCCTGTAATAGCAAAAATTAATGTGAGAATGAAGAAGATTGTAAGACATCAGAACAACTACATAGACACAAGACTTTATAAGATCCCAAATTACATGAAAGAGTAAAACACGCAATAAATAAAAAATAAAAACCATTAAGTTACAAAGCACGAAGTCAGTGTTAATGGAAAATTGAACCAAATACAAAAAGTGTTATCAACTGTAACCAAAGAACAACTAATAAGTAAACGAATAAAGAAAAAAAACTATGGATAACAAAGGAGATCTTAGACCTCATGCAGTAGAGACGAAAGAATACATAAACTAATACAAAGGAAAATTAGAATAACAAAAGAAGAATATCTTTCTGAACTATTTCAAGAAATAGAATTATTAGAGAGAAAATACGACAACTTTCACATGTATAAGATCAAAGAAATAACGGGATACAAAAAGAAAAACAGAAACGACAACAATATCATCAAAGATGCCAAGGATCATACTTTAATAAATATAAAAGATCTACTGGAAAGATAGAAGACCTACGTCCAAGAACTATTTAATGACGAAAGAACATATGAATTGACACTTGCTGCAGTTTATTGCCCACCCCGACATAATATCAAAAAGCAGATTTTGACAAATTCTTTCTAACACTAAGTCACAAATTTAGGGGAGGGACTACAACAGTAAACATACTAGATGGGGCTCACGCCTAACAACAACGAAAGGTAGAGAACTCCTTAAGTCAATGGAGGACAAAAATACTCATTTATATCAACAGGAACACCAACCTATTGGCCCACCGCCAAACAAGTTACCAGACCTACTAGACTTCTTCGTCGTAAATGGAATCAATCAGGCATATACTACTGTAATACCCAGTTATGACCTAACCCGATCATTCTCCTATCATACTAACAATTGGGGCATCTATAGTAAACAAGAACTCACAACCAGATTACACAACTCTAGAACGGACTGGGCTACATATCTAAACAAAAACCATAAAATTAAACATTCGACTCAAGGAATGCGAAGAAATTGAAACAGCTACTGAAGAACTCATAACAAAACTCCAGCAAGCTGCGCAACAAGCTACACCAACCATTTCACAAAAGCAATTACATACCACTGGAAATTAAACGAATGGTCGCAGAAAAACGTCGTGCTAGAGCTAACTGGCAACGAAATCAACACCTGCTGCCAAAACGCCTACAACCATATGACCAATAAATTAAAACAAAACTCAAAGAAATCAGAAATGAGAAATTTGAGCTCTATGTATCTCAATTAAATCGAACTGATGATTCTATCTGGAAACCCATCAAACAAGCTAGAAACCAAAATTCAAAATACCACCAATTAGAAAAAGCAACACCGAACCTTGGGCAAAAGCGATAGAACAAAGTCAGACTCTTCGCTGAACATCTATCCTCAGTCTTTCAACCACTTGATAGCGCACCAGACCAAGAAGTAGAGCGAAGTCTTTCCATCCCTCCTGACATACGTCATGAAATTAAACCCTTTACCCCAAACGAAATAAAATCTGAAATAAATCTGCTAAACCTCAAGAAGACCCCAGGAACTGATCTGGTAACTGCCAAAATTCTGCGTGAACTCCCAAAAATGGCCTAGTGCTCTTAACTTATATTTACAATGCAATCCTGAGGCTAGGATATTGGCCAAAATGCTTTAAGGCTGCACAAATCATAATGGTCGGAAAACCCGGAAAAGAACCAACCGACGTTACATCCTATCGACCTATCAGCCTCTTCCCGGTGACCTCAAAGCTGTTAGAAAAACTCATACTTCGTCGAATTAATGAAGACTTACTGCCCCAACATTGGATACCTTCTCATCAGTTTGGGTTTCGACAGGCTCATTCTACTGTGCAACAAGTACACCGCATTACACAAACCATAAATAAAGCACTAGAAAACAAAGAGTACTGTTCAGCTGTCTTTCTCGACATTAGTCAAGCATTTGACAAAGTGTGGCACCCCGGATTACTCTTCAAAATTAAGCAAACGTTCCTTTGGCATACTATAATTTACTAAAATCATATCTAAGCGATAGAACATTTCAGATAAAATTAATGAAGTAACATCAGATTACCACCCTATCAACTCAGGCGTTCCACAAGGCAGTGTTCTGGGGCCTTTACTCTATGTCCTATATACATCGGATCTACCAACGACACAATATACAACAATAGGAACATTCGCAGACGACACTGCTATACTGTCCAGACATGAAAATCCTGCAACTGCATCGGCCAACCTACAAAACCACTTAGTACTCCTTCAACAATGGTTACACAGATGGAAAATCAAAGTTAACGAAAACAAGTCGGTACACACAACATTTACGCTCAAAAACAGATATGCCCACCAGTCGTAATAAATAATGCACAAATACCACAACTGGAAACTGGCAAAATATCTAGAGCTTACACCTAGATCATAAGCTAAATTGGAAGGAACACCTCAAGAAGAAAAAAACAAATAGATCTAAAAGTAAAGGAATTCAACTGGCTAATTGGAAGACATTCAAAATTATCGCTTGCAAACAAAACCCTAATCTATAAGACTGTTATAAAACCAATCTGGATGTATGGAGTAGAGTTATGGGGCTGTGCATCCAAATCAAACATCGCATTAATCCAACGTACTCAATCAAAAATATTACGTCAGATTACAAATGCGCCGTGGTATGTATCCAACAACATGCTGCATATGGACTTACATCTCCCAACGGTCCAGGAAGTAATCCAGGAGAGAGCTATCAAGTACCATGCAACCCTAGAAACTCACTCAAACCCCTTACTGGAGCAGATGCTGGAACCCAGGGTCAACCAAAGACTAAAGAAACTATGGCCAATAAACCTAGTGTGAGTGTCGTGGTATGGCCAACAAACTCGTGTGTGTGTGTGTGTGTAGTGTACTCCTAATATCTATTAGACTCTAATACTCTCGAAGTACAAAACTGTAATTACGTAGGTTGTATCGTAGGATGCAAGCCTCATCATGTTATTCTTATCGTTACTATCTATAATGATTGTTAACCATTTAGCTTATAGAATGTAACTTTGTTCTGATTGCTAAATAATTACATAATAAAAAAAAGGACGAAGTCAGTGTTAATGAAAAATTGAACCAGATACATAAAGTGTTATCAACTGTAACCAAAGAACAACTAATAAGTAAACGAACAAAGAAAAAAAAACTATGGATAACAAAGGAGATCTTAGATCTCATGGAGTAGAGACGAAAGAATAAAAATAATACGGAAGAATATAAGAGGCTACATAAACTAATACAAAGGAAAATTAGAATAACAAAAGAAGAACATCTTTCTGAACAATGTCAAGAAATAGAATTATTAAAGGGAAAATACGACAACTTTCACATGTATAAGATCAAAGAAATAACGGGATACAAAAAGAAAATTAGAAACGACAACAATATCATCAAAGATGCCAACACATACTTTAATAAATATAAAAGATCTACTGGAAGATAGAAGACCTACGTCCAAGAATTATTTAATGACGAAAGAACGCCAAATTATGTTCTTGAAGTAGACAATGAAAATCTAAAAATATTGAAACCAGGACTAATACATGCCTTAGAGAACATGAAACTGGGTAAAACTGTTGGCCTTGATCAGATACCAATAGAATTCATCAAACTCTTTAATGATGAACTAACTGATATTATCCTAGACCTCTTCAACCTTATTTATGACACTGGACTAATCCCTAAACAATGGCTATTTTCTACTTTTGTACTGATTCCCAAGAAAACTCATGCAAAAGAATGCGAAGACTATGGAACAATTGTACTTATGACTCATACATTAAAATTGTTCTTAAAGAGAGTATACAAAAAGAAGAAGAAGATATAAGCAATACCAAATTTGGTTTCCGGGCAGGCCTTGGAACAACGGAAGCTCTTTTCGGTTAATGTACTTTACCAACGCTGCTTAGACATGAACCAAGATGTGTATGCATGCTTCATTGACTTCCAAAAAGCATTCGATAAGGTGAGACATGGAAAATTACAACAACTTCCCCTTGGGAAGAATATCGACATTAGAGATGTGAGAATAATTAGTAACCTATACTGGGGACAGACTGCCAATATAAAACTAAAAACAGAAACAACTGAAGAAATCGAAAATACATCGAGAAGTGAGACAGGGATATATTTTGTCTCTATTTCTATTTAACATAAACAGCAAAGCCATCTTTAAAGAAGCTGTGGATGAAGAATTAGCGGGAATTGTCATAAACAGTGAAATAGTGAATGATGTGAGATATGCAGATGACAAAATCCTGTTAACAAACTCCCCACAGAATCAAGGGAACTTAAAAATCGCAAACACCATCATAGAAATAGTATGAAACTATAAATACCTTGGAACTTGACTAGAACAAACAGGAGATCAAATCATGAAAATAAGAGCCCAAATAGAAACAGCCAGATCCTCGTTTGTAAAATTGAAGAAATTACTTTGTAGTCGGAACATCAACATTGAACTGCGGATGGAGATACTTCGTTACTACGTATTTTCCATCTTACTCTATGGTATAGAAACTTGGACGCTTAAGAAAAACCATTTGGATAAAATACAAGCTTTTGAAATGTGGTCTTATCGCAGAATGTGGCGTATAGCTTGGGTAGATAGAATCAGCAATAAAGAAGTTCTTGAGAAAATGAATAAAGAATGTGAGGTTATATACACGATAAAAAGAAAAAATTGAGTACTTGGGTCATAGAGTAAGAAATTTCAGATATAAACTGCTCCAACTTATAATACAGGGTAAAATAATGGAAAAAAGGAATGTCAGTGTTCAGTGTCATGTTCAGTGCAATTGGGTCTTATTTTATTTATTGGTAAGTTCACCGCTTATGCCAAATTAAAATTTTTACGGTAAAGCAGTCACTCCTCATTAATCTTCTATTAGTTTTGTATGTAAAATCACAGTGTTGTAAATATATATGACAAATGTAACGTCACTTACTAGAACAGCAATTTAAAAAGCTACAGGCGAGAGTAGCACCGTTAGAAACTACAGTCAACTAAGTTTTAAGTAACCTTTAACACAATGCTTAAATCAGATGAGTAACAGCGAACAATCAAATAAAATTATTGGAAGCTGAAGAAATAAGTTTCAAAGATACAAAGATAAATAGAAGTATTAACTAAAAATTATAAAAAAAAACTTATATTTTAATTAAAGGTGTAGTTAGACATGGGTTCCATCCTGAGCTTTAAATGCTTAATGTGTGGCCTACATACTTACTAAAAATAAATAGTTACGTTCAGTCTGCTCGAGGAGTAATAGTGCGTTTGTTTAAGGAGCGATGTTTGCCGTCTTATTTTATATCAGTGCTGAGATGTGCAATGACCAAGCAACAAGGGCGAACATTTGGAAGCCTTAGCCTTTCAGTTTGTAGGCCACACTCTTGCGCGGAGCGCAAAGCCCCCCAAGCAAAAATTGATCTATTACAATTGATTTTTGCAAGAAAACGCGCGTGAATGAAATGGTAATTAATGTTGTACAGTTTAGACGACACCGCAACGCCATCTATGTTAATTTGTTTGAATATTGATTTTGCGCTCTTTTACGCAGTATATATAGTATTCACACACATTGTGTTAGTGCTGCCATTGAATTCGCCATCTTTACAATGATTGCAAAATTCCTGAAGAGCCTGGACAGTGTTTTAGTGAATGGTGCGAGAGGACCGAAACTAAGCAACTGCAAGGTACACGCGGAAGTCTAAGTATTCATTAAAAAGTGGGCAAAATGATATTTAGAGGTTTAAAATAAAACTCCGTAAGAAATGAGTTGAAATCTCTTTAAATTCGGTTGACTTCGAAGAAATATTTTTTTATTCAGAAAAATATGTGGAAAAGTGACTGGCGTAAGCAAAGAACAATTTGGATTGAGATTGAGACACTGTTACCTTTACAGATAAATCTTCTTTCTTGGTGTGGTCTTTATTATCAAAAGCGTGGTCAGCAAAGAGTATAGGACGTTTGGGGATGCTTCTGTAAACGCGGTGTTCTGATTACGGACGTTTTAAGCGCTAAGTGCATAATCTACCAAAAATGCTTGTTGAAGTTTACAAAAAAGTTTTTTGGTTATGGCAGAACAAGTTAAGCGCTGCAGGAAGACAATGACACTGATCATGTATAAAATAATCTCACTACGATGGAACGGTCGCCATGTTAATCCTTTTGAAAATGTGTGGTCGTCCATAAAAATAAAGTTTAAAGAAAAGCTAAATTTCACGTCATTTCAAATTAAGAAGATACGACGTTCTTTGCCAAATGATTGTGCAGGAAAACCTGTTGCAAGCATGTAAAAAAGGTGTGAAGCTATAAACGCCGATAGAGGTGATTGGACCAGATGTTAGGAAATTGAGCAATAGTTCATAATGCATACTGGAATAAAAGAAAAAAATTCTTATCTTTTTCTCAAGATTACAGCTGTTACTTTATTATTGAACGGACTGTATTATAGCTTTTCCGAGCAAGAAACGTCTCTATGTGGTTGTTTTTGACCAGACCGGTAGTACTGCCATGGTTACATACAGGCTTTAGTGATTTTGGTTATACGTGGTTTGTTCCTAAAGTATCAAGATAAATATATCTGTATATTCAGTACAAATAGTACAAGATATAAGAAACATGATACGTAGCTTCAGTTTCTTTTAAAGAAAACACTTTTGGAACGTAGAAATTCAAAAATCTTTTTTTAAACGAGTTTTGTTGTAGCTTGAGTGTAATTCTAGACCTATGTTTTATCTTCGCTTGTGATCCTTTTGAGAAAATGGTGTCATTGATAGCAGTCTGAAGTAGCTCATTAACACCTAGAGCACAATTTTTCCTTGATTTAGTAATAGTTTACGTCATACCAGATCTTTCACCTCTCTGAAGCTTATTTCAGCCAAATGTTTTTTCAACTTGGGGAAAAATGATAGTCACTAGGTGCTAAGTACGAACTATAGTTTGGATGGGTGATTATGTTCCATTTACAGTTTCAGGAGAGTCACGGCTCGTACAGCCCTCAGTTCTTTTCTCCGATTTTGACTCACCTGTCTGAGTTTTTTGAATATCTCACAATACCTGTCAGCGTTTGTCGTGGTCCCACAAGCATTGAAGTCGACTAACAATACCCCCTTTCAATCCCAAAACTCAGTTGCTATGACTCTGCCAGCAGACTGTAGTGTGATTCACTCACGTGGTTGCTGTTTTGTCACCCATGACAATCGAATCTAAAAAGTTGTTTTTTCGTCTGCATAGCATCGAAGAAATTTATGGAAAGAGTCAACAGTTGCCGTTGGTGGTCTTCTGGAAGCATCCGCGGGACCCATCTTGCGCACACTTTCCGATATTTCATTTTTTAGTCAAAATCCTACGAATGGTGTTTTGAGAAATCTCAAGAACCACAATTCAGAGATCACTAAGAGTGATCCTCCGCTCTTTAAGCATAATTTGTCCAACCTTCGCGACTGTCTCGTCAGGACTTGACGGTTTTCCGCTTTTTATGCGTCGTGAATCTTCATGCGACTACTTGTAAACTCTCTACACCACTTGTGGGCGTTTTTTGACATTTCTACATGACTTTCCACACAGTTCCGTCAAGTGGCGATGAATTTCGGTTACCGAATAACTGCGCGAACTTCGCTCCTGGCGGTAGCGGCAATCAGAAGTTCTATTGCGAACGGCTGCGGAACCAAAGCTGGACGTCCTCGTAGATTAAACATTAGTTTACTTGAGAGTGGAGGAAGCAGAAAATATGGCAGTGTAGCTAACAGGCGCGAGAAAAGTTTTCCTGTGGGCCAGCACTCTGGAGACCTATTTTTGAGATTTCTGTCAGAGCAACTTTAAATTCAAATGTCTAGCCGTCCCGCCGCGCGATTTTATGCCCATTCCGGCGGAATTTCAGAAGGGAATTGAAAACAACTCTAGACGCTGGCGAGAAATCGTCGAAAATGTTTACCGCACACATATGCGGCAGCTGAATTTCTAGAAGGTCACCGAGTGCAACTGAACGGCACAAAAACTTTGGAAACTTGCTACAATAGGATGATTACACACTACATACTTACTAACCGGTCAGTTCTTCTTTACCCATGCGCATTATAATCAATTCTCATAGACTGCAAGTTAATTGGATCCTTATTAATTTTGGCTCAATACTGTCAGAACAGATCTTGTACTATTTTATTTATAACAGGAGAAAAAGTAAATAATTTTATTTGAATGCTTTTTTGTCTTAAATTGGAAGTTTTTCAAGTTTTTGTAGCAATCAGCTAATAGTAATGACATCAACCGAACTTTATATTCGTTAATATTCGTTAATTACATTTTTGTCGTAGTAATCTCGAATTAGAATAATTATTGCAATTAAAGAGCGATTAACTGGAGTTTTATCACGAACAACTAATGTGCTTTTAGGGTTTCCCGCTTACGTGCATATTAGCGAACAGCAGCTCAGCTCAGTCCGATACCATCGGCCGTGCCGGCGCGCCTGCCGCAGAAAGCCAGCTTCCCCTTTCGATTTTCCGCGGCGGCCACCCTCGGAAAAGCCCCCTGCGATCACGCGGCGGCGGCCCCGCGGAAACTGCGGGCGCATGCCTGCGCGCACAGGGGTGCTGAGCGAAGTCGCCCCGTGGCCGGCAGTAGCGCGAGTGAAATGCGGAAATTTGCAACGTCCCACAAGTGCAAGTGCAGCCGTAGTGCGTCGGAAAAGCGATCGATCGCAGGCGGGGACATGACTTCGGCCAAGTCGCCTAGGTAGGCTGTATTTTCCTGCACGCGCGGCGCGTCCCCGGGACTGTCCGGGAGCGACAGGGACGGCGCGCCGCGCGGGCGGCGCTCTTGCCGCGGCTGGACGCCGGCATGCGGAACTCGCCGGCAGTTTGAAAAACCGTTTGTTGTTTTTTGAAAAGCCAGAAGGTCAAAGAGCCTTTTATTTGCTTATCAGCGCTCGAAAATTCTACTAAATGCCAAATTCCACTAATAGTTCTGGGACAGGAAAGGCTCGAGCACGTCGATGTGATTTAACTGTTTAATTAACCTCTGCAACAATGCAGCATTAAGTAATAGTACGCATTGTTGCTATTCATGTGTGTTAATTTGAAAAGCTAACAATAATCTTTTCCGTCTGCTCGTTCAAATTTGCATATAATTTAATTGTTTGAAGTAAAAATTTAAATAATATTTTGCTTGGCCGTTTTTAAATGTTATTAGTAATGTTAGGCAAAATGCGACAAAGAGTTTTTTTTTAATTACAATAAATTTAACTAACAACAAATATGTAAGTATAATTGGCTTTATCAATTCCGCATCCGATTGGATTGCAGAGAGATGTTTATAATAAAAATATGAAAATGTAACTAACAAAATTATTAAGCCAAATTCGAAGAAATTTTTGTTTTGTTTTTATTCAATTACGTATTCGTCATCTTGTTTAACAATTTTTCATAAAATTTGAAGATTCTTTCCTTTCAGATCATCTCGTGTCTAGACGAAAAACTTCTAAGGTGGTTTTTATGGCTTCCAAAAAGTTGAAGTTCTTGCCGTTAAGAGAATTTAGCAAATATTTAAATAAATGAAAATCTGAAGATGAAATGTGTGGTAAATATGGTGCGTGGGACAGCAAATCCCAACCAAGCCCCGACTATTTTTGTTGGGTAATCAAAGAGACATCCTAATGAACTCCGACTAATTTTGAGCGTTTTTCCTGAATGGCTATCTCTGATTTGTCTAGTTGTAGTTAAATTTATCGACTGCTCATAATACAGAATTCCTTACAATCCCACCAAATAGGAAGCTTGATTGTCTTCTGATGGAGGCCAGCTTTGGAGAGAGCTAATGGTAATTAATTTCTCTTGTCTTAGGACTTTTTTCGCTCGTTGTAAATGATAGACTTTTTATGGCCTATTACTAATTGCTTCAAAAACAGTGCGTTTTCGTTATCTTTTTAAAGCGTATCACAGATGGTAGTGCGATCCACATCCCAACGTAATGAAATCAGGCGTTCAGGGAAATGTCTTAAAAAAGCCATTGCTGCTCTTGGTGTAGGGCAAGTCGCTTCATCTTGCTGAAGCCAAAATGTATTGAGGATAATGCGCCGTCTTCTTAATTCTGACAGAAAATAATTACGCAACATGGCAAGGTAGCCAACTGTGTTAACAGATATATGTTAATGCATGTTTAAAATACGCCTTATAAAACAGTTACTCTTCACGGTGCAGAGGTTGTTGACCCAATTCTTGCGGGTTTTTGCCCAGTACCGAAAATTTTATTTGTTGACCCTCTCCGATAAATCAAAATGGGTCTTGTCACTTATGCTTAAAACGATATCGTCTGCGAGCAAGTCCAACCTCGTTTCTGTGAACCTATATCGTCTCACAAAGTTTTTGAACAACCATAATCTTGTAGAGATGGAAATAGAGGTCCAAATGTAAGATTCTGCAAACTGACCTATATGGCATCCGAAGAGCGCAAGTGTTACGTGCCGTTGAACGACGAAAGCTTCTACCGCTTGACGCACCATTTCAATGTTTTTTGAGGTCTGTTCAGTTCGTTTACCTTCCTGTGCAGTCCGCGATCTCAAAGATCCTGTTGTTGAAAAACTATTCACTCACTTCATAATAACATCTCGTTTTGGAACGCGGTAATGCGACCCGTTTCAATGAAGGTGTTATAAACAAACTACTCTAAAGGGCATGGCAGTCTTTTCAAAAACACCATACCTCCCTGTTAGACCCGGTATAATTTTTTTGATAAAAAGTATGGTAACATCTTGGACAATTTTTATTATACTAAATTTTTTAAACCCTTTCATTGCTAAAGAAATGTATATTCGCATGTTTTAATTAACTTAAGTCTTCTTAGTTGATTTTGGTTTTTTTCTGTTGCTTTGTTGTTAGATATTAAAAACTTATTAATAAATTTTATTTACTTACTCATCTAGTCATGTCTCTAGTTTTACAGCAGTACATTTTAGCTAAAAAGTTTTTAGATTTATCTATTGCTTTTTGGCGCTACTCTGTGCAACATAAAAAAAGACGTGATAAAATTTAAAAATAAAATTTTTTGTATTTTTTTGTTTCAACCGATTTTGTTCGTTACTATTTTAAGTATGGTATTTACTTCGTTTATCCCTATATAAACTATAAGGATAGCACATAAAATACCTTGTCCGCCGGGTCGCTCTGGAAAAAACAAAAGGGAAAGCAAAATTTGACGTAGAATCCTAATCCGCGATCAAAAATTCAATAAAACAAGTGTAAGTGGCCCAAAAAATAGCCCCGTTCACATTTATATGCCATTGGGTACATTTACGTGGGGGGAAAGGTAGGGGCTGCACTTCTTAAGGCGCGAAGCGCCTCAACCCACTCCGCTCGAAAGCTTTACCATCTCATGCATCAAATTTTTGTTTTTTTAATTTTTTTTATTTAATTAAAATTTAACAAGACCGCTAAGCGGCCTTTACGATATAATATGGTTCTTTTAATCATAAGAATATTGGTAAAATTTAGTGGATACAAGATCAGTCTTTTAGATCTAAAAAAATTTAAAATTTAATTAATAAGCAAGAATTAAGGCTTTATGTTTTAGAAAAATAGTATTATCATCTACAAATCCTATGACACAAACATGTTTTTGAACAAATCGTTTGGATCAATAATTGAACTCTGTAGAACACTAATTTTAATTTTCTTAAAATTAGAAATAATGCTATTAACGTGAATCGCTTGCAGTCCATACTCTAAAAAGCATTTAACTAATTTAACGGCTATATTTGATGCATATTCTAAAGAAATCTTTAAGAAAATCTCTTAAAGAAGAAACAATGGAATAAAAGTTAATGGAATACCAATTAAAAACATTAGATATATCGACAACATGGTTACCTTTGCAGAAAATATTGAAGATTCACAAAGTCTAATGAACCGAATAACTGCTTACTTACTTACTTCCTCTTCTCCTATTGTACCTCACGGTGTCGGGGTTTTAAGCCATTGTTTAAATGAGTGTCTATCCTTTGCAAGAGTTCGGATTTGTGTTAGGGTCTGTCCTCTTTCTCTTGCTGATTCGTTGATGTTGTCTTCCCACTTTCGCCTGGGTCTTCCTCTATCTCTCCTTCCATCACATCTCACTTCAAAAACGGTTTTTGCGTATCGTTCATTGTTCATTCTGACCAACTGTCCATACCATTGTAGCTGTTTGGTTTTTATTTCTTCTACCAACGGTGTGATTTCTAGTTCATCTCGTATGGATCTGTTACGAACCCTATCTCTTCTTGTTTTGCCCACTATCCGCCTTAGATACCTCATCTCTGCGGTTGTTATTTTGGATTTATGTTTGTCTGTTATCGCCCACGTCTCGGAAGCGTATAGAAGTGTAGGGGTATATATTGTTTTATATAAGTGCAGTTATTGTGATGACAGACACACACACGTACACAGACGGGATTGTATCTCATTAACTACCTCTTAAGCGTTAGCACGTTTTCGTTAGTTAATAAGCAATTAAGAAAATAGTTTGTGAGCTTGCGCAATTAAATTTCTTATTAAATAAACATTATTGTTAAGTTTACTTAATAACATATAACAATAAACAAGCCCATTTAATTTGAACCCTTAATAATGTAATATCAGTATTGTTTTGATATATTGACATGCTCTTTAAAAATACAGTTTTTGTTTTCTATTGATTTAAGCAGAAGCTGTTAGTTCAAATCAGTCTTTTAGATTTAAAAAAATTTAAAATTTAATAAATAAGCAAGAATTAATATTGAAGATTCACAAAGTCTGATGAACCGAATAACTACATTTTTTTTTATTAAATTTATTGCAAATTTACAATCTACTTCGTCTACAGAGTAATAAGTAAATAAAGTGACGGTATTGCTAAATGTCATGAGTTGGGCTCCATCCACTGATGGGTCTCCAAGATTCACTCGACGAGATCTTCAGGCCACTGCCTTTTGAGTCTCCGATTTGCGGGTTGGAGGTTGTAGAGGTTGGCGATGACTTGATTGGTGTGGTTCAATGTGCGGTCTCGGCTAATGCGAGCTGAAGTTTTTATGACATCTTTGATGAAGGGAATTCTGAAATCGTGGTGCAGAGTTTGGTTACTGATGTACCATTGAGCGTTTGCCAGAGTACGTATAGTCTTCGACTGAAAGGACTGTAGAATCTTGGTATTGGAGGGTTTGCTACATCCCCAGAGCTCGATTCCGTAGGTCCATACAGGCATTAAGATGGTTTTATACAGTAAAATTTTATTTTCGATGCTTAGTTGCGATTTACGCCCGATGAGCCAATATAAATTTTTTGTTTTCAAATGCTGTTTGGCTTTTATATCCATGTCAGCTTTTGGTCAAAGTGGAGTCCTAGGTATTTAACCTCAGTTTTTATAGGAATGGGGTGATTATAAATAGTAACTTATGGACAGGTGGAGCGTTTTGTGGTGAATGTGATTTGGGTGGATTTTTCACTATTTACTTTGATTCTCCAGCGATCTAACCAAGTTTGTAGGAGGTTTAGGTGTAGTTGCAGCTTCTCGGATGCCCGGTTAGGATTAGTATCAGATGACAATATGGCAGTATCATCTGCAAAGGTGGAAATTAAGGTACTGCCTGTAGTGGGAACATCTTCGGTATACAGGAGGTACAAAAAGGGTCCAAGGACACTGCCTTGTGGAACTCCAGAGTTAAGGGAGTGGTAGGATGATAGTGAGTCGTCAAAGAGAAGATAAATTTGATGAGGTAACTTTCTTTTTATTTTATATAGTAATCCTGTGTGCCATACCTTGTCGAAAGCCTGCTGCACATCTAAAAACATTGACGCACATATATTCTTCCCTTCCTGATTTTCTTTGATGTAGTTAACTATCCTATGGCATTGTTGAGTGGTTGAATGCCCCTCACGGAAGTAAAACTGATGGGACGGTATTAGTTCATCTGGTTGTGTTATTTCCTTGATTCTGTATAGCAGTAATCTTTCAAATAATTTTGATAATAGTGGCAACAGACTTATCGGCCGATATGAGGTGGTTTCATGTGGAGGTTTTCTAGGTTTAGTAATCATGATTATTTTAGCGTATTTCCACTGAGTAGGGAAGTGGGAAATGGCAAGCATGCGATTAAAAATCGTTGTGATGAGTACTACTGCTTTTTTCGGAAGGTGTTTTAGTACTTCCCCTACTACAAGGTCGTAGCCCGAGGCTTTATACGAGCTGGTTAATTTAATTTCCCTATATACTTCTGCTGGTGAAAAGGGACTCACGGGTAGGGATAATCGGCCAGGCGCGCATAAATATTCTTCTATTTCTGCATCAAAGTTTTGGTCATTAGATGTCAGTGGTGTGACTTGGGCAAGGTGTACTCCGAAGGTGTGTGCTTTTTCTTCGTTTGATCTAGCCCAGCGATGGTCAGGTTTTCTTAGTGGTGGAACTAGAGTAGTAGGTCTCTTGAGTCTTTTTGTAGCTTTCCAGATAGAATAACCTACTGGAGATAGGCTAGGGATATAATGCCCGAATGTTGTATTTCTGTTTTCATGTAGAGCTTCGTGAAGACGGTGGGTTAAATTATTTAAGTTGGTCTTGTCTCGAGTGTTTCTGGTCCTTTGCCATTTTCCACGAGCTCTGCGTTTTTCTATGACGAGCTGCCTGATATGTAGGAGAATGTTATATGTTACTGAATCCTTTTTTTGTTCAGTCGGTGTAGTTTCCCAGGATGCCTTTTGGATTAGGTTTGTGAGGTACTCCACGGTTTCATCAATTTCGTTTGGAGTATGCATTTTGTGGGCTAAGCTTATATTACAGTTGATGTGGTGTTGGAATTGCTCCCAATCAGTCTTAGCTGTACAAAGTTTTGGTATTGGGGTTTTATAAATAACATTTGTACTCAAAGTAATTATTATTGCACTGTGGTCTGAAAATAAATCAAAGTTGTTTTCAATTTTGCTGTACACATCAGGAATATCTCTGGTAACTGCGAAGTCAAACAGGTCGGGAATTTTATTTAGATCTGACGGCCAATAGGTCGGTTCGCCGGTAGATATATATTTTAGATTATGTTGCTGTATGATTTTAAAAAGTGCTCGTCCTTTGGGTGTAATTAACCTGGATCCCCAGGTAGTGTGTTTGGCATTCCAGTCACCTGCTACAAGGAAGCGGGGTCCTATTGGTAGTAGAAATTCTTGATATTCTTCAATTGAAATGGTATGCCTAGGGGGACAGTAGATAGCTCCGACAATTAATGGCCAGGGGAATAAATTTATCTTTATCAAAGCGCTTTGGATTTTGTTAGTTGTATAGGGTGGTAGCGGGTAGTGGTCTATTGCTGTTCTGATTATGATTGCTGAACCTGCGTGGGCAGTTCCGTCCGGGTGATTTCCATAATATATAGAGTAATATGGAATTTTTATAACTGTATTTAGTGTACAATGGCTCTCCGCTATCAGCAGAACGTCGATTCTATTGATAATTAAAAATAGAGTGACTTCATGAATATGGGTTTTCAGCCCGTTTTAATTCTATTCCGCTATTGTTATCGAAGTAGCCATTACTGGGTTACTTTATTAATGACTACGGAGAGCATATATAAAATCATGCTGTTCTGATTTAATAATTGAGTGAACAGATTTTTGAATTCGTTTAAGAAGGTGTTTAATTTATCGGCTATCTCGTCATGATTGTCAGTTTTTCTTGCAGCTACTTGTGAATAACTTGGGTATCTCTGAGAAGGATTTTGTAAGATTTGCTGGCTAGTTGGTAAACTTATTACTGGGTTTATTTTATTTGGTGTTCTTATGATGGGTTGCTTAGATGTGGTTCGAGTTTTTAAGTCTCTATAGACCGTGCATCCTTTATAATTGGCGGGATAATTGCCACCGCACAAAGCACACGTAGCAGGAGTATTTTTAGATTTGCTGCAGGTTTTGCTATCATGTTGTTGTCCACATTTTACGCAGTAGTAGGGCTTGCTGCAGTATGTCTTGGAGTGGCCATAGGTTTGACATCGTGTACATTGTACTATATTGTTATTAATGCGCGGTGCTTCTACTCTTATTTTTGAATTTTGGAAAAACTCGACTTTGTAGATTTCTTTATTATTTGGTTTTGGTTCGAGGTCGATGAAAAACATTGGCAACGGTTGTTTAGTTACTCTATGCCTGATATTCATAATGTTCCTTACCGAGTGACCTAATTCTTGAAGCTCAATCTTTATGTCTTGGGTATTAATTGAATGATGAAGGTCTCGTATCACCACCCGGTAGGCGCGTTCTTCTTTGATTTGATAGGTGTGTTGGACTATCTTTTCTTCTTGTAAATGTGAGATTAGTTTTCTGTATGCGTCGATAGTATTGGTATTTATCTTAAATGTGTAGTCTGATAACACTTTAGAGTAGAATCTTTCTTCTTCAATGACTTTGTTTAGGTTATCAGTCATGGCTTTAAAGTCCGTAAATATATACTGGTGGGGGGTTATGGTTCGGTAGTTGAGATTTTGTTTGGGTTTCACTGTTATCATTTGGGTTGTTATTTTCTTCATGTTCATTGAATACTTGAAATCTATTTGCCGTGTTTATTGTGGGAGAGTTTTCGACAGTTTGTGTTAGTCGCATTCGTTTTCTCTTCTTAGTAATAGTTTGCCATGAGTGTTTTTTATTATTGTCCTCTTGGTTTGTTATCATTGTTTCGTCATCGTCGGTTTCGCTATTGTGGCTAGTTTATGAAGATTGTATGAATGAACGGTATTGCTGGATAAGTGCTGTTAAAGTTAGTTGTGTTAGGAAAAGGAGATTGGTTTTGGTATTGCTGGTAAAGTTGAGGTGCTTGGTTTTCATACAAATTGGCTTTGCATTGTGGACATCGGTTGTAATTTATTCCATTTGTTTGTATAATTGTTGGATGGACCGGGTATATTCCCGGCTGGAAACATTTCACTGCATGAATGTCTTTAATAAATAAACGATAATTTAAACGAATTTTTAAAAATTATTATAAAACTTATTAACACTATGCGTGAGCAGCTGCCGTCTGCACTAGTCCGTAATCACCCCGGCCGACCCTCATAGATAAGAGAGCGGCGATCGACACGTCTTTATTCTAGAAAAGTCAAACGAGAACTCCCGAATAACTACATAAGCGAAGAATATGGACTAACACTAAATATTGGAAAGTCCAAATCCTTGATAATATCGAAAACTCGCAGAGGAAATGAAAGCCTTAACATCAATGGGGAAAACACCGAACATGTCAATATTCCACGAAATCAAAATAAGAACAGAAAAAGCTTGGACAAATTTTATTACAGTGAAACGAGTCTTATATAGTAAAGAACTGGGCTTAAAATTAAGGAATCGATTAACAAACTGTTGTGTCTTTTCTACTCCCCTCTACAGAGTACAAGCTCGAACGCGACAGGTCTAGGGAAGATCGAAGCAGTTGAAATTTGGGTGTACAGGAGGGCCCTTAAAATACCGTAGAAAGATAAAGAATTAGTAGGTATCACCAAGAAAAATGGTTGGAATATTTTAGACATCACTAGAAGAAAATTTAATATTAAACATAAATCGATACTGAGAATCACTAAATGAAGGGTTCACTTAAAACATTTTAAAAATTCAAAAAAGTAAGCAAAATATATTTTCAGTCAAACTATTGCTCTGTTGTTTACATAATATTTATAATGTTATTCCTTTTGTATTTTTTTTTCTATGCTTAACTTAATTTTAATCAGCGTTCACATCCAACTATTAATGGGATTTACGAAATGCACTAAGTAGAAATGTTAACAATAGATCAATGTATACGTTTACTGTGGACGCTTTTGAAATTTTTAATATTAAAAACTTGAACGTTTAAATTTGGAAATTTTCTTTAAAGGCACAATCAAATGTATATTTTTGGCTTGTTTTGCCAAATTAATAAAGTTTTTCAGCATGTGTTCGCTTTTTAGTTTTTTTATTTTTAAAGTGTAGAGTAATTAATTTTTTTAAGTTAATAACAAACACCCTGGTATGGTGTTGCTTATTTTGATATATAATATTGTCGTGTATATCTCGGCGTGTAATTAATTTACCGTGCAAATTTAATAAATAAATAAATGGACGACTTTGTTTTAAGGTGGTTACAGTGATTTAAATGATTTAAAATATTTTTAAGGCCTTTGAAAATTGAAATGAACGTCTACAATTACAAATGGTTGCAAATATATTCCGGTGACCCAAGTTGATTTTGAAGTGTCTCCTTAAACCAACTTCGAGGTTGTATCAAAAGTTTCCGTCACTTTTTGAGGATGCTTTATTTATTAGAGTAAATTAAATGTTGCAGAGTAAGAAATATATTTATCCTTCAAATTAAATGTTATCGTCTTCAATACCTATATGCCATGTTTCAGTGCGTTTCGGGATTTGATCACAATACCATTTTTTTATTTAACTGCTTCAATACTATAAAATCACTGGCCATATAAATCATGTGTTATTTAACGGAAAAGCTGATAATTAGACAAAGAGATGTCAAAATATACAGACGTATGGTGTTTGTCTTCTGTTTATCAATGATGGGCATTTCTTGAGGTCACAGCTCGGTATTAACAGCTCTGCTATTTGGAATCAGTTAAAATCTTGAAAATTCCACCATACGCTTGGCATAACCCTTTTCCCAAAACTATTCGTACCAGGCTGTTGTTCAATAAGAACCAAGTCTTCTGTTATCAGTATTGATAAAAAAGCTATTCTGTTGCATAGTATTCATCTATGACTCAAGTTTTCTATGTCTTGTTAGTACCCTTCCTGCAATTTAGAATAAAAATTTAAGGCGCACTTCTTGCCTTTCCTAAAATTTGCAAAGTTCGCATTCGCTCAAAAAGTGAACCGTGGATTTGAGCAGGTGGTACCAAGTCAGGATTCTAGGCAGAATATGATAATAGTTTGATTTGATCGAATTCCTCCAATTCCCACAGAGTTCTTTGGGGCGTATGTGTTTTGGCATTATCTATTTGCAGCAACAGTAGTTTTCTAAAGCATAACTTTGAATTCAAATCTTGGTCTCGATTTAGCATTGGTGTGGTTTGTTAAATCATGAAAATAGATAGTTGATAACAATTTGTCAAAAGACCTGATACAGTAACTTGAACTTCAACCTCGAAAATTATTAGAGACGTATCGTTAGTATAGTGCTAACTTTTAATAATCGAGTAGGGCATTTCATCTATTTTTATTAAACAAAAATATTGGAAAAAATTATTACAAGAGAAAGTATTCTACAAAATATTTTAATAGGACGTACAACTTTTTAAATAATTTAATTGTGACAATAATTTATTTGTAATCAAAGCATACTACTTAACAAAAGAAAAAGCTGTACTACCCCACTATATAAAGAAATCTAGAAATTTCTTCTAACTTTTGAACGAAATTTTCGCTTCGTTATTGGATGTTCTTAGATTTGTAATTACATTTCTGCTTTTTATTTTTTATTTATCTATCTACATGTTTTCATTTACTATCATTTGTTATTGGTAGTTAGTTACTATTATTCAGTGTTCTTTCAGTTATTCATTTTTTAATATTTTTTTTGAATTATTTAACAAAACAATTAGTACAATTTATCTTTATTAACTTTCGACAGCGGAACGCTATAGGCGAAAGTTAATGATTTTAACATGGTGTTAACTGTCTGTGTGTTTGTCTGGAGACACGATAACTTCCGTTATAATCATCGGATTCACTTTAAACTTGGGCTACATATACCTTAAGTCAATACCTTCTTCGCTATTGAATTTCAGCCAAATCGGCCAAAGTTTAAGGGGTCAACGGTGAGGTCAACCTTTTTTCCATCACATAACATGTCATGTGATACCTCATTCGAAAGCAGACGTCATAAGAAACATTATTCTGCCATTAATTTTTTGAAATTGGTACACTACAGTTTTGTACAGGCGTTTATTTCACCTCTCGCTAATTCACCACACCGCTGTCGAAAGTTTCATTTATGGTTTTGCACCATTCTCGTTATTAGTACAGTAAATATTTTGGAGTTGAATATTAGATGTTGCCTGGTAGAACAATCAAAAAATTGGAAATGCAAGTATATCGTTCAGTAACAAAATGTAGTGACTTCAACAACTCACAAATGTAACAGAGATAATTACTACTGCAAAAGAAGTTTTCATACTTATACGTATACGCTATTTAGAGATCCGGAAGGTACTGTTTGACATCATCTATGTATTGAAACGATTACATTGCTGACGATATGAGTGCGTGCCTACTCGTTTTTTAATTGATCAAATTTTTCAAGTAGATTTTTGTCTTCTTTATCCTTTAAATGCTTAGCCAACTCTCTTTAGTCGAGTAACTGGCTTCTCTAACCCAAGACTTCAACTTCATAAATCGTTCTTCAGATATATTTATTTACATTTGCGGTTATAACTAGCGATACTCATTACTGAAAATTACTTGTGTGTGATAGTCATATCAAAAATTGATTTTTTTGTTTACTGCTGCTTTAGAATTTAGTTCTGTATGTTCGAAGAATTTAAGAGATATTAGTTAATGGAAATGGAAAGAAAAAGTTATGTGTCATATGATGTATTTTACTTGAGCTTTTTATAGTTTTAGATGACGTTAAAAGAACTTAGAATTATTACAGTGATTTAACAGTGTTAATCCAAAGATACTTCAGTGGTACTGACTCCCACTATCTTTCTTCTTCTTCTTCTTCTTCATCAGCTTTTCTCGGTCCACTCTTGTTTTTTCCATTCTGATCTATCCCATGCCACTTGTTGCCACCTTTTTCCTAATTTTTCCTTCACGTCGTCTACCCATCTTCTTTGGGGATGTCCAACTCCTCTTTTATGTCTTCTAGGTCGCCAGTTCAATATATGTTTGGTCCATTTTATATCGTCTTGTCTGGCGACATGCCCCACCCAACACCATTTCCTCTACCTTTGTCTTTTTTCTTATCTCCTCATTCCTGATGTGGTCTCTGAGATTTATACCTAGCATCATTCTTTCTATTGCTCTCTGTGTTATTCTGAGTCTATTTGCTGATTTAACTGTCAATGCCATTGTTTCCATTCCATACGTTAAGACAGGAAGTATGCAGGTGTTGAAAACTTTCGATTTTAGATTTATTGGAATGTCGTTGTTTTTGATGACTGAACTTAGTCTTTCGATAGCGGCCCAAGTCATCCGGATTCTTCTGTTAACCTCTGCGTTGTGGTTCTCTTTTCCGAGCTTTATTAAATGACCAAGGTATATATATTCTTTCACGTTTTCTATCGTTGCATTTCCTATGTTTACTAGTGTTAGTTCAGGTGTCATTACTTTGGTCTCATTTAAATTCATTGTTAGACCCACTTTCTCCGACATTGTTTTAAGTTCTAGGAGCATGTTGCTCAGTTCGTTTAGATCTCTACTTATTATTACAATGTTGTCTGCAAATCGGAGGCGTGAGAGATAGCGACCATCTATGTTTAAACCCTTGTTCTCCCAATTTATTTGTTTAAACACGTCTTCCAGCGCTAGTGTGAATAATTTCGGGGAAATAGGATCTCCCTACCTTACTCCTCGCTGTATACTTATTTTTGTGTTTCAAATTCGTCGTCTATTTTCACTTTAATTGTCGCGTTGTCGTAGATATATTTAAGTAAATTTCTATATCTCAAGTCTATCCTTGCGTTATCTATTGCACTGAATATTGCCCATAACTCTATGGAATCGAATGCTTTGGCGTAGTCCACAAACGCTAGGTGGATCGGGACATTATATTTAGTGCACTTTCAATTAGCGTTCTCAGGATTTTTTTCTGTCGTGCTAAATCCAGCCTGTTCTGGGGATTGGTATGGATTTAATTTGTTAGATAGTCTGTTCGTTATGATTTTAGTCAGCAGTTTGTAAGGATGCGCTAGGATACTTATAGGTCTATAGTTCTCTATGTTAAGTAAATCACCTTTTTTATATAAGAGTATGACCTGGGCATTTTGCCAAGTCTTTGGAATAGAGCCTTCCTGTATACATTTTTTGAGAAGAGTTCTTACTTCTTCTAATGTCTTCATGCCCGCTAACTGGATAAACTCTTTTGAGATTCCGTCTTCACCTGGGGCTCTTTCGTTCTTCATTTGGGCAAGAGCGTGTTCTACCTTGTCAATGGTTATTTCGGGTATGTCTTCCGAACCTACGTTTAAGATATTTGTTTGGTGTTCTCCTCCTGTTAGGTTCAGGTTGGTTGATGTGTATAGATTTGTATAGAAGTTCTCCACCACCTTTATTATTTGGTTTTTTTCTTGCATAGTTTTCCCATCTTTGTTTTTAAGTTGATGTATTTTCGTTCGACAAATTGAATTGATGGATTTTAGTACCTTCATGTTTTTGTTATTTTCTATAGTGGCTTTTATTTTTTCTGTATTATGTATGTGCTTTCTGATTTTTTTTATAATGGTTTCGTTTAGTTCTACGTATTCTGTTGAGGTTTTACTCATATTTCTTCTCTTATCCATAAGTTCTCTTATGTATTGTTTTATTTTACTTCTTGTTGGTTTGGTAGTGGCACATATCTTTTTAGTAACCGTCTTAATGTCATCAGCTATTTTCTTCTCAATGTTATCTATGCTCATTTCTTTAAGTATTTCTGTTGAAATACTTTTTCTATTTAGTTCGTTTTGATATTTGTATTTGCTCTATTTCAGTTGTTGCACAGTAGGTATTTGATGTCGTATTAATTTCCTTCTTTCTAGTTTTTTATTGATGATTACTTTTGCTCTGACAAGTCGATGGTCACTTCGAAGGTCAAATCTATTCAATACTGTAACATCTGTGACAATGTATTTCTTGTTCGAAATGATATAATCTATTTCATTCTTTGTATTTTGGTCTGGGCTTTTCCAAGTCTCCCACTATATTAATGTCTGCCGATATATGGTCTGGAATTATCGTGATGCAACAACAAGCCACGTTGCATATATGGCCGCTTTTCTCCCAGTATCAGTTTAAGCTGTCAACATTGTTGGTTATGACCATCCTTAATAATTTTTTGATTGGAACGTATGGTTGTAAAATGATTTATACCTTTTATATGCTACCCTATAGATAATAAGATTTTTGCAGGAATGAAGATCTTGGTTTGGTATTAGTTGACGTTGTTTGATATTGTTCTGTAAAACCCAATTTTCATCTCGTCAATACATAGGGTGCTTCACTTAATTTAGTATTTGATTATTTCTGACATTACAGGACTGAAAACCAGATCTTGGTATTTTAGTATTTTCTATGTGCAATTATAGTTATTAAAGAATATTAGCAGTGGAAACCTAAATAATTTATGCTTGGTTGATGAGATAGTGCTTATTTCAGACCAACAAACGCAATGCTTCTATTACGTTAGGCATGAAATCAAATTTTCTAAAACACAGTTTATGACAACCGTCAAAATGTCTATCGGACTACGTCTTACAAATATTTCAATTAAACTTGGGAAGTTGAAAGAAGAATCGGACTAACTTGAGCTGTCTGTAGTAGGTTGAGACATACTCTCAAGGCGGACATTCCAATTTGTCTCAAAGGAAAAAAGTTCGATTAGTGTGTGCCTCCAGTACTCACTCACAAAGAAGCCAGTTAACAAAATAAGGGTTAAACAACGCGCTAGGGAACAATTTATGTTGGAAATATCACTGAGAGATAGAGTGACAAATAATGAATTACGTCGAAGAATTAAAATCACTGATTCAATAGAAAAAAATGCTTTTCTAAAATGGAACTGGGCTGAACAAGCTGCAAGCATGATGAGCAACCGATGGAATAAGCGAATAATGGAGGGTGACAACACAGGAAGTGCATAGAAGTAGGGGACAAGAATAAAAGGATATACCTCATCAGTATGTAAAATCAATGCGGGAGTACCGCAGGGATCCGTACTGAGTCCCTTGTTATTCAATATTTTCATGCACGATGCTCCTACAACACCAAACTGACATTGCAATGTATGCCGACGATACAGCAATCATAACTCAAGACTACGACATTAACCTAGCCGCAAACAATCAGCAACAAAGTCTGAATCATCTTAACTCATGGTTCAACAAATGGTTTATACTAATTAATCCCAGCAAATGTGATGCCAAAATCTTTACCTTGCATCACCCATAAGACCCACCTAACATCGTTATCAATAATGTACCTATCCCTTGGAATCCGAAAGATACCGCGGTGAAATACCTAGGGGTCTTTCTTGACCGTAGATTAACATGCAGTTTCCACACCAATAAAAAACTGACTGAATCATACGCAAGACTAGCCATGCTCTATCCCATCATCAACAAGAAGTCAACATTGAAAATAAAATGTGGGGTTCTCATCTACACGACCATCATTCGACCAATTTTTACATACGGGTGCAGTGTCTGGTGCGCGACATCAAAAACTAATCTTAGCAAACTCCAAGTGTTACAAAATAAAATTATTCGTATAATTACAAATGCACAGTGGCACGCAAGAAACTCGCAGCTCCTCCGAGAAACAGGAATCCTAACAGTGGAAGAATTCATAAAGAAAACAGCCCAAAAATTTTATGATAACATAAATCAATGCAGTGGTGCGATTCACTACAACTTGGGCACTGAAAATTTACACACCAGACTTAAAAGGAAGTTACCTATTGATGTCCTAAATAGTGAAAATAACTAATTTAATTGTCAAAACCACAATGAACTATCTATTTTAGTGATATAAATGTTAAAAATCTTTTAACCTTGCCATGTAATAGCAAATGTAATGCTGATCTGGCATAACCCCCTATTAATAAAAAAAAAGTGGGACGTCCTTTAACATGGTGGGGCAATGATGTAAAGGGTATTACAGGAAACTGAATATAAGATGCTCAAGATTATAACAAACGAAAAATGTATAACAATGAACAACTATAGACACTGCATATGTGATGATAGTTAATTTATTAATTGCCTTTTTTAATTACTGCGCTTTAACATTAAAGAATCTTCTTGCAAATACAAACTACAACGTATTCTACAGTCTTCATATTATTTAACTTAAACATAAAAATCGCAAGTTTAAATTTTTAATTTTTGCTAAAGTATCGTGCCAATTTATTTTGCTACATTTAATTGACATCATATAAATTTGATAAACAAAATGAGAAATACAAATTAAATTTATATCTTGATTTTAAGGTAGGGTCTTGACAAAATGGCATTTTTGTAAGAAGTTTTACTTGTCTCACCTAAAACACATTTAATGGTGTCCGGTTCATGGAAAGGCTGATCGAACACAACTTTTTATTGCGGGAAACTTTATTGGTAGGCTTAGAGGATCGGATAACGACGACAGCACGAGAATCTGCCCTTAATCGATCACTGTCGAAGCATCACAGGGTTGAATACGGATTTACGAAAAGAGAAAACGTTTCCTTTTTGTGTAGCAAAATATCTAATTATTTTAACAAAATCTCTGAACCGAATTGGGTATCTAAATGCTACTTTAGTCATTCCCGCAAGCAACCCTTCCAGACGATTTTGAACATTCCCGACTTTAGGGATTTAACTTTGCGTTTATTATAAATACTCAGCGCGAGCGCGCCATCAATCTCAATCGCGTGCTCCTTTAGAGCTGCAGAAACTTGTAACTTAGCGATGCTGAAAGCCTAAACCGCCTTTCAGCATAAACCCCCTGCGAGGTTCCAAGGAGAGCAGGATATCATTTTTCATTCCGATATTAATGCCCTGCGGTCTGATGGGCAGCCATTCCTGGGGTTGCGTGCAAACCCCGCAATGACAGCGAGGGAAGATTTCAGCGTTGTAGTCATTAATAATGCTATCTGTTTGGTCGACGTTACAAGCCGTTCCTTTTTGTAGTACAGAAAAAGTAATTTGTGTCTGCATGTTTGCTTATTTGTTGTATAAGATATTGATCAAGGAGTAAATATTAAGAACGAGTAGCTCCTTAATTTTCTATTAATTGTTTTATTTTAGACATACTACATATCTTAAATAGAGATGATTGTGATTTTATTTCAAATTTTGGTTTGTAGTTAAAAAATCCAATTATATTTATAATCCTTATGATGCGTATTAGCTTCTTCAATTATTAGTACTTGTTTCATTATCATTATACGTTAGATTAGATTTAAAATGCCGTAAATATTTTAGTTAGGGTTAATTGCTAATTGGATCTAGGGTCGTCGGGTCAAGTAAGTTTTCTTTTTTTAGTAGTGAGGCCATGCTTGGTCCACCATGACGCTGGGGGGCGTTTTGTATTCTTTGGTAGGTTTAGAGCTCTCTTCACTCTTGCCTCTTCAATTTGCCTCATTACTTGGCCGTACCACCTTAATCTACTTTCCTTCAATTTGTCTTGTATAGGTGCCACTTTAAAACTGTCCCGGATGTATTAATTTTGATCTTGTCTATCCTAGTTACTCCTCCGGACCATCTAAGAATTTTCATTTTTGCCCTATGAATTTTTTGTACATTATTTTCCTTTACTGGCCAGTATTCGGCCCCATACATCATTGATGGTCTCACTGCTGTCTTGTAAACCTTGCCCTTTGTTCGAACGGGCATACGAGGGTCACACATAATGCCAGTTAGAAATCGCCATTTTGCCAGCCAACATTAACTCTATGTACTACATCTGCCTTTATAACTCCATTTTCCGTGATCACTGATCCGAGGTATGTAAATTGTGTTACTTTCGGTACTGGTTTACTGATTTAAGTTGTTGCTAAATCGGCATTCTAGGTATTTGGTTTTTAATCGGCTAACTCTAAGCCCTCATTTTTTAGAGTGTTTACCCACCGGTGTAATGTTGACTGCAGTTTGCTGGCTGTATTTGAGATCAGAACGATGTCGTCCGCGTAAAGGAGATTCCAGGGAGGTGGGGATTGGATATCTTTTGTCACCAGGTCCATGACTAGATTAAAAAGAAGTGGGCTAAGTGCCGAACCTTGATGAACTCCAACGCTTACTTCAAACGCCTCTCTAACTCCTGTCAGCTTTTGACCAAGGTAGAAACTTTATGGTACAAATCTTGTATTAACTGCACGTAGATTTCAGGAAGATGCTGAGCTCTCAGCGCTTGCCATACAAGGCTGCGAGGTACTTGGTCGAAAGCTTTTTCCAAGTCTATGAAAATGAGATGTAGATCTTCATTGTTCAGGCGGTGTTTATCAGACATTATCCGTACTACTTGTATTGCATCATTTGAAGGCGTGCATCCAAATTGGTTTTGGGATATATCCGTGAAAAGGTTGAATGCGATGGCTGAGTATACGTTCTCATATTTTTAAGATATGTGACGTCAACTTGATAGCTCTATAGTTACCGCATTCTATACCATAACTCTTATTTTTATAGAATGGGATTAGTACACTCTTACGCCAAGAGTGTGGAATGGTTTTATTTTCAAAAATGAGATTGAAAAGTTTATTGAGCCACGCTATTCCTATAGTGCCGAGAAGTTTCCAAATATCTGCCGGAGTTTCGTCTGGACCAATGGCTTTCCGGGTTTTCATCTTTCTTACAGGCTTTACTTTATATATACCAATTCTCAGTATCGGGCCTAGCACTGGTGTAAGAGGGATAATTTCGTTTCTGGGGAATTCTTTATTCATAAGTACTTTATAGTATTCAAACCATCTGTTTGCAATGTCTTTATTGTTTGTTAATAATATTTGGTTCTTGTCTTTAATAAATTTATTACATTTGATATCCTGAGTTGATTGGTTCCTGGATTTGGCTATTTTAAAATTTCGGTATCACATTCAGCTTTCTCGATCTTTCTATATAGTTCTTCGCGCTCTATAGCTCTTGCTTTGGCAATTGTTCTTCTTGTTGACTTTTTGGCTTCCTTGTACCTTTCTTTGTTTTTATCTTTCTCTGACGCTTGCCAGGCTTTAAACAAGGTCTTTTTGAACGCTTATTTTTGCATCGGCTCCCCACAATGTGGGGGTCCTTTCTTGTACTTAGGCCTCCCTTAGTGATTCCTAGTTTAGCACTTGCCTCACCCCTGGAATTATTTTCGAACAGCGACCATATTGGTTCGGCATTGTTGTAGGGGTTTTCCGTATCCTTTGTTAGATAGTCGTGTAGTTCATTGAGCAGTGTTATGCCCTTTCGGTTCGAAAATTTTCATTTTCTTTTTTTCTTTCTTCTTAATAATCAATCCGCAGATTGGTTTGCAGCGCTCCATCTGTTTCTATCGCCGGCTTTACTATATTGTTCGAGAGCTTGTAATTATATTTTTATTATCAATTTATACTTTACGATCTCTCCAGAGATATTTAGTAAATTGGTTCGTCAAGGTAAATTTGAAAAATGAAAATAACATTAAAATACAAGGAAAATTAAATTTATTTAGATGAAACTTAGCACAATCAAAACAAATAGTTTTGAGAATCATATTATTCAATGTAGTCGAAATCTAAACCTGCTTGTTCATATGTCCATTACCTCCAAAAGGTCCCTTAAGCTATCCTTAGTGTTATAATGCCTCTCACTGACCTTCATCTCGATCACACCTTACACGTAGTAGTCAAGGAGATTGCAGTCGAGGGTGAAGGGTTGCCACAAGTTGAGGGACCAGTGGTAAAATAAATGGTTATATAGATATGCCTTGTGGGCTGGAGCGGAGTCTTGTTGAAACACTTCCACCCAGCGGCCATCTCCTCTGTCCAACTGTCTTCAGCATGTTAACATAGTTGTAAGCGATTACCTTCAGGCTATTCTTAAAGAACTGGAACGCCATAACATCCCGTTTGCTACTCAGAAATTCCAGAACCATAACAAAGGCGGAAAACTTTGCATGGTGGTAGGAATTTTAGAGGCATCTTAGCAGATCCAATGGTCGTTTTGGCGATTTTCCTTTATGGGAATCCAGATTAGTAGTGCTTGGGCTTTTAACTTCCTGTCCTTATTTTCCTCAGCTAACAGATGGTGATTATTCAAGACGAAAGATTTGTAGTTTAGGTTCTGGTGCACTGCTAGATTGATCGTTCATCTCACTGGGCCCATTTGTTTGACTCGATCAGTTACGCTCCGCCCAAGATTCTGATAGATCTACTGTTTTAATTCGCAACAAATTTATCAATTTTCTTGGTCGTCAGGTTCCCTGCATTTGTTGGAGATGTTGCATACTTGTTTATTCTTGTAGCCAAACCAGGCAATTATTTTTGTCGACAATCATAAATTGTTGTTTATGTAAAGCTAACTTGTTGTGTTATCTAATATGGGATTGTGCATGCACACTAGACGGCCTTTCGGATTTTCCTCAATACCACCTAAGTAATGTAGGATTTAGTTCGACATACTGCAAACACAACTAAAGTAATTTTATCTTATGTACATAACATTTTCAGCAAGTGTATTTATATGTGCACTAATCCTATCAAAATATTTCGTACTAAATTCATATATTGTTTCACTAATGAAGTCTATTCTAAAATCACTGATAATGGCAATATTCAGTACACATCAAGAGACCATAATAAAGATTCGTATCATTTGAATTCCACAATAGTCTTATGTAACAAGATATTATTTTCTATTGATAACTATGAGTACCTTCAATATATGTTCTTTTAATGTCAATCTTCTGTTTGTAGCTCTTGATATTTGTCTGTTTTGGTTGGTGTTATTTGTTGACTATTTATTGGCTGGACAAGTATCTATTGTTGTGTGAAAGTTTCAAGGATTGATTTGGATCTATTTATTAAGTGGCAAAGTGAAGCGGAGTCACTTACTAACTTCATATTGTCCGTCTGTCTGTCCGTCCGTCCGAGCAATAACTCGAGAACGGCTGGGAATTTCCAAATTCTGTTTTCACCGATCGACAGGTTTGCTAGTGATTTGGAAACTGATTGGTCAAAGGTCAGCTAGACTAGAGGGTTCTCAAATTTGAGAAACTGCTTCGCCACTTCGCTGTGCGTTGCAAGCTTTGCAGGATTATTTCTATATGCCATATTTAAACCAAACTTTTAATTGATTTAAGTATTCTTGAAGTAGTTGGGTTTTGATGCGACGCAAGTTTAACTGTACTATCAATGAATGTTATTAACATACTTTGATTAGTAGTTGGTAAATCTGATGTATATACAATATATAGTTTGCGTTTTTGGAATCTGCTCTGTTAATTCTAGAATTAATTAAACGTGTGGACACAACAAATAGAAGCGGCAGGGATGGAGATAAATACATCGAAAAGTAAGATAATGAGAATAACAAAAAAAACCATGAAGAGGATATTAAAATTCGCTGCAAGGAAGCAGTACTAGAAGTAGTAGAAGAATATGAATATGACTGTACTGAATCCTTTTCATCCTTTTAGTGGTAGTTAATCTAGAACCACACATTACGCTTTTGGAATTATAGTTACCACTTGATATAAATCGGTTCCCCAATGTTTGGAAATATTGAGCTATCTTGTTTAGTAGGTTGGCGAAAAGTTTCCAACGTTTTTTTCAAAGTATTATAAAACCTTTATTTTTTAAACAATTACACTCGCAAACAAAAGACCCAACTACTGTCAAAATAGTGTTCTTCCGAATCCATAACATCCAGCTACTTATCAGACAACATAAAAATTCTACGACGATAAAAACTACGAGATTTGGAATTAACGAAGTCCGAAAGCGCAGTAGACATGTATTTCATCGACGTTGTTGAACTTTTGCCACGCATCAGCTTTTTCAACAGCTTCTTTGTCACTTTCGCAACGTGTGGCTTTGCATTATTGTACAATAGGATGACTGGTCGCAGAATTTCGTCTCAATTGTTGAGGGGTGACAGTCGAAATCATCGGCGAGGATTACAGTTGTCATCGATTGGATTCTCTTCAATTGCATTGACGACGGCTTGATGATAGATGTCTTGCGGACGTCTAGATCTTGGTTTGTCAGTCAGGTCGTCTTCTCCGGCGCGAAACTTTGCATATCATTCTCTGAGTGTCGATTCTCTGTCTTGTCCCCGAAAATCTTTCTAGTCACCTCCCAATTACCATTGGAAGTGCAAGAGCAAACTTTTGATTCTTGCGTCAGCTCCACACTATAACAAGTATAAACAACTATATATCAAAATACTTGCGCTTTCAAACGATATCAAAATTATAAATAACATCGACTGGTTTTAAAAGACGAACGCTGGAAACTTTTCCGACAAACTATTATTATTGTATCTCCAAGGATAACAGATATCTGAGAAGGTTAAAGGTCAATTTCAATCTTTCACAACTATTGGGTGGCTCAAATGTTTTCTCTGTCATATTTTGGAAGTTTGTACTGATTAAGGGAGCTTTTAACAGTGACTGCTGTGCCAGCATGAGCGCTTCTATCTGGGTGTTGTGTGGAAAATGGATTGTTTAGCGTGAGATATACTTTGTTTAGAGAAAGGTTGCTATCCTAAGATGTTAGGCCATTATTGTTCATTTTTGAAGTAAAAGGTTTAATATAGTGCTCATTTGTCCCATTAGTACTTTTAGTGTGCTCTCCAATTCTTTCGTATTGTTCAAATTATGATTATAGTTATATTATTATGTTGATTTTGATCTTTTAGGGTATGAGCATAGCTTATGTTATTATGTGATAACATAATTTGATGTGCTGGTTGTGTTAGTAATTGGCGTGTATTTTCCAATTGTTTGTTCCTCAGTCTAGAAAATGTTTTCTGTTTTAGCTTTTTATAAACCCGGTAGGTTTTATGATATGTAAGGTGATTATTATTGAAATGTCGTTGGTTCCTGTATTCATTAACACTGAAACGTTGGTAATTGCCTATATATTCTTCACATTAGGCTTTTAGATGCCTTTCTTTGTGGCTAAAACGTTGGCATTTATCATACTGTAGAAATTTACGTTTTATACGCGGTGGTTCGAATTTGATGAATGAGCGAAGTAGTTTATTAATATTGTACATTTCTTGATTATTTTTTGCTAGTAATTCTATTTATGTTGAAAATATTAACAACTTTATGTCTGTCTCTTTGTATTTCGACTAAAGCTTTATTTATGATTGTGGATTTATCTAACTTTGGACATGAATTTTAATTCATCATTTAGTAACACTTTTAGTTAATAAGTATTTCTAGCTAGTCTAGCTAATAATTTTATTAGTAGATTAATTTATTTGACGTTAGGTCTACAAATAAATGGAGTTTTTGATTCTTTTGTCCTTTGGGATCTACATTGTACAAGGGAAAACCGATTTAATGTAGTTTGAACAGGATTTAATCGGTACCCTAAAGTTTTTAGTTTGCTTCTTTTCTAGAATGTTTTTTACTTTGTACAACATTCGATTCTGAGTCCGTTGTTCGTTGTTGAACCTATGAGAACTGAGAATGTGGATTTGTTATTATGTCGCTAATATTAAATGGAGAGTAAACTACTAGCAATTGTTGACGTTGCTTATATACTTATTGAACTTGTTGCATTTGTCGTTACTCGCATTTGAATTAATTGTTGAGTTGAGTACACCAAGTATATAATATTAATTAGACAAAGATTAATGTATGTATTACAGACACAACTCGCATTAACAAAGTGTGAAATCGTTGAAATGAAGACGTTAAGGAAAATAATAAATAAATAAAGAAGGGACAGACTACAAAATAAACACGTAAAATAACAATATAATATAATACACTTGAGAGAAAAACAATCGAGACTGCAGCATTCTCTAATTTTGAGAGAATGTGTATCCGCTCCCATAGCATTCCAAGTAAAGTTCAGTGTGCTGTTTGAAAGCTTAAAAACTGTGGTTTCAAATGATTGGAATCGGACCTGTTCTGACAAAGTTATGGGCCTAAGAATATGCGTAACACCAAATATTTGAAAGGGAAAAGGTGATTATGAAAGGGAAAAAATGAAATTCTTAGTTAAAATTAATTTAATGATTTTTTCAATACATGGTGTTGTTACCTCTACTCCTAATTGCACTTTTCAAGCGATTACGTATGGATCGGATGACTTTTCCTACGCTGTCTTGAGGGATTGCTTTCTACTCTTTAATTAACGCCGCCCTCAGTTTCACCACATTCCCTGATGCAAGATTTTTAGCACGAAATCTTTGCTTAAACTCATCCCAAACATGCTCAATTGGATTCAAGTCTGGGCTTAACGGAGACCAATCTATTTTTGGTATACTGACGTCAGTCAAGTAGGTAATGGTCACTTGCTCAATGTGGCATTGCATATTGCCGTGCATTAGCATGAAGTTCTCACCAACAAATCCTGCGAATGTCTCTAGTGTAGCGCTCCTCTATTAAACCTCCTCCGCGTCTTCCACTAAGCACGAAAACCAACTCAGTTTTTCCGTACATGGAAATGCTCGCCCAGACCATGCAAGAGCGACCATTTCTTGAATATAGCAATGAGCAAATCGCTTCCCTGACCTTCTATAGACCCGACGTTTCCTGTCGTTGCTATGCAGGCACATCCTGAACTCGTCGGTAAATAATATCCGATTCCAATGGCAGAGGTTTTAATCGAAATCTTTGCGAGAAAATTCCAGTCGCAGTCAGGTTGGCTGCCATCAAGCTTCTTCTCACTGTCCAAGCGCTGGCAGCACACCTCTAACCGCACTCAGCTCTTGTTCGGGGTCAACGCCAGTCATATGTAGATTTCTGAGGAATATTAAGACAAAAAATCTATTGTTTCTCTACGTTGTCACACGCCTACGGGCGCCTTCTTGCCGGCGTACGTAGCCATCAGTTTTCCGGTACCGACGACACACTCTCGACATAGATGATTGACTTAGGTTTAGTTGATTTGCCACGGCTCTCTGAGGCCCTCTTTCAACAATACAACTGCCTGGGCTACTTTGGCGGCTGTGGTATTCATTTTCATGCAAATAATTCGAGCACTTTCGTCATTTACTTACGTCAACTTCGGATAAGTGATTGAGATGAATTACCGGATTGCAAGCCTACTGTAGGCCAATCAGTCGTCGCTCACGTGCCTTCCAATTAGTAAGATTCGTAAAACTCCGTTCGTTATGCATATTTTTTTGAATGTCTCATCCGATTAATGCAATAGTAATAGTTTTTAAAGCTCAATCATAAAGATGCTTCTTGCACGTTAATGTTTTTATTTTTCTCAGACTGAAACAAGAGACGAAAATATGAGTGCAGCTAGTGAGTCGCTTGTTCTGCTCTCAAGTGTATAATCAGCAAGCTTAATATACCGTTATAAGTGTTATATTGCATATAACATAAAGGTATTACAATATAACTATATAAGCTTACTAAATTAGATTAAACATATATTAAACGAGGCGGATGTAAAACTCGGAAACGCAATGTGATCTTGTGACTCCCGTATCTCGCACCAAATGAGAGCTAAATGTTTGAAATTTAATATTTAGGAAGATATCGGACCTAAGGTATCTTTTGACCAAATATGAAGTAAATCGGCCAAGTACATCTGGAGCTATCGGCAGCAGACACACACACATAGACAGACAGATAGGATCGTGATCACATTAACTTTTGTTTACGTCTTATAAGATTTCTAAAGTTTATAAAATTATATCTACATTTCACTATAAATTTCCTTTGTCCATTTTGTGTTCTTTGCCAATTTTGTTTCTTTACTCCAGGTTAGTACTTTCTGTCTTAAATTATCCTCTACTTCCTTGTTTCATGTTTTTCTTGGTCTACCTCTTCCTCTTTTTTACTGTGATTTTGTCTTCCATATTCATGTTGTTGCCCTTTCCTCTCCCATCTGTACCATACGCCTCAACCATCTTAGCTGTTGACGTTTGACGCTCTTAGAGATCGATTCTACTCCAATTTCTTTCTTATTTCGTAATTTATGATTTTATCTCTTTTTGTAACTTCTTTTATATTCAATAGGAATTTTATTTATATGGCTTGAATTTTGATTTCTCTCTGCTTATGTAGACCCAACTTTCGTTTTGTTTATTTTTATGAATATAACATCTTAGCCATCTCTACTTTTATCTTTAAATTTCTTAAATATCTTGCAAGTAATGAGTTCATCCATATCTCCAAGTTGTGTTGTAGGTCTTCCTTGTTCTTTGCGTAGCTCAGTAAGTAGTGAATACATTTTCTGATAGTTTTACTGCGCTTCCAAGTTTACGTGGCTCACTTTTAGTTTTTTCCTTTTTCTTTTACATTCTTAAGATATCCTTTATTACTAAATCTAATAATGTAGGGCTAAGAACTCCCCTTTGCATTGTTATAAATTCTTCTAGCTGTAAGTTTGCGGGTCTGTCGTAGGTTCTTGTTTTTTTTTGATGCATTATACTTATTTACTATTAATCTTTCTACGTGTGAAGCTGTTTTACACTAGTTTCCTCTTGAGGTTATCAAATGCATTTTTAAGGCCAATAAATGCTACAAATATTTTACTTGATGTACATTTTGTTATGGTCTAGCACTCGTAGACCTTTTCTGTACACCCTCTAGCTGATATTCTATTTGCTTTATTGATCTTCTTTCTATAATTTTTTCATATATCTTGGTTACTATCAATAGTAATGTAATTTCTTTGCACTTAGTATAATTTCGGCTATCTCCTTTTTTGTATATTTTTATATTTAGCTTTGTATGTTTTTACTTTCCTAAACAAACTAAGTATTTTATAAAATAGTTTTTATTTCCAGAGCAGTGCCGTTCTATCTTCACGCCAAACTTTTCCCATTATTTTAATTTTGCTTGTTTTGCCCTTGCTTTAATCTGATACTTCTGATTATTTTACCTGTCGCATTCTTTCACCGATCTGTTTTCTAAGTATTCTTTAGACTGCAATTTCTTAATTTTTTTTTTCTCTTAATTCGTCGTTCCACCAGCTCGTTTGTTTCTTTCCCCTGTTAACTTCTTTTACTATCGTTATTAGTGTTTCTTTAATACATTTTCACAATACGTTAAGTGGTAAGTTATCAATCTTTTTACTACTTCTGCTAAACTCATCTTTTAATCCTTCCTTAATTTTCTTGCCGTTTTTTCTTCTCCCAACATGTATATTTTGATTTTTTCTTAGGTTTATTACCACTTATTCCTCCAATATTATTTTCTTTTGTCTTTAATATTTTATTACCATGTCAAACATTCTTAGGTAGTGATCTGGGTATATTTCTGGCTCTCCTTTTGCCCTTGTATTTTTTATTTCATTTTCATATTTTATGTTTATTATTATATAGTCTAATATCAATGTTTCTTTCCTGCTAAATACTTTCCTAATATATTTATGTATGCGTGAAATAGGAGTTTGTTATTATTAGATTGTTTTGTAATGTAGAAGTCAATTAGTCGTGGACTATTTTTAATTCTGGTGTTTTTATTATGCTTTCCTATCGTTTCTCCTGATTGCTCGTCTTTTTTGACCACCCTACTATCTTCTACAGATTCTATGCCGTGTCATCTTTACTGGAACTGTAGGCGACTATTAAAGTTGTTTGTGATTGTCAATTTCCATTGCTATCTTTAATATCCTTTCCGAAATCACCACCTATTTGTTTATATATTTTGCATTCTCTTTCTTAAACACGCATCCCACTTCTTCTTTTGCCCGGCGAGTATTGTGTACTCCACTATATATCATACAATATTCTCCTTCTATTTCCATTTATTCTTTTTTTTTAATTTTTTGTATGCCCAGAATGTTTAGGTTTGCTTTTTCCGAATTCCTCTTCTAGTTCTTTCTCTTTTCCTGGTACACCTCTAATGATCCAAGTACCTATTTTCCACATATATTCGTTTCTAATTTCTTCTTTTCTCTTGATGGTTTTTTGTTCAGTTATAATAATGTCTTTTTTATTCAACTTTGTTTTTACCATGCCCCTAACGTATGTAGCAGAGACACAACTCGCTCTATTCCGTATGCTAGCTAAATCTGGAGAAAACAGGCAGTAGCCTAACAAAAGAACAGGTTTTGATGTGTCATAATGGGTCATATTAATTGCCAATAAGTTATTGAAGTTAAAATTTGAAACTCGTATTTTAATAGAATTACTTAATGTAAAATTAAAGGGAAATAAATAAATGTAGCAGAATTATGCTTGAAAGTAGATGTAATTTGAAAAGTAGTGTGCATGCAGCTTCCGGGAACATGTAATTTTTTATCTAATTTATTTAAACTGTTGTTGTTAGCATTTGAGACAGGAAGCTCAAGGCCTTAATGCTGCATGCAGGCGCTAATTGATGTTTTGAGTGACACATCTGGATTTAGCTGCTGAAAGTTTTACACGCTTTGTCTTTCCATCATTCAGCTGTAACCCCATTGCGTCTCATTTAGGTTGAAAGCTTCCTGCAATCCACTCAGCCTTCTTGCAATATTAACTATGTTGTCGGCAAACGCGCGTATTTTCCAGGTCTTATTGGTTGTTATTGCACCTTTCATGACTTCTGAGCAGCCGAAATAGAGTTTTATTGGCTTATTCTGGCATTAATTTGAAAGGGTTCGCCATCACTCTTGTGTTAGAATTATTTAAGATTGTTCCTTTCTAAAACAAGAACCTTTTTAAAGGTATCGGTCTTTTAAGGCTTTTATTTTAGTCGTTGCGTATTTTAGTATATTTTCTTCCTCCTGTGTATGCTTTTATTATATCCTAAATAATATTATATTCGTTTGTGCTTCTTATATTAATATTACAGGTTATTTTAGGTTTTTTTTACTTTCTAACGGCTATGTAATTTTTCTTCTTAGTACGTTTATTTGACTCTGCGATAAACTTTATTATGCACTTTTCTTGTTTGAGTATAACGTATACAGCTTTAACTGTACGTCTTTTTTCCTGCAATTCTTGTTTTGATAAGTTATGCGAGTAGAAATACAGGGTCCATCCCAAAAGAAATGAGCCTTTTTAAAAAAAAAATAGTTTTATTGAGCAGATCGCTACAACACCTCAAAATTCTTCAAAATAGGATCCTCCTGCATCAATGCACTTTTGGAGACGGGTCTTCCAAGTCCGGAAGGCTTCCTGGTAGGCCTCCTTAGGGATGTCCTTGAGGGCTGCTGTGACATTCTCTTGGATGTCCTCAACCGAGTCCCAGTGCTTGCCCTTTAGCACTCTTTTCAACCGCGGAAACAAAAAGAAGTCCGGGGGAGACAAGTCCGGGCTGTAGGGAGGCTGGGGAACCACGCCGAGTTGAATCCGGCCAGGTACTTGGTCACGATGAACGCGGTGTGGCTCGGCGCGTTGTCGTGGTGCAAACTCCAGTCGTGTTTGTATAGCGCTCCGCGTACTTGTGACCTTTCTTTTGAGTCTTTTGAGGACTTCCAGGTAGAAGGCGGCATTCACTGTGCGTCCGGGTTGTACGCTGCACGTTCTCGTCGGTTCGGGAGGTTGACGGTCGTCCAGACCGAGGTTCGTCGGCCACCTCTTCCCGGCCCTCCTTAAATGCTTTGTGCCACTTTTTAACTTGCGAGTACGATAAACAATCATCCTTGAAGGCCTCCTGAAGCATTCCAAACGTTTCGGTAGCATTCTTGCCGAGTTTGAAGCAGAATTTAATTGCGTAGCGTTGATCGATTTTTGAATCCATCGCGCCGTGTCGAAAATTGAAAATAGACATTCACGGAAACACCCGTCCTGCCGCTCCGAGAGCTCAGAGCCGACTTGCACCGACCGCGTATGGAAGCTAAGACCCCCCACCACCTGCCCCAAGCGTCAGAGCACGCCGGAATGTACACTCGCGTCCGAAAAAAAATAAGGCTCATTTCTTTTGGGATGGACCTTGTATATTATTAATAATTCGTTTTTTTTTTGTTCTTGCTCTGCAAAATAAGTGCACAAATATTTTAGTCATACATAAGTCAAAAAACTAATGGTGAAATAGATGGATGAATTTGGCAATGGAAAAAGATATCAAGAAACGAATAAAAATGTATAATTAGAATACCAGCGTCGAATGTTAGAGGCATTTGTAGTGAAAAAGAATCGTGAATTCCTTAATACAAGAAATGAAAATATGCATTAGATGTCATTGAGGAAGGACATATTTGAGAACTGTATTGATATGCATTTTGCATTAATGGAAGTTCAGATATGGAATTTGAAATATTATCCTTGAAAAAGACAAAATTAGAAAGACATTGTGCATTTCTTACAAGTTGACATTGCTGCTTCCATGATAGTTTCTTTCAATCTTATCCATTGTTTTCTAATAGTCAACTTATGCCTTTATGCTGCTGTTGTAGCTATAGCTGCACTTTGATCTCATATTCTGTTGTTTTTTTGGATATTTTTTAGTTCAGTTATTATTCCCTTTTTGATAACACTTTTCTTGTCTAGAACTTTGTATCCGCTATAATCAATCTGTGATTACAAGGAAGTTTTGGCAAAAATACTAATGGTTGATATAGTTTTGACTGGTACTGTAATACAACATATCTTGTTCCTCTTGTATAAATATATAGCGACGACCGTTCGTGTATTTCCGTGTGGCCCCGAACGCGTTACTCTGGCAACCAATGCTTCTCACACACCGGTCGGGGACCGGGGACCTTCGCATTGTACTTTAAAGATATTTGATTGAAGATATTGTTTCCAGGTTCTGTTGGCATTATCATTTAATATTCTATTATTGTAATGTTCTCCTAAAGCTCCCATATGTAGATTTCTTCCAATTCTAGCGTTCTAGTTTCCTAATATGGACGTGTTTGCTTTTTTATTTGATTTTGTTTAATATCTATTATAAATATGCGCAAAATACTTCTTTTTCTGATAATTCTCATTGTCTGTTGGTACATATATCTGTATGCATGTAATTCTTATCTTTAGTTCAATGTCTATTGTTTTTCTTGAATTATTTTTTTCTCATTTGATGTTGTTCCTTGCTTTCCTTTATATTCTGGATTATTTTTTCCTGCTTGCTCCATGTAGTTGTTCAACCTAATTAGGACAACCTTCGTTTTTAGAGAGGTTTTAACTTTTCCGTCACTCTCCATTCTAGCTTGTGATAAGTGGAACCCCAACCCAATTCTTGAATCGGGTTGGCTGGGTTTACAAGGAAACATTTAGCTTGTATATTACTACTATTATGATCGTATAGGGTAAATCAGTTACAAGTTAAAATTGCGCAAGAAAAATATGAGGGCGAATCAAATATAAACCGAAATTATTTTTAATTTATTAAAGCGCCGTAAAAATACAAACATTTAAAATTAATTTTCTAGATAATCTTGATTTAAAAGCAGGTCTATCACAACAGATAAATAATGTTCTAATTTTGCTAACGTAAAATGAAGGTGATATTAGCCAATCGCGCAAGAATTTTTCGATAGCAACGTTAACGTCAAATGTTTGTCTTCTAATGCTTCTTTTAGTGGCCCAAAACAAAATATAATTGAAGAATATAGAACAAATCTTAAAGATCTTGTCGAGCTTGTGCAGTTGTATGGGAAACGTGAGGGAGCTATCTTGCAAACACTCGTGGAAACCTAAAATTGTCTGAAAAGATAACAGGAAAGTATAAAAAGGAAAAATTACTTAAATAAATGTATTATATTATTATTAATTTCAATATACAGTGAGTAAGTTCAATGAGTTTCATTTTGATTTATTTTTTAAGGAAATAAAAAATATAAAAGTTTCTTCCTTAATTGAATATTATTGCAGAAATGTGATTAGTTGTGATTAAATATTGAAGAAATTGTTTGAAAGAGTTTCATGCCTCGTATCCCACCAAATCAATATTGATTTAGTCTTTGCTTTCCTATGATTTATTTGACTTACTAAAATGTAGCTTTTTCTGGTCGATGGACTTATGATTTTTAAATGTTACAATTATTGTGTGAATTATTCGTTTTTTAAAACCTTTTTAAATATGTTAGTAGTAGCAACAGCAGCAAAATATGCGCATGTATTTCACAAATTGTCTTTTCAAATCGCAAAATTGAAAATTTTATTTTATTATAACATGGTGATCATATTTTCACTATTCCAATTATTGAAATATCGATTTTGCGATTTTAAAATATTTGAATATTAATTTTGAAAATTCGATTTACCAATTTTGAATATTCAAAATATGCCCATTCAAATTTTTGTCACAATAAATTTAAATATCCGAATACCAATTTTGGTCCAATCAACTCTATAATTGTGCGAGACTTCATTTTTAATTACAATTTCTGCAAGTACTTGCACTTTTTTGATATTTATTATTTAATTCGGCTACCTAGTCTACGTTTTATAAAATACTTTACGTGCTTTTTGTAGAAATTAACATATTTATAATTTTAATTATAGGTCTAGTTCCTAATTATTTAATAGAACTACCCAGCTTGGGCGTGATGGATTTTTTCACTAAATATAAATCAAAAATGTAATTTTTGTCATTACTTGTGACTGACAAACTGAACTCTTGATCTTTTTTGCTTTAAAGGTTATGATAATATTGCATTTCACATAATTTTGCTAAAGTCCAAATCCACAAATATCTTATGGTAGAATCGTGTTTGTATTAATTTATTAATAACCTAAATGTTGGTTGGATATTTTATTATATACCTTTTATAAAGAGTTATTTTTTTGAAATATTAGAAACACATGCTCAGCAAGTATTTCCCATAAAGATACCAAACACAAAATGATAACGGAATGCGTTTTGGTGTTTTTACAGTGTATTTACTACAACAGTTTTAATGAAGGAAAGGTTGTAAGTAAAAACTTTGGAAAAGTCTTTTCTTTTTGTTATTTATTATTATTTATTTCCTGTCGCCATCTGTTTCTTACTACTCTAGCTAGCTATTGAATTTATTGCATGTCTGTAGGTTCGTAGGTTCGTTAGATTCGGTGTTATTGGAAACACTAAAATTTCACTCTTCAGACTTCCAATAATTGATTATTTCAATCGATTAATTTTTCTCCAGATCACATGTTGCGAAGACAAACAACGCATTATTTTTATTAACATCTATTAGCATTTAAGACACTGTTTTATAAGTTTTGCTGCTATCACAGATTACTACAAATATTTCTATGATGAATTGATTGGCCTTGTTTATCATAACTTCTGAGTGACTATCCATTTTTCTACTCCATTCGTAACAATGTCATTTGTGTCAACTAGATAAAGTAAGCATATCTACAAAGTGCTACTTTCACTTCCAATGTAAACTAATGATATATGCAATACACAACATATTTATTCTATTTATCCATAAGTTTAATGCTTACTCTTGTAGGTTGAATATCAATGTGCTTGTCCACTGTTAATTTCACCGTCGGAACCAAAAGCAAACTTAACAGAATTTTACGTTATTAAGTTATACACTTCTAGTTATTTATTTAAATTCTTAGGAAAAAGAAGTTGATAAGATTTTGTTTGTCAGTGTAATGAGCACGAGTGCATATTTATTAATGCAAAGGTTATTTCCAAGTCGTTGTTTAAAATTAGTTTTTTTTGGAACCTGTTGAATAGAGTCGAAATTTAGTAGTTCATTTATTAGAGTAAGTATACTTTAATATTAATTCGTACTTTTGACTTTACGTCGATTATGCGATTTAAAATTTTGTCAAAAATTTTGCTTATTGTTGGAACTAAGAGAAATTTAAATACAAATTGTACTGAGACAAAGCCACCCCTTTCGATAAATTATATGTTTATATATGAAAAGACTAGGCTAAAAAGTATTGCATCGATAGACGAAAATAATATACTTGAAATCCAGCTAATGGACTAAGACAAATGATTATTATCACTAAAAAGAAAATTTAAATAAAATTTCTAACGCTTCTCGAAATACCATAAGAGAAATAATTTGAATTAAAGGACAACCTTGGAGTAGTAATGCAAGATATGGAAATTACAAGAGTTATGAAAAAACAAGTACAAAAAATTAGAAACGCCAGACCAGCAGAGTAACAAAAAGATCAGCACTAATGCAATAAACAGTGTGACATAAAAACTGGAAATAGCACGAACAGCAATAGAACTCAAAGGACGAGGGATATAGATATAGAAGACTAACCAAAACAAAACCTAGATTAACAAAGGACTTAAATTCCGCATTTTAAAAATGCCACGGGCAAATGATATATAGCAAAGATAGTGATTAATTAATGATAACAGTTTTACAGTGTGATATGTGTAAGAAAATATTGAAATTATTGATATAAGAAAGGCACAGAGACAGAAAGAGTTCAAGAAAATAAATATAAATAACAAATTAAAGCTAAGGGACAGACAGAAATCGAAAATAGATAAAAAAAAGTATAAGAATCATAAGAAATGCCCTCAATGAAAAAGAAATAAACAGCTAGTAGCAGTGCCCCAGAAAATAAATGAAAATACATTAAGATAAAATATGAAAGATAATATTAATTTACTAAAATAAAAGATAACAATAAATTGCTCAAATAATGAAATGGTAATTTTAAGACAAGATAAAAATTATTCAACTATATGTACCAACAAAGAAAGGTGAATGAGAGATTGGAAAAACATGAAAATTTTGAAAAAGCATGTGGATGATCATATACAAAATAATCTGTGGTAGAAATGGTCGAAAAGTAATTGATTATTGCCAAAGAAATAATTTGCTGAATGGAAATATTTTTTGATAGCAAGGGATTGAAGAAATATGCACGTATATAACAAAAAAATGCACTGACAATAGATTTTAAAATGTATTTAAAAAAATTGTAACATTTAATAAAGTAAATAAAACGTTCTTGGAAGCAGAATTGAGAACCCAGTGTAGATTAGTTATGAAGATAATAAAATAAATCAAGACTACAGTAAAAAATGAAAGTGAATAAAAAGAGACCATAGAATTTAAAAATATAAAAGTAAAAGAATATCAAAAACAAATAGGCAAGGAATTTATAAAATAAGGAGGTCTAAAACATATATTACTTAATAAAACAAAAAAATGTTGGAAACAACAAATTTAGAAATAAATAATGAAAAAATCTAGTTGTTGGAATGAAAAAGTAAGGTAAACTAGCTGACAACAAAATGATGAGGCGGGGAAAGAGCTTATAAAGGTTTTAAAAAGACAAGATAGGGTACATCAAGTAGATATAAGGAATCGTACCAAAACTAAAAGAACTAAAGTTGGATCCAGTTTAGGGGGGAACCAAATCATAAATATAAAATAAATTACGGGTCATTTTGGAGCCAAATAAAAACATTGAAATTACAAAAAACAATATATTGCGAAAGTAGAGTGGAAGTAAAAACGCCATAGAAAACTAAAAACAAACAGTTAATAAACGTGAAGATTACGATGATAATAATAATAATAATAATAATAATAATAATAGTTCCTCGTAACAGGCCGCGAAGACCTATATATGCGATGATATAAAACTAAAAAAAAATAGCTGAAGCAGTCGCAAAAATTATTATAAGCAAAACAATGGGTGGATGTTAAAAGTAAAGAAAACATGGTTTTGGAAAATATGTACTGAAGCTTAGGGTACAAATACAATATCAGCATTTCACACAGTATAAGCAAATTATCTAGAAATATTTAGAAGAAATATAGGTACCTAGTAAATTAATAGAAATAACAAAAAGTATATAAAAACGTGTGATAGCCAGAATACAAGTAAACAGAAAAATATATGAGGAGTTTAAAATAGCAGTCTAACTTTCTTTGTTATTTATAATATTAATAGATAGGTTGATTAAAGGCAATAATTGGAAACAGCAATAGAATATGTAAAATTAATACATATTTTTTTTTTATTTACTGCATATTTACAACTAGTCTAACTAGACTAACAAGCAAATGAGTTAATGTACATAGCATGTGGGGAGGAACACCAAGAGTGACCTCCTGTCATTACAAGGTATACAAGTCTTATTACTAATTTGTTAGGTCACTAAACTTTGTCCGTTTCAGGCGTCTAACTGCGTTTGCATTATTTAATAAGTCTGTCACTAGAACACTAGGGTGATCACTAATACGATCGTTGTATCTGATGCAGCAAGCTTTGATGACATCTTTAATTCATGGGATCTTTAGATCGTTATGTAATGTGCGGTTGTTCACATACCATTCGGCGTTTGCTATTGCGCGAAGTGTTTTGCTTTGAAATCGCTGTAATATCTCGATGTTCGATGACTTAGCAGATCCCCAAAACTGGACCCCATACGTCCAAATCGGTACTAACATGGTTTTATATAACAACACCTTGTTTGTTAAACTGAGCTGGGATTTTCGTCTGAGGAGCCAGAACATCTGCTTCACGCGGATATCTAATTCTTTTCGCTTAGTCTGTATATGTTTTTTCCAGTTTAGTTTGCTATCGAGATGGATACCGAGATATTTGATATCTTCTTTGTGTGGTATGTTAGTGCCGTTGAAGATTATAGGAGGTGGAACAACCTTGCGGAGGGTGAAGACCACTGAAGCCGATTTGTTTTCATTGATTTTGATGCGCCAGGTCTTTATCCAGTTTTCTAAAGCTTCCAGCGCATTTTGCAGGTATATTGATGCCTGAAGTGGATCTCTGTGTGAAGATAATACAGCCGTGTCGTCCGCAAACGTAGCAATTAAAACATTGTCGGTAACAGGAAGGTCTGCCGTAAACAACTGGTATAATGTCGGTCCCAGTACGCTACCTTGTGGTACACCTGCCTCGACTGAGTAGATTGGCGAGTGGCTGTCGTTGATTTTGACCCGAAAGTATCTGTTTTCTAGATACGACTTGAAGAGCAGATAGTACTGTTGCGGTAGGGTTTGCTTGATTTTATATAGGAGGCCAGGGTGCCAAACTCGATCAAACGCTTGGCCCACGTCTAAGAATGCTGCTAGGCATAACCGTTTTTCCTCGAAGTCTTTTTCTACCTTATCCACTATCCTATGGACTTGTTCCAATGTTGAGTATTTTCTGCGGAAACCGAATTGATGTTCCGGAACTAAATGCAGTTCTTCTATAATGGGTTCAAGTCTTCTTAGTAGAATTCGCTCAAAGAGCTTAGAGAGGAGTGGTAACAGCGAAATCGGTCTATAAGAAGCTGGTAATTGAGCTGGTTTTCCTGGCTTTTGAATGACAATTACTTCGGCAAATTTCCATTGGATTGGGAAGTACTGAGAATACGTGTTATAGCTGCTATCCCTTTTTTTGGCAGTTGACGGAGTAATTCGGACGTAATTAGGTCATATCCCGGTGCTTTGCCAGTTTTTAAACATTTAACTTCTGTTTGGACTTCGTTGGGTGTACAGTGTCGAATGGGTAAATGGAGTTGGAGTGGTGATTTGAGGAATTCGAGAATTTCGTAATCATCTTGTGGAGTTCTGTCTGATTCGTGCGGTTGAAAGGTTGCAGCTAAGTGTTCGCCGAATACCACCGCTTTATCTTTGTCACATCGGGCCCAAGAGCCATCATTTTTACGAATAGGAGGATAGGGATAATAGGCTTTTCAAATTCCTATTTGCGCGCCATAAGGAGTAGTCATGGTGTTGACTGGGGATAAGTTTCGCACGTAATCATTGAACGTTTCGTTTTTCTGTTCCTTGATTAATCTTTTTAGTTGTGTGGTGAGAGTCTTTAGTTTATTTTTGTCTCTTGGGTGTCTTGTTTGTTGCCAGATCCGTCTTGCTTTTCGTTTGTCGCTGATCTTTTGTCTAATTTCTAAGGAGTAGTTAGTGTATTTGTTACATTTATGTTGTAGTTTTATGGGCGTAGCTGTCCAAGAAGCATATTGTAAGGTTTGTGTTAGTCGTTCTATTGCCGTTTCAATTTCATTTGAAGTGTTAAGTACTGCTGGAATCGATAGATGTTCATCAATATATTGTCGAAAAATGTCCCAATCCGTAAGACTGTTGTGTAGGCTGGGCCTTGCAGGCTTGTTGTTTATGCAGCTACTCAACGTGCATATTATAGCAGAGTGATCCGAGTTTAGATCGTAGCAGTCAGCAACATCGATGTAGTTGGGCGAGAAATTTTTTGTAATAAGGAAATCTAATGCATCCGTCAGTTTATTCAGATCGGTTGGCCAATATGTGGGTTTACCTGTGGCTACTGCATTATAATGATTATTTAAGATGGTTTTATATAGTTGCCTTCCCTTTGGGTTAATTAATCTGGAACCCCATAAGGGTGTTTAGAGTTAAAATCACCACCTGCTATGAACCGGTCTCCTAGCGTCCTGAAGAAGTATTCGAACTGGTTCTGCGTTATTGAATGCCGCGGAGGGCAATATACTGATGATACTGTTATGTCTCCAACGTGGTCTTTAATTTTGACATTTGTGGCTTGTATATGATATGTTTCAAATTTCTCCATTTCGTAGTGTGATAATTTGCTGCTGATTATAATTGCCGTTCCAGCGTGAGCTGTGTTGTCGGATGACAGGTGTAATAAGTTCTGTAGTTGTGGATATTGAGGTAGTTGTAATTAGTAAAGTGTGCTTCAGATACCAAGAGCAAGTCGATTTTTTGGGTGTTTAGAAACGCTTCTACTTCTAATCGGCGTTGTAGAAGTCCGTTTGCCTTCCATACAGCTATTCTTAGGGTATCCATTATTGGGAGATTTTGGTTATCAGGCTAGTGAGTAGGTTGAGCATCATAGTATTTTGTTGCATTAACTGGCTAAACATGGTTTCAAATTTGGAAAGGAACTGAGACAGGGAGATGTCATTGCTGTTTTGATTTTGATTTTGAGTGTTGTATGAGTCTGACGTTGTTATGAAATTTTGTTGTCCAGCCACGGCTGCGGCATAGCTAGTTGGAAACCTGTTTGCCCTATATGTGTTTGGTTGAATTGTGGCCGCCTTTAGAGCTTGTGGTGCTTGCATCCTAGGGTTGGCGGTGTTGTTTCCTCTTTTTAACTGAAGTTGTTGGTAGATAGAGCATCCTTTATAGTTTGCTGGGTGGGCTCCATTGCACAATGCACATGTAGCAGGAGTGTCTTTGTACACGTCAGGGTATTGTGGTTACCACCACACTTTACGCACGCGAATGGTTTTCTGCAGTAAGTTTTACTGTGTCCGTATGCTTCACAACGAGTACACTGGATGATATTGGTTTTTTTCCTTGGTGGCTCAACTGTAATTATCATATTAAATAGAGATCTAAGTTCGTATATCTCTTTGTTGTTACTGGCAGGCTCGAGGTCAACAAAGAATAAAGGAAGTGGTGTTTTGTCTACCCTGTGTCTTATATTCATTAAATTGCGTACAGCATTTCCTTTCTCTTTCAATTCTTCTTTTATCAACGCGGTATCGACTGTTGGGTGAAGGTTTCTGATTACAACTCTAAATGCCCTTTCTTCTTGAATCTGATAAGAATGAAAAATAATTTTCTCGTCATCAAGATGTCTCACAAGTTTTCGATATGTTTCAGGGTTATTAGTATTTATCTTGACGACGTTGTTTGCTAGTGTTTTTGAGTTGTATTGTTCAGTTTCTAATACTTTTGTCAGATTTGTAATCATTGCGTTATAATTTTCTACTCCGTGTATATATACTGGAGGGGGTTTCTTAACTGCAGCTTGTGGTTCGTCTCTAGTTGTTTCCATTACGTTATCTTCGTGTATGTCATTTAATAAATTAAATCTGTTGTTATCGATGATTTGGCTTTGTAATTCGAGGTTATTATCAGGGAGCGTGAGCATCTTTTCTCTTTTCATTACTTGCCACTCATGAGAGCTCGTTTGGGGTTGGTCATCGTTTGTTGCGGTCATTTCAGGTGCTGAATGCTGGTTATTAGGATTTTGTGGCGGACAGTGCATGGGTTGTGGAATATTAGTAGGATAAGATACATATGGAACATATGTTTGGCTTGATAATAATTGTTGCGTAGGAGGATTAGTGTAGGGCGTTAATGGCTGGTTTTGATATAATAAATGATGTTGAGAAATTGTAATTTGTTGTTGAGCAATAGGCATTTGTGGTTGAAACGGAAACATATTTAAAATAAATAAAATAAACTCACTGATTAATGCGGGTCACTGGCATTCGAGTGCATGCATAGATAACACGCGCGTCACAGACACTTCCACTCATCTACGAGGCCAGCGGCCGAATCCAATTAATACATATAAAAGTAAATATTTTATTGTATGCAAAAGCTGTTTAATATATGGAATGATGCAGATAACACGTTAAGAATAAAAATAAGTATACACGAAACAAAACTATTTATAAGAAATATAAAAGAAATTAATAATACAAGGAACATCAAAGAAACGGCAAACAATAAAAATATATAGGGAGTATATTAAAAAACAATAAAAAAATATATCAAACATGCAAATTGAACAAGGAAGGCTAAAAGATAATAAAAAGATAAAAGAAAAACTGTGATATGGAAACAAATCTGGGACATTCTAGAAAATGTATAAAAATAAAATAAATGCTACAAAAATAAAATAAAATACTTAGGTAATATCTTTAAAAAAACAAATTGCAGCTATATAATAAACGAAAAAATTAAAAACATAAAAAAAAAACATCAATAATAGAAAAACTTGAGGAAAATTAATGGACATGGCTAGAAAATGTAATTATAGTGAAGTAGTACTAGTTAAAGAGTTAGCGGAAAAAGGTAAAAACAAAAAAAAGGGAAAAGGAAAGAAACCAAGACATAAATAGAAAAAAGAAAAGCAAAACGATACAAGAGAAATAAGGGAACTAAGAAACATTAAAATGGAAGACATAATCTACAGAAATGAGCCCAGAGAAACATATATCTGACGCTCTATAATAGTATAGGAAAAAAGGGAAGAAGAGAAAAAACGAAAAGGAGAAGTTTAAAGAAATAAGTTAATTTTATTGCTTTTTATTGCATTAGCATTAGTTAGTACAACTGTAGATTTAAACAAATGTTGGAATGTTTCCTTTTCTGAAACGTATTTTATATATTTGGTATTACTCTTTCTGGTGACACACTTTTATTAGGCAAATATCTCGGCTATGTTCGTTAGTGGACAAATCGGTCAAATGGATGGGGGAAAACGGCGAACTATTTGTAACTTCTACAGTTTTCGTCAAATTTAGATCAAATTTGGCACGTATACCTTTTAAGTATATATTTAGATTAAACGGATCGGATGAGGGGGTGGAAACTAAAAATATTTTTAATTTTTATGCGTAACACAAAATCCTTAGCAGATTTGTATCAAATATACTTGCCATTTGATGGGAGGGGCACAATGGAACTTTTAAATTTTAGCAATGCCAATTCAAAGGTTTCTTTATGTTGAACTTATTGAATATACTTTTCACATTTGAAGCTGAGAAACAGGGCAGCCCACAAAGTTTTAATTTTTGTAACACTTTGACTGAGTACGTAGGACGCAGCACTGCACCTATTGGATACGACCACCCTATAAAACAGGAGACTTGGTTACATTTTATTGATCTGTGACGAGACGGTAGGAAGCTCATACCAACTCTGTTTATGTGTTTACGGTGGTACTTGAGAGTCTTAGACATTTAAACAAAATTTGCGTATTAACCATCTCTAAACGTTCCTTATAACGTTAAGATTGGGGGAGAGTGATAGTCAGTCGAGAATGTCCTTGTGTTTTTCTTGAAACCACCGTCGAACGTTCCATGTGAGTTCATACAACTGGTTGTCTGACTGAAAAGTAAATGCGTGACCTACCATAGCATTTGAAAATTTGTTTTTGCCAGTTCTAGAATCTTCGCGTACTATTTCTAATTTTGCTTACGTGTCAATATTACTAAGTCAAGCGGTCCAATATAAGATATGACTCCTGATACTATGACTAAACCAACAGTAACTCGTCGTTATGACAGTATCACATCTTTTTTACATAAATCATGCCAATAACAGAAAAACCCATCCAGTTTATTAAATTTGATTTCTTAACAAAAAATTACATTTTGACACACTAGTATTCCAACTCATTTTTGTCTGAGCAAATCGGAAACGGGCAGAGCAATAGTTGTTGGATTCTTCGACTTTTTAATAGTAGACAACTTTTAAATGGCTTTAAATTCGCACTGATGCGTTTGTTCTCACATTCTTTTAGATTTGTTCGACTGTTAATGGAAAATTCGGTGCTTCTCGCAGTTTAACCCGACGTTCGCTCTCAGTCGTATCAAATTTTATAAGCCCATTAAAACGGGTTTTAAAATTTTTGGAATATTTCATGAAACTACTCACAACTAGGTGTACAAGACCTATTTTTCTAGCAATAGCTAGCAGAAGAATATTCCTCTTTCATTTCATCAGCTCTCCTCCAAGGTCGTTAATGACTAATGACTGGTTTGTCGCAGATTTTCATATTTGTGATTCTACAGTCTTGTTTTTCATTTCTACGTAACTGCCACTGTCCGAGTCTGTTATTAATTGCTTAATATATTGTAGGGGTGGCTTTCCTCTTGGGTTTTTCTAAAATATTTTTCCTTCTATTATAATTTTTAGCAGTCGTTTTCTTCTCATTATGTGGCCCATTGTTTACATTCGTCGTTTCTTTATGTGACTCCAAATTTTTCGTTTTTCTTCAATTATTATTAATACTTCGTTTGTTTTTTTAGCCATGTTTAACCTATTATTTATTTCTTCCATTATTACATTTGCCATATTGTGTATTTGAATTCACTTTACTGTCTCCCTAATAATGTAGATATTATTCATCTTTTGTTTTTTTCTTGAATATTTCATCATTTTTGTCTTAATTTTGTTTAACTTAATGCTGTAGCTGCTTTTAAAAGTATTGCCATGTCTTCTATTGCTTGTTTTAGCTATTCTTTTGACTCGGCGAGTAGTGCTATATCGTCGGCGTATCTTCTAATGTTAATTCTTACCCCGTGAATATATACGTCTAAAGTATGCGTCTTATTAAATTCATTAATGGCTTGTTATGTCTATATATATATATATATATATATATAAACAGTAGAGGTGACAGGCCGCAGCCTTGTCTAACTCCTCTCCTGATTCTTGCTTCTTTTTTCACCATTATCCTGTATTACTGAGATTTGATTTTTGTATAAATTGTTAATTATTCTAATGCCAATCTCTTATAATATGTTGAACAATATAGGCCAGCTCACCCTGTCAAAGGTCTTTTCCGCATCGATGAAGGCTATGTATACTTCTTTATCTTTGCTTAGCATTTTTTCTATTAATACTTTTAGGACCAGCATGGTTTCTTTCGAGCCTGTCTTTCTTCTAAAGCCAAATTGGTCTCCGATCAAATTTTCTGTTCTTTTTTGAATTATTTTCGCTAGTATTTTTGACGCGTGTGGCAGTAAGCTCATTGTTCTATGTTCTTCGCATTTGTGTGTTGGTGCCTTCTTTGGGATAGTAATTATCTTTGTTGTGGTGAAGCTGGACGGAATTGGTCCTGTGTTGTAGATGTCTTTAATTATTTTGAACATTTTATCTAGTGTCGCTGTATCTATGTTTTGATGATCTCTCCAGGTATATTATCTATTCCTGGGGGTTTGTTGTTTTTAAGGTCTTTTACCGTTTTATCGAATTTTGTTTTTAAGATACATAGATATTCATCTTCTATATTTTGCGTATTCAGCGGTTCATATAATCCACTGTCGTTTTCATTGTATAAATCTTCTAAATATTCCTATCATCGTTTAACTATCTTTTTTGTTTTCTGTTAGTATGCTTCTATTATCTTGTATTCCATGGGTCTGTATGCTTTATCAAGTTTACCAGCACTTATTTCTTGTTATATTTTTTCACAGTTGTTCTTTATGTCTTGTTATTTGGCTCTTTTGCATTTACGGTGAATTGTATTTCGCTGTTGTTCTGTATCAATGTTTTTAAATTTTCGACGTTTTTCGAACAGTTTTGTTATATCATTTGTCATCCACTCTTTCTTATGTTACATTTTCTTTATATCTAAAACGTTCTTTGTATTTTTTATTATGCCTTGTTCTGTTTCATTTCCACTAGTTTATATGTTATCATTTGGGTTGCTTAATTTATTTACTTCTTCTTTGATATTCTGTTGTAAAGTCTTAAGTGTTCCATCTTTTAAGTTTTTTAAGTTCTAGACTGTATTTTTTATTTTTTATTTTTTTAGATTTTATTATCACAATATTATGATCACTGTCAATATCTAATTCTGCATAACTTGTTGCATTTTTTATTTGGTTTTGAATCTTTGTCTGACCATAGTGTAGTCTATTCGATGGCGCTTGGTATCTACTGGCATCTTCCAAGTATAACTTGTTTTGTGGTGTTGGAATAACGTGTTTGTAATTATCAGTTTATGTTTACCGCAGAACTCAATTAGGCGTTCCCCACGCACATTCTTTTTTCCTAATGCATATCGTCCCACTACATTTTGTATTTTCTCCCCTACTACGGCGTTGCACTCACCCATTATTATTAGATTTTTGTCTATTTTTGTGTGTTTAATGAGCTACTCAATATCTTCATACATTACTTCTATTTCGTCTTCATCATGGGCTGACGTTGGCATGTATACTTGGATTGCTATTGTGTTTGTGGGGCAGGTTTTTAAACATATCTTTATTAGTTTTTGATGGTATTGTATGTATTCCATTACTCGTTTTCCTAGGTCTCTGTTCTAACTTATACCAACTCCTGACGTTTCATCTGCCTTGGTTTGCGTATTGATTATCCTGTAACTACCTTACCAAGAGGCTTGTTGCGGCCATTTCATTTTACTAATACCTAGTACTTCTATTTGGCATTTCAAGTTCTCTAATATACCACATTTTAGTTGCCTTCTTGAGTTGTTTCACCATGGAAATTCGACTGAGGAATTATTTTACTTCCGGATACCCATTTAACTTCCGAAGACATAACATATGTACTGCATTGCTAGGAAATATGAATATGACGAAGTGGTTTCGCGTTTCCCTAGTTATATAACTAAACACTACACTGTAGATAATTTAAAAATTAGCAAAAAATAACAAGCAGAATGCCACGTGGGAGTTAGTGCTAAACGGCGGAAAATGGGCCGCATAAATAAAATTAAGATCGCATTAATTAATAAAACGAACCGTGTTGGGCTGCCGTGCGGCGCCGGTTGTGGTATACTGGGAATAGCTGTTGCAAGATTATCCTCCATATTTATATAACCAATTAGCAGATGAAACCGAAAGATTAATTTAGAGCTGTTTGTTTAAAGTTGGTCGTAGTTGGGCGGCTTAGAACTTTGGCAAATGATGTAACCTCCGCCTGAATACAAATTACTGCATTGTAATATTAATAAAGCAAGAAGATGATTGCGACGTCCTTGAACCGACCGTTCCAGCTGCTTTTTATTAACACTTAATTGTAAACCAATAATCAGCTGGCGCGATATGGCATTAAAATTGGCGTGATGCCATGCTGTCTTGCCGGCTGTTTGTAAACATAATTTCGTTTACCATATCTCCTCTGTACTGTTTTCACTACATTTTATGAGCTTGCATTAATTTAACAAATTTTCTCAAACAGCGGGAGTTATAAAAATTTATTTTTTTTATTTCACTAATTTTTGACAACATATTTTATTTAGTCTTTAATCTTTCCATATGTATGTACAAATGTAAGAAACTGTTTTCAGAAAGTTTCTTACTCAACTGTAAGGTCACTAGGCGTAAGTTGGTTTTGTCTATTTTATATTATGCGTAACACTTGATATGTAAAACTTTAAATATAAATAAGAAAAAAGTCGGTATGTATTGCGTAACACTTTATATATGAAATCATAAACACGAATTAAAAATGTTTAAAGTCAATGACCTTCGATTGTGACAGATATAAATGAATACAAACAGTCGTTTTAAATATATGTATTAATTGAATATTCAATTTTTTATTTTTCCTGATTTTTATTTTTCTCGCACTTGCTTTGCGTACTATGAGATGCGTTCAAGTTCTAAGGTCTCCAAATTTTTTTCTGAAAAAGTACTTACTCAAGAAAGTTGAAACTTCTGTTATCCGTCTAGACGTACACATTTTTACAAAGTCGCCGCTATGATTCCATGGCTGCTGAGGACACTTCTTTAGGGGTGTGTTTTACCCACTGGAAAATCGCTGAGCCACAGCAACTCGATTGAAAAATGAGCGGCCACGGCGAGTGTCCTTTATTGTTGGAAATTCATGTTAGAGTCATGTGTCAACATGCCTTAAGACACCCACGCAGCCTTGTGTTTGTCAGGTCAGTATTCATGGGACTCACCTTGAAGAAACTTTTCGCATTTTTAGGTCATCATGAAAAATTGACTCCACAAACCCAAATTCCAAGTTTAGAGGCAATACAACGCACACCTAATCGACGGTTTTCCATAACAACTTGCTCCACTCGCGCAATCGTGGTTTCAGGCCGACACGTTTGTGGACGAGGCTGCTTCGGTTTATTGTCAACCCTCCACCTTCTTTAAACTTTCGCACCCACGAATGTACATTTTTAACATCCATAACGCTTTCACAGCATGTCTCGGTCAATTAGCGATGAATTTCGCTGGGGGGTTCCCCACGGAAGAGGAGAAAACGGAAGATTACATGTTGTTCATTATTATTTGAAGTATACAAAACAATACTCACTGCAATAACGGTAATTCGTACATTGTATGGTGCTGCCATCTATATTACAATTTCAGAACTATTTCCTGCGTCTTTTACAATTAACCGTATCTTTCTATTTATTCTTACTGCTGAGGAAAACAATTGGTGAACTTGGAACTTGAACGCGCCTCTCATTTGTTTTAAAAATTTATTTACATTATTTAAAATTTTCTTTGTATTTTTTTGCTCAATCTCTGTTGTAGCCTTTTTGGATTTATTTTTAGCTACGATAATAATCCTAACTTTTTAAGGGGTTTTGTATTTGTCCCGTAATTTATTAAATATTTATAACTTTTAATCTTTTTTTAGTTGTCTTTTAACTAATAGTTTTATGTTTTTTTTTCCTTTTTATTTTATTATTGTTACGTTATTTTAATTAAAGTGTGCCTCATTCTTCTCTTTCTTATTTTTGTATAGTGCAACCCCAAAAAAAAAAACTAGAACTGACTTTTCAATTCTTTGCCTGTGATATTCAAACAATGTATGTTTATATTATTGAAGGATTATCAAAAAGTCGTATCTTTAAATAATACAAAAAGTTTCTGTAAGCAGACAGTGTTTTTTCTTACAAAAAAGCAAAGTTCAGATTAAACTTACCGATTTGATATGGGGGGATGCTACAAAATTTTCTGTCACTAAAATGTATTGAACTTGGAAATCCAGATATGTAGTTTCAACAAAGTGTAGTATCCCCATATACGCAAAAAATAGTTTATTACAATTTTTGCGGATTTTTTGGAATTATGTAAAAATTGTAGACAGAAGCAAATGATTTATTTGTACAACTAACTTTGCCGAAACACTATCTTCATTAAACACACTCATCGTAATATTATGAGAAGCAATGCATCTTCAGGTTGCCCTTTGCATCTGTAGGGGGAGTAAGGACAGGAGAATTTTTTCCCGGCTCCACACTTATAAGCTTTATGCCTCAGCAGAATATTCTTCTTATAATCTAATTTAACACACCTACCACAATTGTATGTAGGTTGATCTAATCCTTGGATGTGCTCCTATAGTCCCTCGAGCGGTTAAAAATACTCTATCTATTTTGGTGACCCACATTTTATCCAGCTCTATCATTAGTCCGTATCATTGCTCTTATCCCACTTGCTACCATCGCCATCATTGTCCAATGTGAAGTACTTTATATTTCTAAAATCAGTCCAGAATTTTTTTTAATTATGAGCATTTGAGGAATCTCTGACACACTACTGATGGATACTTTCCGCCTTTTCAGAATGTTAGATTTAATCTCTAAGCGTCCAGACACATTGATAGTTTTTGAGGAGGCGGGTAATGCTACTATGACATTCGGAGAAGTTTTAGGTGCTATGGTGGTTGTTTAGATCGCATCTGTTTCTGCGAGTCTTCACGACTGTTATCCATGTCCCTGTTTACCGGGTGCTGCTTTATCATCAGGCTCTAAATACGTGGCAGAGAGGTTGTCGGGGGTGGGTTCTTTGCCAATGGGGGCGAAGGCGGCTACTTTCTTTTTTGTTGTCCGACAGGTCTTTTATTTCTAAAAACTCGTCAGCTTTCATCAGTGCCCCCGTTGGTCTTGTGGTATGTTTACTTCCCCCCTATACATGTTCTTGGAAGTTGATATATTTTAACATTAATATCGGATATATAGAGTAGTTTTGTGAAATAAAGGTTCAAAATATAAATTGCATAAAACAGGAAAATTTTGTATTTTTCTTTGGGTAACCAAAATGCAGTCTATTAAAATCCATTTTTTAGGAATATTTTGCTTTAAATAGAATTTCTGCTGGTCTCTCATTTTCCATTTTAAAAATATTTTCATTAAATATCACAAATGTGTTTACTAAATATAATAATAATAATTTTTAGACGACGTGAAGTGCTGTTAGTCTTGTTACAACGGTATATCATTTGGTAAAGTTGGTAGACTGGAAGTTGAAGTACAACCATTTCAAATCTACGTGGATATAATTTGTGGAAATTGGAATAACATTTGCAGTGCTATTTTTAGATAATTTTTATATATCAAAGTTCTATATGTCCATTATTTGTACCTTACTAATAATTTTAAAAATCGTATTTTCTTGGTATGACCATTTTCAATAATAAAATTCGGCTAGATTCTAGATATCTCTGTCATTTTAAAAGGGTGATGTACTTTAATCTTACTGGGTTAAAAAAATGTTGCTTATCGTGTCGTTTTGCTATTCTTATCGTTAGGCAGGGTAAAAATCAAAATTGGTTCTAATTCATTCTTTAGAATTTTAATTGTGCAGCGTTTGCGTTCTGAGAAGTTGGAAGTTTACATTTGTATAGTTGTTATCGTAAGAAATGGCAAAATCTACCAAAAACACCAGAAATGCCGTTCATTTGTAAACGAGGTGCTAAAGAACATAGTAGATGATGCTGATTTTTCAAAAAATTGACATTGAACGACGGAGCTAATTTTTATTTAAATGGCTTTCTGAATTTTTCAAAATTGTCGCATTTGGGGTAGTGAAAATCCACGTGATATTTGCGAAAAACCATGTATCCACAAAAAGGCACTATTGTGGATGAAGGAGTCATTGGCCTGTATTTTTTAAAGATGAAAGTGACAACGCTGTTACTGGCATTGGGAGGTGCTAAATAACTTTTTTTAACGAAACCGACAATTTGAATTTGGATGATATGTGGTTCCAACAAGACGGATTCACATGATACACTGCATAAGACACACTTTAATTCGAAGTAAATTTCCTAAATCTCGTTATATCGCATTACTGTCTTCCGTTGAAGGAATGGGTTTATACCAAGAAACCTGCTACGACTCCAGGGATAAAAGAGAATATGAAACGTGTAATTGCTGAAATAAAGCCTGTATTTTACAATGATTGTTCCAAAATTTTGGTTTATTCAGGAAAAACTTCCTGAAGTCCAATTTGGATCGCCCTTTATCAATAATTATGTTCTTCCGTGCAATTACTTTGATATATTTTGCCCTTTCCTTAATGTCACCTGTTGCCATAGGCATTCCTGCTGATCACGATTGGTCTAACGAGTGGGCTTGCCAGATTTGAACACTTGCGAACCTTCGTGTTTGCTTTATTAGGTTCTGTCCTTTTCGGACTCGCCAAATGCATAATACATGCAGCTTCGCGCCGTGCCCCACTTGCCGTTTTCGCCTCATGCCATTATCGAGCATCACGGCTCTGATCCAATACTCCATGCGCTGCATAAATACCTCCGGCAGGTTCGTGCCACCAGCCGCGACCTTGAAAATGGAAACCGGCGAAAAACGAAATTATCGCGCTGCAGTCATGCGATACCGTCAATAATACTCGAACATGCGAGCCTCGCGCTATATTTAACTTGTTGCATGCTGCTATCGCGCTGTGGCCTTACGCAAAGCATCGGGCACCGCTAAGGTCAAAATCGCAGCTTTTCCGCGCGAAATCGGCCAATAATTAGGCTCGTTAGAGTTACGGTTACTCTCGAGCTGCTCGCTTTGATCAGATCGGGCCGAAGTGCGTTTTCTGCACGAATTAAATCGCGGCAGCGCTGGCGCGCTTTAACGGTCAATTAGCTCCGAACAATAGGAAGCCGGCCGTCTCTAAATACCAGGGCTCGCGAAAGAGCACTTTACAGTTATCTAATGCCGGTGTATCGGGCCAGGCATTACGCATCTCGCGAGCTTGGCGCGTCACGCTGCGTACCTCGCCGGGTCATCTGCAGGCTTAATTTGAGGAATGGAGGAAGCGGATGGGAATTGGATTCATGGCGAGATACAAGAGAAAACTGAACGGGTGAATGGACGGGATTTTGATTTACTTGAGCTTCGCTTCTTCATCTAGAGGACTAGGGGAAGAAGGTTAATTTCCTTTTATTTAGTTAGTTCTTTTATTGAATCTAATCTTGTTTTACTCTAGCCTGCAAATTTAACCAGAAAAGATTTACTTTGGATAAGTGAGGAATTATTTTTAATAAATTGTTAAAGTTCTTTTTATGGAGTTGAGTTTTTTTTTTAATTTAAGGAGGTGAAAGTCACTCGAAATACGCTTCGATGAATACCAATTTCGAAGAAGGTACTTATAATGCACCACAATGCTTGATGTAAAAGATTTGTTGCGACGAACTTAGCAGTTTTGTCATACTTTTTTTAAACCAATGCAGCGGCCTTGTTGGTTGGTGTTATGATAGAGTGAAAAGCTTTAAGAATGACAATCAAAATGGTGGAATTTTTAATTGTTTGTTTTATTCTTCAATTCACTTTACTTGGGTAAACTTTTGAAGATAGTATTTTAAGTTTAGAGGACAAATACGGTTACTGATGAGAAATTTTTTTATCTTGGTTAATGTAACCTTCTTGTGTTTTTTTTTTGATTATATTTAATGCAAATATACATATTTCTTCAAAACACTACTCTTTATACAATTCTATATCTTTTGAAAATCCTTTCAAGTCTCTTCCATAAGTTATAAGCATTCACGTCACTAGAAGATTTTAATCGTTAGAGAATAGTTTTATTTAAGGGCCCCTATGAGATTTTATTACCTGTTACTATATTGTTCACAACGAAATGTTTCATTTTCAAATTACATCAAAGTACCTGAACGTACCCTAATAACCAACACTGTACTTAAGAAACTCACAAAAAAGGATTAGCGTTTTTGGCTACCTTATTTTATGCTTGTGTGGGGAAAGGCTATTTTCTTGATAAATAGAAATTTGCAAAAATTCTTATGTTCCACCAGCTTGAAAGAGATAAAAAAGCCACCGCTGCTATGGTCCTATAAGTCTACTACCAACATCCTGTTGTTCATCGCTTGAAGACAAAATTTTTATACTATCAATTCTATTATATATATCCAATATGATAAGAATTCATGCAGGAGTTCCTCAAGGCAGCGTACTTGGGTCAATGTTATTTAATTTGTTCATTTATGACATTCCTATACGCAAACTAAGCAGCATTGCACTTTTGCTGATGATGCATGGTTTTCAAATTACACTCTCTTGTCTTCGACTAGCAACTGATACACTAAACAAACGGCTCGGCAAATGGTGTATATCCCTTAATTCAAATAAATATGTAATTAAAATCTTTACACTTAAAAGAATTAAAGGACATCAAAATATTAATATAAATGGAACCGATACTATTTAGAACTCGTCGACCAAAGCCCTAAAATATCTTGAACTTTATGCAAACATTCAACTTTATGAAGAATTTATATCAATAATAGATTCAAGCACGTTTACACCAGGTTTAATTAATTAATCGGAATACACTATTATACTGTATATAGTACTTTTTCGGCCTTACCTATAGCTATCCTGCCTGGAGCACAACTTCAAAAGCCAATATTAAACAACTTCAAGTATTTTAAAATAAGGCTTTGTGTACAGCTATGAATGCTCCATGGTACTGGGTGTCCAAGAAATATGACCTGATGGAAAAAATGATTACAGAAAACTATGATGGATATTCTAATCAAATTAATTTTATTTTTAATATAAGATTAAAGACAAATTAACAATATTTTCAAAATGACCCTCATCGTTAGCTATGTAAGCGACTCAAAAGATTTGATTTATAAATTTAAATTTATTTTGGCTGCTGTACTTGAATCTTATAAAGAAATGAATTCAGGTTTTCTTCTAAATCACTCCTACGTCGCTTTTCGGCATATCTAAATGCTTTGAACCAATCTTTATGTAGTGAGATGTTCTCTTAGTGAAAAGTTTCTCTCATACGTTGAATGGTCTTTTCAGTCCTTACATAGTGAGTGGTCTCTGTATAACATTGCTTTTAAACTTTTTTTTTATTATCATAGATTAGCTGGATCTGCAAACAAAGCACGGCTTTGGTGCAAGGACAACTTAGAACTAGGAGTACGTTAATTTTTGAGAGAGGATTAAGTGAGCGTATTCACACCTCTGAGTTAAAACATTTGGTTTATAATATCACATTAGGATTAGTTAATCTATAGTAGGTTTTGTGGTAGCTTACGCTTAATCCTTGAGTGTATGTTCTTTTGACCGAGGTTTAATTTAGTTGCTCTTGAGCACATCACTAATTTTTTAAAGAAGTTACTAGTTAGTTTGTGAATGTAGGCTGTAATTAGTGGAACACTTAACTTTTGGTGTATTTGGCTGTTGCGTATGAACCAAGGGCAGTTAATTGCAAGCCGTAGCACTTTGTTCTGCATGGTTTGAAGTTTCTTCAATGAGGATTTGGTTGCGTTACTCCAAACTGGGTATGCATAAGTTAATATGGGCCGGAGAATCGCCTTATAAGCATTCAGATCTAAGATGCGATTTTCGGTTGATCAAAGGGTACAATAGAATGAGTCTTGTGTGGCACTCATTAATTTTTTTATTTAGGTGATATCCCCAGTTGAGTTTTGTATGTAAGTGGACTCCTAGGTACTTTACTGCAGCATCTTTTGGGTTCCATGGTACATCATCGTTGTTTAGTCTGATTGTTGGGAGATGGCGGTAACGTTTGAGTGTAAACATCTTTGCTTGCGATTTGGTAGGATTGATTTTTACTTTCCACTTTCGATACCAGTCACACGTTACGTTTACTGCGTTTTGTAGTCGTTCTGTTGTTGTTTCAATTGTAGTGCCCTGCGTTAGAATCGCCGTATCGTCGGCAAACATGGCTAGCGTTGAATTGTTTACTGTGGGCAAGTCATGTACATAAAGATTAAATAAGGTTGGTCTCAAAAGGCTACGCTGAGGGACTCCTGCTTTTGTTGTTTTGATGCTAGAAAGTGTTGCGTTGATTCTTACTCTGAACGTTCTGTTGTTCAGAAAGGAATTTATAATTTTTATTATATAAGCTGGGATGCGTAGCTTTATCATTTTGTACAAGAGTCCTTCAAGTCAGACTTTATCAAAGGCTCTTTCCAAATCTAGGAAGATTGCTGCGGTGTACTTCTTTTCTTCAAACCCCTTCTCAATGAGTTCTGTTAATCTAATAAGTTGGTGAGCTCTTGAGTACGACCGTCTGAACCCAAACTGGTGAGGCGCAATGATTTCGTTTTCGAGTATAAAGTCCTGCAGGCGAGTGCGTATCACCATTTCCAGGAGTTTGGCTAAGGTAGATAATAAGCTAATAGGTCGGTAGCTATCAGGGTTGTGCTTGTCTTTTCCAGTTTTATAAATTGGTAGTACGTTCGCAGTTCGCCAAGGTAGTGGAAAATATCCTAGCCTCATACAGCCATTACAAATTGAGGTTAAGTAAGCTACAGCTTTTTTGGATAAGTGTTTTAATATTTCGTTGTTTATCAAATCTGGTCAGGGACTTGCGCTTAGGAAGGCGCTGTATGTGTAGCCGGAGTTCTTGAGCAGACACAGCGGTTATTTCAGTAGTCTCCCGCAAATGGAAGTCAGCTATAGTGTTTGCTATTTGGGTCGCAAGTGGAGGGTCATGTTCGTCTGCATTTGGCGTAAAGACTTTCTCTAGGTGCGTGGTCAATATTTCTGATTTTTCTTTTTCAGATGAGTAAGTTGTGTTGTTATCTATTAAAGGGTAAATAACATTTGGTTGTCTTAATAGTCTTTTAGTTGCCTTCCACATATTGGAGTCAACAGGATGGATATCTTCAAGGTAATTATTGTATCTTATTATTCGAAGGTTATCTAGCTCTTGTTTTACTAAATGATTTAATTTGTTAAGTAACGTTTTGTAGTAGGGTAGTCGTGTTCTTTGCCAGTCTCTTCTGTATCTGTTTTTTGATCTTATAAGTTTTATTATGTAATCAGGTGTTATGTTGTGCGAAGCAACACTTCTTTGTTTCCGTGGTGTTGTAGCTTCTTGTGCGCTTTCTTGTATTGCAGCCGTGTATTGTGTTATTGCCTTCATCGATGCACATAGGGAATTGTAGCGGTCCCCTCCAATTTAGTTTTTGGTCTAGCTTTTTTTGAAAAGTGTTCCAGTTAGTTATTCCATCAACAAGTTTAGGAGCAGCTGGCTTTATTTGAGGCATGTCAAAGAAGGACATGATTACGGGGAGATGATCCGAGTCTAGTTCATTAGTTACCGTTTGTTGGATTGGTTTTTGAAGATTCTTGTGTAGCACAACGTCTAAGATGTCAGGCTGATGGTCAGCCCTGCACGGGTAATAGGTAAACTCATTTGATGCTGATATAAGTATGCAATGGTTCGCCATAATGTTGTGTAGCCTTATACCCTCAGGGTTGATAGTTGGGCATCCCCAGGTGGTGTTTTTTGCGTTTAGATCGCCTAGTAACATCGTAGGCTCTGTATCGTTGAATAATTTATCTATGTCAGAGTCTAATAGTCTTTTGTTGGGTTGTTTGTACGCAGCGATTCATTTTAGGGGGCGGTTACTGCCCATGTGTACTTGTATGGCTATAGCTTCTAAGTTTTCAATATCAATGGGATGCAGTAGGTGATGTTTTATTTTTTTCTTTACTATGATCGCTACTCCCGGAGGCTTTATCAGCTACTCTATCTTTTCTAATTGGAATAGTCAAGGTTAATTTAGTAACTATTTGATGTTTATTTGGGTCATTAGTTAGCAAAGTAGGAAGTATAGATGCTAATAATGGCGTTAGTTTTTCTAAGTGTGGAATGAGTAACTCAACGAGTTTTGTTAATATAGTTGTGACAAGGTCAGTTGTGTTTTGAGATTCTGCGGCCTAGTTGGCATTAGCTTGAGGTGCACGTCCTTGGCGTTGACCAGGTGAGGGCGTCTGGGTTACTTGGCTCTCCTACTTAGTTAAGGTTGCTTGTGCAAATGTCTTATTCGGTGTTCTGTAACTGCATCCTCTATAGTTTACGGGGTGTTTTTCCAAACAGTTAATACATTGTGGGTCCTCACTTGGTTTTTTGGGACAGTTATCATATAGGTGGTTACCTGCGCATTTCACACATCGTGGCAGAGATCGGCAGTAGCTTCGCGTATGACCATATAGTTGACATTCTTTACGCTGCGGGATTTCTGAAGATTTTCTTCGTGGCTCAACCTCGATTACGCAATAATTAAGTCTTGTTAAGCTAAAGATTTTCCTACCTTCCTGTGTACTTTCAAGATCCACTGCACATAGGAGAATTGGATATCTATTCTTGTTATACAAGCGCGCGATGTTTCTAATGGGGTGTTTTAAGGCTTTTAATCCAGTTTCTATTTCTTCTTCCGTCAGTGATACAGGTATATTCCGGATAATTACTGAGAGATTATTTGCTTCCGGGTCCTTAAAAGTGTGATAACTTAATTTCATTTCACTGTAGTGTTTTGTCATACATCGATAATCTTCTATGCTTGTTAGGTTGATCTTTAGTTGATTGTTTTTGTGAACTGTTGAAAATTCAGATTTGGTTTTCCCTGTGATTAAGTTTATCAGCATTGTGCAAATATAAAAGTGGAATTTTTATTTTCTTTTCAGCGGGCACTGGTGTGGATTGTGGTGGATTACCGGTATCCATTGCATTGATTGCCGCAGCGTGCTTGCCTTGATAGATAATTTTGCCTGCATTTTCTATTTGTTTTTTATTTAAATAGAATTTGTTTTTTGAGATTAAATTTTTTGGTTCGAACAAATAATTTTATTGGGTTCATATTCCGACGTCGAAATATTGCCACTGTTTCCTTTATTATCATTAGCGCTCATAATGGTCAGGAACCCCTCCGCAGGGGTTCTATTATAGTGAATTTAGTACTTACTATTATTAATTGTTGTAGGAAATGCACTATCACTAGTAACAGCCGCAAGCGGCGATCACACGCGATAGTCGTTGACACTTATACTTTCGAGCGAGCGGAGCGGAACACCAGTCTTAACGCTAAGAAAGTCAAATTGCAACTCCGCTTTTAAACTGATTACTGCAAATAAAAAAAATATTGAATTTTTTGTGGCACTACAAAACACGTCTTTGCATTTGTTCGTCAATTAATGTGATACACAAAGGAAAAAAATCTCACTCGAAGATGGTATGATATGTTTATCAATTCTATCTAAAGATAGGACACAAACCATCTTCCTAATAGCTGCGTTGTTCTTCTTCGTTACAGATGAGGATGGTACCACTTAATTATGGTGATATAATGAGGATAATCATTTTCCAACACAGGAGCCCTTTCCCCCAAAGACTAATCAACATCGAGCAAAGTCATAGCACAAAAATTCTGTTTTTGACTAAGATGATATTGTGCGCTTTTTTTACTGTCGCAGTTCAAAAGCAACTAAGACTGAAAGGTCATACTCCCATCGGCTGCTCAACACGATTGAACTTGTGGCTTCGCCATATTGTTGAAGAAGTTATAAAACTTTTGATATCATAACCATGTTTACTGTATTAAACAGTCTTATTTTGCTTCTTCTATTTCTTCTTTATTTAAATCGGCTCGCTATGTTTATTGCATTTAAAATTTCTGTTCTAAGCTTGATTGAGTTTAGGCTGATGTTTATGTTTGGTCTAAATTAAGCAAATTTTATAGAAAATTGTGCAAAAGATGAATCTCTTGTTTTTAAAACATGCCTCCATCACGCGTTTGTATTAAATAGTCGGCTAAATTGAAATTATACATTTTATCAACGACTTTGGTGTGATGGTCTTTTTTTAAATATCTTGAATGAGGCCCATTATTTTTATTGTTTAATAACCTTAGAAAAACGAGCAAGAATCATTATTTTAGAATTATTTTTTATAGTACTAATACGACGAAGAAATAGTCTTCTACTAGGGGCTCTAAATTTTTTGGCGGATGTTGTGGATATGCCTATGTTAACTACAGAAATTGTTAAATGAACTTTTATTCAACGATTAATATTAGTATTTTTTAAGCTCATCCAAAGAATAAATAATGAAGATTTGTTTCTTATATTTACAATGTTTAATACCATTTCTTACATATGGATCTTTATTTGCTTATAACGTATTGTTTCTTTTGTAAAGTTATAGTTGACTTCTGCTCTTAAAAGTCGAGTTTTGTCATAATGTAAGCCAAACTATTTTCGGCTTTTGTAATACAAACAAAAATTAATATTTTTTAAAAATATATTATGCCTGCTTATTATTTTTAGTTATTGCCTTGGTTTATTAGAAATTAGAATAGATATGCAGTTTTTTGTCTTTTCATATTCTTTCTATTTGTTTTAGGTCTATATTTGCTTTAATAAAGATATTTCAAAATAGTTCAGATAAACTAATTTTTTAGGGTTATCCCTATAGAATCATTGCATCAGTAATAATAAGAAACTTACAATTACGCTAGTTTTAGTTTTCCAGTTATCGATTTTTCTCGTCCTTTTGCGATTTTACTTACTAGCTTTTTTGTTGGTTAATTTTTCATTTAATGTCTACTTATTTATTTTGTAATATTTATACCAAGTTTAAATTTCAAGGGCTGTATTAGACTGTATTAGTTGTTTTTATAAAGAAATTAGCTGTGGGAATTCAATCAGAACTATTTGCAAAAAAAAATAAAGGAGCAATTTTTGCATTATTTTCTGCTTAGTTACTTTAATTTATTTATTTCCTATTTTTAATGTATCACCAATTGGGTGTTTTGTTTTTATTTTTTTAAACATTTCATTTATTACAAGATGATAATAAATTTATAGAAGTTGTAATATCAATGTAGGTAGCTTGATGTGATAGTGACTGGTTTTACTTACTTGATTTGTTTTGTTAGGTTTTTCTCTTGGAGATATTTTGTTTATAATGTGGAAGCTATCAGTTAGTCAGACTGTAACGTGAGTAAATTAAATATAAAAATGTATTTATTAGAGACATGAAAACAAAGGGGCCTACATTATGAGGGTTGTAGGTAGCTAGAGGTGCCTAGAGAGGACGTTTTCCTAAGATGTCTTCCACCACCGCTTTTTTTATTCAGTATTATGTTGTTAGAGCAAAAGCTCCTCTAGTCCGTTACAATTTATTTTTATAAAGTTATAAATTTTCTCGACAAATGGGGTAAAAGCATCCAAATTATTGAGCGGATTTAAAGTATATTTTAGAAACAGTACCATTAAGACTTAAACACCAACTTGACTGAGCAAAACATTTCCGTTCATTTTGTTTCTAACAAAAGTTGTATATCGTCGTAAAAGATGCAAATATCCAACTCAAGACGGGATGCATTACAACAAACCTCGCTTGCATAGAGCTGCCCAAACTCGATAAAAAAATTGAGAATTTTCTCTGGACTAGAATAAACACCCTTCCTACAATCCAGATTTATCATCTTGTAATTATTGTTTATTTCAATCACTAAAAAAGGCACTTGAAAAATAAAAGATCTAAGGATAATGTAGCTGTCGAAGTGATTGTGCGCGATTGGCTCTTGTCACTACTAACTTTATTTTACAATGTTGATATCAAGAAACTACTCACTGGGAAAATGTATTTTACAGGCGGCAGTTTATGTAAAAATAACTTGGTACATCCTTATTGTTATGATGCTTTGATAAATTAAGAAAAGAAATTCCGGTTTATAAAGTGTGTTTTTTATAGAGGTATAGAACTTTGAAATGGAATAAAACAAAGATGAATTTTTTAAATTGACATGAAATTTACTTTATTCGAAAGATAATCTTCTGGCATTATAATTTAAATATGACTTCTGGCATATGACCACCACGGCTGACTCGGAAGTAGTCTAATCTGGAGGTCCAATTTTCGATGACTTTTCCAACATTTGTGGCCGTATATCGGCAATAACGCGGCGAATGTTGTCCTCCAAGTGGTCAATCGTTTCGGACTTATCGGCGTAGATTAGCGACTTCACATATCCCCACAGAAACTAGTCTAGCGGCGTTAAATCGCACGATCTTGGAGGCCAATTCACGGGTTCGAAACATGAAACTATGCGGTTACCAAACGTTTTCTTCAATAAATCAATTGTGGCACGAGCTGTGTGACATGTTGCGCCGTCTTGTTGAAACCACAGCTCCTGCACATCATAGTTGTTCAATAGATGAACGAAAAAGTCAGTAATCATGGCTCTATAGCGGTCACCATTGACTGTAACGTTCTGACCAGCATCGTTTTCAAAGATGTACGGACTAATGATTCCACCAGCCCATAAAGCACACCAAACAGTCAGTTTTTCTGGATGTAACGGTGTCTCAACATACACTTGAGGATTACCATCACTCCAAATACGGCAGTTTTGTTTATGGACGTATCCATTCAAACAAAAGTGAGCTTCATCGCTAAACAAAATTCGCTTATGAAAATCGGGATCAACGGCAATCTTATTTTGGGCCCATTCACCGAATCTACGCCTTGCTAGGTGATCGTGTGGCTTCAATTCTTGCACGAGTTGGATTTTGTAAGCACGCAAACCAAGATATTTCCGCAAAATCTTCCAAAAAGTGGATGGACACATATCCAATTCCTGTGCACGATGGCGGATAGACTGATTCGGGTCTTCCTCTACGCTGCGCTCTACAGCAGCAATGACTTCTTCTGTACGCACTGTACGACGTCTCTGTGGATGCGTATTATCATTTAGAGTAAACGTGGTGCGAAAACGTTCCATAGTTAATCGAATTAATTGCTCTGATGGACGATTATGTTGACCGTAAAATGGACGTAGTGCGCGATACGTATTTCGAACAGAACCATGATTTTCAAAATAAATTTGCACAATTTGAAAGCGTTGTTCAGGCGTCAGTCTATTCACGTTGAAATGCCAAACCAAACTAAACATAAATCACTTGACAGCTGATAAAATGGCCGCCAGTTAAAAAAGTGTTGCCAACTTAGTTTTATACCTCTATAAAAAACACCCGTTACTTCACTTATCAACAAAATTTTCTAAAAATGAAAAGTTACAGGCTCGGTGTTTCTTGCTTTTTAAAAACTATAATACGGTATTGGGAGTTTAGTTTTAATAAAGATTTCCATTGTTAGAAAGAAAGCACATTATCCGAACTCCGCAATATTTTTTGGAAAAAAATTTCAGTCGATATCAAAATTCTCATAGTTGATATTAACCGAGCAACTCTTAGTTTGATAGTAATGAAAGATCTTTAAATCACTTCAAATAAGTTACAGAAATAATGCCTATATATTCGAAAAAATCTGTACGACTGGAAACAACTAAAACATCGCGTTTCTGATTCACGGTTAAATAGTTGAGGAGACTTACAATAACAAAAACGATTAGAAGTGGTGGAATTTGTTACACAGCCAAAACTCCTCTTGTCTTTATACTCAAAAGACTCAAAGTAAATTAGTAGAGATACCGAAATAATATTTTAAAAAGTTGTTCTGCTACCTTGGGTTTAAGAACATTTGGCGATCAGATTTGGACATTTTGGCAGGACTCCACCCCTGTTTACAAGGAATGATTCAGGCAAAATGGTGCACAGAAAAATTTTCTGATTTTATTAGCTGCCGAATTTGCCTGTTCTAAGCTCTGTAGACTACTTTGATCATTTTTGGAAACCCGAATTTGAAATTGCAGAAATGCTTTTTCATAATGAAACAACTTGACAGCAGATGAGGTGCATCGTTTGGCGCTGTGTATTACGGTTAATTTGAAACTTTAATTACATTTGTTCTTCCTTCGGTTAAATTTTATTTCCTTAACACTAACCTCACAATAAAATATTTAATATTTTCAGTTAGCTGCTTTGTTACTACATTTCAATCTTACAGTTTCATTGATGATTTCTCCTGCAGAATTTTTTTATTTTGTTTTGATTTTCTTATATTCACGTATCTTCCTTTTGTATAAGAGTGCAGGCATTTTTGCTATACAGGCAGCTTCGGAAGGTCTGAAGATTGTCAAGTTTCAATATATCAGAGAGACATTTAATGTATTCAAATCCTACTTAATTAATTTGATTGTATTTTTATAGTTGGTTTAGAAAAGTACAAAGTGAGACATATGTTGTTGATTTTCGGGTTGTGAAGCCGCGATTGGGGTTTGTAAACTTTAGACGTTTCGTCTATAACTGCGCCGGACATCTTCAGAAAAAGTTTTCTGTTTTATATCCTGTAATGGTGCTAGCCTTGTTGACGCTTCGCATTTATTTGAAAATCAGACCGCAACTATGTTGTGTTTGGTTAGAACAAGTGAAGTGAGTGAGCTATGTTAAAAGCGAGTGACTTGTATTTAGTTTAACATTGCTAAATTTAACACTTACAAGCCTGACTAATGTTTAGGCCTATATAAAGGTGGGGTTGAGGAAATTCAGTAAGTAGAAACATCGCCAATTGAGCAATGTAAACGTTTATTGTGAAATATTTTGAAACTTTTAATTTCTTTAAAGCTGATATTTTTATTATCGTTTTTGATATGTTCTAATTTTGCCAAATTAATTGATTAAGCTTCTCCGTTTTTTTAATTGCTATTGTGTAGAGCAATTTATTTATTTTTTAAGTTGAAAGAGGGTAACCTAGTTTTCTACTGCTTATTTTGATATATAATGTTGCTATGTACACTTTCTACATTTGGCGTATAATCAATCACTGTAGGATTTTAATATATAAAAAAATGGGTAGTGCTTTTTGTGTAGTTAAACTGTTGGGAATTTTTTTAATCAAATAAACAGGTAATAACCACTTATAAGAATTGAATTTTTTTTTATTAGAGAATTTATTGCAAATTTATGTAAATAATGTGATGGTGTTGCTAAATGTCATGAGTTGGGCTCCATCCACTGATGGGTCTCCAAGATTCACTCGACGAGATCTTCAGGCCACTGCCTTTTGAGTCTCCGATTTGCGGGTTGGAGGTTGTAGAGGTTGGCGATGTGTTGATTGGTGTGATTCAATGTGCGGTCTCGGCTAATGCGAGTTGAAGTTTTGATGACATCTTTGATGAAGGGAATTCTGAGATCGTGATGCAGAGTTTGGTTACTGATGTACCATTGAGCGTTTGCCAGGACTGTAGAATCTTGGTATTGGAGGGTTTGCTACATCCCCAGAGCTCGATTCCGTAGGTCCATACAGATGGTTTTATACAGTAAAATTTTATTTTCGATGCTTGGTTGCGATTTACGCCCGATGAGCCAATATAAATTTTTTGTTTTTAAATTTAGTTGCTGCCGTTTGGCTTTTATATGGGGTTTCCATGACAGCTTTTGGTCAAGGTGGAGTCCTAGGTATTTAACCTCAGTTTTTATGGGAATGGGGTGATTATAAATAGTAACTTGTGAACAGGTGGAGCGTTTTGTAGTGAATGTGATTTGGGTAGATTTTTCATTATTTGCTTTGATTCTCCAGCGATCTAGCCAAGTTTGTAGGAGGTTTAGGTGTAGTTGCAGCTTCTCGGATGCCCGGTTAGGATTAGTATCAGATGACAATATGGCAGTATCATCTGCAAAGGTAGCAATTAAGGTAGTGTCTGTAGTGGGAACATCTTCGGTATACAGGAGGTACAAAAGGGTCCAAGGACACTGCCTTGTGGAACTCCAGAGTTAAGGGAGTGGATGATAGTGAGTTGTCAACTTGAACCTGGAAGTGTCGTTCATTTAGTAGGATTTTAAGAAGATAAATTTGATGAGGTAACTTTCTTTTATTTTATATAGTAATCCTGTGTGCCATACCTTGTCGAAAGCCTGCTGCATATCTAAAACACTGACGCACATATTCTTCCCTTCCAGATTTTCTTTGATGTAGTTAACTATCCTATGGCATTGTTGAATGGTTGAATGCCCCTCACGGAAGCCAAACTGATGGGACGGTATTAGTTCATCTGGCTGTATTATTTCCTTGATTCTGTGTAGCAGTAATCTTTCAAATAATTTTGATAATAGTGGCAACAGACTTATCGGCCGATATGAGGTGGTTTCATGTGGAGGTTTTCCAGGTTTAGCAATCATGAATATTTTAGCGTATTTCCACTGAGTAGGGAAGTAAGAAATGGCAAGCATGCGATTAAAATCGTTGTGATGAGTACTACTGCTTTTTCGGAATGTGTTTTAGTACTTTCCCTACTACAAGGTCGTAGCCCGGGGCTTTATACGAGCTGGTTAATTTAATTTCCCTATATACTTCTGCTGGTGAAAAGGGACTCACGGGTAGGGATAATCGGTCAGGCGCGCATAAATATTCTTCTATTTCTGCATCAAAGTTTTGGTCATTAGATGTCAGTGGTGTGAAGACTTGGGCAAGGTGTACTCCGAAGGTGTGTGCTTTTTCTTCGTTTGATCTAGCCCAGCTATGGTCAGGTTTTCTTAGTGGTGGAACTAGAGTAGTAGGTCTCTTGAGTCTTTTTGTAGCTTTCCAGATAGAATAATCTACTGGACATAGGCTAGAGATGTAATGCCCGAATGTTGTATTTCTGTTTTCATGTAGAGCTTCGTGAAGACGGTGAGTTAAATTATTTAAGATGGTCTTGTCTCGAGGGTTTCTGGTCCTTTGCCATTTTCCACGTGCTCTGCGTTTTTCTATGACGAGCTGCCTGATTTATAGGGGTATGTTATATGTTACTGAATCGTTTTTATGTTCAGTCGGTGTAGCTTCCCAGGTTTGTGAGGTACTCCACGGTTTCATCAATTTCGTTTGGAGTATGCATTTTGTGGGCTAAGCTTATATTAGGGTTGATGTGGTGTTGAAATTGCTCCCAATCGGTCTTAGCTGTACAAAGCTTTGGTATTGGGGTTTTATAAATAACATTTGTACTCAAAGTAATTATTATTACACTGTGGTCTAAAAATAAATCAAAGTTGCTTTCAATTTTGCTGCACGCGTCAGGAATATCTCTGGTAACTGCGAAGTCAAGCAGGTCGGGAATTTTATTTAGATCTGACGGCCAATAGGTCGGTTCGCCGGTAGATATATATTTTAGATTATGTTGCTGTATGGTTTAAAAGAGTGCTCGTCCTTTGGGTGCAATCAACCTGGATCCCCAGGTAGTGTGTTTGGCATTCCAGTCATCTGCTACAAGGAAGCGCGGTCCTATTGGTAGTAGAAATTCTTGATATTCTTCAATTGAAATGGTGTGCCTAGGGGGACAGGGCCATTGGAATAAATTTATTTTTATCAAAGCGCTTTGGATTTTGTTAGTTGCATAGGGTGGTAGCGGGTAGTGGTCTATTGCTGTTCTTATTATGACTGTTGAACCTGCGTGGGCAGTTCCGTCCGGGTGATTTCCGTAATATATAGAGTAATATGAATTTTTATAACTGTATTTAGTGTACAATGGCTCTCCGCTATCAGCAGAACGTCGATTTTATTGATAATTAAAAATCGAGTGACTTCATGTACATGGTTTTTCAGCCCGTTTGAATTCCATTCCGCTATTCTTATCGAAGTAGCCATTATTGGGTTACCTTATTAATGACTACGGAAAGCATAGATAAAATCATGCTGTTCTGATTTAATAATTGAGTGAACAGATTTTTGAATTCGTTTAAGAAGGTGTTTAATTTATCGGCTATCTCGTCATTATTGTCAGTTTTTCTTGCAGCTACTTGTGAATAACTTGGGTATCTTTGAGAGGGATTTTTTAAGATTTGCGGGCTAGTTGGTAAACTTATTACTGGGTTTATTTTATTTGGTGTTCTTATAATGAGTTGTTTAGATGTGGTTCGAGTTTTTAAGTCTCTATAGACCGTGCATCCTTTATAATTTTTGCGGGACGATTGCCGCCGAACAAAGCACACGTAGCAGGAGTATTCTTAGATTTGCTGCAGGTTTTGCTATCATGTTGTTGTCCACATTTTACGCAGTAGTAGGGCTTGCTGCAGTATGTCTTGGAGTGGCCATAGGCTTGACATCGTGTAAATTGTACTATATTGTTATTAATGCGCGGTGCTTCTACTCTTATTTTTGAATTTTGGAAAAACTCGACTTTGTAGATTTCTTTATTATTTGGTTTTGGTTCGAGGTCGATGAAAAACATTGGCAACGGTTGTTTAGTTACTCTATGCCCGATATTCATGATGTTCCTTATCGAGTGACCTAATTCTTGAAGCTCAATCTTTATGTCTTGGGTATTAATTGAATGATGAAGGTCTCGTATGACCACCCGATAAGCGCGTTCTTCTTTGATTTGATAGGTGTGGTGGACTATGTTTTCTTCTTGTAAATGTGAGATTAGTTTTCTGTATGCGTCGATAGTATTGGTATTTATCTTAAATGTGTAGTCTGACAACACTTTAGAGTAGAATCTTTCTTCTTCAATGACTTTGTTTAGGTTATCAGTCATGGCTTTAAAGTCTGTAACACCGTAAATATATACTGGTGGGGGGTTATGGTTCGGTAGTTGAGATTTTGTTTGGGTTTCACTGTTATCATTCGGGTTGTTATTTTCTTCATGTTCATTGAATACTTGAAATCTATTTGCCGTGTTTATTGTGGGAGCGTTTTCGACAGTTTGTGTTAGTCGCATTCGTTTTCTTTTCTTAGTAAAAGTTTGCCACGAGTGTTTTTTATTATTGTCCTCTTGGTTTGTTATCATTGTTTCGTCATCGTCAGTTTCGCTATTGTGGCTAGTTTGTGAAGATTGTATGAATGAACGGTGTTGCTGGATAAGTGCTGTTAAAGTTAGTTGTGTTAGGAAAAGGAGATTGGTTTTGGTATTGCTGGTAAAGTTGAGGTGCTTGGTTTTGATACATTTGAAATGATGATTTGATTGTGTTTGACTTAGCTGACCTTGATAGATTGATCGTGGTTGAAATTGGCTTTGCATTGTGGACATCGGTTGTACTTTATTCCAGTTGTTTGTATACTTGTTGGATGGACCGGGTATATTCACGATTGGAAACATTTCACTGCATGAATGTCTTTAATAAATAAACGATAATTTAAACGAATTTTTAAAAATTATTATAAAACTTATTAACACTATGCGTGAGCAGCTGTGATATCAGCCGTCTGCACTAGTCCGTAATCACCCCGGCCGACCCTCAGATAAGAGAGCGGCGATCGACACGTTTTTATTCTAGAAAAGTCAACCGAGAACTCTCAGAATTGAATGAAAGTTAGAATTAACATTTTAAATTGCGATACTTACGATACGTATACTATTTTATACTAACATTTAATTTTTATATTATTTTTAATTAAAGTTACGTTTATGCACAGAAGTGACCTTAAAGTCATTAACATTATTTATGATTTTATAATTATGGGAGAATTCGCTTTCAAACGGCTGCTTACAGCCATTTAATGACATCAAAGAAGGGTAAAAATATTTTAGACTAACAAAAGTAATGCTGTACTAATTTTTTAGTTTTTGTTGGTGATTTTTTTTTAATAAATATGTACTCTACTCTCGGCTATACCAATAAAGCAAAGAAAGCATGTTCATTAAAACCAAATTCTAATTTGCTTTTAAATGCTGCAGCAGTAAAATTTGTAAAGTTAGATCTATTATTGGCCTGTTATGTAAAGTAGGTAGTACATAAGTCAAAATAGTATTTTTTGGCGAACAAACAAAAAAAATAATTTGGTCACTCTACATTTTGTCGGTTCAATTTTTGTGCTTAGATACTCATTTATGCATCAAATTTTTAAACAATGATATTTTGTTTCCTCTGGAATAATCTCAAGCAAAAATATTTAGAGCAAAATAGTTTTGAAGATATTTTTGTTAACATAAAATTATAGTATGCTCGTTATAACAGACACATACTTGATCTGCACTTTTTTCTAGTGATATTTACTTTTCCCGAAATATTCACATCTTTTTTCTATTTTGTTACATTGGGATCCTTCCTATCAACGAAATTATTATGGATTCTTCCTATTAAAGACGGCGTTTCAATGAACTGCAGCAGATTTATTGTTATGTTTTTCTAAATTGCACTAGTGTGCTAGCGGTTGTTATTTAAACCAACAGACACTATTTCTTCTGCTTCATACGTGTTCTATAGGCGGATGCCAGTTGAGTCAATTTGTCTACACTTTTTGCAGCTTCGGATGACTAACTTGCATTTTTCCTTTCTGTTCTTTTGGACATTGCAAACTAAAGGAGTCAGTTCTTTTACCAAAATTTATACTGATTCAAACTTTTATTTTTTATGCAGTTAGTGCTTAGAGTTACCATAACTGCGTATCATTGCTTCATTAAATACACCAACAAAACAACAATCAAAATGAATAGGGGATTTCTAATGAACTACTAGTTTTATAATTATGTCTCTATCTAATAAAAAACGGGTGGCCAGACTGAATTACGATTTGGTATAATTTCCTAGTAATTTCCTGGTGGTATTTATATTCAGAAAAGAAGATAAGACAATCTTTGATAATTATGCTACTGCCCCAAATATACAAAGTTTTTAATATGAATAAGTTAGATGCGAAACTAGAATTTTATCAGACGATTGAACAAGCGGGATTCAGGAAAAACTTCAGCACTAGTGACCATACTCTTACTATCCGAATTCTTATAGAGAAAACCATAGAGCACAATATTCCTTTATACAAAGTTTACATCGGCCAACAGAACGCTTTTGACTCAATTGAACTATGGGAAATGGAAAAGCAATACAAAATAGCAGAATAGACTACTGATATTATTAAATTATTCATTTCATCCATGACCAAGCAGCAATGGCAATATGATTAAACAAAAATATCAACAACATTCCTATGGGTCGTGGAGTGACCGCACTTAAAAATGTTTTATAATAATAATAAAAGAGTAAATATAAATGGTAAGATGATCAAGCAGCTCACATATACGGATGATGTGGTAGTCAGATCAGATTCATTTGAAGATCTACAAACCATGTTAGAAGAATTAATAGTTGAATCGGAAAACGTTGAAAATAAGTAATCAAAAACGAAAGTCATGACTAATCAATTAAGAGACAGAAACATCATAATTGACAACCAACTCATTGAGACATTACAATAATAAATTTATTTAGGACAGATTATAATATGTAAAAATTCAATCAAAGCTTAGAAATTGACAGACGCATACGCCAAGCATGGTCAACCTTGAAATCAAAATGAAATTTTGAAAAATAAAAAAAAAACCGTTAAAATTGAAAAAACCTGTGTATAACCAATGCGTACTTCTAATACTTACGCTGCACAGACGGAGATTAACATGATAATTAATAGAAATGAAGCCCAACGAGCCACGTTAAAACGTAAAATTAAAAGACAGAATAAGGAATGAAAGTATTAAAGCAAAAAAAAATTAATAGAAGTTAAAAGACATGTAGCATCTCTAAGATGGGGATGTGTTGGTCATACTATAAGGCAGAATGACGAACGATGGAATAACAAAATACAGCAACGGAGAGCCTGGAATAGCAGAAGAAGCGTGGGCCGTCCGTAAACCAGATGAAGGAATGACTTAAAGATGACAGCAAGCTTAGCACGGATAAAAATAAGTCAAAACGAGATGTGGAAAAACAAAAGGCAGGCTTATGTCCAATATTGGATGAAGAAGAAGAACGGACGAAATTAGTAATTTTTGAAAGAACGGTGTTAGACATTTTTAAAATCAAAGTATGTGGTTTTTCGTAATTGCAACTGATATTTTTGTTTCCAAGTTTAATAATTGTTCAACTGAATCATATAGAAACACTTGTTAACATTTAAAAGTTGCACATTTATTACACCTTAATAACGAATGTTAGCATAACACTTCACGTGTCACGAATATTAACAAACTTTGTTTTATAATCAATCAAAAAGTAAATAAACTCACTTATTTTAATGGGTAAACTTGAAAGCTACATGTCAAAATGATAGACATGTTAAGAGAGTTATTACAAAATGCTATTATCACTTTTGCTTTTTACACATTAAAATTCACATGTGTAGTCTCACAGACAGTACTGTTTATAGCTATTTGATAACTATTATCAGCTGTTCAGTTTTTACACCTTGAATGACATTCAAATAAGCATTTACACTATAAGCTATTTATAATTTTGTTCCCACTTGAACGGATTTCATTCACCAATTGAAAGTAAAATATATGTTAATTTTCTGAAAACTAATGTTTGTTACTTGATATTCCAGTGCTTAGTGATTCAAATATGAGTTCAGTCGAACGTTTCAACCACAAAACATGCATTATGTATTTGAAGCGAATTGTTGGCTAAGCCATGCCTGTTAGCAATGGTTAATTTAAAGACTTTAATTGGTACAAAAATAATAATAAAAAAGCGAATTTGTTGGCACCACCGGAATAATAAACACCACAGCAATCAACGTCAACTCCAATTAATGTGAACATTAAATGGGCTGTAACAAGCAATATACAAGCTGTGTTTGTACAAAATTCCTTATAGACATCTCAAGTCAGCACACAATTTTCGTACCAGATGGCGCTCGAGCTTGTCCATCACATTGAAATTCAATTTAAACACTATCGTCGTACACAACTATTCAAAAATCAACTAGTTGTTGAATAAACTAATTACTGAAAATGATAATTTATAAGAGATTAATGCAAAACTTTAAAACACACGCCAAAAGCTTTTCATTTGATGTCAGAAGAAGAGATTAAACATGAAACATGCATCACTAAGGTACAGCTAACAGAAATTGCCGACGATATCAGTGCTCTGGGTAAAAAATCCACATGACAATCCACAAATGACAACTTGTCTCTTGCTACTCTCATCACTTTGTTATCTGTCATTTTTTCTATATGTTTGTTTCATTTTGTTTTTCTTTCTTTTATTTAATTATTAACATTGTCTGTTTTACATATACGCCTTATATCTTCACTTTTTACTCTAGCCCTTAATGTTTAATTCACTCTCATCTCCATCGTCTCTAATAGTTGTTGTGTTGTGCTAGTGTCAGGTTTTGTTTCACATGTGTATGGTATGACTGGTCTTATTACACTTTTATATATATTTTTTTGGTTTTTGTTGATAAGTGTTTGTTTTTCCATATAGTGTTATTTAGACAACCGATTGTTCTGTTTGCTTTATTATCGTTTTTTCAATTATTCTTCCATTTTATTGTCACCGGACCTGTTGATGTCTAGATAATCAACTTCTTTTAGCTTCAATTATTTTATTTTCTACTACTTGCTTATCTTATTGGTTCTTTACTTGTCACCTTTGTTTTCGTTTTTTCACTGGATATTATCATGTTATATTTTTGTGAGGTAATTTGAAATTGGTACAGTAGCCTTCAAAGTTATCCTCGTTTTCCGCCATTATTATAGCGTCGTCTGCGTAACAAACGATCTTAAGCTCCTTATTTCCAATTCTGTATCCTCTTTCTGTTTTGATTTTTTAATAATCTTGTCTATTACCACAGTGAACACCAGAGGGCTCAAGGAGTTCCTCTGCCTAATGCCTTTTTCATAGTTTAGGGGTTCGATAAATCTGTTTTCTATTCTAACAGTCCATTACCATCATTGAGCCGTACAATTCTGCGAATTATGGCTATGCCTTTCTAAGGCGTTTTCAATCCATTTATTGGGGAGGATCAGTCCCCTTGTTCTTACATTCTTTCACAGTTTGTTGTTAGTTCTGGCGGTCTCTATTAACTTCTTCCGTTTCTTTCTATCTCTGCATTTCGACCTTCAATCTTTTATACTCATTATTTTTATGTCCCCTTCCAGAGCATCTCTTTCTTGGTCTTCCGCGTTTCCTGGGTCCAAAGGGTGTCCACTGCGTCACCTTCCGTATCATTTCCTCTGGTTTTCTTCTCCAGATATGCTCCGCCCATCTTAAGCGTTGTGTTTTTATTTGTCTGACTATGTTTTCTCCTCCTAGTTCTTCTTCTATTTCTTTATCCTTTTTCAACCTTCTTTCTCCATTCTTCGTTATGCTAGGCCCTAATATTGTCCTCATAATTTTTCGTTTCATGATTTTTAGGTCTTCTTATTCTTTTAGTTACTGTTGTTGTTTCCATCGCGTAAGTTATGGTGGGTCGAATCAGGGTCTTATAAATTTTTATTTTGGTTGTTTTATTTAATGTTTTGTTTTTAGCAGTGTTTTGTTTCTTCCATGTGCCTGGTTTCCTTTCAGCAGTCTTTCTTTCACTTTGTTCCCCCCGTTTTGTCCTATCATAACTCCCAGATAGTTAAAACAGTTAACTCTCTTAAACATGTGCTCTTGTGTTTTTAAACAGTCTTATGCGTGCTCATGTTTCTTTCCTTTATTTCCATGCCAAATTTCCGTGCTTCTTCGTCTAGTTGATCTACGGCTCTTGCAATGTTTTCTTTCCTATTTGCTATGATTGCTATGTCATCCGCATACGCTATTATTTGTATTTGATTGGTCATGATATTTTTCCTATGCAGATTAGTTCTTCGTTCAATGCTTTCTAGAGTTGGATTAAATATAGTTGGGGATAGGGAGTCCCCCTGTTTCACTCCTCTGTTTGTTTCAAAAGATTCTGTTACTGTTCCTTGGAATCGTACTTGTGTATTTGTATTTATAAGGGCCATTTCTAACAGTGCTAGTAGTTTCCCAGGAATTCCTAGGTGTTCTAGTTCTCTTATTAGTTCTTTCCTGCTCACTGAATCGAAGGCCATTTTGAAGTCTATAAAAATTATATGTGCTACTTTATTATGTTCCCATTGTTTTTGGGTTATTTGTTCTAGGATATGGCTTTATGGTCAATTGGCCCGGTCTAAATCCATTCTGGTAATCCCCAAGTATATTTTCGGCGTGCGTCGTTAGTCTTTTGTTCACTAGGTTTGCTAGAATTTTATAGGTGATGTTTAAGAGGGCTATTGGTCTGTAATTTTTACAGTTATCTGTTCCCCTTTTTTATATATTGGGATTATTATGTTGTTGTTTTGTCTCCATATTTGTTTTATTAGGTGGCATATTTGCATTTGTATTTGTTGTCCCCCATATTTTAGTAGTTCTGCTTCGATCCTGTCTTTCCCTGGTGCTTTACCATTTTTTAGTTTTCTTAATTCTTCCTAGATTTCTTCATCATCGGGGTAGTCTTCTTCTTCTTGGTCTAGCTGTCTGTTTTCCTTTTCCATACCCCCTTCTTGTGTATATAGCATTTCTTGATAGTGTTGTTTCAATATGTCATTCATCCTTTGTGGGTCGTTCTCTATTTTGCCGGTTTTGTCTTTTATTCCTCTGGTTTTTGTTGACGTTCTGTTATGTTGGAGCCTTAGTTTCTTGTAGAATTGTTTCAAGTTGGAGCTTCTGCCTTCTTGTTCTATTTCGTCTAATTTCTTATGTATCCGGTCGTTCTTCTTCCTTTTGTATAGTGCGTTTGCTGCGTTTCTTTTAGCTTCGTATTCAGTTCTGCTTTGGTAATCTTTCCTTTCAATTGATTTAATTCTTGCTAAATTTTTTTGTTTTCTGGCTTCCTCGCTTTCTTGACCAAACCAATCCTTGCTTGGTCGGGAATTCGTGGGGATTTTCAGTGTTTCCTCTGCTGCTTTCGTTATGCTGTCCTTCATTCCTTTCCATATTTCCTCTATGTTTGTTGTGTCTTTTGGTGCCTTTCTTGTGATGGTTTCTTCTAGTTTTCTTTTGGTTTCGTCGTTTTGTAATTGTTCTACATCCCATTTTTTACGGTTTTTACTTGTACTGTATTTTCTCTGTAGATCTATCTTTCTTACCTTTGCTACTACTTGATAATGATCCGTTTCAGTTTGTGCACCTCTATATGATCGTGTGTCTATTATCTTCCTACCTATGTCTTTTGTGGTCATTATATGGTCAATTTGGTTTTCAATGTCTCCTGCTGGATGTCTCCAAGTAACTTTGTGCTTTCGTGGATGGTCGAATTTTATTGTTTGTAGGGTCATATTTAATGATCCTGCTAGTAGAGTTATTCTGTGCCCATTATCGTTTATTTCATTGTGTATAATTACTTTTCCATTCCTTGTTACTTCACTTAAATATGATGATTTGCGCATTCACGTCTCCCAGTATTATCACTTCGTCCTTCCTAGGTAGCTCTTCACAAATTTTACTTAGTTTTTCGTAATAGTTATTTTTTACCCTATTTCCCGCAACTTCTGTGGGTGCGTATATATTTACTATCGAAACAAAGTTGGTGTTAAACTTCAATCGGAGTACTGCTATTCTTCCATCTACCGGTTTAAATTCTATTATATTATTTACTAACTTCTTTCTTATGTAGAAGCCGACATACATGAATGTGTATTTATCTTTCGTTATTTCGCCTGCTCCTTCCCATCTCGTTTCCTGTATGGCCGTTATGTCTATATTGTATTTATCTAATTCTCTCGCTATTTCCTCCATTTTACCTACCCTTAACATTGTGTTGATATTACAAGTTGCAATTTGTATTTGGTTGTTAATTTTTGTTTTTTCTTTGTTCTTCTTGTTTTTATGTTTTATGTTTGTGTTTGTAGCCTTATTGATTTTATTCTTTCCCCATTCGTTGTCCTTGTTCGTTTCTCCGGTCGTTATCGGTAATCGTCCCCTGCCTTCGTTTACACGTTTTTGAAGTCTACTCGTTTTGTTATCTTGTAGTCTTTCCGTAGATGTTCGTCATCGTTGTTCTCTGGGGATCTCTGGCTCAAAGTTCTTCCTTTTTTTTGGTTATCTGAGGTTTTACTCGAGTCAGCTCTAGTTGAGTCTCTTTCTTTATCTTCTTGGTTGGCGTTCTCTTGTGTTCTTTTCCTATCGTTATTAAGGTTTTTCAAGCTGTTTAGAGCAAACGCCTCCCCATCAATTATCAGTTTGTTAAATCTTAGGATAGCGTGGTGACCCATTTTTCTATATTGTTTCATAGTCTGTTTAGTTCTCTTCCCAATCTTCTTATCTGTGTTATCTCCTCCTCAATATTTAAAGATACGCCTATGTCTCTTAGGATTACCCTTACTTTTTTTTTTATTACTATGTCCTTCTCTTCTTGCTCCTCCACTCCTTGTATAATTATATTGTTCTTTCTAATTTCCCTCTCAAGATTTTCGATTCTTCTTTCTTGCATAATTAATCCTTGTTGCAGTGATTTATTCTCATTATATAATTGCGCGTTGTCATTTTTCAGTTTTTCAATATCCTCCTGGTATTTATCAATCGTCTTCTCCAATCTATTATTTCTGTCCTCTAGTTTATCTAATTTTCCGTTTGTATCCTGTGGTAATTTCACCATAGTTATGAGGGTTTGCTGTATCTTCTCCAATTTTCGTGAGTTGTCTTCAGATTCTGGCTGTGGAGTTGGCGTGAAAAAAAATTTGGATGTACCTGTATTTCAAAACCTAAAGTGTGTATTGACGACACGATAAGGGCCGATCCGGATCGACTCTGCGGAGATCGTCGCCCGCTTCTTGTCGTCAACTAATCTACTACAAGCTGAGAAACTGTCTTCCCCCTACTTTGCAGGGATATTTCTTCTATTTTTATATCGTACTTCACCTTTTAAATGGTACCGATTAGAGATCTAAATCAACGCTTAGGAATTTAATCTATTCCAGGAGTAATCTGAAGATAACTGCGAGGCAGATAGTGCTGTGTGTCTTGGTTATGTTTATTAGTCCCACTATTAAATTGTCGGAAAGCAAACTTTGGTTTTGTCTTTTATGAAATTGAAATTGATAGGCAAATTTATATCTATTTATATTTGTGTTATCATGCAGACTTTCTGCTCGGCGTTAATACGGTGGACCTTAACTTTTATCGGTAATATTATTTCCGAGAAAACTTATTTAGGTTATTTCATGGAACTTATTACTAAATTTTACTTTACTTTTACTGATGTGATGTTATTAAAAACCTTACTGTCGGACCCTTACACTTCACTTTTCATTCTGCACCTCTTTTATTAATTAAATTACCTGTTTCTCTATTTAAATTAACAATTTATTACGGAGTGCACTGTTCTAACAGTTACTTTGTCATATTTGTAAATATTTTCCAAATTCTTTATTACATCTAACGGGATATTTCTATCATATACCAAATGTATTACATCTTTTATTTGAACCATACCAAAGGTCTACTAAGCATATGTTGGCATATTATATTTTAGTAACATTTCCTTCAGCAGTCTTACTGTAAACACGGCATCATTACATAATCGACCTATTCTGAATCTGTGCTGCTCTTCCTGCATTTGTATTCCTTCATTTATATTTTCTATTATTTTCTTGTCAATTTTAGTGTTGTGTTTAGCAGGTTTATTCCTCTGTAGTTGTTTGGATTTTTTGGGATCACCTTTCTTAAATATCAGTATAACTATTATTCTTTGCCATTTACCTGGAAATTTGTAAAGTATTTGGAGTTTTTGGAGTTTTGGAGTTGTTTAAGCAGCCTGCTGCTTCCGTATTTGAGTAATTCATTTACTTTCTATTTTTTAATTTTTGTAATGCTTTTTTCACTTCTGTTATTATTGCTTATTTGTTTATTGATATGTTTGATATTATCGGACTCGTTTTTGTATAGATCTGTCAGGTAGGTAACCCATGTTTTTTTAATAGGTTTGTATTTAATCAGTTCCTTGATTTCACTCTCTATCGTTTTATAAACCTCCATATTTGTCTTTGTTGCCGTGGAAATCTGACTCTAGTCCTTTCGTAAGTCTCTTCCACTACTTTTTCCTTGTCAACTCATGGATCTATCGTCTCATTCTTTTGTGTTCTATGTAGTCTCATTATTTTTAACTGACAAATATTTGATAAAAGCATTTTTCTTCTGGAGGCTGTTTTGGTTAATTTTCTTTGTGTTTTAATTGTTCATCTTTTATTTTTATGGATGGTTTTAGTTCCGAGTGCTTCATGAGCGGCAGTTAATATGTTCTTTTTACCTTTATCCAACTATTTTCTACATATCTTTGTAGTTTATCGGATTGGCTATTATTTCTTCTTCCACTATTTTTTGATAAATTCCTTTGATTGATTCGTCTTTTAAATTTTGTATATCTATTTTTGTTTCCAGATATTTCATTTTTATTCGTATTTAAGTATTAAGTAATAAACCTGCAAAGCTTGCAACGCATAGCGAAGTGGCGAAGCAGTCTCCCAAATTTGAGAACCCTCTAGTCTAGCTGACCTTTGACCAACCAGTTTCAAAATCACTAGCAAACAAGCCTTTTTGGTCACCTGTCGATTGGTGAAAACAGAATTTGGAAATTCCCAGCCGTTCTCGAGTTTTTGCTCGGACGGACGGACGGACGGACAACATGAAGTTAGTAAGTTAGTAAGTAGTAGACTCCGCTTCGCTTCGCCACTTAATAAATAGTGATTGCTCTCCACACTAGGTGATCTCAATATTTTTACATCCAATATTTGTTGTGGGGGTATTTTTCTATTTATTAGTGGACCTGTGACCTCGCCCATTTAGAAATGTGTACTTATATTGTTTTTATGTTGTGTTATTAATTTTTATTTAATTCAAAAGTTTATTATAAGGTAACCGTTTTCATTTCTTAAATTTTTATTTAGTTTTTTTTATTCTTTCTATATCTGTATCTCCTATTCTGGCATTAAAGTCACTCATAACAATTATTATTTTGTTATTAGATATTTCGTCAATTTAATTCTGTAATTCTCCATATAAACTTTATTTTAATTTTTTAGATTTGCAGTTTTCCGGTGCGTATAATCCAATTAAACAAATTTTCTTTGTATTTGCCTTTATTGCGATCATTATCATTAATACTACTCTTTCCTTTTCTCTTGTATTTTTAGTTACTCCACTGTAAACCAAAATGTAATTTCCTATTAGTGACTGTCCTTTTCGTTACTTTGTGGTTTCATGTAAAGCGCATATATCGGTTTCATGTTCTCTTGGCTCTTTTTCTATTTTTTTGGTCTGTGTTGTTCAATGATTTAATGTTTCATGTTGCTAATCTAAGTATTTCGTAGGTCCTAAACATTTGATTCGTCTATTTTTGAAACCTGCTACCAGTACTTTGAGCTTCATTATTATTTTATCATAGATAGGCTGCTAATCTGATTTACCAACGCCCAACCTAGAGGACTAGAATTTTTGTGTAGGGGTTAGCCGATATGTTTCAGCTTTAAAGTGCGGTAGACTCGCCTTTCATCCTTTTTCGTCTGCTAAATTGTACTCCATACATTGTCCTGGAACACGATGAGGACGTGGAAGTAGGTTTTGTTAGTAGAGCTAACAATCCGGTAGGCATTTTAAGGTTTTGGTGATATGCACACATTGGTAACCTAAACAGTCCTTGAGACTCTTTGCTAACCTTTATCCCTTTACAACCTTGTCAAGATTATGGATATACAAACAAATGGATACTTTATTAATTCAATTTGCCAATTTCAAGCAACAATAAAGGACGCTGGAAAACTTATTGCATTTTTCAAGGAAAATTGTATATAATATATTCAAATTTAGTAGAAACGAATGACAGTAAATTTTGTCCTAAAGTGTGATGGATACTAGAAGCACTTCATGGTACATTAAAAGAGTCACATAAGAGATTTGCAAGTGTTTTGTATAATACCGGACTTTCCAACGCTTCTCAAGATTTTCTCAAATGTGCGGCAATCTACAACTGTTGTTTTAAACGTCTAAACAGTGGCGTAAAGTATGAGGTTGACGTTTGCGCAAGGCTCGTACAACGAAAGGACACACCCAACAAATCAGGCGATATCGTATCTTCAAATAATATAACATAGCCAAGACACAAAGCTTTTATGGGTTTAAAGTTGCATTACGTTATCGATCAACATTGTTTCTTAATGCATACCTTGTTAACAATGGTTTAGAAGTTTTTTTTTTTTATAAAACTGAAGGAACCTTTATTATTAGAAACGCACATAGAAAAACGACTGGAACAGGCAGAGAAAAATTTGGATCGAGTTTGAGAGAGTGTTATCTTCAAGGACAAGTCTTTCTTTCAGAAATGGCCTTTCTTTTCAAAAGCGTAGTTAGCGAAGAGGAATAGAATTTTTCGACGCACAATAAAACACTCTGTAAAAGTGCATGTTTGGGGATGCTTCTGTAAATGCGGTTTAGGTTACTTTTTTCTGTTTACAGACGATTTAAAAAGCATCATTTACCAAGAATCCTGAAGCTGGAGCTAAAAGAAGACAATGACCTTAAACATCACAGCAAACTATGCAGTGCGTGGAGACGACAAGATAACATCATTACATGGAAAGACCGGCAATGTCCCCAATGTTAATCCCATTGAAAATGTGTGGTCGTACATGAAAATAAAGTTCAAAGAAAAGTCTCTATACACTGTGAAACAGCTGTCGTTTCAAATTGCAAAGATATGGCCATGTTTACCAAATTATGCAGGAATCCTTCTTAAAAGCATGGAAAAAAATCGTGAAATTATAATCAGTAATAAAGGCAATTAGACCAGATATTAGTTGATTGCGCAGTAGCTCATAATGTATACTTCAATGAAAGGAAGAAAAATATCTACATTTTTATTTTTTAAGATTACAGTGGTCTTTTTATTATTGAAGAGACGGTGGCATCTTGTACCGCTTCCGGAGTTTTACTGTTATGAAACTGGAGAAAGAGAGTTATCTTCTGATGAACACCGCCATTATCCTCTTCAGCTAAATGTACCTCAGACACTATCAAAAGCATCTCTATTCTAAGATGTGTTACCTTAATCAATAAGTAGAGTCGCAAAACTTGTGACTTTAAAAAATCTGCTAAGTTCAGAGTGAATCTAGAAAACAAACAAACGAAATATATTCTAGCTGCGAGTAATGTCCGGGACAATCATAAATTCCAAGCTTCATAAAGAAGCGGGAGAAGCTTTTATTTAAAAATAAAGTAGATTGGTGTTTAGATAAGGTGATATATTTCCGGTAACAGAAGAGCTCTTAATGGAAGCTGCTTAACAACAAAAACACTGACCTTTCACGCTTCAGCGCACAATCTGGTCCGCCACTTTGAGTATTGTATCTCTGTTCGATCCGGGGCCTGCAACGAAAATTACTTTTTTGTCCGATCAGTAAAGTACCAGGGCGTAATAACTTTGCAAAATTATTAGATGATCAACAGGCTAGAAAAAGTCAGCATCTCGTTTATGGGACGCATAGTTTAATGGGGTAAAATAACAATCGCAACTAACAGTTGTGTATTTTATAAGCAATTACTTCATACGATTTTAGTACCTTTACCTAATTATCTTAACAACAATTTACCGATATATTCAGATATGCATTCAGTACGTGTAAGTAGCGATAAAACCTATTGTGATGTATTTTTTGAATTGGAGATGGGCACTTGCGCTATTTTTAGACGTGAATATAAATCTGTAAATGGGGATTTGTATCGCTATTAGCAGACGTACACCGTTGAAGTGGCTTTAAAGTAGTTTGTATTTATCATACCGCCTCAGATGGTTTCTCCGGGATTGCACCGGCAAATTTCAAATTACATCACAATACGGAAACAAAATTACTTTTCTTGGAGCTATTTACATTCTTCTCTTATTATTACTATTATAATTTATTGAATGTAAATTAAAGCACCAATAAAAAATTGGTTTTGTATAATATGCACTTTATATTCTAATTTTTAATATTGAGTAAAATTTGATACGATTTGAAGTGATAAAAAATAGAAGACATCATAAAGACAAGAAAAAATGTTAAATCTGTTGAAAATATAAGCAAATTAATACAAATTGAAATATAGAAGAATAAAATAAGTTTTCTTTATATGAAGGTTGTTTAATAAGTTTTGTATTGTTTCTTTTGGCGCAAAATATTGTTTTACTTATTAAAACAATGTTCAACGTTACTTTTAAATGGAAATCTAATCTTTTATATCAAATTAGTGATTGTCGTTTATTCTTTTTGTTGTTCTATATTCTTCTAAAGGTACCAACGTTTTGCGTTCGTTTTGTTCAAAGAGCGAAACAGTTCACAGTTATACTTACCCACATGGAAAATCTACAGGGTTGGTATAAAAAGTATCAGGAAAAAGTTTCGGAAAAATAGATTTATTTGAGATATTGCTACAATACCTAAAAAGTCTCCAAAGTACATCTCTTGAGCGTCGACACACTCTTGCCAGTGGCTTTTCCACGACTCGGAGGCTTCCTGGTAAGCGGGTTCCGGAATGTCCTTAAGGGTAGGCGTGCAAGCTTCTTTGGCGGCACTAGTGTGCTTTGAGGGAAGATTTTATTTTTGGGAATGGAAAATAGTCTGCTGGTCTCAAGTTAGGATTGTAGGGGGTTGGGGAATCGTCCAAAAAGCCGGGGTCTTCTTGAACGCGTTGCAGAAGGCCTTCGCAAGCAGACACACACCTCTGCTTTTGGTCGTTTGTCAAGACCTCTGGGACGAGTTTAGCGCAGATCTTGCGCATCGACAAATTTTCAGTGATAATGCTGTACACTGTCATTTTATCAATGCCTTAACACACTTAACCGACGATCTGAATTTAGCACTTCACCAACACGTTGCACGTTGTCGTCGATTTTGAGGTCGACGGCTGTTCAGGACGGGGCTCGTCCTCCATACTCTCTCGGCCATCTTTAAAAAGTTTGTATCACTTAACAACTGCAGTTTGTGACATACTTTCATCCTTGAACACTTGGCGAATTAAGCCCAACGTCTCCGTATCCCATTTCCCTAGTCCAAGACAAAATTTGATGGCATACCGCTGTTCAATCGTTTGTTGAATTTTGCACTTGCAGCGAGTCACTTGACAGGGAACCACTAAAAACACGATCTATCTAATCTAAGCCTGAACAAACGCTCGCAGGCGAATGGCGTCTTTTGAAGGTCACATCCCCCATTACCGAGCATGCGCGGTGCGAGCGCGCTCCGACGTACAGTCACGTCAGGGAAAATTGTTCTCGATACTTTTTATACAAAACTTGTATAAATGTTTCATTTGCATTAAGATTGAAGTATTATGGTTGGCCTCTTGAAGGAAGTTTTCCAAGTGCTTGTTTTCGATATTTGCAAGTCATTCAAATACAAGTGAATCACTCAGATCAAATTTATTTGTTGTCTTGTCATATGATTCCATAAACAATATTCATTGGTATGAACATATTTGTTCATACTGTTTCTAATAATTTGGTAGTAATAAAAGGGGCTGAAAAGTAGTATGAAAAAGTTATCTTAACTAAAAAAACTTTATAGCAACTCAATAAAAAGATAGAACTAGAGCGAATGTAGAAGGTGAACCTTTGGCCACATATACCTAGAAGAATACATATAGTAATAAATAATTATGGCACACCCCTGAACCGCCTTTGAAACGCAGAAAGAAGTGCACCGAATCCAGGTTTACAATATAGCATTTATAACAATATTTTTATATTTATCTGTTTGCGTTAAACAGATGAATCAAAATTTATAAACCTACTTTTACAATACACACTATCATTAATAGTGAGATACAAATGAAATTGCCACTTCTAACCGCAACAAGTTAGCCGCAGCACTAACACACAAGTGCCCAAAAATGGGTCAATGTGTAGCTGACCACTAAAATATCTGTACTTTTTTAAACCGATCAATAACGGACAATTATTTAAAATGAATGGAAATTGTTGACAGTTTTATTACTATATGTATTCGCTGAACGCATTATAGTATACTTTCTATTGCTACTCAACAAGAGCAGTCGTTTTTTAAATACTAGTTTGCAAATTGGTACCGCAGAAATTTTTTCTGTCGATTCGTGGAAACGCTACAAACATTTTGACATATGATACATTTGAGTTACGTAGAAAAGTAGACAACATATTTTTTTAAGATGCGAGGGTATTCTCTCATTGGAATATGCCCAAGCAAATCATTTGACATTAGATATTTTTTTAACTTAGCTGTAGATTAGAGATATATCGAAAACAAAATAATATTTAAATATTCACAAAAAAATTATATTAATTTAGTGAATGAATTCAATATAAAAATCAGATAATTCAAAAACCGAAACATGATGAGTTCTTGAATTATATCTGTAATGGATTAAGATTTGGAAAATTTCTATTTCTTGTCATAGCGAGCCCATTTGTAATCATGCCATCTTGTACAACCTTTTAATAATTTTAACAATTTGATTCCACTTGACTGAATTTTAATAATAGATTTTTACTTAGACACCACTGTTTTACTGTCGTAAAGTAACCCAGTGCTGGAAGAAACTAAAATTAAATCTTCGTAAAAACAGGCAATTAGAAACGCCTATCGAAGGGGTTGGGACAACTGCATAAGTAAAATAAAAGTTCATGCCCACGCACGCCAGGACGCTGCTCATAGGATTTTAAAAATGCAGAAACTGAAGATGCATAATAAATTAACGTAGTCGATAGAAATAAGTGGACAGACCACTTCAAAGAATACAAAAATACAGATAAAGAGATAGTTTATGATAAAATGGACCTTCTATGTACTGATCATATAGATCTCATAACATTAGACGAGCTGAATGAAAACAATAAATGATGAAAAAACAGGACATCTACAGACACAGATGACATTAACATAGAATAACTGACAATTGATCAACAGCTAGAGTAATGTCGCTTTTCAAAAAAGAAAACCGAGACGATTGTAACAATCCTAGAGTAAGCCTGCTTAACGCGTGCTCTAAAATATATGCAAGAATTATAACGTTCCGAGTTCAACCAATCGCAAAAACCATGTTAGTAGAGAAGCAGAACGGCTTTCGCAGCAGACGCTTACGTTTAGACGCTAGATAATAATAAAAAGAAAAAAACGTTTGAAATGCGCATTGCTTTTGTAGGCTAAAGCCTTCTATAGAGTTACAAGGTTTAAATTGTGGGATTAAAGCAGTACAAGCTCTTTATTATAATATTAAAATAAAAATTGAAGCGGACAAAAATGACAATCTGGTGAGCTCATGTATGTAAACCAAGACGTTAGACAATGGTGTTCTTTATTACCCACCCTTTTTAACTTGCATATAAATGGCTTCATAAAGACAATGAAACAAGACCCAAGAAGAATACTTTTATAAATACCGTCCAAGTAATAATAACAAGAAGAAATCTTCATAGGTCAATATATAAACTACAAACTATAGGTAAATTATATAATTGCGAGAGAGCAAAAGCAAAAATCAATTTATTGGTTTTTACTGGAAATATCCAATTTAATTAAATTTAATTATAGATATAAGTGCGCAACTAAGTTTCTGGGTTCTTTTCGACCAATGGTTTATTCAAAGTATCGTCCTTTGCCAGCTATACATTTTTGCCACCTCCGTGGCAATACGTGAATACCACGACGATATGACGACGCGTTTTTGGACCGAAACCATTCATCCAATTAATTTTGCACTTCTGGGAAATTGGCCAAGTGTAGTCCAGCCAAGCCATGCGCCATCTATCGGAACAAGTCATAATTGGAAAGGTCTGACGAATACGGCCGGTGCGGTAGCAGATCCCATTTCAGCGTTCTGATGGTATCCTGGACGATAGAAATCGCGATGGCACGGAGCGTTGTCGTGCTGCAATATCACTCGTTCGTGTCTCGTGTCCTATTCGGGCCGTTTCCGAGCAATGCATGGTTCAAATTTATTAGTTGTTGGCGGTAGCGATGCTCATTAACAGTTTTCCCAGTTTCAGCAACTCATAGTAAACTATGCCTTTCTGGTCCCACTAAACGCAGAGCATTGTCTTCTTTTCGAAGCGATTTGGCCGTGCGTCGATGTTGATGCTTCGCCAGGTGAAAGCAAATGGGATTCTCAAAATATATTCACTTCTTATCGCCAGTAACAATTAGATGCAGGAAATTCTTTCTTTCATGCCACAAAAGCAAAATTTCGGAAGCGGCTCTCCGATTTTTCATCTGTCTCTCAGTCAACTCATGCGGCAACCATTTTCCTTTTTTGTATTTCTCCATTGGCATGTAAACGTTTGGAAATACCTTGGGGAATCATGTTTAATACCTCCGTAAGTTGTGTTTGGTATAATTTTCATTCAACAATGCTTGCAGATTGGCGTTTTCAATTGTTTTTGGTTTTTCGGGCGCTCCTTGTCCGCAGTGTCTAAATCGCCACTTCTGAATTGTTTAAACCAACCTTCACAGGTAGTTTTTGATGGTGCATGTTGGCCGTACGCCTCTTTAAGCAAACGATTTTTTTCAAGTTAAAACAGAAAAGCAAAGCTTTCCGCAAATGCTATCTATTTGCCACAAAACTCGACATCTCTGTTATTAGAAAAAATATCTTTGCGTTGCGATATGTGTATAAACATTTTAAGCTTGCTCTTATTTATGTTCTTGGTTTTATAGGTGATAGCACTTTTTGAAAGTTACTCTATAAGCATAAAAAGCGTAAATAGTCGAATATATATGCTGCTTTAAACGACTTATTTATGTCATTTGAAAAATTATTTTTTTTAAATTTTTTTATTATGTAATTATTTAGCAATCAGAACAAGGTTACATTCTATAAGCTAAATGGTTAACAATCATTATAGATACTAACGATAAGAATAACATGATGAGGCTTGCATCCTACGATACAACCTACGTAATTACAGTTTTGTACTTCGAGAGTATTAGAGTCTAATAGATATTAGGAATACACTACACACACACACGAGTTTGTTGGCCATACCACGACACTCACACTAGGTTTATTGGCCATAGTTTCTTTAGTCTTTGGTTGACCCTGGGTTCCAGCATCTGCTCCAGTAAGGGGTTTGAGTGAGTTTCTAGGGTTGCATGGTACTTGATAGCTCTCTGCTGGATTACTTCCTGGACCGTTGGGAGATGTAAGTCCATATGCAGCGTGTTGTTGGATACATACCACGGCGCATTTGTAATCTGACGTAATATTTTTGATTGAGTACGTTGGATTAATGCGATGTTTGATTTGGATGCACAGTCCCATAATTCTACTCCATACATCCAGATTGGTTTTATAACAGTCTTATAGATTCGGGTTTTGTTTGCAAGCGATAATTTTGAATGTCTTCCAATTAGCCAGTTGAGTTCCTTTACTTTTAGATCTATTTGTTTTTTTTTTCTTCTTGATGTGTTCCTTCCAATTCAGCTTATGATCTAGGTGTAAGCCTAGATATTTTGCCGTTTCCAGTTGTGGTATTTGTGCATTATTTATTACGACTATATATCTGTTTTTTGAGCGTAAATGTTGTGTGTACCGACTTGTTTTCGTTAACTTTGATTTTCCATCTGTGTAACCATTGTTGAAGGAGTACTAAGTGGTTTTGTAGGTTGGCCGATGCAGTTGCAGGATTTTCATGTCTGGACAGTATAGCAGTGTCGTCTGCGAATGTTCCTATTGTTGTATATTGTGTCGTTGGTAGATCCGATATATATAGGACATAGAGCAAAGGCCCCAGAACACTGCCTTGTGGAACGCCTGAGTTGATAGGGTGGTAGTCTGATGTTACTTCATTAATTTTTATCTGAAATGTTCTATCGCTTAGATATGATTTTAGTAACTTATAGTATGCCAAAGGGAACGTTTGCTTAATTTTGAAAAGTAATCCGGGGTGCCACACTTTGTGAAATGCTTGACTAATGTCGAGAAAGACAGCTGAACAGTACTCTTTGTTTTCTAGTGCTTTATTTATGGTTTGTGTAATGCGGGTAACTTGTTGCACGGTAGAATGAGCCTGTCGAAACCCAAACTGATGAGAAGGTATCCAATGTTGGGGCAGTAAGTCTTCATTAATTCGACGAAGTATGAGTTTTTCTAACAGCTTTGAGGTCACCGGGAGGAGGCTGATAGGTCGATAGGATGTAACGTCGGTTGGTTCTTTTCCGGGTTTTCCGACCATTATGATTTGTGCAGCCTTAAAGCATTTTGGCCAATATCCTAGCCTCAGGATTGCATTGTAAATATAAGTTAAGAGCACTAGGCCCTTTTTTGGGAGTTCACGCAGCATTGTGGCAGTTATCAGATCAGTTCCTGGGGTCTTCTTGAGGTTTGGCAGATTTATTTCAGATTTTATTTCGTTTGGGGTAAAGGGTTTAATTTCATGACGTATGTCAGGAGGGATGGAAAGACTTCGCTCTACTTCTTGGTCTGGTGCGTTATCAAGTGGTTGAAAGACTGAGGATAGATGTTCAGCGAAGAGTCTGACTTTGTCTCTATCGCTTTTTGCCCAAGGTTCGGTGTTGCTTTTTCTAATTGGTGGTATTTTGAATTTTGGTTGCCTAGCTTGTTTGATGGGTTTCCAGATAGAATCATCAGTTCGATTTAATTGAGATACATAGAGCTCAAATTTCTCATTTCTGATTTCTTTGAGTTTTGTTTTTAATTTATTGGTCATATGGTTGTAGGCGTTTTTGGCAGCAGGTGTATGATTTCGTTGCCAGTTAGCTCTAGCACGACGTTTTTCTGCGACCATTCGTTTAATTTCTAGTGGTATGTCAATGTTTAGTTGCTTTTGTGAAATGGTTGGTGTAGCTTGTTGCGCAGCTTGCTGGAGTTTTGTTATGAGTTCTTCAGTAGCTGTTTCAATTTCTTCGCATTCCTTGAGTCGAATGTTTAATTTTATGGTTTCGCTTAGAATATTACGATATGTAGCCCAGTCCGTTCTAGAGTTGTGTAATCTGGTTGTGAGCTTCTTGTTTACTATAGATGCCCCAATTGTTAGTATGATAGGAGAATGATCGGAAGTTAGGTCATAACTGGGTATTACAGTAGTATATGCCTGATTGATTCCATTTACGACGAAGAAGTCTAGTAGGTCTGGTAACTTGTTTGCGTCGGTGGGCCAATAGGTTGGTGTTCCTGTTGATATAAATGAGTATTTTTTGTCCTCCATTGACTTAAGGAGTTCTTTACCTTTCGTTGTTGTTAAGCGTGAGCCCCATCTACTATGTTTACTGTTGTAGTCCCCCCCCCCCCCCGCTACGAATTTGTGACTTAGTGTTAGAAAGAATTTGTCAAAATCTGCTTTTTTAATATTATATCGGGGTGGGCAATAAACTGCAGCAAGTGTCAATTCATATGGCAATGTTTGTACCTTGATTGTGGTGGCTTGGATAAAGTCTTCCTGATATTTTATTTCTTCATGGTGTTGAATTGTTTGCTTGACAAGAATCGCTGTACCTCCATGGGCAGTACCGTCTGGGTGATTGGTATGATAGAGTTCATAATGAGGTATTTTGAAGTAAGTCTGTTGTGTGAAGTGTGTTTCACTTATTAGCAGTACATCTATGTGGTTATGTAATAAGAACAATTTTATTTCTTCTTTATGTTGCGTTAGACCATTAGCGTTCCACAGAGCTACTCTGAGAAACTTACCCATAATTAGGCTAGTTTATTTATTACCGTGCTAAGCATGTTTAGAATCATGCTATTTTGTTGAATGAGTTGATTAAACATGGCTTTGAATTCAGTTAAAAACTGAAGGAGAGCGTTGTTTAACATTTGTGTTGACTCATTGTAATTGTTTAGGGGGTTGGAGTTGTTGGTTACTGCATTAGCGTAAGATTTATGATGTTGACTAAGACTCAGTGACGCTGTTTGCACTGCGGTGTTTGCATTATTGGTTTGTGGATTGGGGATAACATTTATTTTTGATAGTTGTGGTGCGAAGGTTCTAGTCTTGCTTTGTGGATTATTTCTACGAATTAGTTGTTGATAATGATCACAACCTTTATAGTTGGCTGGGTGGTCTCGCCCGCATAATGCGCAGCTAGCTGGGGTGTCTTTGCTTTTTTTGCAGTTGATTGTATTATGTGCTCCACCGCATTTGACGCATATGAAGGGCCTGTTGCAATACGTCTTGGTGTGGCCATAGACTTGGCACCTCGTACACTGTACAATATTATTTTCGTCTTTATTCGGAGGTTCTATTATTACTACGCTATTTTGTATTCTTTCAATTTTATATACATATTTGTTATTGTGTGCTGGCTCTATATCAATGAAGAACATGTTTAAGGGTTCTTTGGTTATTCTATGCTTCGCATTTATAATATTTCTAACTTTATGTCCTTTATTTTCTAATTCTTCTGAAATGCCATTTGTGTTCATTGAGTGATGAATGTGTTTGATAACAATTCGGTATGCTCGTTCCGTCTTTAATTGATATGTGTGGTGTATTATGTTTTGTTCCTTGAAGTATTTTGTTAATTTTCTGTATCCATCAACTGTATTACAGTTAATTTTAATTGTATTATTGGCTAAGCTCTTTGTACTATATTGTTCATCTTCTAAATGATCGCGTATTTGGGTGAGCATGTTTGGAAAATTTACTACTCCGTACACAAAAATCGGAGGAGGTTTGGGTATTTTGGCTGATTCTGTAGTGATGCTGTTGGTAGTGTTGCTTTGTGGAGTGTCATCTATTGTATTTGTTAATACGCTATACTTGTTGGAGGTTTGTGTAACATTTTCGTCACCATTTTGTTGTGCGTTTCCTGCGTTTCATAGCCTTAATAGTTTGCCAAGAGTTTTCTTTCGATGTTGTAGGGGTTTCCATTTCATCGTCGCTAGTTGAATACATTCTAACAAGTTGCTGGGGATTATTAGTTGGATAGGCTCCTTGAGGCTGGTAAGTGATTAATTGTTCTTGATTTGGAGGGGGATAATTACTGGGCCCTGATGATAATTGAAGTGATTGTGTGTTGTATGGTGCAGGAGTTTGACTGTTTATGAAACTTTGAGTTTGATACGTATTTGGAATTTGTAACTTGTGAGCACCTAATTGAGGTTGACACTGTATATTTGGTGAATATGCTTGGTTATATATGTAATTAAAGCCAGGTCCATTGCCTGCTGGAAGCATTTTGGTAATTTAAAAAGAAAGATTACCTAGCTGGATGTTTACTTTCACTAGGAGGTTTTTAAAAGTGAAACAGTTGTCATCACTTGAGTTAAACGTTGAAATTAAATTAATAAATATATAAATTTGCCTGACCTTAAGCAAGGCTACGGCTGCGGCTCCGCCGTTGTAATAGCTCAGGTATAGCTGGGCACGCACGTTCGGTCTGCTTGAAGGCACTAAAGCGAATTTCCGAAAAATTGTGAGTTTCATATTAGCTCAAAAGCTATACAGTTTCCAGACATAACTATTCAGGAAAGAATTTTTGATATGATTTCTGATATTAAAAAGTTTATTGGAAAGACGATAGTAAGTTGAAATTTAAATTAGTAAATCAATAAACACGAGTAACCAAACTAAGTTTTAGGAGGTGTATCTTGCTCTATGAGATATAGCTAGAGATGATAGATGAATATAAAGACTTAAAGGAATAATTTTGTGTCTTAATTTACCTGGATGGATAATTATTTTACAGACGTGTAGTAATTTTAATGAGTGCAAATGCAGTTAAAAAATGTGTGCGAGATAATTTTACAATATCAATTCATACTTCTCCATTGAGAAGTAGAGTGGCTACTAGGAAAGAAGATTTTTTATGTTTTGCTGTAAATCTTTAATGTTGAAAGAGGTTTGTGTAAAGCTTTGTATAATTAGCTTTGTTAAAAGGGATGTTCACCTAACTTTTCTGAAAGAACTTAATTTAGTTGTCTTTCCATAATAGTCTCGTATACAAACATGAAGTTCAATTATTGTCTTCATTTTTAATGCAACTTGAAATGGTAGAAAGATATTTATTTCTTGATTACATTGAGTTCAATTTGTGACTACTTAGAATCACATAATTGAGCAAGGGCGTATGATCGAGTTTAGGACATTATTTATTTCAGAAATAAGTAAAATAAAGTCACAAAGTGTAATGTAATATTACGCTCTAACTTAGTAAAAAGTCCAATTGTCTAGTATCGCATGGTAACATTTTTCTAGATTCAACGTCTATGTAAAGAGGTACAATATTTCAAATTAACCACAAAAATGCAATTTAATTGATTGGTTCATAAACGCTGGTCTAGCTTTGCCCCACCTACAAATAATATTTCAAAGAGACCAAACTGAAAATGTTGAACTGTTCAGTCTCTAAAATTTTACTTGCCCACAAAAGTCGTTTTACAGGCGTTCTTTGGTAAACTAACGTTGTGGGTTTATAAACGGCATTCGATTGTCATGAACCCTACTTCAATACTTTTTGAAAAGTTCTAGGCAAGCTTGCTAAAATGTTAAATTTGGATTTATTTCTCGAGTGGTAATTCTACCACAGCCTTAGCTTCCTGGTACCTTTTTATCCACATGTTATTTTCAGGTTTATAGGGTAGAGGTGTAGAAACACCTCTTCAAATCTCTTAAAAACGGTGTTGGTTGTGAAATAATATCACTTACTTTGCCCGCACCAAAGCAACTGAGTTGCAACAGGCAAAATATGTTAAAGTACTTTTAAGAAATTAATTTGTTTACGACACTTGCACACACCGTCTCACTTGTAAGAAGCATTAACCAAGCGTTCTTGATATTTTTCAATGATAAAAATTAAACGTAATTCAAATAGATGTCAGTATAGTGTTCTGGTTCTCTAAAGCAGCATTATAACTACAGTCATCAAATATTCTAATAAATAAAAATAAAATATTGTTTTATAATACTTTAGAACGTCTGTTGGTATTGGTATCGGCATTTTTGTTTCCTGTTCGATTCATAAAAGAGAAAATAAACTCTAAGCCAACTTCCTTTAATTAATTAAATTAAATTAAGTAGATATTAATATCAAAATATAATAATTAAACTGTTAAATAAAAAAAAAATTAGTAGCAGAAATCTTAAGCTGCAAGTGAAAATTATTCAGAAAAATGATGTGTTGTACACATGATCATAAGCAATACAACAAACATATAGAAAAGATAAATAAGAACAAAATAATTTTCTTTCTCTGTCTTCAGCTTTTCAGGTCTCCATTCCTTTCTATTCATACATTTATTTTTTATAGATCTATACGTGGCATCTTGTGTCTTCCATTACTTGTTTAATACATTCCATTCGTGGTCTGCCACTAGCATTTATTCCTTTTATACGCCCTTTCTTATTATGGGTACCATTGGTGCGCTCCTTTGTTTTTGTATGTTCTTCCACAAACATTCTATTGTCCGATTCTTCTTAGTACTTCCTCATTTCTATTCTATCGAGATGGCTGACCCTTAAGGCTCTTCTATATCACTACTTTTTGCACGGTTTTTATGAAATTTATTCTAGTCGAAATGGGGATTGCGCATTAACTTGTAGTAGTGTCCCATTTAGGTTTATAATCTCTATATCGTGTTTACCATATATCGTTACTTTAGTTTTCTTTCTGTTTAGTTTTATCTTGTAATTTGTAATTAGTATAATTTCCAGTTGTTCAAGCTGCAGTTTAAGTTCTTCGTTTTCAGCCAATAATTTTTTTTATTTAACAGCATATTACCCTTACTATCTTTTATTCTTTTTGTTTCCTGGAAAAATTTTTTGACTTGTTTATATGCTTGGTCCATTCTATTTATTCCGAGGTATTTCTCAACTTTCTCGCATTTTTTTATATATTGTTCTTTAGTTAGTCTGTCTTCTCTGTTGGTGCTATTTCTAATTTTTTGGTATTTTGTTTTACCTTCCTCTGTTTGAGCGCCATTATACTTCTTTCTTGTATTAGGTCGACAATTTGTTTTGTAATCTAGGAACGTGCTGAACGTGAATCTTTTACGTGCTGATGAGTTCTTTTGCTGTAGTATGCCATCGGCTGTTTTAACAATTTCTTTTTAATGTTGTTCCATATCATCTCTATATCTTCTATTCCATTATCTGTTTTGTTTATTTCTACATCAACTGTCTCTAAGTATTCTATCTGGTTTTCTACACTGTTAAGCCTATTTATGTACTACCTGTGGGTTTCGTTTTCCTTTGGCTTCTTTTATACACACACACACACACACACACACACACACACCTTGGAGTTGAAGCCTTTTGGGACTGGTTCTTTTTAAAAGCACCATGGGCCGTTACTCCACTACACTTTATTCTTCACAGGTTGGGGTTTTTCTTCGCTTCTTCCACTACTTCTCTCCATTCTTTCCTGTTATTCATTTTGTCTGTCCACCTTGTAACTCTCATGCTACTGATATCCCCATTTACTTGATCTTCCCATCTCAGTTTTGGCCTTCCTCTTGATCTTGTTGATGGTTTCCATTTTGTTATCCTTTTAACCGAATGAGTGAGGAATCGATACTTCACTCATTCGGTTTATGTGTCCGTACCATCTAATTCGTTTTGCTTTCATTGCTCTTACAATATTCTTCTGTTCTAATAATGTTTCTACTTCGTTATTTGTCAATCTTCTGTATTGCTCTTCATTTATTTTGTATCCCCCGTATATCTTCCTTATTATCTTTCTTTTGAAAATTTTTAGTTTTTCTTCATCTCTCTTTGTCAAACGTACATTCTCTGCAGCGTATGATACTACAGGTCGAATTGCCACTTTGTATAGTCTTAACTTCGTTTGCTTACTTATTGTTTTGTTATTCATTATCATTTTGTAACTGTAATATGCCTTATATCCGGCTTGTATCTTTTGATCTATCTCTTCCCTTCTGTCATTTTTCCTGTTTATTAGTGTTCCAAGGTATTTGAAATTATCTACTTGTTCAATTCTGTAATTTCCAATTTCTATATCTCTTGCGTTTCCTCTTGTCTATTTTCTTGTTACTTTCATATATTTAGTTTTTCCTTGATTTATCTCGAACCCTCTTTTTTGAGCTTCTCCTGCAATGATCTGTATTGTTTCTTCTAAACTTTTCCTATCTCTTGCTAACACCGCAGTGTCATCTGCGTAGGCTACTATTTGTACAGACTTCTCAATTATTGCTTCTGTTACATCGCATTTGTTCATAATTCCTTCTATCGCTATGTTAAATAGTGTGGCCGACAATCCATCTCCCTGCCGAACTCCTGTACTTATGTCTATTTCTTGCGATATCCCTTCTTACGTCATCACCGCAGCTTTTGCGCCTTTCAGTGTCATTCCAATCAGTCTTATTAGTTTTTCCGGTATTCCTAAATTTCTCGCATCTACCTTCATCATATTTCTATTGAGTGCACCAAAAGCCTGCCTAAAATCTATAAATACAATTTCCATTTCTGTATCTTGCTCTATCTGCTGTATCTTCATCACATGTATTGCGTCTATTGTCGATTTCCCTTGTCTAAATCCATTCTGTTGTTGTCCAATTTTTTCTCTGTTTCTACTTTTACTCATTTTAGAATCAGTGCTGTGAGTACCTTGTATGCTGTATTTAACAAAGTTATTCTTCTGCAGTTCTCGCATCTCATTAAATTTCCCTTTTTTGGTATCGGCACTATTATTCCTACCCTCCATTCTTGCGGCATTGTTTCTTCTTTCCATATTTGCCTCATTAGTTCAAAAATTCTCTTCCTCAGTACACTTCCTCCGCTTTTTATCAATTCACTTATCTGGCTCTGCTACTTTTCTTTGTTTCATCTCTTGATTATCTCATGTATCTCCTCCGCCGATGGTTCTTTTATTTCTTCGTTACTTCCTTCTCTGTCACTTTCTTTGTCTACTTCTATTCTTGTCGTTTCCCTCATGTATTTTTCCCATTCTTTGATATCTATGTTTGCTAAGTTATTCCTTTTCCTTATTTGCTTCTTTATTTTCTGATATAGCTTTGTATTACTTCTGTTTTCATTTTCTATTTCATTCATCATTTCATCTAACCACTTTTGTTTTTTCTCTTTTATTACTTTTGATGCTTCTTTCCTCCTTTGTTTATATTCTCTGTAGCCATTTTCATTACTCGTTCGCAGCCATTTTAATCTTGTTTCTCTCTTTTTCTTTATTGATATCTCACAAAGATTATCAAACCACTCTTTTCCTTGCTTTCTCTGATATATTCCTATTTTTTCCTCAGCCGCTTTTGTTATACTATTTTTTATATTCTTCCATTCAACCTCTATGTTACTGTCTTGCTTTTTTCTCTTTAGCTGCCTTTTTACTTCTTCTTCGTATTCTTGTTTTTTTTTCATTTCTTCTTAGTTCTTCTGTATTCCATTTTCTTTCTATCCTTCTTCCTTTCTTATTCTCTATTATCCTTAGTTAGATTTCTGCTATTAGTAACTGGTGGGCCGTGTCTAGGCTTGTTCCTCTGTACGATCTTACATCCTTTATCATTTTCTTCCTGTTCTTTTTGATCATTATATGATCTATTTGATTCCCTTCGGTCCTCCCTGGTATCATCCACGTTATTTTATGTTCCTTCTTATGTTGAAACATTGTACTCGCTATAACCATATTCATTTGTGTTGCCAAATTACATAGTCTTTTTCCATTTTCTGAAGATATTTCGTGGATTGTATGTTTTCCGGCTACATTACTTATATATTCCTCCTTCCCTATTTTGGCATTGCAGTCTTCGGCTACTATTATGGTTTCATGATTTCATATGCTTTCATAAACTTCTTCTAATTTTTCATAGAATTTCTCCTTTTCTTCCTCAGTTGCCACATCTGTAGGTGCATATATGTTTATAAATGTAATATTTGCTATTTCATTTTTTATTCTCAAGCATGATATTCTACCATTTATTTTCCTAAATTCTATAATTCTATCTCTTATCTCTCTATCGACCATAAACGCAGTTCCGTTTCTTCCTTGCTTCTCCTCTCCAGAATACAACAGTGAATACTTCTTCTTGTCTATTCTACCTTCTCCTTCCCACCTAATTTCTTGTAGAGCTATAATTATCACCTTGTATCTTTTCATCTCTTCTCCTATTTCCTCCATTTTACCCATTTCCATCATTGTCTTTACGTTCCAGGTACCAAATCTCATTTTCTTTTTTGTCCCACTTGTTTTACTGCCGCTACTTTTAAATTTTTTCATAATAACTTCCTTATTGTCCTTTTTCCTTGCCACTTCCGTCATCGTACCTTCCGTCGTTCCATTTCTTATTAGTTTTTTGACTTGTGTTTTCTTGAGTTAGCCCATATCAAGCTTCCACCTTCCTCCTATGACCATTCATATTTAATACCGTCAATCTCCAGTTTGCGGTAGCTCACTTTAGTTTTCTTTCCTTTATTCTTTTCTTCTTCTGCCACCTTCCTAATTGCGTGCTGTATTTTTCTTTCCTCAAGTGTTAGATCGCTGTCGACGTAGATACTACCCGTAAGCTTCCATTTCCTCTTTAATACCTCTAATTTTTGCTCGAAGGTTGCACATTTCACTATTATATTTTTTGATTCAGAATTTCCCACTACAAATGCTTCTTCCGCTTTAATTTCCATTCCCATTTTCTCTCGGATAAAATCAGCTACCTTCCGCTTCAAGTTACCATTCCCTGGCTGTTCTTTCTCTAAATCTATCCCTTTGATTATTATATCCTTCTTTCTTTTTCTTTTTCTTGATTCTCTAGCTTGCTTTCCAAGTTACTTATCCTCTTCTCCATCTCTTTTCTTTCCTCTTTCCAGTCCTTCGCTTTTTCTTCCCATTCTTCCTTCACCTTCTTTAGATCACCCTTCACTTCGGCAATATCTTCTTTTATACCATCTATCTTTGTCTCCAATTGCATCATTACATCTCCTTTAACTTCATCTAGCTTATTTAAAATTATCTGCATGTCCATCTTCTTAATTCGTTAGTTTTTTCTTTCTCTTTCGTTTGCTGTTTTGTTGGGCTCCTCAATATTTTCGCGCTTTTACTGAACGTTTTTAATTTCTCTAATTTGCACCTCTCAAACTCTTCTGGGCCCTCTAGTTCTCTTTTCCTTTTTATAAAGCCTTTAATACTAGTCACGCTATTAGTTCTTGCTCTTCTTTCCTCTTTATTTTCTTTTTGAGACATCAGCGCCTTAATCTATTTATACGCACTTCTTATAAGTCGGTTTATATTATATTATATCTGCATCATCACTGAGATAGGTTCTGCAATTTTTAATCTGATTTCGAAAACGTTGTTTCACTAAGATGAAGTCTAACTAATATTTTCCTGTATTTGCAGGTTTTGTCCAGGTATGTCGTCTTCTAGGATGATGTTCAAATACTGTATTTATTAGTACCAAATTATGTCTTTTTCAGAACTTGCCTAGACTCGATCCTCTTCCGTTGCGTTTTCGTAGGCCCAATTTTCCTACTAATTTTTCTTTTGTTCTTCTCCTACTACAGCATTAAAATCCCCCACAACAATAAAGTTTTCGTTTCTTTTTACTTTCTTAATCATGCTACTTACAGATTCATATATGTCTTCCACTTCTTGATCGTTGTGTTCGAATGTTGGCGTGTATACTTGTACGATGGTATCCTCTAGTTTAGTATATATTTTTATCATTATTGCTCCTTTGTTGCATTGCCAACATCCCGGTTATCCTTTTTCCATATGCTCTGTTAAGGATAATACCAACATCTGCTTTTCCTTGATTAGCTCCTGTGTGCACTATTCTATAGCCATCACTTCAAAAATATCCTACTTGTGATCATCTTATTTTACAAAGACCTGAAATTCCAATTTTAAGCCTATTCATTCCTAGCTTAATGTTTTCTAGTTTCCCACACTTTAATAGTAATCTAACATTCCAGGTTCCTACTTTTCTGATGTTTAGTTTACGTTGTTTGTTGGATATCTCTTAATTAGTTGTCCCATCTCGGAGATCCGAAAGGGGGATAGTTTTACCTCCGGACTTATTAACTAACATATTAAAGACTTGTTCAGATTTATTAGGTTTGCTACTTTTTTGGGAAATTTTCTATGCGGTGGATTCCCCTTGCCTTCCGCATGGTGTCCAGTATATGTTTTAGTGTACTAGTGAGGGCATTTTCTCCTTTATTATATCACAATTCTAATTATATAATATTTGGTTATCTATATGATACAACTATGTAAGATATTGTTATACCGCTAATATTCGGTTGTCAGAGCCTCGTTTGTTGCGTAGCAGGAGACACCACGGACAGGTGAGGTTAACGTTTGGGTGCATAGATGTAGGAGCACGCTTCATCCCCCAACAGTATAGTTAAAAATACGAATTAAAAGTCACTAGAAAAAAAGAAAGGCATAAAGTCAAGAATAAACGAACTCTAAGAGTATAATAATTCAAGAAAATTGCTGAAGCTTCTACTTTCTCCATTTACTACTCTTCCTTTAATTACAATTAATATATTTTCTTTTAATGTAATAGTTATTCTACTATTTTGTTCACTTACGTATTTGTAAATATGGATGTTCTACGTGATACATTTTATTTAAATACTTTCGTGTAACAAAGTATATTTCATTAATACCTTTAGTTGCAAAAATAGGTTTACTTAAAAAAATGAAGAAATATGATGATTTACAATACAATAACACTTCAAAGTCATGTACTGAACTAACATAATCAATAAGCAAGTTACGTATTATTTATACAAAAATACTTGATATTACATTGCTTTTTTTAAGTTCCAACTTCTTAGATTTCTTATCTCGAAAGTATGTCTCAATCTCGGCTAAAATGTGAACCTGGTTGAAGTTGAACTACTTACACACTAAGGTAGAAACGCAGCCAATAGCTTATAGTGGCGGCTTATGTCCTTAATTTACTATAAAAGAGACCGGGTCACCTCATCTTAATGATTTTATACTCTTGGTCGTACTAAAGTCGAGTTTTGAGAATAAAAGCACGACTCTGCTGTCACAGAAACATTTTGTGAGAGCAATTTATCTCCGGTACAGTAATTGGAAGGAAAATCTGATTAGCCGTCTAGCCTGCAGAATTATGTTCTTCTACATTTTCATTTGTAACTGCAACCTTCTTCTTAATCTATCTAAAACATTATTATGCACGTTTATTAATTTGTTCCTCTTAATAAATACCCAAATAAGTGGTGGCGGGAATCAATGGTATTTTTTTATTTTGCTCTGTATAAATTTATATGGAAATATCGATGTAGTTCACAGGAAGAAGTCTCACAGGGCGAAACTCGATGAGCCAGCGATGTTATCACTCTGAGAAATTAGATTTCTAGGATCTGATAGTGTTCCTGTACAACGATCTTGTATTATCTTGGTGTAAAATTGGTCACACAGCCCGACGAGACAAAGAGCAACGGAATGTTTGCGCGCCAGAGACTAAAAAATGTAACGTCTGTTGCACCGATGTCTTCCTTCTTTTTGAGGTACCTTAGCCGCAATAACATCGATCGAGAATGATGCAAGCACGTTATGAGGCTGCAACAGAATAAATGTTCTGAATGTACGCTTCCACAGTAAAAGCTGTCTGTTAATTCGCTCGCAACATGTTGGCTGCTAACTGCCTAAGAAAAACTTCCTATCTGCGTGCAATGAAATTGCTTTTTCCACCCTCAGACCACCTTTAACTTCACAACCTTTTAAAATTAGCAGAAAGTTTTGCCCCAAACTGTACCTCTTGGAGTAGCAGGTGGTTTTTATTATTGCATTATATAATTTTACTTGTAGAAGAAGAAACACCTTTCGTAGTAACAGCTGCTTTGTATCGAAGTACTTATGTGCTTAAATACATAAATAAGTGAACATTCTGCCAGACGTTTGAAGTTTTTTATTTTATTTGGAAATTAGTGTTAAATGTGTCACTGAAAGTTCTAATAGTTTATATTAATTTATTATTGTAGACAATTTACCGTTAAAACTATTTTATAAATAATAACCCAGAATTTAGTTTAGGAGATTTTGTATAATGCAGTTGTATCCGTAACTTTCCTAATATTTTACTTTGCATTTATTCATGCTTACTATTTCTCTACTTTTTAATGTTACTATTTAATGCTTTAATGCTTGTGACCAATTTGACACTTTTCTGTTCCTTAATCATATTAAATAACTTCTCAATTTAAAATATGCCTTATTTGTCCAGTTTTCCAATTATGTTAGTTTAGTTTTTATTTTTTTACACTCTTTACCATACATAAACAATTTTTGTTCTTTTGCTCTTTAATGTTCGTAATATTTGCTCTCATAGACAACTACATGGCGATTTAACCACATTACCAAGAAATAGGCGTTAAATAATAATTATAATTGTTACTTATATTAGTTTTTTCATGTTTATGATTAATAAATGCTGTATGTTGTTTAAAAAAACAGTTATTGCAAATTATTTTTATAATGAATATAATTGGACTCGTGCAGGTTGTATTTATTTTTGCTTTATTATTTATACTATAATATAGAATTTTTTATTTATTTTTATAATTTCTCTCTGTTGATGCTCATTTTTACTTTCCTTATCCTATAAGGAAAGTAATGTAATCGGCGAAAATTTGACCTACCCAGTTCTTCACATTTCTGGACGAATTGTAGCCTCAGGACACCAAAAAAGTTGGTTTGGGCCATTGGTTCGTGTGTGTGTGTGTGTGTCTGTCGGTCTGTCAGTAAACAGGATATCTCGAGAACCATAAGAGGTAGAGACTTGAAATTTGGTATGCAAGTTACTTGTAGGTAGGGAACGCAGTGCCAAGCTTTTGGTAAAAATCGGCACAGCCGTTTGGTCGCAAGGTCCCAAAAATCGGTCGCAAAGCGGTCGCAAATGTAAACGGTTGAAGATACAAAGAATTTATGAGAATAAAAATGATTTGTTATCATGAGATAAACATGAATTTAAAATAAAAGTTGGTAAAATAGGAACTCGAAAAAAAATTGAAGCTCAGGATTTTTAATATACCGGGTGTTCATAAAATGTTTCGGAAAATTTAAATTACCGGATAGATCAGACCGAGACGAACAAAAAATTACAATGAAATTTTTTTATTCGAGGTCAAATAAATAAGTTATAGCCGATTAAAAATTAATTAAACGGACCAATCACAGAGCTTCCGGGCCGACTGCGGAAGGACGGGGGGAAACGCTTGGCCGCTAGGCGGGAGCACGCAGGCGATAATGGGGAAGGCCGTGCGACCGAGCTCGCACGGTTACCTTCAGTGACGTAGCAAAATATTAAGTACGAGTCAATTATTGTCTTGTACTGTTTATTTTAATCAGCTTTCGAGTGGTGGACTCGCGCCTCGTCTTTTTTTAAAATAACAAGTTCCGGGACGAGAGCAGCGCAGGGCCGAGACGATGGACCCGGTATAATATATAATAATAGGATAAGGAAAGTCGTGTGATGTTCACACCAGATTTTTCTAATATCTTTTTTAGTATTCTTCAATAAACTTTTTCAATATTTATATTTTGATCTTTTAGCTTATTATATCTCAGGTATTGCTTTGATTATGTTTTTAAAATAAAAGATTCTGTAATTTTTGCTTTTTTATGATATTTTTTCGATTCTGATCTATTCGTATTATCTTGCTATTTTGAAAATTATTATTTTTTTAGGTCTACTATTTTTTTTAATTTATTGTTGTAGTCTTTCTTTTTCTGTTTTTTTTTTAAAGCATTCCAATTAAGGATGGGCAAAGTGACTCATCTCTGGGATCAAATCCAGATCGCTCAATCACCAAAAAGAGTTTTCTTTTTTATAACTCAACTCATTTTTCTGCTATATTAATGCCTACTGGCTATATCAGTTAGGCCATTATAGGACTAATTGTAATGAACTGTTTAATTCAATAACGTTTTATTTAAATAAAAAAGGAGAAAAAAAAGAGGGAAGAAACAAGTACCTAGCGACCTCCTTAGCTAATTGGGACGATACACCTGCAAAAAAATTACTTTCTAATCCATTAAGTTTCTTTAATTCTTTCTATTATACTTTTCATTATATTCTATAACTACCGTTAAGACTGCCTTTTAAGCAGACTTCGATTTAGAGGTCATAGACTCTTAAATCTTAATCCTCATGGCCATTGAAATTATTGTGCTATTTCAAAAATTCTGTATAAAAGGATATATAGGGTGCTTTGTCCCAGATAAGAGTAATGAAAAAATTTTCATCCTCGACAATCAAAAATGGGTGGGTGGTATTCTAAACAAATCATTTTCAAAAGTTGAATATCTAGCAGTCTACCTTTAGAAATAGGAATTGGCTTAATGATTTCAACAAACCTACTCATTAGAGGTTGAAGAGCGGGGCGAAGGGGGCCACAAAACTGCGCTCGGAGTCGGGTGTGCTAATGCTGTTGCTACAGGATCTTGTGGATGTTCCAGATAATGGGAAAGTTTCTGCCGTTAGAGTTGATGTCAACCCTGAAGGAGTTGAACTCGATAATATGTGAAACCTCACCAGACTCAGATTTTGTCGACGACGATGTATCGCGGCATGACCCATCCGTACGATCAATTGATACTGGCGGATGTTTAAGCTCCAAATGTCATTTCAGATTTGAAGTGGAACCTGCAGACATCGTTATTTTCCCTGATAACAGCGGCATTTTCCTTTTCCTTCTTCTTTGGTAAAATGGTACCAAATATCACTCAACAATCTATTAGCTCTCGCTGACATTTCGTTTTAAAATAACAACAAAATATTATAAATGACGTAAATAGTTTAAATATTATATTATAGATGTTATAGATCAATACTGCATACCAAGCTGTTCAAAGGTGAAGACTAATAGAGAGAATAAGCAAAGTATCAAAGAACTGAGAAGTGATCGGAACCAAAAACAAGTCGAGATTAAGTGTGGCGAATGAATCAGATTAGTGAGTTAGATCTAGACGGGAGAACCAAGAGCTGCTCGCACATGCGCAGCCCGCACGACCGGGAACGGGCGAGATTCGAGTGTGAGACCGAAGAGCTACTGCTCTTATTTTGTGGGTCATAATTCATTCTCCCCACCAAGAGCTGGTTCTTTTGAGTAACTCGTGAGTGGATCGCCCATCTCTAATTCCAACAAATTTACGGACCTTTTTTCTTCTTGGAGCGTCTATTTAACCTGCGATGAACTTGGCCTTGCACATTTATTTCTATGCCTTCACATTCCAGATCATACAAGAGTGCATGCTGTAATTTTTGTTGTCACAAATAGTTCATTTTGATTAATCTATTTTTAAGATGAATTTGATTTTTTTAGTTTGTCCTCAAATTTCGTTTTATTTGCTTTTTTATTGTTTCATTCTGAATCTTTCGATATACAAATTAGGCTCTATGGGTTTTCTTCTAAAATATTTCTGTTTTTATGGTAACTTGGGTTATTTGCAGCTTGTAACAATCTATGTAAGTTCTTTTTCTGATAACACTCTTATATTTGTAGAAAATGTTAAAGTTATGATAGCTTTCCACTTTCGTCGGTAGACGCTGACATGAAGAGCAATATGGTATCCTTATAGTACCATCATTTTACAAATTATTTGTTGTCTATATCTTTTTTAATTTCTTTAGTTAATAAGTAAACTTGCCTTAATATTGCTTTTTTTACAAGGTCACCTAAATCTATAAAATGAATACACACAGAAAATATTAGGAAAAGTTAAATTTATTTACATGAAACTTAACACAATTATAGAAAATAGTATTGAGAATCATATTGTTTAATGTAGCTCCCATCAGTCGCTACGACCTTCACGAGCCGGGAACTCCTGCAGACCAACACATCTGTTTTGCCCATATGTGTTATAATCTTCATAATGGAGACCCTTAAGCTGTCCTTGAGGTTTTAATGCTTCTCATTGAACTTCAATTTGACCACGCTCCACACGTAGTAAACAAGGGGATTGCAGTCGGGGCTGGAGAGTCAAAAGTCGAGACACCAGTGAAATACAAATTGTTGTATAGCCATGCAGGGTCCTCCCTTTCTTTGTGGATTGTGTAGAGTCTTACTGGAACACACGCTCCCGCCCAACAAGCACCTCAAAACACAAACACAAAAACGCAACAAACAACTGTCTTCAGCACGTTGATATACCTGTTGGTGGAGACAGTAGGCTCTTCTCGAAGAAGTGGAGCGCCGTGATATCCCCTTCATTGATCGCAAACCCCAGTACTATCACAGTGATGGAAAACTTTATATTTATGACAATGTGTACTTTAGAGGCATCTCGATTTTGGAGATTTACCTTCCTGTTGTGTATGCAGTTTTCTTAGTCCGAAAAGAATCTGAGAAAGCCAGTACTGTTATGCTTGGGCCTTTAACATCCAATTTATCTTATTTTTTTCAGTAAATGGTTGAAGGTTCGTTAGGACGAAAGGCTTGTAGTGCAGGACTTGGTGCACTTATTAACCTTTCTCCACCTAGAATTTTGATTGTTCTTCACTTTAGATTCGCAGTCAAATTTACCACTTCTCTTGTAATCAGATCGATTACTGTGAGTTGCTCCATTAGCGGTTCTGGTGGTCAGATTTCAAGCACTTGGCCGTGTTATATTAACATGTTATATTAATGAAACTCAGTATTTTTTTAGAAAGATGTTTATCCAAGTCACGATTTAGCTCCATTTGTGTTTGTTTATTACCTTCGATCGACAACCCTGAGGTTTATATTGTTACGTATTACTTACTTGAGCGTTAGTGTGCGCTTATTTCAAGATACGACTGTGAGTGAACTAAACAGACAAACAGCAATACTAGAGGCTAATTAACACTAAGCGAAGCGCTGCAATATCTTTTATGGTCTACGGTAAATCTGAAGGTTACAGGTGCTAAAAGTTGAACATGTGTTGGAAGTCAGTTCGTCTATAGAGTATAAATATAGATTGTCTATATATGAGAATGAAGCCAAAAATAGCATCGTAATTTATATAGTTAATTATATAACTTATATTTAATCATTAGAAAAGGAAGTGTTAATAATTAAATTAAAAATAATTAAAAATTCTTTATCGGATTTGGCTGTTGTAATTCTGGTTACAGTTTTCTAATTACTTTCTAGCTTTATGTAATTAACGCAATATTTAATAAGAGATGCATTAATAAATTCCTAATAAAATAATAATTTTGATATAAGCACTTTGTTATTAGTGTGTTTTTTATGTCGTGATGTTTTGATTTAACAATTGTAATATAGAATACCGATCAAGTTCACGGGCAAAAATTAAAATGTAGTTAGCTTAGCAAATGCGCCTAGTGTATTGTGTAAAAAGCCAAAATGACTTAAGTTTTTTTTTTGCAAATAACTTAAGTTCATTCCTACATTTTTTTTTGGCTTATTATTTGTAATATAATACAGAATTTTTTATTCTTTTCTCTAACTCACTGGATGTGTTTTTTCTTCTTTGTTACTATATACTTTTACTGTTCATTGTGTTTATTTTTATTTGATGCGGAAATGTTTTTTAAATCTCTCTTTATTTTGCTAATTTTGTTTTATAAATTTCTTGTTGATATCACTTTACTTCTTTTAAGCCAAAGTGTCTGCGATTTTTATTTTATTAATTCACATCTTTTCCAAATGTGTTTTTTTCTATAAACTACTGTTCTACAAATTATTATTTTGTCTGGGTTATTTATTCCTCTACAATCTTTAATTTTTTCTAAACCCATTTAGATACTCTTCCCTTTTCTTTTTTAAAACATTTGCTTTTTTGTGTTTTATATGAAATGCCCAATTTCTCAAAATTACCACAACATATTATTTGATTATTGTTTTTTTATAGCATACGATATACATATTTATGTTTTCTTAAGTTTTGAGGTTATTTTGTTTGCTTTATAGTGTGTTATCTTCTACTAGCGATTATTTCAATCACATAAACCCTTAGACTTTCACTAAACATGCTTTGAGCTACAATTATTATTTAAAATACTTACACCCATGTGCTTTCGTTATAGGACAAATATAAACCAGAATTACTATGTTTAAATATATTAACACATTATAAGTTGTTTTTATATTATCTTATGACTTGTAACATATATCTTCCAACGGATAGATTGTAAAATAAAGTTGGGCGTCACATCAGCCAATTGCGGGAGAACGATTTGGCGGCAATATTGTTGTCGAATCTCTGTTCATCAAATCATTTTTTAGTGGTCCAAACAAATGACTATCGCAGATCTGAAATCTGGAAAGGGTGTTCTAGTGTAGATCAGAACAAATCCTTAATTTTTTGTCAAATTTAGCATCTGTATAAGGATAGACGTCTTGAAGCAGGATAATGCCTTGAGTTGAAATATTGCGTTGTTTCTGACGATATGCGAGTTTTGTTTGGTCCAAAATTTGAAAGAAGCAATTTCAGCAATCGATAATTGACGGTCATCATTGAACAGAGGGCGAATAATTTGAATATTATATTTAGTCGGCGGTAATCTTTATTTTTAACTACCTCTCGTCCTCTAAAAATATTTATGTAAGTTTTATACTTGAGTCTTTTTAAGGGTGTTGCCTCCGAATTGCGCCTCAAGTCTTCCCAAAAATTTTTCTGGTGTTGTGATTATGATACTGAATAAAGACACGGTAATATAAGATACTCTACGGGAAAAATCTCCTTTCGGCATCCCTCTCTATAACACTCAGAAAATGCATTCCTTTTGTAAATCTTGCATTTCTTTATTTTTACTACAACAGACAAAGAAAAGCTTTATAATTCTATTTTAGAGTTGTTTATTTGTTGGTTTTATATTTGAAGAAATGTAAAAACTTGTTATAAAATATACAACTGTCCAGCCGCCTAAATGTCTTTCTTTATTTATGTAATATAAACTGTTTTTGATTCAACGTTGGAGAAGTTTATTTTATTTTGATATATTATGTGATTGAGTTTCTTTTTTTGTTGGAGCGCACTTGCTAGCACTGTGACTTTAAGGGCTTTTTGTGTCTGCTAACATGACACGTTCGGGGTTGCTAGATCCCCCATCGGGCGCCTCCCCAGGTGGCGGATAGGAGAATGCCTTCCAGATATGGATGGTACCGGAGAAATAAAATATCCGGGGCGGACCAAAACTGGCATGACGTAGGGCAGCAGCTACGACATCACTGTGTTGTGACCACTGAAGAATGACTTCCTTAAGGGCCCAACAACAGAGACTTCTAGGCGACAATCACTTCAGATTAATCAGCTAGAAGACTGCGATGGAGAAGGCAACGAAACCACCCATTATGTTTTCCTAGTACAACTAACATGGCACAGACTCAACATAATAGATTCGTTACTGATCATGGAGATCGGACTCCAAGATCCGGCAGGAGAGGACATCCTTCAAAAAGTAGGGCCTCTCAGGTCATCAGCACGCGAAATCCCTACATTTTCAATAAAAACACACCTGTCTTGAATACTTACAGACGAACTACTAAGATAGGTACATGGAATGTGAAAACCATGTACGAAGCTGGTAAAATACACAATACCATCAAGGAAACGACAAGGCTATACGTAGATATTCTGGGGATCAGTGAGATGCGATGGACTGAATCAGGACAATGCTTAATAAACGAACACAATATTTACTACTCAGTAAACACTAACGGTGAACATATACATGGAGTTGGCATTATCCTTAACAAAAAAATTAGCAGATATGTTACAAACTTTGTCCCAATCTCTGAGAGAATACTTCTAATTCAGATTAACACCTTCCCCATAAAAACCAATATAATCCAAATATACGCACCAACGGCTGACAAATCCGACGATATAATTGAAACATTTTATGATGATCTGAATAACGTCATGAAGAAAGTAAAAAAGAATGAACTGACATTAGTAATGGGCGACTTCAATGCCAAGATAGGCCAAGGAAGCTGTGGTGAAATCATAGGACCGTTTGGACTGGGAGAACGTAATGGACGAGGAAATAGATTAAGTATTTTTGCAACAGAACAACAACTAGTCATCACCAACACGTTCTTCAAGTTACCACCAAGACGCCTATATACTTGGAGGTCCCCCCAAGATAACCCAGAATACGTCGTCAGAAATCAGATCGACTATATATTGATCAATAAAAGATACAGAAATGCAATAACAGCAGTAAAGACATATCCAAGTGCGGATGCCAAATCTGACCATAACCCTCTTGTCGGCACGATAACACTCAAGTTGAAGAAAGTTAAACAACAACAAGCGAAGAAATACGATTTGAGGAAAATGAAGGATAAAGATATAAAACACGAAATACAGCAACATATTAAAAGAAAAATCAAAGAAACAGATATAGCAGCCGACACAAAAGCGAAAATCCAGAAGCTTAAACCGACAAATCAAGAAATTCTTGACATATATTTACGCCCAATGAGAGCGAAAAAGAAGATGTGGATGACAGGCGACATATTGAATATGATGGAGGAAAGACGGAAAAATAAGAACAAAGACAATACCAGATACACACAAATCGACAAAGAAATAAAGAAAAGATTAGAGACGCCAAAAACGCTTGGATGGAGGAAAAGTGCAAAGAGATTGAATCACTAGATGGTAAACATGACTCTTTCAATCTGCACAAAAAAGTGAAAGAAGCAGCAGGATTACAACGACCAAAGAAAACCGGATGCTTACAAGATAATGAGGGCAATACAATATTAGATGTAAATGAAATAAAAACAGTTTGGAAAAACTATGTTGAGAAGACCTTCGAAGATAAGAGAAACAACGATACACTAAAAACAGGGGACTCCATAGGTAACACAGGACCGGAAATTACTCAAGAAGAAGTGATAGCCGCAATAAAAGGAATAAAGGACGGAAAGGCGACGGGGCCAGACAACTTCCACGCAGAAATTCTAAAAAACATGGAGAACGATGAAATTAAATGGCTCACGGCCATGTTTAATAACATATACGAAACAGGAGTAATCCCACTTGAATGGCTTAAATCCACATTTATAACCCTACCGAAAAAACCGAATGCGAAAAAATGTGAAGACTATAGAATTATTAGTCTAATGAGCCACCTTCTTAAAATAATGCTAAAAATAATACATAGGACATACAAAAAATGCGAAGCGCAACTAACTCGCACACAATTTGGCTTTCGAGACTCATTAGGTACAAGAGACGCTCTTTTCGCCATTCAAGTCCTCATACAAAGATGCAGAGACGTGAACTGTGACGTGTATATGTGTTTTGTAGACTATCAAAAGGCTTTCGATCGGGTCAAACACAACGAGTTAATATCAATCTTAAAAACAATTGGTCTAGATGATAAAGATCTACGTATCATTAACAACATTTACTATAACCAATCAGCAACTATCAAGATAGATAACCAAATGACTGAGGAGATCAAAATAGAAAGAGGTGTGAGACAAGGCTGTGTGCTATCTCCGCTACTCTTTAACATCTACTCCGAACACATCATGAAAACAGCCTTAGAAGATACTGACGAGGAATACTCATCAACGGAGAACGGCTGAACAACGTAAGATACGCAGACGATACAATTATACTGTCAGATAACCTAGAAGGCCTACAAGCCCTAATAACACGCGTAGCAGAATCAAGCCAAAAATATGGTCTAAACTTTAACATACAAAAAACTAAATACATGGTCATCAGCAAGAATCCAATACCACCGGGACGTCTAATAGTTAACCAACAACAGATAACACGAGTTGAGAAATACACATATCTAGGGACAAGTCTAAACGAACAATGGGATCACTCAACTGAAATAAAACAAAGAATTGAAAAAGCCAGGGCAGCGTTCATTAAAATGAACACAATATTCAAGAGCCACGACCTCTTAATACCAATAAAAATTCGTTTACTGAGATGCTACGTATTCGCAGTGCTCCTGTACGGGTGGAATCTTGGACGCTGACCGAGGCTACTACCAAGAAGTTAGAGGCGTTCGAAATGTGGTGTTATAGACGCATCCTGAAAATCTCATGGGTCGACCGGATTACAAATAGAGAAGTACTGCGTAGAATGCAGAAAGACTGTGAAATAATCATCACTGTCAAAAAACGTAAAATGGAATACCTGGGGCACATAATGCGTAACGAACATCGATATGGCCTACTGCAACTCATCTTGCAGGGGAAAGTGTACGGAAAACGAGGCCCAGGACGTAGAAGAATATCATGGCTACAGAACCTAAGGAAATGGTTCTCTTTAACAACAACTCAACTTTTCCGTACAGCAGCCAATAAAGCTAGGATAGCCATGTTAATAGCCAACATCCGAAACGGATAGGCACTGCCAGAAGAAGAAACATGACACGTTAAATAGTACGACGTCACATACATTCATAAGTTTCATAAAACGATAGCAATAACTTTGTAAGGCTGTTTCTTTTATTAAAATATACATTATGAGCTATTGGGCATTTAATATTTGATTGAATCTCTTCCATTAGTCATTACAATTTTAGATCTTCTTCTATGCTTTCAACGAGGTTTTCTCTAAAATCATTTAGCAGAAATGACGATATATTTTTAATTAGGAGTGGCCACATTTAGTATCGTTGTCTTCTTGCAGCACAGCTTTTATCAAGTATTTCTGGTGGCACATTTTGTCGGCGTTTAAATTCATCATAAACAGAAAGAGGCAACCAAAACTACGTTTACAGAAGCACTCTCGAACATACACATTTCTAGAGTGTTCTGAAGAATTTTATTACTCTTTGCGGCCCAAGATTTCGATAAGGAAGGCCCTTTCCAGCAAGGAGGTTCGCCCGTAAAGGTAACATTGTCCCAATCTTGGTTCTTCTATTGCCCACCTCGGAGTTTTTTCACGCACTTTTCGATAAAGTTTTTTTTAAATTGGCCAAAAAGAAACTTTTTTACGAAAGAGACTTCAAATCGTATTTAAGAGACCTGAATTCCTTTCTCACGGAGTTTTATGTGGGAATAGCGCAAATAAGGCCTGGATTATCTTCAAAGAGGCGCAAGATCGCTTTATTCTTCTTCGTTCTTGTGACAAGGCGGATTGTTTACATTCTCAACCTCTAAATACCGCTTCACCCACTTCACGGTGTTTTTGCCTCGCATCGCTTTAGGAATTTGACACTCTGCAAAGATAATGAACTCATCGATATCAAGAACACTGTCTACTACGCAAAAGAGTACAAAATAAAGATTTAAATTAATTAACTTAGATGGTGCTGCGGTCCCTCCTTACCAATTGATGACGGTCACTTTCTTGTCATGCAGACTATAATTTGTGTTGAATTTATTTATAGTGTAGCTTATATAATTTTTACCAATGGAGGTAGTGGGTTTCTGTCGTGTCCTACTGTTGAAGTCACTGTTAAGTAATGTTTTTTCTCCTCGTTTTTTTTATTTTGGTGATTTGACAATTTTTGTGTGTTTTAAGATCCTTTAAATAAACTAAAAAATGTTTAATGTCTACTATTTGTCTGACCTTATAATTTTCAGTGTGTCTTGTCTTATGTAAGCCTAATTTTAGATTAATATTATTCGTGATTAATTATTAAGTATGGATCAAACGTTCTTATCGACTGTACCCTGTGCTTAAAGTAGTAAAAATTCTCACGAGAAATGCTTTCAGCTATGGTAAATTCCTGTTGTTTTCTATTAAATTGATTCATCGTCCACATCCGCATAAAATAACGGCAATTTTTAAATGTGGCAAAAACTGCGGGCTTTTGTTTGTTTACAGCCTTTAAAGCCTTCCAGGCAACTAACTCCCCGTTTAAATCGGACCTGTTAATTACCTAGATTCCGTTGCGAATTGCATGACACCGCTTTACTTTCCGAATAGCCGCCTAATAGCGGCTTACCGAGCCCGAGCGCGGATTTGAATTTTAAGCATTTAGAAACCGCAATGTTTGGAACACGCCGATTTTACTTTTTAATGCTTGCATTATAAAACCCGCGACTTGAATTAGAAAGCCCGCGCGGCGCGCACCGCGTAACAGCCCGCACTTTCGTTGTAGCCGGCTCGAAAGGCCCGATTTGCACCCGGGCACGCTATGTTTGCTCACGATTTAAAGGCCTCGCGGAGACGGGCTTGCAGCGTTCCTTGAAAGATAAGTGAAAGAATGGCCTAATTACTGCAGCTTGCTATAACGTTTCAGCGTTCTAATCTAATAAACTTATCCTTTAATAATGTCTACGCGGCTACAGAGTTGCGAATTCGTAGAAAGCCCCGGCGCGGCTGGCAAATCTGACTGCATTTTTTTCGAGTTTGTTTTTCTCGTTAAAGAGTCTGATCTCCAATTTAGATTGCGCTCGTCCATTAAAAGTTACAAAGCGGGCTTTAGTGCGGTTTGCTGGGCGAAATGGCGCGAGCGCTCTATGGCGCGCCAGCTTTATGGTCCGCAATAGTAAATAGACCTGCGTATGGCGCACAAAGCGTTATTCTCTCCATTTGTTACACTTGGCCACCAAAATGGAACGAAGATTGGAAAGGCGACGCGCCGCTTTGCACTTTGCGCACATTCGCGGCCGGTATCGCACGCCGCACGCCACCTGCTCGTTCGCTCCGCTGCTGGCCAGCACCGTACTGCGGCGGCAGTTCGGTTGTCGGTGCCAGTATGAAAGACTACCCCAGTGACATGTCTCTGTGCAGGAGGAGACCCGAGTTTCCTGCCTCCCTGACGGACCTGCATCGGCTGGGAAAATCCGTCCACGGGCACGATGGGTCCAGCAGGATTGTGATGGTGAGGAAGACCGACCAGAGGACCTTCGCTTCGATCAGAAACGGCGAGGTGAGTACATCGCTGTCATATTTTCGGAATGCTAATTCGAAAGACATATTATATAGGGAACAAACTCCCCCAGAAATTTTGGGGCTGTAAGCTGACACCTTTTTACCCGACTTTCCCCGAATTTTGCTATTTTAGGACGTTATCAAAACTTGCAAAGAAGTTGATTGTTTTGACAAAACAATAATTTGAATTTTTTAAAATTTATGTTACATACATCAACAAGGAAAAATAAAAACAAACATCTAAACAAGCTTCAATGGATAAATTACAGCATAACATGTTTTGATCGTTAAAGACTGCTGCTCAGAAAACTCGAAATTTCCTTTTTTGTTCTTATCAAAATAAACTTTTGGCTTTTTCTTTCTTGTAATGTCTGTTTTATAGGTGTCAGTTTCTCACATCAATTTTTTGCTTGGTTTCCTAGCCTTGAAAACTCATCTTCGTTTTGAAGCTTATAAATTACTGCCCTTGTTGTGTCTGTACTTTATTGATGAAGCCTTTCACTTACTTCTGGAGGCTTTACAAAAGCATTGTTTAAGAAACATACCATTAGTGCCATTTTAAGACTTTTAAGTATCACATTAGTTTTATACTGCGCGTCCTTAACCTGATCATTATTATGAGTAATGTGTATCAAAGCATCAAGAAACTATTGGTACGAATTGCGCAATGCTTGTTTGGTATCAGCACGGGCACTCTATTGGGTTGTCAACAAAGTTTTTAAAAATAAGAAGTCCTCTCTAAAGTGAAACTGCAAGATATCCCATCTTTTGACCGAAGAACTAAAAAAGTTATAGATTTGTTGTTCTAAAGAAAAAAATTAACATAGTGCTGCTCTTCCTAGCTGCAGAGTCGACTAGTTGTAAAAAATGGCCGGCGTAAGGGATGTTTATTCTAACCTGAAGACCTTTGTAGTGCCCAGACGTGCTGCTGAAATTGTCGTAGTTCCTTCCTCTATAGTGATTTAGATCAAGACCTACTAAATATAAAGACGACCTTACACCATTTCATCACCTTTATGGCCACAGTTAGGAATAAACATCAAAAATCGTTCAACGGAAGTTGCACATAGCGTACTAAAATAGTTAGTTGGTCTGTGTGCGATACATCTTATTACTGAATAATACTTGAAATTTACAGTCTCTTGGATAATCTCTGCCATTGACAGTTGTACTTGACGATGAAAAATGTCTTCCTTTATTTCCAAAGTTTACAACTTCTTGGGCCATAAAGGGATGTAATTTTTTTTATTTAGTTCTGTACAAGAAAGTTGCCATTTTTTATATTTTATTTATACATTTGAACGGAAAGTAAACAAAGACGGCTGATATGAACTTTGCGTGCCGCGCTCTGAGCGCTTAATTTACATGAGGAAGTCCGTGCTTTCGTACACGCATGTCGGGGCTGCTCTCGCTTTTTGCCAAATAGCTGGGCGGCCGCGGCTATCGGACCTTTGCATTGCCAAACGCAAAGAGCGCGTCTGCCACGGCCATTTGGTTTGCTTCCACCGAGCAGAGCTTCGGTTGTAAGTTAAATTGTTTTACGTTCCCGATCCAGGGAAAAATCCAATGCAGTTAAAAATTTATATATTCCCAACTTGCAAAAATTTGAGGGAAGACGGATGAAAAATTGTCAGCTTAGGACGCCAAAAATATCTTTTGGTGGGCAACCCTTAGCAGTTTAATATTTCATTATCACCATGGATTCAGAAGCTAAAAACTTTACAATTTCAGCAATTCCTAAGAGAGTAAAATACAAAGTTTTTTCCTGGCACTATTCTGCTATTTCATAACCCAATTTTAGAAAACTCGACTTCTACTAATAAATTTTAAAATTTACTTTTTGTGTTCAGAGTTGTTATCATCGTTTATTGTGTGGGTATTTTTGCAAATTATTAAACCACATTCTTTAGTTGCTAAGATTGCTTCCATTTATTAATTTTTGTAAAACTAACTGGTACTAAATCTTTTTTGACCGACTTTCTGATCTCAGATTTTTTAAAGTCAGAGTTATTATTTAGTCGAATACCATTGTAGGCTAGCAACTTACGAAGTTCATTATTTACGTACTAGAATGCCGGGTCTTCAAGTGATATCTCCCTTGTATCTATACATTTGATACACTACAATTTTATGATTGTTGCAAACATGTAAAAGTGTCTAGTTTTGGTATTTTCTTGATCACAGCATCCTGTCCGTTTAAGATGCCCTTTGCGACGTTTACAGAATTTTACTCAACTTTGTTTAACAATTTTTGATTTAATTTTTCATTCATTTTTCAGCAGTTTGTGATAAATAAAAAGCGAATTGAATGACGATTTGATTCAAAATTAAACTTTACATTTACAATTACGTATTATAATACTACTAGCACAACTGGTACCGATTTCTATAACAACACTAATTTATTCGCCGTATGATTTCTTTTGTGATTCTGGTCTGATGGTAGAATTAGGGACAACTTCAGATCGAAGAATTTTGTTAATGAAATCCGTATGGTGTGGTATGTTCTCGGGTTATAAGGCCCTGGTCGGAGTTCAGAAACTCTTGATTTCGTCCATAACTGCATTGGACATCTCCAGAAGAAAATCTTCTAATAATTAAATAACTGTCCCGTGCGTTTTCGTTTTTATACTCGTACGAGCATGGTAGGGATGATGTTGAGGGGCCGTTGTTGACGTCAGCGGGATGGTACAAACCTAATTAGGCTAGCTGCTGACGTCAGTCAGGTCGTTGCAGGTAATATTTTGGCATTTTTGGACGTCACTCCCTCTTTCGCCGTATCGTGATATGTTTCTTGCCCCTTGAGAGTGGTAAACCAAGATTTAGGTAGATTGAATCCGCTGTCCCCGTTAAAATTATTTTTATATTTATAAATCTCTACCGCCTTTGTGTATAATACTCGGGTAGCAATTCCTACAATTGGATAAAACTTGTGTTTGCCCGAATTCTATTTCGTGGTTAGGATTTTCCAGAGCATGTCCAGCAACCGCTGATTTATCGGGCTTATTAAGGATGACGTTTTTTTTAAATTTTATTTCATGCTTATTTACAATCTACTCTGTAATTGAGTAATAAGTAAATGGTAGGATATTACATGTCATGTGGGGGAATATAGCCAGCGTTGTTCTTCCGAATAAAGAATGTTATGGTTGTAGAAGCTAGTGGGTGAGGTCCTGTTGTCAATTTTGCTGGAGTCTGCGGACAATTGCAGGTGAGTTGGACAGCTTATCGATGAGGTTGTTTTCGTGCCCAACGAGCTGGTGGTGGTAGGTGGTGGCGAGTTTCTGGATTTCATATGCAACAATTTGGATGTTCAGATCTGTGTGGAGCATATCGTTCCGAATGAAGAATTTTAGATTGGAATCACTGTAATATTTTGGTGTGAGAGGCCTTTGTGCGGCCCCAAAGTTGTACCCCATAGGTCCATATGGGTTTTAATATGGTCTTGGGTAGAAGGAGTTTGTTTGTGAGGGAAAGTTGAGAGCGGGACCCCAACAACCAGTACATTTTCTTGAGTTTTAAGTCGAGTTGTTTTCTTTTGGCTTTAATATGGGTGCTCCAAGTGAGTTTTGCGTCGAGATGCAGCCCTAAATATTTTACTTCAGTTTTCAGGGGTAGGGGGGTGTCATTGAATCTGGCTTGTGGACAGATTGCTCGTCTGGTGGTAAAAGTTATTTGGGCCGATTTTTCAGTATTAATTGATACTCTCCAATGATTCGTCCAGTCCTGTAGTAGGTCCAGATGGTGCTGAAGGTGATCGGATGCAACCTGCGGTGTTTCACTAGCTGCTAGGATAGCCGTGTCGTCCGCGAATGTGGCAATCACTGTGTCGTTTGTGGTTGACAAGTCGGAAGTGTAAAGTAGGTAGAGGAGTGGCCCCAGTATACTGCCTTGCGGGACTTCTGTTGTAATGTAGTGGTAGTCAGAGACCGTGTTGTTGATTTTGACTTGGAATAGCCGGTCAGCAAGATATGATTTGAATAGCAAATAGAGCTGGCTTGGAAGGAGTCGATTTCGTTGGTGTCGTGATTCCCTTGAGGGGGAGGAGTCGTAAATACATCGGCTATTGTCGGGTCTTTTGATGTTTTTTGAGTTTCTTCGTTGCCTTCCATAGAGTTTGGTCGTCTGGGGAGAGTTTAGATAGGTAATCGTTGAATGAGTCATTGCGAACTTTCAATAAGGTGTTGTGCAAGCGGTGGACAAGTCTGTTATAGGAGGTGTTCGCTGCCACTGTTTTCGAGCTCTGCGTTTTTTAACTATAAAGTCTCGGATATGGCGAGGAATGTTATTTGCTTCAGGATTGGTAGTTTTAGTAGCAGGAATAGCTAGCCAGGCAGCTGTTTGAAGCATAGTGGTCAAGTAGTGAGTATCCTGATTGTCCTGAATTCGAATAGCCAAGTTAAGGGTTTCATCTAGGTAGTTTGTAAATTAATCCCAGCCTGTATATTAACTGCAGTCTTTTAGGCGGTTCTTTAGCGATTATGGTGGTGCTAAGAATAACGATGACTGGAGAATGGTCAGTAGATAAATCTTGATTTGATTCTGTCTTCGTGTAGATGTGTGTTTTACCGTTTGTGACTGCGTAATCTAGTAAATCGGAGAATTTATTCGGATCACTGGACCAATAAGTAGGTTGTCCAGTTGAGATGTATCCAAAGCTGTTGTTTTGTATTGTTCGTAAAAGGTTGCGTCCTTTTGGGTTGATTAGTCTCGACCCCCAGGCTGTATTTTTTGCGTCCCAGTCGCCTCCTGCTATGAATTTGTTTCCTAGCAATCTAAAGAACTCTTTATATTCGTCAGATGAGATGGAATGTCGAAGAGGACTGTAAACTGCTACTACAACAAGTGGGTATGGAAGGGTGTGGACTTGAATGATTGTGCTTTAAATTTTTTCTGGTCGATAGTGTTGTAATTCATGGTCAACTATGGTGTTTTTGACTATTGACACTATTATGTTCCCAATATGTTTTATTGTTACCACGTGGTTCAAGGTCTACCATAAAAAGTGGGAGAGGCTGCTTAGTTGTTCGGTGTCTAACACTGATTATATTTTCGACTTAATGACCTTTCCTTGCTAACTCCTTCGTTATGACTTCGATCGGGGTCAAATGATGTATGTTTTGGATGGCCACCCTATATGCTCCTTAAGTCGGAAGGTGTGATGTATTATATTTTCGTCTTTGAGATGTTGCGTTAATTTTCTGTAGGAGTCTGCCGTAAAGGGATTCATTTTAACGGTATTACTAGATGTTGCCGTAGTATAAAATTGCTCTTTGTTCAAGCACTTGGGTGAAATTATCTATCATTTTTTTATAATTGCTTATACCGTGAGTGTAGATTGGTGTAGGTTTGGGATCTTGGGCGGGCGGTTGTCATTAGCGTTAGTGGTTATTTCATGGGAAAGGAGTTCGTATCTGTTGATGTGGTTAGTTGGTAAGGTTGGATGTTACTGGGATTGGGTTGATGTAAGTTTCTTTTCCTTTTTTTAAGAGTTTGCTATTCATGTTTAGCGTTAATTGAATTTTCCTGTTTATTATCATTATTTATTTTTTCTATGTCATTATCTTCATTTATTTCTGTGTTTGCATGATCTGTGGGATTGTCTTTATGAGGAGACTGTAGATTAAAATTATATTGCATTGCCTGTGGAAATAGGGCTGGATTGGGGTTTGGAGTGAATGCAGGAAACATTAATGTTTGATTATGGGGAACCATTGGAAATTGGAGGTTAGATTGATTTGCTTGTTGGGAAAGGGGAAAACCCTGAGCACCCGATATATCAAATGTAAATCAGTAATTTTCCGGAGCACCGGAGTTATTCATAGCGTTACTTGTTGGCGGGCCGAAGCCGTGAGTGTTTCCCGCCGCAAACATTGGTTGTGTAAAATTTACATTCGTTTACGAAATTATTTTAATATAATATAATATGGTACTTGCGATTTTTGATGCTATTTCAATAATATGTATGAAGGCCTCTGATTACACTATCTGCGTATGGCACTGCACTTTCTAAGATAACAGAGCGCGTCAAGCGTGCGTTTATTCTAAGAAAGCCAAATGCGGATTATAAGACGTTTGTGTTCATTTATCCTAGTGGTAATCGTTCGGCCCCTAGTCCCAATGTAGACTTGCTCACATGAGCAAGGTATGTGTAGTATACCCTTGTGGATTTCTTGTATCTTTGACTGGTTTAAGCAAATTCCGTATTTTGGTGGTGGTAGTATAGATGGTTTATTGAGAATTTTTTTAGTTCGTAACCCTGTTGATGTAAGGTAAAAAGGTTTTGCCTACCGTAGCTGATTTTGGTTGCTTTTCAACTTTCGATGCACGATGCACCATAACACCGGCCGTAAAAGCATTCCCATTAATTTAATGAAATCCGTAATTTATAATTGGGTTCTATTTTTGTCTAGTTTTTTACAGACCTTCTCATATTGAACTGAGCATTGATTAACATTACGCTGGAATAGGGAAGCTCGTTTAACATTCGAATTATTTTGTAGAAAGTGATTACGATTTTCTTTTCAAGATCGTTTGTTTCATTAACCAACTAAATTATCCTAATCTAGTTCTTCATCTGCCACTAATTTTACAATTAAGTCCTCAAATCCTGTTTTTTAAACTGTATGCGACTCCGTAACTATATGAGAATATTCATACTTCAATGGCGGGCAAAAAACCTCACTTTCAACTACTTTTGGCCGTAATTTGTTTCAACAGGCATTTCGTGTTGATTGCTTAATCTCGGTGACAATGTAATATGATTAACACAATCAATAACAAGAACAACAAATTTTTCCAAGCCTTCATTACTATCAAAGATTTATTATTTCTATTTGTTTTAAAACATACATGAAGGTTTGCTAGATATATAATGACTAACTCGAAATTATTTGTTGATCCAACGGCTGCAACAAAAAGTCGTATTCTTTGATAGAAATACTGTATGTTTTGTATTGTCAATTAGCAGGGGCACTTTAAATGGCAATCTCGTTCCACTTAAATAACTTTTGGCAACCATTCATTAAAAATTGTGGCAGTAACACATGTTTTCTTCCTGATATTAATAAATGAGAATTGATATTATTTCTTTGAATGCGCGTGACTTTTTTGATTTATTAATAAACAATTTAATGCGATAATAACCAATGGTCATTTTCGTTGATCTACGTGATTAGAAAGATAATGAAGAGTGAATCTCATATGGGCTAGTTTGCTGTTCGTCTTGTGCCGATCTTTATTTCTACCATTTTAAAGTTTCCACCAGAAGGAAAGTCTTATAATAAAGAATCTATTCTTTTTTAATCAATTGTAGGTGTACCACCTCACTGATTTCAAAGTTTTCTTGCTCTGTATTCTTTTTTCGAATAATTAAAGGTAAATTTGAATTTTTTAACAAAACTTTAAAATTTTTATAGAGACTTCCCAAACTTCCTGACATTTACACTGACTAATGAATTGAGTGAACTCCATCTACCTTCATATAGAAGAACTTATGCTTGAATATTTTTAATAACGGCAATATTCTCAGCAACCAAAGTTTGCTCGCTACAACACTAAAATTCTATTTTATCCTCCACAATTATGTGACCACCAAATAGTTAGTTCTTTAGTTGTTATGTTATTTAGTGCTCACTTCTAGAAACCGAGACCACACAAGCAACTTGTGTCTCGAAAGTTTAATCCCACATGGTTCCGTGAAATTTAGAATAGTTAAGTTGCAAGTCCACAGTTTTCTCAAATAAATTGATTGAAAGTTGGTTATGCATATTAATCATTATAACAATTTTTAGGGAGTCAATTTTAACGATCTCTTTACATCACATCTAAATGCTTAGTGCGCTTCATGGTTTTCCTGTAAGCTTTGTTTACTTTCTTCAATGGTATTCTTTATGATTGTCTGAAATTCGTCACAAAAATGTGACTGTACAACCATTCCTTGCCTGTCCACGATTTGTTCATCTTCTTTCAATCTACAAAGTACCTCAAGTAGGTTTTTTACATTAAGTTAATTGGCTACGTATTTTTTTGGAGGCGTTTCTCTACTTTTATATGAGTACAAATTTTTTCTCAATTATTCCTTTCTGATTAGACATTATTAAGCCCCTTTAACTGTTTTGATAATGCAGTTTTTACAGAAGTTTCAGAAATGTTTAGGATATTTAAAACAAGTTTTGCACACATGTATATTATTGCCATGTATTTCAAAGAAATATCTCATAGTTAAATTTGTCCCCAAAATTTGTTTGTGTAAGTAAACGATTGTTCTTCAAGCAACATCACTTTTAAAACCGCAGAAAGCTATGACTGACTTTTCTAATCGTTACTGTCGCCATTTTTATAAAAATGTTAAGAATATTGCGCCTGGCGCTTTCATGGATGTTTTCGTACTCTTCCTGGTAAATAATTGCATGCATGGAGGTTTCAGATGTTTGGCTGGTATAAGAACCCCCTTCTTTGTTCGGTAGTTTGGCATTCTTTGTCTAATTCTTTATTTGCTTTTCGTACGATCACCTTGCCAGCCCCTCATGGTTGAATGTTATTATTGCTATGAAAGATTATTGAAAGCACTAAACTTGGCGTTTTATCTAGTGTGGTACCACCAGGTTCTTTTTATTTGGTGGTACTGGTGATTTTCAAAGCTGTAGGACGATATTTCGGATCCTAATTTGAACTGTAGTCAAATATGTGAACATTACATTGTTCAAAAAAAGTTTATTAACCTATAAACAACAGTAATGCTAGCAAACTAACTAAACAAAAATTCTATGATAAATTTAGAAAATATTACTATTATAAGATTAGAAAAAAATTCTGTTGTAGCAGAAACTAATATAGTAATAGTAGGATAGGGGCCAGGTACTATATCTTGGGAAACATCCATTACTTATCATAGAAATGTAACACAACCTACGTAGAGTAACTTACTTTCTTAATCTTCTTAAGAGAGAAACATGCAAGTGCGAACATTTCCGGATTAAGTGGGGGGTAAACCAACTTACGATATGTTAAGATCGTTTATCTTGTAAGTAGCTTGTTATATAAGATCTTCCCCGCATAATGAAATTATGACACTAACCCGAAAATCACTAATTTGGTGGTAATGACAATTTACCTGTGGGCTGCAGACTTTTTGCTGCTTTATAACCACTAGCTGTTTTGTGAGCTTTAGACAAATAGGTTCTATCTCAAATTTTCTTCTAAAATAACCAACTCGTTAGCATTGAAAATTAAAAGTGTATAAATTGGCGGCATCAATTTCAGGAAACTGCCAAATATTCTTGTTCTACATTTGCATGACAAAAATGTTTGTATCTTTTGAATCCACCATGACTTGCTGAAAAGGCTTCTTTTTATCTGAATAAGTAAACCAACTGATCCTTAAATTTTTCATAAATCTGCGAAAGCTTATTTGTAGTGGCACTGATTTAATTAACATCCACTTATATCATTAAGGCACTTTCCATATTTTTCATTGCGCTATTGCTTACGTATGAAATCATATTTATACTCGTGGCAGTTCCAAGCTGCTCTGTTGTTAATGAAGCTTTATTTTTTATAGTTCTTATTGTAGATTTGTTTCTCCTACTACTTTTCTCTATTACGTAGACTATCTAAAATTTTAATTTTGGTTTTTAAAGATATAATGTTTCCTTTTACTTGTTTTTTGAATTTTTTCGACATGGTAAAGGACAAAAAATTATAATTCATTTACAAAATATTTATTACTTACCAGTGAATATAAAGAATTAAAAATTTTCTATTAGAAAAAGCCACATTTTATGCACATTTCTGCCACTAAATATTTAATGCGCTTTTTTCGTATGAATTCCTTTTTGTTTGAGTACAAAAAAGGGCAATTCCCTTTATTCGATTTACTATTAATATTTTCAAACCAATGGTCTTAAAAATGACCTTGGGAATATATGCCCAGAAAAAACATTTACTATTAATAGTTTTTGTTTTTGGAAAACCGTGTAAATAAATTATTGCATAAATTTGGCGAAGGGGAGCGGGGATTAATTTCACATACAACACGTATGTGAAAAAAGCTTTTGGTTTGTGCAGTTAAATAATTTAGTTTTTAAATAACACAATCAAAGAGATATTTTGCCAATTAGATTGGCTTTGAAGACTGAATAAAGTTAGAAAGACATAAAGAAAATTATATTTTTGAAGGTCAAGATCAATCTAAAAGGACATGCTAACTAACAATTATCCACGCTTTATTTATTAATGGTTATTAAGTTACTTTAAACATTAATCTGCATTAGAATACCTTCCGATTTTAAAATAACAAAAATGATATATCTAGGGGTTGTTTAAAGATTTATAAAGTAATTTTTGAAGTTATTTGTACATAAGATGCGGGAAAAATGTTTAAAGAGTTAAGGCAGACTATTTGTCGAAAGTTTTCTTCTATTTTTATTAATTGTAGTTTTATAATTACTCTACAGCAAATATATGGATATAAACATATATGCAGAGTAATTAGTACAAAGTTTGAGCGCTACTGGATATAAGATGGGTACCATATATTGATAGTTCTCCAAGTCTTCTTAGTCAATGAGCTCTTATGCCCTCTTTAAGTTTTCTTTCTGGGTGTTGTTGGCAGAGTACTTCTATGAGCCGATTTGCTTGACCGGTATTGCAGAGTTTAGATGTGTTGGCATGGGTGCTGATTACATTTTTGACGAATGCTATACTAAAATCCTTATGAAGAGTCTGGTTGGATACATACCAGGGAGCATTCGCTATCATGCGGAGTGTCTTCGACTGGAATGTTTGTAGGATTTTAGTATGCGACGGTTTACTACATCCCCAGAGTTCAATACCGTACGTCCAAATGGGTTTTTATGATGGTTTTGTATATGGCTAGTTTATTTTGAAGGAGTAATTGAGATTTTTTACCGAGTAACCAGTGAATTTGTTTCATTTTAAGGTTTAGTTGGGTTTTTTGGTCTTTATATGTTTTCTCTAAGTATTTAACGATTGGTTTTTCAGGAATAGGAGTGCCATTGAGGTAGACCTGGGGCATGTATTTCGCCTCAAGGTGAAGGTGATCTGTATAGATTTCTTGGTGTTAGCTGTGTTTTTCCAACGTCATAGCCAATTGTCTAAATAGTTCAGGTGGTTTTTGGAGCTTATTAGAGGCTATGGCTGGATTTGTGCTAGTTGCCGTAATTGCTGTATCGTCAGCAAATGTGGCCGGTGTGGTATTGTCAGTCGTAGGTATATTCGTAGTGAAAGTTAAGTACAGGAGCGGTCCGAGAACACTACCTTGGGGTATCCTGACTTTATGGGATGGTAGCTGGATAATACATTGTTAATCTTCACTTGGAAGAATCGCTCGCTGAGATAGGACTTCAGAATAAGAAATATTTGACTAGGCATGTGTTTCTTTAGCTTAAATAATAATCCTTTGTACCACACCTGTCGAATGCCCGCTGAATATTTAGGAATACTGCGGTGCGTATCTTCTTTTTTTCTAGGCTTTCTTTGATTTTGCTTACTATCCGGTGGCACTGCTGGCTTGTTAAATGTTTTGGCCGGAAGCCAAATTTTTGTTCATTTGCATTGATTCTAGACAGGAGAAGCCTTTCAAAGATACTTATGGAACGGTAAGAAGTGGGTTCCCTGGTAAGTTTGACAGGTTTAATAATCATTACCATTTGGGCATATTTTTATTGCATTGGATTGTGACACAGGCGTAGCATGCTATTAAAAATTGTGGTTAAGAGAACGATTGCTTTTCTGGGCAGGTGTTTGAATATTTCGCCGACCACAAGGATTATATCCGGAAGCTTTAAACGAGTTTGTTGTATTAATTATTCGACGGACTTTACATGGTGAAAATGAATTTAGAGGTAGTGAAAGGTGGCATGGATCGCTAAGGAATATTTCTATTTCTTTGTGTTCAATGTTGTTATTAGGACGTGCAGTGAACACATTTGCTAGGTGTGCAGCAAAGATATCCTCTTTTTCTTTGTCTGATTGTACCCAGTTGCCATCTGGTTTCCGTACTGGTGCTACAGCTACTACGGATCTTTCAAATTTCTTAGTGGCCTTCCATAATGAATGATCTCGTGGTGCTAGTTTGGTGATGTAGTATTTGAATGTGTCATTTCTAGCCTGTCGGAGGGCTGAATAAAATTTGTGGGTTAGTCTGTTGAGTTGCGTTTTGACATTTACCACGCGCCCTTATATTTTCTTTTATATGTAAGAGTAGATTATGGTTGCGCGGTTGAATTTTTTTTAAAGGTGTAGCTTTCCATGCTGCGTGCTGTATTGTGTCTGTTAGATGTTTAACAACTTCTTCGTCTTGAATGGTTTTTTTTATTCTAAAACTTAGGTTGACGTTTTCATTAATTGACTCTTGGAAGAAGTCCCAATTAGTTACTTTCGAACATACTTTGGGTATTGCTTCATTATATATTATATTTATACTTAGTGTTACTAGTAAGCCGCTATGTTCACTGCTTAGGTCAAGGTTGGACTCTATTGTGGAGTATATGTCAGATATGCCTTTGGTTATTGCAAAGTCGTAGGCCAATTTGTTAGTTCCCTGTAGATAAGAAGTCTTAGTTGTTTTCGTGTGATGAGTCTGGATCCCCATACTGTGTGTTTTCATTCCAATCTCCAGCTACTAGGAAGTGGGATCCTAAAGTGCGAAAAAAGGTGTTGTATTCTTCAGAAGAGATGTTGTGTCGAGGGGGCTGCTATAGTTATAGGCATGTTAAGTGAATTTAATGTTATTGTCGTGACCTGAATTTTATCTGTATGTGCGATGAAATAATCACAGATATCTACACCACTACACTCAACTGATAACTATGCGGAGTTAAAACGTTTTTACCCGTTAAAAGCCAAGCGAGAAATCCTTGCTGAAAGTTCCAAAACTTTTTTCGAAGTGCACTAGAAGCAATGGATCCAGACTTTACTGAACTTCTTTCTTGTTGATTTCTTGTTTTAACAAATTGTTTGTTTAGATCACATGCTTTCATAAATTACTCAATTTTTAATATATTAAAAAAGGAAAATGGCAAATTAGTTTATTATTCGATTTTTTTTAGTAGAAATTTTTGCCAGCTAAATATTGCATCTGTAAAAATGATAATTTATTTGTACACGAACATATTTTTAATTGCTTAAACGATTTAGTTTGTTAACTACTTATGTAATAATTACATTTATGATAAGAATTTACAAGCGACCTCTTGCTTTTATATTTGTGGCTGTAATTTTATAGTTTTGACCACCTCAATCGAGTGAAATTTCAAAATACTCAAAACTGCCTTTCAGCTTATTTCTGATACTACCCACGTAAAGTATCCAACCAGGAGTATTAAATTAAAGACTGCTATATTCGATCTCTTACGTTCTCTTACAGTTATGGATAGAACTTTAATATTTTATATTTATTTTGAAAAAAATTGAATAATTTAGTGATAATACATTTATACTCTTTTACCATCGACTGGATAGCCGATACATCTCAGTTCAATAAAAAGGCGAGGATTTGAAGCAATAAATTTGCCAATGTTGTGTTTGAAACCTTTCGGAACTTTAAAGTGCGAAACAAATAAGTGATGCTGTAGCGACTTGAACAAGTGGTAGTGCAAAATGGTTTTATATGGAGAATACGAGCTGCGAGGGTGTTTTGGATTACACGCACTGTCTGAGGCTTGGCAATGACATTCAACAATATCATTAGCCTTGTTCTTTGGCTGGTAAACGGTCGTGTTTGCTCAATTGCATCAAACAGTACAGTTGCCGATGGTAACATTTAGTGGTGATAGCTTCACTTAGTTTAAGCAATTAATACACCACGAGATACACTAAGTAAGCAACGTTCGCTGATGATTGGCCATCCTTCCTACAGATCTCGATCCGATAAGAGCTTCTGCAAATGCAAGCTTATCTTGATCAACTTTCAAATTTGGCTTACGCACTGGAAAATTAATCTAAACGTTGATAACTCGTGTCAAGTCACGTTCACATCACGAAGAGCAGAATGTCCTCCTCTTACCTTCAATAACACTCCCATTCCTGTCAAAGAAGTTAAATACCTCGGCCTTCACCTTGACGCAAAACTAACTTTAAGAACACACATTAAGGCAAAAGGAAGTCAATTAGATTTAAAAGTGAGGAACATGTCTTGGTTACTAAATCGTAGATCTCAGCTCTTACTACAGAACAAACTCCTCATATACAAAACCATTCTTAGGCTTATTTGGACATATGGTGTCGAATTATGGGGCTGCAGCAAACCGTCTAATACAAAAATTTTACAAACCTTTCAATCTAAAACCCTCAGAATGTTACTAAATGCACCTTGGTATGTCTCCAACAACACCATACACAACGATCTCAAAATACCGTTTATACACGACGTCATCAGTGCTTACTCTGTTAAACACAAAAATCGAAGCATAACCCACAGCAACGAGCTAATCAGTGAACTGTTCAGACAACCATTGGAAAATAGAAGACAACAGAACATGGCCAGAAGACCTAGCTAGATGAATCCAGAGAGCCGTCAATGGATGGCCCCTGACTCAAGTGAACTTCTTTCAACCCATTTACTTATTACTTTATTAAGTAGATTGTAAATTTGCATTAATCCAATAAAAATAAAAAAATTACAGCACTACACTCAACTGATAACTATGCGGAGTTAGAACGTTTTTACCCATTAAAAACCAAGCGAGAAATCCTTCCTGAAAGTTAGAGTTCCAAAACTTTTTTCGAAGTGCACTAGAAGCAATGGATCCAGACTTTACTGAACTTCTTTCTTGTTGATTTCTTGTTTTAACAAATTGTTTTTTTAGATCACATGCTTTCATAAATGACTCAATTTTTAATATATTAAAATAGGAAAGTGGTAAAGCAGTTTATTATTCGATTTTTTTTAGTAGAAATTTTTGCCAGCTAAATATTGCATCTGTAAAAATGATAATTTATTTGTACACGAACATTTTTTTAATGGCTTAAACGATTTAGTTTGTTAACTACTTATGGAGCCGTGGTAGCTTAGTGGATAGATGACTAGACTACGAAACCAAGAGTTGCGGGTTCGAATCCCGCTCTCGCCAATTCGATCGCTGGCATCGCTCAGGCTGCAATAAATGAGTACCTGGAGGTCAAACTCTGGGGTAATAATAGGCGGTCGGTACTAGTGCTTACTACCTTTGTGTACCGTAGGCTCTAGATTTGTAGCAGATCTATCCTGTTACGACCCCAAAGGGCCTTCGAGGCCTATTACGGGGAACTATTATTATTAACTACTTATGTAATAATTACGTTTATGATAAGAATTTACAAGTGACCTCTTGCTTTTATATTTGTGGCTGTAATTTTATAGTTTTGACCGCCTCAATCGAGTGAAATTTCAAAATACTCAAAACTGCCTTTCAGCTTATTTCTGAAACTGCCCACGTAAAGTATCCAACCAGGAGTATTAAATTAAAGACTACTATATTCGATCTCTTACGTTCAATATAGTTATGGATAGAACTTTAATATTTTATATTTATTTTGAAAAAAATTGAATAATTTAGTGTTAATACATTTATACTCTTTTACCATCAACTGGATAACCGATACATCTCAGTTCAATAAAAAGGCGAGGATTTGAAGCAATAAATTTGCCAATGTTGTGTTTGAAACCTTTCCGAACTTTAAAGTGCGAAACAAATAAGTGGTGCGACTTGAACAAGTGGTAGTGCAAAATGGTTTTATATGGAGAATACGAGCTGCGAGGGTGTGGTGGATTACACGCACTGTCTGAGGCTTGGCAATGACATTCAACAATATCATTAGCCTTGTTCTTTGGCTGGTAAACGGTCGTGTTTGCTCAATTGCATCAAACAGTACAGTTGCCGATGGTAACATTTAGTGGTGATAGCTTCACTTAGTTTAAGCAATTAATAATACAATACGTCATTTACCGTAAGGTAAGATGTTTTCATGAATTTGGGCTTTCCAGTGGATTGCGATAATTTACTCTGATTAACCCACGCACCACACCGTTTTAGGTTGTCACGTTTTAACCACTTTTTATCGCCAGTTACTAATTTACAGATCTATATTGTAGCGCTGAATATATCATCTCCTTGATCATTTTATTGTTGAAGCTAGAAGACGAAAAGCATAAGGTGTTACACGTGTCTACTGCCTTTCGAGAATAAATTGGCTATATGATCTGGTATTATAATTTCAGTTGGTAACGCAAACTTATATGGGCGGGATCTACTGTTGAGTTGCAAATAGTGTTACAAGGTTAAATTGAGAGGCTGATAATTAATTTGTACACCTAATAATTGATTTAAATGGTCTGATAACAATAAACTCGTTATTGTACTACGTTGCTATTCGTTACAACGTATTTATTGTTTTTTGGTTTACTTTTTAGTTTACTATTTTTGGTAAAAGTCTACGTAGTAATTAAGGAACCAGTTGATGATAGGTAGACTTATTAATTGAGTTGTGGAGCGAACAACAAAGTGATATATTAAGGAATTGATAAACAGGAATAATGGAGACCAACACATACAGAAGTTACGAGAAACATATAGCTGATGTTACACGTCTTAAAGTATATCATACTTGCATAAATTTTACTTATAAATATCTAAGAAGCTGCACGTCATAATTAGCAACACGAATAGATTACTCAAGTTTGGCTTTAATTAAATCCTAAAAGTGTTCAATCAGACGGTTTAAAGAATTTAACTTTCTGACCACAAATTGGACATTGTTATAGTATCTTATCGGCAATTAAATTTTTATAGAAGAAAGGGTGACAATAGATTTTAATATATTATTCGTGGCACTATAAACTTTTCCAAATTTTTCTATAAATATTATACTACTCATTTAGTTAACTATCGATTCCTCTGACTAGTGTAATATTGGAGACCTGACAATGATTTATAGCCCAATGTAATATAAATGTTTACATTTTTTGGAAGAATCTAGTTATACAATTTTTGGGGGTCATTTTTGACAGAAAATTCTAGTATTTTATTTCTTAATAATAAGATACGACTTAAATATTCTGCACATTTTGATTAAGGAGAGCGCAGAACATGTTTGTAGCACGACTGGTTTAAATAAATTAGACTTTTAATTGCTTGCTGGTTTTCACTTATTAAACTTTTTAGGCAGAGTAATATATTTGATCTTTCTAATTTGTAACTGTTATTGTGTTTGTAAATGTTATGATTTCAGTTTTCAGTCCATAACAGAATATAAAAGTTTTTGATGTGAAACATACAGCTGCTGATGGTCTTAGTATAAGTACCTACTCTTTATATTTATGTTATTGTTGTGTGATGATTGTGAGGTTGTTATAGATCTTTTACAAATGATACATATTTTGCTAATATCTAATATCTAATTGAAATTCTTAAGAGTAGTTTGGAAAAAAGTAAATGAGAAATTATAATCGCAGAGTCAGGAAGCCTCACCATTTCCACATATATTTAATTATTGCCGGAATGATAGAAAGTATAGTTCTTAAATATTTATTCTTTGAGTAATTTTAAGAAAACAATATATAGGAGTCAGTTACTATTATAGTGGTGCATTTTTTTTGTTTTTTAATTAGCCAGTTTTGACTTCAATGAAAAAGTAGGTAATATTCCTAAATACATTTTTTTCTGTTTATTGGTATTACTAAAAGTTAGGACAAAGCATTGCTGATTAGCCTCAAGTAACCCGCAAAACCTAAGGTTACATGGCTTCAAAAATGCGTTAACGATGACATCAATCTTCAAATGCGAGCTCGATCTGGTCGGTTTCCCATAGTAAATCGAAAGACTTTACATTAATTTGTCGAAACATCCCTAGATATAAACCATTTCGAAGTATAATAAGCCCCCGATTGCTTAAGTTAAACAAAAACAGTAAAGTACCTTACGCTAAGGCAAGAATTAGCTGACAACCCTAAGAATCTTTTATTTTTTCTCCAAATTTTTACCAGTAGATCAGACTAATGGCAAAGATGAAGCTGCAAAACCCGTAGTCAAAGGTAAGAGTTTTGAGGCCAACCTTGTGCTTTATATCTGATGTGATTTTCTTAGAGCTGGGACTATCACTGGTAAGCTTTATTGTCAACAGCTTGATAGATATGTGTAATTTGGGATTAACGACACCCTGGTATGGTTAATTGAAAACTAATGTTGCTGCAGACCATATAAGGTCTAAACTTTTTGGATTTGTACTATAATTACCACGCAATCAGTGAGTCGCTTTATGGCTAAGTGTCACTTTGTTAACTTTTAGAAAGTAGAAGAATGGTGTCATTGATTTTCTGATTACTAACCATAAGAATAGAACCAAAAAGCAAAGAAAACTTGACCTTAGAAGCACATATGCTCTACAGCATAATATATATTTTAAACATTAAGTGAATATATAATGAACATTAATGCAATGAAAACTCAACAAACTTAAGTTTAATGAATATTATAATATTTTACGTTTGTTATTTTGTCTACGTTGCTTTCTCGAATCCTCGACTGCTTAAAATTATAAAAATATCTATTTAAGAAGAGATTTTGAGTAAATAATTATTTCTAAATCGCAACTGAATATCCAGAGAACTTCCAAGAAATCAAGCAACATTTAATGAGCCTACAGAAAATGTTTGTATTCTACAATTTGCAGTTTAAAGAATCAATACCAGGAATGAGAACTAAGTCTGGCGCGTTTGCTTTAATTTGCGATAGGGTTGCTTGAGTCTGCTAAATTGGTATCGAATGCTTCTAAAAGCTCCGGTTCTGACTAAATGCAATAACGGAACATTATAATTAAAAAGGAAAAGGTGTCTTCTTTGCTCTCAATTTTAACGCGCCTATTAATCCAGAGTGACATAAATGAAGCGAAGAATTTTTAAACATTTTTATTTGGTCATTATTTATTTAAAACTGAAAATATAAATAAACATTTATGGAGTCTTTGTAAGCTATTGTAATTACTTCCATTTTTTCTATCATATTTGTGCTCGCTTTAGAGCACTTTCGATGACTTTGGTTAAAACATCGGGAGTTATCGCTTCAATTCCGCACGAATATTGTCTTTTAACTTTTGGATGATTCTTGGCTTATTAACTTGAAATTTATCTTTTAAGTAGCCTGGAGAAAATAGTCTGGGGTTATTATTAAATATGGCGATCAAATAGGTCAGTTGATTATAGAATATAATATATAATATAATTGGGGTTGTGTGCAGTGGCTCCATCTTGTTGGAACCACATTATTAAGTGTAAGTTGCAAAAAATTGAATTATAGGGTTTAATAATCTTTTGGGATTTTACACCGCACCAGATTTTGAATTAAGATCTCTCATGAGTAACCCTGGAATTTTTAGTTTCCCATATTCAACGGTTCTGCTTATTAACAAAGCTATTAAGGCATAATTGAGCTTTATTACTTACTAATAAATTATGGATATTGCCTTCATTTTTTCGGCTCATTCTGAAATTTAAACGTTACTCGAAATCTCGGCTTTAATTCTTGAACGAATTGTATGGACACAGTCCCAAATCTTTCTGTACTATCTACTGCAATGATCTCCGAGTAATGTTGACCTAAGAAAAACGTCTTTGAGTTGATGTTCCTAAGTTATCTTCAATACTTTTTGTGTTCGCTGAATATTCGTTTCAATTCTGGCTAAACTTCTAGATCTTGATAATTCCTTTACTATTGTCTAATAGGTTAAACCCAAACACTTTTTGGTGAGAATGAACTTTGTTCATTTACATAAATAGTTTTATACCAGTTGATTTCGTTTTTGATCCATGAAATCTCGATTTTGTTGTGGGAAATTTGGTTTGAGACGATTCTATAGTGTGGAGAGTTTTATTTTGAAACCTTTGTAAGACTGCAATGTTTGAGGGTTTTGCGAATTCTCACAGTTGAATCCCGTGGGCCTACACTGGAATTATCACTGTTTTGTACACTAACACTTTACTGTTTAATGATAATTTAGATTCTCGTCCCATTAGACTGTGCATATGCTTCATTTTGAAAACCACTATCTTTTTGTTCTTAGTGATGTAGATTTTCTACGTGAGCCGTCTATCCAGGTGCATGCCAAAATATCTTACTCCGTATTGGGATCTGTATGTTATTCAGAGAAACTGGAGGAGTGGTACCGTGTTTTGTTGTAAAAGTTATTACTGTAGATTTTCTTGCATTTATTTTTATGCGCCATTTGTGTAGCTATGTTTGCGAGTTGTTCTTTGCACTATAGACATTGCATAAATTGGATCGAAGTGAGACACTAGTAAGGCGGTGTCGTATATGTGGCAGTAACTACTTGTTTATGGTGAGGAGAATCAGCTATAAAGATTCAATATAAGATGGAGACTGGAAAGGCTTTCTTTATGTTTAACCTGATACCTTTACCTTTCACTTAGGTAGGATCTGATAAGGAGATATTATCGGTAGGACAGTAACTGCTTAATTTTATACAACAAACCAGGATGCTAAACTCTGTCAAATGCTTGACTGACATCTAGAAACACCGCAACACTGTATATGTTTGCTTCAAAGTCCTGTTCTATCATATCAACCACTCTATGTACTTGCTCTATAGTAGAGTGCTGCTGTCTAAATCCGAATTGGTGTTGAGAAATTAGTCTTATGGGTTACATTCTTTTTGGTATTAATTTCTCCAAAACTTTAGTTAGGAGAAGTAACAACGTTATTAGTCGGTATGATAAAGCCTTAAAGGGTTATTTGACCAAATTTCTATTGTAGAGAAAAGTACTGTAATCTTATTACAGCGTTGTGTATTTGAGTGAAAGCCATTATAGTCATGTGGGGCAGTTTTTTTAAAATCTGTTTATTATTTCTCTAAAATGTTGAATGGACAGGCTTAGTTGAGAAGAAGCTTGTAGATAGTTAAATATCTCAATTTCTTCTGCATGTGTAGCAGCGGAGGGATAAGGTTGAAATGTGGTTGCTAAGTGAGAACTGAACAGCTCTGTTTCTTCATCATCTGTTCTTTCCCATGTGCCATTGTTTTTACTGAATGGAAGTCGAATCTCGAATATTGAAATAGAGACTATAAACTCGTTGAGTAGCTATTATCGAACGTTGGTTTTCTATGATTTTCGCTCGCGGCGCAACTACATATCTTTGCATATTAAAATTAACGAACTTGTGTGATTTTAAAATCACTTCGTTGTTTTGAGTCACTCTGTACATATGGTACGGAAATGTTTTATTAAGGAAATTGTTATGTATTCGTCACGCTACAACGACTCTTTGCAGGTAGGTGGATACTTCTGCTTCATTCAGTTTATAACAGTAATTTTCATATTAATTGGACTCGATCACGAAAGTGCAGTATCTTTACTGTTTACAGGGTGTTTTTTAAATTGTGGATTAATTTGAAATATAATAATTTTATGTACTGTAATTTATTTTGGCGAATTGGGTCACTTCTTCATACGCAGAAACACTTTGCAGTAGATAATTGCTTTTTTGAGTAATTTGGTTTTGTAACAGTTGTTACCTTTACTTGTTTTCGATTGAGTATTTGTTTTTTTATTGTTTTGAGATTACTTGCCTCTTTAGTTAACATCATAACAAAGCTGAATTTATTAGTTGTTGATGCCAATAATTTTTTATTACTGTTTTTGTCGTTGTTACAATAATGGAACACTGGGCGTGTTAGGTGTAGTGATGAGGAATAATAATAATTTAACGAAAAATTATTTTAAGTGGTAAAAGATAAAAAATTATTACCGACACATATCAAAGATATGTAACAAGTCTTATGTAAATTATTAAGCACTCCAGCTTGGTCTTTCACCTCTAACCTTTTTGCGCCATTCTCCTCCTTTTTTTATTGAACATAACTATACAATCTGTCAGTATTTGACATTCAGTAAGTAATTTAACACATATATAATTACAGCTTGAGCCCGTTTTTCTTTGTTGACTCCACCCCAGCAATGAAAAACGTCTTGGATAATTTCCGCTCCGTTTCCCTTCTTCTTTGTTTCGCTAGTAATTAGTATATCTATTTTCATTTTCTTCAATTCTTCTATGACTTCCAGATCTTTATTGTTCCATCCCTGTACGTTCCATGTTCCTACTGTGATCTCTCGTTTGTTCTTCTTTCCGTTTCGGTTGAGGTTAAGGTTAGGGTTCAATAACGTTGACGCAGAACTGCCCCCCCCCCCCCCCCCCGTAACCGATGGGACTCCCTCCACTGGAGGTGTGGATTGCCACCCGGGGAAATTTATTTTAAGTTTCCTTTTCATTTTGCTTTCGTCTGAGCCCTTTTTTTGTTTTACGTGTGTTAGGCTCCCTACACCTAGCGCCACAACTTCTAAAGTTGAAGTTACTGAGGATATCATTTCCTATATCGTCGATTTAGGGTTATTCCGCCCATGTTCGGTCGTCAGAGCCTCGTTTGTTTTGAACAGACTTCACCGACTCGAAGGTGAGGTTGACATTTGAGTAGGCTAGGCTATGTATTGCGCTTCACTACCCCATTAGAAGTCCTGACAAGAAATCTGAAATCAATTATCGATTACATCATAGTAAGAATCAACACCAAAATAAAAATAAAAGATGTACGAGTTAAAGAGGGCGGAATGTGGCACAGACCACAAATTATTAATCGCAAAGATGGAATTCCCTTGGTATAGGAAAACAACAATAACCTACAAACAAACACAGGAAAAAATAGAGGATCAGCACTACCAAGTCGACCAGCTCCAAGACGAAAAAATAAGAGAACTCTACCAAAGAAAATTGGATCAGAAACTAAATGAATTCACATTTGATAATATAACAGACATGTACGAACATATAAAACTAGTATAAAAGAAACAGCTCGGGAGGTACTGGGAGTCAGAATAAAAAGAACAATAACCACAAGATAATCCTTGGTGAAAATACGCTAAAAGTATCCAGGAAAAGAAAGAACAATATAATAGGTGGCTAAGCACCAAAACGCAAGAAGACCAACAAAAGTACAAAGAGAAGAACAAAGAGGTAAAACGATTAGTAACAAGAGAAAAGAATGATCAGTGGAAAACCATGTGCACAAACATTGACCAATACATAGGGGGAACAAAGAGTTCAGAAGCATGGCGAATACTAAAAACGTTAAGAACAAATTCAAAAGAAAAGGCATACATACCGTTCATACAACAAGAAAAATGGGAGCAATACTACCAGGATCTGCTAACAGAAAATAGAGAAGAGTTTAAAGGACAAGCAATAGAAAATAAACAAAATGACCAAATAGAACAAGAAGAAGTAGAAATAACAATTGGAGAAGTCAAAAAGGCCCCACAATCATTAAAAAATAGAAAATCAGGAGGACCGGGAGGAATAGTACCCGAAATGGTAAAGTATGGAACCCCGAAATTACTACGCATGATGCAACATATGTTTCGTAAAGCACTAAATGGGGATGTACTACCGAATGAATGGACAAAAGCGTATATAACGTCGATGTTTAAAAAAGGTAATCGCAAAATATGTGACAACTATAGAGGCATTAGTGTGATCTCTCTAATGGGAAGAATTTATGCAGAAATAGTAAAAAACAAAATAGAAGACAATATTCATGGAAAAATAGGAGAAGACCAAACAGGATTCACAGCCGGAAAATCCTGTATAAACAACATATATACTATCCAACAACTTATAGCGAAGAAAAGAGCGAAAAACAGGGACATTCACTTGGCCTTCATAGATCTCAGAAAAGCGTACGACTCGGTTCCCAGAAAAAAACTGTGGGAAGCGATGAGTAATATAGGGATCAACAAAAGTCTAATCAGGGCAATACAGCAACTTTATGGAAACAACCAAGTGGCAGTGAAAGTGGGGCAGATGATCAGTAATTACTTTAAGACAACAACAAGGGCTCCTACAAGGATGCTGCACATCTCCAACCCTATTCAAGATATTCTTAGAAGATACCTTAAAGAATTGGAAAAGGAAATGTGAGGGAATGGGGATACCAGTGCGCAATGAACATCTTTATACACTAAGTTACGCAGATGACCAAGTGGTAATAGCCCAAGATGAAGAGGACCTGAGTTATATGCTACGAAAACTAAAAGACGAGTACACTAAGGCCGGTATGGAAATAAACTTCGACAAGACAGAATATTTAGCGATTACAGAAGAAGAGGTAAAAAACTTAGAAATAGACGACACTGTAGAAATAAGAGGGAAAAATAAGTTCAAATACCTCGGCTTTACTATATCAAAAAATACGTCTACAGAAAAAGAAATAAAGAACAGGTTAGGACAAACTAGAATAAGTATCAGACAACTACATCCCATTCTATGGAACACACACATTACAAAAAATACAAAACACAGAATATATAACACAATTATCAAAAGTATTATGACATATGGGGCAGAAAACTGGATAATTAATAAGAAAAATAGAGGAAAAATAAAAGCCACAGAAATGGAATTTTGGAGAAGGTGCTGCCAGGTGACACGACTGGACAGAATTAGAAATACAGAAATAGAGAGGAGAATAAATGTAGAAAAAGACACACTGACTTACATCGAGGAAAAGAAATTAATATGGTACGGCCATGTTAGAAGGACGGACAATAAGCGATGGATAAAGAAAATAACAGAATGGAGTCCTCCAGGAAAACGAAAGAGAGGAAGACAAGAAGGAGTGGAAGAAACGGTTGAGTGAAGGAAGACAGCGTCAGCTGTGAAGATCCTTTTGTATATGTATATATAATTACATCCTTAACATGTACATATAGCTTGCTGGAAATAGTCCAATAACAATTTCCCTAGAGTAACTGGATAGTAGTTTGTCGTACATATACATATGCACACGCACACATTAGTTATGCAAAGCGGTATGGCAGCTGCGATGGCTTACACCTCTTCAGTCTAGGTTCGTTCTGCTCGCTTTCCAGTAGATGCTCTATTAGCGTGTTTGGATGGGCGGCGAGCCCACCGTGGTAACGGGTACTGAATCTTCGTATTTCTTCATCTATTGTGGGAATGTCAAGGTTACGGCGCGTGACCTCGTTTGTTATATACCATGGAGCATTGACTATTGAACGTACTACTTTGGCGTGGAATCTTTTCAATATGTGTATGTTGGAGTTACTGGCCGTTCCCCACAACTGTATTCCATATGTTGTTGGCAGGTCTGCAGTAAATAGCAGGTACAGTAGAGGACCTAACACGCTTCTTTGGGGGACGCCAGCACTTATAGGAAATAAATTTGTGTAGGATTCGCCATATTTAACCATAAAGTGCCTGTCGGCAAGGTAAGATTTAATAATTTCAAAGGCGTCTGAATCAATGTACGCTTGATTTTATGCAATAAAACCGATATGCCAAACTCTATAAAATGCTTGCGAAACAACAGGGCCGAACAATATTTATTGTCTTCAAAATCGCCAAGAATTTTATCTATAACCCTGTGAATTTGCTCAATTGTGGCATGGTGCTGTCTAAACCCAAATTGATGATTGGGAATTAATTTGTTGGTTAAGAGTAACGGTGCTATTCTTTTCAACAGCAATTTTTCAAAGATCTTAGACATCACTGGAAGCAAACTGATTGGTCGATATGATGAGGCATTTTCTTGGGGTTTGCCCGGTTTGGGAATTAAGATAATGGTAGCGACTTTCCATTGTGGTGGTAAGAAACGCAATCTTAGTATGGCGTTGAATAGATACGTTATAAATCTATAGCCTTTATCCGTCAGTTTTTTTTAGAACCTTTCCAGTGATTAAATCATAGCCTGGTGCTTTACGAGGATTTAGATTAGAAGTAATTTCGAGTTTGACTTCATTTATGGAAAATTGTTTTATTGGAAGGCTCAACTGGAAAGGAAATTCAAGAAATTGCTGTAGTTCATTCTCTTCTACGTTCGAGATTGCAGATGGAAATGGTTTAAATACTTGGGCTAGGTGATTTGCAAAAACTAGCGCTCTATCTGAGTCACTTCGGGCCCAAGTTCCATTGTCGGCTCAAAGAAACGATTTGTGTTTCTGCGGTTGCTTTAGCTTCTTGGTTGCTTTCCAGATAGAATATTCGCTGGCTTCGGTTGGTGACAATTGTTTTAGATAGTTTTGTATCGACTGGTTTTTGATGTCGGAAAGTAGTTGATTTAATATATGTCTGTCATTTGGATGCCTTGTTGTTTGCCCTTGCGTAGTCGCCGCTTTTCAGCGATTTTCTGTTTAACAGTTACTGGGCAAACAGTATTCGGAATATACAACGTATTGCCGGGAGTGGCTTGCAGGCATCTTGCTGAACGACGTTAGAGAAATCCTCTGTAGCTAAAATTAAATCACTTTCTGATTTTAAAGGAACGTCTAGCGATAATGTATCATCTGCTATTTTTCGGAATAAGTCCCAGTTTGTGATTTTATTGCTCAGAGTAAGAGCTTTCCCGTTAATGACTACATGTGACACTAGTGTAGTTATAATAGGCGAGTGATCAGCTGATAGATCTAGGCAAGAGTCTACCTTCAAGATGTTTGGGCTAATTTCTTTGAATTCACAGAAATCAAGCAGATCTGGTAGTTTCGATGGGTCTGACGGCCAATATGTTGGTTCACCAGTAGATAGGTGTCGCATGCTATTACTATTAATTGCCTTCAGTAATTCGCAGCCTTTGGTTAGAGTTAACCTGGATCCCCAGGCCATGTGTTTGCCGTTAAAGTTTCTAGTTGATAAAAACTTAGTGCCCAGGGTACTGAAGTAGTGTTCATAGTGAACTTGTTTGTTATTGTGGCGAGGTGGACAATAAACTGCCGTGCAGTCTGTTACCATTACGTTTGTAGCTTGAAGGTGGTCTTCTTTATATTTTTGTAGTTCATAGTGCTTGATACTACTTTTGATGATAATTGCTGTAACAGCATGGGCTCCTCCATCCGGATGTGTTACATACAGTATATAAGCTGGGATTCTGATAAAACTTCTGTCTGTGAAATGTGCTTCTGACACCAACATGATGTCTATGCATTGGTTTGAAAGCAAGGATAGCAATTCATTTTTGTGTTGTGACAGCCCGTTAGCGTTCCATTGAGCTATTCTAAGGAGTTGATCTATTACCAGTTTTGGAGACAATGGTTGTTAGGAGATTTAACATTGTTTCCATTTGTTCCATTAAAGATTTCATAATTTTTTTAGCTCACTCATATCGTCAGTCTGGTTGTTTGCTTGCTTGCTTGCTTATGTTGAATAGCTACTGCAGGCTGCTTGCCTCTGAGTGCGGCAAACATTTTTTCTTGAAGCTGTTTATAAACGAGGCAACCTCGATAATTGGCTGGGTGATTTCCACTGCAATTAACGCATTTTACGTCCTTGCTTCTTTCCTTGCTCTGGCAATTTGAGGTTAAGTTGTTGCCGGCGCACTTCACGCATCTTGGGCTCCCGCTACAAAAATTTCTCGTGTGGCCAAACCTCTAGCAATTAGCACATTGAGGGGTTTGGCGTTTTGGGTGAGGCGGTTCAATTTTAATCACAGAATGAGCCAGTATATATCTTTGTTATTATTAGCCGGCTTAAGTTCGAGAAAGAACAGCGGCAATTCTTTCTTTGTGGCTCGTTGTTTAACGTTCCAGATGTTGGTCGCTGCGTGACCGTGAGGTAATAGTTCTTCCTTTAATTCTTCTACATTAGTAGTTGGGTGTAAATTTTTAAGTGCTCTGAAGAAGCGCTCTTGTTTCCTTTGATATGTGTGAAATTCCGTATTTTTTTCCGCTAGGGCTTTAATTATGGCTGTATATTTCTCAGAGGGTTTTGGTGGGATTTTCACTTCTTCATTATGTAACACTTTCAGCTCATATTCATTTTTAGCTACTGTTCCAAGTAGACGAACTAGTGGTTCATTTATTCTTACTCCTGATACAAAGATTGGTGGAGGTTCGGGAACTGTTTTCGAGATATCTTGGGTTTCCTCCTTTTCTGCATTGTCGCCACTTAGTGGATCAAATCTATTTTTAGGATTCAAACCAGTATTCTGCCGCTTTTGGTTGCTTATTCTGATGAGCGGACTTTTGAACAAACTCTCTCCGAGTACGCTTTCTATTTTCTACCAATATTCATGGCTCTTGGCTTAATTGTTGTCTTTGAGGCTGTTGATATATAACATTGTTTTGGCAAGACGGATTTTTAGCCACAGGGTTAATGTTTGAGAGTACTGGCTGCTGCATTGGCTGATAGTTGGGTGGTATATGTTGCGGTTGGTAAATTTGTACAACTTGCATAGCGCAAGGCTGGTTTTCTAAGTTTGGTGTTGTGGTAGGCGAATAATAATAGGCCATAATGGCTTTACAATAAGGATGTACTCACGAACGTCCAATCTGCCTTGATGTACTGGGCTAACGGCGGCAGGAACGACGGCAGAAACTGCAGCAGGAACGGCGACAGGAACGACGGCAAGGGGCCGCAGGCCAGCCGAACTAGGTCATATCGGCGTGGCCCCGCCAATACACTGTCAGAAATTGTATGTATACGCTTAATTTACAATAAGAAATATACAAAAAAATAAGAAATGAAAATAGTTTATTCCAGTTAATCACTGTTTTAACAGCACTTAAGGTTCACTGTGCGATTACGGTAATACGCTACGCGCACGGCATGTGCTCGGCTTGAGCGCTCGAACCGCACTATTCTCCTCCTGATTTTAAATAATAAAGAGATACTTTTATTTATTCAAAATGAAATAGCTGGTCAGAATCACTTTTTGGATCTTATAGCCAATTTATTGACAAAAATAGCTTTGGCTGGGTCATAGGCGTTTTTTCTTTTCGTTTAAGCTATTGGTTTCACTGTACCACAAAAACTTGGAGTAATGACAACTCTACTTCTATTCCAAGATGTAACAGTAATGCTGTGATAGTTAAAAGTATCCCTAATGTTTTCTTCCAAAATTTTACCAAGAAGTGGATAACTTTTTATACAATTGTACCGGTATAACCATATCCTAATTATTGTAGTCGGTTTGTGAGTTTGAGGGAAAAAAGGTATTGGTCGCCATAAATTTTGAAACTCACATTGCGAGGTAAAGCATGGGAAACTCAAAACGACTTAGCTGCTAATGCCTAGATCCCTATTTTCTTTATGCCTTTTCCTTGATGCAACAAATTATGAGCAAATTAGGCACCACATTTTATAGTAATGCCTGTTAGATTTTGTCGATGGCATCTATAATATGGAACCATTCTTTCATTTGCACTGAGATAGATGTTCAACATTTGGTGCATTTTAAGTATCACGCATTTAAGAAATCAAATAGAGAGCAAACTTTTCCAAATTTATCGTTTGCTGTAAGATTGATACTATTTTTTAATTGTAACGGAAGCTTCACGTAGTATTGACAATAAAAGTATTAATATTTCTGTATCACACTCTCATAGCATTCTTTATCTAGGAGCGCTGGTGTAGTTAGATAACAATGAAATTGTAAGGAAACATTTTAGATCTTTTGTATTCTTTTGGAAAGTATAATTTCTTTTAGTTCTAACATAAGTTATAAACATGTTTAGCAAAAAATACATATAGTAGTCTCCTAAAAAATTGCTGTTCGCTAATCTCAGCTGGATTGTAGATCATTGTCGTTCTACTAATATGTTGGATTCTTTTTGTAGATTAGAGAGCAATAATGTGTAGTAATAGTGGTAATGACTACTATCATTTTTCATCATTGTATCAAGCACAAGATTACCATAATTTTTTTTTATTACCAATCAGAATTACAATAAATTCTAAAGGCTAATGTGTTGTCTTACGAGCTAAAGTACTATAAAAATGATTTTCAGACCCCACTCCAGTAAGGAAATCTTCAGTCACCTAGTAGGTCTGCTGGTCAGTTCTTTTGTCAGGTACTTCTGTTGTGGTGCTTTATACTTAGCTAGGACAACGTCCTTGACATATGGTACTCGTAGATCTTCATGTATCGTTTGGTTCGTCACGTACCAAGGTGCATTGACCGACATTCGAATTATTTTGGACTGACATCGTTGAATTATATTTATACTGGATTTGCTAGCACAGACCCACAGTTCTATGCCATATCTCCATATTGGTACGATGATAATCCTATACACAAGAGTTTTATTTTCCAGGAACAATTTGAAGTGTTTACCCAGCAGCTAATATAATTTTTTGGTTTTGAGGTTTATTTGCTTTCTATTCTTAATTATGTGACTGGAGGCAGGCGTAAATAGCCGCTCTCTGTGGTGTGAAACTAGTACGGCCCGTTTGGAACGTCAACCAGAAGGCCCAAATCGTCCTTAAACGGCCGTCGCGTAGGGATGGGGCGGCTACCGATATCAACCAACGAGTATTGCCAAATCGCTCACCTGAATCGGCTTCGGCTTCGGCTTCGTCGGCGATTTCAAGGTGACCACCTCTGCGCTGAGGATCTGGTATCTGCGGGATGATAAGACGCGACCGAATTGGCCGCGCGTTGCGAATGTTTCTTGAGGTGAAGACCGACCGGACTGGTCGCGCTGCGATGGTGAGTGTTGCCGGGCTTCGCGCCATGGTTGGTAGGTCTTTGCGGGCAATTTTCATTCGACAGCACCTTTCATATCAAATGGTGCCGCCGACGGCGTATGAGACTTGTCGGCTGAGCAAAAGCCCATATGCCGTTTTGTGTGCGATGGCAAAACGTAGCAGATATCAAAGGCCCGCATGCCGCCGCGGTATAAAGCGGTTCAAGGGCGAAAAGGCCGCCATACCAGTGACTTCTCCAAGTAAGTCTGGAGTCCAAGTGGAATCCTAGATATTTCGCACAGGAAGCTCTCGGTATTTCTGTATTTTTTATGTATATTGGTGGAGCCAGAGCCAGAGGCTCTAATTAGATCTTTGTGCGTAACAAGAATAACAGTATCATTCGCAAAGGTTATGGAGACAGTATCCCTGCTAGTAGGGATGTCGGCAGTATAAAGTACGTACACGCTCCCTTATGGGACCCCTGATTTTATTGGGTAGTTTTGAGACACATCTCCATTTACTTTGGTTTTAAATTCTCTATCAATGAGACATGATTTTAGTAGGCTGAAATACTTGGATAGCAGGAACTCTTTGATTTTATAGAGCAACCCAACATGCCAAACCTTTTCGAACGCTAATATCTAGGAAGACTGTAGTGTAATATTCTTTTTGTTCAAATGCCTGATTTATTACTTGCTGCATCGTTGTGTGAAGTGGCCTAAATCCAAATTGATGGTGAGGAACCCAATCGTCGGCATGTATATCTGAGTGAATTCTCAAAAGCAAGATTCTTTCGAGTACCTTTGATATAATAGGCAAGAGATTTATAGGGCTGTATGATGAGACTATTGTCGGTTCTTTTCCTGGCTTTGGAATCATTATAATTTTAGCAGTTTTCATCTGTTTAGGCCAGTAACCAAGTCGTAGGATTGCGTTCTAAATGTACATGAGTGCTAATATTCTTTTTTTAGGTAGTTCACATAACGTTGTTGCTGTGACCATATCTATATTTATAGCTTTCTTGGTGTTCAGGCAGCTAATTTCTTTGTGAACTTCTTTTGGTGTAAAAACTTTGAATGGTGGTGTACATTATGGGGAATATTAGATATTTATGTGTTTATCTCTTCGTTCTCTTCAACAAGATACTCAGCAAAAAGGCTCGCTTTATTTTTATCACTTTCAGCTCATTCTACAACGGGGAGAGCGGGGTTACGTATCGGAGAAATCCGGGATTTGGGTTTGGTCCTGGATTTGTTTGGCTTTTAAATGGAGTTGTCATATATATTCAGTTTGATAACATAGTCATTAAAGGAGCTCTCCCAGAGATCTTCGATTTTAGTTTTTAGGTGATTACTTATGTGATTTAAAGCATTTTTATTTGTGGCAGATTGAGTACTATGCCAGCGTGCTCATGCCCGTTTTTTGCAGCAATAATTTTGTTAATTTCCATTGGTACCTTATTGATTTCCTTTTGAGCTTCCATTTGTCATGTGGTTTGGTGAGGTGCCTGTTTGAGTATGTCTTCTTTGAGGGTTTTACGACCAATATTTAGCTTATCTTTCTCTTCCACTTTTTCCAGATATTCTTCCCAGTTGGTGTACTTGTGTATTTTGGGGTAATATTTCCATACACTACAGATGTATTAATCGTTGCAATTATTGGAGAGGAGATGGGGTATTTTACTGGGATCGGAGGGCAGTAGGTTGGAGCCCCGGTCGATCAAAAGGAGTAATTTTGGCTTTAGATCAAATGTGCCAGTTCTCTACCTTTGGTTGTTGTAAGTCTAAAGCCCCAAAAGTTGTTTTTGCTATTGTAGTCTTTTCTTGCTATGAATTTTGTTCCTAGAGATTGAAAGAAATCCTCAAACAATTTGAAGATTACCGACAATTGAATAAATTATAATGATGCACTGATGTCTGCCTAAGTGGTTTATTTTTATTATTTATTTACCATTACATTTTTCGCTATATTTTCTACCATTTCCATTGGTAATGTAGGCATCAGCGCTTTCCATATTTTAATAAATACCATTGCTTTCCAGTATTGCTAACATCTGCGTTTATGTCCAGCGTTCTATTATTGGAACCTGATATTATATACGGAAATGTATATCAATTATATAAACGTAAGGCATCAAACTAGATAGTTTATGGGTAAGACACAAAGCACGTGCTATGGAGAAAAATCCAGATGTAACTAAAAGAATTAACTTTCTAACATAAATAAAAAGAAATCTTCTAAATGACACTACTTCAACAAAATAGTTGCTAGGGCGGTACTATATAGAAATATATTCACCAACGTGGATATTTGAAAGAAAGCGATCTACAAAGGTCATCGGTGATTGCTATGTTAAAAACAGAGATGGTGTTTCAAGATTGAAACATCGGGGAAAATAGGTCAAACTAAAGGTGTTTCAAAATTCACTCGAGAAGTAATTTTGATAGAAAACTCGGGTTTTTAATTAAAATATGTAATTTTTTATTGATTCATAAAGTATACAGTATAGTGTTACGTATGTAATAGAATATGGTACTGGGTAATTGGCCTCCACGGCTTTGCTGGCACATGCGCACTCTTTTGTTGAAATTTTCCATAACCATTTTGCTCAAATGTGGCTGAATATCGTTGATACACCGCTTAATTTCCTCCTTCAAGGCGTGGGTGGTGGCGGGCTTGTTGACATAAACCTTAGACTTTAAAAAACCCAAAAAAAAGAAGTCCAATGGCGTTAAATCGCACGATCTGGGCGGCCGATTTTGATCATCAAAATGGGAAATGACACGACCAGAAAATGATTGATGCAATAATTGTTTCGTGGGCTGTATGGCATGTGGCACCGTCTTGTTGAAACCACATGTTGTCTACATACATATCCAATTTAGGCACAAAAAACTGGATTATCATGTCGCGATAGCGAGCACCATCAACTGTTATTGCCTGACCAATCGCATTTTCGAAGAAAAATGGTCCGATGATGCCTCACGTTCAAATCCGCAGCAAAAAGTGACACTTTGGATCCATTTGTTGCTCAATAATCACTCGTGGGTTTTCTGGACACAAAATGCGACAATAGCCCTCAAAATGAAAACGAGCCTCATCGCTGAAAATAACTTTGACCAAAAAATCAGCGTCCACTTGTTGTTGTTCTATAATCCATTCAAAGAAGTATTATTTGCTGTACGGTGGTCAGTAGTCTTCAGTTCCTGAGTCAATTGAACTTTGTAAGTAAAAGATGCAAATATTTCGTGAGAATATGCTGTAGAGAGCTTTCAAACTTCCATTATTTTTAAAATATTGCTCAACAATGGAAACGCGTTGTTCTTTCTGTAGCGCTCAATTTTTAATAACCCCCAACTGTCAGCTGTCACGCTGTCTTTTCTTTGGTGGCCATACTTTACCGCACCAATGGCGCGAAATTCAAATCTTGCGTGAATTTTGGAACACCCGATATTAGATATTAGCACTTTTTTAAATATCCATCCTTCTCGAAATATCAGTTGTAAAACAATATGGGCAATAGGTAAATATCCAAATTTTGACAACATAAACTGTATTTCATAAAGCACCGTTTTGTTGAATCCCTTGATAAATTTTCTGACAGACGTTTTAACCACAATAAAGATAAAAAGTTCTGTTAATAATTTAAAAAAAATGTTTCACTTTTTAAAAGCAGAAATGGTTTTTAGGGCTTTATATTTCGTAACTACTACTCAAATTTTTTAAGAGTGTTGAATTGTTTACATTTAGCATTAATATTTTGAACTTTTATGTACATTCATAACCAATTCTTTGGAGCTGTTGTAAGCATAAAAATATCATTTTTGTTTTTAATTCTCCATACACATGCTCAAGTGCACCATGTGAGACCGATTTCGCTATGAAAGGTGTTTATTACAACGGTTTTTGTAAATTATAGTTCATTTCAATTCTAATTGGAAAGATTTGAAAGTTTAAATAGCTACTTAAAATATCCCAGCACTTTAAAGCTAAAGAGCCGAAAATGCCTAGAACGTTTATTATGAAATGTTAATTACACTTCCACTATATCACCAAATTAATACGACAAGGTCGTTAAACTGCCAATAGAGCCAGTATTTTTAGCTGTGTCGTTAGAGAGAACTTGCGTAACAACCGCGTCCGCTGCGTTTCGATTATTTTATAATGAAGATTTAATTAGTAGGCATTCTTATCGTAATTAGATTGCTAGAAAGTGAAACCGTTTTCGATTTAACGCCATGTTTGACAATCGCAACGCCTAATATCAGGGAAATTGGCTATTTGTTTCTTGATTAGGAGAAAGATAAGACTGAACTTTGAGGGTAATAAATATTCTATGTCTAATTAAGTCTAGAAGGTTACAGATTATTTATATAACGAAAGGTTTAGGCAACTCTAACACACGTTCAGCAGTGACCTTTTGTTATTTTTGTAAAACCATTATTTCGTCTACGTAAATTTATTAAATCGCAAGGAAAAAAATTTAATTGTTTTTTTACTGTTTTAAAAAATAAATTTAAATTATTAAAGACATTTATGGGACCGGGATAAATCCGCAGTTGAGGGTTCGAAAGGCTTTAAGAAATCCTTGAAAATTGCTTTATTAAAAATTGCTGCTGTTTATTTCAAAATTAATTCTTGCAAACGCGCTAATATTCTTACAGCTTTTGTAACTTTTGACGGATTCTTAGAAACTGGCAACTATGAAAAGACTTTTTATTATTCAAAATCAGGTCTCGATTGAGTGGTGAGGTATAAGGATCGGAATTTGTTATTCAGCCACACTCAAGCAAGATTTTTAAACATCGCTGATGTTTGAACTATTAAAACTGGTGTGACATACCAATAATCATCTTTTTTTTCTAATAACTCTTAAACCTAAATACACCTAATGATGTCCTTTAGATTTTTTTAATATCTACACTCTCACTAGCGTGGTCTAGTGGTTGAGGCGCGAGCTGCGGTGTGGACGGGCTCGTGTTCTATTTCCGGAGATCTCTGATGCCTGGCGGGTGTCTTACTCAGTCACTAAAAATAATTGAGTACCTGAGTTTACTTGAAGAACGGGTAATAATGGTGGTAATATAAGGCGCAATGCTTGCCACATAGCCCCCTATTAGAGATGGTGCTTTAACCTCTCAGTTCGCAGCCTGTGCTCCCACGCGGGGCGTTAGAGTCTTACTTTTATATCTACTCTTACCCGCATATTATGCTCTGTTCCAAGCTGAGTTACTAATAAACCTTCTGAATTCATAACCATTGGGATGCCAATATATCGATATCATTTACATACAGTTTATTGAATCAAAATAAATACTAACATTACAGGACACGTTGTTTTAAAATGGCTGATGTTTCGCCTTATGACACTACACCAGTACTACTGCATTGACAATTTTAGGCAAAACTTGTATTTGACAATTCTTAAAATTCTTAAAATCTATCATGGGCGCAAATTTACCCGCCCAGGCATTTGTCTTAGTGCAGAACCCGGGAACCTAATATTTACAATTCTTCTCAAAGAAACAGTCTAATCTACCTTAACCTACGCCGCACTTAATGTCTGCTATCCATTGCCCAAGAGTTTGCATCGCGCACCAACACTAATTTCCCAATCTTTGCGCGTCCTTTACAAGTTCGCTTTAATACGTAACCTCGCGCGTGGTTTCACGAAAAGCGCAAGATCCGTGCACCATTTGTGTACTTCCGAAAGTCTTTCATTCTCCTCCTGCGTTCGGGGCTATTTCTAGCCGCCCTCTCCGTCGTAGCCCTGATTTCCTCCTATACGTTGTAGGTTAGCAGAACATGCATAGCGTCGTCGACTTCCACACATGCGCATCTGTCTTGATTTTCTGTTAGTTTTCGGATTTTTACTAGGTAGGATTGGAATTTTCCATGTCCAGTGATAAGCTGGATAGTGTGCCGGTTAAAGCACAAGCCACGGCTTGTTGCACCATATTGTCCCGTCTCTTTTGCTTGCCATCTCTGCTCTCATTTTGTTGTTGCCCTAGCTCATAGTCGCTTGTTTACAAGCCCCATTGGAATCCGCCTCAAATATTGGCTGTCCTGGTTTTGCCAACTGGCTCGTTGGCTGGGGTTCCGCCATCCGTCCTGTTTGAATGGAATTGGACCTTAATCTTGGCCGACAGCTTTGCAGGGATCCAAATCTTGAGTTAAAAATTTGTCGGCACCTTCATGTTTATGAAAGCAAGTAGCGCCGACTTGCTGTCTGATATCAGTGCGCATTTTGGGATTATTGCTTTGTGACTCTGGATATGTCAGACACCTTCGGATGACTATTAACTCGCACTGAAAAATGGTGCTCTAGCCTGCGAGTTTCGCTTGTTTATAGTAGATCATCTTCTTCTGGCATGATTACGAACGCAGCCCTTGTTCTGCCGCGTAGCAGTACAGATGTTACGCCGTCTCATTCTGTCTTACTGCAGCCCAGCTCTTCTCAAAGTTGCTGCGCCGTCCCGGTAAAATAAAATGCAAAGACGGTAATTGGCTCAACACTAATGCAGTTTCGGTGGCTATAAGCACTCTTTACTGTGCTCCTTTGGCCCATATCTTGGGCAGAATACAGTATCGCCAGTTGTACTTCCCTCAAAGACTCACACCGCCACTTTTCCCCAAAAAACCGTGTTAGTCGCGCCGCCGTTCGATCCGATGAGATATTTGTTTCCTTTTGTCACTAATCGCACGTATGTGTTTTTTTCAAAATAACCGATCGGTTAGTTCTATTCTAAGGTACCGCATGTGATTCTTGCTGTAGACACTCTTTCCGTTAAGCAAGAAAGTCGGCTCTGTTGCCCAGGTTGCATGCCAAAATATCTCACCTTTTTTTGCATTAAATCGCAATTTTACGCTACCCTTCCCCCACCGTCCTAAGGGCTCCAACAGCCTCGTTTCGCGCGCTTTTAACGTTGAAGTGCTTCGCCTAAAATGTTAATTGAGTGTCGCCCTACGATCCGATATCCTTGCGGCAACTGAACCTTAAATATACTTTCACATGTCAACTTCTAGTATACCGGTCCAGAGCACAAACCCTGAGCGCACTTTTACGTTATCTCTTGCGTTGTGATTCCGTCGTCCGTCCCGATCTGTGCTGTCCGTTCGCTAAAATAGAGTTTTACTAGCGCGAGGAGATTTTGTTGGCACTCTCTCTCTCTCTCTCATCTAGTTCTCGGATAATTCCGGGCCTTCACGCGTTATCCAATACTTTCGTGATATCTAATGCGATTAACGCACAATACTGTTTTGCGTTCCTCGCGGTTTTGGTCTCGAAGACCGCATAAGTGTCGTACATTTACTCGAGCGAAAACCAAACTGTCTCTCTTGAAATCCGTCGTTTTGTTGTATTACGTACTGGATGTGCGTTGTGACGATTCGATCTAACGCTTTTCAAACAACTTGTAGCAGGATTTTCTGTTGGTCAAATCGCAAACCGCACTCTTTAAATTTTCCAGAATCTCGAAAGGACGCCGAGCGCCAAACTCGCGTTGAAAAGACTTTTGAAGATAGCCGGTGCAATCTAGAAAGCCTTTAGCACCGTGGTAACGCCGCTGCTCCGGGGCTTTTTAGCGTTCATTCTCGCGATAGAACTGTAAATCTCGCCCGTAGTTATCCGAACATCATTCTTCCGCATTGTTGCGGGGGGTGAAGGATATAAGTTACAGTTTCGTACGTAGCATGGAGTATTTACCATATTACACTTTCTTCTAGAAAGCCTGTAGGGAAATGATTCTATCTTTGGATCAGTAGTAAATCTGAATACCATACAACTACATCAGTTTTGTTATCTGATCGTATATTAAGATCTTATTATATATTGACAGTTTGGTGTGTCTTCCAAGAAGTCAATATTACTGTTTATATTTGAACCTTAGTTTGGTTCTTTTCTTCTTCACATGCTATTTCTACCGGAGCTTGGTATCCAGAGTCATACTGGGATTATTCCCATAGGATATGATGGTACTATTGGTGTAGAATTAGCTAGCTTTTTGTTGGCAAAATTGACATGATTAGATTTAAGACCTTTTAGCTTAATCTTCCAATTGTTTGGTCAAATAAAGTATTATGTTACTAGTTGTTTGTAGTGTTCTAGTAGATATATCTAGATTTTTACCCACTGCAAGAAGTGGAGTATCATATACGAATATAGCTACAGTGATTCCTTCTAATGTTGATATATCACTTGTATATAACAAGTATAGGATAGAGCTAAGGTACATTCGCCATTATTTCTCTCAGTTCAGAATATTTATTTACTTGTTTAATTCTGCAATTAGTATCTATCTCTACACATTGCATTGAAAGTATTAAATAATAAAATAATAAAAACTGGAAATGGCAGCAGTTTATCGAATTGTTCACTTGCTGATCTCAAATTATAAAAACTGCAAATATCAACATGTTTTTATCACCAAACCAGTTCCTTAGACTTTTATAGTGCAAAATTGCCTTGATATTTAACGTCAATGCTAAAGTAGAAATAATAGGCTTTTACCTATTATAAACGTAACGTATTTTTCTTACGCTTTGCAGAAGTACGATACAGAAGCTGTTCGAGTCATTGATACACTTACGACGCATTGCTAACATAAAACGTGTAGCGAGAAAAATTGGAAATTATTTCTATCATTCACGTATAAAAATTGTCGATGCCGAGAAGAATTTAAATTTATAATCTAATTAAATGAATCGCTAGTGTTCAAATGAAGAAATTATCTGTATTTCGTCTTTGTTTCTAAGTTTAATCAGCGGGCAGTCATCATTTATTTTAATCACAAAAATCGCATGCATGATGTCAGTGTTGTTGTTTATGCAATGTGCAGCTACACAGCTGTCGTAAATATGAGCGAGAATATCATTTTTTGTGTTTACGTCATGTGCCGAAATGTGAGAAAAATTTTTGACGGGTAGTCTAATTAAAATGAATACAAAATTAACAAAAAAATGTCAAGCACTATATACAAACAAATTAGTTTTTTTATTAAAATGCTTCATATCTTTATATTTTTATATTATGGGATTTAAAGAATAAAATTTAACGAGTGTTCTGCGAAATGCAAAATATTGAAGAATATTGTGCTTTAGTAAAAGATTTTTGTTATTTTTTCAATGTAACTGTAGCTTGCACCAAAAATTCTTTTTAAAAAAGCGGTGGCGGTTAGGAATTACATTCAAGAGAAAAAGTAATTTAAATATTTTGACAAATATTGTATACCAATAATGAAGTTGCTCACTAGGTCATTACTAGACTTATCTAGATTTAAAAAAATCCAGAGAGATCATAATAAGTGTATGAATTAATTTATTTTATATGCTATACAATGTACAAAATTTACGTTTTTACGCATCTTATAATAAATCATACGGTTGTTGATGAAAATTTCTGTTTCTTGTAAGATTAAAATAAGAGGGGCTTTTCTTCAGTTCCTCAATCTTATTTATAATACACAATAAAAATAATATTTGTAGCTGCATTTTTTGACTACAGAAGAAGCCTATCCAAATATTTAAATATAAAAAAGGAGACAAGTAGACCTTATATTAAAAACACTGTTCAATCTTACTTTAGAATAATAACCAAAAAACAGGCAAAGTATCCACATAAATAAGAAGTAATTCAAATAAAGTTAAAAAATGTAGTGTTACTTTAAAAAGTTATTCATTTCAAATATCTGGGAGCATTGTTAACTAGCATTTACGAAGAAGATATTGAAACAAATAAGGAAAAACCAATCGTTACTACTGCCGATGCAACGTTGTAAAAGCACATACATATCTACATATGTGCTTTACAACGTTGTTAAAATAAGACTATATTCAGATCAAGAGAACTGATAATGTGGCGTGGATGTAAAATTGAAATGTTAAACAGACAAGCTGTAAAAAACAGATACGTGGAGCGTAAAAGAAAGAAATATAAAGTAACTAATTAACTTTACACGAAACTAAATGTCTCTTATGATACAAAAGTGCAGAGATTGGGATGGTTTGGACATATTACAAGAATGCCTAATAGCAAGAAAAGATACTGACAGTAGGAAGAAAGAGGTAAAAGTGAAAAAATAACTAACACCAACAAACGACTTACTACAATTATAAGTAGAGATTTAGTAGAAAAAGTTTAAACATTGCAAGAAAAATGGTAGTTATTGGTATAAAAGATTTAAAGTTTTATTATTATGTTTTTTTATGTTAATTCTATAAAAGAGCTCTTACAAATTTTAGGTGAATAATTTTCTCAATTCTTGTAAAATGGAGAAGAAAAAGTACAAATTAAAAGACATTCTTTTAATTAGTGTACTTTTATGACCATTTCTGTCGTTCTTCTGGCGGTTCTTGTGTATCTATTCAGTTTTCAAACAATAAGACTTCCCTACAGGTGCAAAAAAAGAGAGAATGGAACTAGGGTTAAGGAAGAAATTGTTAGAGGAAACCTTGTCAGCAAAAAATTTGAAGAGGACAATCAGAGGACATACATGGCAATTTTTATCTAAATAATTTTATGGGCAAAATAAAATCTGATTTTGAAGTACACACTTTTGTATTCCTTTTATTGTTTAAAGTTAGAAAACAGTTTAAATACGTAAACGGTTTCATTTTTTTTAAGGAATGATATAACAGTCTTACGAGAAACCGTTTCTTAATCACATCCCTCGTCATATCATAACAAGTTAAAGGATACGAGATATTGGAAAAGTTTCTTTCTTCCAAAGCTGTGCAGTTATCATTCCATGTTACAGTGTGTCTGATTTCAGTTTAATGGAAGCTTTAATCTGGAAAATTGGTTTAGAACTATATAAATTTCGGCTAATTATAACATCTGGAGAAATGTTTAGAGTTATACACGAATGTATTGCCGCTGACTTCTAAACGATGCTTTTGAAATTGTTAAATTTCGCCTCTAATGTTGTCTAAATGATAATATACTACATAAGTAACTTAATGTGTTGTAGCTAAGGGATTGCGTCTTGTAGACGTCCGAGCATACATGTTGCCCCTTATTGAAAGTCGGCTTTAGTAATGGTTTAATGGATTATGACAGGGTTATTAGTGTACATGCGTAGCTTGTATTACTTCTGTTTGGTCCAAATACTTTAAAACCATACCTTTTTGATTTGACCACACTTGAGTTAAACAATAATTCTCTTAAACATAAATGCATTTGTTGCAGGATTTATTATAGAGAACTAAATGTATTTCTTGTATGTTGCAAGACATGCGTTTTACGCCTGGAAAGAAATAAAGTGTTAACATTTCACTATATGTAATGCAACATTTTGTTTTAGTAAATACTTGGTTAAAAGAGTTAAAATAATGTACAAGAAAATTTGTAAATTATATTGACAAAGGTAGATAAATAAATATACTAGATATATTAAATATAATTGACTATATAACGTACACAAAGCACATGAGATGGACAGTCAATGATAAGCTCCTAATTGTAGATATGAGGTTTCAGTTCCCCCGAATTTTTAAACAAAAGAAGTATAAAAAACTAAATATAGAGTCATTGAATAATAAAGAAAATAAACAAAAGTATGAATGGTGGAAATCTACCAACAACAAAAGAAAGCGGAGGGAGAAGAATTGGAGGTTAATGATAGATGGCAGAAAAATAAGAGGGTAACACATCAGATGGCAAAAGAAGTGTGCAAAACAAAGAAGATAAACACAGGGCACAAAAGAACAGCATGGTGGAACGATAGTGTAAAGGAAAAAGCAAAACGGAAGAAACAAGCGTGGAAACAGTACATAAGGAACAGAAATTAATACAATTTAAGAAGAAATGACGCAAAGAAGGTAGTAAAACAGGCAAAAGCAAGGACATAGGAAGATTTTGGAACAAAATAGAAGAAAGCTATAAAGACGAATAACAATATTTCTGGAGCACAATTAAAAACCTAAAAACGCACAAAGACAAATAAATAAGGAGTATAACAGATGAAAATAACAGCCTAAAAACAGAAACAGCAGAAATCATGGGTACATGGAGAAAGTATTTTGAAGAAAAGCTTAAAAAGAAAGAAGAAATAGAAATTTAAGGAAACCCCATACAAGATGGACACTTGAAGACAACGGAACACGAAATATAACAGAAGGAAAGCAACCGGATACGATTAAGTACAACCAAAGTTAATCAAATATGGAGGGGTTAGTATGGTAGAATGGATGACCAAGATATGCGGACAAGCATGGGACTCTGAGAAAGTACTGGAAGACTGACAAAGAAACTACATACTGATACATAAAAAGGCAAAAACAACTAAATGCGACAATTATAGGGCCATATGCCTCTCTCCTTGTGCTTTAGAAATATACACAAAAATGTTAAAAAACAGGTCGAGAGAAGAATCAGAAGGAAAGACAGAGGAAGAGCAAGCAGTATATAGAGAAGAACGACAGACACAGGAACATATTTTCACATTAAGAATGACTATGGAAAAGATGATTGACAGAGGAAAGGATTTATACATGCCCTTCATTAAAGCCTCTTTCGACACCGTGCCTAGAAAACAGATATGGAAAGTACTACAACAACTAAAAGTAAATGAGAAGCTGAAAAACGTAATATAGAGTGTATATAAGGAAGAAAAAGGAATAGTAAGACTGCGAGGAGATCAGACGGAAGAATTTAGCATGGAGGAAGGGATCAAACTAGGTGATCACTGCTATTTATGCTACTTATAAACACGGTAATTAAAAATAGCAAGCAGATAATCAGAAAGATAAAGATAGGTAATTGGAACATAGAGTCGGTGTAAATCCAAAACATAGTCTACGCTGATGATATTGCGGTCTTAGCAGGAAGTAGAGAGCAACTAAAGGTAGCAGTGAACATGCAGAAAGAGGAAATAGAAGCAGTTGAATAAAAATCAACATCGGCAAAACAAAAATAATGCACATATCGAAGCAAGAACGTCAACCAGCACAAACAATTAAAATAGACAATATAGACATAGAAAAAATACAAAGATATGAGTATCTAGGAACAATAATTTTAAATGCTAGAAGAATAAACAGCGAAATATTAAATAGGGTAAATAAAGCAAGTCAATTATACTACGCTATAAACATAAATATAATAGGAAAAAGAGAGATAAAGACAGAAACGAAGCTACACATATATAAAACAGCATATTCTCCAATTTTGCCCTATGGGATAGAAGGTTGAGTTATGCTAGACAAGCACAAATCCAAGATAACTATGGGGAAATGAAGTGCCTAAAGAAAGTAGCTGGGAAAACAAGAAGAGATAGAATAAGAAATACAACGTTTAAAAACCAACTGCAACAAATACCGCAAGTAACCACAACAGTGAATGTGAACAGACAACATCCAGAAAATGGCAGGAAGGAAAGGAAAAACGAGGGTGAAAGTAAACAGATTGACAGGATAGGAAATGCATAGAGGCACCCGACGTCGTTTAGGAAAAGAAGAAAAAGAAAAAATAGAAGATATATTACATATGATTAATAAATTTTGTTTTTCTAAAGCTTTCTCCTGTCTGTTATACGTCCTACGAGTCCATATTACTTAATCCTATTTATCCAATTTGATTTCCTTTTTGTGCGTGTTTGATATACTATTTGATTTGTTTATGGTTATTTTAAGCCCAATAATAATTATTTATTAAATACAGGTTTCTATGTTTTAATGGTTTACCTTCGTGTATATTTTAAGAATAAACATTAGAGCACGAAGTTTAGTTGAGAGTAAATTGCTTGTGCTACCTTTTTTTTAAATGCATACTTAAAATTATTTATGTATTGTTTTATTTTATAATGGAAGATTCTTTAATTACAAAGTTTTCGTATTAAAAATTCTTTTCCATAAATAATTTTTTATCTTTATTTGGAAATATATAAATCTATCGTCTCAACCTTTGTATTACTGATAAGACATATGTGTCTAATGGGACAATAGCGAGTCTAGAGATCACAGATTTTAACTTGTTAATTCAGAAGTCAACACAAAATGCTTAGTTATTTAAAAAAATTTAAGTTACAGAAATTTCACTGTTTTGAGGAGGGTAACCGTTTTTTAACTGTGTAATCTTTTTTAGCTTTGTAACGCAAATTTATGTTTATATTGTATTGGTTTGTATTTAGTAGCTTATTCTAGAGTGTCATTGCAAAACACAATCAAAACCGGGTAAACAAATATATCAAGTAGTTTTATGAGTTTTCCTTGGTGGGCTTTTATTGTCCTACGGGCTGTAGTCAATGGGTTTTAGTGGTATTAGATGCACGTTTTGTTTTATTCTTTAATTAACGTTTAGTGCTATGGCTTTACTTTCTTAGACCCGATGAACGGATTTTAGAGGAATTTGGCGAAGATTTGTCTGACGTTATAATATGCAATTTGTAACAACTTTAGCAACTTTACATGAAGATGGTGATCAACGTTCTATTAATATCATTCGTGAAGCGAATTCAGATAAAAGTTCTACTATACCACCTTCAAATAGTGTTATCACCATGCAGTCCATACTAAGAAGTTTCTTTATGTTTAGGTATAGTCATTTTTATTTGGTAAACTAATTGTAAGTAGGTTATCTGAGAAAATGGACAATTGTCTCAACATATAAATTTATTATAAAAAAGTTACAAAAGAGCTGGGTAACACTGATCTAAACATAATATTGTTGTATGGTTGCACACTTGTTATAAGCTATAATAACGTGATAAGTACTGGGTGGCCAATAAGTCGGGAAATAAAGTAAAATTTAATTTTTCGGTAATTAACAAAGATAAAAATTTAATTCATTGACTATACATTAGTAGAGATCATAGGGTTTAATGAACAAGGTTCTCAAAATATGAGCCATTATTTTCAAGGACGCGGTGAAGCCTTTCCTCAAAACTGGTAATTGCATTGTGGCGCAAATCTTGATCAATGGTCGCAAACTCTTCTCTGATTCGTTGTTTCAGTTCGTCGATGGTCTTAGGGTTAGTGCGATACACTCTGTCCTTGAGATAACCCCAAAGGAAAAAATCGCAGACATTGAGATCCGGTGAACACGCAGGCCAATCTATTCCATTTCCGGTTTTTTTCTCCGCATCCATACCGATAATTCGCACACCGAAGTTTTCAGCGATCATATCTAAATTCCCTAGAGGCATCATGAAGATTAAATCAAAATTTAAATCATGAAAATTTTTAAAACCTTGTGTTGGGTGTGGTGTCGCGCCATCTTGTTGGAACCAGTATTGGTTAATCATTTTCTTTTTCTTCGCCTCTTCGAAAAACGGAATGAGAACTTGGTCTCGGTAGACATTTTCATCGACATATTTGGTGAGAAAAAACGGTTCAATAATGCCACGCCATGATATGGCTGCCCAAACACTGACTTTTTGGGGGGTGAAGACTCTTGACTACAGCCAGGTGTGAATTTTGTGTGCCCCAGTATCGGTAATTTTGCTTATTCACATAGCCATCCAGGTGAAAGTAAGCCTCGCCTGTGAAATGGATGTGTTTGAAGTCCAAAGTGTTGTCATATTTTAAGGCCAAAGCGTGATTGGCGAACTCGAATCTCTGGTCAACATTCACTTGAGTGAGTGGTTGTTGAACTTGAATCTTATAAGGAAACATATTCAACTTTTTGAGTATGTTTTGCACTGATGTTTGGCTAATTTGCAGCGGTTCTGATGTGTTTACCAGTTGTTGGAGGCGCTTTTCTGGTTGAGGTTGTCAGGTACTGCTCAAAGTATTCCCTAACTTTTTCCACATTCTCAGGTGTGGTGACAGTCACTGGTCTGCCAGTTCTGGAGTCGTTGTCGTCGAGGACACTACCGGTTCGTTCAAACTTTTCAATTAACCTTAAAATAATCGATTAGAAAATTTTGGGAGAAATTGATTTTTGTTTACTCACATTGTTATCGTCTTCAGTTTTGTGTTCCGATCGGGCTCTGCTTGGAATTTTCTGAGAGCCATAGTAGGCGATTTACCATTTGAGTAATACGCCGAGACAATAAACACCCGTTCGGGAACAGTGTATGTGATCGGATCGGAAGACATCTCACCGAATGGTCATCAAATGTAAACAAAACCCTATCGTCTGTCCTTCACATCAATGACTTCCGATATGTATTCGGACACTGTAGTGGACAATAATGACCAAATGAAATATTTCCCGACTTTTTGGCCACCCTGTATTTCTGATTATTGGTCCTATAATATCTTTCTGTAATGAGCCAGTACAAGATTCAAGTTTTGCTGTTAAAGCTATAGTTGAACGATTTTAAGCAATCATGGGGTTTTTTAAAGGCATATTGTGTTGATGAGGTTCGTACTTGTCCTTTCCAGGGACAAATAAAGAAAGCCCCTATCACAGTAAATTAATTTTGACAAAATTCAAAGGCAGATTTGCTGCAAAGCTGCACCTATATTTAAACCAATAAAATGAGGGATAAAAGTTTAAGAGCATAGCGACGCTATAACTAGGTACGCATGTATATGCGAGCAGAGTAAAAAAAGCCTTCCAGAAACAAACTTACTTAGAGAGAGAGAGAGAGGGAGAGAGAGAAAACGGAAGAAATTTGGTAGTTGACTGTCTAAGTTTAATCTGTTTCTACAACAAATACATGGGAGGGGTAAATCTTTTTAGTCAGAGAGTTAGCCTGTGTGATTTTGATCGATGCTCCAAGATATGGTGGGGGAAATTGTTTCATGAATGTTGAATGGAGATTTTTACTAAAATCACCAGGCCAAATTATTACAGTTTGGTGGTCCATTTTCTAAAAAATAATGGCGATTGAAAAAGCCATGTAGAACGTAAGGGATGTAGAGGCAGACCATTAAAAATAGAAATACTTACGCTGAACGTGGGTGAACATTTGCCCATCGAAGTAACTAAAACTATTATTTGTATTATGTGCCAGATGCCATTGTGCAAACATTACTTTTACATACATTTTTATCTCTTGGTTAGGATAATTACATGTGTCCCACTCCTCCAAAATTGTCCTCCATTTGTGTATGAAATACATGACTACATTTTATAAAATCTACTTAACGCGTACACAATGAAAAAAGCACAATTATATTAAATAAAATTGGTATTAATATTTCAATAAGGAAGGTGTTTGTAAATTATAACCCAATACTGTCTAAAATGATATCTTTCTTACCACCCAGGTCTGGAAACGTTAGATTGTTGGAATAATACACATTTTATTTTTCATGTGTATTTAGTCTGGAAACTGGCGGTGTAGTGGAAGCAAATCGCAGATGTGTATCAGTATTAATTACTGGTAAAAATCAATATTGGGCTTTAAAATAGTGTTAAAAGACAAAATATAAGTTTATAATGAACAAAGGCTAAGTGATTTTATTGAACTGATAAGAGAATCATGAAAATAAACACTGACATAAGAGACATCGGTGTTGCCAAATTATACGACAACTGTATGGAATAAACTGTAAAGGACGAAAAACCCAGGCTTCCGACGAGTCGACTGGGATCAGCATTTTGCATAACCTAAATAAAAACGAAGAAGATAAAATAACACATTCAGAGCCGAGAGATTATCGAGTTGTATATAACAATTGAAAGATGGGCATCGAAAAATAGAAATGATGTGAAACAAACAAATGGATGTATTACCCCAAGAGTTAAAACAAATAAAGGAGGAGAAAATGAAGTTAAAAGAACATGAACCCAAACAAGAGGAAGGAATGAAAAAATTAAAAAAGGAGGTTATATAAAATATATTAGTGAAGCGACCAATTGTGTTAAAACTGACAAAAGAGAATATAAAGTCAGGCATACAAAATATGACAAAAAACCCTTAAAGTACAAAAACATGAATAGATGAGGATTTTCCTAAGAATATTTAAAAGCAACGGAAACCACTAATAAAACACTTAAAAGAAGCTAAAGAGAAAGGATAGAGGGCTTACATAAGGTACAATAAATTGGTAGTAAAATGAAGTATACAAAGCAATAGATAATAAAACACTAATAAGACAGGAAAGTACTTTTGATAACGAAGAAATGGAGAGCACCAGTCTTAAAAAGGTAGTGACCCAAAGATCTATAGAGGAAAACTCCCTATAATAACAACGCAGAAAGCTTACTAGAATTAATTGAATACGAGATATGGGAAAAGGAGTAATAGAAAAATTGACCGGGTTGCGAAAAAAGAAATAAAACAAAAGTGGATAAAATCCACACAGGACAAAAATCAAAGAAAATGGTAACAATCTACTAAAAAATTGTAAAACCAATAAATAATACCAAGTAAAAAGTCATAGAACTAAAGATAGGAACTTGGAATATAAGAAACAAATATAAGGAAGGAACTCTAAATATTGGCCGTACAGGAAACGAACCAAAAACGGAGAACTATAGAAATAGGAAAAAATGTGGGAGAGCATGGATATTTTGGAGTTGGCTTTATGGTAAACGAAAAAACAACAAAACTGTTAACTAAAGATACGGAGTAAATATAGAACGATAAATATAGTGAATGAATATGCCCCGACAGAAGATAAATAAAGTATTAAAGGACATACCACCAAAGCATGATATTAAAATAATAGGTGACTTCAACGCAAAAATTAGAAAGGAGGATCTGGATGAGAATGTAATAGGAGAAAGAAGTCTACATAAGGAAATCAATGAAAACAGCAAGATGTTAATAGAATTCGCAGCAAAGAATCAAATGAAAGTAGTAAGCACATGTTTCGATGACAAAGACATTCACAAAGTGATATGGATTTCTGCAGTTCAAAATAACCATTTTAAAGTAGTTAAAAATTGTAGAAGTTATAGGTGGGAGGTGGCAGACAGACAGTAATATTCAACATGTACTTATTATTGTTAAAATCAGAGTGCAAGTATTGGTATAAAGAGTAGTTAGGAAGAAAAGATAGGGGATATAATGTAAATAAGAAACGGAAGCAGAGGTGCAACATTGAAGGAATAATGGAAAAAAATCGAAAGCGCTATGACGTAAGCAGCAAACCTTTTTAAGCAACATATAATGTCAAAAAAAAGACAAATGGTTTTAAAACAACTGTAAAAAAACAAAATAGAAATGGATGAAAACAAAATCCAAAAAACAACAAAATATGAACAAAATAGGAAAATTAATAAGAGAATCTATCGATAAGGAAGAGAAAGCACTCGGAAAATTAATTAAAAATAATAGAATATCATTATACCAATAAAGAAGCGTAGAAAATTTAGCAAGATGTAAAGAAGTCGGAACAAAATTAAAAGAACCAAAAACAATAAAAGTGCAGAAAAGAATTGAATTCCAAAAGAGATTTTGAAAGTAGGACAAAAATGATGTAAAAATTGTATGATGTAATATTGAGAGCATGTAAAGAGAGGACAGTTCCAGAGCGTTTGAATAGGGTGCCACATGCCCAATATTTAAAAAGGAGGATAAAGCGGTATGTGAAAATTATGGTAGGATTGTTCTTCTAGAGGTATTATACAGTATTGGCAAGAATTATATTTGGTAGATTAAAAATATTTGGGAACACAACAATTGGAGAATATCAAATTAAAAGTGATTCAGAACACTAGTTATGGGTGAAATATAGGACTGCACTTGATTTGTGGAGCTTAAACAAGCATATGGCGCTACTTTCAAACAAGACTAAACAAAGCTCTGGAAGAAATGAAAAACCAGTGAAACTGATAAATATTGTGGAAATTATACTACATAGAACAGATAACAGAGCATTAATTGGCGGATGTTTCTCGGATCACTCTACAACAAGGAGGGGTTAAGACAAGGGGGCCGACTTTTAAGCTATTTATTCAACTTGGTCCTAGAAGTAGTTAGAAGAAAGAGTGATATAAAAAGTGATACAAAAATGAGGCCTAATTTTTCATAGTAAGAGATAATGTATGTCTTACGCAGATGTTATATTAATTGAATATTATCTTAAAATACATTTACAATTTTTGAAAAAAGGCAGGAAAATATGGGTTGCAAATAAATAAGACCAAAACAAAATATATGTAAATACGAGCAGATTGTACTTAAGAAAGTTACCATATCATATACAAATACCAAGAAAAAGAATATATTTTTGGAAAGGTCAGACGTAGTCAAATTGGAAATATGACAGGAATGTGCTAAGAAAGATTTTTCGAGGCATCCAAATAAAGGAAGCTGTTTGGAGAAGATAAATAGAGAAGTCATGGAAAACCCAAAAAATTGACAAGAAATATGAGTAAACAGAGAGAGATCATTAGGGTTTCTAATCAGAATCCCGGAACAAAGTTATGTTAAAAAATTGACCAGAGGAGTAAAAGGGAAAATGAAAAGAACGACATAGAAAGAAAGGCTACAGAATGTTTAAGAAGTAGATGACATATTAAATTGCTAAGCCCATTAAAGTGGCTCATTTTCAATTATTCTAGATATTTCTTGAGTGATTTGCAGCATCAATACACTTGTAGGACAGAGATATCTACGTTGACACTGATTAGGCAGTCGTGTATCAATTTAAACCAGTAAAACGTTTCCAATTACTGAAAACTAATCATAAGCCATTGTTCATTTGTCAGCAGTACTTTTTTAATAAAATATAATTGTAAAACTATTTAACTGTAACTATGTCTAGTATAACTAAAAGTCTTAGTAATTTTTAAATCACTACAAAAATTAACAACATCGCGGAATGAAACCCTAGTAAATTATTTTTGCTCGAACTATCCTTGTACAAAAAAGAATGCGTTGAAGAAAGATGCGAGGCACAACATTGCTGGACTTGATAATTAACGGGACTGTAATTAATTACGAGTGCAACTTCCGCTGCAAAAATAGAAGAAAGTGTGCAAACATGCATAACGAACGCTAATTTTACACTTGGTAGGTAAAAACATGAAAAACATTATTGCTATTCATAAAGTAAGGCGATGCTTTAATAAATATTTAATGCCAACAGTTATGCTGTTTTAAACGTACAATTAATTTGTCTAACAGTTCATACAGTGAACGGATTACTTTCGTTAGACAGACTGCATGCAAATTAATTGCCAACAATTTGTTCGAGTATAACATTATAAGATAAAGATGATGAACGATGGTCCCATAGAATTCTAAATAACTCCCTAGCTAATGTGAAAGTAGTACGAGGCTTGGACAAAAAATGGTCTTATTGGTGCTTTAAAATGTTGTATTAATAAAATTGTATTATCGGCTCCAATATAGTCTATTCCCAACTAGAAAGTGTTCTAACAGTTTGTTATCGGGAAGAAACTGAATTAGAAAAACTACAATAGATATTCAAACTGTTCAATTGTAACTGATTTACAAAAGGGGAAATCAGATAAAAATATTCTCAAAATGTCCTCTTTACTCTTAGTAATCGCAGGTGATCAATAACTGTGTGGTTTTTTCAAAAATCGAATTTACTGTCTTTGGGATTCTGTGAACATATCCTTAATTTAGGTGGTACACAATGCCTTTGGGCAGGATTAATAAATAATCACAGGGATTCAAATCAAGTGAATAGGACGGCCAATCAATGCCTGTTCCTGTCTATGATACATGGTGGTTCAAATATGACCGGGACTAACTTGCGTGTAAATAAGCGGCACTGCACAGCAGCTGGGCGACCTTAAAAGAATGGAACCGCAATCTCCACCTTCCCTCCTGCTCGGATTAGAACCTGATCGGTACTGTTTGGAAATTGCTAGAGTGATAAGCGAACAGAAGGTACTGCGGAGCGTGGAACAATACATTGTGATCAATATTCCTCGGTGGGGAAAACGCCCGCTCTGCTGAAACTTACCACATACTTTAACAACAGTATGAGGAAGAGTCTCCTATATGGACTCGCCATTTTTTTCATTTTATTTTATGCTTATTTACAATCTACTGAGTAATAAGTAAATGGTAGAATATTACATGTCACGCGGGGGGATATAGGCAGAGCTATTCTCCCGAATAATTAATGTTATGGTTGTGGAAGCTAGTGGATGAGGTCCTGTGGCCAATTTCGCTGAAGTCTGCGGACAATTGCAGGTGGGTTGGACAGCTGATCGATGAGGTTGTTTTCGTGCCCTACGAGCTGGTCGTGGTAGGTGGTGGCGAGTCTCTGGATTTCATATGCAACAGTTGGGATGTTCAGATCTGTGTGGAGGGTATCGTTCCGAATGTACCAAGGCGCGTTAGTAATCAAGTGGAGAATTTTAGATTGGAACCGCTGTAATATTTTGGTGTGAGAGGCCTTGGTGCAGCCCCAAAGTTGTACTCCATAGGCCCATATGGATTTTATTATGGCCTACTGTAGCAGGAGTTTGTTTGTGAAGGAAAGTTGAGAGCGGGGCCTCAGCGGCCAGTGCATTTTCTTGAGTTTTAGGTCGAGTTGTTTTCTTTTGGCTTTAATATGGGTGCTCCAAGTGAGTTTTACGTCGAGATGCAGCCCTAAATTTTGCTTTAGTTTTTAGGGGACGGGGGGTGTCATTGAATCTGGCTTGTGGACAGATTGCTCGTCTGGTGGTAACAGTTATTTGGGCGGATTTCTCAGTATTAATTGATACCCTCCAATGATTGTTCCAGTCCTGTAGTAGGTCCAGATGGTGCTGAAAGCAATCGGTTGCAACCTGCAGTGTTTCACTAGCTGCCGTGTCGTCCGCGAATGTGGCAATCACTGTGTCGTTTGTGGTTGGCCGGTCGGAAGTGTAAAGTAGGTAGAGGAGTGGCCCCAGCACACTGCCTTGCGGGACTCCTGATGTGGTGTGATGGTAGCCAGAGACCGTATTGTTGATTTTGACTTGGAATAGCCGGTCAGCAAGGGTAGTCGTAAATATATCGGCTAGATATGCTTCGAATGTATCTGACTTCTCTTTATCAGTTCTGGCCCAGCTATTGTCGAGTTTTTTGATGGGTGGTAGTGCTACTATCGGTTGTTTGAGTTTCTTCGTTGCCTTCCATAGAGTTTGGTTGTCTGGGGAGTGTTTAGATAGGTAATCGTTGAATGAGTCATTGCGAACTTCCAGTAAGGCGTTGTGCAAGCGGTGGAAAAGTCTGTTATAGGAGGTTCTATCTTGTCGGGTTCGTATTCGCTGCCACTGTTTTCGAGCTCTGCGTTTTTTAACTATAAGGTCTCGGATATGACAAGGAATGTTATTTTCTTCAGGATTGGTAGTTTTAGGAGCAGGAGTAACTAGCCAGGCAGCTGTTTGTAGCATAGTGGTCAAGTACTGAATAGCGACATCGAGGTTTTCATCTAGGTAGTTTGTAAATTGATCCCAGTCTGTATATCTACTGCAGAATCTTGGAGGCGGTCGTTCAGCTATTATGGTGGTCTTAAAAGTAATGATGACTGGAGAATGGTCAGTACACAAATCTTGGTTTGATTTTGCCTTGGCGTAGGTATGTGTTATACCGTTTGTGACTGCGTAATCTAGTAAATCGGAGAGTTCATTCGGATCACTGGGCCAATAAGTGGGTTCTCCAGTTGAGATATATCCGAAGTTGTTGTTTTGTATGGTTCATAAAATGTTGTGTATTTTGGGTTGATTGGTCTCGATTCCCAGGCTGTATTTTTTGCGTTCCAGTCGCCTCCTGCTATGTACTTGAATCCTAGCAATCTAAAGAACTCTTCATATTTGTCAGATGAGATGGAATGTCATGAAAGACTGTAGACTGCTGCTACAACAAGTGGGTATGAAAGGGTGTGGGCTTGAATGATTGTGCTTTGAATTTTTTTGTTAGATAGAGTTGTAATTCATGGTGAACTATGATGTTTTTGACAATTACTGCTACCTCGTCGTGGGCCGCTCCATCTTGGTGATTAGCATAACAAATACTATAGTGAAGAATTTTTAGAAATTTTGTTGCTATTTTGTTTGACTGTAGTGAGCAAAATTTAAGATGATCATATTTTGGCTTAATAGTAGGGAAAACATTGTTTTGAATTAGAGAAGAATATTTGAAAACGTGTCATGCATGTTTGTGGAAGGTCAGGATTTGGTGGGTTGGTAGTTCTTCTTTCCCATGTGGGATGAGGGATTGAAGCATTTGGTTAGACTTCTTGGTGTTCGATAGGGGGACTGGTGAGTGGCGTCGGGAGAGGAGGAAAGTCAATTGCGGTGAATGTTACTTGGTGCGGGCGATGCTTATTTACTGTTTTTTGGAGGCTGTGTTTCTGACTCGTTGAAGGTCCTGATAGATTGTGCAACCTTTGTAATTGGCTGCCGCCACATAATGCGCACTTAGCTGGGATGGTAGGATTTTTCTTACAAGTGGATGTTTGATGGCCACCTCTACGTTTGACGCAAATAAAAGGTTTGTTACAATATGATTTGGTGTGCTTGTATTCCTGACATCTCAGGCATTGAGGTATAATATTTTTCTTTTGGGGGGTCGATTGATACTATTATGTTGCCAATATGTTTAACGTCGAAGATTTTTTTAATGTTATCACGTGGTGCAAGGTCTACCATAAAAAGTGGAAGAGGCTGCTTAGTTGTTCTGTGTATAACGTTGATTATATTTCGGACTTGATGACCTTGCTTTGCTAACTCATTTGTTATGACTTCGATCGGGGTAAAATGATATATGTTTCGGATGGCCACCCTGTATGCTCAATTTTCCTTAAGTTGGTAGGTGTGATGTATTATATTTTCGTCTTTGAGATGTCGCGTTAATTTTCTGTAGAAGTTTGCAGTTAAGGGATTAATTTTAACGGTATCGCTGGATGTTGCCTTAGTATAAAATTGCTCTTGTTCAAGCACTTGGGTGAAATTATCTATCGTTTTCTTATAATCAATTATACCGTGAATGTAGATTGGTGGAGGTTTTGGGATTTTAGGCAGGTGGTTGTCATTAGTGGTTATTTCATGCGAAAGGAGTTCGTATCTGTTTGATGTGGTTAATTGGTAAGGTTGGATGTTCCTGGGATTGCGTTGTTGTGAGTTTGCCATTCATGTTTAGCGTTAGTTGAATTTTCCTGTTTATTACCATTATTTATTTCTTCTACGTCTATATCATTTTCTTAATTTAATTGTGTGTTTGCATGATCTGTGGGATTGTCTGTATTTACTTCATGAGGAGTCTGTAGATTAAAATATATTGCAATGCCTATGGAAATGGGGTTGCATTGGGGTTTGGAGTAAATGCAGGAAACATTAATGTTTGATTATGAGGAACCATTGGAAGTTGGAGGTTAGATTGATTTGCTTTTTGGGAAAGGGGAAAACCCTGAGCACTCGGTATATTAAATGTAAATCCGTAATTTTCCGGAGCACTGGAGTTATTCATAGCGTTACTTGTTAGCGGGCCGAAGCCGTGAGAGTTTCCCGACGGAAACATTTTTTGTGTAAAGTTTACATTCGTTTACGAAATTAATATAATATAATATAATATGGTACTTTCGATTTTTGATGCTATTTCAATAATATGTATGAAGACCTCTGATTACGCTATTTGGGTATGGCACTGCATTTTCCAAAATAACAGAGCGCGTCAAGCATATGTTTATACTAAGAAATCCAAATGCGGACTACTGGTCTATTTGAGTTGTGTAAGTGCTTTAGAGGGGGTAGAGATCGCGTAGAAAATGAACCGCATGATTGTCGGCCGCGAACATCCGTCACTGAGCCAAATATCGTACAGATGCGCTTATTCGTGAGAATAGACGCAGCACTTCCAAGCAACTTGGAGCAATGCCGTCCATAAGTCTTGGTAGTGCACAAAACATCGTTAAAAACTACCTGCACTATCGTAAGGTAGATACCACGTACTTTGATGGACGTGAACAAAATTTTTGAAGTCCCATCTATGAAACGTGAGCGCAGTCATCACGCGAGTGGCGACATACCAGTTCCCCCAAACCCAAGAGAGCGCGGAGAAGCCGTTCGGTAAGAAAAATGATGTCAGTGTTCTTCTGAGCCTGACGGGATTATCTAAATTGAAATGGTACCTCCTGGTACATCCTCCGCACCGTCCTAATTTGATTCGAAATGATTTCTACCTGTACGGAAGGCTCAAATCAGACGTGCAATGCATGCGGTTTGCGGACAACGAAGCCATTATCCAGACTGGTTGGGGATACGCCGTCAATCAAACGTCTTCTTTGAAAAGGGCATCATGATGCTTCCAGAACGTGAAAAAACATGTGTTGACTTCGGAGGGGAGTACGTTGAATACTGAAATGTGCAAGTAAGTGTTTGGTTTTTTTTAAAAATCAGCCCCGGTCATACTTATACACCTTGTAGTTAGTCCGCAGACTCTTCATATGGCATCTACATTTTCTTGACTTACATGGACGAAGAAGTGATTCAAATTTTGCTTTGCATATCTAACTAGTAATCGTGTCTAAGCAACCATTATCACACTAGACAGTAATCACCTTTGAAAGCGCACTTTTGGTTTTTGATACCTCCATATACGGTAATTGTGAATTTTCAAAATTCTCCCAATTTATAGTAAGACTCATTTGAGAACCACATTTTCTTATAATCGATTTGCTTTGATTCGACCATTTGTGTCTTTGTAATGCCAAATGGATACCCATTGCTTTGTCACTCAACGGCTGATGAATTTGAATTTTCTGAGCAAAAAGTTCTAATTCTTGTATGACGATTCGCTAAAGAAATGTTCTTTTGATTTTGAGCTTTTTTGTGCATTTCTTCTGATGTTTTTTGGTAATGGTTTTTAACTCTTTCTTCAGTTACTATTGTTCGTGGTATACCAATTTTACCTTCATTACCTCTCTGGGTGCTTTTGGTGCTCAACGATTTCTTAATAAAATTTTAAATACATTCTTTAAATAATGTTTAAATCGTCAAATCTTGAACAATTTTTATAAAAATAAAAAATATGAAAGCTTACCTAATCCATTGATCTAGTCGATCCAAAATTTAGCGGTTTTGGTAACGTCTTTGCCACAATGGTACCTGAATTAGATCAATTCTTTGGAAAATCGAATATTTATCGTTAGACGAAGACATTTTACAAAATTTAAAATACTTGTTTTGTTCACCAAATATATATCAGTAGAACATATAAATATTAAAGAGTTTGATTGAAAGGTCTACAGATGGCGTGATTAAGTATGATGACGTAGACTTATATGACGCCTTACTCTTACCTCACACTATGAAAAGCCTTATATATTTATTTGTTCTACAGACCATATAAACTTAGGATCTACATTTGTTTATTTTTCTCTTACTCTACTTTCTACCTTTACATTTTATAATTTTTATTTTCCATTTACTTGAACTTAACATTAATATTTACAAGATAATTTGAAACTAAATTTGAAGTTAATTTTTACCATCTATTTTTGTACGCATTCTGTATTGTTTTTCCGGTTCTTTTCTGTTTGCTCCTATTTTTTTCTAGTTCCTTACTCTCATGGTTTTCAGGTCTGCCTTCATATTATTCATCCATCCTTTTTCCTGTCTGCCTTTTCTTCTCTTTCCTATTGGTCTTCTACTTATGGCTAGCTTTGGGAGCCTCTCTCCACTTAATCTTTCTAGGTGTACCTTATACCTTGTGCTTTGGCGATTACAATAATATTAGGGGTTTTGTACAACTTTTCTATTACCTTTTTTTTCTGGAGTTCTTTGTGTTTGTTCCATCACCATATATTTTATCTTGTCCGATTTGTCTCTAGGTCGTATGTGTTTGCTTCTTGTTCTATATTCTTATGATCCTTATTATTATTTTTTGTTTTTGCAATGATTCTCAAGTCATCCGCGAAGGTTATAGTTTGATGTTTGTTATTAAATATAGTATCATTAATTTTTACTTTATAGTTCCTCATTATTACCTCTAGTATCAGGTTGAAGAGTGTTGTTGACAAAGGGTCTTCTTACCTCAACCCTCTTTTTACTTCCAAGTCCTGCGATTCTTTCCCATTCGAGGATATTTTATTTTTTGTATTTTGAGCTTACATCTTATGCTATCATATGTCTCTTAGAGGTCTATAAAAGTGTATATAGTTTTATTTTATATTTATAACTAATAACTTGTATTTCTTTGAATGCTTCTATTAGTTCTAAAAACTGCTTGATAGTCCGCCAATATTTTTTCAGTGTACATATTTAACCTTTTCCTTATTAGTAAGCTATACATCTACAGTTTTCCAATAGCAATGGGTTCCTTTTCTATATATTGGGCATATGAGGGCATTTGCATATTCCCCCGGAATTGCCTTTTTCATCCATATTTATTTTAGTATTTTAGTATATTAACTTTATTTATTAACTGTTCACCTCCTGTTTTGATCACTTCTGCTATTATGCTGCTTTCTCCTATCCGTTTATTATTTTTCATTGCTCTTATTATATTCTGTTGGTTCTTCTATATTCACTTTTCATCCTCCTTGTCGTTCTTGTTGATGCTGTTCTAATTGATCTTCTGCGTCTCCTTCATTTAGAAAATTTTTAAAATGCTCACTTCATGTCCCCAATATTTCATTATGTTTTATTGTTACCATTTTTGCTTTATTTTTTATTAGAGCTGTCGGTTGTGATATCCTCTCTCTGCTTTCTTTACTTCTTGGTGGAACGATCTTACTTCTTTATTTTGAAACTTTTCTTCTATTTCCTTCAGGTTTTTTCATTTTGTTGCCTTTTTATTTTCTGCGTATTTTTTTCAGTTCTTTTCTTTTTCCTTGTATTTTAAGATATCCGATTCGCTAGCATTTGTACTCTTATCTTTTGCCTTTATTTCACACTCTTTATCGTACTAGCCTTTTGTCTTTGTTTGCTGTTTTCTTATTGGTAATATCTCTTGGTTTGTGTCGACCATTATCTGTTTTGTTTCCATATCCCGTCGAAATCCTCTGTTTTACTAATTTTATCTAATCTTTTATTCTTTTCTTTTTGGTATTTTTACTTTTTTTTTTTTGCAATCTTTCTATCTCGTACCGAATTTATCTTTTTGGAATTTTTGTAACCACTTCCTTGCTTTCTATTAAGTTGTTGCAAGTGCTTTTTACCAGATAATGGTCCGAATCTGCCCAGCTCTCCTCATGCTTCTTACGTTTGTAATTTTATCTAAGTTTTTATTTCTATTAAGGCCAGGTTCTCATCTAGCGACCCAAAAATGACACGATTTTCTCGTATTTCTTTTCCATGGAAGGAAATAAATGAGGAACTCGATGTTTTTGGTACTTATTTAATAGGTCTTAAAGTATGGAAAAACATTTTTTATATTGAAAAATAATGTAATAATTATTGTTTATTTGTACTGAAACGTGGCAGCCTAAAAAAAGTATCCAAGCGCCCGTTCCTATCATCTGAAATCAAAAAACCAAATATTTTTATTAAATATAATATATTTGTTGGAGGTTGTACCTATAAAACTAACAAAAAATCAAAAATTGAAAAAATGGCGGACATACAAAATTTAGTGTCGCGTTTTAGCGCTTTTTTTACTCTTCAAAGTGCTATAAAAAATATAAATAATAATAAATTTAATCCTTTTTTAGGTTTGTTCTCCAATAAATTTAATCTGCCGCCCAGTTTCAAAAACGTGGTTTCGAGAAAAACGCGTTTATAGTTTCGGTACACAAACTGCTTGTAATCGGAGCACGTGGTCGACTAACACTACACGCTATAACCGTTGATATTAGTATATATAGAAGCACATATATAAAGTAATAGCATATATTCCGACATCTGGTGGCACTAGAGGTAGCTATACTTACCCTGGTCACCCATGGTATGGTCGTAAAGGTGGGAAATTCAAAAATATTACGGAAAACGCGCTACTTTTTTGCTATAACTTTTTTAAAAAATGATTTTGTACAAACCCTTCTGGAAATATATTCTACACATAATTAGCTATGAAAAAAAGCAAAAAAATCAATTTTTTGACACCTCTTATTGAGAACCTGGCCTTAAGACATAGTTGATCTGCTTTACAAACTTACCATCCGGCGCCCGCCAAATTCCTTTATGGATTTCTTATTTTTGGGTTTGTGTGTTTCTTATAACCATACATCTTTCCATCTACGCATTTCTGTTATTTTTCTACATATTTCTTCCTTTCCTACCTTTGCGTTGCAGGCCCCTACGACAATTTTTACATCAAACTTAGGCAATTTTTCGTAGTTATTCTCCAGTACAGTAGCGGACAAAAATATTTGCGCATAACTTCTTTTTTTAATATCTCGTGGGCCAGTCGATGAATCTGCACAAAAATTGGATTACAAGTGCAGTTTTTGACGGGCAACAAGACGCAGTTATTGCCGTCATTCGACTTTTGAAAAAATATTGCATTGCTATGACGTAATCATGGCGCTGTTTTTTGCGGATTTTTATTTCCTCGGACGATTTTTTCCAGTACAATTCAATAACAGGAGTTGCGAGACATACCCATGGACTACGCATGTGAATTTTTTCAAGTCTCTACGATTTTTCTCCTTTGCAGCACGGTTGCTGCAAAATCAATGCTGCAAATCCAGATCTCAGCTCCCAGACAAGCTAGAGACCCGTCCAAGGGCTCAAAATGATTCTTATGACATCCCAAACAATCCCTCAAAGTTTGGTAATGATTGGATAACATTTGATTTTTTCGGCATCGAAAAGTCACTTTTTCCCATAGTCTGACTTTGAAGGTGTACAACTTTGTGAGAGAATTTTTGTAAAATATGATTCTTAAGCAAAAATGAGCCGATACTATACGAGAATGGATTCCCAAAGTTTGGTGGGCACAGCATTTTTCTCCTCTTAGCGACAGTCGACCGACTGGGGCGCGCCCGGTGCGGAAGTGCGCGCGCTGCATACACGACGCCTCTCCCTCTCCCTCCCCCTCCCACGCTAACAGAGGCCCAAATCTTGTCCCATTCATCTCAAATTGACTTTATAGATAGTTCAGAGAGGCTGGCTAACATTTCCACAAACTACCGTAACCTTGATCTTTGATCTTTGGTCTCTGATCTTTGATCTTTCCCCAATATTGCCTATCTGTAGTTATTTCTTCCATTTATTCGCAGTCTGATATTCATTTTCGATTGCAAAACATAATTTAACGTCAAAATGGATCAAAATTAGTTCAAAACCTCGGAAAATAGTACAAAGGTTGACTAAAATACTTACAGTAGGCAAGAATGTTTCTAGACATTTGCATAATCTGATGCACTTCCGCACCGGGCGCGCCTCAGTTGGTCGACTGTCGCTAAGAGGAGAAAAATGCTGTGCCCACCAAACTTTGGGAATCCATTCTCGTATAGTATCGGCTCATTTTTGCTTAAGAATCATATTTTACAAAAATTCTCACACAAAGTTGTACACCTTCAAAGTCAGACTATGGGAAAAAGTGACTTTTCGATGCCGAAAAATCAAATGTTATCCAATCATTACCAAACTTTGAGGGATTGTTTGGGATGTCATAAGGATCATTTTGAGCCCTTGGACGGGTCTCTAGCTTGTCTGGGAGCTGAGATCTATATTTGCAGCAACCGTGCTGCAAAGGAGAAAAATCGTAGAGACTTAAAAAAATTCACATGCGTAGTCCATGAGTATGTCTCGCAACTCCTGTTATTGAATTGTACTGGAAAAAATCGTCCGAGGAAATAAAAATCCGCAAAAAACAGCTCCATGATTACGTCATAGCAATGCAATATTTTTTCAAAAATCGAATGACGGAAATAACTGCATCTTGTTGCCCGTGAAAAACTGCACTTGTAATCCAATTTTTGTGCAGATTCATCGACTGGGTCACGAGATATTAAAAAAAGAAATTATGCGCAAATACTTTTGTCCGCTACTGTATCTCATAATATATTTCCTTTTCATCCGTTGTCTTTTCCTCCAACGGGACATGTACATTGTACATTGGTAATACTAATATTCTGCCTCTTTCCTTTTAATCTTATTCTATCTGGTATAGAGTTAAATCTCATCACTTTTTCTTTGAGTTGTTTTGAAAAGGCTTATTGCTTTTATTTATGCTACGAACTAGACTGATTAAATAATTTTAAAAATTTCGCAAAAATAAATTTGGTAAATACTACGAATATTTCAATAAGGAAACCTTACTTGAAGTTTTGTTTTTTCTAATGGCTAGAATTTGTACATACTTTGTATAATTTTTTCTTTGACATCCTAAAGTTGACAATTTCGGGAAAGCTACATAGAGATAGTTTTAGGCTAGCGTTGATTGTAGTAATTTGATTATGACTAACATAATTCCCATTTTAGAGATTCTTAATAGAACGATGTTTTTATTATAACGATGATATTTGGAAGTTTCACAGAAGAACGAAAATAATATTTATATTATTATTAGTTTTATAATATTGACAAAATATCAGGATAAAAATACTAGGCTAAGTTAAAAATTCGAAATTATGAGGTCATTTGAAGACAAACACTCAACGAAGTATTAAAGTAGCACGATCTGGTAATCAACTTTAATGAAAAACACTATTAAAATGATATGAGAGAATATTAGGTTACTGAACTTATCTGCATTTCAGATAGGCACAAATAATATTATTACATCTGAAATGCAACACTAAGACTATAGTCTTACACTAATACATTGCAATATTAATACTAATACTATATTTTTTGTTAAATTTAGCTTGTTTAACATAATTTTTATCAAAAAAAATTGGAGTTCTCAACTATGTAATGATTAAGATCTGTCCCATAGCCTACAATTCGTTTGTCCGAACTTCAAAGCTTATTTTTAATTAAATAACGCCTTACAAGTTATAAATGTTTGGTGTATTTCAATGTTAGAAATGACTAATCCACCGTTTGATAAGATATTGTTCTAAGTTACTTTTTTTATATCAACAAACCTTGCGTTTGATGTTAGTTTTCCGGAGATTCTTTTATCTTACTTCTTCAGAAGACATGCTAAATATCCAGCTAGATTTCTTAGTGATTTATCTGTGGTTTTGCAGTTAAGTGGTTCGGGCACAATTCGTGTACAGATTTTATTTTTGGAGACCTTGCCAACTTTACTGTCATTGCACGGCTGATAATGTCTTGAGATAAAAGCTATGCCCTCTTCAAACTCCTAGTTTGTATAGTTAGGTTTGTTTACTATTGTACCCACCAGTAGAAGTTGGAAGCGATTTTTAAATTCACATGAATATGGGTTCTGCCGGTTCTTCTAACCATAAAAAATTTACATTCTATGATAGTTTGGTTTGTTGTAGATCAAAATATTTGGGAAAACTCTAAATGCACGAATGCTTTGAAGAACTTCTTCTTGTGCGGTCGTATATACACTTCAGTGGACATCCCGTCGAATACAATTCTACAAATACAATTTCTGACTATCATAGACTTTGCTTTGGTCTTAATAACTTCAAGTATTTTCTGTAATAAACCCAGGACGACATTTGGGCTCCTTAATATTTCTTCGGATAGTCCTGAAATTAAAATGAACTGTCGGACGTTTCAGTATCCCATCTCGGGGAAGGTGCAGTCGCTTTCCAAAGGTTTTTTATTGTTTTGTATTATTTGAAAGAGTTTTAGTTACCTCGGTAGTATTGAAATGTTCTTTTCTCGGGGAAACAATTTTCGATATTTATTTTCTTGAACTTTAAACATGCATTTCTACTTTTGTATTTCTTTTATTTGAATTTTCATGCTTTTACTTATTGCTATAGCTCCAGTACAACTGCATATAGGCAACAATCTCATTCTAAGTTGTTATAAACCACGCAAAACCTGAATATCGCAGTTACATTTGCCCTGACCTATGTTTTCTGTTTGTGTGCAATTATCGGTGGTACAGGATTTAGTCTGCTGCTGTTTCAATATTTCCAAGATCAAGAGTGTCTCAGAAATACAAATTGTTGACATTAGTATTGAATGTTTGCGTGCATATTAGCTGTCTTTAGAACTTACCATTTCTGTTCTCTGTTCCAACCTTCTGAACTACAACATAATCAATTTGTCTTTCACAATTTGAAAAAGTGAAAGGAATTACTTCTGTTTCCAATATCTTTCGCAAAGGTAGTCCAAGTATCTTATGCACAAAATTCCTTTTATGGCAAAAACGATCAAAATTTTCCGAACAAAGGTAAACGAACTGGTTTGATTTTTCCCTTGCAAGTAATTATCTGAGCTTGAGTAAAAGAACGTTTTTTTTGGAAATTGATGACATATGCATGCGTTCAGAATTAGGCTCCTTTTTGAATGCCCTTTGATGTGTTGATATTAAAGTAAGCAGAAGAGCAACTATTGGTATCAAAAATTGTGTATAACTGATAAGATCTATTAGATTTGTTTTGAGTTTCAATTCCACTTAACGTCACAAAAACCGGGTCTCTTAGAAACAATGTTGCTAAGATAACAGTTTTGAAATTATATAATTCTCTTTCTGTTAAGGAATATTAAAAATGTTTATTTATTAGAAATCACCATTGATTATAACTTACTCAGGTAAGCAAAAACTTATTAACTACTTATAATATGCCTATGTCTATTTTTCTTCTTTCTTTCTTTCTTTCTGCCTGTCTGTCTGTCTGTCTGTCTCTCTTCCCCCCCCCTCTCTCCATCCCCTCTATTACCCCATCTCTCTCTTACTATCTTTCACACTGCTTTCTCTCTCCTCGCTGCTATCTGAGCTCTTGAAGTTAGCTATCGACTGGGAAACCTTCACTGATGTCTTATTATGTGGATTGGCATTTCCCTATTTAATCATAACTAGTTTCTTAGGCTGCCCATCCTTGATATCCTTATTGTTCTTTCTATCGTTGCCTTTTCTTTTAATAATATATTGCAATATGACGTATGATATGACCAAAGGAGAATAATTTTCAGGTTTGACCTATGATTTTTATTTTGTACTCTTTTCATAGCTTGTATTCGGAGCACGTGGTCGACTAACACGCTATAACCGTTGATATTAGTATATATAGAAGCACATATATAAAGTAATAGCATATATTTCGATATCTGGTGGCACTCGAGGTAGTTATACTTACCATGATCATCCATGGTATGGTCGTAAAGGTGGGAAATTCAAAAATATTACGGAAAACGCGCTACTTTTTTTTTGCTATAACTTTTTTAAAAAATAATTTTGTACAAACCCTTCTGGAAATATATTCTACACATAATTAGCTATGAAAAAATGCAAAAAATCGATTTTTTGAAACCTCTTGATGAGAACCTGGCCTTAAGACATAGTTGATCTACTTTACCACCTTAACATCCGGCGCCCGTCATATTCCTTTATGGATTTCTTATTTTTGGGTTTGTGTGTTTCTTATAACCATACATCTTCCCATCTATGTATTTCTGTTATATTTCTTCCTTTCCTACCTTTGCGTTGCAGCCCCTACGACAACTTTTACATCAAACTCAGGCAATTTTTCGTAGTTATTCTCCAGTATCTCATAATATATTTCCTTTTCCTCCAACGGGACATGTACATTGGTAATACTAATATTCTGCCCCATTCCTTTTAATCTTATTCTATCTGATATAGAGTTAAATTTCATCACTTTTTCTTTGAGTTGTTTTGAAAAGGCTTATTGCTTTTATTTATGCTACGAACTAGACAGATTACATAATTTTTAAGATCTCGCAAAAATAAGTTTGGTAAATACTACGAATATTTCAATAAGGAAACCTTACTTGAAGTTTCGGTTTACCTGACATTAATGAAAATAAAAATATCAGAGAATTCACAAAAATATTTTTTTTTCTAATGGCTAGACCTTGTACGTACTTTGTATACTTTTTTCTTTGGCATCCTAAAGTTGACAATTTCGGGAAAGCTCTAGATAGTCTGATTGTAGTAATTTGATTATGACTATAACATAATTCCCATTTTAGAGATTCTTAATAAAACGATGTTTTTATTATTACGATGATATTTGGAAGTTTCACAGAAGAGAGAAAATAATATTTATATTATTATTAGTTTTATAATATTGATATCAGGATAAAAAATACTAGGCTAAGTTAAAAATTCGAAATTATGAGGTCATTTGAAGATTTGAAGTATTAAAGTAGCACGATCTGGTAATCAACTTTAATGAAAAACACTATTAAAATGATATGAGAGAATATTAGGTTACTGAACTTATCTGCATTTCAGATGGGCACAAATAATATTATTACATCTGAAATGCAACACTAAGACTATAGTCTTACACTAATACATTGCAATATTAATACTAATACGATATTTTTTGTTAAATTTAGTAAAGTATAATTTAGCTTGTTTAACATATTTTTTATCAAACAATTTGGAGTTCTCTACTATGTAATGATTAAGGTCTGTCCCATAGCCTACAATTCGTTTGTCCGAACTTCTTATTTTGAATTAAATAACGCCTTACAAGTTATAAATGTTTGGTGTATTTCAATGTTAGAAATGGATAGTCCACCGTTTGATAAGATGTTGATCTAATTTACTTTTTTTATATCAACAAACCTTGCGTTTGATGTTAGTTGCACTTCGATAAGATATTAACTAGTACAGAGAAACGCAATTGTATGAACGTAACTAAAAATGTTACAACGGATAAACCTGAATGCACAATATTAAAAATAGTGCGAAGCACAAAAACGTTGCTTAAAATATACGTACGTTGTATTACAAAATCAAGGACGTCCTAGAAAGCTACTGGGATAAGAAATGGCAAGCCCTCAAAAACGATGTCAGCTGCATACAATGCGTAAAAACTGGCGGAAGAACATGACACTAATGGAAAACATTAAAGCGTCTGAAATAAACAAACATTTTCCATTGCAAAAAATAATTTGGAATTATGTCTAGAAGACTTTTAAAGACTCTTATGGCTTTGTAGGATGTATCCAATTAAGCAATCTATTTTTATAGTAATAAAATTTTTCTTAGTATCTCATTAAAAAGAAACAAGTGCAACCTTATGTCTTATATAAATTTACTCAATTAACATCTTAGTATCAGGTTGCTGGTAAGACATTTCTGCACTTAAGCAATCAACCTCAAATGACAGCTGGTTGCCGCACTATTGTTAGAGAACCAGTGGTTGTAATAAATATTAATATTAACAATTTGAAAAGCGTTCTAAGCATCTCTGCGTATCGGCCACCAAATGTTTCTTAACGGTGGGAGCAGTGGTTTTCAGTCGACCTGAATGCACGTTTAGCATGAATATATTTTAATAGCATCGTCGCATCTGCAACACGCTTTTAAATAATCTAGGCCAAATGTCTATGTATCAGTTTATTTTAATAACAATAGCCGCATGTACAATCACATTAAAGAAAATAAATTAAACATAATTTTAAAGGTATATCGAGGTGAGAGTTGCTGTGCGACAGTCACAGTGTGCCAAGATGTGTATGCTCCCATGGTTATTCTCTTCTCTTGATTTTTGGCGTGACCAATTTTTTGATATAAAGCGCAGCAAATAAAAATCTGCTTATATCTACCACAAATAAATTAGAGATGTGTTTTCAGCACAAAATAACCAGAAAAATTCATTTGTTTGAAATATAATTAAAAATATGTTATTAAATGTGTTGATCAGTATTAAACACTGTTTGTGTAAGTACGTAACGTATGAGTTAATACTATAAAGACTCTTGAATTTTTTATTATCATAGAAGACACCACAAATTTGTTCATTTTTGCAAAACAGACATGCTTTTAATTTATGGCGAGGTATATAAAAATGGTGCTGCTGCCGTTCGAAGTTATTATGAAACTGTTATCACTATAAAAATAACAAATCGTAAAACGTTTGAAGCCGGTGCAAGATGTTTTAGCGAAACTGGCACCTAAAAGCTCAACATGGGTCAACAAAGATTTCGACGAACTTCTAACGTTGAGGTAGGGATACTCTATGCTGTTCAGTTATCTCCTAGTACTAGCACCAGAAGATTGTTACTTCGTTTGGATTTTTAATTTCACAAAAAGAATTCCAATCAAAAGGTCAAAAGGCTTGAAGACACCCACAGTGGAAGCGGACGCTCTGCTGCCGGAATCGGCTCCCCCGGGGCTGTAATCAGCAGCGATCAAGGAAGAGGAAAAAGGGTGTGGGCGAAAAAAGGACAAGTTGCCCCAATATTCGCTGCGGGGCCGATCGGAAGCGGCTTTCCTGATGTGGATCCTTCAGCTGGTCGTATCCGAGGTTTACAAACGGACCGATTTGCTCCCTGCGCGGCCGATCGGAAGCATTTTTTCTGATGTGGGTCCTTTAGCAGGTCGTGCCCGAGGTTAACAAGCTGACCGAGTTTTTCTGTCTGACAAATATCGATTTCCGTACCGCAATCGGTCTACACAAACGACCTTCGGAATGTGAAAACTCTTACCACCAATCAAACACGCCGGCGAACTCTCGGTCAAAACGGTTTCATACACACGGAAAAAATTAAAGCCGGCCGCACGTTTCCAAAACCATCATGGCTACACCAAAAAAGGCCGTAGCAACAGCTTTTATAGTGACGTCGCCGCGTAGGCGAACAAACCGCCGCGGCTATTTCTAAAAAACAAAACGCATAGAGAGGGTGCCACAAGACGGCCGGCCTATGAACTGATTATTTTAAAAACTCAAATCAAAGGAATTGGTAATTGGTCCGAACATTCCTTCGCTTCTGAAGCCACCGCACTCAGCACCAACAACTACCGCAAGGGACGGTCAGACTCTGAGCCGGAACTCAACAAACACAACAGGGTTACATGCACCAACAACCTCTAAAAAAAAAAAACAAAAGGCAACTGAAACCAGATCTATCCTAAAGTCAAAACAAAAACACAATCAATCTTCCAAATAAAACAAATTAAAACATCAACTAAGATGAAATAAACGAGGTTGGGATAAGGGAAGGGGTTGTCAAGCCCTGGACACAATTACTGGGTGCCTATAAACTCCCCCCGAAGTTCGAACTCGAACTATCCGAACCACCCCATCTTTCTCAGGAAACACCTCATCCACCACCCCCAACGGCGATTTCAAAGGAGGACAAGTTGTTTTGGTCGATCAAAACCACGGTACCCGGTTTCAAAGGCTCAGTCGGATTTTTCCACTTCAGTCGGATCTGCAATTCGTGTAAATATACTTGCCCCCATCGCTTCCAAAAATTTTGCACGACCCGATTCAATAATTGGAAGTCGACTCAATGGTTCAGGAAGATGTGGGTGACAACCTCCGCTGGCAGATTTTGTACAGGTTTCAGAACAAGGAAGTGAGCCGGAGTCGAGACCGGAAGATCCGACGGATCAGAGCTCAATGGGCAAAAGGGCCGAGAGTTCAACAAAGACTCGATTTGATTTATTCGGTTTTTCGTATGTCAAGATCTGGTCACCAATTACTTGCGATAAATGAGCCTTGACGGATTTAATATTGGACTCCCACAAACCGCCAAAGTGTAGAGCGCTGGGAGGTGAAAATTTCCACTTTATTCGCTGATCTGCTAAGCCATCACGTAGGGACTGACGATGTTTGTCGAACTCCAGTAACCGCGATATTTTTTCCAATTTGGCCTTTGCACCCACAAAGTTAGTTCCCCGATCCGAGAAAATCATTTGACAACATCCGGTCTAGCCAAAAATCGTTTGAACGCCGTTAAAACTATGGGAGTTGTCAATTCTGTAACCAATTCAACGGGGACCGCTTTGTTGGCCAAACAAATAAATAAACAAATATATGACATGAATTTTTAACGGTAATCGACTCTTGTATTAATAAACGTCTTCGTTTCTGAGATCCAGACTATCAAAGGTGACAAATTTTTTGGACGAATTCTAAAACACGTATTACAAGCACGGACACAAGCTCGTACCATTTGTCGCGCGGAGAGAATCTCTCTAAACAATGAGAGTAATTGGTGGGGCCCTGCATGGCAATGAACTTTGTGGAAGTGATCAATTAATAGCTTTGCAAATGCGCCCTTCTTCGGCAAAACAATGGGGTGACGGTGGTCGGAAGACAGCTCGACTTTTCTACCGCCCTCCGACGCGGATTGCGCCATGTTCTAGAAAAGGGGTAAGTCGTTGTAATTTATCGGAACAAAGCTTTCCAGTTTCCGACGTATGAAATTCTTTGCCGAAATGGAATTGTTGTACGCATATATTTCCACCAGTGGTTTATTTGATAATGCACACTATATCCTAACTTGCTGAGTTGCCTGCTGGTTACAGATGAATCTTGCTTTACCAGAATTGGGATTATTAATTTTCGAAACACCTATAATTGGAATCAAGAAAATCCTCATATGACTGCTACTACGCATTACTAACACATCTTTTTATTAAATGTTTGGTGTGGTCTTTCTTTTACCAACAAGGCTTTCAGGAATATCTTCCTTGCATTTTTTGCAAAACAATGTGTATGAGCTTCTAGAAGACATTCTGATTGCCAACAGGTGGGGGGTGTGGTTTATGTGTGACGGTGCCGCTGCTCACTTTTTTCATATTGTCACTGATTATTTAAACAGACCATATGGTAACCGATGGCATAGTCGGACTGGTTAAGTGGCCACCACGATCTCTCGATCTAACCCCGTTAGATTATTTTGTGTAGAGCTGGATAAAGTCTATGGTTTATTATACTTCTCTTAGCACGCAAGAAGAGTTAAGGAATTGTGTTGTGAAAGTTATAGCAACTATTAAGCGTCGCCCTGATGCTATGACTTGCCAGAAAAGCATGGATTCGTCTTGCTGAATGCTGCATTTAAGAAAATAGAGAATTTCGAACAGTTGCTTTGAATGTTTTATTGTTAAATAAATATTTTTCACTTGCAATATCTCGGAATTAAGTTAATTTGAAAGATATGTAACTTTTTTTGTTTATTTCGTGCTGGAGAACACATCCCTAAAATAGTACCGTGTAATTCTGAAACACCTTATATAGTCAGATACAATTTTCGTTACCTAAAGTATGTGTGTAATTTAATAAATAATCGACACCAGACACACTAGTTAACTTAACAAATTTTAAATGGCAATCGACAAATAAATCTTCCAGTTTCAACAACAATACAAAGTCAGTCTTATTCTGGACCACGACCTTAAAATGCATCTTTCACGTCTTTATATACTCTAATATTTATTTAAAGTACAGAATTTTAGAGCATATTATCTGTCATAGACATCAATCATCTGATAGCGAAAAAGCAAAAAACGAAGGGTTTCAGAAAAGAAAAGTAGCTGCGCAAATAATTGAACTCCCAGCCAACAAATGTGTAGAACAGATACGATCCAATAGCTAACGAGAATACAAACAATATTCAATCCAACAATGCTCAGATACCCAAAACTTTTATACCGCCATTGATCTATTATACATACGTATCTTCTTCTTCTTCCCCAGCCTAGGTCGTCCACTGCTGGACATAGGCCTCCCTCAAACCCTTCCATTTGTTTCTGTCCTGTGCGATCTAGATCCAATTTCCTGCAACTCTTTTTACATCATTGGCCCATCTTGTTGGTGGTCTACCTCTGCTTCTGAATGCGTCTTGTCTGGGTCTCCATTCAATCATTCGTCTTGTCCATCTCTCATCTTCCAGTCTTGCCACTTGTCCCGCCCACTTCCACTTCAGCTCAGCTATCCTCAACACAGCATCCTTCACCTTTGTTCGCTGCCTAATTGTGGTGTTTGGTATTTTGTCCCTAAGTGTTATTCCTAGCATTGACCTTTCCATTGCCTTCTGTGTTACTCTTATTTTCTTTATGGTTTTCTTGGTCAATGTTAGTGTTTCAGCCCCATAAGTGAGAACAGGGAGTATGCACTGATCGAACGTTTTCCTCTTCAGGCATATTGGGATATCTGATTTAAAGATGTTGCTGAGCTTACCATAGGCTGCCCATGTTAAATTGATCCTCCTCTTCAGTTCGTGGGTTTGATTATCTCTCCCAATGGTTAACTCGTGTCCCAGGTATTTGTATGAGTATACTTGTTCGATTTTTATATCATCTGCCGAAATGTTATCGCTTAGGACCAGGTTTGTCATATATTTTGTCTTTGTATAGTTTATGTCAAGCCCGACTTCCTTTGAGGCAGCTTTGAGTTCTTGTAGCATTTTATTTGTTTCGTCTATCTTATCTGTGATTAGGTCTAGATCATCGGCAAATCTTAGATGGTTTAGTAGTTCACCATTGATGTTAATTCCACACTGTTCCCAATCTAGGTTTTTGTACATATATTCTAAGAGTGTCGTGAATAATTTAGGGGATATGACATCTCCCTGTCTCACCCCTTTTTCTATTTGAAATGTGTTGGTGTCTTCGTGTAATCTTACTGATGCGTTTGCGTGGTTATATATGTATTTTAGTAAACCCGTGTATCTGGAGTCTATTCGGCTTTGCGAAAGAGCATGGAAAAGTTGTTGCTGATTTATCGAATCAAATTCCTTTTTATAATCTATAAATATCAGCATAAGAGGCTTGTTATATTCTACGCATTTTTCAATTAGTAGTTTAAGTACTGTTAGGTGAGCATTCGTACTAAACCCTACTCTAAATCCAGCCTGTTCTCTTGGTTGGTATAGGTCAAGTTTTACACTTATACGTTTTGATAGTATTCTCGTAAAGAGCTTATATATGTGTTGTAGCAAGCTAATTGGTCAGATTTGTAGCGCTCCTTTTTTATGTATCAGAGTGATGATGGCCTTGTCCCATCGAGTGGGTGTTTTTTGCTCTATGAGACATTCGTTAAATAGAGATTTCAAGGTTTTTAAGACAGCTAGTCCGCCTTCCTGGATCGCCTCAATAACTATTCCATCGTCTCCTGGTGATCTGTTATTCTTCATCTCTCCAATTGCTGCTTTTATTTCAGGTATATCTTCGGATCCCTAGTTTCTGATATATTTTATGTCTTCTACTTCTGCAGGATTTTCATTTTTATATAGTTTGCGATAGAAGTTTTCTGTAATTTTCACAATATCGGATTTGTTTGTAATCGTATTTCCATTTTCATCTTTTAGTTTCATTATACCTTTTGTTCCATGGTTTATTTGACGTTTCAGAACTTTCAGTTTTTTATTTTGTTCGATTATTTCGATGATTTTTGTGGTGTTATACTTTCGAATATCTTTTCTAACTTCTTTTGATATTTTCTTATTGATTTTTCTGAATTCCTCTGAGTTTTTGTCTCCCATTTTTCTCCTTTCTTTTATTAGGGATTTTGTGTTGGCACTGATCTTACTAGTGCGTAGGTTTCCTTTGCTACAGTATTTCTGGGTTGCTTCCTTTAGTGTTTTTACAATAGCGTCGTTTCTTTCTTTGATGCTATTTTCATCTTTTATCTGATTTAGTCGTTCTTCTATCATGTCTGTGTATTCCTGCCGGTTTTCGACATTTGTCCATTTTCCATTATTACCTTTACCTTTAGCTTGCTTTTTTACAAGGTTACCTCTTTCGTGTTTTAGATTGATATTTATAGTATTTCTCACCAGGCGGTGATCGCTTCCAATGGAAAATTTGTTTAAAACTTCAACGTTTTTTATAATTTTTTTTATAATTTTATAATTATAGTTCCTCGGGGGAACCTGTAACCCCTAGAGGGCGCGTCCCCCGTTGGCGGATAGGGGAATGGCCGGTAGATATACCAGGTAGGAGGGAAGTCAAATACCTCCCGCGGACCAACAGGTAAAAGCAGCGTCTGACCCAGATTGGGCGACTGCAAACAGCGTCTGTTCCCCATGTGAGGGGCGGCTGATTATACACTCGCCAACACGCAGTAGGATAGCGCGGCGTTTTAAATCCTATACCCCACAACCAAATGGCGAATTACAAAACATACGGAAATATACCCCAGTTGGGCATGGATAAACGAAAATCCCACACCCTCAGAGCGAGGGTCAGCCTCATGGATTCTGGGAGAGGCAAAAATTCTCAAAAATACTCAAGAAACAGATCTGGACCAAAAACACAACGTTTAAACATTGCTACCTACAATACACAAACACTCTCATCCGAAGAAAAACTAGCACAATTAGAAGAAGAACTAGAACACATAAAATGGGACGTAGTAGGAATGAGTGAATTAAGAAGGAAACAAGAAGGCCAAATAAACCTGACATCAGGGAACATACTTTACTACAAAGGAGAAGAGGAAGCCCTATTAAGAGGAGTTGGGTTTATAATACACAAAAGGCATGCAAAGAACATAATAGATATAGGAAGTATAAGCTGAAGAGTTATATATTTAATTTTAAAACTGAACAACAGATACAACATCAAAATAATACAGGCCTATGCACCTACATCGCAAGGATCTGACGAAGAAGTAGACACCTTCTATGATGATATCACAAAGGCAAAGGAAAATACCCCAACACACTATATACTCCTCATAGGAGACTTCAACGCAAAGATAGGACAAAAGGAGGACGAAATGAAAACATAAATGGGGCAATATGAAGTAGGAGAACGCAACGAGAGAGGTAGAACTCTATTAGGATTCTGTCTGCAAAACAACATTTTTATAATGAACAGTTTCTTTAAAAAGAACGAAAACAGAAAATGGACCTGGAAGAGTCCAGATGGCATCACCAAGAACGAAGTACACTTTATAATTTCAAATAAACGGCAAATACATACGTATACGGTGTTATAAACTAAATTGCATGTTTAAAAGATTAGTCAAATTAGCAGAATAATAAGAGTAACAGTGAAACTATTCAGCATTAATGTTAAAATCAAATCTTTCCAATTTCATATAGAAAACTGATAAGGCTCCTACAAGAAAAAAGGTAATTTATGCCACTTATATATAGCCGATAGATAAACCTGCAAATGGAATTGTCAAACAGTCATACAGTGCTAATTACAAGATAAAATGTAAAATATATACTATATAAGAAAAAGCTGTTACCTATTTTTTATGGTCTTACAAGCCATGTGTAAACAATAAAAAGGTATAGGGACTTTGGTTCTTACTTTATACATAAATAGAAATTAAGTCTAAAATTTTTTTATTTAACTAGAGATGTTTGATTTATCTCTCTGGTAGCATTTCAGCCTCATGGAGTTATTAATTTTTCTTCATTTTCTTTGCAGCGCTTTTTTAGTATCCTTGGTTCTTGTACCGGTTTATACAAGTGCCTTACCGGATATTCTCTGTATTATTCTGAATCCATTTTTGGTTTTCTGCCGTATTGTTTGCAACTTAGATCTCCATTATACAGTCCAGTTTTATTGAGAAAACAATGTGAAGAGACCCATAATAGTTAGTAGCTAATTTCTGCTTTGTACTAAGAGTTTTTCAGCTCGTTTACGAAATGGTACTTTTATAAAGGTTGCTCCATGTTTATGTTCCTTTACATTTTTTCAGTATCATTTATGTTGTTTCTTAACCCTATCTTTAGGTACTCCAAGAGCCGGTTCGGGATATATTGAGTTTGCTAAATTAATTTTTTGTGGTCTACCAGAGCATTAAGTTCTTTGCGGAATTCTCATACCAGCCTGGATGCTGTTTTCGGGTTCTAAGTGTCCGTAAATATGTTGATTTGCCTGTTTTGATAAGCAAGCCTTCAATTAAAGGAATATATATTTCACAGGGTGCCAATTATACAACCATTCAAAAGCATTCTGTACCAGACTCTAAAATTGTGTAAAATGTTGTTACAATCACAGTTCAAAAACATGTGTTTACCCTAGGAACGCCCAGCATAATGTGTCTTCATCCAGCCTGTTTTATCTACGATGACTTTGATACAAGTAGGAAATTTCAAAACGTAAATCAAGTCTATACAGCAGAAAGACATTCTATTAAAAATACTTATGTATAGTATCACTACAAATTCATTTCGATATCGACAATAATCCACAAACTTGTTAAACCAGATAACTACATTTTACAGAACAAACCGTATTTTGTATACCAAATTATGCTATTTACTTTACAATCTATTCTAAAAGAGTATACAGTGTCAACAGTTATTATTAACAATTTTTTTATTATAAATTGCCCAAGCTCCGAACCCAATGGATTAATTAAAACTAAAAATAAATGCTTTGTCTTGGTTAGTTTTAATGTATGCAATACACAGTCTGCCAATACACTACCGAAGTATTTTAACCAGTACGATACGTTTTTTCAGTTCTCAGAATCTAAATTTACTGCCGGGGTGACTGTAAATCTAAACACCCATACTAAGATTCATAATTTACCACAACAAAAGGCAGAAACCTCCTAGACAATAATTAAGATTTCTTCTTTACAGGTGAGTCAAAGTATTAACTACAGATCTAAAATTCAGTTTTATTAATTTTTTTTACAACTTTTTTATATACCAACATTAATAGGTAGAAAACACAGCAGATATTGATACAGCAGTTTTAGTATCTAACCAGTTTTATTTAGAAAGCTGAGTTGAGTCTGGATTTAGTTCCCAGAAATAGGCTAGTCGACAGGGAGGAAAAACGATAAAAAATTGGACTCGTTGGAAACAGGCTATTTTATTGTTGGGATAGTTTTGTTTTAGGGTGCAGTTGAACACCCTAAGTTTGCTAAGAGATTGGCTGTACGCTTGATTTTATATTTAACGATTAGTGACAAAAAACGACTTTTTTCTCATTTTCTCTCATATCTCTGTTCCTTGGCACTTTTATTATAGCATATGTAATTAGAAAGTTGTTCCTTATTGAATTTCCTAAATTTTAAGTCTAACTGCGTATCGCTATGTTTTATTGTTAACTTGAAAATAGCGTCCTTCTTCTTCTTCTTTCTCTTTTCCCATTTATGCCTTACAGCGTTGGGGCCTCTATTCATTTCTTGTAGTTGGTTCTTTGCATCGCTAATGTCCTAGCTTCCTGAATGGTCTTCCCTCTTTTCCTTGCCAACCCTTTGATATTATCCTCCCATTTGATTCGGGGCCTGCCTCTCTTCCTCTGTCCTTCTGGTCTGGTTTCGAAAATTTTCCTCGGGTATGAGTCAGCTCTCATCCGCATAAGGTGTCCGTACCATTTTAATTGTTTGTTCTCTATTTCTTCTATTATTGGCTGCTGTTCTAATTCGTCCCTTACGCTTTTGTTCCTAACTCTATATCTCCTGGTCTTGCCCACTATTTTCCGTAGATATTTCATCTCAGAAGCTGTTATTTTTAATCTGAGTTTATCCACTAATGTCCAAGATTCCGCTCCGTATATTAGTGCAGACGTATAGATGGTTTTATATAAATGCATTTTTGTTCTAAATTTAAGCTCTTTCTTGCCTATTAAAGTGTTATTTATTTGGTAGTATATTTTGTTTGCTTTACTTATTCTGTGTCTAATTTCCTCTTCTATTTTTCCATCTTTACTGACGATTGTTCCAAGGTACTCCATTTTATCCGCATACTCCAGTTGTTTATCTTCTATCAGAATGGCAGTTTGTTCTATATTATCTTCTCTTGTAATGTGCATAACTTTACTCTTATTAGTGTTTATCTCCATTCCTTTTTCCTCCAGGTTTCTTTTCCAAATGTTTGTGTTATTTTGTAGTGTTTGTGCATTTCCGGCTATTAGGAGTATGTCATCTGCATAAATCAAATCTTGGGTCATTACTGGTGTTAGATTATGATATTCTATTCTTGTTCTTCTGGTTTCATTTTTGCAATTTGTTATTATATTATTCATGTATATGATGAATAGCAGTGGACTGAGACTGTCTCCTGCTTTACCCTCTATTCATGTAGAATTTCTCAGACTTGTGTCCATTTAGTCTTACTTTGCCTACTACTTTTTATTGATGCTTTTATTATTCGTATTAACTTTTGGCTTGACTCTAATTCTTCCAGTGCATTCCATATGTGCCTTCTTGTTACCAGATAAAAAGCAGCCCTAAGGTCTATAAAGTCCAAGAAAGTGTCTCTGTTTTTGTCTATTGTTTTTTCTATTATGTTTCGTATTGTGAATATATGGTCCTGGGTTTGTCTGCCGAGCCTGAACGCTGCTTGTTCCTGCTCCATTTTGTCCTCAATCTCATTTCTTAATCGTTTTTCTATGACTTTTGAGTACACTTTACCGGGCACTGATGATAAACATATTGCTCTATAGTTGTTGCAATTAACTGTTTATCCTTTCTTATATATGGGCACTATGATATTTTTCTCCCAGTCCTCCGGTATCTTTTCTGTTTTCCACGCTTGTTGAAATATTATCTGGAGCCATTTTATGATTGTTTCTCCTCCTATCTTGAGCATTTCTGATGTGATCTCGTCTTCCCCGGGTGCTTTTCCATTTCGTGTTGTCTTTAGTGCTTGTTTTATTTCTTCTTCTGTAATATCATCGTTTTCATTCTCCTGATCTACTCTTTCCATTTCTGGTTCTTCTTGAATATCTTCTTGGTTCTTAAATTTATTGTGGTAGTGGTCCCTCCATGCTCTTAAAACTCCTTCGGTCGTTGTTTCTAGTTTTCCTTCTTTGTTCTTTATATTTCTTATCTGTTTTGCTTGATTGCCTTTTAGTCTTTTAATTATGTTCCATAATAATGTTCCAGAGAGCACGACAGCCGCGACGCAAAGGCTTCGGCCTGCCAGACTAACGCGCGGCGGGCCCGGCGTTCGACTCCCAGGTCAAAAATAACGGCAAACATCAGTGCTCTCCGGCCACCATACAAACACCTTTGGCGGTCGTAAAGTACATTCTCCTTCTTCTAACGGGTTAGACTAGCCACCTGCCCGGGGTACGCCCAACATGGCTCATAGTACTACACGAAATGTGTAGTTAGAAACAGGCTAATCAGCTATATAATAGTAGAAGAAGAAGAAGAAGAAGAATTATGTTCCAGAACTGTTTTTGGTTTTCTACATAGTTCTGTTCTATCTTTGTGCCGAACTGTCCCCAGGAGGCCTGCTTTGCTTGTTTTACCGCCTCTTTTGCTTGATTTCTTTTTTGTATATAAAGGTTTCTGTCTTCTTCTGTATTTGTTCTTTTATATCTGCACCATGCTTTTTTCTTCAACTTAATCTTCGTTTTAATTTGTTCGGTCCACCATCTTGTTCTTTTATTTAGACTGCTTTGATTTACCATTTTTGTTCCACATATTTCTCTGGCTGTTTTAAGTGTGGTTTCTTTGAATTTCTACCATTTCTATTCTAGCTTCCAGGGGTCTCTAGCTGCCCTTCTTGTGTTTCGAGGTTATTTAATCTATCTGTAATTATTCTTCTATATTGTTCTCTTGTTAGTGGGTTTTCTAGATTTTCTAATTTGATTTTTTCGTACTTCTTCGGTACTTCTATTTTTGGTTTTCTAAATATTGTATCTGTTATCACTAGTCTATGGTTTGTGCTTAACTCTGCTCCTCTTATCACCTTGACATCATGTAATGCATATCTCATGCTTTTGGTTATGGTTATATAGTCCACTACGGTTTTGTGTCCAAGTTGTTTGGCTTCGTAGGTTATTTTGTGTATCGTTTTATGTTTAAACAGAGTGTTTCCGATGAGTAGTTCATTAGTGATGCAGAAATCGATCATCGCTCTCCATTGTTGTTTATTTCTCCCTCTCCTCCGTGTTCCCCCATTGTTCCTTGTTCCATCTCTTTGTTGTTTCCTATGTGGGCATTCCAGTCTCCCATTATTATTAGATGTCGGTTCTTGTTTTGCGTTTTTTCCACTGTTCTTTGTAGGTCTTCATAGAACTGTTCTCAAATAGCGCCCGAGGTTGAAAAATGTCGTTTTTTCCGATATTTTGTTTCTTGGAAATTAAAACGCCTAGGGGGCTGGAAAAGTTGACCTCTGTAATTCAAGCATACGTTACTCTTTATTATTATCTTCTGGTAACCTCGCTTCCCGACTATTTCTACCATTTTAGTTTCAATATCTCTTTCATGTTTTGTTAAATCGTTTTCTATGTAGATTTTCCTTCCCCCTCCTTTTATTTGTCATTATTTCCATTTTGTGATGGAATGTCTCAATTTTTGTAACAATATTTTTCTTTACTGATATTTTACCTATTTTATATGCTTCAGCTACCTTTAGTTGCACCTTTATTTATTCACGAACTGTTTAAATTTTTTTTTCAATTTTCTCATCGATTTTCAGCCCCTTTATTTTTGAGGTAATATTAACAAATTTTAAATAAATGTTTTACTAATGCATTTAACGAAAACATCACGTTGACGTTTAACGTAAGTTTTGGTAGTTCTATTTTACTTTCTTTAATTACAACTTGCCTACAAAGAGCAGATATTTGATTGAGATGTTGTGCTCTTGGAAGCCAGCAAATTGCCCGCAGACTCCGGTTAAGTGCAGCAAAGCGTCGATAATCTTGATTAATATTGATGTCGAGGTGGTGCAGCCGGAGAGCAGTTAATTGACTCTATTGAGTGTTGGCACGGCGGTGGCTAGATTCCAAGCGCTCTCGGCGAATGTGCTGGATCACGCCAATTCAGGCTTCTAATTGAAAATTTAATCTGCAGTGATTCGATTTGATTGAACTGCAGTTATTGGACGGCGAACTGCGCAAAGGCCAATTTAGTCCTGGCGCACCGAGCAATTGGATTAGCAGGCCCGCGGGCGCCTCTCAAACTGGAACTGGGAAGTAGACTCGAAACTGATTTTCATAATAATTTTAGATCTAAAAATAAAACTGAGGTTTTAACAGAATAACTCAGAAAACGATTATTGAATTAGATTTCTATCAACTGTTTGAATTAGAGGAAGAAATATCTGGGTGGTGGGGTGAGGGGGTAAGCAAATTTTATTTCAGTTCGCTGTGTCAAGTCACAAAGGCTAAAGAGGGATGTTTAAACATTAAAAATTTTAAGAGAAGAAGTTTTTCTGTTTGAAAGGTTTTATTGTTCCAATCGAGATTTTTATGTTTAAATAGCATTATCCAAAGAATATCACATAGACAGAGTAATTAAATAAAAGCGTTAAGTACAACCCCTTAGTTATTAAGACATTTATCGTCTTGTAAATATGAGTAAATTTTTGTCCCAAAAAACTTCTCTAAAGGAGTACATAGGCTTCTTCTGCCAGTTAATTGGCTATTTTCAGTTATATTTTACAATATGCCTATTGGAGTTTAGGTAACGCCCTCTAGGGGTGTAGTGACTTTTAATTTAAGTACCTGCACTAGACGCAGATAGTGCATCAGCTTTTGTCACTAGTCTGAATGTATGAAGCAGCCGCTCAACATTCACGTCACCGTCATCTCAAAATTGATATTTTTCATAGATGTGGTGAACTACCGTGGGAATAAATGATTTGTTCTGAATTTTCAAAACATTTTGTAAATTAGTGCATTTTGTAAGGATTCAGATGGTTCTTATGTTTTTGTTAGATTGCAATTAGTTCAGAGCTCCTAACTATAAATTGATCATTTGTTATATCTGTTATGACCTTAGATATATCAAGATAATATTCATGATCTCTTAGTTACAGTAGTTCTAGATTGATGAAATTTGGTGGGTGAGAGTATAGTTGGATGGTAGAGGTGCATACAGCTGTGCATCTTTAAGACAAACACGAAACGATCGATTTGGGGTGGCTGGGCTATAGGATTTGATGCAAAATTTATTAGATTACTAGAAAGGGTGTTCCAATATTTATTACAGGCTTTTGTAGCAATATTTTGTATTTAGATAGCAAGCATAAAAAGTGGGTTACAGAAAAAGTACAATTGGCGTTCTGGACAAATGGTAGTGGAGGAGATTTTAATTGATTGTCGTAAACCTTTTATTCTATACTAAGTGTGTGTTGCATATGTTAGAGTAATTTTTGTATCGGCTGTTTGGAACGATCCGAGCTTTACTTACCAGATTAAGATAATTAATTAAGATAAATCTATGGATTAGCTACGGTGGAATTACAATAAACTTAAAGATTTTGTTCAAACAAAATACTTTAGAGGAGCCAAAGTAAATAAAATATCGTAGACCTTTTTCAGATTAATAAGTAATATTGTGTCGTTATGATAAGTTGAGAAAGCAAATGATTCTGCCGTCCTTTAAACGTCAATCATAGCATAAACTGTTGCTATAGTTTTTGCCTGTAAGGGTAATAAAAAATAAATTATAATTGAGTAGTTACTTTGGCTACCAAATGATAGTAATTAGAAAACAGTTTTATAACACCTTAAGGTCTTTCATTTAGTGGTTATTGCGATAAAAACATATGGGAGTTACAGAAAAAAATTGTTACACAACGAAGTTTTCCATAAACTGGTGTTTTTTTTCAACAAGATCTTAAATCGTCTGCTGTGACCAAACATTTAAAAAACGCCTCCAAATCCGCTCTATAAAGATGAAGTAATTGTTGGCATTTGGTCCACTATAGATCTGCCCTGTCGGAAGCCGGCTTGGTATTCTCCAATTATGTGATTTCCATATACCATTATTTTTTGTTGTAATATATTTGTGAAAATTTTGTATGTAACACACAGTAAGGATATACCTCGGTAGTTATTACACTTGTGTTTATCTCCCTTATTGTATATCGGAGAGATAATTGCTGTGTTCCATTTTTCTGGCATTTCCTCTTTATTCCATATGAGGTTGATTAGCTCTTTAATTTCTTTGATTAGTGCGTCTCCCCCGTACTTTATTAACTCGATTGGTATGCCATCGATTCCCGGTGCTTTGTCATTTTCATTCTTTGTATGGCGCCGCTACTTCTTCTATTGTGGGCTCTTTAATTTCCGGTTGTACGGTATCTCTTGTTATCTTTGGTATTCTATCGTTTCGTTCTTCTTGTGTTAACAGCTCTGCGAAGTGTTGTCTCCATTGTTCTATTACTTCATTTTCTTGTGTTATATATTTTCCTTCTTTGTTTTTGCACATTGAGGGTCTGGGGTGGAAATCTTGTTTGGTGTTTCTGATGATATTGTACATTCTTTTAACCTCTTTTGCTTCCCTTGCCTGTTCTATTTCATCTATTTGTTTATCGAGGAAATCTCTTTTATTTCTTCTCATCAGTTTCTTTACTTCTTCTCTTAGCTTTCCGTATTCTTCGGTTTTCCGCCTGGTGGGCCTCTGTAACAGTTTATTTTTTGCTTCATTTCTTTTATCTATTGCCTTTTCACATTCTGTGTCCCACCATGTTGTTCTTGGTTTCTTTTGTATGTATCCTATGTTCTCTTCCGCCGTAGCGACAACAATATTTTCTATTTGCTTCCATTTTTCTTCTACTGACTCTATCGGTTCCACGCTTACTTGGTTTCGTTTTTCTTTAATGCTCTCTTCCATTTTCTGTTGGTATTTCGTTCTGTAGCTTTCATCCTTTATTTTATGTACATTGTATTTCTTATTCCTCTGCGTGGGTATAGCTCGAGCGTTATCTATTTTGCCCCTGAACACTGTCTTAACTAGCATGTGATCAGATTCACTCATCGCTCCTCTCATTGTTCTTAAGTCTATACAGCTGGATTGATGCCTGTTTGATATTAAGACATGATCAATTTGATTGACTTCCTTCCGTCTGGTGATATCCCCATGCCCTTATGTATCCGTTTATGTGGGAAGGTTGTACTTTTAATTGTCAGTCCCTTGGCATTTAGATCTCCAATAACTATATGTATATCATTGCTGGGTGTTTTCTGCATTTCTCTATCTAGTGTCGCATAGAATTGCTCCTTTGTGTTATCTTCTTTCTCTTCTGTTGGCGCGTGTACCGAGAACATAGATATGTTGTTAAATTTCATTTTAATTCGTATGTATGATATTCTTTCATTGACTGATGTGAACTGTAGTATTTTGTTTTTGACTCGTGGCCCTACTATAAATCCTGTTCCTAATTCATGTGTATCCTCTGTCCCGCTGTAATATATTTGGTGTCCTGATTTAGTCAAACTTCCACACCCCAACCACCTTATTTCTTGTAGGCTGTTATGTCCAAAGACAAATACTGGAAAAAGCATGGGAGTATAACATACCAATATTTCAACTATTCATTGACTTTGAGGAGGCATATGATAGCATAGATCGAAACAGCTTGTACAACATCATGGAAGAATTAGGCATCCCGAGTAAATTAATTAGCTTAACAAGAATGACAATGGAAAACTCTAGAGCTGCGGTAAGGATACAGAATAGAATCTCCCCGATGTTTACAACATCTAAAGGGGTAAGACAAGGAGATGGACTTGCACCAATACTGTTTAACCTAGTACTGGAAAAAGTAATTAGAGAACCTACAGGCAACACTGGCAGCACCATCATTAACAAGTCACACCAAGTGATCGGATATGCGGACGATATCAATCTGGTAGCAAGATCGGAAAGAGAAATCAAGGACGTATACAGAAATATAGAAACACAAGCACAAAAGGTGGGACTAAAGATCAACGAACAGAAGACAAAAATGCTAGCAGTAAAACGCCCAAGAAGATTAGGTCAAAACTATACAATAGAGGACAAAAATTTTGAAGTGGTACAGCAGTTCAAATACCTGGGAACCCAAATAAATAGTGAAAACAAGATAGCACAAGAAATTCAACTACGCGTAATAGCAGGGAATAGAACATATTTCTCATTAACATCAATCTTTAAAGCATCATACATAACAAGAGCAACAAAATTAAAGATTTATAAAAGTATGATCAGACCGGTAGTCACATATGGATGTCAGTCATGGACAATGACCAAAGAAGCAGAAGAAACACTATTGTGTTTTGAAAGGCGAATATTAAGAAGAATTTTCAGCCCAGTACCAGAAGATGGCATATGGAGAATAAGGTACAATTTTGAACTGAGACAACTACATAAGGAGGCAAATATAGTAGAATTTGCAAAACTACTAAGACTGAAATGGGCAGGACATGTAGAACGAATGGAAGCACAAAGAATACCAAAGAGAATATTCCAAGGGCGAAATGAAGGCAGAAGAGGTAGGGGCCGCCCAAGACAAAGATGGTCCTATAACATAGAAGAGGATGCACAGCAAATACTTGACATCCAAAATTGGAGAATTAGTGCACAAAACAGGGAAGATTGGGAGGCAAAAAATACGGGAGGCCCAGGTCCAGATGGGACTGTAGCGCCATGAAGAGAGAGAATTGTTGGCATACATCCACATGCATCCAGTTCTGCTAAACGGTATGAGTATAGGAAACTAACTGTACACAAACCTTTGTCATTTTCAACTTCTCATAGATGATGGTATGCAAAGGTCCTTAAGACAAGCCTGTCGCATTTCTCCGATCTATCAAATGTGATTCGTTTGTTTAGCATTGTTTGGATAAAAGCCGCTACATTTGCCTTTCTTAATAGAGTTCTAGCTGCTTTTGACATAGACGTCCTGCGAAACACATTTTTGATAATTAGTGTTGCGTCTCTTCCATTCGTCGCTACACAATTGCTTCTTTTCATGGTTTTTCGTTTAATCCACAACTGCACAGCAGTACTGTATAAATGATTCACTATATTTACTTCTATACGTTTCAGGAACGTCATCTGGCAGCATAATGCGGTACTTAGCCCGTCTTTACACACGTATCTTAATTTGTGACACAACCTAAGTTTTGCGGGGGTGGTAGGAGTACTCTGGCAAATTTTCTAATGTTAAATTAATGTATATGCTACCAATAACTCGAGTTGGGAGAATAATTTGCAAAATCAACAGTTTGTCAGAAAAACGTAACTAGGTCATAAAAACTGTTGCGTTTTATTTTTAAAACAATGTAGGGCGAATATAGTGCTTTTAACTACTATAAAATCTGAGAAAATAAATGACAAAATATTGTATCATCTTAATTTACTAGGCAACGGGTACTCCAAAAATGACTTTAGAATGCTGTTTTTCTATAAAAAACAAATTGCACGGAATATACAGGGTTTCTTTATTTTAAAATAAAGTATCGTCGATTATCATTGAACGTAAAAGATTATATTGTTTAAATGACTACCACAGCTACGTTGACAATGGGAGGTTAAGTCTCTATTATGGTGGCTCAGATGTTATCTTTTGGGCTGGAATATTTGCTGGCTTATTGACAAAATTTTGATTTTTAAATAACTTTATACATAGAAGTTTAAAGGTGTTAAGGTCGCAAAATCTTCTGTGAGATAATACGTCCGGGGAATGTCGTGCACAATAACACAATGTTTTCTCGTGTTCTGTGGCACATAGCACCATCTTGTTAGTAGTAAATTTTATCAGTGTCAATTCCATCTAGTTGGTGCCATCAAAAACCTATTAGCATCGCATTATAATGCTCTGCATTCATCGTAATAGCAATACCGTGATTATCCTCGATCAAAAATGAGTCGATGATTTCTTCGGGCCTTTAAACCGCACTGAATCACATGTAAGTGGTTATTCATGAATCATTCGAGGGTTTTCCCCCTAATGCGACAACTTTGTTTATTAAGTGTACCATTTAACGTAAAATGAGGCTCATGGCTAAAGATGATTTTATGGTCAAAATGCGGATCTGTTGCTCTTTGACTTAACATTTAAGTAACAAAATTTCGGCGTTACCGATACCCTGACTCCTTTAGCTCTTAACTTAGTTGAAATTGTATGGATGTAAATGCAAGTCTTTGTATAAAATTCTCCATAAACTGATTTGAGTAATGCGCAATTCTTGAGATCACCGTGATACTGATGTGGATGGGTCATCTTTCGCGCACAAGGACAGTGTTTTTAGCGGAATGTGCAATTTTTGGTCTCCCTGAATATAATTTTTTATGAACACACCCAGTTTCTTTAAACTAGTTCACTAAATTTCTAATTGCTTGTTCACAAGGACGATTGAAAGCTTCCAAAAGTAAACTGACTATTTCTGAAATAAGTTTACATTATTTCAATATATAAAGCCCCGGGATACGACCTTGTAGTAGGGGAAGTACTAAAACACCTTCCGAAAAAAGCAGTAGTACTCATCACAACGATTTTTAATCGCATGCTTGCCATTTCTCACTTCCCTACTCAGTGGAAATACGCTAAAATAATCATTATTGCTAAACCTGGAAAACCTCCACATGAAACCACCTCATATCGGCCGATAAGTCTGTTGCCACTATTATCAAAATTATTTGAAAGATTACTGCTATACAGAATCAAGGAAATAACACAAATAGATGAACCAATACCGTCCCATCAGTTTGGCTTCCGTGAGGTGCATTCAACCATTCAACAATGCCATAGGATAGTTAACTACATCAAAGAAAATCTGGAAGGGAAGAATATGTGTGCGTCAGTGTTTTTAGATGTGCAGCAGGCTTTCGACAAGGTATGGCACACAGGACTACTATATAAAATTAAAAGAAAGTTACCTCATCAAATTTATCTTCTTTTAAAATCCTACTTAAATGAACGACACTTCCAGGTTCAAGTTGACAATTCACTATCATCCTATCACTCCCTTAAATCTGGAATTCCACAAGGCAGTGTCCTTGGACCCTTTTTGTACCTCCTGTATACCAAAGATGTTCTCACTACAGACACTACCTTAATTGCCACCTTTGCAGATGATACTTCCATATTGTCATCTGATTCTAATCCTAATCGGGCATCCGAGAAGCTGCAACTACACCTAAACCTCCTAGAAACTTGGCTAGATCGCTGGAGAATCAGAGTAAATAGTGAAAAATCCACCCAAATCACATTCACTACAAAACGCTCCACCTGTCCACAAGTTACTATTTATAATCACCCCATTCCCATAAAAACTGAGGTTAAATACCTAGGACTCCACCTTGACCAAAAACTGAGATGGAAACCCCATATAAAAGCCAAACGGCAGCAACTAAATTTGAAAACAAAAAATTTATATTGGCTCATCGGGCGTAAATCGCAACTAAGCATCGAAAATAAAATTTTACTGTATAAAACTATCTTAATGCCTGTATATATATACGGTATCGAGCTCTGAGGATGTAGCAAACCCTCCAATACCAAGATTCTACAGTCCTTTCAGTCGAAGACTATACGTACTCTGGCAAACGCTCAATGGTACATCAGTAACCAAACTCTGCACCACGATCTCAGAATTCCCTTCATCAAAGATGTCATCAAAACTTCAGCTCGCATTAGTCGAGACCGCACATTGAACCACAGCAATCAACTCATCGCCAATCTCTACAACCTCCATTCCGCAAATCGGAGACTCAAAAGGCTGTGGCCTGAAGATCTTATTTAGTGAATCTTGGAGGCCCATTAGTGGATGGAGTCCAACTCATGATATTTAGCAACACCCTCACATTATTTACTTATTACTCTGTAGACGGAGCAGATTGCAAATTTGCAATAAATTCTTTAATAAAAAAAATTACTTCAATGCGCTGTATATAACTCAACTATATTTGCAAAGCAAAATAAACACTGTGTAATTAGTCTTTATAATTCTAAAGCCGCTCTTAGAAGGCCCGATATTCTCTTAGATGTCACAAGAAACATTTTAATAAACATCTTGAAAAACTTTGCGTTTAAGTTTTGTTTACTGTTAATGTGCATCATATGTATTAATACTCTTCACTGAATATTTGTTCTGTTCTATAACTTTTATTGCTTTTCTATCTTCTCAATAATTCTTACCAACTATTTTATATTTGTTCTTCTACGATTGTTAGAATAAATTTTTATTCCTTTTTCCAACTGTTGTTTTTTGCGTCTTATTCTGCTTGTATTTTATATTTTTAAGTCATCATAAGTAAATCATAATTGGTCTTTCCTTTAAGTAATTCTTTTATAGTATTTAAAAACTTTATTTTATCTTAATTTTTGTTTATTGCTATTTTTTGTCAAAAAGTAAACTGAAGCAGAAAATTGATGTGCAAAACTGGATTAAATGTATTAATAGTTTATATATGTTCCTATTATATATTTTACCTCTTATTTTTTGGTAGTATTCATGACGATGACTCAGCTCTAATTTCGACTACATACTTGGTATTTAATCAAATAATAGTATACATTCTTTGAAACTTGTTTTGCACAAACTGTATGAAACTAAAGTCAATGGCCAAATTTAAAATAGGCCTTTTCATCAACAGTTACATTAATTTGTGTGCGTGCGCGCAGACTTTCGGTTTCTTGTAAGTATAATGTTTGTGAAACAACGTTTGAATTATTTCTTTCTTTCTGTAAAGAGAACGTAAATAACTGCAATTATATTGTAAATAATGATTCCTATTTTTCCTTGAACGTGCTATTACCTTACTTGCTTAAAAGTCAGTATTTAAAACAGCAGCGAAAGTTGTTTTAAAATTTTAGATGCTTTATTTCTTGTATTCAACTTCTTAAATATTTTTCATCTACAATACGACTATTAGCTTTAATTACTTTGTTTTATTTAAATGTACCAGTACAGAAAACAATTATTTTGAAAAATGTTGATAAAATTCTTAAGCCCAAACATTTGATTTTCCGTAACACACTTGAGGGCAAAACAATCGACTCACTAGCTGCACGCGTATTTTCGTCTTCGTTTTAATCTAAGGAAAATAAAAACAAAAACGTGCAAGAGTGTCTTTATTATTGAGCTTTAAAAAATTGTTGCTGTTGCTTTAATCGGATGACGCATTCAAAAAAGTATGCATTACAAACGGGGTTTGTGCGACGACTGCGATTGGCCTACATTACGCTTGCAATCAGGTAATTCTTCTCGGGCACCTATCCGAAGTGCTCGAGTGATTCGCAAGAAAATGGATACTACAGCCGCCGAAGCAGTCCAGGCAGTTGCATTGTTAAGAGAAGGCCCTGGCAAATCGACTAAATTTGAGCCAATCAACCATATCGAGAGTGTGGCGTTGGTACCGGAAAGATAAGATCGATTTTTTGTCTCAATATCCCTCAGAAATAGACATATGTCTGGGGTTGACCTCAAGCAAGAAATTAGTGCGGTCAGGGGTGTGGCTGCCAACGCTTGGACAATGAAAAAAAGACTGAAAGTAGCCAACCTAACCCCGAAAAAGGCAGCTAACTACAGCATAAAAGCAAAAGCAACTAGAATTTGTTTGCGAACATCTCGGCCTTTGGAGTCACATATTATTCACCGACGAGTCCAGGATGTGCCTACATGGCAAAAACAGGAGGCGTCGGGTCTATAGAAGGCAAGGGTGGGATTTGTTCATTGTTGTATTCGAGAAACTATCGCATATGGAGGTGGCTCTTGCATGTTCTGGGCGGATATTTCCATGCACGGAAAAACTATGTTGGGTTTTGTGCCTAGTGGAGGACGCGGAGGAGGTTTAACAACCGACCGCTACATAGAAATATCTGGAGGAATATGTTGTTCTATTTGCTGGATTTATTGGTTAGGACTTTATACCTGGCTGTCGTCGGTATACCAAAAATGTACTGGCCTCCGTGTAGCCTAGACTTGAATCAAATTGAGAATGTTTGGGATGAGTCCGGGCCAGAAATCTTGCACCAGGGAGTGTGATGTAACTAAGAGAGGTGTTGATTGAAAAGTGGCAAGCAATCACTCAAAACGGCATAGGAAAAGTCATCCGGAAGTGCAATTAGGAATAGAAAATGTATTGAAAAAAATATGAAATTAATTTCAACTGAGGATTTTATTTTTCTCTTTCTTAACCATCTTTTTTTCCCTTTCAACTCTTTTGTATTACACATATTCTTAAGCCCATAATTTTGTCAGAACAGGTCCGATCCCAATCAAAGTGGTATCATTTGAAAACAGTTTTTAAGCTTTTAAACCGTACACTAAACTTTACTTGGAATGCTATCGGAGTGGATACACATTCTTTTAAAAGTCGAGCATGTTGCTGAGTCGATTGTTTTGCTCTTCAGTGTACATTTATTATTAAGTATGTTCAATTTAAGGACAGTGGAATGATTTAGTTTAAACATTTTGATATTTTACCAACTCTCGCTCTCAATTAATATTAGCTTTTTGTCTTATACAATGCTCTCGTAAAATAATGATTGTTTATAATTTATTCTGCATACTATTCAACATTCCAAATTATTTGGCATACGATTTTTGCTTTTATAAGATATTGGCAAAACTCACTCTCATGCTCTCACTTTTTGCTAAAATACGAAAAGTGGTTTGAGGACTATAAACAATATCGTACAAGAGGTGATGCTGTGCAAACAATACAAACAATATTAACTCTTAAAGATATACACAAATATACATACGAGAAGGAACACAATATTAACAGTATAACACACTAAAAGAAAGTGAGGGCATACAGAAAAGCAGAGTTAGATACGAGGAAATCATCTTAAAATATCTGGAAAAGTAATAGTAGAAGTGATCGGACCAATTGACATTAGACGAGGTATAGAGAACTAATAATGGGAAAACTGAAAGAGAAAAAGAAAGAGGAAGTAAACATATAAACAGAATAAAAAAATACATACGCGTTTTAAAATAACAAAATGATGGAATAAATCGGCAAAAGAATTTGTGAGGGAATCATAAACAATGCTAGACAATAGTAAAGAAAATGAAATTAAAAATAGCACCTCATGTAATAAATATGTAGAAATGAATAAACTGATTACAAATAAAGAATTGTTCAGGCATATAAGCTGCATTTGACAATTTATTAATAAAACATTACAAAGCTGTATGATAAACAAGAAACATTGCGTAGCAATTTAGCTAATAAACATGAAATCCACTTAAATAGTAATCAAATAAAACTTTTAGAAAGCCCAAAGTATTTGAAAATACATTTTACTAAATTCATTTACTAAGAGAAAACAACTAGAAATTTAATTCAGATGCCTAGACTAGATGATCGTAAAGCAATTGCACATAACTCTGAAAAGTAAGTTAATAATTTACAAAGTCATAATAAAACTTATATAACGTTGCAATTATCCAAAAATGTATGAATAAACCGTGTTATGTCTCTAACACTGTTATACAGTCGCTTAAGTGTGCCAATAGCTAAGGATAAAATAATCTAGTGTAGTATAAAATAAGGTGAGCGACTAAGAGTGCGCAATTTAATGAAACCGCTAAATAAACCAAGACATTTAAAGCGATTTAAACCTTCATTTTTAGTTTTAGTATATAAATAACAATTTTTAGGTTAATAATCTTCGCTAGATAGCTATTATATTGCAAGGTTTCTGCTTTTTACAATGGCGAACAACTCGTGCAAATTTACTACTTATTTATTTTACTTAAATCCATTACCACCACCCTACTGCAAAATGGATATTCCAATAAATCCTTAACCAATATAATCAAAGATATAAATAAAAATACTAACTCTCAATCCCAAGACCCTCTTGACCAACAAAAAGCATTCCTACCTTACATCAGAGGCATCACCGATAGAATAAGCCGCATACTAATGTGGCAAAATATCCGCACGGTCTTTACGACCAACAACCAAATATCTGGGTTTATTCGCTCAGCAAAGGATCACTGCCACAATGAATCCCAAGGAGTGTATGAAATACCTTGTGGAGACTGCCAAAGGACCTACATAGATCAAACAAATCGGCAAATATCCAGCCGAATATACGAGCATTCCCTGGCCGTACGGAAAGGCGATAATGGTTCGGCTTTACCAGCAGAATAGTACGTGAGGCAATTGAAATAGAAAAACGCCCACAGTGCCTCGACACAAGAGATGACAGCCAGCGTTTGCCTGTCATGTGGAAGTCCCTTATTGCTCCGCACCGCCAATTACGCAACACCCTTAATCCTACAAACTTTCCCCATCCCAACACATCTCCCGCCAAACAAACTTTCACTTTCAGCCCTATAAAAGATCAAGCAGGTCACACGAAAGCTCAGTCTTATTCAAAGACTCATAGCTCTCCTTGGGCAGTATATATATATATATATATATATATATATATATATATATATATATATATATATATATATATATATATATATATATATAACCGCGTATGTAACCGCGTCTATTTTGAGAAAATTCTCGACGTTTCATTTTCAAGAGCTTAGCTCTTCACTCGGGGTCTCAATCTGTAGAAGCTGTGCGTGTGTAATTTCCCGTTTATATATATATATATATATATACATACATATATATATACATATAATTAATATAAATAATTAATTTTCAGCACACCAAGTCCGTTTCAGACTTCTTAATTTATGTTAACAACAATCAATAGTTTAATATTTTAATATATGTTTAACAACACCTATATTGTAAAAAATATTATTACTACTATTACCGAGGAAAAAAATATCTCAGTAACTTGTAAATTGCATATCAATTAATTTTGTGACTAAAATTTAAATTTAATTAAAATCCCTACTACACAGTGATCCAAATTAAACTTTAGTATTTGGATTGCATTCTGTGGACGGTATATGAGCACATGACAAAGCCATTATGGAGCCGTATACTGTGCAGCAATCCATCAATACCATTAAAATTTATTATAGATATAAGCGATCAGTTACGATTACGAAAAGGAAACTTCAACCATCATTTAGACGCAATAATGCGCCGAGTGGGCGTGCAATTTGTGATGTAATGCAAAAGTTGGAAAAAAATTGTTACGCTTATTGATAAAGCAAGGGTTCTTTATCAATATAATGATCTTTCATGCACGTCTATTTCTCGCCGTTTGCAGTGATTGAATTTTTCATACAGCCTACCTAACGAATTGTAACAAAAAATACGTATATACAGGCGTGTAAAATTCAATTTACTCAAGAAATTGAAGAAACGCTGTACATTTGTGAATTAAGTTCTAGAGAACACAGTAGTAAATCCTAAATTTCCATTAGATAGCTGGAAATTGTTAAAATTTTTGCATTTGGGATAATGAAAATCCACATGCTATTCATGAAAAATCAATGCATCCACAGAAATGCACTGTGTTTTTAATAGATCATCGGGCAGTACTTTTAAGGACGAAGCTAGCAACACTGTTGCAGTCAATGCTACACGCCATCAAGAAATGCTAAACAACTTTTTTTTCAATAAAACCAACGATTTCAACTTGAACGGCATGTTCGAATCAAGTTTCCTGGTCGAGTTATATTGCAGAAGGACGATATTAATAGGCCACCGCAGTTTGCGATCTAACCCCGTTAGACTTTATCCCCTCAGGTTATTTGGAGGACAGGGTTTATGTCTCCACATTTGCTGTGATTCCAGAGCTAAAACAGAACATCAGGCGTGTAATTGTTGAAATAGAGCAGCATTTATGGGAAAGCATTACAGAAAACTTCGCTAAAAGGATGGTCGCATGTTAGAGGAGTCATGGAGGGTATTTGGCCAACTTTATAGTTCATGCGTAACCAATAAGTCTGTATTTTACACTAATAGAAATAAAATTCAAATTGTTCCAATATTTTGTGTTTTATTCAAGAAAAATTTTCTAAAGTTCAGTTTGGATCACCCTTTATGTATCGGTCATTGACTTTAGCTAATAAATATGGAATCCACTTAAATAGTAATCAAATAAAACTTTTAGAAAGCCCAAAGTATTTGAAAATACATTTTACTAAATTCATTTACTAAGAGAAAACAACTAGAAATTTAATTCAGATGACTAGACTAGATGATCGTAAAGCAATCGCACATAACTCTGAAAAGTAAGTTAATAATTTACAAAGTCATAATAAAACTTATATAACGTTGCAATTATCCAAAAATGTATGAATAAACCGTGTTATGTCTCTAGCACTGTTATACGGTCACTTAAGTGTGCCAATAGCTAAGGATAAAATAATCTAGTGTAGTATAAAATAAGGTGAGCGACTAAGAGTGCGCAATTTAATGAAACCGGTAAATAAACCAAGACATTTAAAGCGATTTAAACCTTCATTTTTAGTTTTAGTATATAAATAACAATTTTTAGGTTAATAATCTTCGCTAGATAGCTATTATATTGCAAGGTTTCTGCTTTTTACAATGGCGAACAACTCGTGCAAATTTACTACTTATTTATTTTACTTAAATCCATTACCACCACCCTACTGCAAAATGGATATTCCAACAAATCCTTAACCAATATAATCAAAGGTATAAATAAAAATACTAACTCTCAATCCCAAGACCCTCTTGACCAACAAAAAGCATTCCTACCTTACATCAGAGGCATCACCGATAGAATAAGCCGCATACTAATGCGGCAAAATATCCGCACGGTCTTGACGATCAACAACCAAATATCTTTGCTTATTCGCTCAGCAAAGGATCACTGCCCCAATGAACCCCAAGGAGTGTATGAAATACCTTGTGGAGACTGCCAAAGGACCTACATAGGTCAAACAAATCGGTAAATATCTAGCCGAATATACGAGCATTCTCTGGCCGTACGGAAAGGCGATAATGGTTCGGCACTTACCAAACACAGCAAAGAAACAGGCCATAAAATTAATTTCTCTGGGGCTAAAACCATTGCCCCCATTTCCCATTTTACCAGCAAAATAGTACGTGAGGCAATTGAAATAGAAAAACGCCCACAGTGCCTCAACACAAGAGATGACAGCCAGCGTTTGCCTGTCATGTGGAAGTCCCTTATTGCTCCGCACCGCCAATTACGCAACACCCTTAATCCTACAAACTTTCCCCAACCCAACACATCTCCCGCCAAACAAACTTTCACTTTCAGCCCTATAAAAGATCAAGCAGGTCACACGAAAGCTCAGTCTTATTCAAAGACTCATAACTTTTCTTGGGGAGTAGGCAGATTGAGACCCCGAGTGAAGAGCTAAGCTCTTGAAAATGGCATCAAGGCCGATGCGGAAAAGTCGAGAATTTTCTCAAAATAGACGCGGTTCATCCCGTGAACTAAATTGTTTAAATATATATATACAATAGCTAACGGGAAATTACACACGCACAGCTTCTACAGCTAGATTTCCTTGGCTTCGTTGCACAGTGGGACAGATACCCCGTAAATGTGGGCAAAATTATTTAAGAAATCTAGCACATCAAAATGTGTTTTAATTTATCAAAATTAAAATAATTTGAACAAAAAACAGAATAACTGTCTTAACATTAACTTAAACGCTATCATCACTGTCGCTAATGGTTTCACTAACGCTTTCTTCTTCCAAAGTCGTTAAAATTGACTCGGAGATGATTTCCATTTTATCTGGGTGTGCTAATAACGCTACCACATCTGAATCTGTTGCTCTTCTGTTTTTTTGGGCAGTGTTCTCATTGCGGTTATTAATGGATCCGATAAAACGAGTAACATAGTGAAAAGATCAGCATTTGTAAATTGTCTGGAGGATTTTCTGGTGTGTCCTCGGCAATATGCCTTAAAGTCTTTGTTTCTGGATTCTTGAGCCTCCTCGGAAAACTGACCCATAGGCAAAAGGGCCGATTCAATTATATGGGTGTTATGAATTAATATTTTATGGACCGAAGCAGGCATATAATACCAAGGATATTTTTCGACGTAGTGCTTTGCGGTGTCATAAGCGAACGTGCCAAATGCGTCGACATTAATTTTAAAACCAGAAGCTAATGCCTCTAAAAGAATTCCGCATCGTCGAATTAGGGTTTCATCGATGCCAGTAATTCTTGCAGAAACTTGATAATTTTTAAAAAACCTTCTCGCCGTGTTTCCATCATTAGATGTTCCACTTCCTCCTGGCCTAACTTTATCCACAATTAAACCTAATTCATCTTTAAACATCGTTTGAATTTCCTTTTTACGGACTGTGAAAGTCTCTGACTTGCCATTTTTTTAAATTGAGTCTATATGAGATGTACAGAAAACATTCAAAGAATTTTATCAACGAAGCGTTGACAATCCAAATCTGAATGTGCCTTCATCTTCATCCCTTTGAATTATAGACTCCAATTTATTCATTTGAGTTGGTGCTACACATTCCAAAACAATAAGTTCTTTATTAGGATAGCATTTCTTTTTCGCGCTCCTGAGACAGTGGTAGCTTAGAAATATGTTATAATTCTTATTTTTTGATATTGACTTTTTGTAAGTTTAGTATCGATAAACAGCGCCAAAGCTTCATCATCTGTGTACATCATTGGTATATGTTTCTCGCGATTGTTCCAAGCCTTTCTTATACGTGATGCTATTGTAGGTGTCGTATTAACAACTTCACTAATCAGTTGTGCAGCATTACCTTTACCGGATGTTCGGAAGCCCATTTGCGCAGCATATGCTAATTCTTGTGGAGCAGATGCTTTTCGTAGAGATTTGCTTTTTCCTCTTCTTGTCCGATCAGAACATTGCTCAAAAGCTGCTTCAGGTCGACCCGCATGAGATGTTGACGAGCTAGCTTCACCCCCAGAAGTCTTGGCGGGTACAAAAGGCAATAAAAAATTTTAATTTAACCAGCTATCGTTCTTTTGAACAAAGATTTTTTCAGTCCTTGTAGCAGCTTGCCACCTTTTAGTGAACGAGTACATAGTTGGTAAATTCGAATGCCCTTCAGACATTAAATAATTTTTTATAAAATTTTGAAGATGCTGGCATTTATCTCTTGCATCCTTGCCTCGTTCACTTTGCCACATTTCAAATAAATCCTTCCGCTTCATAGTAAGTGCTGTAATATGAACATGACGCATTATAGTTTGCAACACGAATTTGCGAATATTTCCTAAAATGGCAGATTTCGGCAGCTATTTTTTTGACATGTTTCTATAACCATAAGCTTTCTTTCTGTACAAAAATTGCAACGTGACTACGCATGACTAATTTAGTACGCCTACAAAAATATACTTTTTAAAGGGCAAAGTTTATTTGAACGGTACGTTTAAACAAATAGATGCATAGAAAAGTTATCACTTACCCAAGATTCTACAATCCATACTGCATTGAAGTGTATACACAACTTTATTTAAAGCAACAATATTTTAAATTTATCACAGTTAACACTATCCACTAAACCTACTTCAGCTATCTGACGAGCAAAAGCACGACCTTTTCAGGTAAAATTTTAGCACACCTTAACAACCCTACTCTTTCTCGTTAAATACCGTTGCATTATAGAGCAATTCTCTGAAATTCATAATTTTCAATTTTGTCCACATTTACTGGGTATCTGTCCTACTGTGCGTTGTAGCCATTTGAAATCCTCTTGCCGCCCCTCTGCGTAATATTTATGCCTATTTTGCGCCATTCCAAAAGAGAATCGAAAACATCTCGAAAGACCGGTACGGAAACGCCTAGAAGGTTCGCCGGGCACGTGTGGGGTAGTGGTATTTCTAGAAGGCATTGTGTTGCTCGCCAAGTGTGACGAGGTGCAATAAAAGAAACCCTCGGTCAAACATATTAAAAAAAATTCTATGGGACGCATTTAAAAATTTGTTACAATATGTATGTTATATAACAAATTTATTGTTTTAAATAGTAAGTTACAGTTAATCATTTATCATTTTATAAGCATTTGATGTACGTCTTTGAAAAAGTGAATACCATGAGACACATTTTCAATTGGTGCAGCAGACATCAAACTTCCAGGAAGGTGCGTCAATTTTATTAGATTTGTTTTGCAACTTGGAATTACAAAGCTAGAGCATTTCACGCCTTTACGACTAATTTTATTAGACCGCATTTAAATAGATTGCTTTTAAAACGACTACACTTACGACGGTTAATTTTTCTGAGAGTGTCCATTAATTTATAACACAAATTAAATTATATTAATTAAATCATTAACTATAAAGAAATTATTTGCAAGTTTAAACTAAAAATTAAATTAAATAAAAAAGATTTAAACGTTCTATGGACTTAAAGTTTTCTATGCTTCTAACCTCAAGATGTGTATTTTTTGTGTTTTTTCGGCTGCAAATTAGATCTGGCTACGCTATGGATAATTACTGATAGAAATTGTAAGACTTTTTAGTTGATTGTACAATCACATACATGATATATTGGCAACTATTATGTTGTTTGCAGATCATTTATATTTATATTGCAACAGAGGTATCGATTGGGAAGAATCTTGAGCATACCGAGAGCATCAGTTATTTTATTTTCTGAAGAATTTTTAATACTAACAGTAAGACATGAGAAAGCGTGCTTTAACTGACTGCAAATTGTAACTATTGGTGACCAATTTTCTTGAATAATCATATGCACAAAATCATTGCGAACAATTTGAATTCACTGCAATCTATTACGTGTTTATTACAAGTAGCTTTAAACTTGATTCGCTAGCATGAACTTTACGTATAAGTCAATTGCTATCCAGTTAAGACTCTTATAATCACCAGTTGCGTCTTTTAGGATTAGTTTTCTATAATGGTTTTTCTGCTAAATGCGGCTCTATTTCAACTGGGTTTGACAACTCTTTATTTCTGTTTATGCTCTGGAATCACAGCATAATGTGAACATAAACGCATTCTGTCCTCCAAATAACCTGAGGTATAAAGTCTAAGCTGCCTTTTATCGAGTCGCAATTTACTGCGGTGCCATTACATATCGTCCTTGAGCTGCAAATTAGATCTGGCTAGCTATAATAATTTACTGATAGTGGAAATTGTAAACTTTGTTAGGGTTGTTGTAAATAATAAATATATTGGCAACTATTATGTTGTTTGGTTATTTATATTTATATTGCGGCATTGAGAATCTGGAGCCATTCCCGGACATGTATACACTCTGAAAGTCAATGACCCGATGATCATAATGATCAAACTGAACTCAGTGCATTTCTTGAATAAAACACAAAATATTGGAACAATTGATTATTTCGATTAGTGTAATAGCATGTGACTTATTGGTTATCCCATGAACTGCATAAAGTTTAACAATCTTCCATGACTATCTAACATGCGAATCATTTTAGCGAGTTTTCTAATGCTTTCCATAGAATGCTGCTCTAATTTCAACAAATGTACACGCCTGATGTTCTGTCAATTTAGCTCTGGAATCACAGCAAATGTGAATTTAAACCCTGCTCAATAACCTGATTGATACAAGTCTAACGTTAGATGCAAACTGGCTGCCTATTAATATCTTCTGCATATCACTGCAGAAACTGATTCGAGAAATAGACCGTGCATGAAATCGTTGGTTATTATTGATAAAGAACCCTTGCTTTAGCATTTCTTGATGGCGTGTAGCATTGACTGCAACATCTTTTGCACTTAAAATTGCACTGCCCACTGGCATCTATTAAAGCGTCATAAATGATGGTTGAAGTTGATCCTTTTCATGAATGCATGATCGCTTCATTATCCCATAATAAAATTTTAACAATTTCCGGTATCTAATGGAAATTGCTGATTTACTACTGTGTTCTCTAGATGACTTTGTAATGTCACATATACGTCCACAGACGCAATCCTTACTAAAGTTTAATTTGGATCACGCCTGTATATACGTATTTTAATTACAATTCGTTAGGTAGGCTTGTATGTCACAAAATTCAATCACTGCAAACGGCGAGAATAAGTTACTGAAATGTTTTACCATCGGTATATAGTAGTAATAATATTCTTTATCAATATAGCGTAACAATTGTTTTCCAACTTTTATTATATAAATGCACGCCCACTCGGCGTATTATTGCGTCTAAATGATGGTTGAAGTTTCCTTTTCGTAATCGTAACTGATCGCTTATATCTATAATAAATTTTAATGGTATTGTTGGATTGCTGCACAGTATACGGCTCCATAATGACTTTGTCATGTGCTCATATACCGTCCACAGAACGCAAACCTAATACTGAAGTTTAATTTGGATCACTGTGTAGTAGGGATTTTAATTAAATTTAAATTTTTGTCACAAAATTAATTGATATGCAATTTACAAGTTACTGAAATGTTTTTTTCCTCGGTAATAGTAGTAATAATATTTTTTACAATATAGGTGTTGTTAAACATATATTAAACTATTAAACTAGTGATTGTTGTTAACATAAATTAAAAAATCTGAAACGGACTTGGTGTGCTGAAATTAATTATTTTGTTTGTTTTAACTGTTCTTTGTATCATTACATTTGTGTTGGAAGATATTTTTTTGTACATTCTACATAATTACCAGATGTAGCAAAGTGCTCTTGCAAGAATATTCAAGATATAAGATTGTTATTCATCGTACCTGTATTTGCTACATACCACACTCTTCACTTAATTAACTACTAATCTATTCCCAACGGTTTTTGCATTTCGTTCTCAAAGACTAGTAATTAAGTCACGTTGATATTTTAGTTAGTGCAGTTATAGCTGCTTGGCCACTGCGGAATGTGTACGGTACATAAAACGACTTGAAATGCCATAATTACTATGATGAGCTTAACACATGCTGGTTCACTACTGCACAACTCTGACTAAACCACTGTTCGTCAAAGCTAAAACAGTCACGTCTTGGTTGTATTAGCATGGAAAAGTTAGGCTGGCAGATTATAATATTTATCTCGTACATAGTACGCTTGTGTAAATCTCTCACTGATTTTTAATTATATTTCGGGTTCAGTTCGAAGCGCGGGCGTGCTTAAGCGCTCGGCGAAATCACGTGCCCGTGCGTAAATACAAATACGTACTAGCTTTCCTACAATACTTCAAAGTTATCATCAGTGCACGCTATTATTAATATCAGTCGCCAAATTTAAACTAACTAAATGTGTAAGTTAACCCTAGGACATTACCGTGATTGTTTGGGACATACTCACTACCATGGGGGGCTCCCATTACCCCATCCATTTTTCCAGTGTTTTTAAAAATCGCCTTAGGCTTAGAACAACGCAAACACAACAATTTGAATTAGCAGCCTTTTTTTCACTCAAAAATCCTTATCAACAAAGGTTAGTTTTTAAAAAGTAGACTGTGGGCTTCTTTAAACTCTGAAAACATAACTTCCAACTATATACGAATAACATCTTTTATTTTGACAGGAAGATACTCAGTATTTATGAGTTAGCAATTAGCTTACTAGAGTAGAAAACTAGAATAAGTTTCTGTCAATCACAAATTTAAAAAATAAACCAAAGAAGTACCTATAAACGCTTTGAACAAAAAAACATTCAACCGTATAGCGATTTACAAATAATAAATTTAATTCTTCTTTATGTTCCATCTCCGCTACGGAGTTTGGAAATCATCCTAGCAATTTGCACTTTTGAAACTGCTGCTCTAAAGAGTTGATTGGAGCTACAGTTATACCATTCTCTAAGATTGCGCAGCCACTACATCCTTCTTCTTCCCACACTACGTTTGCCCTTAATTTTTCCCTGCATGATAAGTTGCAACAGATAATAATGTTCCCCCCGCATCACGTGTCCCAAATATTGAAGTTTGCGCCGTTTAATTTCATCCAATATTTCCGTTTCCTGTTTATTCACTCTGTTTAAGACATCCGTATTCCTTATTTTTTCGACCCATGAGATTCTCAGAATTCTCCTATATGTCCACATCTCTAATGCTTCTAATTTTTTCATAAAATGTTTGTTCAATGTCCATGCTTCCATTCCATATAAAAGTGTGGAGTGAACATAACATTTTACTATTCGTAATTTAAGTGTTAGGGAGAGGTCTTTGCTGCATATGACATTTCTCATATTTAAGAATACATTTCTTGCTTGTTCTATCCTAGAGGTTATTTCGGTGGTATTATCATTTTTATCGTTGACTATAGTGCCTAAATATCTGTATTTCTTTACTCTTTCAATCTGCTCTCCTTGAATATTTAAGTTAACGTTATAGTAGTTTCTTTTAGAGATAATCATGAATTTTGTATTCTTTGTGTTTAGGCTTAGTCCCATTTCGTCACTAACCACCGCGATTCTTCTCATTACTCTTTCCAGGTCTTCGAGGGATTCTGTGATTATGATGGTATCATCCGCATATCTGATGTTATTGATTGCAATTCCATTAACTCCCACGCCCGCCGTTTCATTTTCTAATACTTCGTTTATTACATGTTCTGAATAGAAGTTAAATAGAACTGGTGATAGGACGCACCCTTGTCTGACCCCTCGTTTGATCTCGATTTCTTCTGATGTTCGGTTTTCTATACGTATTGTCGCTTTTGATTGTAGTAAAGATTGGCAATAATTCTGAGGTCTCTTGTATCTATATTCTTATTTTTCAGCAATTTCATTAGGATGTCATGTTTTACTTTGTCAAATGCTTTATTGTAATCTATAAAGCAGACAAAGACGTCTTGGTTCATGTCAAGACACCGCTGGATTAATATATTATATGCCATAAGTGCTTCTCTCGTTCCCAGTCCCTTCCTAAACCCGAATTGTGTGTTCCTATGTGCTTCTCTAGTTTTCTATATAATCTGTGGTGGATAATTTTAAGAAATACTTTTAGTGTGTGACACATAAGGCTAATTGTCCTATACTCGTTGCAGTGTCGGGCGTTATTCTTTTTTGGAATGGCTACAAATGTGGAGATCAACCATTCTTCCGGAATAATGCCAGTTGTGTATATACTGTTGAATAATTCTTGTAGCGTATTAATATGTTCTTCTTCTAGCAGCTTAAGAATTTCACTTGGGAGATTGTCTGGTCCAGGTGCTTTTCCGGTTTTCGTATTTTTTATGGCATATTTTATTTCTTCTACAGTTATATCAGGGCCACTTTCTTCTATTTTCCTTCGTCTTTCACCCGATTGTCTTGAAATAGTTTTTCTATATCCTCCTTCCACAATTTTATTTTCTCTCAACATCTGCTATTATTTTCCCATTTTCGTCTAATAAATACATGGTTTCCTGTTTTTTGTAAGTCTTGTTGCTTCCCTTATCTTTTTATGAAGATTATGTGCGTCGTGATCTTTTATAGTTTTTCGATCTCTTCGCATTTTTTGTAAACCAAGCTTCCTTGGCCTGTCGAATTTTATAGCGAATTTCTTTTGTGTGTTTTGTATTCGTTCTTATTGTTTTTGTTATGTCTTCGTTTGTCCATAAGTGCCAAGATTTCTTCTGTCATCCATCCCTTATTTTTATTTCTTTTCTTTTCTGTAAATTTTTTTCTGTTGGTGTTACTAAAGAAGATTTGAATGACAGCCAATTTAGGTTGATATCATCTGGAGAAGTTCTTCTGCTTTTCAAATTCCTGTCGATATCCTTTTTCACTTTTTCCTTGTACGCCTCATTTTCTAGGCACTTATAGTCAATACGAGTATGAACTGATGTTGCTGGCAATTTTTAAGCCGAACTTCCATTTTGCAATTATAGGATTATGATTTGAGTTCACGTCTGCGCCTGGGTATGCCTTTATTGATTTTATACTATTTTTGTATCTGTTGTCAATTAGTAGATAATCTATCTGGTTACGGACAATTTTTTCCTTATTGTCTTAAGGTGATACCCAAGTATACAATCTTCTTGGCGGTAATTTGTATAAAGTATTGGTAATCACCATTTCATGCTCTTGACAGAACTGAATAAGTCGGTGGCCTCTTTCATTTCGTTCCCCTAAGGGATAATCTCCAACAACGTTTTGCACCCTGCCTGTCCCAACCTTGGCGTTAAAGTCGCCTAATAGAACTGTAATATCTCTACTTTTTGTCTGCTTAATGGCATCGTCGATTTCTTCATAGAATATTTCTATTTGTTCGTCCTCTTTGTCCGCCGTGGGTGCAGAAACCTGTATTAAATTTAGTTTCCTGTGTTCTAATTTTATCTGTAATAGCATCACACGTTCAGAGAACGGAATAAAGTTTATGACTGAGTTGGACAAGTGTTTCCTTAGCATGATTGCCACTCCGTGTCTGTACTGATTGTCCTTAGTACCTGAGTAGTAAATTATATGTTGGCTGCCAATTTGACATCTTCCTTCCTTTGTCCATCTTGTTTCACTGATGCCCAGAACATTTATATCCATTCTGTTCATCTCTTGCGCTACATTGTGGGCTTTACCTGGTTCGTACATACTGGTTACATTCCACGTTCCGATTTTAAGGATGTTCTTTTTTCTTCTCTTGTTTATGTTGTTTAACTTGTTAGCTTCATTCAAAACTGTCTCCCCCGGAGATCCGATTGGGAGACTATTAACTCCGGAAAATTTCTATTTGAACTTTGCCATGATGATTGTACTAGAGAAATCCTTGTGGATCTTTAATGCAGTGGTTTTCCCTTGCCTTCTGCATTCCCCTGCTATTGACCTGTTTGGTTCTTCTGCCTTTAGGGGCGATTTCTCTCCCCTGGGACAAGAGAGTGCCCTGACCTCAGTTACTCATCCGCTCTTGTCAGACCGTTGGCTGCTGAGGGAGACCGCTTATACCGGCGTTATCGGTGCCATTGTTGTTGCTAGTTTTGGTCCGCCCCGAGTATTTTATTTCCCCGGTACCCGCTATATCTAGCAGGCGTTCCCCTATCCCCCACCTGGGGGAGGCGCTTAGTTGGGGATCTAGCAACCCCGCTGAGATAAATTTAATCAGTGTTGTCAAATCTCACCTTACATTCTTTGCATACCCAAATAGTGGTGGGATGCTCTTTGCACGTGGACTTATTACAATTACAGGAGATTAAAGTTTTCTTGTCTTTATTCCGTGGACAAAATTCATGCCTCCTTCTTTTTCTGGGCTCCTCACGAGGACTTTGTGAAGATGATGGTTGTTCTTCTTCAAGATACCCAGTTACGCTTCTGATGTCTGCTTGAAATACCTTCGGCAATCGAGTATTGTAAACTCGCAGTTTCATGTGAGGTTCCATAAGAGAATAGAAGATTTCAAGAAATCAGATCGGGTGCATGTATTTCCTTCTAACTTGAACAACACATAGCTATTTATTCCAGATGAATCAAGAATGCAATGCAAATACCTCATGAGCCATCGCCGACTTGATCGTTTGGTAGTGTAGGAGTGACAAAGCTTGTCGTAGACATCTACTCCTCCTTTCGTCAAATTATAAAATTCTATTACTTCTGGATTCGGGATTTATTTCGCCATTGTCATCCATAGTAGATATCAAGATTATATTGTTCTTCAGTTTTTGGTTATAAGCCACCATCATTTTATCGGGCTCATACAAGAATCTTGATGTACGAAGGTATTCCGGTTGTGGAAATGAAAGAAGGAAGTATTTTTTCGCAGTGTTTCAACCAGTGCGAGCTTACGCTTTAGTAGCATATCTACAAGCTGGACTGAGCAGAACCAATTATCCGCCGTGATGTTGCGGTTGGTGTTCTTTAAATTTTGTGTGAAATTCAACACGTACTGAGTAGGCTTCAGTATACCAGTTTCTTGAGAGAACGAATCTTTTCCAATATAAGAGATTCTTCCTAAAAAATAAAAAGTTCTGGCATCAAACAAGGGATATGATCTTCAGCCCGTATTTATCAGATTTAGCAGGAAGGTACATTTTGAATGGACACCTACTTCTGAAGCTGAACAACGTCTCATCAACCGTAAGATATTTGGGTGGGATATAATATTTCTGACAATTGAGATAAAACATACCCCACAAGTCTCTCATAGGTGCGAATTTATCTGTCTTTTTTCGGACGTCTAGTGGTCACGGATCAAATCTCAATGAGCAGAGAGAATGCTTCATTTGACGTCACAACCGAAAATCGTGCCATATTTGCGAGACCACAAATGTTCAGGTTGGATTTTCTCAAAAACCACTGAAGAACAAGAGTCCAAACAGGGCTTTCAATTCTAATGCATTCGTTGGACCTGTAAAATATTGTCGGGTCTTTGGACACCTACTTCTGAATCTGAGCAACGTCTCATCAACCGTAACATATTCGGATGGGATATAATATTTTTGACAATTGAGACAAAACATATCTTATACATCTCTCATAGGTGCGAATTTGTCTGCCTTTGTTCGGGCGTCACGAGTGGTCACTGGATCAAATCTCAATCAGTAGAGGAAAAATGAAAATCTAATTTTTGACATCACAACCCGGAAAATCTTTTGACTATATTTGCTAGACCACAAATTGTTAATGTCCTGGTTGGATTTTCTTAAACAAAAAACCCCTGTGGAACAAGAGTCCAAACAGTGCTTTCAATTCTAATGCATTCGTTGGACCTGTAAAAGATTGTTGGGTTTTGTAATTCTCTTTCATTTTTTTATTTTTTCATTCGTGTAAAGTAAAATTTTCTCAATCATATCATCGTTTATAAAAAGTGCAAAATCTATTTTGTGGACCGCATTTTTAGCTGAATGATCAAGTTTCTAGATGCAACTCTGGACCTTATGTTGATCATAGGAGTATCGGTTCAAATAGTATCTCCACCTTTACCCAAAATGAAATTTCTTTCATTGCTGTTGCGATCGAATTGCTCGTTATTTTTAAGCCAAACATCAGAGGGAACTTCATCTTCAGGTAAAACATTGAAGTAGACTTCAACAGTGTCATCATTTTCCAACACACAATCCTCATTTTCACTTTCTTCTTCATGTATTCCCAGTTCTTGCCTCATATGTTCCTTAGTGGTGACTTTGTACTTATTCTCATCCCCGATTACTCCTATTTGTCTCTCAACTTCAGCTCGGATTTCATCGTCAGTTATGAACAGACTCATGCTGAAAAATAACTGAATGATAAAAAAAGGAAAATAAAGAAATAATTAACCAACCAAATAAATAAACGAATAAGTAGGTACCTACCTAAATTCAAAAAAGGAAACAAGTTGATACCTACCTAATTACCTACAAAGACGGTTGCGAAAAAAAAAGAATTTTAAAAAGGGAAATGGGTACCTACCTGCAACAGCACTATTTCTTCTTGTATTCATCTTTGATGAACCACAAACAACCTCTATAACCACCTCACACACACCTCAATTTCTGACAACCATCACACATGCACTCCACAAATAACATACTAATTACACTCATGGCAAAACTAAAACAAGAAAACATTAGTAGAGAAAATTTGAATAATATATGTTAGACAGATACTACTGTGAGACTAGAGCACCTCTAGCAGACTGGCAGCTATTATTACGAAAAGAAACGCACAACTCATCTTATCTGGAGGTGCGCGTGCACTGAATGCTCGAGGGATATTGACGTGGCAGGTACTGAAGCTCAGGGTGTGCAAGGACATCAGTAATGTAAGCGTTTACGCAAAAAAGCATTGAGGTAATGAGGTTATCCCACGGTAATGTCCGAAAGTTAAAGATATTTATCTTAATTCTAATTTTTATTTGCAATTAATTGAACCTCGCAACAAATTCTATATATGCAGAATTTGCAAAACAATAACCAAATATATTTTTGTCGCAACCGCAAATCTATAACTCACAACAACCGACATTTGGAAATCAGCAATCATCCCAATATGGATTTATGTCATACACGCAGAATAGTACTTTTGTACCAGCAACCCACGTCATAGTTATATATGTACACCGCAAACCTACGATAACCTAAACTTACCTTCTTTTGAATCAGCATTTAACCAAGCACATAACGCTCAACTATCTGATACAATGCAGGAATAAATAATTATCAACGGATTCGACGCGGATCTCGAGCACAAATGTCAACAAATCGAAAAACGCAACAGAAATACTCCAAAACATGCAGAACAACGAAACGATACAAATAAAATTAACACTAAAACTAGATTCAGTCAATTGCCTAACATGAGCACTAATGAGATAATTTAAAAACCTACACAAGCTTTGAACAGAAAGTAATCAAACCCCTCCTTATTCTAAAATAAAATCTAACCAACATCATAGAAAGGGAACAATATCACACTGGCACTGTCAAAAATACAATTAAAATAAACACAAATACTACAGACTTCAGTAGACAACTAATCTCTCATCTGAAGAACGACACAATTACAGCTCACCTACCAGCTAGAGAACAAAAGAGCCTACAGAGTGGTAATCAGAAAGCTGCATCACACAAAGGATACTAAAGAAATCAAAAATGAGTTACACAATCAAGGCAACTCTGTGCGTAACATCATTAACATGAGACAAAATACCTAAAAATTTCTTACCTATGTTTTTTGCTGATCTTGAACCCGCACAAAATAACAAGAAAAAATAAAATACCTAAGTTACCAACAGATAACAGTCTAACCATCGAGAAAGAAAACCACACTTACACAGTGCACAAGATATCAAGCTTATGGTCATAGTAAAGGTTACTGCACTGTGTAATACGTAGAGAAGAACATCACACTGCTGTTTTCAGGAAAATAAAAGATGTCCCTTCTACATGCGCGCTGTGCAAAGGAACCCCATCCTACCAACTATAAAGGTGCCCAGGTTTATGATAAATACAACTAAACAGAGGTAGATCAGCTATTCCCCCACGAATACGCGCCAATATTCGCACAACATGCACAAACCTCAAATCTGAACAATTGCAATTTTTAATCAAATTTGAGATCATGTTTACCCAACTCTTGAATCAGAACAGCATGATACTGAATCTGCTACACACGCTAGTTAACAAACTAAAATAATGAATACCTTATGAATTGATTTATAGAACGCAAACGGATTAGCTCAGCATCATAAAAAATGGATAACTTGTTTATTTCGGAAACCCATTTCTCAGAATACAGTTACTTTAACATACATAATTATATAATGATAAGATATCTCACCATGTAACGGAAGAGTTCTCCGGTGAATTTATATAAGGCACTATCACAAAACGTCAAAAGTTCCAATGGTTCTCTAATAATGGTAACTGCAGCTTTTCCAGAAACACAGTATGACAACATTAAAAAAAAACTAGGGAAACAAATTTATTTCTAGCGGGGACTAAAATGCAAAAAATCCATTATGGGGATCTAGACTAACCGCGATTAAAGGCCAAGAACTACTCAAAGCGATGCAGGCAAACAACTATAGACATTTAGCTACTGGGGAGCCCAGTCCACATTTCTTTCTTACCAAAGCCATATCATCAAGGTACTGTAAAGTTGATCTGAGTACGCCAATTATTACCAAACAAAAAAGCCTCACTCTATAACAGACACACAAATTGGGAAATGTTCAGAAAGTACCTAACCGATAACTTAGTGATTCAAGTTTCTCTAAAAATAGAGAACAAAGTCGACTTTGCGGTTGTAAAATTAACAATGCCTTACACCATGCAGCCCATTACTCAACACCACTTAGTCGCGAAAAACCTCGTTCTTATTGAAAATTATCCACTACACATTACAATGAAGACTGCAGAAAAATGAGAACCAAAAATACTACCAGGCACCCAACAGACAAAAGAAACTGAATAGGCGAAACATTTAATAAAAACGTTAAAAACATTTCTTCCTATGAAAATGATGAGTAAACGTTATGGAGAGCCGCTAGTAGATTCAAACGTCCCAAAAATCAAATTCTACCGATTCGTAAAGGCACTGGCATGTGAGCAAGAACAGACGATCCAAAAACAAAGCTGTTCGGATATCACTTATCAACCGTATTTCAACTCCACCTCTGGGCTGTTACACCTACAGAAGAAAGTAAGATACTTAACCACCTACAGCCTCCCATTTAACTAAGCCTGGCCATTCAACACTTTACATTTGCAAAAATAATAAAATAAAAATATGAACAACGTTAAAGCGCCAGGGTATGATTGCATATCTGCCATAGTTTTGAAAGAACACTTATAACGGCTCTCACTCGTATGTACAACCCTATAATAAGACTCCAATATTTTCTTGTGCAATCAAAATTTGGTCAAATAGACCTTATTTTAAAACCGGGTAAACTTGCTCATGAGGCTTTGTTATACCTATTAATAACCTTGTTATCACTCCTATCTAGTGTTTTGGAGAGATTAATAAGGAAAAGAATGGTACCCATAATAGAAAACTAAGGATTAATTTCTCAATACTAATTTGGGTTGAAATAGCAACACTATTATAGAGCAGGCTCATAGAGTAGTTGACGTAATAGGACAGGACTTTGAAGAAAATCGATACAATGTTGCGGCATTTCTAGATGTCAGTCAAGCATTTGACAGAGTCTAGCGTCCTGGTTTATTGTACAAAATTAAACAGTTACTGCCCTACAAATACCTGAGTGAAAGGTACTATTAGGTTAAACATGAAGAAGCATTTCTAGTCTTCATATAATTAAAGCTAGCGTCCCCCAAGGTAGGGTTATGGGACCTATCTTTACAGTTGATCTTCGTCACTACGAACAAGTAGTTACTGCCACACATGCGGACCATACAGCTTTACTAGTGTTTCTCAACGATCTAATTCATGCATCGGCTATACTGCAAAGCTACCTTAACAACTTGCAAACATGGCATAAAAATAATATTTAAGACAGTTTCTCTGAATAGCATCCAAATCCCAATTAAAGAAAAAGTACATAGAAAAACCACATTAAGAAGAGAAAGGAACTGGACTTCAAAAAAAACTCGCTAATGGGACGAAGATTGAAATTATCATTAAGCAATAAAATGTTAGTGTACAAAACGGTGATAATTCTAGTGTGGGCTTACGGAATTCAACTTTGCAGCTGCGCGTGGTCCTACAAAGATTTTAAAACAAAACTATCCCCACTACAGCAAATGCGAAATGGTTTATCTCAAATTAAACTCTGTACAACCACCTCAAGATGCTATGCATTAAGGACCAAACCAACAGGTACACTACTTCTTCTTCTTATGGTCGTTCTCCTTCACGGAGGTTGGTTATCATCATTCTTATACGGATTTTGTCGACGGCCGATCGAAATAGTTCAATGCTGCTGCAATTAAACCAATCTCTGAGATTTTTTAGCCAAGACAGTTTACGCCTACCAACATTTCTTTTACCCTTTATCTTCCCTTGCATGATGAGTTGGAGCAGTGCGTATTTGGGATTTCTCATTACATGGCCTAAGTTTCCTCTTTTTTATTGTATTTATTATTTCACATTCCTTGCTCATCCTTGTCAAAACTTCTCTGTTAGTTATTCTCTCAATCCAGGCTATACGCAACATTCTGCGGTAACACCACATTTCAAAGGCTTGCATTTTGTTTGTTTGCTCTTTCTTAAGTGTCCAAGCTTCTACACCATAGAGCATGATATTAAATACATAACAGCGAAGCATTCGTATTCTGAGCCCAATGTTTATGTTTCGGTTGCAAAGTACTTTCTTTAATTTTGCAAAGCAGGATCTAGCTATTTCTATACGAGTTCTTATCTCCGTTGTTTGATCAGCTGTTTGTTCTATCCACGTCCCGAGGTATTTGTATTTCCTTACCCGTTCTATTAATATGTTTGCAACTCTTAAGTTTCCTTGAATGTGTGGAGTTTTTGTAACTACCATCCATTTGGTTTTATTAAAATTTATTTTAAGCCGTAGTGGTTACAGCGATCATTTACTTTTCAAGCAGATGTTGTATGTCAGTAAGGTTGCTTGCTAAGAGGATTGTGTCATCCGCGTATCTCATGTTGTTAACTATTTCTCCATTTATAATAATTCCCGCAGATTCCTCATCTAAGGCTTCTCTAAAGATGGCTTCGCTGTAGATGTTAAACAGAAGTGGAGATAGGATGCATCCCTGTCTCACTCCACGGCGTATCTCAATTTCCTCGGTTATTTCTGTTCCAACTTTTATGTTAGCACTCTATCCCCAATATAGGTTACTAATTATCCTCACATCTCTCCTATCTATGCCTTCCTTAAGTAAAAGTTCTTGTAGTTTACCATGTTTCACTTTATCAAACGCCTTTTCGAAATCGATGAAGCAGGTAAACACATCTTGGTTCATATCCATGCATCGCTGGTATAGCACATTAACCCCAAAGAGAACTTCTCGCGTTCCAAGACCTGCGCGGAAACCAAACTGGGAGTTACTTATTCCTTCTTCCAATGTTTTGTAAATTCTTTTATGAATTATTTTCAAGAATAGTTTTGAAATATGTCCCATAAGTGCAATAGTTCGGTAATCTGAGCAATCTCTTGCGTTAATTTTCTTGGGAATTAAAATAAAGGTAGATAGCAACCATTGTTTGGGAATTTGCCCAGTGTCATAAATAGTGTTAAAAAGTCTTAAAAAACATCTTATGTTTCATCCTTTACAAATTTTAACAATTTCTATTGGTATCTCGTCCGGGCCAGCAATTTGCCTGTTTTCATGTTTTCTAGTGCATAATTTAGTTCCGATTTTAGAATTTTAAAATTTTCGTCCTTTACTTCTAAACTGGTGTTTTCCGGCCTTTCGTCATTGTAAAGTTCTTGGATATATATCTTCCATCTGTTTATTTGATCTTTTATATCTGTTAGTATATGTCCATCAGCATCTTTGATGACATTATTGCGCCACTTTTCTTTTTATATCCTGTTACTTCTTTGATCTTTTGTATTCATGTGGAAGTTGTCATGCTTACTTTGTAGTAGTTCAATTTCTTCACATTGTTCAGACAGGTGTTTTCTTTGCTATTTTATTTTTACTTTGTATTGTTTTATGAATTTCTTTATATTTTGTACATTTAGCTTATTCCTTCTCAGATCCATGAGATCTAAAATATCCTGTGTCATCAAGGTTTCTTTTATTCTCTTACTTACTAGGGTTCTTTGGTTACAGATGTTAGTACATTTTGTATTTTGTTCCATTTTTCATCAATATTGACTTCGTCTATTTGCATATTTATATTTTTATCTCCATTTGTTATTTTCTGTTGAATCTATATTATATATTTTGGGTTCCTTTAAACGTCTTGTATCTATATAGTCATTCTGGGGTCTTATTATCTTCTTCATCCTAACTGTAATTTTGCTACAACTGGATTGTGGTCACTGTGAATGTCCGCACCAGGATATGTTTTCGCTACTTAATGGAATTTCTATAGCGATTATTACAAAGAATGTAGTCTATTTGATTTCTTACTGTTTTCCTGGCTTATCAGCTGGAGACTTCCATGTATACAGCCTGCGAGCTGGAAGTTTAAAAGCGTGTTTGCGACTATTAGATCTTTGTCCTGGCAGAATTGTATCATACGGTCTCCTCTATCATTGCGATCTCCTAGCCCAAAACCACCGGTACATCTTTCTACTTTCGCATTTCCAACTTTCGCATTAAAATCACCCAACACGATTGTAATATCTTTTCGCTTAATGCTTCTGTAGATTTCTTCTATTTGTGCATAAAATTCTTCGCATTCTTCGTCTTCCTTATCGGCAGTTGGCGCGTAAATTTGGATGATATTCATATTACCGTTGTTTGTTTTCAACTGTAACATCATTACTCTGTTTGAGAGTGGTATGAAGGTTGTGACTGCCGTTGCTGCTTTCTTGTTTAATATTATTCCAACTCCGTATCTGTGCTGAGGGCCATCATTTCCCGAGTAGTACATTATACCATTGCTTGTTGTACATTTACCATTTCCTGACCATCTAACATCACTTAGACCAAGGATGTCTATCTTCAGTCTATCCATTTCTATTACAGTATTGTGCAGTTTGCCTGGTGCCAGTAAACTGTTTACATTCCACGTCCCGATCTTTATATTATTTGTTGATAACTTTATAACTCCGCTCACAACTGCCCCCCCCCCGGAGATCCGATTGGGGAACTTGAAACTCCGGATTTAGATTTAGCTCTGAACGTTGTCATATTGATAATGATAATGATGATAATTTTACTAAGGACATATTTTTAGATCTTTAATGCAGTGGTTTCCACTTGCCTTCTGCATTCTTACGCCGTTGACCATCAATTTGGTTCCTCCGTCTTTAAGGTCTGTTTTTTCAACCTGAGGGCAAAAGAGTGCCCTATCTCTGCTGGTTCTTCCACCCGAAGCTGTTGACCATGCAAGAGTGTGACCACTCATACCGGCAGCCGATCGGTTATCACCATCCCTGGTTCCCCTCATGGTTATCTAGGAGCCATTAAATCCATTATTTGGAAGTTGCCACCTGTGTCACCTATGCTAGTTTTGGTCCGCCCTGGGTATTTTATTTCCCCGGTACCCATCATATCTGGTGGGCATTCCCCTATCCGCCACCCGGGGAGGCGCCCAGTTGGGGATCTAGCAACCCCGCTGGTACACTACTATGTGAACAAAATTTATTATCATCCAAATGTAGTAGTGTTTAACCTATTAGATAATACCAATATTAATAGACGATTAAAGAGATGAAAAATTTCAGGCCTCATTAACTAGTGTTAGTATATACCTATAATATGCGGGGCCCACCATTGGTCGGTAATAATTACAAAAAAAACAAATGATGACAAAAATAGGTGATTTGTTACTTAATGTTACAATTTTGTTCTCTTATCCAGCGTTGTTTCATAATTAAGTGAACTGAAATCTCCCAATAACGAGGATTACACATAAAAAATACATCAAAACTAGTTACGCTGCAGAAGAATGCATTATTCTTCTTTTTAAAAGTTGCGCCAAGCAATAAAGGGTCTTACCTTCCTCTACCTGAGCCGGCCCGGCCGTTGGTGAATTAACAGCCGCGTGAATCATTCGTTTGAGTTTGCTAGAAGAATGCGCCGTGTCTGGTTTGACTAGTGTTGATTTTATAATTTTAGGTTTGCCAAGGTACGTTTACAAGTTTTCCTTTCCGTCGCTAATTTGTAAATTACATTGCGTTATGCTGCGATCAAGATATGTTTTTAATGGATTAGAATTGTAGAATGCCTGACATAAAAACTGTTGTTTATCAATTTTAGAATGTTTACGCATTTCTGTCACACTTATCTGACGTATAATTACTACTTGCCGCATGCCTTGCAATAATTAAACATTTTAAAACTACAAAAGCAGTTATACAAAAATAGAAAATTAAAATACGGAAGCTAAAAGAGCCAAATGTAACAATTATAAGGAACTTGGAGGAGGGCTAAATTTATAGAAATCCGATACTATTATTGACATTTTTGAGCCGATTATATTTCTGTCTTTATTTTTGTATTTTTTGCCACAGACGCTATTTAACTCGCACAGTAGCTGTTATTGTGGATGATTAATATATAAATATACAAGGTTTTTATTCGCGAACTATTTATGATCAGCAAGCATTTAAGAAGATGAATGATACCTTACTTCTCTAGTGAAAAAATTTTTTTTTAAAATTTATTAACTATTTGCAATCTATAAAGACTTACAATAAGCAAATTTAATGTGTGAATTGTGGGTTGAGTAGTATGCATGTGAGTTAGGGTCCTGTGACCTTGACTCAGTGTTATCTTAAAATATAGTTGTTGCTTATATTTATAATAATAATAAAAACATTAACTACAACTAAAGTCTATTTGGCAGGTCAAGGGGCTCTAATCTGTTTAGTCTTTGGATGTTGTCACTATTGTCCAAAAGGTTGATCACTAAGACGTTGCTATGATGTTCTAGTTTATTTAGATATTTTGCACTAAACTTTCTAATAGTTTCCTTAACTGTGTCCACTTTCACATCACTCATTATGTCAGCATTCCTCACAAAATACGGAGCATCGCACATAGCACTTAGGACTTTTGACTGATATCTTTCGATAATTTGGATGTTAGTGTTGGCTGCAGTTCCCCATAGTTGGACACCATAAGTCCAAATTGGTTTGAATGCGACGTTGTAAACTAACAATTTATTCCTGAGAGACAATTTGGATTTTCTGCCCAGTAGCCAGTAGTGTTTGCTAAATTTGGTGCCAAGTTGTTTTCTTTTATTCCAAATATGTGGCTTCCATGTCAGCCCATTATCAAGGTGCATTCCTAGATATTTGACCTCTGTTACTTGAGGTAATGGATTGTTGTTGATGAAAACTTGTGGTGAGTTGCCTCTACACTTTGTGAACGTAATGTGGTATGATTTAGACTCATTTATTTTAACTCTCCACTTCTTGGTCCAATTTACGATATCATTTAAGTGATTTTGTAGCATTCTTGCAGCTATGACTGGGTCCTTATGGTTCACCAAGATTGCTTTATCATCCGCAAAAGTAGCTGTGAGCGACTGATCATTGGTAGGCATGTCAGCTGTAAAAAGGATATACAAAAGAGGTCCGAGGACGCTCTCCTGTGGTACCCCTGATCTAATTGGATGTATTTTAGTGAGCGTTTGGTCATATTTTATCTGGAAGTATCTTTCTTCTAAGTATGATTGAATTATAATATAATATGAATGTGGTAGCGATCTTTTCAATTTATACAGCAGGCCATCGTGCCACACCTTATCGAATGCTTGGCTGTTGTCGAGGAAGACTGCTATGCAGTAACTTTTTTCTTCAAAAGATTGATTTATTAAGTTGGCTACACGATGGGCCTGCTGTATGGTTGAATGCTCCCTTCTAAATCCAAACTGGTGCGCTGGAATCAAATTCATCTCTTCGATGATTGGCGTAAGTCTTTTGGCTAGCAATTTTTCTAATAGTTTACCAAGTATGGATAGTAAACTAATTGGTCTATTTTAAGCAGCCTCGTTGGGTAGTTTCCCAGGTTTTAATATAAGAATCACTTGAGCCACCTTCCAGAGTAACGGAAAATACCCTAAACGCAGGACTGAATTGAATAAGATTGTAATCATAACAAAGCCTTTGCGAGGAAGTTCCTTGATTATCTTTTCTGTTAGTTGATCAATGCCGGGGGCCTTTTTTGGATGTAGATCATTTTTAACCATATCTTTAACTTCCTTAACTGAGAAGAGCTTTGGCAGTGGGGCCAATTGATATGGTGTGTGGAGATAATTCTTTATTTCACGTGAAAATATCGATGGATTGAATCATTTCGAATTTTGGTTCTTCAGAGTCCTTGGCCCTTCACTAGGCGTCGCGCTTTAACTTTGGGTTGTTTCGTCACTTACTACAGTATATTCTACACAATGAGTTAAAATTCCATCCGTACAAAGCCATGATTGTTTAAAACCTGCTCCAAGATAATTTTGTACAGTGCAAACTGTTCTATGAAATATTATTTGGAATTATTGCTTCTAATGATGAAATTGTAATAATCATATTCTTCAATTATGGACGCACAGAACCCACCAGAATCACATCAGCCACATAGTGCCAAGGTTATAATAGGGATTATTGGATTTTTCCCTTACGCAACTCCTTGCGTCTACAATTTTGATGTTTGCGGGTTAACATAGAAAAAATGTGGTTCTAACAAGATGAAGCCGCAGCCCACAGGGCAAGAACCTCGATGCCAATTCTTGCACAAAGATTTCTCCAGTACGCAATCTTACGTTTTGGCTGTCTCTTAGTCCCCACGTTCACCAGATTTGGCCGCTCGCGATTTATTTCTTATCGAAGGTCTATATTCGAAATCTTTGTACAGTACAGTAGCTGGAAGTTGTCGTTTGTCAAGAAATTGCATTTCTGATAAAAGAAATTTTGTAATTAAATAATTAGTGTATTCTTATCAAAACTGCGTTTGGTTCTTACAGATTGTTTTAGTGTTAATAGAAACAAACATATTGAAAATCAATAAAGTTACACTTATCTGAAAAACATGTTTCGCCGCCTTGCATACAGTTGGTAACGATAACATGTAGTTTTTTCAAGTTGTATTTATTTCCAAATCAACAAAACGTTAATTTGTTATACAAAGCATAGATGAAGGAAAACAAAAATATAATAAATTACGAGACTGTGAAACAGAAGGATAATTACAATGAGAATGTAATTGGTAATAATTTAATTGTATACTTGAACTGATGACATTATGTCCTGAGGTAATTTATGTCTGAGCCTGGTTCGAGTGTTTGTTTTAAAAAGTTTATAGTAAACTGCCCCAATACAATAACAATCTTTTATGATGAACTAGCCCATAATCAGTTGGTAAGATGCTTTATGCAGCTGCAGTGTGTTGCGAACATGCGAGGGTGAATCAAATATATACGAAGTTTTGATCTCGGGCGCACAATATTAACGCGCTAGAGTTCTCGCTTCGTCAGGTATTGGGTAGGGATGTCAGAGTGGGGGAAGCAAGCGGGCGATTTCGTTCGTTCCTGTCAGTACCCGTAGTGACAATGTCTGAGCAGGAGGTGCCGTCATCAATTGCGCAGCGTATTATCATTAAATTTCTCGCCACGGAAGCTGTAAAACCGGCTGAAATTCTGAGGAGATTGACTGCACAGTTCAAGGAAGAGAAATTGTCACGAGCTAGAGTGTTCGCATGGCACAAAAAGTTCGTGGAGGGTCGTGAGAATGTTGAAAATGAGAGCCATGATCGCCGACCTCGCACCAGCATCACCAACGAAAACATCGTCCGCTTTCAACAATTTATTGAGGGTGATAGGCGTCTGACCATCGATGAGATTGCATCTGAGATTGGAATAAGTTATGGCAGCACTTTTTGATCATCAAAGAGGAGCTAGGGTTTCGTAAGGTGTGCGCAAGGTGGGCGCCTCGCCTTCTGACAACTGAGCAGAAATTGCATCGTTCACAGTTGAACACCCTCCCTACAGCCCTGACCTATCTCCCTGCGACTATCACCTATTCGGTCCTCTCAAGGACGCCATGGGAGGGCATAGATTCGGCAGCGATGAGGAGGTTGAGGTCTATGTGCGCAATTGGCTGGAAACACGACCAACTTCATTCTACGAGGCATTTCAAAATTAGCTACACACTGGGAAAAATGTGTTTCTAAATCAGGAGATTATGTAAAAAAAATCTGCTGTTCTTTTGTTTCAAGTTCAAATAATATATTTTTAAAAAAAAAGTCTCGTTTATATTTGATTCACCCTCGTACTAAGGTGTGTTCACAGCAATTCTTAACACATTATTTTAAAAACGTCATCTTTTGTATATTTATTTTCGAGTTGTCAGCAAGGTTTTAAATAGTGAAACTACGTATGGTAGATTTTCGATTTATTAACCGATGTAGCTGCCTTAGCTCATTATAACTTTGGATAAGCTTTTTACTTACAGTATCTAGACGTATTCCTAGCTATTTGACCGAACTGTCTTCAAGCTTCCACAGTATTTCCTTGTTGTTAAGTTGTTTGCAGGCAAGATTACAATCTTCGTAAACAAAAAATTGTGGCTTGGAATTTATCAGGGTTTATTGTGATATTCTACTGATTAAACCATTACCAAAGTTTGCATTATTAGCTTAGATAAACAGCAGTGTCGCTTGCAAATATAGTTTTTGACTGGTTTCGAAACTGGTGTTTGGGGACAGTAGAAAATAGCCTAGTCTTATAGAAGCATAGTAAGTAGAGATTGGATAAGTCATGGTTTTCATTTTGTGCGGCGTTTAAAAATGGTATTGATAATTAGGTCTTGATCAGAACTTTATCTATAATATCAATAAGTTCATTAGCAAAACTTGTTTGAATGAATTTATTTTCCAGATTAGTACCAAAATCAGCAATTTTTCTGAGCTAAACTGTAATACTATGGGTTTTTCATGACTTCCCTTGTCCTAAGATTTTTCTACTAGTTTTCCAAGGACACTAACTTTTGAACTAAATTTAGCTATATGTTTTAGTACATGTATTTATTTTAAGTTATCTAGATTTGTTTTGATTTGATAGGTTATATTTTCTAATCTGTTTCAAGTTTGCGATTTCTAGTTCTTTGTAATTCCCCTCGAATTTGGATTTTTGTTTTAACAAAATCATGATGTGTCTGGGGAATGATTATATTCGATCGGGTAGCTTGGTCTTGAACTTGCAAGGCTAGTTTTTTTTTTTTTAAATAATAGACTTTATTGTCAGCTCAACAATTAAAATGTTATACATGACATGTTTAATAATATTACAAATAACTACTGTAAATGACACGACAAAACTATTTGTAACGTCTTGATTATTAATATTGTTAATGTTTAATCGTTATGCTCTTCTACGATAACGATGTCTTGGGGTAGTCTTCGTTTTAGCCTAGTGTGTATATTTCGCTTGCACATGTTGTAATAGGTGACCGTCACGCACTCGCGTTTTGTATAAACTTTTAACACTTTCACAGATGTAATTTTGTACATATGAAACTCTTAGTTTGTAGTGTAGTTGAGTATTACGAATAAACCAAGGCGCGTTCACTGCAACTCGTAAAATTTTATTTTGGAGTCTTTGTATTTTGTTGATGTTTGTTTTGACGTAGTACACCAAACCTGGCAAGCGTATAAGATTAAGGGCGTATTAGGGTTTTATACAGTAATATGGTACATCCGGCTTCAGAGATGACTTGCGATTAATGAGAGGGTATAGCTTGACGCATTCTGTTGTTGGCCTGGGTAGCTTATTGTTTATGTGGTAGCTCCAGGTTAATCTGTGTCGAGGTGTACTCCAAGATATTTTACCGCTTGATCCCTGGGGTTCCATGGTATAGATTTGCCATCAATTTCGATGTTGGGCGGAAAGTGTTCTCCTTAGCGTGAAAATGTTGCTTTGGCATTTGGCAGGTTAACTTGGATATTCCATGTTTTAAGCCACTTACTAATTGTATTCGTGGCGTGTTGAAGTTCTTGTACTGCAATGTGTAAATTCGTGTTTTGCGTGATAATCGCCGTGTTGTCCGCAAACGTGGCTATAGAAGCTCCAGTTACTGGTATATCTGATGTATAGATATTAAATAGCAGAGGCCCAAGAATGCTTCTTGAGGAACTCCGAATGTATAGCTTTGATATCAGATATGGCAGAGTTGACCTTAACACCGAAGGTTCTATCTTCCAAAAACGAAAATATTGTAGCTTGCAGGTAACTTGGTATATTAATGTCAAGTAGTTTTTTCATTAGACCTTCAATCCATACCTTGTCGAAAGCATTCGCAATGTCGATGAAGATGATTGTTGTATAGCATTTAGCAAGGCTAGTTTTACACTCACTTTTAGTTAAGATGAAGTGGTTTATAGCTTTATCGATTAATTTGGTGAAAGTCTGAAAGGCTGTTGTGGTTTATTTTGTTGTTGATTAGTTTTGGAATGGGCTTGCATGCGAAAGATGCCAGTACCTGGAGGTAATCAGAATTCAGATTGGTTATCACATTTTAGAAGATAGGTCTGTTGAGAGTTTTCTATATGGTAATATCGAGTATATATCGAGCTGCTAATCTTTTTGATATGAATGATAATTTAAGAAAAAAATTTCTATGGTAATATTTTCCAGTTTAATCCCTCTGCATTTTTGCCTTTGGTTTCCAGTAGAGCATTTTTATAATTTACATCACCTATGACTAGCATTAGTTCAGTTGTATGAAATAGTTTATGATACATTCTTCAATTAGCCTTATTTTTACTGTCTATTAGCACTACTTATTATTATAATGCTCAGTTTATTAACTTTGACATTTATTGATATCAATTCAATTTTCTAATTAGAGATTTTTAAAAGTTGGGTGTGCTCATATTTTGTTTTGGCAATAATCACGTTAGACGTAAAAATTAAGAATATGAAATTTTATGGATTTATTATGATGTGTTTTTGAACCACAGACTGTATTATACATCATGTCCACATTGAATCTAGCTGGAAAGGCAATAAATAATAAACGTTGGTTGTTGATATTTGTATTCCACTTGAGGGTGGTTCAGTTTTGTATTTTATTGTCCTTATGGACCATTTATAAACAGAGGTAGTCTTGATAATGAAATAATTTGGTTAAGGTGAAATAATTGAAATTATTAGTTATTACTGTTGCGTTGTTACTGGGTTTTGAATTTCTTTGCAAGTGCCTCTGTGTTAACTATGCATTTTTTGGATTGGATCCTTGTTTATTTTTCATTCCTCATGTTAGGTTTGCTACATACTTGATAATAAATTTTTAGTATGATGGAAAGAGATCAATAAGAATTCTACCAATTCTATTTTAAAAATAGGTTATATGGTACGACTGTTAACATATCTGAGGTGGTACGGTAATATTTATGGGAATAACAACCTGTTTAAAGTTAGAATGGCAATTTGTTCTTCTCCGGCTTTAAATTTCCAGATGGTTTTGCGTGAGTTTACCTCCCAAACAAACGTAATTTGAAAAATTTATCAGAAGTTTCCATAGAACAGTAGCTATTGCAAATATATGGTTTGTCTGAAAAGTTCAAGTCGATTACTAAGCAAAATTTAAAGGTAAACTTAGATTTAACAACATTTCTACATCTTTGATGCATCCTTCCAGAACATTTCAGGTGCCTTAATGAAAATTTCCTCAACGTGTTTTTTTATGGCTTCCAAAGAATTGAAGATCTTGCCGTTAAAGAACTTATAAACAAAAGTCTGAAAGTGCAATGTCTGGTGAAAATAATTTTTGTTGGGTATTTAAATAAATAGACACGAAGTTATCTTTACTTTGGCTAGTTGTGAACGGTTTGGCAGAAGTTTATAATACATTATTCTTTTCCAATCCTACCAGATACAAAGCATGACTTTCTTCGGATGAAGACTACTTTTAGGGGTAGCTAATGCTAATTAGTTTTGCTTCAGGGCCAGTTTTCGCACAAAAATGTACCTTGTCACTAGTTGCTTTAAAACAGTGCATTTTACTTTTGTACAACGCGTCAGAGATGGAGATGCTGTCCATTACATTCTTTTAAACATCATATTCGTTATTAGCGACCCCAAAACCCCATTCAGACAATTTAAACGCGGAAAACAAACAAATTTGAGATGATTCCCCAAAATCGCTCTCAGACCCAGGATTATGCTCCCCCCCCAAGTGCATCGAGGCATTTTTTAAGTATCATATTCGTGATTAGCGAACCCAAAAACCTTCGACTAACAGAGACTGAGTTTATTTTGGCCAGTATTAAGTGAGCAATAAAATATTTTTTAGTCTGCAAAAAATCAAATAAATGCATTTTTTGCGTGCATAAATGCACTTTCGCATTATAACAAAAAAATATGTGGTAACATTTTTTTCGAGGCTTTTCCAAATCAATGCGCCCTGGAACGTCTCGCTACGTGTACCTAGAAAAAAATTAGAGATTTTTTGCTAACTGGCCTCGACTACTTGGATTTTTTATGTTTTTAGTACCTTTGTTAAATATCATGTCGTGCATCGCGGGATTATTCTAGATAAATATCTTAATTTGCTTATCGTCAGTGGTGGATGATCTATCTGAACGTTGTTAGTCTTTGAAAACAAACCTACCAGCTTAGAACTTTGCAGACCTCTTTCGAACAGTTTTTGTACTAAATAATTTTTTCTTGTTCTTTTTTGTATAGAACTTTTGCTTTTTTATGAAAAAAACATTAAATGTCTAAAATATACTGTTTTTCTATTTCAGAAGGGTACAAGAATGATACAAATCAATATAATCAAAGGAACTTTTTTTAAGACACTATTGACTGTCGCCTTTAAGAACATGTACACAAATCGTGCGTTTTCAGTAATATCTAGTGAAAATTGTTACGAAATTTTTGGACAACGCAACAGACTAGTCTTAAGCAATTAAAATAGTAATTACAATACTAGTGATTTTGTCAGATTGGGTTATTTCAGAAGTTTGTTTAACACTTATGTGTTCGTAGATGAAACTGACCAATATACATTTTATAAATATAAAATAGACTTCTGAAACCAGCTAAAGCCATTTTTAAGATAATAATTAAAAATATAAATACTGCAGTGAGATAAGAGATCATGTTTAAGCCTAACTTTAAAGCGATTGAGAAATGAAATGATTACGAACTTTGTCGCAACAAAAACATAAATTTCACTGAAGTTTATATATAAACAATTTATTTAAATTTTATGTTTTTTCTTCTAAAGTACCTTAACACAAAGAGATAACATCTAGGCTTCATAAATTCTATTTATGGCTATAATGGGTGTCGCATATATAAATAGATTAGTAGGTGTAAAGAATAAAAAACATACAAAGCTTTTTTCTTTAATTTTTTATAAAGGTCTGGTTAGTGTTAAAAATAATGTAAACTTAATTGATGATAGCAGTAGGTAGTAGTTGTGTGTCTAGAATCTGCTCAGTACGTTCTGCACAAATTCACCGGGCTTGTTTTATTTTGAATTATCCCACAACTTATCAGCCTTTACCAGTCAACAATATATATTTGCAATATCCTATAAACCCAACGCAACAGCTCCCAAATAATTCTTTACAAACCGCCGCATTTAATCACCACTACAGTGTTCTTTATATATCGCAATCGCAAACACAATCTTCTCAAGAACAAAATTGACAGCTGGTAGAAAACGGAAAACGCCAAAGTAATATGATAATACTGGAGCACAACTGAAATAGCCGAAAATTACTGGCCAAATAAACCAATAGAGACTTCTAATCGATATGAGCATCTAGATAATGGAAACCCAACTGACAACGTAGACCAAACAGCAATTAAAAAGCACCTAAAACCACCTCCAAATTTCGTATCCGGTGTTAAATTTGTGACTCTATTAATAGAGCTACTAGAGGACATAGCTAAAAATGAATTTGAAATAAAAGTATTGTACAATGTCGAGGTCAAAATATACCCAAAACATTTGAAATATACACAGCAATAATTTAAGCCCTAACTGAGAAAAACACGGAATTTTACACACAACTTTGCAGTTGTAGAGTTGTTTTACGCAACATTCAACCTAGTACTAACCCAGAAACCCTACAAAATCAATAGAATAAAAGGATGTACAAAAACACAACTCCCACTGTTCTTTATAGAACTAAAGTCGGCCCCCAATTACAAAGATATTTATAACATTGATAAAATTCTACATTCGATAGTAAAATTTGAACTTCCTAGGCTAAAACGAGAGATACTCCAATGCATCAAATCTCAACGACTAGAGCATAAAAAAATGTTTTTGATAGAAGTCCACGTTGCGTGAAATGTGCAGGTAACCACTTAACTACTTAATGTCTATGTGAAACCAAAAGCCCTGGTGTTAAATGTATTTTATGCGACGGAAACTATCCAATCATGTGTGCTGTGTATAAAAAACTTGAACAGAAGACAAAGATAAAGACAGATAATAGAAAACAGCTGTCCTTTGTTCAGCCTAATGCCATGACGTACAGATCGCTAGCGGTAAAGCTCATCAAGTTCAAGTTGCAAACAACAATCGTCAACAACAAATGACGTCTCCCTCCACCATCTCAACAAACAAACGACGTGTACGAATTAAAGAAATGATGAAGAACCTCATGGAGCAAATGTTAAACCTCTTAACATCTCTTGTCTCAAAAATGTAATAATGGGCCAATTTCTAAAACGCCAATGTCTTTCAACAGCACTCACTTGAAATCTCTACTTTTATGCAGCAAAATTTTCTATATTTTATGTTAATTTCAGAAGCTCGTTTTACTGATAGAAATTATTTGAAAATTATGAACCATTCCGTTTATGTAACCCAACACCCTGATGGTACAGCACATGCTGGTACTGTTCTCATAAAAAATTGATAAAACACCACGGAATTGCAGCAGTACTGCGACGAACACATACAAGCAACCTCCATTGTAATAGAAGACGGCAGTCTACTGTCCCCCGCAGCATGCAAACAAACAAGAGCACTATGAGCAATATTTTAATTCGCTTGGTAACCGCTTTATTGCTGGTGACGATTATAATGCCAAGAACACTCAATGGCGATCCAGAATAACAACCACTAAGGGAAGAAAACTTCTAAAGACCATAACCTCGACAATTTAAACTATATTTCCTCCGGTGAACCAACTTATTGGCCTTCCGATGTAAATAAATTACTTGATCTTTTAGATTTCTGTGTCATTAAAAACATATTTATCTATAAGCTAAATCTAACTTAGATTAACCTTCTGACCACTCCTTTATTTTAATTATACCGGGCAATCAAGTACTCCACATAGAGAAATCACCATCTTTCTACAATGAAAGACTGATTGGGACCACTTTAAAAACAGAAGAATTGGTACAATTAGAAATATCGCTACAATCTAAAGAGGATTTACCAAAAGCAGTTGAACACCTTAATCAAATAGTACACGAGGCTGCATGGGAAGCGACTCCGAGATAAACTCAAACAATAAAAACAGATAATTGCCCAATAATGGTTAAACGTAAATTGCAGAAAAAAGAAGATTGCGAAAAAGGTGGCAAATTACCAGAGCTCCAACTGACAAATTAAACTTTAACCGAGCAACAGCTCAGTTCAAGCTACTCCTCCGACAACTAAAAGCAGTGTCTGGAAAAACTATCACCCACTGACGCATCTGACTATACCCTATGGAAAGTAACTATAAAACTGAAAAGACCCACAAAACACATACCACCTTTTCGCAAAGGAGATGGAACCTGGGTCCGAAGAAACTCTAAAAAACACTAGCATTTGCTAATGACCTTAAAAAGGTATTTGAGTCCTATCCTCCTGAAACTACCCCCGAGGAAGAGAGAGAAATCTACCAGTTCCCAACTGAGCTTATCAACCAAATCTTCCAAAACCAAAGAAGTAAGTGCTACAATAAGAAGTTTAAAAGCCAAAAAATTACCTGGTTACGACCTCATCACAAGCAAAATATTAAGGAGTTACCCTAAATAGGCAAGAAATTTCTGACAAAGCTGTTTAACGCTATACTTAGCGTGGGATACTTCTCGACCAATGGAAAGTGGCTTCTATAATTCTTCTTCTTCTGGCAGTGCCTATCCGTTTCGGATGTTGGCTATTAATATGGCTATCCTAGCTTTATTGGCTGCTGTACGGAAAAGTTGAGTTGTTGTTAAAGAGAACCATTTCCTTAGGTTCTGTAGCCATGATATTCTTCTACGTCCTGGGCCTCGTTTTCCGTACACTTTCCCCTGCAAGATGAGTTGCAGTAGGCCATATCGATGTTCGTTACTCAGTATGTGCCCCAGGTATTCCATTTTACGTTTTTTGACAGTGAAGATTATTTCACAGTCTTTCTGCATTCTACGCAGTACTTTTCTATTTGTAATCCGGTCGACCCATGACATTTTCAGGATGCGTCTATAACACCACATTTCGAACGCCTCTAACTTCTTGGTAGTAGCCTCGGTCAGTGTCCAAGATTCCACCCCGTACAGGAGCACTGGGAATACGTAGCATCTCAGTAAACGAATTTTTATTGGTATTAAGAGGTCGTGGCTCTTGAATATTGTGTTCATTGTAATGAACGCTGCCCTGGCTTTTTCAATTCTTTGTTTTATTTCAGTTGAGTGATCCCATTGTTCGTTTAGACTTGTCCCTAGATATGTGTATTTCTCAACTCGTGTTATCTGTTGTTGGTTAACTATTAGACGTCCCGGTGGTATTGGATTCTTGCTGATGACCATGTATTTAGTTTTTTGTATGTTAAAGTTTAGACCATATTTTTGGCTTGATTCTGTTACGCGTGTTGTTAGGTTATCTGACAGTATAATTGTATCGTCTGCGTATCTTACGTTGTTCAGCCGTTCTCCGTTGATGAGTATTCCCTCGTCAGTATCTTCTAAAGCTGTTTTCATGATGTGTTCGGAGTAGATGTTAAAGAGTAGCGGAGATAGCACACAGCCTTGTCTCAGACCTCTTTTTATTTTTATTTGGTTATCTATCGTTATAGTTGCTGATTGGTTGTAGTAAATGTTGTTAATGATACGTAGATCTTTATCATCTAGACCAATTGTTTTTAAGATTGATATTAACTCGTCGTGTTTGACCCGATCGAAAGCCTTTTGATAGTCTACAAAACACATATACACGTCACAGTTCAGGTCTCTGCATCTTTGTATGAGGACTTGAATGGCGAAAAGAGCGTCTCTTGTACCTAATGAGTCTCGAAAGCCAAATTGTGTGGGAGTTAGTTGCGCTTCGCATTTTTTGTATGTCCTCCTATGTATTATTTTTAGCATTATTTTAAGAAGGTGGCTCATTAGACTAATAATTCTATAGTCTTCACATTTTTCGCATTCGGTTTTTCGGTAGGGTTATAAATGTGGTTTAAGGCACTCAAGTGGGATTACTCCTGTTTCCGTATATGTTATTAAACATGGCCGTGAGCCATTTAATTTCATCGTTCTCCATGTTTTTTAGAATTTCTGCGTGGAAGTTGTCTGGCCCCGTCGCCTTTCCGTCCTTTATTCCTTTTATTGCGGCTATCACTTCTTCTTGAGTAATTTCCGGTCCTGTGTTACCTATGGAGTCCCCTGTTTTTAGTGTATCGTTGTTTCTCTTATCTTCGAAGGTCTTCTCAACATAGTTTTTTCAAACTGTTTTTATTTCATTTACTTCTAATATTGTATTGCCCTCATTATCTTGTAAGCATCCGGTTTTCTTTGGTCGTTGTAATCCTGGTGCTTCTTTCATTTTTTTGTGCAGATTGAAAGGGTCATATTTACCATCATTCTCTTTGCACTTTTCCTCCATCCAAGCGTTTTTGGCGTCTCTAATCTTTTTCTTTATTTCTTTGTCGATTTGTGTGTATCTAGTATTGTTTTTATTCTTATTTTTCCGTCTTTCCTCCATCATATTCAATATGTCGTCTGTCATCCACATCTTCTTTTTCGCTCTCATTGGGCGTAAATATATGTCAAGAATTTCTTGATTTGTCGCTTTAAGCTTCTGGATTTTCTCTTTTGTGTTGGCTGCTATATCTGTTTCTTTGATTTTTCTTTTAATATGTTGCTGTATTTCTTGTTTTATATCTTTATCCTTCAGTTTCCTCAAATCGTATTTCTTCGCTTGTTGTTGTTTAGCCTTCTTCAATTTGAGTGTTATCGTGCCGACAAGAGGGTTATGGTCAGATTTGGCATCCGCACCTGGATATGTCTTTACTGCTGTTATTGCATTTCTGTATCTTTTATTGATCAAGATATAGTCGATCTGATTTCTGACGACGTGTTCTGGGTTATCTTGGGGGGACCTCCAAGCGTATAGGCGTCTTGGTGGTAACTTGAAGAACGTGTTGGTGATGACTAGTTGTTGTTCTGTTGCAAAAATACTTAATCGATTTCCTCGTTCATTACGTTCTCCCAGTCCAAACGGTCCTATGATTTCACCACAGCTTCCTTGGCTATCTTGGCATTGAAGTCGCCCATTACTAATGTCAGTTCATTCTTTTTACTTTCTTCATGACGTTATTCAGATCATCATAAAATGTTTCAATTATATCGTCGGATTTGTCAGCCGTTGGTGCGTATATTTGGATTATATTGGTTTTGATGGGGAAGGTGTTAATCTGAATTAGAAGTATTCTCTCAGAGATTGGGACAAAGTTTGTAACATATCTGCTAATTTTTTGTTAAGGATAATGCCAACTCCATGTATATGTTCACCGTTAGTGTTTCCTGAGTAGTAAATATTGTGTTCGTTTATTAAGCATTGTCCTGATTCAGTCCATCGCATCTCACTGATCCCCAGAATATCTACGGATAGCCTTGTCATTTCCTTGATGTTATTGTGTATTTTACCAGCTTCGTACATGGTTTTCACATTCCATGTACCTATCTTAGTAGTTCGTCTGTAGGTATTCAAGACAGGTGTGTTTTTATTGAAAATGTAGGGATTTCGCGTGCTGACGACCTGAGAGGCCCTACTTTTTGAAGGATGTCCTCTCCTACCGGATCTTGGAGTCCGATCTCCATGATCAGTAACGAATCTATTATCTTGAGTCTGTGCCATGTTAGTTGTACTAGGGAAAACATAATGGGGTGGTTTCCCGTTGCCTTCCCCATCGCAGTCTTCTAGCCGATTAATCTGAAGTGATTGTCGCCTAGAAGTCTCTGTTGTTGGGCCCTTAAGGAAGTCATTCTTCAGTGGTCACATCACAGTGATGTCGTAGCTGCTGCCCTACGTCATGCCAGTTTAAAATTAAACCGCTAATCGTGAATAACAACTTCATACCTAATTACCAATTTGGCTTTCGTGAGCAGCACTCCACGGATGAGCAAATGTACAGAATAGCCGATAAAAAACATAGAACATTAGAAACTAAGAGATACTGCTCTGCATCGTTTCTGGACATTAGACAGGGCTTTGACGAGGTCTGGCATGAAGGTCTATTATTTAAAATAAAAAGTGTGTTACTAGCTGACCTCTACCAGATAATCAAGTTATACATTACTAACAGACATTTTCTGATGAGAATGCTCGACTAGAGCACTACATTATTTCCATTAAAATCTGGGGTACCACAGGGGCAGTGTCTTGGGCTCGCTCCTATACTTACTGTACACAGCGGACATACCTACAAGAGCCACGACAATAGTAACATATGCTGACGACACGGCCATCTTATCGACCTATTTAGACCCCACAATAGCATCACAAAATCTATAAACCTACCTAAGGGCAGTACAAAACTGGCCACAAAATGGCGTATTAAAGCCAATGAAGCTAGATCCATCCACGTCACCTTTACGCTGAGGAGAGAAACCTACCTTCCAGTAACAAACTGATGCTTTAAATACTTGGAAATCCACCTGGATCGTCGACTTACCTAGAGACATCATGTATGAACCAAAGAAAGCAATTAGGCTTAAAATACCGGAAAATATACTGGTTACTGGGTACGCGATCCCAACGTTAAATAGATAACATGGTTTTTCTCTATAAAGCAATTAAGCGACCAATTTGGACATGCGATGTGCAGCTACGGGGTTTAACAGCCAATAACACTATTGACATAATCAGAAGATTCGAGTCTAAAGGGCTTCGTGAGATCGTGAACGCCCCAAGGTACGTACCCAATGAAGTAATCAGAAGTTCAGTGAGTGAAGTTATTACAAAACGAAGTGTTTCTTATCGCGACAGACTCGGTGTATACTCGAGCACTTTAGCTAGTGATTTAACAATTATTGATAACGTTGAAATTCGGAGACTCAAGAGGTTCAAACCCTCGAACCTTCAAAATTGATTTACTTAGTACTTATGTATAATGTAATACCTAGTAAAGGTTTAGTTAAGATCTTAGGCTAAGCGTTCTGTGTTTAAAACAACTCTAACAATTACTAGCAATTACCATTTAGTAATTCTTCACGTGTCATTTTCATATATTTATAACATTTACTGAATGTTCAGATCTAAATTCTTGGTAAATAAACAAAAATTAGCTCTGCTAAAATTAAACTTTTTCTTGAGACCTTCGCCCTGGTGCTATGGAAAAGCTATTATTGAACTTGGAATACTTTCATAGTATTTTTTCTTGTTCGCTTTTATTAAGTGATAAGCTAGGAATATATGAAATACCCACATGCACGCGGCGCATTATCCTGTAAAGCTTTTCGCCCGCAGACAGGACCAAGCCGTGCGCAAACATTTCCCCCGGTGAAAGCACGCCGCGTGACAAATTTTGTCACGTGCGGCTGCTCAGCAGACTGTGCAGGGCCGTCATTGTCCGCGAATGTCTTTATAGAGGAACCACGCTGCCTAAATGCCCGGCCGGACGCGCTCATGCTTTCACTAACAATGCGCTGTCTGCCTTTGCAGGAACCCAAGCTAGAAACCATCACGCGCGAGACCATAGAAACCTTCCGGGGACAACGAACCGAGTGCAAGATCACTACCGAGAAGAAGGACTGCGGCGATCAGCTGCCCGCCGAGCTGGTGGACATCCTCAGCCAGCAAGTCAGGAGAGCACGAGAAACGGAGTGAAGGTTTGTATTAGAACTGCTTAGTTTGTTTATCTGCAAAGTAACAGGCATAGGCCAACAAATTCTCTAAAAATAAAAAGATTTGATGAATAGCTATGAAAACTATTTCAAAACCAACTTTTATTTTTGGCTTACAAATAGTCTAAGAATAAAAACTTTATCATATAAAAAATTTACATCCAACACAAATTCAGATATTACCGAATGAGGCTTAAAAATTTGTCTGTGAAGTGTTTGCTTCACCAACCAAATTCTTATCGTTCTACAAGCTACCCAATTTGAAATACAAGAAATCTTTCTCTATTCTTTACGCTCCTGTCCCTTCTGTTACATTACTTTTTTAATTTTTTCCTCTAGGCCCTCTTTGATTATTTCCGTTTTTTACATTTTGGGAGTTCTATTCCATTGCTGTCCTTAGAATCTGCGTCTCGCCTATTCTCTCAAAGATCTGCCGTATCTTCTCTTTTTGTTTTTTCCCGTTAATTGCCATAAGTTATTATACTTTTCTCTATATTGTTATATATTTGTTTTCTTTCTTTCTCTACTTATGTTTTATTCCACGGTGTCGAGCTAAATACTTTCACTGCTTGTTTTTCTTTTATTAACTTTCTACAGCGGAGCTTATAGTAGAAAGTTAATGAGATTATCATCCTGTCTGTCTGTCTGTGTGTCTGGAGACACTATAACTTCCGTTCTATTCACCCAAATCGGTTAACGGCAACCGGAAGTGACCGTTACGATTTCGCACCGCTGTAGAAAGTTTCCTTTGCGGTATTACACCGTTCTTGTTATTCGATTGTTTGGTGCATCCCCCATTTAATTCTTTTTTATGTGGAGCCCCAGGTGTGTGTAATGATCGTAACCTTTATTTATACTCCATTTTATATTTCGAAGTTATCATTTTTTTTGTCCTATTAGCAAATATACCGTTTTGCTCATATTTACCAGGAGCATTCACTTTTCTATTCATTTTCGTACCATGTGTTTTATATCGCTTTGATCTTGTGCTATAAGAACTTGGTCACCCGCAAAGTAAACTAAATATATGGTGATGTTATGCATTTTTATTTTCATACTTTTGTATTTGTTTGTTTACAATTTGTCTGTGAGTTAGAGGCTTTCCATCTGTCGCTATTCTTACAAGTTTGTCTTCTCTTATTTGAGACACGTGTTCGTTCCAGCCTCTTCTCTTTTCCCGAATCCATCTCACTATATCTGGTATGTCTTGTATTTAGGGATTCTGTCTCTTAGGGTATGTTCAGTTATTTTTCTTAGAACTCTTATTTCGGTTGTTATTTTTTTGTGATGTCAGCTCTGGTTTTGGCAGCGAATGCCATTATTGGTCGTAAATAGGTTATATATATATCTTACTCTCCCTTTGCATGTTTATTGTTCCATATGGTGTCTTTTAACACTGTAGATATTCTTGTAGCCTTGCTTATTTGGTGTCTTACTTCACAACCTTATCTCGATAAGCTGTTAGATTTACTCCCATGTATTGGAATGACCTGAATGGTTCAATTATAGCGTTGTTTACGACCAATTTACAGTGTCTATTGATATTTTCATACTCTTGATTTTGTGTACCGATATTTCCGTGTTATATTTTGTAATGGTCACATGGTAATTCTGTAACCATGTTTGTAAGTCATTTTCGCTTTCAGATATTATTTTTGCATCGTACGCATAGTAAAGTATCTTTATTTCCCTTTTAGTAGTTTTATATTCTTGACACTATTAATTATTGTATCCATTACAGGACTGAACAGCAGTAGGCTTAAAAAGTCACTCTGTCGTATTCTTGTAGCCACTGGTATGTATTCTGCCAAGCTACGGTTAATTAGCACTATTATTATCGTGTTTGTGTTCAATTTTTGTATTACCCTAATTATTTCAAGTGGAATATCATTTTCTTTCAGAATGTTAATGATACCTCCAAGTTTAATTTGGTCATAGGCTTTGGCCAAATCTATAAAATATATAAAGGCTGATTTGCTAAATTCTATGGCCTTTTCTATGATTTGTCATAATGTAAATATAGCATCTGTGACTGACCTGCTTTTTCTGAATCTCTGATGCTCTTCATTAATTGTGATGTTTTCGATGGTGCGAGTAAAAAATGTTATTGTGAGATTTAGGAGTGTTATGCCTCTATAGTTACCTGGTTGCCTCTATAATTATTTGGTTGCTTTTTGCTGCCTTTCTTAATTATAGAGATGGTTATGCTCTTTTTCAAATTTGTTCAGAACAGTTCCTGGTGTGGCGGCCTTTTCGCCCTTGAACCGCTTTATATCGCGGCGGCATGCGGACCTTTTGATATCGGCTACGTTTTGCCGTCGCACACACAAACGGCATGGGCTTTTGCCCCGCAAGATTCATGCCCCGCAGCACGGCCACTAAGGTCGTGTCTTAACCCGCATACATCACATTCATATTCATGCCCCACAGCTCGGCCACTAAGGTCGTGTCTTAGTCCGCATAAATTCATATTCGCATCCCCGCATACATTCAGATTCACGCCCCGCAGCGCGGCCAGTTCGGTCGTGTCTTAGTCCGCATAAATTCGCATTTCGCATCCCCGCAAATTCACGCATCGCAGCTCGGCCAATTTGGTCGTGTCTCAACATCCCGCAGATACCAGATCCGCAACGCAGAGGTGACCACCTTGGAATCGCCGACGAAGCCGAAGCCGAAGCCGATTCAGGTGAGCGATTTGGCAATTCATTGGTTGATATCGGTAGCCGCCCCCATCCGCTAACGCGACGGCCGTTTAAGGGACGATTTGGCCTTATCGGCTGACCTTCCACTACGGGCCGTACTACGTTTTCACACCGCACCACGAGAGCGGCTATTTACACGCCTGCCTCTTCATTTTTTGGTCCTTACTAGCCGCATCGGTATCGTATTCCACACCGCATCCACGAGAGCGGCTATTTACACGCCTGCCTCTCCAGTTCCTGTATTTATTATTTTTTGGAACAATATTGTCAATTAGTTATCTTGGTCTTTACTGCCATGTTTAAGCAGTTCACTTAGTATTTTATCTGTCCCAGATTTTTTTTACTTTTTAGCTTTCTCGCCAGCTCTATGTCTAATGATCTCTCTATTCAAGTTGTGGCTCCTTCGATCATCGTGTTTCCTTTAAGAGGTATGTCGTTATCATTATGTAGGTCTCTAAAGTATCCTCATTTATAGCATATATCTGAGAGTATTCATTTATTTCCTATTTCCTTCTTCCCAGCGTTCATCATATTTTCATTTTTTTTTTGAATATCAGAAACTTATACAGTTCTAATAAAAAAATATTGAAAACTTATTATATAATGTTAACAGCACACTTTATTAAAACTAAAAAGTGAAATTAAATAAACAAAATTAATTTAGACGTTTGATTAGTTTAGTAATAAAAATTAATTTATGTATTAGATATATCAGCTTCATTTTCACAGAAGGAGCAACATATTTCTTTATTACGCCTTGTTTTAGTGAACGTTTTAATTTAATAAATATTATGATATTGAGAAATATACAGAGAAAAAGATAAGAGACAATTACTTAAACAGGATGGAGAAGAAATTGGAAAGAGAAAAGAAAATAATACGAAATATATAGATAAAAATTGGGAAAAAGTAAGAACAATTACAGAAACAACATAAGTAGCAGGTAGAGGCAAGGAAAATAAAAGGAACAAATGGTTCCTCGAGGAATGTGATGGAATAATAGAAAAAAGAAAGGAGGTAAGACTAGAGATGTTAAAAAGTGCTTCACCAGAGAAATTGGAAAACTAGCACACTAGAAATGCAGGAAAAAGAGAAAATATAAACAATGACGGTTGCAAAAAATGAAAGATGCGGAAGCCGCAAGGAAAATTGAAACTATGCAAGGGCGAGGAAAGAAATTTAATAGAGCGTAGGCTAGAAACCATAAACAGATGGAAACAGTCTTTAGAAAATCATTAGACCCAGATGAAGACAATAGCCAAACAATACAAGAAATATGGGAAGATTAAAAAGGAGGAGACTCAATAGAACAACCTACAAAAGAAGAGGTTAAGCAGGTTCTAAAACCGCTAAAGAATTACCTAGGTTAATAGAAAACATCTGGAAACGGGAAATAATACCACGAGAATGATAAGTAGCCGTTATATGCCCAAAACGTAAAGGAGGTAACAAGACCTTGTGCATTAATTATAGAGGCATAACTTTACTAAATATAGGCACTAAGAAAATAAATAGAAAGAAAACTGAACAGCTAGATGGAATCAAAACATAATTGCTTAGAGGTTTAGACAAAGGATATCCAAGAAAGCAATAAAATTAGTGAAAATATTTTTAGTAGACGCTGGAACCAAAGTAGATTTTGTAGTCAATACTGGCTTAAGATGGGAAGATGCTACGTCAATCACACTGAAAAGAGTCATTCAAAAATATCTATTAATCTTGGGAGATAAGTTTGTAATAGCCAGTGGCAGGTGCTAGCATACATGGGTGATATCGATATTACACGTAGGGCTACAAATAACTTAAAAAATATAGTAAAATATTTGGAACAAGCAGCATCTGTACAAGGGCTAAATATAAACTCCGCGAAAATAAAATATATAATTACGGCATAAATTTGGATAGCTCTAGAAGTGTGAAATAAAAAAATGGTGAACTAACAAAGATATGAAAGAAGTTGTAAGTTCTTTAAGTGTCTATCGATAATTAATGAAAAAAATAACATAGGAAAGAACTAAGCACTAGGATTATAGCGAGTAACAGTTGTTATTATAGATTAAAAAGTATAGCAAAATAAAAGCTACTCTTAGTGAACAGTAAAATTAAAATGTGTCATACAGTATGAAAACATGTAGTTACATATGCTGCGAAAACGTGCTGCCTAACGAAAGTTAAAAGGAAACAGAAAAACATCAGGAAGATATATTGTCTGGTGAATGAAAATAAGGTATGATGAGTGTTAACTTATCAAGAAATAAGCAGAACAAGCCTATTTACAAATATTAAAAGTAAAACAATTAAATGGCTGGAGCACATCGAGCGATCGCAAGCTACAAGGAGAGTTAAAAAGATTTGAAGTAGTAAACCAAAAGGTACGAGAGAAAGGGGTCGACCAAGATTGAGATAGAAGAAGCGGAAAAAGACTTAGAAGTCGTGGGAATAATAAGGTGGAAAGAGAAGGCTTCAAATAGAAAAGAATTGAGGAAGATCATGATAGTCGTTAAGAAACAAGAAGAGTAAAATAACCTACCATTAACACAAAACAAAGAGCGACATCCTTCTGTGTATGATTTTAGGAGTATGGATAATGATCGCACTTCTGTAAAAACAGAGAATTGGGAATTCAAGGGAAATCAAGGTCTTTTATAGTCCTTAGGATCAAGAAGTAGGAGTAGTAGTAGCCTTATTTTAAATTTTCGAATTCTATAAATTTTTTGATATGGAGCAGTTTGTGTAACAATAAAACAAGGAAAATTAGGCAAATTTTTAAACGAGCGCGTAAATGCATTGTTTGCATTTGCATTTTGCTTTGATTCATAAAATATTTCAGTTGCATAGCAACAAGCGTTAAACCTAAGTACCATTAAATTGCCACTTAACGAAAATGTTTGCTGTAATTCATAGTCTTACATTATTGCAAGTTCTGGCTTTTTGTTGTTTGTGTAATTTGTGTACACTGCAGTAGTACTGGAGCGGAAAATTTTATTCAACTACTTAGAATTGTGTACGAAAATAAGCCACGCGTGAAAATCAGGAAAGAACGTTATTGAATATATTGTTTAAAGAAATAATTGTTTATCTAGAGGCTAGAACAAAGCAGAAATAAAGTGAAATTTGTTTTGTCTATAAAAAGGGGATAAATAAAACAAAAATAAAATAAAACGTGTCTCTAATGACAATTGATTATGGAGACGGAGATTTTAAACTGTAATTTATTATTAGTTAGCATCAAACATAAAGAATTTAAATGATCTTTTAGAATATGACCAAAGAAAACACGAGGACTGGGAACAAATAGAAATATGCAGTGTGTTTCAAAATACGCGTGCACTTTGTGCAATGCCTGACCGAGATGGCAGCACTGCGCCGCACACAGATCACTGGCGGCAACGGCGAGAGTGAGGACTATTTTTGATACTTAAAATGGCGACGTTTTCATTACAAGAACAGCGTGTAATCATTTGTTTTCTCCATTTGCGTGGTGTGACACCAATTGAAATTCATCGCCAGCTGAGTGAGACATGTGGTAATGGTGTTATGGATGTGTCTAATGTGTGTTTGGGGGTGGGACAGTTCAAAGAACGCAGAACGTCGTGTGACCACAAACCAAGACAATCTCGGCCTCGCACCAGCCGGTCTGAGGACATAATCAAACGAGTGGAGAAATTTGTTTTGGAGGATCGCCGAATGAGTGTGACACACATCGTCTCCAAAGTTGGCATTTTCGTGAGATCTGTGTACACAATTCTGCATGAACACGTAAAAATGCGAAAAGTGTCCTTCAGGTGTCCACAAATGCTGAGAACTTTGAAGTGATTTCTCATGCTCCCTACTCACCTGACCTGGCTCCTAACGACTTTTGGCTGTTTCCAACGATAAAACACTCTGTCCGTGGTCGCAAATTCACTAGTCGTGCCGCTATTGCATCAGAGATTTTCTAGTGGTCAAAGAAGACTCCTAAAGAAGCGTTCGCAGCGCCCATGGAATCATGGAATTGACGTTGTGAAAATGTGTACGGCTGCAGGGAGATTATGTCGGAAAGTGGTATAAGTTTCACAGTTTTCGTGTGATTAGTTTGTGAGAAAGAAATCGGAGGTGCTATAACTTGAATGCTCCTAATAATAATAGTACTAATAATATATATATATATATATATATATATATATATATATATATATATATATAAATCAAAACCCATCTACTCATAAGGGTGTAAGGTTACACTTAAATTTTCTCACAATAGCATTTCACTAAACATTGCTGTCACATAAACACGATAACTCATTCAGTTTGATACAAATTTTATTCCACTTGCTTCTATCTGCTGCTGACCTTTTGGCTTCTGGCCACGATTTTCCCTTCTTCTTCAGTATTTTTTCAATTGCATCATTCCAAGTTTGTTTGGGTCTTCCTCTCTTTCTTGTACATTGCTTTAGATGCCCAGATCATCCGTGTCTGCGATTTTTCCTCCATCCTTTGTAGGTGTCCCCACCATCTCAATTGTCTTTTCAATAAAGTCTTCTACAGGTTCAATCTTTAGTTCTTCTCTAATTGCTTTATTTCTAATTCTATCACGCTTGGTTATACCTTTTACTCTTCTCAGATATTTCATCTCAACTGCCTTTATCTTACTTCTATCTTGGTCGGCTAGCACCCATGACTCGCATCCGAATGTAAGAATTGGTCTGAATACTGCCTTGTATACCTTTATCTTCGTTTCTCTTGATATTTCTTTTTTATTGATAAGGCCTTTACTCAGTGCATGATACACTATGTTGGCTGACTCTATTCTTCTATTCACCTCTATATTTTGTTCTCCTGTTTCTTCTATAGTTACTCCCAGATATTGGAAGTTGTTCATTTGTTCTATATTTTCTTCATCTATTTGGATCTTTAGTGTTTTCTTTCATTTGTTACTACCGTTATTTTAGTTTTTGATTTATTCATTTTCATTCCGTTTTGGCTTAATACTTCGTTCCACACCTGCAAATTTGCCTTGAGTTCCTTCTCATTTCCAGATATTAACACTACATCGTCTGCAAATGCACATTCGGATATAACAACCTTCTCCATCGTTCTATATCCCTCAGACATGAAGATAATGAAAAGTAGCGGACTGAGACATCCACCTTGTCTAACTCCTTCATTTGTGTGAAAAATTTCCGACTGCATTCTTGCTTATTATCTTATTTCTTGTCTCTTTGTACATGCATTTTGTGATCCTTATTAATTTCTCATTTCTGTGTTTCTCTCTTAAGCACTTTCATATTTTAGCTCTCGGCACTCGGTCAAATGGCTTCTCCATATCCATAAATGGTAGTTAAATTGTTTTTGATCTTGCCAGAGTTCTGTTTATGATCTCTTTAATTGTGAATACATGGTTCTGTATACTTTTCCCCTTCCTAAACCCACTTTGTAGTTGTAATAACTTGGATTTTACTTCTTTCCTAGTCTCATTTCCATAATTTTTTTAAGTATCTTTATTGGAGTACTCAGTAGGGTTATACCTCTGTAATTTTGGCATTCCATTGCATCTCCCTTTTTGTATATTGGCAAAATTAATCCGATTTCCCATTCTCTAGGTATCTTCTCTTCTTGCCAGACTTTATTAATTATTTTGGGTAGTATTTGTAGTCCATTTTCTCCTATGTTTTTAATCATTTTTGTTGTGATTCTGTCATTGCCAGATGCCTTCCCATTTTTTATTTCTTTTATCGCTCTCACTAGTTCTTCTTTTATAATTTCATTCTCGTCTTCTCTTTGTTCTGTTCTATTTATTGTTTCATTTACGGTTTCTTCAGATTCTTCTCTTACGTGCTCTGTTTCTATTTCAAGCAATTCTTGAAAGTACTATTTCCATCGTTGCAAAACTACGGTCTCACTTCTTAATATTTCTCCTTTTTTATTTTTTATTGCGATTACATCTGTATTTTTGCTTTTTTTAGATTTTTTAGAACTTTGAAGAATAGTTTCTGATTACTTTTACTATATTTTTCTAGTTTTTTTCCGAACACTTTCCATGCTGCTGTTTTGCTTATCTAACTAATTTTTGACTTTAGTTCTTTGTTTTTTGTATTCTTCATATCTTTTTCTGTTCTCCTGTTTATGTGGATTCTCCACTTTACGTTCTTAATTATAACTTATTCTTTTATTTTTCTGATCACCACGTTGTTTGTTTCTTATCCTTGCTTTCTGTATATGTTCCACATACCTTTTTGGCGGTCTCCACTATTATATTTTTAAATATTTCCCATAATTCCTCCATGTCTTTGTTATCTATTTTATCTTTAATCTTCTCTATTCTCTTTTAGTGTATTCTTTAAACTCTTTTGGTATTTCTTCATTTTCCAGCTTATAAGTTCTAATTGTTTCTCTGCTTTTTGTTTCTTTCTTGGCATCTTGTGGGTTCTCTTTCTTGTATTCTTGTTTTATATCTGCTATTACAAGGTAATAGTCACTGCCTATTTCGAATCCTCATTTGACTACTTTATTACTGCTCGGATTTTCCTTTCTACAATTATGTAGTCAATACTAGAATATTCTCTCCTGCTTGGTACCGCTCTCGTGTACTTGTGTATGTTCCTGTGTTGGAATAAAGTGTTTGCAATTATTAAGTCGTGTACTACGCAGAAGGCTAGCAGTCTTCGGCCGTTGTTATTTCGTGCTTCTGCTCCTAATTTTCCAATCACTTTGTGTGTACCATTGCTTTTTCATACTCTCGCAATTAGATCTCCGCCAATCACAATGTTTCCCTTGGCTGCTTCTACTGTTAAATTTAGTTGTTCCCAGAATCTTTATCTTGTACTCTCATCTCCATTCGGATCCGTATACTGCTATGATAGTTTCAATTGTTAGTATTCTATCAGGATACTGCTTCCCATTTATTTAACTTACTTATAATATCTTTATGGAGAATGCAGCCTACCCCTGATTGCGTTCTTTTCTTCATATCTACTCCTTATCTAGCTCTTCTATTCCGCTCCTTTTCTTTTTAGTCTCTGATACTATTAGCATTTCAATTCCGGCTCTTTCAAATTCATCAGTTCCATGTTCCTATTTTTCTTCTTTATAATTTTCCATATTTTTGTCCATTGCCTCTATTGTTGCCTTTATTTCCGTCTTTACCTTTCATAGTTAGTTTTTTTGTCTATTAGTTCTCGTTATTTTACGAAACTGAGCTACTAGGGGATCTTCGTTTGGTGATATTTCGCTGACTAATTTTTTAAATGTGTGTTGTACCTTTGCTTTCCCCATTTATGTCAGAAGTTGTTTACCGTTCTTCATAATATAACCATTTTTAAATGTCTTCCGCTGACTTTAATGCACAGACAATAGCGCCGACGCGCATCACCACAATTGCGCAAGGGATGACCGGTAACTATCCTCGCACAGCATTACATCGTTCTGTCATATGGCAGAGAACAGCGAGAGTAGAAATATGGTTATTCCATTCAGTAATTACACGATAGAGGAATAACGCTCCATGGTGTGTTTTCTGTGGACATTGTCGGATGTTGGCACAGTAAAGAGCTCCATGCATTAAAGAAAAATTACGACATCGACATCACGCATGGACCAACATATGCAGAGGGTCGATGTTTTGATCTAGCGCCGTCTGATTACCACATGTTTGTCTTCTTAGAAAAGATACTGTCCGAACACAAAGTTCAGCTCGGACAGAAAGGTTTATTAAGCTATGCAGGCGTAGCTTTGCGAGCAACCAAAAAGCTTCTTTTTCGAAGAAATGAAAAGGCTTGTTACACGATACCAGAAGTCCATCGCTGTGCAGGGAGATTACGTGGAAAATGACATGTGCATTTGTCTCCATCAGTGAAAGTAAAGCTGTTATATAGACATTGCGTTTACTTTCTGATTTGCCCACGTATTTTTAATGTCATAATAAGTTTTAGGAAAATTAACGTTAATTCAATCATCTTAAGTACCTTCTAGCGTGATCAAATCCATTTGCCCTAACGAAATTATTTTAGTTTTGGAATTATAACCGTGGTGCCATTCCCTTTAAGCATCCCGTTGTTAGCTACGATCGATATCCTCAACAATATAAGAGCATTTTTAATGGTCGTAAAATTAAAGATAAATTTGTGTTTACGACAGATTTTCGTTATAGCTGCTGGTAATTCAAATAATTTTGCTCTAAATATTACGCGGCTCGCCTTTGCGAGCAGGCGATTTAAGATTATTTATCGCTCTGCGCACTGCGCATCTTCCACATGGGAATTTTGCCGTTTTCGCTTTCATTAAAAGTATTGTGTTCGCCTTCGTACCGTTCGCGTCCAAAAGCACTGCCGGTTACGCCCTACACTAAACCAAGTATTTTGTTATTTTCATTTAAGTATTGCCTTACTGCCAAAGAAGCTTCAAATTTTATAATTTTTGGCTTCTCTGTCACCACATAGTGCTCAAGAACCATTGCCACTTTGCAATAAAAGGCCATCGTTCTTGGAGGATCACAGGTATTCTGTTATATGAGAATAATCTGAGGCCGTGACTTGTTTTCCTTTTAGTTTTAAAAAAAGGTCGACGATAAGAAGAACAACACATGAATTGCATGAGTTAAAATTGCGTTTTCGAACCCTTTTAGACGGACAGTTCGGGCGTCGGCGATCGAGTTGGTGGCGAGTCGTCGGCGACTCTTAAATCGTAATGTAACATAGGAGCGCTTAAACAGATAACTTGCTATCGATTTTAGAACACGCCTCATCCCTAAATAGGTGTTCATTTAAATTGATCGTTGGTAACCTTATCGGCGACTCTCCAGCAACTCGATCGCTGGCGCTCAAATGGTTTTAGTTATTTGCATTTAATTTTTGTGTCGTTTCCACTGCAACTCGAAGGTTGCACGAACGCATGTTAAACCTAAACGGATGTTTAAATCATCAGTGCAGCCATTTTGTAACAGACCGATGATAGTTAACAATGGAATTGACATGTGGCGTAGTGATGACGTGTTTAACGGGTTGTTAATGGGTACAAAGCAATTTTGGGCTGTAATAGTTCCTTAAATGCTGTTTAACAGTTTATGAAGCTAATCCTTCGAAAAAAATGTTTAACCTATTTTTGTACGTACACTATAATATAATTAGAGAGAAAGAACAACAATATTTTTTATAGCGTATTTAAGAGGTTATAATTAGTTTCTATAGGTATTTGCGTAACAATAAGTTTTATTTATTATTTATTATATATTTATTAGAAACATAATCTCATATATTTTTGTTTAATAATCGTGCTAGGTGTTTTGTAGAACGCAATCAACTTCTAGTAGATTGTCATTGTTAATCAATTGTCAGCAAACAATGGCACTGACAAGCGTTTATGCAACCGAGAATTGTTCTTCGAAACGTTACTGCGCTGCTCCAAATGCAAAGTTAACAATTATTATTTATAAAAAGTGCTTAAGAATTTTTCGAATATTTTGCTTTTATATATATTCCTTTTTATAAGACCTCAAATCGTTATATTCTTTATAATAGGATGGAAGTTGTTTTTAATTGGACTGACAGATTTGAAAAGAATATTCAAGATTTATTTAATGCTAAAGTACATCCTTGAACAACTATAATATCCAATTTTTTTAGGATAAGTTGTTAGTCTAGTTTTTTGCTTGAAAACCATCTCTTTTTACTAATTTTTAAAATGTCAGAACCGATTTTTGGCAATTTTGTAGATAAGCAATTTTGATTTGGATGTTTACCTTTTTTTGCGCTTGAGGTATGTCTTCCTTAATGGATCCATGTTCACTGCAGCCTATGACTTATTTTAATTACCCTAATTAATTAAATTTACAACCAATCTGTAATTGATGTCCCCTGAATCAGCAGATACAGGTCCTTTACAGGGTGTGTCTGGAAATCTTCCGGTTCCAGGATTGGTTTCTCGAATGTATGTTGTCTTTTCCTGCACAGCGATAGCGCATAGGATGTGTAAGGCTGTTTCTGGTTCCTTGCTACAGAGTCTGCATGCAAAGTCACTATTAAATTTACCAATTTTCCAGATGTGTTCTTTTACAGTCGCATGTCCTGTAAGAAACCCTGTGGTTATCTTTAGCTGTGGACTACTTAGGTTAAGGAGTTCTGCAGCTCTCTTTTGGCAAGGTCCCTTATTGAAGGTTTTGCTGAAATAATGTCCTGGTCGGTTCTTTCAGTACATTCAATGATGAGTGCGTGTCATCGCCTTAATAAAGCTTCAGGCAGCACTTCATAAAATTTATAAAGCAGGTTCTGGGCCTATATAAGCCTCACTAGATCCTGCCTGGCCAGTTCATCGTTGCCCTAGATACCGCAATACCCAGGTGCCCATAACAGTTTTACTGTGTTATGTTCTGCCAATGCATTGAGTTCATTGATGCATTTAAAGCTGCCTGGCTGTCTGATATAATATAGCCCCGCTTTCTCCTGTAAACCCCCTTACTGTTTTCGAGCACACACTGTAGTATAGCGTATATTTCCGTCTGAAAGACAGAAGCGTACTGACCCAGGGAAAAGCTTAGCTGTACGCTGGGAGCCTCACCATATATTACAGCTCCGGTACCCTTCTCGGTTTTAGAACCATCTGTGTACCAGATTAGGCTACCAGGTGCAATTGTCTGTCTAAAAGTCTCGCTCCTATTTCGATCCTGCATAATCACCTCGAATAGAGAGTTGCCACATATTTTTGAGGTCATGTAGTCCGTCCTCATTTCAAGCAGAGTGTCTCCAGACTGTAAATTATTCTTGTATGACCTGCACCTGCGTGTGTCTTGTATAGTAAATGATACAGCCTGTAGTGACCTAATCTTGTCTCCCCCTGAATTACTATGTGCAGAGGGTAGAAGAGTCTCCATTGCTGCAGTGGGCGTGGTTCCCATCGCCCCTGTAATGGCCAAACAGCCAAGTCTTTGTACCTTGCCTAGTTTTAGTTTGGTGGTTTCTTGTGTTACTTTGGACCACCAGGCTAAACCTGAGTATGTAAGAGAGGCTCTAACCACTCTGGTGTACCACCAGTGCACCATACCTGGTTTTAGCCCCCACGACTTGTCGTACATCCGTCTGACAACTGCTAGAGTTGTCACCGATTTGTCGACCACTTTCTCAATATGACAGTTCCAAGTAAGTTTAGAATTGTCCACCTTCACTTTTATTTAAGATTCTCTATTTAATATTAACCCTAAAGTATTGTACATGGCGACAAACGCTTGTTCTAGTTTTACCATAATGGCATTTACTTTAGTATTTTGTTTTTCTGTTCTTTTAAAATAGGCACTTCATTTTTTTAGTGATAGTGGTAAAAATTGCATTCAATTTTTCTGCAATGGTATTCCGGATAACGTTAATATTTTGCAAGAGCAATAGGGATTTTCTCTTTTTGTTTTAATTTTTGCATGTCTAGGAGATGGATTGGTTCGAAGAGAGGCGTTTTTTAGATCTTCGAACGATCTTTGTAGAGAAGATATGTAAGGGCCATTCGGAAAGAATTCTATGCTTTGTTATCAATTATAAACACGCGTAGATACAAAACCTTTATTATACATATTAGAAACTTACATATTACAATAGTATATTACTTTTCGACATAATGCCCTTGCAAATTGACGCACTTCTCTAACGTGGTACAAGCTTTTAAGCTTTTAGCGGGTGCGTCCTTTAATTTCTCTTGAGCGAGTGCTTGTCGTAATTTCTACGTAATTCAGGTTTCTTTACTTAAATGCTGGGAAATTGGTATGGGGATGTAAAAATGAAATATGGCAGTACTGCAAAATAATTTATTCCATAGTAGTGAACAATTAAGCAGCAACACTCCAAAAAATGAAACGAAAATTCAATTTATTATATTTTATCGATCTATTTGTCAAGATCTTGGGGTAAATGCTTGATGTTTGATATGAAGATAAAGTGCTTTTGGGTGTCGGGGTCCATTTCATCGTTGTCATGTAATATTTAGAGTAATATTACAGATTTACTTTTTCGAATTGGAAAGCAGCGTTTCGTGCTTTTGGAATCTAAAAGGACAGAACTCCACATCCTTGTTTTTGTCCGGCAAAAATTCTCTTGGGATTTCAGCTTTTTTTATTGTGCCAGAGTGTACACTTGTGTACCAATTGTCGATGGCCAACTTTCGGTTTGAAATTTCTATCGAAGTGGATAGACGCTTTACAATATTTGTTGAGGAATTTAAGGCCGCAAATGGCCCATCTGGTTGTTTTCCGCAGTATATTTTTAGATCGTGTGTGTAAAAACATCAGATAAAGTAAACCTTTATCTTTTATTTTGCTTCTTTATTGGGAATGTATTGAGTAAAACTACATCTAGTCAATTGTAGTATATTTGATCAATTTGAACACCAACCTGCAGTTTTCGACGAAAGCTTAGGAAAGCTTACAAATCTCCGCCAGTTTTTCAACCTTCATCCTTTCGACTCTATTTTTGTCATCAAATATCAGGCAATGACTAATGAAGATAAACCTCTTCTAACTTATAACAGCTCTTGCTGTTGCTCCCAAAGATTTTTTATACCGATTAAATATAGTAGACCCAAGTATGCCATAAACTCGCTCCTGTCGATATTTCCACAACCCCGATTACCAGAATATCAGTGGTGAACTCTCAGCTGGTCAGTATGCAGATTTCTGTACTTCAAAACATCGTCAGCCATAGGGATGTCGATAATTTTGAAGTACGCATCATGTTGGTTTTCAGGACTACGAGTTGTTGAGTAACGCAAGTAGGTACTTTGACTATGTTCATTCTCTTGTTTTTTTAAGAAACACGGTATTCGGTCTTACATCATTTTGTTGATTTATTTTTTCTAATGAAAAATTATTCATTAAATTCTTTTGAAAGTTCTTCTTTTCGGTAGCACTTGTCCTTCCGAAAACTCGCTCTCATTTGAGGAGAAATGATCAAATAAATGTTCAACAATATCTTCCAGCTTTTTTTGAGTTAGAGGCCTGCGAGTTATAACGCGAAATGTCTAAAATGCAAAAATACATTGGACTATGAAGTGCACGACAGAAATGTGAAAGAAACCAGGGAAAATGGTATAGGTAATGTACTTACAAATGCTCAACTAAAACTTCATAAAATATCTGGTGATAATAAACACTTCTGTGTACACCCGTCGGCTTGGAGTTTAGAGAGAAACTGATTTTGAAATAAGTGAGAGCTCTGTGTAGAGGGGGGGGGGGGATTTTGCGCATTTGTCGTAATTTTGTCGTAATTTACAACAGCACGCCCATTGAAAGATTACATTACTTCTACAAAAGAATCTCGCTAGAGAATGAAGTCGCCTTATAACACCATCTTGAAGCGTAATGTCGTCGTCAAAACAATTTTATGTATATAATGGATCTTTTGTGAGTGTCTTACAGACGTACAATACCTTCACTTGTTACATTTTATTCGTCAACATTACACATTTTGCGATGAATGCCAGCTGCTGAAAAGTTTTCGCACACAGAAATAGTATTACTGCAAGCATTTCACATTTTATGAGATTTTTTTATATGCCAGCGTTTATTTTCGATTGATGTAGTTAATGAGTAAACTGCAAATCCAACTTTCTTTATTCACTAAACTTACGGCGTACAGCGCCACAACGAGCCCGATATACCCGCCTTTTTTATTGCTCATGTGCCAATGGAGTTTTTCCTAATTGCCCTCACAAAAGTCTCTTTTAAGCAACAACTATGTCGATGACGTTGTAGACAATGCTATCTTCATTATTAATAGATCAACTAGGCGACAACTGTTTTCTTAGATTTTTTACCATTTCCATAAATAGTTTGTGTTGTAATGTTCTACGGCAGTGGCCTTAATATTTCTGCTGACTTTTAGGACCTAGTGCCAGCATCCGAATTCGGTAGTATCCATAGTAGTGCACATCTTCAAGTTAATTGTCTTGAGAGTCTCACTTTTTTAAATATTTATACCATATAAAGACTCATTTGCGGCCGTTGTATGTAACATTAGAATAAGATTGAGTATACCTTGATACAACAAAATATTAATTCGTAAGTATGAATTATAAAATGTTTAACAAAAAAGAATATCACAAGAACAGTTTAAATTGGGCTATTAAACATTATAAAAATAATAATAAACTGCCATTTACTGGTGCAGGTTTGGTTTTTTATATTGTACCACATGCTTTCTTCATCATTTATTTACGTCCACTTTATCTTAAAATGGATAAATTCCTTTAAGAAGAAGTGTTAACAATCCGCAAATTATTTCACCAAATTTCATATGCAAAAGTAAAGTAAGATACGCATATATAATACCAGTGTACGACAAATAAATACATTCGCTGCTGAAATCAGAGTTGACATCCCAAAAACAAAATTAATTCTATGAACAACCGAAGTGAAAGTTCTAAGAAGGATAACTGGGCACCCTAAGAGGCAAAATACCAGATGCGGTAATTCGACAAATATTTCCAGCATTTTGATTGTTTTGAATGTATCTGCTCTTGCATAATACTATATGTAAATGTAAGCCAAACTGTCATTTTGTGTACTCTTACCTCGGTTTCTCTTTTTATTACACCAAATAATCTTATTCAGACACTGATATTTTTGTGGCTTTGTTATCTTTACCCTTAGATAATCGAGGCTTGCTACTTGTTTAACAATTTTTTTCTATAACTCCAATATTTATACAATCTGCCAATTAATATTAGGCTATAAGTATTCTATAGGACTAAATATAGGCAAATGAGTACAATGAGACATGTGGGATAGAATTCCAGCGAAAACTCCCCTTACAATGTTTTAATATAATATTCATGAGAATGAGAAGTACAATGTTGTGAAAGATTAATATACAATGACAGTTAGAATCTAGTAGGTAGATCAGATGGCTTAAAACGCTTGAGTCTTTTGGGTTCGTTGTTATATTCCATAAGGTGCTGCACAGAAGGGTTGGGATGAGTGAACAGTCTGTCTTTATATCTCTCACTGAGCTTTTTAATTTCACTTTTCACTGTGGGAATTTGTAGGTCACTTAAAATCACATTATGAGGGACGTACCATGGCGCGTCAACGATCATTCTGAGTACCTCGCTTTGGAAGCGATCAAGCATAGCTAAGTTGGAGGTAGCTGCAGTACCCCACAAGGAGATCCCATATGTCCAAATGGGTTTGAGAACTATTTTGTAAATTAATAGTTTATTTTCTAATGACAAATTGGATTTTTTGCCGATAAGCCAGTATAACTTTTGGAGTTGAAGTCCGAGTTACTTGCGTTTGGTGAATATATGATTTCTCCAGGTCAGTCTCCTATCTAAATGCAGCTCCAAATATTTAACTGTCTCTGTATGTGGTAGTTGATGACCATTGAAAGTTACTGGAGAACAGTTATCTTTTCTCATAGTGAATGTGATGTGTTGTGACTTAGATTCATTCACTTTGATTCGCCATTTACTAGCCCACAATCGAATTTTGTTAAAGTGAGCCTGAAGGTATCTTGAAGCAGCTAGTGGGTTGATATGAGAGGCTAGAATAGCCATATTATCTGCGTAGGTCGCAGATGTCGTTAGACGAGATGTAGGTAGGTCTGCTGTGTAGATCAGATACAATATTGGACCCAAAGCACTGCCCCGAGGGACGCCAGAGGAGATGGGGTGGATGTTTGTAGTTTCGTCTTTATATTTTATTAAAAGTGCCTATTTGTTAAGTAAGATCTCAGGAGTTCGAACATCTGGTAGGGTAATTGTTTTTTGAGTTTGTAGCATAAACCTAGATGCCAGACTCGGTCAAAAGCTTGTTTGACGTCTAGGAACGCTGCAGAACAATACCTTTTTGCCTCCAGGTCTCTGTATATCTTGTCAGTTATTCTGTGCACCTGCTCCACAGTGCCATGTTGTTTGGGAAAACCAAATTGATGTTTAGGAATTAGTTGTTGGTTGTCTAAAATTGGCATTAATCTGTTCAGAATCAGCTTTTCAATGATTTTGCCAGAAGGTGGAGACTTATGGGTCTGTATGACGTAATTTTCGTTGGTGTTTTACCGGGTTTTAAAATCATTATTATTTGTGCTGTTTTCCATTGAGTAGGGAAGTATCTGATTCTGAGAATAGAGTTATCCAAGTGGGTAAGGGCATATATAGCTTTAGTAGGTAGTTCTTTGATGATTGTTCCAGTAATCAGGTCGTACCCTGGAGATTTTTTTGTGTTAATCTTCTTGATTTCTTCTTTTATCTCGTTAATGGAGAAGGGTTTTATCGGTAGACTCATTTGGTACGGTGACTCTAGGAATTCCACAATTTTGGCCTCTTCGTCTTGGAGTTGACAAGGGAAGGGTATGAATACTTTAGTTAGATATTCCGCAAAGGCCTCTGCCTTGTTTTTATTGCTGCGGGCTCAGCTTCCGTCTTCCAGCAGAATAGGGGCTACGTGTGGAGTTGGTCTTTTAGTTTTCCGCGTCGCTTTCCAGAGCGAGTAGTTAGTTTGCTCATTAGCGCTGAGGTTTTCGAGGTATCTCTGTATTTCATGATTCTTATGTTGGTTAAGAAGATTTTTTATATGTTTGCTGGCCGTATTATATTCTCGTTTGTCTTGTTCCGACCTGGTTAGTTAGCCACCGTTGCCTGAGACGGCGTTTTTCTCGTATTTTATCCTTTATGATGATAGGTGTATTGTTGTGATGTGAGGTGATGGACAGTTTAGGAGTAGCATCCCATGCTACATTTTGGATAAGTTGAGTAAGCGAGGTTACAGCACTTTCAATGTCATATTCATTTTTTAGTGTAACATGTAGGTCTAACTGGTATTCAAGTCTTCGTCGGAAGTATTCCCAATCAGTTCTTTTGTTATGAAGTGCAGGTTGAGGTAGAACCTGCGTTACGAGTGAATTTAGAATTATTGTGATGGCCGAGTGGCCAGCTGCTAGGTCAAAGCAGGATGAGACCGTGCACTGTCGAGTGTTTATACCCTTAATGATTCCGTTGTTTAATAATGGCTCCTTATATTTCTAATACACATCGTATAGGTTCTTTATACCAGTGTACCCACGCAGTCGAGGCACTTGGCTGCGGTGAGGACCAGCTTATGTTCAATTTTGAGCTCAACTGTCTAATGGGTGCCTACTCAGTCACTAAAAATAATTTAATATTTAAGTTCACTTCAAATAAAGGGTGGTCAATCGCTTCGTGCCACAGACGACAATAAATAAGAGCCTCAACCTCTCAGTTTGTGGGTATTACCCCGAGGCAGGGCGTAGAGTGTCGTCGTTATTTATTATAGGATGTTCAATGATTTGCTTTATCGCAGATATTGCATTTGTGCACAAATGGGCTTAACAAAATTCTGTTGGTGGTCACATATTGGGGTTTGATGCTGGAGTTTGTATTGAATAACTCTTGTTAATTTTAGTATACCGCTGAGCAGAGATAAATGCCTCTATAGTTGCTAGATATTGCTTAGTGACTCTTTTTAAAGATAGTTATAACAATATTGGTTTTAATTCATGCATAACACGTGCCTTGACGAATATTTTCTGTATTATTATGTCATTTTGTAGAGCTAATCCTCCATATTTTAACATTTCGCTAGTAATACCATTTTTGTCTTGAGACTTTAGAATCTTAAGATATGTAATATTTTTTTGCTCGGCCTACACCATTGCTTTTTTTGGTTACTGTTTTTCTATAGTTGGTACAGTATTTCTATAGTATAAATTTGTAAAGTGACTAACTCTCTTCCTCACTAATTTTCGATCCGGCCACGGTTTACCTTTTGGTATTTTGTTTTTGATTACGCACTAGTCTCCATATTTTCTTGTGACCCACAAAAGTTGTAATTTATGTCTTCTGTATGTTGTTTTTGTATCTGGAAATGTCTTTTTTTGCCAAACCGTAACTTTTATTACTTTTATTGATTTTTTAGCGTCCAAAGAGTGTGTAACAGCTTCTATTATATTGGTCTTTACTTTTTGTCAAGCATTATTAGTATCGTTTTGATTTTGTACTTTGTCGTTTAGTATTATATTGTCTTTTGCTGTTTTTATTTTTCTGAAACTCTTTCTCAATCGCACTTGTATACATATGTTGTTGTTGCTTTTGTTTTAGTATTTGTATTCAAAATTTGTCCAACATTAATTTGTGATCGCTGAATTCAATATTCTTGTATCAACAACTGGCGTCGGATAGATACCTCGGTTTGTTATAATATAGTCAACGATCGAACTTTTTCTTTTTATATTCTTTTATATTCAAGAACAAAGAAGGCTTTAGCTTTAACTTGTTGTAAGTGCAGAATTCGATTAGTAATTCGTCATTGTGTAATATTATAAAGTTTTTGGTTTACAATCCTCTGGAGCACACACATAAAATATAATGAGTTTGGAATTGTAAGGCTTGATCTTATCATTATTTGGAGGCAGTTTTATATGCTATGATAGACTGCTCGTACTTTTTATTTATGATAATGCCTGTCTTTGTCTTTAAGCTCTATCTTACAGCGCTATGTATCAAGATGTAGTAGTCTTAGAATGTTGTCTTCATTCCTTTTTTATTTCTGGTAATCCACAAACATCTGCCTTGTGTGCTCGCATTTTCATGAGCGATTCTTAATCTCTACCATTCCATACGGCCGTACCTTTCGGGTGTAGATTCTCCCGAGTTTTATTTTCATTTCGAACCGATTTTGTCTACATAAAATCTATCCGGTTCCGAAACTGTGATGTATTTCTATTCTATTCTTTTTATAGTGGGCAGTGTGCTAGCCTGTTCTATCACTCATCTCCTTTTGACGTGCTTTGGTGCTCACAACAATGATTATTAGTCCATACAGTCATAGTTACGTATATAGTTACGAATTAATTTCGTTTTTAGTTGAAGATGGTTTTTGAAAACGTAGTCACATAATTGAGTTATCTGTTCCACATTGAAACTACAAATCATTAACTAATTTTTCCATCTCAATCAACATTTATATAATCATAACTGCAATACTACAACACGTAGAGGTGATGTATTAAAAATACGAAGATATTAATTCACAACAAACAATACGGTACGTAGAACATTACAGTTTTTGATAGCCTTTTTATTACTTCCTACTGTTTTCTATGTAATCATTTTTTTAATACCGATATTTCTATTTTTTTGTTAAATCATTAACATACATACATACATATAATTATTAGCTTTATTAGATTCATTCTGCCTACTTAATAATTGCTATGCTACATCTTATTTGCTTTCTTTCATTTATAGATTACAGTTGCAAGGTGTTATAATTGGTTAGAAAGGTCTACTAATGCAGCGCCTTTCATTTTTGAAGATTAAAAGAAGGGTTCTGGTTCTATCCGAGGCGGTAAGTGCAGACGGTGGTAGGGCAGCAATGTGGTCGTCTTAGAGTAGTCCAGCAGCAGTCATCTGTGTTCCTTTTCTTTGCTTTAAAAGGCTTATTTTAAATGTAGTTACGGAAAACTAATTATTTGACTTTTTATTTTTAATTATCAGTGCTTGAAACTTGCAATCGGACAGCTGTATAAAGCAAGTCAAATTAGTATTAAATTATTTTATTATTATAATCTTATAACAAATATAATCTGCTTATTATACTAGTTGAGAAAAAATCATTATAATTCTCTTACACATAAAATTATCTAGGATTTAAAACGTTTTAACATTTTAATTATATTATTGTTGTGTAATGGTTGAATGAATAAGTTATTAGAATGGAGAGAGAGTTTATATTTGTACTTAAACAATAATTTTTTATCACTTTCCGCATTGATGCATTAGTAATCAGATTAGATTAGATCAGAGTGCATTAACAATACATCCAGAGAACTTTTATTTGGAATCTTGGCAAGATTTATATGTTAGAATTACTAGGGTAATTACAGTGAATTAATAAGTACCGTAGGTCTAACGAGACTTGCGAAGTAATAGTTTATTTTTTATTTCAAATTGTCACTTCTTGCTTAGTAACCATTACACTTGATTCAGTTTGATGCTAAACTACAAGGGAAAATATGTTTTTGTATTGTGAGCCGCTGATCTAGATGTGTACACAAATATTTTGCATATTTAGTTTGCGGAATCACTGTATTATTAAACGGAGTACAAATAAGTCTCTGTCGTTTTTTTTATCAAACATTAGGCATTTATTGTGAAAGAACTGAACCTTATGTTTTATTCAAAGTATTGTCCATCACTAGCCACTCTTTTTTCCCATCTTTCTAGCAGGATACAGATACCGCGTCCGAAGAACGCTTCATATTTTGAGGTTGTCCACGAATCGACCGAATTTTTGGTATTTTTATATGATGCGAAGTGCTGCTCAGCCAGGCTATGTGCCATCGATCGGAACAAGTGATAATCGGAAGGTGCAATGTCTGGTGAATACGACGGGTGGGGTAGAACTTTTAAATTGAGTGTTTTGTCGTGCCTGGAGGAGTAGTGGGCGTGTTTTCCTTAAGTGCTTAACTCAATCTCATCAATCGTGTTCGGTAGGGAGCCCCAGTAATGGTTTCGTTCGGTTTGAGCAACTCATGATACACGACACTAAGCTGAGCGATGTTGAAGCATGGCTACGTAGTCTTCATTATTTCCTATTCTTTGAGTTATCATATCCATCTTTTATCACCAGTGAGTATACGATACAAAAAACCCTTTTGTTTATGCTTGGCAAGCAGCATTTCACATGTGCAAAATCTACACAACCAACGTTTCTTGGGTTCAGTTTATATGGAACCCAATTTCCTTGCTTTTGAATTATTCCCAACGATTTTAAATGATGTGAAGTTGTTTGTTCAGTCACTCCTAATGTAAGTGCAAGTTCTTATTGCGTTTGGCAGGAATTTTTCTCCAATAATGCTTCCAATTCTGCGTCTTCGTGCACTTTTGGCCTTCCGCCACGTTCTTTGCATTCGACGTCAAACTCACCGTTCTTAAACTTATGACAACTTCTCTCACTTAAAGCAGCCTCACCACATGCTTCTACAAGCAATCGATGCGCCTCAGCTGCAGATTTCTTCAAATTAAAGAAGTAAATCAAAAGTTCCCGCAAATGACGCTTATTCGGTTGGGCTTACTGGTTGGGCCATCTTTTGTCAAACGGCGGAAACTTATTTGTACTCCCTTTAAATATTATAATTAGACATGTTTTTCTTTTCAATGCAAACATAACATGCGATAGTTTAGGATTGTTAACTTAAACCTTTCAGGTTCGCAGACGCAACAACAGGGTTGGTATCTGAAGCGAGTATGGTTATATCACAAACAAATGTGACTGTTAAATTGATCGTGGATCAGCTGTTTAGAGTATATATAAAATTTGGACCAGCAATCTGTACTAAGGAACTTCAAAGGCAACATATAATTCTGACAGCTCAACTTTGTTCAACGAAAAACCATCCCAAATTTAATGAAAAAGATGCGGTATTACTTTTTCGAGCTTAAAACGTAAGTCATCCTGTTAGGCTTTGATTTGGTTAAGGTTGATCATAATACGACGTGTAGTCAAGTTTATAACACCTATGACTGACTAGGAACAGATAGAAACATGCAGTTTGTTTCAAAATACGCGCGCACTCTTTGTGAATGCGTGACGGAGACGGCAGCACTGCACGGTACACAGAACTATAGCGACAGCGGCGAGAGTCAAGACTATTTATAATACTTAAAATGGCAACGTTTTCATTACAAGAACAGCGTATAATCATTTGTTTTCTCTATTTAAGTGGTGCGATACCGATTGAAATTCATCGCCAGTTGAGTAAGATATGTGGTGAAGGTGTTATGGATGTGTCTAATGTACGTTTGTGGGTTCAAAGAAGGCAGAACGTCGTGTGACAACAAACCAGAACGATCTTGGTCTCGCATCAATAGATCCGACGATATGATTAAGCGAGTGGAGAAACTTGTCTTGGAAGATCGCCGAATGAGTGTGGAACACACAACAATGTTGGCATTTCTGTGGGATCTGTACACACAATCCTAGATGAAGACCTGAAAATGCGAAAAGTATCCTCCATGTGGATGCCACGAATGCTGACGCACGACCGCGCGTGCCGTGTTGATTTTTCATGCTCCCAACTCACCTGACCTTGCTACTAGCGACTTTTGCTTGTTTCCAACGATGAACGACACTGCCCGTGGCTCTACTGTATCAACGTTTCTCCATTGGTCAAAGGAGATTCCTAAAAAAGCGTTCGCAGCGGCTATGAAATCACAGTCGACGTTGTAAAAAACGTGTACGGCTGTAGCTAGATTACGTCGAGAGGTGACACAAGTTTCCCCAGTTTTCGTGTAATTAATTTATGAGAAAAAACCGGGATGTTTTATAAGTTGAATACAACTGGTACGTGGTATTGTGCGTATTCATCGCTTGTGTTGCTTTTGTATACGGCACTCGTTAGTAAGTTATTTAGGTTTGTGAACGCTGGCCATAATTAGTTTGCATTTGTGAATATGCTTGCAACATTTTGCATGAGTTGCATTATAGGTAGCTAAATTATATAATAATAATATTAAAAATAAAATATAATCTCAACTTGCTTTACGGATTTTTTTTGTTATGTTGCACTTTATATTACCAGCATTCGAATTTATCGTAAATGTAATCAATACCAGGCATGCACTTCGTTTAGATGCACGAACGAAATAAAATATTGAAATGACTTCCGTCTCTTACTTTCACTTTTTCATATTTAATCTTTTTACCAGAATCCAAATAGTTTCATTTTAGAACTACATATCTGCCAACTGGATATATTTCGTTTCCTTTTGCTATTTCCTTATATAAGACATAATGATTAATTTTGTATTTTTTTAAAAGGAGATAAGTACAAGTTTTAATGACAAAAATGGTAGTAAAAAAGAATAAATAAGTTTGGTTAATACAGGGTGGAACAGAGAAGCGCATGTTTTTCACAATTGAATAACTGAAACCTGGTTTTATTAAAAAAAAAACTTACATTCAGTAATAGTACTTTCATTGCATTTTTGAAATCTATATATACATACCATCTACATACGTTAATTAGGTTCGAAAAATAATTTCTTGCTGGACACAAAGTTGGATCCTCTCCTGAAAGTTAGGCACGGTTCTCTCCATGTTATTCGGTATAGCTTCACTTCGGAGGAATGGAAATCTTGAGGTCATCGACTGTGCGGGACTTCTTTATGTATACTCTTGATTTTTTAAGGGGCCGCACAAAAAGAAGTCACACATCGACAAATCGGGTGAGCGAGAGAGCCAAGGAACACCGAGAAATGACATGTCCTGGGAACATTGGTCGAACCACTTGCATGAATGCCCTCGCCGTGTGATCTGTCACTATCCTGTTGGAATTACATTTCCCTCATCTTCACTCGGCACCTTTCAAGTTTTGGACGAAGAAAGTTGTTTAACATTTCGACGTAGCCCGCTGATGTCACAGTAACTGCAGTTCCTCCCTCTTCAAAAAAATAAGATCCAACAATCCCTATCTTAGAGATGCCGCACTATACTGTTACTTTTGAGCTGTGAAGAGGTTTTTGGTGTAGTTTGTATGGGTTCTCCGACGCCCAGTACCGACAGTTCTGTACATTAACCTAACCATCTAGATGAAAATGGGTTCATGAATACTGTGACATCTGCATCTTCTATAAGAATACCGTCTATTATGCGATAAAATTCTCTGCGCTGCACAAAATCTCTTTCACTTACCTGCTGGACAATCATTAATTTGTACGGGTGCAATTTAAGATCATGTAAGATGCGATGAAGCAAACGACGTGTCATACCCAGCGATATAGCCTGTCGCCTAGCGGATCGTTTCGGACTAGTAAGAACTGCCGTTCTCACTCTGTCTACATTTTCCGAATTTTGAACTGAACGAGAAAGACCAAGTGGTTTCTTTTTCATCACAGATCTAGTACTTCTAAACGTTGCAACCCATCGGACTATAGTGTTTCTATCTGGGACTGCATCTCGACGTCCGGCATTAAAATTTCGACGAAAAAGACGTTAAACCGTGACCACAGAGTCATTGTTTCTAAAGAACTTCTCGGCAGCGAACACACGATGCTCTACGCTCCATAGCGACTGAAACTGCACTGTCTGAGCAGTCTGACAACAGTCGCTCAAGGTCAATGTCCCTACTCGTCGCCGAGTACTAGCGGTTCAAAAACCATGCGTTTCCTCTGCTCCACCCTGTATAATGTCCTTTAATTGTGTATGCAGGAGTTTGCGGGTCGTTCTCTAGCGATATGATAGTTATTTTGGTCAATCCGAAATGTCTCTTCTTATAGAAATGAATAGCTTCTTTTCACGTGCGATATGGGCACAAAAGAATTTGGTATATTGCAAGATCTGCTGGCGCCTTTCAGTGTTTTTAAGAAGAGGACGTTGTCAAATGATTTAATTGTACAGCTAGCAATAACAGACTGAATGAATGGTACCAATGACTTAATTACAGTATCCTAATCCATTGTATTAGATTTTCATTTGTACCGCGACAATCACGTATGAACCAGAAGAAGTCGTCTGTTTATGAAACGACTCAACTTACAAACATGATGGTTTTAGTAACTGAAAAAAAAAGATTATCATAAACACTGGAAAATTAACTTGTGGATTAAATATTTATTTTATCAAAAAAACCTTCTTTGCTTCTATGATTTTCGGCATTTTTTCGATTCTTATTGGATTGCTGGATAGTCTAAAAAACTTTTAAGTATTGCTTAGGATTGTTGTCTTGCATTATCACAAATTTCTTCCCGATTAATCACAATACAAATGGTAGGGCGTTTTCCGTTAAAGTTTATTTTATACTGTTTTTTCCCATGATGCTATCAACTTTTATTGAATCCTTCACACCAGCCAAAAAGAAGCACCCCTACACCAACACAGACCTACTTCCGTTCTTGATAGTCAGTACGATAGAATTCTGGATTATCTTTTCAGTCTTATATCGACGCACAAAGATTTTTCGTTTCTGGCTGAAAATTTTAAATTTGGGTTTGTCTATAATACGTTTTGCCACTACTCAATTAACAAGTGTCCACTTTAGCCTTATTATCACACAGTAACAACATTTTTTTTTTTTGGTCGCAATACGATCATGAAGCTCTGAAGACGCCGCTTTATTGTGCTGGCTGATATTGTTTTATCACTTTCCCGGTTAAAATTCGTAGCAATATCTGGAGCAGTTAATCTTTTATTTCGCTTACCCATCAGTAAAGGCTGGTTTTGTAGTCAAAATAAAATATGAAATTAGACAAAAATAAATTAAAAACAGGCACTTTTCAGGCAAAAACAATCTCATGAATATGCCGAAGCACAGAAATGAAAATCGCTAATTCTTGGAAGTTTTCTTTATATTATTTTTTTATTTACACATAAAAAGAAAGCGTTATTATGTATTTTTTAAATTATTTTCTTCCATCAGTCAAAATGTGTTTATGTTGTGAAAATGAACGTTCCACATCACAAGAAGTGATGCGCACGCATTTTAAATAGGATACTTCGTTAGGGGACAAGCTATCCATTATTCCTACACCCTCTTTCCCAAGGGCATTTTTGATGTTGTTAATATTTTTCAACTTCGGTTTTTTCCAGAACCATAACAGTTTTTTGACGATTTTTTTTCCCTTGACTTCAAGAAAGTTCAATTGATCCACTAATTTCGTGCTCTCCGTGAGGGGTAGAGATGGATCTTCCAATTGTTTAATTAAACCTGAAAGATGGCTAAAATGGGCTCCAGCTTTGGCATCTTTTAGAATTAGGCCTATGTCTTTGCACCCCGATTCTTCCTTTTCCTCGCACAAGCGATCTACAACTTGCGAAGAAAATAAAAACAATTAAGGTTTAGAACAGATCTAACATTTATTTAAAAAATAATTTGAATTTACACCTTTTTAATTTCTCCAAAATTCTTGTTGTAATGTAGAGCCGCTTACTACTAAGTCGCGAAGCATATTTTTAAAGGTAGCGCACCTACTGGGGGCTTTTAGAAAAACTTTCTTAATTACTGAAATTAGAACATTGACATCGGGGAAAAATTTGTAATATCTTTCGCCACACGATCCATGCCATGGGCTAAGCACGTTAAGTGTATCATTTATTCATAAAAAAATGTTAAAGCTTTTCCTGTGTTTACCATGTATGGGGCTGCATATTTTTCTAATGAAATTAAACGGAATGACTAAATTAAATCTGTATAGTTAGTTCTTTTAAAATCTACTTACTTAATGCCGAGCTATCGAGGCATGATTTGCAGCATCCAAAAATTTGGAGAAAGGCCACCAACTAAAGCATTTACAACATAACGACAAGAGCGTCCGTGCTACCATCAATCGAAAGCCAAATAGGATTTTCACCTACTTCCTCTCGGCTGGATGTTATTACCTGAATATTTTAGAAAAACATTGTTTTTAGTACCATCTTTTTTTCTAAGCGTCGATTTGTCCGGTATTGTTTTTGATGTATATTTTGCTAAAAAATTGCTATATACGGGTTTTGATAGCTTGGACTAAGGAATATTGGCAGTTACCAACGCCATGCAAAGACCTTTGGACAATGTATGCTGGTCCAATGATTTCTCTTGCATAGTAGTCAAAAGCGCTTGTGCTGGCTTTTCGAGGTCTCTGCATCTTTAGTTCGTTTGAGATGCCCGGCCGAGCCTGAACGCTGATCTACGTGATACTTTTTTTTTACAGGAAACCGAAATAACAAATAGAATTAATGAAACGGTTACTCAATTAATTGATATGGTGTTTGCGTATTTTAGAATACTCAGATACTGCAAGTGAAAGTCAGACTTAAAAAAATGCAAATGTACACTTAGCTTTTTAGTACAGATTTACAAAAAATAAATTTTCCGTCAGTTGTGTAGACATCATTTCCAGAAATCCATTGTCTCAGACACGAACTACGTCTTTCTTTATCTTTCGGCATTATTCGACAAAAAATATTTCACAAAGAAATGCGAATAAAGACAAAACAGAATTTCTCAACACTCACTTAAGCAACCGCACTGCTCGACACAGATAAATACGGCAGAACGCAAAATGCAACTTTGGCATACTGATTTCTGTTTGCAACAGATCGAGCACTTCTTGGAAAAAATGTTTACTTTATGAAGGCAGTAACTCATGCCTAAGAAGGCAGTAGCAAAGCACGTGCTCGCTTGTAGACAATGTGCCTATTAGCTCGTTTTAAAATTCTGAGAAAAATTTTGCATCTTCAATTTTTTAAAAATTGTCGTTACATACCGGAAAAACGCACATATTGTTATAAATTGTCAATTCAGGCAAATTTTAGGTAAAATAGAATGTCTGTAGAAGCACTCTCACCCCTGAGAACGAATTTATAATTTATATAATTTATTAAAGTACCAACATTTATTAGCAAAATAAACAGGCAAAATAGACAAAATCCGGCTTTTACTCATCAGTTTGATGAACTGATCCTGCATCGGCTGTTACTTGTGATTGCTCAGAGCGATGGCGATCCCTAAAACTTTCTATCTCTTTGTAGCATTGTAATGTCAAAGTAAAAACTCTTAATGTTTTTTCAATATTACTCAATGATAGCCTTTCTCTATGTAAAGTGAGAATGGCAAGTAAGTAGCAAAATACATTATGCTTACTCGCATGTGTATGCGCTCCCGCTCATACATACAGCGGTTCAAAAAAATATAGACACCAGGTTATTTGTCAATAACACGTCGCTTGCTGCTAGATTTCAGATTAGTAGTTGTAATCCTATGTTAATTTGATGCCTAGCGCACTAATTCAGTTGACAAAAATATTTATTGAGATCAAATCTCAACTTTTCTAGAAAATGTGCCTAAAAATAATTCTAAAGGCACATGCTTTAGTACATCATGGATGAGATATCAGTACTTTACCTTTAAGCCCCTGCTATGAATAACACTAAATAGCCGATTTTTCATTAACCTAATAAGTTTTTAACGGATCTCTTGCATAGTATCCTCTTTGAGATCAAGGACAGTGAAATATTACTTGTAATTTTTGTATATATAGCGGGCAATAATTCTCCAGAAATTTTCGATAAGGTTTAAGTTGGGCTTGATGGCAAGCTGCCCTAAAAACTCAATTGTTTGCGGTCAACTACCCATTTGTCGACGTAGAAGAGCGTTAAAGCGTTATGCTGTTGAAATTTCGCTCACCAAAGGCAATAGATGTTCCCCGATATGTCGCCGTCCTTCGAGTTCACTGGGAGCTTCTTGAAGTCTAAATAAGTTTTATCTAAAGCGATCTCACATCATTATCAAGCCAATATCAAAGTTTTGGCTCATGCTTGTTTCAGGTTTTTTGAGAAAATCCGGGCCGTTTTAATTAAACCTTTTTCGTGGCTGAAGACCATTTTTCCAATATTTTTCGGTCTACGACATTGTCACAAGAAATTTTACTTCGGCTAGAATTTGGCTTTTATCTCTACTTGATAGTGTATTCGGCCTTCCGAGACTAGATTTCTTTTCATAGTCAGCTTCCTTCTTGATTAAATTGTTAGCTACGCTAGGGGAGCCATCAGTCTTGGCAGCAATTTGTCGACTTGTCATGTTGTTCTCCTTAAGGCTAATATATTTTCTTTTCAAGCTCACTTAAGCGGTATTCCTAGCGGTTTCCGGTCTTGTTTGTTGGGGGTTGTTCGGGTAAAATGTATTCTAAGACGAGCTTCAGGAATGAAAAACTGGGGAAACTTGAAAAATGAAGGCGTAATTATTTCTACCGTAAAAATTGAAGAACTGTGATAAAATACACAAATTCGGGCCTAGCCCGTTGCAAATTTTGTGGCTCTATTTTTCCGATTTTGGTTCTAAATATCAAGTTTGGTGGTAATTTGAAATGGTTGTGTTTGACTTTATATTTATTTTCTTCACTGTACACAGCCTCACCAAACCGATCGTATTTTTTCATGGCGCTATTACTTTGTGAAACAAAAAATCAAATAAAAATTGCTTCTACCTAAAAGTTATTTTTCTCTATTTTCACAAAGAGATGAGGCATGTTTATGAATAATTTTCATAAAAAAATTGTAAACTAAAAGTGCTCAATGTTGGTGCTCAGCATTAACTATTTTTTTTAAGAAGGTAAGGGTGGCGAGTCTGCTTTTTAGATATGTTGTAGTTTTTGAGATATTTACTATCCTGTACACTTTAAAAATACTTTAAAAGTTGGTGTAGTTACGGTCATACCGGATTTAAATTGAGATATTTTATGTATTATTGTATTATCGAAGTTATAGTCAAAGTTACAGATCAGTTTGATAACCATACGTCAATCTAAACATGGATATAACTTGCAATTTCAAATTGAGTTTATCCAATACCTATCATCGCGTTAATTTTAATTTGTATTAGTTTTTGGCTAACACTGTATAGTTTTAGAGGTATTATGATGCTGTCGCAATTATTCAACGTAACGTGGTTTAGGCATGTTGGTGCACTTTCCCATAAGGAAGCAAATTTTCATAGTGGTGGTGATTTAACCGCAAAGATTTGGTTGTTCAAATCTATCTATTTGATAAGCTGGACATCTTTCTATATAAGATTATTGAAAGTATATTGTAAGACAGCAATACATCTCACAAATCGTCGCCGATTTGCAATGATATGATCATGCAGAGTTGAAGAGAGTGGCCACGGATAGAATGCATTGGAAAAATAGGAGAAAACGTATATACCAAACACGAAAAAACACCAAAAGTAAAGAACTGACTCTATAAATGATAATAACATTAGATTACTTATAATTTTATATTCGTTATTTAAATTATTATAAATTTTTAGAGCATAGTGCAGCTTGTTTTATTTTTATCATATTAATTATTAAAAATATATATTAAAACATGCATTACTACGCTATAATTCTACTGGCTACTGCATTTTATGTAGGTAAATTAAAAAATAACAGTAATTTTAAAAACGGACTAGTACTGTAATAAGTATTAGTCAAAATCAATTGCAGAATAAAGTCAACACAAACAATAATTAAAATCCAATTCTTATATTCATATTTCTTAACGTAAAAGCAAAAATCGTGATTGTTTTAAACACTACATCCAAAATTTCCAATACACGTAAACAAACACGGAAGAAAATTAAATTCAGTGCCCGCTTATGAAAAAACTAATATAATACCGTGGTTGTTCGAAAATATTTAACTTTAAAAGATCATATCATGATATTTAAGCATTTTTATTAAACAATTAAATAACATGCTCTTGTAATCTTATGTTTTCCGAGCTCCTGCGGTGTATTGTAATTTAAAATTGACTACAAATTTAAATATTTATAAGAATACAAGGTGCACTATTTAAAATAACGAATTTGGTGTCAACTCTTAGTACAACTGAAAGTATGCTGTATTTAAAAATATTTTTGTAGTGCATATTAACTGGACAAAAGCAACTTGTATTTGATTTTTTTAAGTATTTCTTAGAACTTGACAATGTGACAGAAATACACTTAATTGGGACAAGCCATATAATTTGTAGACACGGTGTATAAAGCTTTCAACGATTTTGAAATTTAGAACGTATGAAACAAAAACTTTAGTGATATTGCTTGGAAATCGCAACGAGGGGCGATTACAACATAGTATTTTTGGGAAATATACCTAAAATACAAACATTATTAATGTTTACCCTAGAAGGAAGACAGACGCATCATTAAGTTTTAGTTAAGATTCAAGCTATGTAATTCTTGTTGTGAACATAAAACATCAAAAGTTATCAGAACAAAAATAAAAGCAACCAAAAGATGTTTTGTATAAGTTATAAAAAACATCAGATATAACAATAGAAAAACATGGAAAAACATAAATAAAGTAATATACAAGGTTTTCCTGAAAACATCGACTCAAAGTTAATATAATGAAGAGCTTCCTCGTCTGCAACGTGATCTGGCAGCTGATGAGAGCGGATTGTAATACGCACGCGCAAATGAAGTGATTTTACTAGCTAAGTTAGTTATCGCCGCATTGTCAATGACTGTGTTAGTAGAGCGAGTGTTAAATTAGAATGACTTTCTAAAACTAAAAAGTACAGCACAAGTAAAATGATAAGAGTAATCTACGAATACCAACAAGCAGAACACAGAAAACGTTAAAGTGTATAGGCTACAATCAACGATTGGCAACTTCTTGTATTATATGGCAGGATTCTTCTAGGACAAATATTGTATATTATATAAAACGAGAATTACAAAAACTTTGTTGAAAAGCAACAAAATAATTTTGGTTACATGGCGTAGTATAATCGTACACGTGTTTATCGGGGACACAACGTGTATGTACACCTTATTCTGGCAGATATTAATATTTCAGCAACGACACCGACAGTTAAAAAAATGTAAAGGTTGATTATTGAGATAAAAAGATACCTGGTTTCATATTTTTTAGTATGTGAAAAGCAAGTTTTAAAAAATACAATGAAGACTATCTTTCAAAGTAACTTATTATTTGATCTCTTATTAATTTTGACATTACAAGAGTGTGAGTCTCTTGAGTCTCTTATAATTGAATCGAATTATGATTTCAAAGAGCACGGAATACAATTTATAATTGGATCAGTATTATGAGAGAGAAGTTTCAAGCTTATTTAGCCTACTATGTCTAGAAGCTTGTCATAAATCCCGTTCATAACACTATTGAGTGTCAAGTTGTTAATGCGTAATAACATATACTGACTTTTCTCTAATTTTGCAAAAACAGAACAATTCTGGCGGATTATGTCTTGTTATGGGGTAATTACGGTTACGCACGATATCTTCAACAGACTTATTTTCCATATCCATGTCGTTAAATGGAGAAGTCATGTTCTCTTAAAAGGTGTATGGGAACCATATATTGCTTAATTTTTGACGACGATCTACATGGAATGAAGAGGAACCAAAAATCTACAACCAAAAGTAGAATAATGAAGAATAGTGAAGTGATTGGGTCGGACAAGGTACCGGCTGATATTTGGAAGTTAATAACCAATATGATATTGCTAATAAAACTCTTTAACCATTTTTATAATAGAGAAGCATTTCGATACATTGCTTAAAGTTGATGGTCATTCCATTACCTAAAGAGAGCAATGCAGAGACGTGTAACGATTTTTGGATAGTCTTGCAAATGAGCCACACCTTAAAAGTACTATTAAAAATCATATATAACCGAATTCACAAGAACTGCGAACTTGCAATTGATAATTCTATCGTAAAGCAAGTGCGACAGTACTTACAAAGAAGAAAGGGGCAGAAGAACAACTAATTAAGAGAAGCGTAAGACAAGGTTGTTCTTTCACCACTTCTGGTTAATATATACTATGAATGCAAATTTTAAAAGAATTGAAGAAATCAAAATCAGTAGACAAAGATAATTTCTTACACCAGCTGACAGTTTGAAGATTTGCAGATTCTAGTCAGTACGAAAAATAAAGTGAAGAAATGAAACGAAATATAAACGTGGAAATAGTAAGTACACCAATATAAGTATCTATTAATAGCATATCTACTGAAAAATTTATTACTATTCAGTGTCTGGATTGCTAAATAGACCAACTAGACTCACACAGAAATGAAATTAGTATAGAAATAGAGAGCTCATTTATTAAATACAAATTTCTGACAAACTACAAGTTTTACTTAATATAAAATTTGTTACGCTATGTATGGTCAACATTGTTGTACGGTATAGAGAAGAAGAAAATAATGAACAAAATTGAAGCGTACGAAATGTGGATATACTGAGGAATTATGAAGATCGCCAGAATAAGTAACAATAAAGTACCAAGAAGAATAGACAAGGAGAAAGAATTTATCAAAAAGAGAATAACTGCCTATTTTGGGCATATTCTCGGGAACGATAAATATAAATTGTAGCAAACTACTGTTAAAGCAATAATACGGCAAAATAAGCTATTAGAAAGAAAACAAATGTCATGCCCTACTACAACTTGAAAAAACGAAAAAGATACTCATAATCTGTTGATGTAAATGTAAGGGACGGCAGTTATAAGCATAAAATGTTTTTACGGCTGATTCAAACACACAGAATGAGCCTCGTGCGGCCACTTGTCTACAATCAAAATTAATATACATGATTAATCGAGTATGAAACATTCTTTTGCGGGATTGATGACTGTTTTTACGATTAATGACTGAGGAATGGCTGTGCTCATATCAATCGTGAAAATATCATCTAAGAACTAATTCTTGAATTTTACGTAACTATGTAATCTTGTACTTGTACTTCAATTGACGGAACTACCGGATTGAGTTGTGTACACAGAGAAATACCTACATGAAGAAATTGCTAACCACACTAACACACTTTTTATTTCTGTTATTTTCTTGTTATAGTAGTAGGCCTTATTATTTGCAGTATCACGACTATCGAAGGCAAATTCGATTCATTATTTAGAACTTTATAACTTTTTTTTTATAACTTTATAACTTAATAAGTCGTCTAAAAAAGTGAAATCATATTTACTGAAATACCCCAACTTTTTATATATTCTTTATATTTTAATACTGACTTTCATATGTAATATGTTACATCTTTTTTAAATTTTATTATAAAATTTTTGTTTAATCAAAAGCTTTACTGTTTGGCGCTTAAATGTATTAGTCTTTACCATTACTGTAGTAAAGCGTAATTATTTTTGACACCGAAAGAAAACTTTTAAAACTTCTATCTAGGAATATCAATAATTACAGTTAAATAATATAATTTTTTACTTTAAAGACATTAACTTGAAAAAATAAGAGAAAGTAATAATGGTAAGGCATGGGAGCACGGCCTGCGAACTGAGAGGTTAAGGTCTCTCTGCCCGGTCGTCGCGCACCATCTTTATGCGGGGCGATGTGGCAAGCACCGCGCCTAAGACGACCGCCATTATTACCCCTTGTTCGAGTGAATGCAGGTACTCAATTATTTTTAGTGACTGAGTAGGCCACCCGCCAGGCATCAGAGAACACCAAGAATTGAACCCAGGTTCGTCAGCATCGCAGCCCGCTCCTCAACCACGGGACCGCGCTGGCTTTTATAAGAGAAAGTAAACGGTATAATTGTGTAAGTGCTGCAAGTTTAGAAACTAATGTAGTATCGTATAAATTCTAGGATCAGATTATGGAATAGCTTAATGCTATAATGCCAGCAAATCTTCTATCACCTGTGATACTGGGCGATGTGGCAAGCAGCCCACCTTAGAAGAGGGCTTATTACCCCTTGTTCAATGTCCAATTCAACAGTCCAAAAAAGCCAAACTTAATATCATTTTATTCGAAATTTTTTATACAACATTCTGTTTGCTTAATAAAAAATGGAATTTGGCGGTTTTAAAAATTCCAAGATCAAACCCCCTTTTTTATATATAAATTTTCTCGCTTCAACTGAATCAAACTCAAGGTCCCTAAAAATGCACAGCAATATTTTTCTACAATATACAGCATTTTATACCCACAGCTGCTTATATAACTATTATGTTAAAACGGTCTGTTTGCAGCCCAAATTTAAATTCCATTATTTTGATAATTTAAAATTCTATTTTATAAATTTGACTTTTTGATTTAGATTGTTTCATTTTCTTATAACTAAATGTGGGAAATCCAGAACTTTAAAGGAACCCTTTTGACAATTCTGATTTTGAAGCTTTATGTTTTTTTGTTTGTAACTATCTTATTAGATAATTTTACTTTGTTTTTGAAATTACTTTAACCGCTTAAGAATACAAAATCTAAATGGCGAGTCTCTGGATTTTATATGCAACAGTTGGGATGTTCAGATCTGTGTGGAGGGCATCGTTCCGAATGTACCAAGGCGCGTTAGTAATCAAGCGGAGAATTTTAGATTGGAACCGCTGTTATATTTCGATGAGAGTTGTACCCCATAGGTCCATATGGGTTTTAATATGGCCTTGTATAGAAGGAGTTTGTTTGTGAGGGAAAGTTGAGAGCGGGCCCAGCAACCAGTACATTTTCTTGAGTTTTAGGTCGAGTTGTTTTCTTTTGGCTAAATATTTTACTTCAGTTTTTAGGGGAAGGGGGTGTCATTGAATCTGGCTTGTGACAGATTGCTCGTCTGGTGGTAAACGTTATTTGAGCGGATTTTTCAGTATTAATTGATACCCTCCAATGATCGGTCCAGTCCTGTAATATGTCCAGATGGTGCTGAAGGCAATCGGTTGCAACCTGCGGTGTTTCACTAGCTGCTAGGATAGCCGTGTCGTCCGCGAATGTGGCAATCACTGTGTTGTTTGGGGTTGGTAGGTCGGAAGTGTAAATTAGGTAGAGGAGTGGCCCCAGTACACTGCCTTGCGGGACTCCTGATATAATTTGGTGATAGTCAGAGACCGTGTTGTTGATTTTGACTTGGAATAGCCGGTCAGCAAAGTATTATTTGAATAGCAAATAGAGCTGGCTTGGAAAGTGAAGTTTAATTTTGTACAACAGCCCCTGTACCTTATCGAACGCCTGCTTTATGTCTAGGAGTGCAGTCGTACAGATCTTTTTGGTTTCAAGGCACTCCATTATTTGAGTGACGATTCGATGATCTTGATGTATCGTCAAGTGGTGCTCGCAGAAACCGAATTGATAGGAAGGTATGATCTGGTTGAGGTCAACTGTATCTTTGATTCGTTTAAGTAATAGTCTGTTAAATGTCTTGGATAGGAGAGGAAGGAGATTTATTGATATTCGTTATTTAAATTATTATAAATTTTTAGAGCATAGTGCAGCTTGTTTTATTTTTATCATATTAATTATTAAAAATATATATTAAAACATGCATTACTACGCTATAATTCTACTGGCTACTGCATTTTATGTAGGTAAATTAAAAAATAACAGTAATTTTAAAAACGGACTAGTACTGTAATATGTATTAGTCAAAATCAATTGCAGAATAAAGTCAACACAAACCATAATTAAAATTCAATTCTTATATTCATATTTCTTAACGTAAAAGCAAAAATCGTGATTGTTTTAAACACTACATCCAAAATTTCCAATACACGTAAACAAACACGGAAGAAAATTAAATTCAGTGCCCGCTCATGAAAAAACCAATATAATACCGTGGTTGTTCGAAAACATTTAACTTTAAAAGACCATATCATGTTATATAAGGATAAATTTTTATTAAACAATTAAATAACATGCTCTTGTAATCTTATGTTTTCCGAGCTCCTGCGGTTTATTGTAATTTAAAATTGACTACACATATAAATATTTATAGGAATACAAGGTGCACCATTTAAAATAACGAATTTGGTGTCAACTCTCAGTACAACTGAAAGTATGCTGTACTTAAAAATATTTTTATAGTGCATATTAACTGGACAAAAGCAACTTGTATCTGATTTTTTTAAATATTTCTTAGAACTTGACAATGTGACAGAAATACACTTAATTGGGACAAGCCATATAATTTGTAGACACGGTGTATAAATCTTTCAGCGATTTTGAAATTTAGAACGTATGAAACAAAAACTTTAGTGAAATTGCTTGGAAATCGCGACAAGGGCGGTTGCAACATAGTATTTTTACCAAATATACCTAAAATACAAACATTATTAATGTTTACCCTAGAAGGAAGGCAGACGCATCATTAAGTTTTAGTTAAAACACAAGCTATGTAATTCTTGTTGTGAACATAAAACATCAAAAGTTAGCAGAACAAAAATAAAAGCAACCAAAAGATGTTTTGTAGAAGTTATAAAAAATTATTAACATCAGATATAACAATAGACAAACATGGAAAAACATAAATAAGGTAATATACAAGGTTTGCCTGAAAACATCGACTCAAAGTTAATATAATGAAGAGCTTCCTCGTCTGCAACGTGATCTGGCAGCTGATGAGAGCGGATTGTAATACGCACGCGCAAATGAAGTGATTTTACTAGCTAAGTTAGTTATCGCCGCATTGTCAATGACTGTGTTAGTAGAGCGAGTGTTAAATTAGAATGACTTTCTAAAACGATGCTAAAAAATGCTAAAAAGTACAGCACAAGTAAAATGATAAAGTAATCTACGAATACCAACAAGCAGAACACAGAAAACGTTAAGGTGTATAGGCTACAATCAACTACGATTATCAACTTCTTGTTTTATATGGCAGGATGCTTTTAGGACAAATCTTGTATATTATATAAAACGAGAATTACAAAAACTTTGTTGAAAAGCAACAAAATAATTTTGGTTACATGGCGTAGTATAATCGTACACGTGTTTATCGGGGACACAACGTGTATGTATATCTTATTCTGGCAGATATTAATATTTCAACAGCTCAAAAAATGTAAAGGTTGATTATTGAGGTAATAAGATACGTGGTTTCATATTTTTTAATATGTGAGAAGTAAGTTTTAAAAAACAAAAAGTGTCATGAAGACTATCTTTCAAAGTAAGTTATTATTTTATCTCTTATTAATTTTGACATTACAAGAGTGTGAGTTTCTTATAATTGAATCGAGTTATGTTTTCAAAGAGCACAGAATGCAATTTATAATTGGATCAGTATTATGAGAGAGAAGTTTCAAGCGAATTGTGGCTACAAAAGCTTATTTAACCTACTATGTTTAGAAGTCATAAATCCCGTTCATAACACTATTGAGCGTCAAGTTGTTAATGTGTAATAATATATATTGAATTTTCTCTAATTTTGCAAAGACAGAACAATTCTGGCGGATTATGTCTTGTTATGGGGTAATTACGGTTACGCACGATATCTTCAACAGACTTATTTTCCATATCCATGTAGTTAAATGGAGAAGTTTTTATACAAAATTCTGTTTGCTTAATAAAAAATGGAATTTGGCGGCTTTAAAAATTCCAAGATCAAACCCCCTTTTTTATATATAAATTTTCTCGCTTCAACTGAATAATCAAATTCAAGGTCCTTAAAAATGCATAGCAATATTTTTCTATAATATACAGCATTTTATACCCACAGCTGCTTATATAACCATTCTTTTAAAACGCTCTGTTTGCAGCTCAAATTTAAATTCCATTATTTTGATTTTTTAAAATTCTATTTTATAAATTTGACTTTTTTATTTAGATTGTTTTATTTTCTTATAACTAAATGTGGGAAATCCAGAACTTTGAAGGAAATCTTTTGACAATTCTGATTTTGAAGCTTTATGTTTTTTTGTTTATAACTATCTTATTAATTTTACTTTGTTTTTGAAATTATTTTTAACCGCTTAAGAATACACAATCGAAATGGCGAGTCTCTGGATTTTATATGCAGCAGTTGGGATGTTCAGATCTGTGTGGAGGGCATCGTTCCGAATGTACCAAGCGGAGAATTTTAGATTGGAACCGCTGTAATATTTTGTGTGAGAGTTGTACCCCATAGGTCCATATGGGTTTTAATATGGCCTTGTATAGAAGGAGTTTATTTGTGAGGGAAAGTTGAGAGCGGGGCCCCAGCAACTTTTGGCTAAATATTTTATTTCAGTTTTTAGGGGAAGGGGGTGTCATTGAATCTGGCTTGTGGGCAGATGTGGTGATAGTCAGAGACCGTGTTGTTGATTTTGACTTGGAATAGCCGGTCAGCAAAGTATTATTTGAATAGCAAATAGAGCTGGCTTGGAAAGTGAAGTTTAATTTTGTACAACAGCCCCTGTACCTTATCGAACGCCTGCTTTATGTCTAGGAGTGCAGTCGTACAGACCTTTTTGGTTTCAACGCACTCCATTATTTGAGTGACGATTCGATGATCTTGATGTATCGTCAAGTGGTGCTCGCAGAAACCGAATTGATAGGAAGGTATGATCTGGTCGAGTTCAACTGTATCTTTGATTCGTTTACGTAATAGTCTTTTAAATGTCTTGGATAGGAGAGGAAGGAGATTTATTGATCGATAGGAAGAAGATTGACAATGTGGTTTTCCAGGCTTAGCAATCATTATGATTTGAGCGAACTTCCATTGCATCAGAAAGTAGGTTAAGCGTAATATGCTATTATAGATGGTGAACTTAAGTACTATTGCCTTGCGTGGGAGGTGATGTAATAGTTCTCCTACTATGAGGTCGTATCCGGGAGATTTTCGTTTATTGGTGTGTAGGCGTTTATGACGGACTTCAGCTGGAGAGAATGATGCGATGGGTAAATGAAGCTAGCAGGGCGCGTCGATTTCGTTGCTTTCGTGATTTTCTTGGGGAGGAGGAGTCGTAAATACATCGGCTAGATATGCTCCGAATGTATCTGCCTTCTCTTTATGAGTTCTGGCCCAGCTATTGTCGGGTCTTTTGATGGGTGGTAGTGCTACTATTGGTTGTTTGAGTTTCTTCGTTGCCTTCCATAGAGTTTCGTCGTCTGGGGAAAGTTCAGATAGGTATTCGTTGAATGAGTCATTGCGAACTTCCAGTAAGGCGTTGTGCAAGCGGTGAACAAGTCTGTTATAGGAGGTTCTGTCTTGTCGGGTTCGTGTTCGCTGCCACTGTTTTCAAGCTCTACGTTTTTTAACTACAATGTCTCGGATATGCTGAGGAATGTTGTTTGCTTCAGGATTCGTAGTTTTAGGAATAGCTAGCCAGGCAGCTGTTTGTAGCATAGTGGTCAAGTACTGAATAGCGGCATCAAGATCCTGACTGTCCTGAATACAAATAGCCAAGTTGAGGTTTTCATCTTGGTAGCTTGTAAATTTATCCCGGTCTATATATTTACTGCAGAGTCTTGGAGTCGGTTCTTTGGCGATTATAGTGATGCTAAGAGTAATTATGACTGGATAATGGTCAGTAGATAAATCTTGGTTTGATTCTGCCTTGGCGTAGGTGTGTGCTATACCGTTTGTAGTAAATCGGGGAGTTTATTCGGATCACTGGGACAATAAGTAGATTCTCAAGTTGAGATATATCCGAAGTTGTTGTTTTGTATTGTCCGTAAAAGGTTGCGTCCTTTTGGGTTGATTAGTCTCGACCCCCAGGCTGTATTTTTTGCGTTCCAGTCGCCTCCTCTATGAACTTGTTTCCTAGCAATATAAAGAACTCTTCATATTCGTCAGATGAGGTGGAATGTCGTGGAGGATTGCAGACTGCTGCTCCAACAAGTGGGTATGGAAGGGTGTGGACTTGAATGATTATGTTTTAAATTTTTTTTGTTAGATAGTGTTGTAATTGATGGTGAACTATGGTGTTTTTGACAATTACTGCTGCCCCGCGGTGGGCCGCTCCATCTGGGTGATTGGCATAATAAATACTATAGTAAGGAATTTTTAGAAATTTTCTTGTTGTTGCATGCGTTTCTGAGATGAGCATTATATCTATATGTTGTAGTTGTAGAAAGGTAGATATATTCGGAACATGGTTTGTGATGCCGTTGGCGTTCCGGAGTGCAATGCGTAGTGAATTTGTCATTTTGAAGCTATTTGATTTATTACTGTGGAGAGCATGTTTTAGATCATCGTATTTTGGCTTAAGAGTTGGGGAAACATTGTTTTGAATTCGAGGAGAAAAGTGGTAGTATATGAGCTCATTTATTTTGTCGAAAAACGCACAAATAAATTATCATAATTTTTGCATAATATAAATATAAATACGATACAAAAACTATTAGTTAATTCAAAGCGATACATAAGTAACCACAAGTTAAAACTAAATGTATCATCAAAAATATTAAAATATGATAATCCCTATCTTTTGATATGGAAAAGAACATGAGTTTTAAAAAAAAAAGACCGTTTATATATTCAAGTTTTGGAGATACATTGAAGGATGATAATACCATAACTGTTAAAGCCTAAAATGGCCATATAAAAAAATCTAGGAGTACATTTCGTTTCAGTAACAATTGGAAGCTAATAAACAAAATTTAAAACTAGCCAAAAGGTCATCGAAAGATGAAAGAAAAAAAAGGCTTGGGTAGAGCTAGAAAAAAATTAGCCTGTGATCTAGACTTTGAATTAAAAAATAAGAGGACACTAAAATAATTTTCTAATTTTAAAATAATTGTTCATCAAGATGGCTAAAGCTAGATAATATTTAAAAACTAGCTCTCTGAAAGACCTTCTAATTCAAAATAGCTATAATATATAGAATATATAGATATAGGGGTCCGGTCCTGGCAGGCAACAACAAACAAGCTGCAGATAAGTGGTACAAAATAAAATCAAATTTACGAGAAATCAGTGAATAATAATTTAATGTGATGTGTAAGTGAAATATAACAAGTGGGCAGGAAGCGAAAAAGCAGTAAATTGAAGGTAGGACTAGAAAATAAGAATTAATAAACCGAAATTTCGGAAACGGCGCGGCGATAAAGAAAGTGCAAAGTGACGGATAAGAGCACAGCTGGTTGCTCACGGTCAAGCGCGGTAATAAACAACTAACAGGAGCGTATTAACAGAATTCAGTCAGAACCGATATCAAATAAAAAAGAAAGTGAACTGATATATGTGATAAAATAGTGTCAAAAATTAATGAACTCATTAACTTAAGTGAAAGCGTGGTGTGCGGTATTAAATAAACAGCAGTAAATATAGAAGCGAAACGCCGATACGAGTCAGGTTTTCGACGGGTAGACTGGAACGCTGACTCGACGCGAACGGGTGGAATATTAAAAGCACAGAAAAGGAAGAAAGGGAAGAACGAGCACAGGAAAATGAGCGAATCAGAAACAACGGATGAAAGCAATAAAAGAAGAAGGCAGTACGGAAGCGACGAAGATGAGCAGGAGATATTTACAAAAGTAAAAACCATGCGTTCACCGAAGACGAAGACTAAAAGTAATGAGGAACTAATATTACAAGAGATTAAAGAAATGAGAAAAGAGATGAAAGAAGAATTCCAAAAAATAAAGACGAGTTAAAGAAATTAAAAGATGAAGTAAAGCAATTAAAAGAAAAGAGGTCAAATGGGAACAGGAAAAACAACAGTTAATGAATAGAATTGAAAAAGTGGAAGAAATAATCGAAAAACAAGACCAAAACAAGAGAAAAACAACATTATAATAAAAGGGCTGAAAGTAGATGAGGTGAAAATTGAAGAAAAGATAGAACAGTTTTGTATAATGAAATAAAAGTGCAAGCGAAGGTAATCGAAGCCTATAAAGTAGGAAAAATTCCTGAAAGAAAATGCGTAGTAGCACGAATCGAATCGTTCGAACAAAAAAGGATGATAATGAGAAGTAAAAATAAACTAGCAGGGAAAAAAATCTATATAGAAAATGATTTAACGAAAACTGAAAGAATGATTCAAGGCGAAATAATAGAAGCAGCTAAAGAAGAAAAAGGATCGGAAATAAAGTAAAATTGGCTATCAGAAAATAATAATAAACAACCAGGTATACCAATGGGATAAAAATGAGAGAAGCATAAAATATGTAAAAGAAGACAAAGGGCGTGAAAGAAGTAATGCTAATCCAAAAAACTGATGAAAAACCAGGAAAATTGGAAAATAAAAACGAACAAGGCAATGGAAACGGACACGAGTGAAAATCGAAAAGAAGTAAAACAAAACACAATCAATAACAATAAAAATATTAATAAAAAGGAAATTAAAAGTAAAGTGTTTAGAATAGCAACATGGAATATAAAAACGATGCTAACACTGGGTAAAATGATGGAGATAGCTAGGAACTAATAAAATATAGAGTGAGCATAGCCGCACTGCAGGAGATAAGATGGGAAGGACAAGGGGAAATAAATAAGAAAGATTTTAAATTGTTATATTCCGGGGAAAAACGAGGGCACAAAGGAACAGCATTTATAATAGATAGAAAACTAAAAATCATAGCATTCAAACCGATTAATGAAAGAATATGCGGTGTAAGAGTGGAAGGAAAAGTCGTAAATGTATCTGTAATATGCGCCTACGCACCCACAGAAGCAGATGATCAGGAGGAAAAGACAAATTCTACAGCGACTTAGAAGCAGAATACGAAAAACACCGAAACAGGACATACTGATAATACTAGGGATATGAATGCACAAATCGGGAAAGAAAACTACATAAAAGAAGTAGCAGGAAAATACACCATCCATGAAAGAACAAACGACAACGGAAGCAAAATCTGTAATTTCGGCAAAACAAATATGGTTATTAGTAGTACTAAGTACAAACATAAAAGAATACATAAAGAAACATGGATGCCACCAGGAGCAACAAAAGGAACGCAGATAGACCATGTCCTAATAAAGAAGAAACAAAGTAGCATAATATCAGATGTTAGAACATATAGGGGTGCGAATGCAGACACCGATCATTACCTAGTTATTGCAAAAGTAAAACAGGAATATCGAAATAACCAAAGGAGCAAAGTATGTAAGAGATGGAACATAGAGAAGTTATATACCGAAAACGGAAGAAAGGAATATATAAAGGAAACAAACAAAGAGGTAGAAAACCTCAAAGGAATACGGATATAGAAAATGAATGGAAACAAATTAAGGATATAATCTTAAAACGTGTAACAAAACTATCGGGTACAAGGAAAACAAGATAAAAAGAGTGGTATGACGATGAGTGTCAAGAAAAGATAAATGAGAAAAATAAAGCCAGGAATAAGTGGATAAGAACTAAAAAAGAAGAAGACATGGATCATTATAAAGAATGTAAAAGGGAAGCACAGATGACATGTAGACAAAAAAGAAATGAATGGGTGCAGAAAAGATGGAAGAAATAGAGGGTAATTACAAAATAACAATACAAAAGAGTTTTATAAACAAATGAAGAGGCAAAACTAGAGGAACACATGTAAAACAGAGGACTCAGGAATGAAGCAGGTAAAATTGAATATGATATAAACAAGATAAAAGATATACGGAGGGAGCATTTCCAAAAATTGCTATATGAAATAAAAGAAGAAAGTTACCAGGACGAACAGGAAAAGAAGGAGGACAGACAGTTGAAGAAGAAGAAGAAACAGTAGAAGAACCAACCCTAGAGGAAACTATGGAAGCGATAAAAAAATCAAAACGGAAAGACGCCAGGAAGCGATGAAATAAATGGAGAGCTGCTGAAATATGGTGGTGAAAACTACAAGGAAAAATACACAGTCTGATAAGGAGATATGGAGAAAGGAAAAGATGCCGACGGAATGGGAAATGGGGATAATTATAACTATACCAAAAAAAGGAGACCTCCAACAGTGCAACAACCACAGAGGAATAACTCTATTAAACACGACTTACAAAGTATTCACCTCAATAATACAGGGTAAGCTGAAGAGTTATGCAGAAAAGAACTAGGGACTATCAAATGGGATTTAGGCCAGGAGATCTACCATCGATGCACTACACGTAATGTTCCAAATACTGGAGAAATGTTACGAATACGATATAGAAATCCATATGGTATTTATCGATTACAGACAGGCCTTTGATAATATCAAGAGAGGGAAATTAATACAAGTATTAAGGAATATGGGGATCCTGAGAAAACTGAGAAGCTGCATAAAATGACAATGAGAAATTCCAAAGCTAAAGTGAAAACAGAAGATGGACATACGGAAACATTCAAAATCAATAAAGGAGTGAGACAAGGGATGCACTGTCGGCAACTTTGTTTAACCTGATGATTGAAGAGGCAATAAGAAAAGTAAACGTACAAGGGTGCATAAAAACAAGGAAGCACAAATTTTAGCATATGCTGATGACGTAGTTATTATCTCAAAACACCAAAGAAGCTAACGGAAATAGTGAAGAAGCTATGCAAAGAATCAAAGGAGATAGGCTTGAAATAAATGAAAGCAAAACGAAATACATGCAATGCAAGAGAGGAAAAATGATACAAGGGCAACAGTCAAGTTTGAAAACTATCAAATTGAAAAAGTAAAGGCATTCAACTATCTGGGAACTCAAATAACACAAAACAACGAGAGAAAAGAAGAAATACAGGAAAGAATACAAAAGGATACAGAGCTTTATGCTAATCGGGAAATGCTAAAATCTAAAAAGCTAAAGTTGCAAACGAAAATAACAATCTATAAAACACTCATTAGGCCAATAGTGTTGTATGCTGCAGAAGTAATGTGTCCTACACAGACAGAAAAAGAAAAGTTAAGAATCTTCGAGAGGAAAGTGTTAAGGTCGATAACAGGACTCAAAAACATAGAAGACGGGATAAAACGACAATATATGAATCACGAACTTAGGGAAATATTGAAAGGAGAGGATATAGTGAAAGTGATGGCAGCACAGAGGATTAGATGGATGGGACACATAATGAGAAAAGAGATCAAAGCATAGTTAAAGAAATAACAACATGGAAACCTGAGACAAATAGACCAAGGGGGAGACCAAAGATGAGGTGATGCGATGAAGTTACTGAAGACTTAAAAAAGATGGATGTCAAGGACTGGAAGAAGAAAACAAGTAATAGAGTAGAATGGAGAAGAATAGTAGAAAAAGCGAAAACACACCAGAAACTATAAGAAGTTAAGCGTACGAAGCAAAAAGGGGACTAATCCACCCCACGAAATGGATTAGTAAACTTCGGAAAGAAGTGGCTATATTCTTATAGAATGGAAAGCCTTATTATTATTATTATATAGATATAGAATATAAAGAAGTATTTGAAGTTACCAAACCCGTAGTGTGCAGTTAATTAAGTAGAATAATAATGAAATTCACCAAATTTACTTAATTAGCTGAAGGAGGTATGGAACAGCAGAAAAATGATAGGAAAAAAATAGGAATAGATTAAGTTAGTGATAGGGTTGATTACCCGTCACTGTAACTCATTTAAGTTAATTCAATGGAAGGAGATAATTTTCGAAAAGTTCTATTAAGAGAAGACCTACTAAGTTTTACAAAAAAAAGCTGTTTTTTCATACAATTAGTAATTTGACAATTAATGTAATAATTTCTAAACCTACAGTACTAATAGCTTTAAATTCCTTCTCATCGATAATTATTAAAAAATAACGTAGGGCGTTATGTTATTTTAATCAATTTAATTTTTATCTCAGAGGTTAGGCGAACATTATTGATTCATCTTTGCACTATTTTTAGCCTTAACAATATTGCGTTTATTTTCAATGTGCTTATTTGAACATTCTTTAATCAATATTTTTAAGTTTGGCTTTGGCATGGGGTGATTTTTAATTGGTTCAAAAGATTTTGGTCATTATAAATTCAAATTTAATTTTAGAGAAACAGAATGTATTCACCATTTTAATTGTTATAAAGTCTGTGTTTATTAACATTTAATTTCTTAGTCAACGCTAACAGTAAACTACATAATTGTATTTTTTATATTTAGCCCTTGTTTTCAAACTGATGGCCACTCTTGTCTAGAGAATTACAGAATAACCTCGTTTAGTATTTGAGCACATTCTCTTTCATGGCCACTCGTAATTCATCAATGACGTTAGGTATTTTCAAAATAAGCTTTACTTTTGAGAAATCCCTAAAACAGTCTGGTGGTGTGAGGTCTGCTGCATGCGCAGGGTAATCTACCCGATCCATCTGTTTGAAGGTTCTCATTGAGATAGCTCTTGAAATTACCATGGTAATGTGGAGTTGCTACAGCTTTTTGAAAATAAATGTTTTTAGCATGAAAATCTTCCTGAATACATAGCGTGGCTGATTCCTGCGGCGAATTCAAGTAAGCGGCCGCAATACTCACAAAAAGAAAGGGCTAATTAATACACGCGCTGATCAGTAGTACTACACCGCCATTTCTGATAAATTCACATGATCTGGAGATTTGAATTTAATTTGAATGCGACCTTGTCGCTCCAAACTGATCGTCGTGGAAACTGCTGGTCTCTTCACATATTGTTAAATATTCACAAAACTCCATTTCTGGATCATCTTCATTGAGAGCGTGTACTAATCTTGTTATGTAACTTTTACATTGGATATTATCTTTTGGTAATCCTATATTACATATATATATAAGAAAGGACAACAAGTAAAATACAATAACTGCAGACTTATATGCCTATCATCGATCTACACCAAAATAAAAAAAGTGTACGACAATTCGTAAAAGAGGAGATTGAACTGTAATGACAGACAAATAATATTTTTATAATAAGGAATATAATAGGGAGAAGCTTAAAGAATGATGAAAAGGTATTCTGACGTTTATAGACCAATAGAAGGAGAGCTGGTGCGGAAATGCCTAAAAACCAATATTATAAAAACACCCATATGAACAGCGAGAAGCACTTACAATAAAGTGAAAAAAAGCAAGGGGATATCGTCAGACCCCTTCTATTTATAATGTTATTGAATAAACTAATTAAAAACACTAAAAAAACGAAAAAACTTCAGGCAACAATATGATAGCAAAGTCTAGAGCTTATAAGAATGGACACACTAATGTACGCAAACAAGATATTGCTAATGGTGGACTCCAAAAAAATATGCAAAACTAAATTAACATGTGAACGTAAGAAATCGAATTGATGAAAATTGAAGTAAATCCAAAAAAGTAAAATAATGGTGATAAATGAGAACCAAATAGATAAAAACAAAATATAAGGACACAATAGATGAAAAAGTAACAACTATGAATACCTAGGAATCATTATGATGAACGATGAGATTATAGATGTAGAAATAACAAACAGGGCGAAAAATCTATAAAACTCTACTATGCGATAAATGGAATACTGGGCGACACAAAATTGAAACAAGGAACAAAATTAAGAATCTATAATTTTATAACTATCCTAATACTGCTATATTCAAGCGAAAACTGGACTTTATAGAAGAAAGATCGATGCATTGGGGACGAGACATTAAAAAAATTGCGGGAAAAACAAAATGATATAGAATTACTAACAAAACAATCAAATAAATGACTAAACAACAACCAATTATAAGCAAGAAGAAGATAACTAAACTGGTTCGACCACATGACTAGCACAGCCCAAAATAAAAGACACCAAAAGGAGCAAAACATTACAAGAAAATGAAAAGAGGAAGGCCAATAGTAGGACATATGGTACATATGGAAAAGGAAAGACGCAAAACATTTGAAAATTAAGTTAAATAGGATAAAATGGATAAAAAGAACCTCACCCAAAGGATACAAAGAAGGGGCAAAAGAAAAGGAAATTACGGAAAGCCTTCTGAACAAATATTCCTAAATTCTGACGATACGTTTTCAGACGGATTGGTTTGCAATTGTCTTCTAAATCATCTTTGTATATCTATTGCGACTTTATGCCTTCAGTAGCACTTCATATTTTTTGCAAAACATAACTTGATTTTAGACATAATTTTTTTCACGGGTTAGTTATTGAAGTGTGTGTGCATTTTTTTCAACATACAAGTCAATGCTGTACACTCTGACGTAATTTGATTTGACTGTCTTTTTCAATGATTAGAAACTTCCTTCCTTCTTTCCTTCTCCTTTAGTCTTCTTCAATATTTTTGAGGGTTGTAGCCCATTCCTTGTTCTTTCTATTTTGGCGATTCGTTTTCATACGAGACTGGCGTGACGCTTCACGTCGCATTGCGGTCTTCCGCTTGCTCGTTTGCCTAACCATAGTCTTCAATCTAAAACCCGTGCGTTCCACCTGGTATCTATTTAGCGAACGTTATGTCCTGCGAATTTGCAGTAAAGTCTAGCTACTCTCTTTTTCTTATATTTGTAATTTTTGTCATTTCTCTTATACATGTGCTCCGCCTTTTGTTTTTTAGAATTATCATTTGGCGCTCCAAGGGTCTTTGGGTCTTTATTGTACAGTAATATTGCTATAGCTTCTTTCTACTCTGACACTATTTTTTAGTTTTTAATCATTTATTTAACAACGCCTTTAATGATCTTATTGTTGCTTCCCCTACTTCAATCATCGATTCTTTTATTAGGTGGTCTTTTCCAGGAACTTTCTGGTTTTTCATTTTCTTCAATGCACTTATTATTTCGTCTTCTTCTATTTCCCGCATATTTTCTGAGTTTATGTTTATTATTTTATTTTTTACTTCTCTTTTGTTTGTAAAGGAACTTTCCCATTAAATTCTTTCACTTTTGAGGTTATTTTTTGAGTTGAGGCTCTGACTGTTTCCTTTAGGGTTTTGTTAATTTTGCTTATTTACGTGTTTCTATAGTTCTTATTATTTCTTGATATTTGTCAGAATTTTCTTTTAATGTTTGAATGTTGATTTTATATGTACTACTCTTCATTCTTTTATTCTCTCAAGTTTTACATTTATTTATGTGTAATTTGGCCCTGACTAACCTGTGGTCGCTATTTATAGTACAGTTATTCAGCACACTGATATATGTAGCTATGGTTGTGTTTTTTTTATTATTATAATTAAAACCTTATTTATCTTTGGTGTTAAGGTGTTATATTTAGTCAAATTTTAATACATTTCACTTCAACTTATTATAGTATTCATACATTTTGTACTACAAATTAAAAATTGAAACACTTTCTGTAATGTTTTTTTCTTAACTATATAATCTCTTGGACCATTCCTTTTTATCCCTTGCCTCTCCACTCTTCATTCCACATCAGTCCTATTTGACTCAAGTTCTCTGCTACGTCTTTATTCCAGGTTTTACTTAGTCTATCTTTCCCATATTATTCTTGTTTCTCTTCTCGTCCATCCTTACTATCTGTCTGAACCATCTTAATTGCTGTTTTTTAATACTTTTTGTCACTGGTTCTACTCCTAATTCTTCCCTAACTGCCTCATTTCTAATTCTATCTCGTCTTGTTACTCCTTTTACTCCTCGTAAGTATTTCGTCTCTATCGTCTATGATATTACTTTCCAGTTGTTTCATCAGGACCCAGCTCTCGCTCCCATATATTAATATAGGTTTAAAGATTGTTTTGTATATTGTAATTTTCGTTTGCTTTGATATTTCCTTTTTCCTTATAAAAGTGTTGGTTAGTGCATGGTATACTTTTATCGCATTTTCTATTCTTTCATTTATTTCGGCCCTGATACTTCCACTGCACTGAATTGTCACTCCCAAGTATTTAAATGCTCGCACTTGCCCAATTTATTTCTCGTTTATTTTTATTTTTATTGGTATGTTTGTACCTTTATTACTTAAAACCATAACCTTGGTCTTCCCCGCATTTATTTTTAGATTTATATTTTCTAAGACGTTCTTCCATACTTCCAAGTTGCGTTGTAGGTCTTGTTTATTTTTGGCGTATATCACTAAATCGTCTGCATATGCACTTTCTGACATTTCTACACTTGTCATGTGTCTATATCCCACTTGTAGTTTTTTCACTTCTCCTTTCACTTCTTTCACTATATCGTCTATTACTAAATTAAACAGCGCTGGGCTTAATACTCCGCCTTATCTCAGTCCTTCTTTTGTATGTGAATTCTTTTAATTGTATGTTTTCTGTTCTTACTATATTTCAAGAATTTTGTACACACTCTGATGTAATTTATCAAGTTTTCATTTATTTTTCTTCGTTTTAGAGTATTCCATACTATTTCCTGGACACACTATCGAACGCTTTTCCTAGATCTATGAAAGTTATAATATTTTATGTTTAGTGAATTTTTCTATTAATTGTTTTAATACAAATATGTGGTCTTGTGTTCCTCTACCTTTCCTAAACCTACACTGTGCATCTTCCAATTGACTTTCAATTTCTGGCTTCAATTTCATTTCCAGTACACTTTCATATAGTTTTGCTATTATCGGTAGTATATAATTTGAACAATCTCTTCTATCTCCTTTTTTGAATATTGGTAGAATTACTCCTATCTCCCACTCTTTGGGGATCTTTTCTTCTTGCCATGCTTTATTAAACAGTTTAGTGATCTTTTTTATGCCTTTTACTCCCAAATTTTTAACCATTTTTGGTGCTATATCGTCATAACCTGCTGCTTTTCCCTTTTTCAGTTTTTTCACCGCCTCTAATACTTCTACTTGTATTTGCACTTGTTCTATATATTGTTCGTTATTATCTGTTCTATTTGCTTTTCTCTCTATCTCTAATTCTAGTTCAAGTGTTTGTTCTGTCTTCAAATTATTCCTTTCATTTCTTTATGATTTCTTCTTCACTCCCTAATATTCTTCCCTTTTTATCCTTTATATGGGCATCTTTGTGTCGTTTTCCTTTGCCAAGCGATCTAAGTATCTTGTAGAATAGTTTTTGATTTCCGTGTCTGTCCTGTTCCATCTTCTCTCCCAAACTCTTCCCAGGCTTTTCGTTTCGCCTTTTTTATTATTTCTTTTACTTTCCTTCTCTGATCCTTATATCTGTTATACTTTTCCTCTTCTGGTACCTAGGTACTGTTTCCATTTTTTTCCTTATCCTTTACTTTTCCCTTTATTTCTTCATTCCACCAGCTCGTTTGTGGTTTTACTCTCTACAATTTTAGTTTTTCCACACACTATTCTTGTTGTTGTTATTAGTATTTCTTTTATGCATTTCCATGCTTCTTTAAGCGATAATGCTTCTATGTTATTATTGAATTTACTCACCTCCTCTTCGACTCTTCTTGCCGTCTATTTTTTTTTCAATTTATATATTTTGATTTTTTCTCTAATTTTGTTTTTATTTTCTCCCCTGTTTTTTGTTACCTTGAGGTTTTCCTGTCGTATCTTCATTTTTGCTAGCACTAAATAATGGTCGGAGTATATTTCTGGTCCTCTTTTTACTCTTGTATCCTGTATTTCTTTTCTGTAACTTCTGCTTATAATTATGTAATCTATTATCGATTTCTCTCTCCTACTCACAATCTCTGGTACATTTATGTATATCTTTATACATGAAGAATGAGTTCGTTATTATCAGATCATTTATTATACAAAAATCTGACAGTCTTTTACCGTTGTTGTTTCTGGTATCTTCGCCGTGTATTCCTATTACATCACCGGATTCTTCGTCCTTTCTCCCTACCCGTCCATTCAGATCACCTATTATTAATATCCTCCCTTGCTTTCTTCTACTGGCGTTGTCAATTGTTCCCAGAATTCATCTTTACTTCTTGATACCTCGTCCTCATCGGGCCCATACACCACTATTAGATTTATTTTTATTTGTCATCTATTTCTATTTCAATCTTTAGTATTCTCGCCGAGATCCCGGACCATTTACTTATGTATTTGGCTTTTTCTTTTTAATTATACAGCCTACTTCTTCTTTTGCTCGAGTTGTTCATCTATCCCGCTGTATACTAAAATACTTCCTCCTTCCATTTCTGCTTCTCCCATTCCTTTCTTTTTAGTTTTGGTTATATCCAGTATATCTAGTCCTGCTTTCCTAAATGTATATTCTAACTCATTTTCTTTACTTGTCATGCTCCTAATGTTCCATGTAGCTATTTTCCATGTCCCTACTATTTTCTTGTCTTGTTTTTTGTTTTACTTCTTCCTTTTTGCATTTTCCCTTTTTTGTAATTCTTTTTTATTTCCGTGTCCTTTGCCTTTGTCGTTACCTTTTTTCCTGTCCGTTTCTTTCGTAATTAGTTTTTCGTTCTCGTTGTTCTTGTTATTTTTCTCAACTTTTCTTCTATCGTATCTTCTTTCGGTACCTTTCGCTGTTCTTTTGTTGGGATGACTTGTCTCCTCCTCTTTCCCTTTCTGTTATTGTTGTTGTACTTTTGCCGTATATTTTGTTGTTTATTATTAATTTGTTGTATTTTATTTTTGCTTTCTGTCCTCTTTATCTCGCCTCCTTCATAATTGGCATTAATTTTCTTCCTTCTTCTTGTATTTCTTTAGTGAAGTCTTCGTTTATCCACATATCTGTGCCCTTTAATTTCTTTGCCTTCTTTAATATTTCTATTTTCTCGGTAACTTTACTCAGTTTAATTAGTATTAGTCTCGTTCCCACTGCCTTGTATTTCCCTAGCCTCGTATAAAGTCATTTTCTTTCAGTTCTACGCCTATCTTGTTCGATATTATTTATATTTTTTCCAGTGTTTCTCTCTCTCCCCTTCTCCCTCATCGTCTTTCACTCCTATTACCACCAGATTCTTTTTTCTGACTTCTCTCTCTAAGGATTCTATTCTTATTTCTTGATTTTCGATTTTATCTTTAAGTTATTTATTTTCTTGTTTTATTGCGTTAGCATCCTTGGATATTTGGTATAATTTCGTATCTATGCCATCCAGTCTACTACTTATTTGCTGTAACAGCTCCTCTATATTTACCATTTCTTGGAGATTTGTCTGTTTTAACTGCACAATTCAATGCCTATTTTCTAAATTTTGCCGTGAGCCCAGTTAGTGTGTTGTTATTTTCTTATCCACTGATTGTTTCATGCCATTTTTCACCTTATTGCTTATCTTCTAACATCCACCTGTTCTATTTATGTCTAATTATCCACTGATTCGGCACTTTCTGTTGAATTTTTATCTTCCCAGGTTTTAATCTCTTTCTAATTTTACTCTTCTTTTATTTTTGCGTGTTTTGAGTTACTCAGTATGGCCTTATTTGGACTTTATTACTGTTTTCACTACTTCAAACGGCCTATCTATTTTGTGTTATTTGTTTGTTTTAATTTTTGATATACCCATTTGGACTAATCCATGTCCACTTATTTTGTTTTTTTTTCTTAAAGAATGAATTTATTGCAAATAAGTTCTCATTTTTCAGAAAATTATATAACATTTCACTTTTTGTGCCATAGCCGAAATTTCACATTTTGTGTTTCTCTTTATCTCTTCTTTTTTTTAAATTATTTTGCATTTCGTTAAATGTTCTTTAAGTGCGTTGAATATATCCTCAAAGCAACTTTCTATTTCTTCGTCTTCATATGATAAAGTTGGTGCATATGCCTGAACTATTTATAGGAAAATTTTATGATTTAACTCTATTACAAGATATGACACCCTTTCTGATGTTAATTTGTACGTTTTTATTCTTTTCGCGATAACACCCACTCCTGTTCAGTTTTGTTTCCAATCGGAGAGATACAACACTTTGAATTCAATCTTATGGCTTTTTCTTCTTTTCTTCTAACTTCTGCCAGACCCACTATGCTCTATTTTATTTTTAATCAGTTTTTTTAGTTCATGTATTCTATCGTTGGATTTCAAAGTTTGTATATTATGTCTTTCTGTGCAAGGTTGTATGTCTAGCTTTTTCTTCTTTTATAAGCAGTGTATAACCATAGTAGTGAGAGTTTGAGCTTTTTCTTCCACCCACCTGGGGTATTTGATCCATTCTTTTTAAATTCGACACTTGGAAGTATAAACGTGGGTTTTAGTGATTAAACGCCACGCTCACCAGGCGTGTTGGCGAGTTCTGTTCTTGGCTAATCCTCTGGATACAGACGCTATTTGCAGCCGCTCATCTTGGGCCAGACTTTGCCATTGAGTTTATATTAGCCCTAAAATCACGGATTGCTACTTCCTTTGTGTCCGCCGAATTTAAAATTATCTTCCATCGTTGTAAACTACATTGTTAACCCCGGACGAGGGGCCCTCATATGGTATTATCAGACGGAGCCAGATGAACCTAGGTTTTTAAGAGAGATGTTATTCGTCAATCCCTCCTCCTTCCATACTTTCTGATTGGCCTCTAGCTTGAGACTAGCTTAGCAGAGTTTACCTAAGTGCGCAAAATGATTCTAAGAAAACGTCAAATCATTTTTACTTAAAAGAAATTAATAATGGTGAATTATCCTTATCAGCAAGATTGACTAATCGGTGAAAAGATTAGACATTTCCTTTAAGATTGGCCGGACTTAACAACGTAATACTTTATGAGAATTAAAGTTTGTTATTTGTATTATTTTGTGCGCTTTAAACTCTGCTTTTCACCTTGATTACACTTTTTGTGGTTCCTTTTACGGCTAGAAACAACGGCTAGTTGTTCAAGCACTTTAATTCAGATTCCGAACGGTACAGCGTAAAAGCCCCGGTTTTTGCACAGACTCGATTTCCTGAAACAGCTCCCGGCAAAAAATCGCGAACGATTCTCACGTCGCCGTACGGTTGAGCGGTGAATACTCTCTGCTCCGCAGATCAGAACGATGATCTCAAAATGTGCTCTGCCCGACTGACGGCGCTGCCGCAAAACAAACGGAAGGACCGCCGTCCCGATTAAACAATGGAAACCGTTTTGCCGAGTTCGTAACTTGGCGCGCTATATTTGTGCCCGAAACGTGATTGCTCGGTACCAGCACAGGTCTAACAATGCATTGTAGCTCTAGGAACATGACTAAAGAGTCATGTGTCGATTATTTAATAAAAATATTGGTGAGTCACTTAATATCTTATGTTTGTTTTTAACTGTAACTAAATTTCTCATATTTTTTACGTAAAAAATTATATTGTGTCGTTTTATTTTATTTTTAAATTTACTCAGTGGTTTAAGAAGGCACTTTAATGAGCCCAGAACTAGTTAGTTCAAAGTTTTTTCTTGTAATCAAGTATAACAAGTCAGGTAACTTATTTTTATCATTGTTATTTGACAAATGTAAGAAACATATATTTAAATTACATTAACAATGTTAAAACATGTATAAATAATTTTTAGAAGTGAAAATCTACTTATGTATATTGTAGACTTTTCTTATTTCCTCAAAATTATTGCAATTTAACATATTCTGACTATATATCATTGGCTAAAGAACTTCATTTTTGAATACCCTGTTAGTTTAACGATTAACTGGTTTTTATTAATTTAAATGTTAGTATTAGCATATGTAAAGAAATTTATTTATGTGGAACATTTTTATCTTTAATGTCTTTATAAATACCTTCCATAAATTACTACTAGAAATAGCCAAGCATCTGGCATCGAAGGATACTACTCGTAATTTTTAATTTTATTTAGATGTATAAAAAAAACAATTATTTTAATTTTAGTAAGTTACTTAAAATATTATCGGGTAACGAGTGCATTCTTGAATTATTGTATAATAAGTGCAATATTTAGTCTAATGGTAGCTGCAGCGCCTGTACATGTGTGTTATCACTAAGAAATTTAAGTCAATTTTTGGAGCGTTTCTGGTGGTATTAATTGTTGAAGTGTGTAAAATTTAAAAGTGTTATCTGAAGAGAAAGTGGATAAATAAAAATAATTAGCGAATATTAAAAGGTCAGAAAATAAAAGGCTGTATTCGTTTTTAACCTATTTGTAATTATTGATAAGAGAGATAAATAGTTTCTATCATTCAAGAGAAACTCAAATTTGCCTGAAATATAGGCAACACACCATACAGTCTATAGAAGAGTGATTGCAGACATAACAGAGAAAGGAATTATAAAATGCAACGATATAATTATGACAGTGATGACTCATCGACCGAGGACAGCAAAAGGAAAAGGCAAGATACAGAAGCTTTTGGGAGGAGTAAGAAAACAGCCAGATCACCTACTAAAGAAGACAAACTTGAGAATAAAGACAATGACAAGAGCACTGAGGAACGGAAGGAGTTGAAAGAGATGATGTGTGGGATGATGAGAGACATGAAAGAATTTCGCCATGAGCAAAAAGTACAAGGAAGAGAAATGCAGAAAATAAGGGAAGATTAAAGGAATTTAAAAGAACAGCAACAAGCGTATGGCAACCAAGTAGCCTCGTTACAAAAAGAGAATCAAGATCTTAGAAAGAAAATGGACGAGCTGAGTACGAAATCCGAAAGAATCGAAGGATTGGAAAGAAGTCATGAGATCATGGAACGAGTTAATCGAAAGAAAAATCTTATAATAAGTGGACTAGAAATCAGCACAAAAAGTGAAGATGAGCCGAAAGGAATGTTACAGAATTTCATTAAAACAAAAATGGCTTTAGAAATCAAGATAGAAACAGCGTACAAAATAGACAAGAACCGCTACCTATTTAAAGTAGAATACATGAAACAAAAAATTGGAATCCTGAAAGAGAAAAATACCCTAAAGCAGATAGAAGATTTAAAAAATGTGTATATAAATTTTGTCAACATACAAAGAAAGGGAAATACAAAAGAAAATTAAAAAGCACGTGGAGGAGGAAAGAAAAGCTGGAAAAACTGCAATCATGGGATATCAAAAACTAATAACAAACGGCCAAGTATGGATGTGGAACGAAGAGCTAGGAAAACTAATAAGCCCGATTAGTCCAAAAAACTAGCATTAAACGGGAAAACGGCAACAAAAGATACGATAGATACGGCAAAGTGTAAGGACATGATTAAGGATACAGAAATAAAAAAAGACAAGCAAATACAAATACAGAAGTAGGAGAAGGAACACGAAATTTAAAAAGCATTAAGAAGAAAAGTAAAAAAATATAAAACAAAAATAGCAACATAGAATATTAAAACACTCTTGCAACCTGGAAAAATGAATGATATTATGCAAACGATGGAAAATTATGATATAGATATTATTGCATTACAAGAGCTAAGATGGACAGGACATGGAGAAATAAAATAAAAACAAGTATACACTATTTTGGAGCAGCGGAGAAAAGCAAGGTAGAAATGGCACAGGATTCATTGTAGCGAAAAGACAGATCCCTCACATAATGAAATTTGAACCTATAAGTGATAGAATCTTTAAACTAAGAATTAGAGGAAAATGTTTAATACTACCCTTATTTGTATATATGCCCCAACTGAAAAAGACAATTTTTGTGAAAAACTGCAAAAAGAATGTGATACAACACCAAAATATGACACATTAATATTATTAGGAGATATGAATGCACAGGAAAAGAAGAACATATAAGAGCAGTGGCAGGTAAACACACAATACACGAAGAATCGAATGATAATGGGAATAGATTATGCAATGTAGCATCGGCAACGAATTTATTTATCGCCAGCACAAAATTCCCTCACCCAAAAAGACATAAGATAACATGGATCCACCCAAACCAAACATCAACTAGTCAAATAGACCATGTACTTACAATTAAAAACAGAATTAGTAACATACAAGATGTAAGATCCTACAGAGGAGCCAACGCAACAGGTCATATATTGGTAATCTCAACGATTAAAGAGAGAAAAATGCAGAAAGGGAAAAAGGGAAGCATAAAGAATAACAAATGGGATGTAAAACAAATGAAAGACCCAAAAGTAAAACAAGCACTAGAAAAAGGTATAACACGAGAACTCCAACAGCAAACCCACACAGAACTGACACATAGTATTGAAAACCAATGGAATAACATAAAATATAGTATCTTAACAACTGCAGAGATACACATAGGACGTAAGAAACAAGAGAGAAGTAAAGCATGGTACGATTTAGATTGTAAGAGAGCAAGTGAAGAAAAAAATTGATCGTGGATAAAATGGCTGAACTGAAAAATGGGAGAAGATAAACAAGTATATAAAGCTACAAATACCTTAGCAAGAAATATATGTAAACAAAAAAAGATAGAGTGGAATGAAACGAAAATAAAAGACATACAGGAAGAATTCAACCACAACAACACAAAATCAGAAAGTAAGACAAGAAAAGAAAACAAGAATAAAAACTAGAGGATACAAAGATACAGAATGCAAGACAAGATATGAAACAACAGAAATACATCAAATATGGAAGAACTATTATGAACAACTATACAGAAATGAATGCAGAAGCACAAAAAGAAATAATGACGAACAATGCAACAATACAAGAACCAACAGTAGAAGAAATAAAAAGGGCAATACAGCATTTAAAAAACAATAAGGCTCCAGGTAGCGATGACATACTACCGGAATATATAAAATATGGAGGAGACGCATTACACGAAACATTGTACGAACATGCTTAATTTGGAGGGAAGAAAGATTGCCAGAAGAATGGAAAAAGGCGTAATATTTACGATTCATAAGAAAGTAGATCCTAAAGATTGCTCAAATTACAGAGGAATCACGCTACTAAATGTAGTTTACAAAGTCTTATCAAAAATAATTACACATAAACTACAAGTATACACAGAAAAGGAACTAGGAGACTACTAACAAGGCTTTAGAAAAGGAAGATCGACCGGACGCAATATATATTATGCAACAGATATTAGGGAAAGCAAAAGAATATGATATAACTGTTCATAGATTCACACAAGCTTTTGATAGGGTAATAAGAGAAAAAATAATAGAAGAAATGAGTAATATGAAGATCCTACAGAAAATAATAAACCTCGTCAAAATGACTCTAAGAGTGGTTAAAATTGGAAACGATACAACAGACAGCTTTAATGTACATCAGGGTGTGAGACAGGGAGATATGCTATCAGCTACTCTGCTCAATATTGCCGTGGAAGGAGCAATTAGAAGATCTGAGCTGCAAGGGACAATAAACATCAAAAACACGCAAATTGTTGCTTATGCAGACGACGTTACAATTGTCACTAGAACAAAGGAAGGGTTAATTAAAAGTTTTCTAAAGTTAGAGGAAGAAATAACAGAAATGGGTTTAAATATTAGTGAAAATAAAACAAAGTATCTAAAATATAGTTTCAATAAAAATCAAGAAATTTTAAAAATTAAGAACTATAAATTTGAATCCGTCCAAAATTTTAAATATTTAGGTGTAACAATTTATAATAAAGAATACCGTGGAAGTGAAAAAACCAAACAAAAAATACAATTAGGGTATAAAATATATTACATGAACAAAACCTACCTAAGTTCCAAATATCTAAGTAAAAAAGCAAAAATACAATTATATAAAAGCTTAATCAGACCAACAGTAACATACGGAACAGAAATATGGACCTTAACTAAAAAGGAAGAGGAAGATTTAAGAGTTTTCCAAAGAAAAATATTACGACGAATACTTGGACCAGTACAAACAGAAGAAAACGAACTCAGACCAAGAATGAATTTTGAACTAACAAAGGAAATGAATGGAGAAGACATTGTCACATACATAAAAGCGCAGAGAATAAAATGGCTAGGACACATAATGAGAGCAATCTCTCCCAAAAAAAAGGATTAGGAAAACTTATCATTTTTCTTAATAGTAGTGCTATTTTTTAATAATTCTTGCAGCACAATTGGAAAGGTAATATACAAGGTGTTTTGGAATTGCACATCACTATTTTAGGGATGGCCTCTAGTAAGTAGTACACAAAAAATTACATATTTAATTAGCAATAAAACATTTAAAGTAACTGTTCAAAGTGCTCTCTGTTTCGTCGAATGCCGCATTCAGCACGACTTTTAATAGTTGCTGCTGCTCTCAGGAAGCGATTTCTTAGTTCTTCCTGCATGCTAATAGACGTAGAATAAACTACAGATCTCATTCACACAAAATAATCTAACGGCGTTAGATAAGAAGATTGCGGTGGCCATTTAATAGGTCCGTTTCGACCAATCTATTGGTTACCATATGGGCTGTTTAAATAATCAATAACAATATGAGAAAAGTGATCAGGGATACTGTCATGCATGAACCACATCTCTGCCTATTGGCAATTAGAATGTCTTTTAGAAGCTCACACAGATTATTTTGCAAAAAGTGCAATCCTTGTTAGTAAAAAGAAGGGGCCGATGAGATTGTTACCAAGAAAACCGCACCAGACATTTAATGAAAAGGTATGTTTGTAATGCGTAGTAGCAGTTGTATGAGCGTTTTCTTCGTTCCAAATATAAGTTTTCGAAAATTAGTAATCCCATTTCTCATAAAGCAAGATTCATCAGGCAGCTCAGAAAGTTAGGATCTCGTGTGCATTGCCAAATTAACCACTGGCAGAAGTATCTGCGATTGTTAGAATCTTCTAGTAACAAATCTTGCTCCCACAATGTTCGCCATACTTGTATACAAAACATGGAAACGAAGTGACAATCTTATAGTGCTGGTACTAGAAGATAACTGAACAGCATAGAGTATTCTTTCCTCAACATTAACAGTTCGTCGAATTTTTGTCGACCAGTATTTAGTCGTTAAGCTTTGATATTGTCTCACTCTCTGCTAATATACCCGTTCCTGCAACTTTGCAGTTTCTATAAATCAAGCACGGTCTTGAAGACGACACCTTCAAATTAATTAACCATTGCCTATCCAATACCTATTTTATCTTTCAAAACAAATTTCACTGCCAAACCAATGGTTTTCCTTTGGGTTTATTCTATCTGTCACAGCAAACTTATTTGTTATTTCGAAATAAAAATCATCCCTTTTTTTCTGAAAACCTACCTGTTGGATAAGATACGTTTGTTACCTGGTCTCATAAACATAATACGCTTTTCAAATTTTCCATCTAAATAAACTTCACTGAACCAGTGTGGTCCCGTGGTGAGGGGAGGACTACGATGCTGATGGACCCGGGTTCAATTCCCGGTGCTCTCTGATTCTTGGCGAGTGACACTCAGCCACTAAAAGTAATACTAACTAGTTCACTGAACAAGTGGTAATAATGGAGTCGTCTAACGTATTCAGTTTTGTCTCCGCATCAGAGACGGTGCGCGACGATGGAAAAGAGCAAACACTTTTTTATTATGTAATTATTTAGCAATCAGAACAAGGTTACATTCTATAAACTAAATGGGTAACAATCATTATAGATACTAACGATAAGAATAACATGATGAGGCTTCATCCTAGGGTACAACCTACGTAATTACAGTTTTGTACTTCGCAGTATTAGAGTCTAATAGATATTAGGAATACACTCCAACACGAGTTGTTGGATCATACCACGCATTCACACTAGGTTTATTGGCCATAGTTTCTTTAGTCTTTGGTTGACCCTGGGTTCCAGCATCTGCTCCAGTAAGGGGTTTGAGTGAGTTTCTAGGGTTGCATGGTACTTGATAGTCTCTCCTGGATTACTTCCTGGATCGTTGGAGATGTAAGTCCATATGCAGCGTGTTGTTGGATACATACCACGGCGCATTTGTAATCTGACGTAATATTTTGATTGAGTACGTTGGATTAATGCGATGTTTGATTTGGATGCACAGCCCCATAACTCTACTCCGTACATCCAGATTGGTTTTATAACAGTCTTATAGATTAGGGTTTTGTTTGCAAGCGATAATTTTGAATGTCTTCCAATTAGCCAGTTGAGTTCCTTTACTTTTAGATCTATTTGTTTTTTTTCTTCTTGAGGTGTTCCTTCCAATTTAGCTTATGATCTAGGTGTAAGCCTAGATATTTTGCCGTTACCAGTTGTGGTATTTGTGCATTATTTATTACGACTGGTGGGCATATCTGTTTTTTGAGCGTAAATGTTGTGTGCACCGACTTGTTTTCGTGAACTTTGATTTTCCATCTGTGTAACCATTGTTGAAGGAGTACTAAGTGGTTTTGTAGGTTGGCCGATGCAGTTGCAGGATTTTCATGTCTGGACAGTATAGCAGTGTCGTCTGCGAATGTTCCTATTGTTGTATATTGTGTCGTTGGTAGATCCGATGTATATAGGACATAGAGTAAAGGCCCCAGAACACTGCCTTGTGGAACGCCTGAGTTGATAGGGTGGTAAGCTGATGTTACTTCATTAATTTTTATCTGAAATGTTCTATCGCTTAGATATGATTTTAGTAAATTATAGTATGACAAAGGGAACGTTTGCTTAATTTTGAAAAGTAATCCGGGGTGCCACACTTTGTCAAATGCTTGACTAATGTCGAGAAAGACAGCTGAACAGTACTCTTTGTTTTCTAGTGCTTTATTTATGGTTTGTGTAATGCGGTGTACTTGTTGCACGGTAGAATGAGCCTGTCGAAACCCAAACTGATGAGAAGGTATCCAATGTTGGGGCAGTAAGTCTTCATTAATTCGACGAAGTATGAGTTTTTCTAACAGCTTTGTGGTCACCGGGAGGAGGCGGATAGGTCGATAGGATGTAACGTCGGTTGGTTCTTTTCCGGGTTTTCCGACCATTATGATTTGTGCAGCCTTAAAGCATTTTGGCCAATATCCTAGCCTCAGGATTGCATTGTAAATATAAGTTAAGAGCACTAGGCCCTTTTTTGGGAGTTCACGCAGCATTTTGGCAGTTATCAGATCAGTTCCTGGGGTCTTCTAGAGGTTTAGCAGATTTATTTCAGATTTTATTTCGTTTGGGGTAAAGGGTTTAATTTCGTGACGTATGTCAGGAGGGATGGAAAGACTTCTCTCTACTTCTTGGTCTGATGCGCTATCAAGTGGTTGAAAGACTGAGGACAGATGTTCAGCGAAGAGTCTGACTTTGTCTCTATCGCTTTTTGCCCAAGGTTCGGTGTTGCTTTTTCTAATTGGTGGTATTTTGAATTTTGGTTTCCTAGCTTTTTTGATGCGTTTCCAGATAGAATCATCAGTTCGATTTAATTGAGATACATAGAGCTCAAATTTCTCATTTCTGATTTCTTTGAGTTTTGTTTTTAATTTATTGGTCATATGGTTGTAGGCGTTTTTGGCAGCAGGTGTATGATTTCGTTGCCAGTTAGCTCTAGCACGACGTTTTTCTGCGACCATTCGTTTAATTTCCAGTGGTATGTCAATGTTTAGTTGCTTTTGTGAAATGGTTGGTGTAGCTTGTTGCGCACCTTGCTGGAGTTTTCTTATGAGTTCTTCAGTAGCTGTTTCAATTTCTTCGCATTCCTTGAGTCGAATGTTTAATTTTATGGTTTCGCTTAGAATATTACGATATGTAGCCCAGTCCGTTCTAGAGTTGTGTAATCTGGTTGTGAGCTTCTTGTTTACTATAGATGCCCCAATTGTTAGTATGATAGGAGAATGATCGGAAGTTAGGTCATAACTGGGTATTACAGTAATATATGCCTGATTGATTCCATTTACGACGAAGAAGTCTAGTAGGTCTGGTAACTTGTTTGCGTCGGTGGGCCAATAGGTTAGTGTTCCTGTTGATATAAATGAGTATTTTTTGTCCTCCATTGACTTAAGGAGTTCTCTACCTTTCGTTGTTGTTAGGCGTGAGCCCCATCTAGTATGTTTACTGTTGTAGTCCCCTCCCGCTACGAATTTGTGACTTAGTGTTAGAAAGAATTTGTCAAAATCTGCTTTTTTAATATTATATCGGGGTGGGCAATAAACTGCAGCAAGTGTCAATTCATATGGCAATGTTTGTACCTTGATTGTGGTGGCTTGGATAAAGTCTTCCTGATATTTTATTTCTTCATGGTGTTAAATTGTTTGCTTGACAAGAATGGGTGTACCTCCATGGGCAGTACCGTCTGGGTGATTGGTATGATAGAGTTCATAATGAGGTATTTTGAAGTAAGTCTGTTGTGTGAAGTGTGTTTCACTTATTAGCAGTACATCTATGTGGTTATGTAATAAGAACAATTTTATTTCTTCTTTACGTTGCGTTAGGCCATTAGCGTTCCACAGAGCTACTCTGAGAAACTTACCCATAATTAGGCTAGTTTATTTATTAGCGTGCTAAGCATGTTTAGAATCATGCTATTTTGTTGAATGAGTTGATTAAACATGGCTTTGAATTCAGTTAAAAACTGAGGGAGAGCGTTGTTTAACATTTGTGTTGACTCATTGTAATTGTTTAGGGGGTTGGAGTTGTTGGTTACTGCATTAGCGTAAGATTTATGATGTTGATTAAGATTCGGTGACTCTGTTTGCACTGCGGTGTTTGCATTATTGGTTTGTGGATTGGGGATAACATTTATTTTTGATAGTTGTGGTGCGAAGGTTCTAGTCTTGCTTTGTGGATTATTTCTACGAATTAGTTGTTGATAATGATCACAACCTTTATAGTTGACTGGGTGGTCTCGCCCGCATAATGCGCAGCTAGCTGGGGTGTCTTTGCTTTTTTTGCAGTTGATTGTATTATGTGCTCCACCGCATTTGACGCATACGAAGGGCCTGTTGCAATACGTCTTGGTGTGGCCATAGAGTTGGCACCTCGTACACTGTACAATATTATTTTTGTCTTTATTCGGAGGTTCTATTATTACTACGCTATTTTGTATTATTTCAATTTTATATACATCTTTGTTATTGTCTGAAGAACATGTTTAAGGGTTCTTTGGTTATTCTATGCTTCGCATTTATAATATTTCTAACTTTATGTCCTTTATTTTCTAATTCTTCTGAAATGTCATTTGTGTTCATTGAGTGATGAATGTTTTTGATAACAATTCGGTATGCTCGTTCCGTCTTTAATTGATATGTGTGGTGTATTATGTTTTGTTCCTTGAAGTATTTTGTTAATTTTCTGTATCCATCAACTGTATTACAGTTAATTTTAATTGTATTATTGACTAAGCTCTTTGTACTATATTGTTCATCTTCTAAATGATCGCGTATTTGGATGAGCATGTTTGGAAAATTTACTACTCCGTACACAAAAATCGGAGGAGGTTTGAGTATTTTGGCTGATTCTATAGTGATGCTGTTGGTAGTGTTGCTTTGTGGAGTGTCATCTATTGTATTTGTTAATACGCTATACTTGTTGGAGGTTTGTGTAACAATTTCGTCACCATTTTGTTGTGCGTTCGTCCTTATTTTTCTGCGTTTCATAGCCTTAACAGTTTGCCAAGAGTTTTCTTTCGATGTTGTAGGGGTTTCCATTTCATCGTCGCTAGTTGAATACATTCTAACAAGTTGCTGGGGATTATTAGTTGGATAGGCTCCTTGAGGCTGGTAAGTGATTAATTGTTCTTGATTTGGAGGGGGATAATTACTGGGCCCTGATGATAATTGAAGCGTTTGTGTGTTGTATGGTGCAGGAGTTTGACTGTTTATGAAACTTTGAGTTTGATACGTATTTGGAATTTGTAACTTTTGGGCACTTAATTGAGGTTGACACTGTATATTTGGTAAATATGGTTGGTTATATATGTAGTTAAAGCCAGGTCCATTGCCTGCTGGAAGCATTTTGGTAATTTAAAAAGAAAGATTACCTAGCTGGATGTTTTCTTTCACTAGAAGGTTTTTAAAAGCGAAACAGTTGTTTATCACTTGAGTTAAACGTTGAAATTAAATTAATAAATATATAAATTTGCCTGACCTTAAGCAAGGCTACGGCTGCGGCTCCGCCGTTGTGATAACTCAGGTATAGCTCGGCACGCACGTTCGGTCTGCTTGAAGGCACTAGCAAGAATAGCAAACATATGAGAGCCTTAACTTCTTAATTCGCAGGCCGTGCTCCCACGCGGGGCGTTAGAGAATTATCATTAAAGTAAACTTCACACAAATATTAAGTTTACAATGGAAGTCGAACAAAACAATTGTCTTCCTTTTTTTGAACACCTTTTTAACAAAAAATCCTTCAACAACAGTTTCTGTCGTACTGCCTACAGGAAACCTATACCTACTAATTCTTATCTAAACGCAATATTTCACCATTACTCAAAACTATTTAGTTGCAGAATCGGTGATTATCAGATCCCTTAAACTTTCCGACAGTAAGAACTGACAAGCTGAAATTAATACCATTACTAAAACTCTAATACAAAATGGGTGCTCTCAAAGATTCTTAACCTTCATTATTAGAAATATCTTCCAAAACTTCCTTTCCTAGCAAACCAATGCATCGTCGCCTTACATCAGAGGAATAATTGACAGAATAGGCTGCATACTAAACATTCAAAATACATAAATAGTTTTTACGACTAGCAATAAAATAGCTGAATTTATCTACTCACCTAAAGACTATTTTATCCCCACAAATCCCAAGGGGTGTACGAAGTACCTTGTAGTGAATGTGACAGAACCTACGTAGTTCAAACAAACAGAAATATTAAGCCGTATATCAAAACTTTCTAGGATTGTACCAAAGAACGATATTTTTTTTGCTTTAGCCAAACATAACAAAGAAATCGGTTATACAATTATTTTTTTAATTATAGCTGCCATCATCCATCCCACCAGTAGAATTACTAATGAATCTGTTGAAATAAAAAAACATCATCAATACTCGAAAGGATAGTCAGCGTTTATCTGTTATTTGGAAGCTGTTAGTACTACATGTCATCAGCTACATAACTCGTTACAACAAACAAACTTTCCAATAGCGTATTTCGCATGAAAATATCTTTTCTACCTAGGGCTTCATAACTATCTCTAGCTTGTGGGTATAGTTGTCAACGGTTGCCCACAGGCCTTCTTTAAAGAAGTGGAGCGCCATAATATTCCCTCCGATTCTCACAGAGGCGAGAAATATTGTATGCATAACGATAGTCACTTCAGAGTCATCTTGACAGATCCAACGATCATTTTGGAAATTCACCATCCTATTCTGAGTAAAGTATTTTTTCGCCTAAAAAGAATTTTAGGAACCAGCACTTCGTGCTTGAATGTCATTCAGCAGGGTTTGGGCATCTAATACCTAGTAAATATTATTTTTCTTAGTCAACAGTTCGCGGCTTTCAGGGCGAAAGATTTTTAGTGCAGGTCCTGGTGCACTGCTAGCCTTTTGTCTACCGAGCGGGTCCAATGGACCCAAATGTGATTTTATTGTGTTCTCATTTCAAGATTGCATGCTTTTGGAGTCTAGCTGCTTGACTTTGTTTATTTATATGCCTTTTGTAATTTTTTATGGTGTTAATTTATTGCAATAATAATTTTTTTTATATAAGTTTTCCATCGGGACTACCATCTGGGCCCATTAGACCCATAGTGTGATTTTATAGACAAAATCAGTTTGCGAATGTAGCGATTCCCCGGTGCAATCACACGAATTAGGGACTTCCCCGTTGTTGGGATCATACGAATTAGGGACTTCCCCGCATTTTAGAAACTTACCCGCTGTTTGAGTAACAGCAACGAATAAATATAGTATTTAGTACAATTTGGACTTCTGTAAAGTGACTAGTGTTTGCATTTTTATGAAAATAGTAAATCCATTCACTGTTTCGTTTGTTGAATCAGGTAGATAAACTTTATATAATTCAGTTGAGTTTTGTTAGTTCATAATACATAGCTATTTTAGTGTCCAAAATTCTATAAAATGGATATGAGAAGACCATTAAAACCCGAAGAATTGGAGACAGTCATAAATGGGATGAGTGATATTGAATACAATAGTGACAGTGAATATGCTTCATCAGATGATGATGAAGAAATAGACATTGAAATTTTAACACAAGACGAGGAAAATTCAAAAATGGAAAATTATAATGATCCCGACTCAGATCAAATTGACGACGACGAAATAAATACCATTTACGAACCAAATTCAACTTTTATATCTAAGAATCAACAAGTTTGGCTCGCAGAGCCTGTTAACCCTCCACAGGGGCGACAAGGTCGGCATAATATTTTGCGAGAGAAATCAGGACCTACACGATATGCCTTCCGAGAAGTTGATAGTATACCTTCTACGTTTTTTATTTATTTTAGAAGACCGTTTTTAGAAATTATATAATGGACAAACATAGAAGGATATAATGTATTTGGAAATAAGTGGAAACCACTTGACCATGAATTTCAAAAATTTATTGGTGTCGTAATACTTATTGGAGTTTATAAATCAAAAAACGAAGAGATATCCCAATTGTGGAGTAACAAAGATGGACGAAATTTTTTTAACAATATGATGAGCCGTACTAGGTTTGTATACTTCGAGTGATTAGATTTGATAATGCAGCTGCAAGAAGGAAAGACGGATCTACTGATAAACTACAACCGATTCGCGAATGTTTCGAAATGTGGAACAATTACCTACAAGACGGATTTATTCCAGGTTGGAGTATGACCGTAGATGAACAATTAGTAACTTATAGAGGAAGATGTCCATTTCGGCAATATGTACCTTCAAAACCAAGAAGGTATGGTATAAAGTTTTGTGCAATTTGTGACAGCGTTACGTTGTATGCTTGGAAGTTAGAAATTTACGTAAGAAAAACTGGAGAGGAAAGAGAAAAAAATCGAGGCGAAAATGTAGTGAAGAGATTGGTAAAGGAGATCGATAACTCAAGACGAAATATAACTTGCGACTATTTTTTTACTTCATATAATGTACAAGGATATCAATTTACTCAACAACAAAACACCTACAGCCAATCTGTTCCACAACCCAGATATTCTACCAATTGTCAAGCATACCAGTCATCTCCTTTTTCATTCAATCCGCAATCACTGTCCTTTTCTCAAACTGCACAAAATGGAATAAACCAACAAATAATGAATGTCACCAACAATGATTTTAATCACGAAGACCGCGATTCACGTGTAAATGCAGATTTAATGGAAGACTCAGATTCAGATACTAACAGCCCCAACAACACGCAAGGTACCTCGACAAATACGAAACATGAATGGCAAAAAATCAAAAAACGGAAAATAACCAACTCTAATACAATCTTTAATCGTCAACAACCCATTCCTACGAGCATATCAAACAGATACGAGATCCTCTCACAAACTCGACCCGAAAACGCTTGTCAAGAGAAAACACCTAATAATAACGAAAGTCCTAGAATGGCAAAGCCTCCGCCTATTTATATCCGTGGAGTAAACAATTATAATGAAATGATTAAAAATATTACTAAAATCCTGGAAAAGCGCAATACCACACAACAACTTTACCAAACGATAAAATTAAAATAAACACCAACACAATAGACTCATACAGAAAACTCACCAAACACCTTAAAGATGAAAATATATTTTATCACACCTACCAATTAAAAGAAGAACGCGCATACAGGATAGCCATTTGAAATCTTCACCACTCCATACCAGTTTCAGAAATAACAAAAGAACTTGGGAATCTTGATCACACAGTACGCAATATTATTAACATACGTCACAGAGTAACCAAACAACCATTGTCACTGTTCATGGTAGACCTAGAACCTAAAAAAAATAATAAGTCCATCTTCAACGTTCAACATCTAAGTAATATGAATATCACGGTTGAACCCCCCAGAAAGACACAAACCATACCTCAGTGCACCCGCTGTCAAGAGTATGGCTATACGAAAACTTACTGTAATAAACCATTTGTCTGTGTCAAATGTAGCGGTAACCACGAAACCCAGTCCTGCAAAAAAACCCCAATACTCCAGCCACTTGTGCCTTATGTAATGGACAACACCCAGCCAATTACAAGGGATGTTCAGTATATCAAGACATCAAAAGAGCTAAAAACCCAACACTCAGAGGAATCACAAACAAATCCAGAACGTACCAGTTACCACCAAATATATCCGAATTCCCACCACTTCCTAAACAAAATCCAGAAGCTATGCATCATCCTTACCACAGACCTCTCTCCCTGCAACTACCCGACAGAAGGCCCCCTATTCATACCTTCAATGACCAGCAGAATAACATCAACCAATTGTTCTCTAGCTTCCTAACGGAATTTAAAACAATGTTTTCACAGCTTATCAGCCAAAACAGCATGGTTTTAAACATGCTTTCCACTGTTATAAACAAATTAGCTTAAAAATGGCCAACCACCTCCGTATAGCTCTCTGGAACGCCAATGGCTTATCAAACCATATACCTGAGATAAACTGTTTTCTCCAATTACAGGATATAGATGTGTTACTCGTCTCCGAAACCCACGCAACAGCCAGAACAGTTATTAAAATACCGCACTATTCCGTATACCTTTCCTACCACCCTGATGGCACAGCACATGGCGGATCAGCGGTAATTATCAAAAACTCAATCTCCCACCATGAATGGAACTCCTTTCAAACCGACAAAATTCAAAGCTCTAGTATAAAGATTCAAGTCCTACCCTACCCATTGATCATAGCAGCAGTATACAGTCCACCACGACATGCTATCTCAACTGAAGAATACGCAGATCTGCTAAAATCCCTTGATCCGAGATTCCTCATTGGAGGAGATTGGAACGCCAAGAATGTGGCCTGGGGCTCAAGACTAACCAATTCGAAAGGGCGTAACCTACTCAGAGCAATACAAAATTATAACTTCAACTACATATCAACCGGAGAACCCACCTATTGGCCTACAGATACAAATAAAATCCCGACTTATTAGACTTCGCTATTTCCCGCGGCATAGCAAACACATACACCAAAGTGGAATCTAACTATCACCTGTACTCAGATCGTACTCCCATTCTAATTACCTTAAGCACATCCATTATTACCAGAGAACCATCCCCAAAACTCTGCAACAAGAACACCAATTGAAACCTCTTTAAAAACACACTGGATCACGAGATTAATCTAACTATCCGAATTAAGGACGCCTACGACCTAGACGAAGCAACCCAATATTTAACTACAATGATACAAAATGCGGCATGGCAAGCAACACCCAGTGAAACAAACACATGCTCAGCAGATATTAATATCCCTCATCATATAAGGCACCTCGTCACAAAAAAACGCAAAGCCCGAAAAAAATTGCAACGAACTAAACAAAGGCCAGACAAGACCATATATAATAGACTTACTTTCAGCATTACATCACGATTCTTTCACCTATTGATCACACGATATGGAAGGCAACAAAAAAATTTAAAAGACCAATAGCACCGATATCTCCAATCAAAAAGTCCGATGATACATGGGCCAGATCAGACAAGGAAAAAGCTGATTTATTTGCAGACCATCTTGCTACTGTATTCTCATCGCCACAACCGGTAGGAAACAACGATGACACCGACATTTCCGCATTCCTTGACGCGCCCTGCCAAATGTCCTTACCTCTGAGACGATTTTCACCAGCCGAAGTAAGACAGAAAATTAAATTAACAAACCCACGTAAACCACCTGGTTACGACCTAATCGTAGGAGATGTATTTCAAAACCTCCCCAGAAAAGCCCTAGTGTTACTTACAACCATCTACAATAGCATTCTACGACTCTGCCACTTCCCTACTCAGTGGAAACATGCTATAATCATTACCCTTATTAAACCTGGCAAACCTCCTACGCAACCCTCCTCCTACAGACCCATCAGCCTTTTACCACTCATGTCAAAAATATTCGAAAAACTGCTCCTCACGAGAATCCATGAAACTGTCGACCTACATGAAATTCTCCCAAACTACCAGTTTGGCTTCCGGCAGCATCATTCTACTATCCACCAAGGGCACCGAATAGTTAACAGCATTGTGGAGACTTTAGAAACCAAGCGCGTCTGCATAACTGTATGCCTAGACATAAAACAGGCTTTCGACAAAGTATGGCACACGGGTCTATTATACAAAATAAAACTCTATTTTCCAAATCAGCTGTACCTCATACTAAAATCATATCTAACCCAGAGAACTTTCCAAGTTAAAGTAAATAACACAAGTTCCGAATACCACGAAATTACATCTGGAGTACCGCAAGGTAGCGTACTGGGACCGCTGCTGTATCTCCTATATACTTCGCACACGCCTTCAACTGACGATACTGTACTTGCAATGTTCGCCGATGATACAGCTATTCTCTCAATAGACGAAAACCCAATAACTGCAGCAGCCCATCTACAAACACACTTAGACATCTTGCAACAAATGGAGAATTAAAGTCAATAGCGACAAATCCTCGCAAATCACTTTCACAAATTGACGTATTGCAAGCCCACTAAACAACATCAACAATACTCCGATACCTCAGAAGACGGACATCAAATATCTTGGACTACACCTAGACTATAAGCTCACCTGGAGCACTCAAATCAAAGCCAAACGAAAACGAATAGACCTTAAAATTAAACAAATGCACTGGCTCCTTGACAGACGCTCCCAACTCTCACTCTCAAACAAACTACTGTTATATAAAAGCATCATAAAACCCATCTGGACATATGGTATACAGTTGTGGGGATGCGCTAAAGCCTCCCACACAAAGATCCTGCAACGAAGCCAATCAAAAATCCTTCGCAAAATAGCCAACATGGTACATCTCTAACGAAACCCTTCACACAGACCTAGGAATTCCATACGTAACCGCAGAGATACAGAAGCTTGCTCGAACATACACGAACCACCTGGCAGGACATGAAAACCAGCTAATAGAACAGCTCTCTAACCAGCCAACCATCACCAGACGATTAAAACGAAATTGGCCACAAGACCTTCCAGTGTAACTACCCAGAATAACTTAGTGTTTAGCCTACGGGGAGTAAAGCGCTGGCCGGATCCCCCCAATGACATGTTATAAAATTAAAAATTATAAACAATTTACTTATTACTCGTGTGAGAGTAGATTGTAAATAAGCAACAAATAATAATAATGAAAAAAAAAATTCTCTTGCAAATTATTTACTATCGAAAACCCTAAGTATTATAGGAACAATCCGAAAAAATAAGCCGGACTTGCCCAGTTGTTTTACGAATCCCAAGAATCGTGAAGTCCTTTCCACATTATTTGGTTTTCAAAGCGATAAAATGATAATTTCATACTGCCCAAAAAGAGTAAAAATTGTGACATTACTTAGTACATTACATAATGACAAGAAAATCGATAACGGACCCAAAAAGAAACCTAAAATAATTCTGGACTATAACAAAACTAAAGCTGGAGTCGACACCATGCATAAGATGACAAGGTCATGCAGCGTGAAAAGGATGACTAGAAGATGGCCATTGACCGTTTTTTACAATATGATCGATATAAGCGCCATGAATGCATACATTGTGTGGTCATCTGTCAATGGAAATTGTCATAAAAAGTTACGTAAAAGAAGAAATTTTATTATTGAATTGGGAAAACAACTAGCGCATTATATTGAAAATTTTGAAGAACCTGTAGCAAGCACCTGCACAGCATATGAACCTCCGAAAAAGAAGAAACGATGTTGTATATGCATAGCTAAAAAAGATCGAAAAACTAAAACAACATGCTACAAATGTAATCAAAATGTATGCAGAGAACATTCTGTTACATTATGTAAAAACTGTTTTAAATAAATATATCTAAAATATACCAAAAAAATTTTAAATATAGAAAAACACCTTTGAAGACACATGGGTCCAATGGATCCGAGCGGTAGTTATTGAAAGTTTTTTTTTGCGGTAGACTAAGGGCTAGACTGACCGTCGATCTCGCACAGATCTTGATCAATCTTGTCTTTCAATTCACAGATGAATTGACGGCTTCTTTTGATATCATATCGCTTGCTAGGGGTTGTGTCTTGTTAGCAATTACCACCTCTTGATGGTCAGCTTTTCTGTACTTTTTGGCTACGCCGAGAATTTGGGCGTGTTTGTAGCCAAACCACGTAATCTAAAGGATTCGAGTTTAGCAGTTTTGCGGTGTGCTACCTAATAGAGGATTGCGCATGCGCACAAGACTGTATTCTTTACTTAGTAAATGTTAGATATTTCAATTGTTTTTCGGAATTCTTACAAGTCCCAGAACCTTTAAGTTGTGGACTCAGAGAAGGATGCTTGTTTTAAATCTAAAATGCAGTAATTTATTTTAATCGGACTTATTGTTTATGTATCTTCTAAGAATGTAAGTTAATAGATGCGAAGGCTTTCACGGCCGCTGGTATGGTGCATCGTGTGGTTGGTTTTCGGGTTATAAGGCTGTGATCGGAGTTTAAAACTCTTGATGTTTCGTTCACAACTGCGGCGGACATTTTCAGAAGAAAACTTCTAGAAATTAAAAAAAGCGTAAATGCACTTTTTAGAAGATTTTCTTTTGAAGAAGAAGATCTATACAAAATAAATGGCTTTTCATCACCAATATATTCATTTAGAAAAGTTTTATATCAGAAATAAAATAAAGCTCGTTTCCTCCAATTATTCAAAGTTGTTTACGCATTTATAATGTTTCATTTAATAAATATATAATTTAAGGGCAGGTACACTTACTTAACTTTTTAAGATGCTATTTTGAAATTTTATTTTACCGCAAAGCATTCAACTTTGTAACTTTAACGCGACTTTTAAATCCATCAATGAAATTTCTTATTTAATATTAAATCTTTTTAGGTTTATAACTCATTATGAATTAATGCAGATAATTTTAAACATTTGTGAATTGCTACTTACACTGATAAAGTTCTTTATAAATTCGAGTTAGATGTAATAAGTTACACTGTACCGCTTTCTCAAATGTTTAGTTTTGTTTGACTTCCTTAGAGAAACTAACCAACTACATTTAAGTATTTAACTGTAGCTAGGGTAGGTTACGATTTGGATAAAGCAGTGCAGCTGTTGCAACAAATAATTTTGTTGTTTTAAAATCTACACTTAAAATAATGTATAAAAAGCCAATGAAAGAATTTTGATTTTAAAAGAACACAAACTGCAGCTGCTAAAATTTTTTACACGCAGAAATCGTATCATTGCACGCATTTCACATAAGGCGGAATATTTTATGGTAGGATTCATTTCCAATTGATTTAGTGAACTAATAAACTGTAAGACAACCTTCTACTTCTTTCACTCCCAACTACTGCGTACAGCGCTGCAAGACGGAAGTTGCTATCCCCACTCATTTCCAGGCATGCGCAAACTGAGGTTGTGTTTAGAATTACTCACATATATATTAATAGGTGTGTAAATAAGTTCTCAGCTTTTTTCTGCAAAATTAAAGTTTTATTTAAAAACAAACAAAAAAAGCTTAAGTATCAAAGTATTCTCCGTTGGCATCGACGACCTTTTGCTATCTTTCGAGTAGCTTGCGAATTCCCTGGTGATAGAAGCTCACCGGCTTCGAGACGATAAAGTTATCGATGCATTTTCGGACTTCTTCTTCTGTTTTGAAGTGCGTGTCAGCCAAGTGATGCTGTAACGACCGGAATAAATGATAATCAGAAGAGGCCATGTCTGAGCTATACGCCGCATGTGGGAGAAGTTCCCAGCCTAACGCGAAGATGTGTCCTTGCGTCGCCTTTGCAACATGTGGTCGGGCATTATCATGGAGCAGGATGACTTTGCGACTTCCGTGTCCAGTAAATGGCCTCTTTTCTTCGATTGCGTCGCTAAAATTGATGAGTTGCTGTTGGTAGCGATCCGCCGTAACTGTTTCACCTGGTTTCAAGAGTTCATAGTACAGCACACCTTTCCAATCCCACCAGATACAGAGCAAATTCTTTTTGGCGTGGATATTGGGCTTTGGAGTCGATGTCGAAGGTTTGTCTGGGTCTACCTATGATTTTTTTGCGCTTGGGATTGTCGTACAAGATCCATTTTTCATCGCCCGTAATGAAGTCCTTTTTCTGTTCCTTGAAAGCGAACGGAGTGCGGTGTCACGCCGTCGATTTTTGTTGTCTTCGGACAGTTTATGCGGAACCCATCTGCCTTCCTTTTGTATCTTACCCATTGCATGCAAATGTATGGAAATGACTGGCTGAGTGATGCCAAGCTGTTCTGCAAGCTTTTTTTCAGTTTGCGCATTGTTTAGATCCATGCAGCTCATCCGTGTCAAATGTTTGAGGGCGTCCAGCGCATGGTTGATCTTCGAGACTAAACTCTCCTCCGCGAAATCTTTGGTACCACTTTTTGCACGTTGCATGACTTACGGCATTCTCACCATATGCAGCACAAATCATTTCGGTGGCTTCAGCAGCGTTTTTCTTAAGATGTAACGCGAAGTGGATAGAAAATCGGATATGCTCTTTTGTGATTGCCATCGTGAACACAGCTGATTATTGAAGTTATGTGCATCAATCAAATGTCATTGCTTTAAAACCGCAAGAGGGCGGACTAATGCGTTACATGTAAACGGTGATTTGCGTCCTGTGAAATCTAAAGCTGAGAACTTATTTATACACCTAATATTAATGGATCTAGGCTATCGAATCTTCAATATTTCTTTCGATTTACAAATACGTCTACATTTTTTTACTCACAGCCAACTACGATTCCAACCTAGTCAGCAAAACCGGTTTCACTATTGTATTAAATTAGAAGGGGTTTCTAATAAGAACAAAATTATTTTAAAATGAAATTAAAAAAAACTATTTCAGACACAACCAAATTTTTGATTTTATTTTGAAGGATTATATTTTAAATAACACATCATTTAATTGTTCACCTCAACTTCGTGCACAAGAGCAAATTTGATGGACTCAATTTTTGATGACTTTGTGAAATAACTCGGATCTACAGGTAATACGTCAATAGGGGCATTAACAATGTGACATGCAGCATCGTGTTGTTGAAACCACATGTTCTCCATATTAGTTTTATCTAAATTTGGCTACAAAATATTTGTTAACATCAATCGGTACCGCTCATCAGTCACTGTAACTACATCTCCTACCTCGTTTTGGAAAAATCATGGTCCGATGATGCCAACATGCCACAAACCATACCATACAGTGATCTTTTGCGGATGCAAGGGCTTCTTGTGGATTGTTTTCCCACCAAAAACGACAATTTCGTTTGTTAACATATCCACTTAATGGGCTTTGTGTGAGAAGATAACTTTAAATAAGTTGCCTTAAAGTTCAAGCAGCAAAGTCACGGCACTTACGACGGTCCAGTGACTTCAGTTCTTGGGTGAATACAATTTTATGCGGGTGTCAGCCCAAGCCTTTTCACAAAATACGTTGTTACCAGGTCGGGCCTGAGCGGTGGTATATCGGGCGTCGGAACGCTACGACCGGCAACGTCGGCTTCAACTTACAATTAGAATTATATTTACAATCTTACAAACCTAACCTACCTTACGCTAACTTAACCTACTTAGCTAATTTACAAGAACTTAACCTACGACTTAATGTATGCGTTGAAACGGGCGAGCTAGGTGCAGCAGTGGGGCGGGTAGCGGAACCAGGCAGCGAGCAGCAGGGGCGGCGGCAGATCCGGGCGGCGGAGCCGGAAAGCGAGCAGCCAGTCTGGAAAACGAGCAGCAGGTCCGGGCAGCGAGTTAGCGATCCGAGCGGCGAGCAGCAAAAGAAGCCAAAAGGGACTCACCTGGTGACACTTGATGGTTACTTCCTAATGGGCTGACGACTAAGTTGAATGCTTTGGTGGCTCAGGTTTTAAGGGCTCAGCCGTGCCCCACTCTGCTGGTGGAGTGCAGAGTTCAGGGTGGAAGCACGCTGAGCCCGCTGGGGAATGCAGGGCTTACCCAGGATTGGTGGACGCCGGGGGCGCCTTTGCCCTGATTGGAAAATGCCGTGGCGGCTATGGTCGCTGGCGTTCGGGTTGACTCGGGATCGCTCAGCATGACGCGGCGCGGCAGGTCAACTACCCTAGTGTTGCACACGGCGCCACAAAGTCGGCCTCAGGTAACATTCCTGCACACGGCACCACAAGATCGGCCTCAGGTAATCACCCCTTGTGATTACAAATTCCAAAGGAGGGCTTTGTGTTGCACGAAAAATTCCGGGCCAGGTAATATCAGCCCCGGCGAAATCGGGGCCAGGCAACAACGTCAAGGTGTCGTTTTCTAAACCCTTTGAGCACAACAAAGAGTCGATAAATTTGGAGTTTTTCCAACGTTATCTCAAAACCCAAACGTTCCTAAAGGGTCTATTTAACTATGGTGAATTGTCAGAGTATACTAAACACAAATGACAGCTAGTGGCAGTTATAACATTTTAAGCATGGTAGATATTTTATTTCAAAATTATCAAATACCTTTAAAGCACAATGCGGAAGTCCCCGGTCGCCGGCCGTGTGAGAAAGATTGGCTGCCAGAGTAACGTGTTCGGGGCTACGCGGAAATACACGAACGATCGTTGCTATATATTTCGTAATGTCAACATAATATCAACGGACATTACGGCGATGCACCAGAGTGAGACGGAATTCGTGACTGGCACAATCGTTGGAGGGCAGCAATAGTAACGATTGCTACAGAAAGTTCGTAACACTTGTATTCTCTATAGTAGCCAAGCGTAGCTGGCTAGATTTTCTAGTGTCCACTCTATAAGTATTTAAATCTTTCATTTGTGACTAACACCACACTTCCTAAATATACAAAAACATCTAATCTTTCTACTACAGCATCATTTATTGTTGTTTTCCGTCAAAATGTATTCAAGTACATATTCATTGTTTTTTATATTTTTATTCTTAAACCATCATTTGTTAACTTATCGGTTGGATTTTTTAATTCTTCTTCTCTTTTTCAATAAATTATATAGCACCAATATAAACAGTAGTCATAAGAGGATTTACTCATGTCTTTCTCATTATATTTAATTTTGCACCCGCATCTACTATGCCTTTTATTCATGTCTTTCTATTTTGTAATGTATCTTATACATAATTTTGTTTTTTCTTAATAAATACCGTTATACTCTAAAGATTACTGTATTTGTAAAATTACTGTGTAATTTATACATAATCGATTTTCTCTGAAACTGCATCGTTTATTTTTTAATTTTTTATCCGGTGTTGGTACTTTTTTACCATATTTTTTATTGTCTTATATAGTATCCATCCATCTAAAAACCAAGGTTTCTATATCTTGTGGCTTAAAATAAAAGAATAGCTGGCGACACTCTTTTTCTAGTTTCTGAAAGTTGATCATATAATACAAGAATAATAATCCGATAGTGTTAAATAAAGTCTTGTTGACTTATAAAAATTGTTTTATTATTACTTTTAAGGTTACTATGTTATCGTTTTGCTCTAAAACCATATTAGTTATTTCTTAATTTTCTGTCTAGTGCTACTACAATTTTATTTTGTAACAATCGACAATAATATTTTCTTGACAATGCTAAGTACCGCAATACCTTTTCAGTCTTCACATTTTGTCAGAGTGACCTTCTTTAATTTATTGCAAATCACCCATTTTCTGTAATTAAACTTGTTTCTTCTTATGTTTTCCCCAACAGTTTTTTAACTGTTTCTGCAATATCTACTTTTCAAATGGTTGCCTGTAATTTGGTTGATACCTAGAGCTTTATAGTTTTTTGTCTAATCAATTGTTTTTATAATTTCTTCCTCTGTTGTTTCTTGCTTTTTTTAGTAGTATTTAGAATTCATTTGTAATTGTTCCATATATTTTCAACACTGTTGTCCGTCTGCTTCAATTTAGTAGTATCTCGCCAGGTTTATTTTTGTTGTAAGAAATCTGCTTTACGCCGTACTTCACTGGGTTTTTTGTATTCTACTTGCTTTACCGTTTAATTTCACTATGCTTAATTTAATTTCTTCTATCTAGAAGTAGCTTACTATATTTCTGATTTGACTTTCTACTCTTTATTTCTTAATTTGGTTAGGCTTTGTTTGTTTCGTTTTTATTTTATATATTTTTTTAAATGTTGTCGTAAATGTTACCTGACTATTCTTTTCTTTAGTTTTTTAAATGTATTTTTGTGCGTTCGATTTCGTATCGTAAATTCAAAATTCACTATTTATAAATTACATTTTATATCCTATTTTTTCTTCTTGATTGTGGTAAAATTGCACCTGTTGGTCAGCATTTTTCTAGCATTTGAAGCTAAGTTATCGTCAATATAAATTGGTTTTACTTTTATAACTATCGTTGGATATGTGTATTTAGGTTTACTACTTTAGCCAAACAGATACTATCCGCCACTCCCAGTTTGTCATTTAAAATTAATGCATTTTTCTTTTGTTACATCTTCATGTATCTTATCGCTCTTGTGACATCTTGTTTTCTTATTTTAAGTCTTTAATTTCTTTTATATATTTATTTTCTTTTTTTTTAAATTATCACATCTTTTTAATTCGTGTTTTTATCATTATGTTTTTTAAGTAGAGATTTTTTTGTCCATTCGTACTTTTTTATTTATTTCGCCTGCTCACTTTCATATTGCCATCACTACTATAGTTTTTTCGCTCATTCTGTTTAGCTTAGTTTATTTAACTTGATGACGTTTTACAAGTTCTTTGGCTTTAAAAATTTCCTCTTTTGTATTCACGGTTTGCCTTTTATGTTCATTTTTTATGGTATTTGAGCTACCACTTTTGTATTTTGTGTGTTTTTCGTTTTATCTGTTTCACTATTTGGTCTTCATCTCGGCTCGAAATCGGTGTTGACCTTTGGCTTCTTAATGTGCGCCAATTTTTACTACGCCAGTTTTTATTTTTTATAAAGATTAGAACTTCACACGTGAAAATGGAACAAGGATTTGATTCAATTTTTTTTATCAAAATAATATTCGACCAATAAAGTTGAAACTTCCGTTACTTCTCAACGTAATCTTCATCTAGACGTACGCTTTTTGATAACGTGGCCGCCATGATTCCATGGCTGCTGAGAACACTTCTTTAGGGTGTGTTTTGATCATTGTAAATCGCTGATGTCAATAGCGGCTCGATTGGAAAATGAACGCCCACGGAGAGCGTACTTCATGATCGGAAATTTATAGCGGCATTACGTGTCAACATGTCCTGAGACATTGCCACCCGCGGAGCGTTGTGTTCGTTGGTCAGGATACATGGATCCACATGCAAAATGGACTCCATAAATACTACGAAAATGTTAAGTTTAGAAACAATATTACTCGCACCTAATCGACGGTTTTCCATAACAACTTGCTCCACTCGCGCAATCATGCCTTTGGTCCGGCTGGTTCGTGGCCGAGACTGCTGCGGTTCGTTGCCACATAATTCTCGATCCTCTTTGAGCTTTTGTACCCAAAAATGCACAATTTTAACATCCATCACGCTTTCAGCGCATGTCTCACTCAATTGCCCATAAATTTCGATGTTTATAGTTACATTCACTGCTGGGAAAAAAATGGAGACCTTAGAACTTGAACGCACCTCGTACAAAGTGCAAGTTAGGCAGATTTATGCAAATCTGTAGATCTAAAATTAATAAATAATTTTCTGTAAGATGGAGGAATCCGACATTAAGATTGTTTTCTAGTTTCATATACTACTACGAGAGAAATAAAAAAGTCATTTTGTTTATCCTTGATCTATTCTTATTATCATCAATATTTTAATGCCATTTTAGTAGTTAAATGGAATTTACTATTTACTAGGTGCGCAATTAAGTTTCGGGTTTTTCGATCAATGAAAAATGGGAAATTTTAAGAGGAATACAAAAAATGGTTTATTTAAATTATTGTCCCTCGCTAGCTACCCATTTTTGCCATCTCTGTGGCAATACATGACTACCGCGACGATGAAACGACGCGTCTTTGGACCAAAACCATTCATCCAACCAATTTTACACTTCTTTGAAATTGGCCCAGCCAAGCCATGCGCCATCGACCGAAACAAGTGACAATCGGAAGGGGCGAGGTCTGGCAAATACGGCGGATGCGGTAGCAGTTCCTAGTTCATTCTGGCCGTTTTCGAACAATGCGTGGTTTACAGGAGGATGGGGAAATCCCTATGGACGCGTAAAAAAATGTAAAAGTTTCTAACTATAATATAAAACGAGACTAAAGGTTAGAACCAAGTGCACATAAAAAGTCCTGGTGACAATGAGCTCAGATCAGAACCAATTTTTAGGTTCTGATTGCAATAAATCTTATTAGAGCTGACTGTCTTCTATCATTGGACACCAAGATTATCTTTGTACGTCTTTTCCAGTCAGCACTATGACTTTTTTCCTAAAAGTCCTAAAGACTACATCTCAGATCGCTTTCTTGGTACCCTCTGAAACTAGCCGAATTTGATGTCGTGGTTCTAGGTTTTTGTGTAAATCCTCAGTTGTCATCGTGCGGCACTTCGTAGTCCCACTATGTCAGGTTAAGTTCTAAGACCAGTAGCTAAGGCCAAATTCAGTTTTAGGTTGTGATCGCGATATATCCTATTAGAGCAGATTGTCACCTATCATTAGACACCGAGATCATTTTTGTACGACTCTCCGTACCGGCGCTATGGCCTATTTTTTTAAGTTCTAAGGCTTGTATCTTTGTTCAGAGAGGTTGTAACGGGTTAGTTCCTTAGACAATATTAATTTCGATTGACGTAGGATCTGGGTACCCGAATTTTCGATTTGAGGCCCAATCTTTCCATCCTCCTTTATCAGTTATTGTCGGTAGCGATCTTTATTGAGTTTCGCCCAGGTTTCAGCAGCTCATAATACGCGATTCCTTTCTGGTCCCACCAAGCGCAGAGCATTGTCTTCTTTCCGAAGCGTTTTGGCCGTGCCGTCAATGTTAATGCTTCGCCACGTGAAAACCATAATTTTTTCGTTTGGGATTCTCGAAATATATCCACAAATCGATGCAGGAAACTCTTTCTTGTGCTGCAAAAACAAAATTTCGGATGTGGCTCTTGGATTTTCCATCTGTCTCTCAGTCAACTCTTTTTTCTTTCTTTGGGATGCAAACGTTTGGAAATAACTTGGTTAGTCATGTTTAATGACTTTGTAAGTTGATCTTGTATTTTCGTATCATCTTTATCCAATAATGCTTGCAGATCGGCGTCCTCAGTTGTTTTTGGTCTTCCGAAGCGCTCCTTGTCCGCAGTGTCGAAATGGCCACTTCTGAAGCGTTTAAACCAATCTTCACAGGTGGTTTTTGATGATGTATGTTCGATGTACGTCTCCTTAAGCGAACGACTTGCTTCAGCTACATTTTTTTCAAGTTAAAACAGAAAAGCAAAGCTTTCCGCAAATACTGTTTATTTGGCACAAACATCTTCGTTGTTAAAAAAATATTTTTTCGTTGCCATATGTCTTGGTACTACAACTGGTTATTATTAACACTTTTACTGTTAGTTTTTTATTGCCTTATTTTTATTTATATTTTTACTTAGTACATGCAAAAGACACCTACTCTTTGTATTCTTCTCTGTTTTTCTAGTAAATACTATTTTTGTGTCATTTTTTGTTAATAAGCACTTAAAATTTTTCTAAACCTTACAGTTTACAATTTTTTTAGTATTATTTGTGGTCCACATTTGTCACTAACAAATTTTGATTTGTGTTTCTTAAATCATCTTTTTTGGTCGCACTACCGGGGCTGAAGTTTGTAACGGGTTTATTTTTCTTAGTGCATTTGCATTATTTATGTCAACATAGAGTAATTAACTATTTATCTTGGATTTGAATTTGGCTGCGTTTTCTTGGTTGCACTTTTCACTCAGGAAGTTAAGTCATTCTAGCATTTATCGGATGATTAGATAATATGCACAATTTTAATTTTATCTTTAATTTCTAAATGTCGTTTAATAATTTGCACTCTTTCCGATTCTTAGTGCAGCAGTATATATTTCTTGAATTCATATTTGCCATTACCTTATTTTTAGAAATATCATAGTTCATCTTTTGCAGGTTACCTTCTGACAGAAACTTTTGTCTACGTTCTACAAGTTTGCGTTAATTCGGGCAAAAAGCAATCATGTGCTTATCATTTGTAGATAACTTAGTAACAAGTTTATCTATTATCAGAAATAAAATTATGTATTGTTATTGGTTGCTTTTAGTATCCGACCGATTGCAGCGTTTCATCGAATTTAAGGTATCAACGGTTGGTATTAACGAAAGTTTGTGGTTTATGTAAGGTGAATATTGATTTTCTTATAGTTAATCCGTGGTGCGTATGCTTGAATTATTTTTTTCATTTCTGTTTAGAACGACAGTTTGCAAAATATTTCTGTTGGTAGTTTTGTCTACTTTTTTAAATTTTTTTGTAGATAATTTTTTTTAGGGAAATTTTTGTAATATTATTATCTATATTATTTCCTCATTTTTTTTTGTTATTGCCCTTAGTCTGATATTTTGTATGCTTGACTTTTGTCTATTAAATGGTATGCCCAGAAAGCAAGAAGGCTAATTTTCTTAGTGCAGAATGGTTGGGGGCAGAGTCTTCAGTCCAGAAGGTTGGTGTGGGATATTAGGTAAATGGAATAACCAAGCTCTTGCGGATTGGGCATCTATTTGAGCATCGCGTCACAGATTAAAATGTAGCACAGTATCGATCGATTAACTGGAACTTGCTATGATACTCAAAGCTTCCTTAAAGATTCTTTTTCTAATGTATAAGTATTTAGATAGCACAAAGCGTTCAGAAAAGGAAGAGACGACGTCAAGGATGAGCTCATGCACGTCATTCGGACTGTACTTAGCCAAGCTTTGGGTTCTGAACAACACGTGAATGTCAGATTGGTAAAGTGGGACAACGGAGTTGCAGATACGGAAAGCTTTGTGATACTTGTGAATTGAATTCCAAGGTTTTCATCAACGACTAGAAGAAAAATCGTGTGATGATTTCTCGTGAGCTTTTAGACCATGTGAGAAGTGAATCTGACTTCTTGATGAAGCATAGGTTTTTGAATTCGGCTCGGAGACAAAAACAAAGCTCTGAGTGGCACACTATCGAGTCTCTTCGACCAAAAAATACTGGAATGACCAAATCAAAGAAAAAAGATGTTTATTGTCTTTTTTGACATTTAAGATGTTCTCCATAAAGAGTTTCTACCACCCTGATAAACGTTCAACGCTGCATTTTATATGAAAATGCTTAAACGGTTGAAGAGAAGAGTTGCAGTTAGTAAACGAGTTTCTGGCGAAACAGACCATGATAACGGTGTTCTAATCTCCCCACAGCGCGGACCTGGTTACACCCGACTTATTTTTGTTTCTCCAGCTCAAATCAAACTTGAAAGTACATCATTTTAGGAGTTTCACGTCGAATTTTTATTTTATACAACTCAACCTCTTTGATTAAATATTCTTTGAATGTACTCATTAATAATTTTATATATTTTGTTCTTAGACAATATTTTACCATTGTACTTTAGAGACTTTTGGTGCAGCCAATCTAGAAACAGCGCCTGATTCTTTGGAAGTTAAATCGAGATATAAAGGGGCCATTGTATTAGAGCAAGTGAAATCCCAAATTAGAACTTTTCCCTTACTCCATGACGCAAGAGTCATTCCATCATCTAGACTTAAACCGTTAGGTTCTAAAACTGAGTGTATCCGTAGAAGATATTGTGCGTTTGATTACTACGTTTATTTTACGATGGCGGTAGTGACATTCTGCACTTTTATTGCATTGTAGACCATGATATCCATTGCTTTTTACGTTCATATCACAAATCCATTTATGAAGTTTACAGACTTTAAAATCTAGACGTCCTAATTGCCATTCAAAAGGAGTTGTCACTCAAAAAGGTATCCAATGCTACAGAAGGGAAGACAGTTACCCAAGTAGAAGACTCTTAATGTTTAAGGGCCTCAAATGGAATTTTGTCTAAATTTGCAATTAAAGTAAAAGAAACTAACATCCTCGATAGATTTATCTTGTCCCACTCTTTTTGGACGTTAGAATAATCAAGAAAAAATCCCGTTTTAATTATCCCGAACATCACCGGCTCCTAATTAAAATGGCTTCTCACCCAAGTCTTGAGAAAAAACAAACAAAATTGAGTCAACAAAGCTGTGAGTACTATTTAGTGAAGCCAAAATGTTAGGGATTGAAATGACCCGGGATTTTCGAATTTCTAGACCACTGAATCACGCAGGGAAGGAAACTTGGCTCTATTGTGTTTTATTGGGGAAAATATTGAGAATATTTTAAAACCAAACTTAAAGAGATCATTAACATATTCTAAATAGTACAGAATCTTACTTGGTGGAGTTGTCTTAAAGAGGTAAAAATTAACTTAGGAATAAAAATACAGCCCTAAAAAAGACAAAAGCAAAGTGAGATTCTATCGATGGTAGTCTCTAAATTATCTTTTTTTCAAAGGTGGGTTTTATTTGATTGTCGTTAACTAGAGCTCCAAGAAAAGAGAACTGGATTCTATAAAAACTTCTGTGAAACTTGGAAAACTGCTTCGTCATCACCCAAAAAGAATATTTCGCTTTTGTTGGGGTTGATTTGTAGTCGGAGCGCTGAAAATAATAAATAAAATAAAATAAGATTTCCCGCCAAAGATCCATCGTCCAAATACTAACAATCAGTTCAAAATGTAAGGACTCAACCGTTGGCTGAATAGAAAAACTAAATAGTAGAGGGCTAGATGGGTCGCTTGGTTGAGCTTTTGATGAAAAATTAATAGTTTGATCCTGAAAAATAACGAAGATTTAAATTGGTAGACTTGATAAAGCGAGAGAATTTTTTGGGGACGGCTAATAACATATTTCTTCTTTTCAACGTTTTTAAGGCTTGACATCAACTTCATTTGTTCCCAATGACGAAAATTCAGATGCAGCTTACAGCAGAGTTGCAAATTCTAACTGGTAGAATTGAAATTAATCTTTGAATATTCCATAAACAGACTATAGGCTAGTTTAGAAATGTCTTCTGTAAAAGCTGCTAACAACAATTGGACGCATACCACCATCTTTCTTTAACAAGGCGCAAAGTGAAGAAAAATTGGAAGAACTTTCTGGCAAGCTGAACCGGCTAATATCAGACTGGATAGTCTAGTTAAAGATAAGATTAATTTTGAAGAGTTATTCTCAGGAAAGGAATACAAATCTATTATGTGTTGCGGTAGAATCTCGTTCACACCTCCTGTTGATTTCTTTTTAAAAATTATAATGGTCAAGAAGACATCGTTATCATGGATAACAAGGTGCGGGACTGAACTGTAGGAATAGCTTTTTTTAGTTCTATGTCAAGAATTTACTATTTTTAATTAGCAGTGGAAAGCAATGGAAGAAGAAAGTAAATAAAAAGGTCCATGAAGAGACACCATTCTACTCCATACACGCATGATATCAGATAGGGAGTACGTGGCGATAATTCGAGCCCCTTTTGGAATTTTTTAAAACTTTAATGCTTTTCTTAAGCTTGGTCAACTTCGAGACTAAATACTCAGGACCAGACATTCTACCCAAATCGGCGACAATAGCTTGGGACGATAAAAGCTGTTCCGTGCATTTTCAGGAAAAATATATTTTCAGTCCAGACTTTCTGAAGACTGTGTTGCAATATTGACATTGGACTAAGTTTTCGAAGGAGTAATCAGGCTGAGATGCAGCCATTTGTTCACAATCATGACAAGTCCATGGAGAAGAAAATTTTTCTAAAGCGATGACCTCTTCCTGAATGTTTGATAGAAAAGCACCACAGATTAAGTCCGCTTCCAAAGTGGCTTAGATGGAATAGCACCGCAGATTTAGTCTCAAATTTAAGATGTTTAATTGGATTTGTTATTTGTTGCATTGAATATGCAAAATTAACTATAACGAGTCAGACTTGTAATGTCAAGCTTCAAATTGACAAAACAAAAATTACTGTTTGTATATTCACAATTGTTGTCAATGAATCTGTCAAGTGGCATTTTAAAATCGGCAAAAAATAAATATAAAATTTAATATTTAAATGAACAAGTGGTAGTTTTTAAATTTACGCATCATAATGTATGCCTTTAAAGTGTTATGTTCATCTTGCTTCCCATACATCGGAATGGTAATGTGACATTTTTAGTAATACTGTACTAATTCAAAATGTTTGCAGAAAAGGGACCCATACATGGAGTTCGAGCAGGACTGCCTCCGGGCTCACAACGAGTACCGGCTGCGGCACGGCGTCCCGTCGCTGAAGCTAAACAGGGAGATGTGCAAGTTCAGCCAGAAGTGGGCCAACGTGCTGATCAAGAAGAGCACGCTGGAGCACAGCAACAACAAGGACTACGGCGAGAACATCTTCTGCATGTCGTCCAGCAGCCCGAACTTCAGCATTCGGGGGGAAGACCCCGTCAAGAGCTGGTACGACGAGATGAAGGTGCACAAGTTTGGCGTGGAGCCGCGGACGCTGGCCTCCGGGCACTTCACGCAAGTGGTGTGGAAGGAGTCCCGGGAGCTAGGGGTGGCTTACGCAAAAACCAACGGGAAGGCCGTGGTGGTTGCGAATTACAGCCCGCCCGGCAACGTGATCGGCCACTTCGCCGAGAACGTGCCGCCGATCGGCGGCTTCGAGCCGGAAAACAACAACGAGGTGCGGCTGTCGCAGCTCAGCATCAGCTCTTCCAGCAACAAGAGCACCTGCAGTGACTTAGAGCGAGACTTCGCTGAAGACTTCTTGAAAGCCCACAACGAGTACAGGAACCGCCACGCTGTTCCCGCGCTCAAGCTGGACAAGAAGCTGTGCAAGTACAGCGAAGAGTGGGCCAAGATTCTGGCCTCCAAGAACAACTTGGAGCACCGCAAGAACTCGCCCTACGGGGAGAACATCTACTGCATGTACTCCTCCGACCCAAGCTTCAGGATAACCGGAAGCATGCCGGTCGACGCGTGGTACGACGAAATGAAGCACCACAACTTCGGGCGCGAGCCCAGCAATCTTAAGTCGGGGCACTTCACTCAGGTGATCTGGAAGACCAGCGAGCTGCTGGGGGTGGGCGTGGCGAAGAGCCGGCAGGGCTACATCTACGTCGTCGCCAACTACTCGCCCGCTGGGAACTTCGTGGGCCACTTCGTCGAGAACGTTCCGCCCCTGGTGGATCCTGGCGTTCAGAAGAAAGATGAGGGAAAGAAGGAGCGCGAGGTGCCGACAAACACCGACGACGAGCAGTTTGCTAGGTTTGCTCTAAAGGTCCATAACGAGTACAGGAAGAAGCATGGCGTCCCGGAGCTAAAGTTAAGCAAAGAGGTAAGAATAACGGAGACTCGGTAACATTAAGCTTTAGTTCTATACTATTAATACAAGACATGGTATTTGGGACTTTTTATGTAACAGTTTTTTTAAATAAAATGTTACAAAAAGTTACGTCAAAAATTGATCTTTAGTCAATAATCTAATAAAGACTTGAAGTGAAACCGTTGAATAGAACGGAAGTTATAGTGTCTCCAGACACTCAGACAGACAGACAGGATGATAATCTCATTAGCTTTCTACTATAAGCTCCGCTGTAGAAAGTTAACAATACAATATTCGGGACAAATGATCAAAAATCAACTAATTATTTAATGATTTCTAATAATGATTATTAAAACCGTTGTGGAGTCGAAAAGGGTGTCGATGACTGATTGCGAAATTTTCTGCCATTCTCATTTTGTTGTTTGAACTATTATACTTAGCCCAATTCTTCGCAATTTTTTTGCCAATCTTTTCTTCAAAGTTGATCACTCTTTTACATTAATCCTCTTCCTGTTGAACCAATCTTTGACATCCTTGAGAGCATGTTTCGGATCGTTGTCTTGTTGAAACATGAATCCGCATCTAAGATTAGACTCACATGTGGAAGCATGACTTTGTGAAGCATATCCAGATAGATTTTTCTTTTCGTTCCCATCTATGCTTGATAGTCAGGATTTGGTAACGAAGATGAAATATTTTGCCGATTTGGCGACGGATATACTTTATGCCATCGCTATCAAACATGAACTGGTTTTCACCCGACTGGAGTACGTCATTCTGCTCCTAGCAAGTTCAGTGCAAATGACTGGGGGCAAACTCAAGGCGCGCCTTCTGGTTCTTCTTACTGATTAATGGTTTAAAGACTGGACGCCATCCATAGAGTCCAGCATCACTCAGACGACGTCTGACAGTCTGGGGAGAAATATCGGAGATGCTGAACTCATTTGACTACGACGACAGTCTTATGAGACATCACTGGGACTTTCTTGGGTCACTAAATATAAACACTCAATGGAATGTCTCTTCCATGTCTATAGTCGTGTCCGGTTACCTCATAATTAACGTAAACTTTACTTATTATTTTGATAAATATTGTAAATAGAAATAAATCTTTAAATAAACAAAATACCTGGAAAGTTTCAACCCGATAGGTTGAGTCTGTAAAAAGTTATTACAAAAAAACGCATTAGTGAAATTTTTTTAAGTGCTACTGTATGTAACACTAAATATATGCGTTCATAAACGTATAGTTCGTGGGTTTTGAAATATTAGGATGACCTTGCCAAAAAGAGACAAAGTTGTGATGTGTCATTGACCGTTTTGTTTTTATGAATCGTCCATATTTCTTTTATGTTTTGCTTCTCTCTTTGCAATGGTCTTTCCAACATCCATCTCACATGCAACTTCGTCTACTTTGATGTCTTACCTTTTCTTAGGAGTGTCATTTCTCTCTAATCGCTATTTCTGTGTTTTTAAGTCTAAAATTTTTACTTTTCTTGTAGTTTATATTTTTATTTCATTTTTTACCTTTATATCCACAGTTATTTATATAACAACTTACATTTTAATTCTTTTCTATTGTATTTGGTTGCCTCAGAGTTTTTTATACATCCACGATACTTCGCTAAGCTACCCTCTTCCAACACTCCAGAAGCCCCATAATACCACTTTCCCAAAATTTGTGTAGCTTTCTAGCAAAGATTGTCCCAAATGTGTTTTTATGTCATCATTTATTGAACGTAATCTTCTACTGTGAAAAATATCCTCAATAAAAAAGGAAATAATAATTATACAAAGCAATAACCATGAAATAAGAAAGATAAGGTAGAATATCCTAGTGGAATTTTACCAATTTATTTTTAACGGCTAAAGTTAAGTGGGGCTCGTCATTATAAGCGTATATAGCAGGTTTTATTCAACTATAACCTTGATGAGGTCATATCTATAGTGGCTAGGTGGTCTCTGCGGTCTTTATCTTCCAGATTAAAAGTCGCAGTTTCGAACCTGGTAAACCAAGTGCAAATTTTTTGAACTATTGGAGTATGACTTGTTTGTATTACGTTGGTGCAAAAATAATTGCAGTTTCTAATTATCAAATTTAAAACAGTATATTTCAGCTTAGAATTAGTATATCTAATCAAAATAAGAACCATTAGATTCTATGCATTTTTGCCAACAAGAAACAACTTTTTTAATTCCGCTAGCCTAAAATTCTGGAGTTCTAGAACCGATGAACTCCTCTTCGAAGGCGTTTTGGGCTTCTACTTGGTTGTTGAAGACCTTCTGCGGGAAGTTGTTTAGGTGCTTGAAAAAGTGGTAATTGGTTGGTGAAAGATCTGGTGAGTAAGCCGGATATAGTTTTGTATTCCAGTTCATTCAATTTTTGTACAGTAACTTGTGAGTTATGTGTTTTGGCGTTATCGCGGTCCCTTTTGATTGATCAATGCTTGTCACAAATTTTGCAGTTTTTGGTGCACTTTGTCGATTTACACTTCTCTAATGTAATTGTTTCGCCAGGATTTAAGAAGTAATAGTGAAGGACTCTATGTACAGACCACCAAACAGTAACCATTATCTTCTGTTGATGCTGCTTCGGTTTGGGGAAGTACTTTAATGCTCGTCTCTGTGAAGAAACTGTACCAAACGTCGTCGGTTGTTGTATAGGATCAATTTCTGGTCGCATGCCACAATGCGATCAAAAATGGATCATTGTTGTTGAAGAAGAAGCGCAGAGTAGATTTCGTATTCTCGAAGTTCTTGGTTTTTGTTCAGGTCGTAAGGCGCCCATTTGCCGAGTTTTTTGATTTTCCCGTTTGGTTCAAATGTTGAACTATTAAATGGTCAACGTTAATTTCTTCTGCAATCTGTCCTCAATAGCAGGACGTTCACAACCCTCCTCATCTTCAAGGCTTTCGTTCCCCTGACAAATCTTTTGGAACCAATGTTGAGTTGTACGTTCACTGATGGTCCTCTGGCCAAATTCTTGGTTAATATTTTAAGCAGTTTCTGCTACTTTACGACTCAATTTGAACGCGTACAATAAAATTTTTCCAATTTGCTTTCTGTCCATTATTATTTAGACAGACTAAAACAGACCAAAAACACACAGATATAACGAAACGAATTGCATAAATAAGTAGAGCTTTTTAAAATGGTATATTACATAAATTTAAGCATAAAAGTTTAAACTAAAAAATTGCATTTATTTTTGCACTAACTTGTAATATCGTTAGCATTGTTAACTTTCCTAAAGAAATACAAGGTTACATATTACAAAGATCGTTAAGAAACTTTTTATGACAACCTGATATATAAAAGATTTTATATATTTAATATTGTTAACTAAGACCTATTTTTTTTCCTGTTTGGCATTTCAAAAACGTTATTTGAAGTTGTTTTTTAATTTTTGGTTTTAGTTGGTCCCAAAACTTTGTTTTATTATTAACTATTATTAATGTAAGATATCAATCTCTTACAGAGTTGTGTTTCTGTTTTTATTAGTTGTCCTTTTTTATAAATTATGTTGTACCTACCATTCGTTGATAATTAAGTCTATTTTTTTTAAATAAGCTATACTTTTGTTATATTTTCTTAATTTCTTATTGAATTTTAATTATTTTGTTATCTTTTATTATTTTATCAAGTGCCCAATTTCTTTTTTAACCAGTTGTTTTTATCTGTTTTTTAATTTACTATTTTCCTTGTGTTTACTTCTCATAGTGTCTTTTTTATTGTTTTTTAATATATTTATATCAGCCGTTACTAGCGTCATAGCCTCTATTAATTTTATTATATTATATTTTAATCTCCACTTTATTTTATGTTTTTTTAGGCTACAAATATTTTATAATGATTATCAGTACTTCTTTTTTAAATTCATTTGTAAAATTCCCAAAATTTTTATTATGTGTGCTTCTTCTATTTGATGCTTGTATAGTCTTCTTTTTCTAATTATGCACTCGTTTGGGCCACTTTTCCTTAGAAGTCACTCTTTTGTAAACCTCTACATAAATGTTAGATTTTGGTATGGTAGGCACGATTGCCTATGATGATTACATTTTACATTTTGTATTTAGGTCAGTAGAGATCGTTTGAGAAATATTGAAATACTCGAGGAGATTTGTTCTTGTAGAAGAAAGCGACGGATCGAAATAATGTAGCAGCAGCTCGCCCAGCAAATTTCATAGCGTGTGTGGGCTTTCTTTATTGCCTTCTTTATTTTTTTAAAGTAATAGCTACCATTTTTTAAGTTATGTTTTGTCTGCTTTATGTGCTTTATTTTATGTGGTGTGTTATTTGAAATTTTTGCGACTAGTAGATTTACGAAAAGGACATTTTATCTGCGGAATTTTGAAAATATCTGGATGTACCGCGTTTTCCCTAAAATGAGAGCAGGGCTTGTAATAATTTTTAGAGCTTATTTTTAAGGGGTGTACAAAAATTCTTCTGGAACACCGCTATAACTCTCCAAACCTTGAATTCCGACAGGAATATCTTGCGACTCCGTTTTCCGTTAAATCATTGTTTCCAATCTCATGTTCAGCAATAAAATTAGGACTTTTATCCATGTAACCTGATGGTAGTAGATTTTATCCCATTAATTCTTTACCCAAGACATGACGTTATGCAGATTAGGCTTCATAAAGTTTCGTGCTTATTTCCCTTCATTCTATTTTCAATGTAATCATTTTTTGATGCGCAAATGGTCCTCAAATGATGCGTGAGTTGTAGTATCAAGAGTCTGGATTATTATTTGATCTCTACAAGGACGTTTTTTTATGTCTTTAACGCTGTGAGTGATGGCTGAATCTTAGCCTAATAGACTGCTTTGGCTACTTCGCAAAATAAGTAGAAGCATTAAATCGACCCATTTATAACTGCTCGAGTGCACCAGGACTTTTCGGTTTCAAGGACAAATGCTTGAAATACGTTGGGTCTTACTTTTTCGTTTATTGATGGGGCTTTCCTTCTATTCAGACAAATAGTTAAAACACAGTAGCCAGTAGAGAAAATGTAGATTGACGAGTTCCATAAACACTGCAGTTTTTTTCTATAGCAGTCATTTTTGATAGTATCAGCAAAGAACTTGAATGCTAGCTCACATTTGCTGATCTTAGAGACAATTCATATCGCTAACGGGAGCATCCACTCAATGTTCTAACTATGGCGCCATTCCTGGGACAAATTCTTGAATATAAATCCTGTTTACAACTAAAGCATTTGCTCTGCTGTGAGCAATCCATTCATAGATGTTTTCCAGTTTAGGAAATAATGGTTGTCGACTTGATCTACACTTGCGCTTCTTAGCATTTCTTGTCCGCCACTTGGCCGAGTTTGTCGTACTCTATTCGGAGATCAAATTTTTTCTCTTTACAGAAAGCTACAAGATGTTTATCCTGATAGTTTTCCATGATTCCTTTTTTGTACTTGACGAAATAGCTCTTTTATAAAAAAGAGTATAATTATTTATATAAATGAGTATAAACTCATCTTGTGTGTGGGAGGGAGGGGGCAAAAATACTATTCCGTTTAAATACACCAAGTATTAATTGATTTTTAATTATTAGAGTTAAAAATGATTTTATTCACAAAAGCGACAAAAAATATAAGCAAAAATTCAGAAAACCTTTCTGTGTTTTATACGAGCATATTAAGTATGCCCATTATAACAAACGGCGTATTGATGAAGATTGTTTTGAGACACAGCCGCATCCATCCGTTATGGGGTGCACAGTTTCTAAATTATTCGTGATATATAATAAGTGTTGTCGTACTCCAAAAAATTGTAAAAAAATTATATTATGGCGTGCCCATTTTGTCTCCCTAATATCGGTGTTATTATTCTCTCTCTTTAAAAGTTAAAAACCAACAATACGTGAGGTATGTTGGCAATGACAGGCTACTATGCACGCGGCCACCTTTTTTATCGTTGACAACATTTTGAAAGAATTAAATCCGTTCGTCTGATTAATGCTCTCAATTAGGGTTGAAATTTGGATTAGTGGTTATATTATAAGCTGAATATATGCAGCAATTAGACTTTTCTTCGTGATCTGATGCGTTTGTTTAGCCGTTATAAATTAGCTGTAGTAAAACTAGCCACTTATTGCAGATATATTTTTTGTTAGAATTAGCATGTCTAAATTGACTTTACTTTTATGAACGTCCTTCTAGAGTGATAAAGAACGCAACTATTACTTCTCAAATTATTATGAAACTATCAGTCATAATGAATGTATTACTTATGACACAAATTATGTCTTCGTATTTTATGAATGTTCCTTTTAGTACCTATCAAAGTTCTTCCAATTTGTAACAAAGTATCAAAGTTCTTTCTATTATCATATAAAATTATTTTGTATTGATTGTGCTGCTAAAATATAATTTAATTATTTATAATTACTTTTATAACAAAAACTTTTATAAAAAAAAGCTTCCGTTGTTATTTTTTCAGATAATTCTGATAACTTAACAATCCTCATTACTAATATATTACTTTGACGTTCTTAATTAAGAAATGTTAATAGCAACCACACTTTTCGATATTACTGTAATCACATAATTTATCTTCATCTCTACTTATTATATCCTAATATATTTTCTATATTTTATATAAAGTATTAGAAAAATTGCATAATTATGTTATTTTCTTCTTCTAACAACTCTTTATAGTCTACCCTAGGATATATGTCTTTCTTATGTTTTTCAACTCTTTACATTACGTGAGCTGATAGCACTATCTTCCTACTTTATCGCTGATATCGTCAAGCCAAAAAATGTATTTTGCCGATATTACCTTTATGTAGAAGAGGTCAATTCTATTTGCAATCATTTCGCTGAGAATTCTCCTCAATGTTCTCATTTGTGAAATGATATTTCAAGTTTATTTCTAACTTCATCTGCTAGATGACCCTTTGTGTTGTTCTAAGTTAGTCAGTTAAGTAAGAGCGTGTTTGGGTTAATGTAAAGAAAAAATTATTTAAAAACGTTTTCAAAAACATGGGTACGTTGTACCCCATTAGATCAAAGATGCAATTGTACCAATAATGTGTCCAGTTACTACTGGAGCTATAATTGCCTGGAAAGCTTTCGTCTAAATAGCGTATTCATCCGACAAGGATCTCCAAATGTGACGAATTTCTCGTGTTAACTACTTTAAGGTGAACACTTTTTTTGCGAAGTTTGTGCTAGTATGCTCACACATTCTCAATTAGATTTGCACCGGGAAACTTCGACGGCCAATCAGGAATAATGACTGCGTTTTTCATTCGATGCAAAGTTTGGTGCAGTTTGGGGTCGTTGTCCTTCTACAAGAAACAGTCCTCGTTTTTTTATGAGCCAACGTTTGGCAGTTGGTAACAAACGTTTCTTATAAATCTCGATCATTTAGGTTGTACGTAAACGGATGCAATGTTCCGAAACCCTGTTTTGAGAAGCAGACCCAAAGATGCACATTTACTGTCCGCTATAGTAGCCTATTAGTTGAGGTTGACCAGGCCCGTGGGACTATAACATACTCCAAACAGAAGGTTCGTCCGTAAAAATGACTGCAATCTCGGTTGATGTTGTCCTTTGCCCAAGCGGTTTGCTTTGTCACATGATTTTCACCTAGCAAAGGTTTCTTCACTAAACTACGGCATTTGATATGACAGGCACGGGTCTGGGTTCGATACATTTACACCTTTCTGTTTCAATCTTGATGCTCCTTGGCGCAATGTTGTTTCTGCGAAAACAAGTTCACAATCTGTTTTTCGACTTTAGAGGACACTTCCTATCGAACCACGTCCCGGCAAGTCATCGACCGTTTTTGTTTCCTTTTACAGCTGCACTCACTTGCTGACGAATATTTTCGAATGTTTATGTACTTAGCAGCCGTTGCATGAAACATTTTCGGACATTTCGGATGGGTACAGGGAAACATAGTTTCGTAGCGCGACGCGTACACGCCACTCATGGCAACTGAATATTTTGTGACAAAACATCGAGGAAAAGCTTCCCTCTATCAACTCTAGAGAGAATTAGGGCAATACCTTTAACCAAATGTTAATTATGCCAAACATGCTCTTATTTAAGTGACTGTAATTGATCTAACAATGAGCGTCATGAATTACATTTCATATATCATCACGGGATAGTATAAACACGTTAACAACGTTGTTTTTTTTGATTAGTAGTTATTACCTTATTTTAAAAAATATATGACAATTTATCTATGACTGCCCATACCAACCAAATCCGTCTACTTATTTTGGCAGTTTGATTTTCCTCAACTAATTCAATGTTGTATTCTAGATAGATATATTTCTTAATAATCTGATGATTCGTACATACATACACGTATTCGGTGTCATGCTTAAATTTATGATTAATCCAATTTTGTTATGTTTGGCTAAAAAGTAACATAAAGCAAAAATGATTTAGATATTTACTGTTGACTTTTGGTCCTCTTTTACTTCACTTTTCAAAATTTTTCTATGCAAGAGTAGACAATTTCAAAAAGGTGGTATCTTCCTATCTGCTTTGTCTTACTTTGATGTCTTTCACGATTTTAATTGCCATTGCTACGTTATCATATATAAAATTATGTAATTTTTATTTTTAGAATCAATTCTCAGATTGTTACTAACTTTAAAGATAACTCATAGTTCCACGATATGTAATCGTTGTTCTCGTTGCCTTTTTTCAAATCAAAATGGAGATTTACACAGAATTTGATTTCTGCCACTTTAGCGGAATTTAGACCTACTTGGGGATGGATAGCCTGTTAATATTTTCTTCTAGCGTTCAATTTTGTTGGATGTTGTTCCCTTAAAATTTGCACCAGCGAATTGACGAGAATTCAGTCCTGCATTCAATATTAACACCAAGTATGTCCAACGAAAGTGGCTATTTCACACCTCCACTGAAAGTTATTGCGGGCATGCCGCGACAAATCGAGTAATAGCACAAGCGCGCACAAAGAAACTCGCAGTTTGTTTTTCAAGCACGCACGACATGCCACGGGTGTAACAGCAATAAGGCATAAATATTTCATTGAACGCCCTGCAATAAAAGAGGCAGTACAATAAGTTACGGAGCGAAGTCGTTTTATGCCCCTTTAAATGCGTGGTTTCGCTTCGCACGACTCACTTTTGCGACTGCAAATTTGAATAAATAATTTGTTTTCTTCTCGCTTGTTGCTTTCATTGCATGTCATACTGCTTCCAAGTATTTTGATGCCATATAAATATATATAGTCTGGTTGTAAAATAACGGGATCAATGTTTCCAAGGTTGTGTTTAATTGGAGCCAGGACAGATTTTGTAGTGTCGTAACGGCATTGTACAATATTTTGCAGAAAAGAGTTATAAAAATTTTGGTCACTTTTTCATTACTTGAACATGATATTAGTTTTTTTTATATATATATAACTCCAATATTTATGCAATCTGCCAATTAATATTAGGCTATAAGTATTCTTTGGACTAAATATAGGTAAATGAGTACAATAAGACATGTGGGGTAGAATTCCAGCTAAAACTCCCCTTACAATGTTTTAATATAATATTCATGAGAATGAGGAGTACAATGTTGTGAAAGATTAATATACAATGACAGTTAGAATCTAGTAGGTAGATCAGATGGCTTAAAACGCTCGAGTCTTTTGGGTTCGTTGTTATATTCCATAAGGTGCTGCACAGAAGGGTTGGGATGAGCGAACAGTCTGTCTTTATATCTCTCACTGAGCTTTTTAATTTCACTTTTCACTGTGGGAATTTGTAGGTCATTTAAAATCACATTATGGGGGACGTACCATGGCACGTCAACGATCATTCTGAGTACCTTGCTTTGGAAGCGATCAACCATAGCTAAGTTGGAGGTAGCTGCAGTACCCTACAAGGAGATCACATAGGTCCAAATGGGTTTGAGGACTATTTTGTAAATTAATAGTTTATTTTCTAATGATAACTTGGATTTTCTGCCGATAAGCGAGTATAACTTTTGGAGTTGAAGTCCGAGTTGCTTGCGTTTGGTGAATACATGATTTCTCCAGGTCAGTCTCCTATCTAAATGCAGCCCCAAATATTTAACTATCTCTGTATGTGGTAGTTGATGACCATTGAAGGTTACTGGAGAACAGTATCTTGTCTCATAGTGAATGTGACGTGTTGTGACTTAGATTCATTCACTTTGATTCGCCATTTACTAGCCCACAATTGAATTTTGTTACGGTGAGTCTGAAGGTATCTTGAAGCAGCTTGTGGGCTGATATGAGAGGCTAGAATAGCCACATCGTCTGCATAGGTCGCAGATGTCGTTAGACGAGATGTAGGTCTGCTGTGTAGATCAGATACAGTATTGGACCCAAAGCACTGCCGTGAGGGACGCCATGGGGTGATGAGGTGGATGTTTGTAGTTTCGTCTTTATATTTTATTAAAAAGTGCCTATTTGTTAAGTAGGATCTCAGGAGTTCGAACATCTGGTAGGGTAATTATTTTTTGAGTTTGTAGCATAAATCTAGATGCCAGACTCGGTCAAAAGCTTGTTTAACGTTTAGGAACGCTGCAGAACAATACCTTTTTGCCTCCAGGTCTCTGTATATCTTGTCAGTTATTCTGTGCACCTGCTCCACAGTGCCATGTTGTTTGCGAAAACCAAATTGATGTTTAGGAATTAGTTCTTGGTTGTCTAAAATTGGCATTAATCTGTTCAGAATCAGCTTTTCAAGGATTTTTGCCAGAAGGGGGAGAAGACTTATGGGTCTGTATGATTGATATTAGTTGGCTGCAGCTAAATATATTTTCTAATTTTTGTACTTATTGTTGACCCACGTTATTAGATTTTTGTTAGATAAGGATAATGATGGACAGTTTCTACCTCACAGCAACATTTTCTGATGATGGAGTTGCGATTGTGCTTTAATGATCAACACATTTTTGCAAAAGCAATAATGGCAAAATGAACTGAGCTTAAAAATAAATAATTCTCTGCTCGTGCTGAGTGTGGAAACATTTATGTCTATTTTAGAAGTGTCAGTAAGTCTCAATACTTGACACTACTTATGGCTTTTCGAGTGAATCTTGTTTGGGGAATATTTTCAGGTCAGTTTGATGTTCGCCTTGTGGACCTCTCGATGTTAAAGTTTTTATCAAAAGAAGAAGTCTTATAAAAGAGAATTTCTTCTCTTATTGTCAATTAGTGTACTACCTCGCTAATTTTAAAGTTTTCTTGCTCTGTACCGTTTTCGGTTAACTAGAGATGCATCTCCTTTTTAAGCAAAAGCTTAAATTGTTTTAGGTCTGTCTTAATTATGTTGTAGACTCTCAAAACTTTAACTGACGGATGAATTGCTGCTAATCCCAAAGAATCATCATGACAGACAAATTACCTATTCTGTTTTTTGCACGTTTACCGCTGAGTGAATTTCATTTATGCTTTCGGAGAAGGAAATTATGGTAAAATTTCCGCTTTGTCCTTTATAATTATCTGACCAAATAGGCAGCTCTTTAGTGTCACTTGTTATTTAGTGCCCACTTAAAAATACAGGTTGAGACTTCACAAGTACCTCCTAGCTCGATCGTTTCATTTCAAATGTCGCAATGGGGTTTTCCATGAGTGAAACTTAGAATAGTTAGATTAAGACACCACAGTCTGTTCAAAAAAACAAACAATTGTGAGTTGGTCAAGTAAAGTGTTGGCGAGCACTTCTGCATTCTTATTATTTAAAAAAAAATTGAGCTAATTTTACTTCGATATAAGTTTACCCAGTTTCTTTATGTCATATCTAAGTTTTGCTTTTGCGTCATGTGCTTTTTTTGTACCTTTGAAACTTTCTTCATTGGCATTCTTTATTATTACACATTTCATATTATTTGCTGGCAATTTGAATGAAAAAATTTTTTATATTTATTTCGTCAATCAGCAATCAGAATACATATTCTATAAGCTAATAGTATGTAATAATAACAGGTTGACATGATGAGATTTCGTCTATTGACAGAAATCTCCAGCACTTCACAGCAAGTCAATTGGCCAGTTTCTTTTTAATCTTCTGTTTTCTTCTCGCATCAATAGGGGTTCTAGTAGGGGATTTTCGTGTTTTTCAAGCCTTGAGTGGTGAGTACTACTTTTTTGTTGGATGACTTCTTTAATATCGTTTATTTTGAGGTCATTGTGTATTGTATCATTGGAAACAAAGCATGGTTCATTTAGAATTGTTCTCAGGAGTTTGGATTGACATCGTTGGATAATGGAGACATTGCATTTGCTGGTGCATCCCCAAAGTTGTATACCGTAAGACCAAATAGGAAGTGCAGTTGCTTGGTAACAAGGTCTATTTGTAAATATTTTACTTTGTCTTTTTTAGGAATTACTTCATTATTAATGTAAAGTTCTGAGGTTGGGTATTTGTGAAGTGTAAATGTGATGTGGCTGGATTTATTCTCATTTATTCTGATTCTCCATTTCATGAACCAATTTTGTAGTGAGTTTAGATGATCTTGTAGGTCCATAACTGAATTGTCAGGATTGGCATTTACTGATAGAATAGCGGTATCGTCAGCAAATGTTCCAAGTGTTGTACTAGCGGAGGTTGGTATGTCTGAAGTGTAAATAACATACAGTAGTGGACCAAGGACGCTACCCTGTGGTACTCCTGCTTTTATTCAATAGAATTCAGATTTATCGTTTCCTATTTTTACTTGAAATTGTCGATCGCTGAGGTAGGATTTCAGTAGGGTGAAATAAGAGGGAAGGATATGTTTGATTTTAAATAATAGTTCAAGATGCCAGACTCGATCGAATGCTTGGCTCACATCCAGAAATACCGCGGAACAGTAACACTTGTTGTCAAGTGATTTATTGATTATATCTGTTAGTCTGTGAACCTGCTGTATAGTCGAGTGGCCACTACGAAACCCAAATTGGTGATGTGGGATTTGTTCTTCTGGAATGTCATTGCGTATTCGTCGTAGTAAAATTTTTTCGAAAACTTTAGAGATTACTGAAATAAGACTTATGGGACGATCGGAATTTGTATCTGTCGGATCTTTTCCTGGTTTGACTATTGTAATTATTTGGGATAGTTTAAGTTGCTTTGGCCAGTACTGTATCCTTGTTATTCCATTAAATGTATATGTTAATAGCACTATTGCCTTTCGAGGAAGTTCTTTTAACATTTTTATTTTATCTAATCCCGGTGCTTTTTTAAGACCCAAGTATTTGATCTCCTTTTTAATTTCTCTTGGAGTGGCAAGTTTTATTTGTTGCTCAGTTTCAATTGGCTTTGCGAGATTCGACTCAATTTCAGCATCTGGATCGTCGTTGTGGTGAGTAAAAATGTTAGAATAATGTACCGCAAAAAGGTCAGCTTTTTCTTTATTATTTTTTGCCCAAGGTTTGACTGTAGGTAGTGTTTGTCTAACGGGTGGTATAGAGTTTTTGGGTTTTCTTGCGTTTTTAATAGGTTTCCATATCGAATTGTCATATCTGTTTAGATTAGTTAAATAGTCAGCAAATGATTCTTCTCTCATTTGTTTAAGTTTAGTCTTTAATTTCTTAGTTAGTTGGTTATATCTGGTTTTGTCTAGTGGGTTGCGTGTACGGTGCCATGTTGCTCTAGCTTTTCTTTTTTGACGTAGCAGTTGTTTAATTTCAAGAATGCAAGTTCCTGTGGGTCTTGTGGTAGAGTGGATTTTTTAGCAGTATCTTGCAGTAGTTTTATTAGGTTTTCTATGGCGATATCCAGATCTTCAGGAGTTTGCAATTGTATATTCAGATTTATACTATTTGTAATTATGCTGCTGTATTCTTCCCAGTTTGTTTTGTTATTATGGAGTTTTGTATTTTCATGTTTTGGTAGGATAGTCGAGGAAATAGTTGCTATGATAGGAGAATGATCGGAAGATAGATCTAAATTAGGTGTTATATGCATGTAAGCTGGTGATAGTCCTTTTGTTACGTAAAAGTCTAATAAGTCTGGTATTTTTGTGGGGTCTGTTGGCCAATATGTTGGGGTACCTGTAGATAGGAATGAATAGTTACAATCCTGCATTAGACTAGCAAGTACTCTTCCCTTGGTCGTGGTGAGTCTTGAGCCCCATAATGTATTTTTACTGTTGTAATCCGCCAGCTATAAATTTATGTCCAAGAGTATCGAAGTATGATCTAAATTCTTCTTTTTTAATGTTGTGCCTAGGTGGGCAATATACTGCTGAAGTAGTTAGTCCATAGTGCAGTGTTCGAACCTTGACAGAAGTAGCTTGAAGATAGTCTTCTTCATAGTTAGGTAATTGAAAATAGTCCAATGTCTGTTTTATAAGAATGGCCGTACCCCCATGTGCTGTATCATCCGGGTGATTTGTATGGTATATTTTATAACCTGGGCTATTGAAGTGGCTTTCTGCTGTGAAGTCAGTTTCACTAACAAGTAAAATGTCTATATATTGATCTTTAAGAAATAGCGTTACTTCGTCTTTAAGATGTATTAGTCCATTTGCGTTCCAAAGGGCTATTCTCGAGAAATTAGCCATTATTTTAATTTATGAACAAGCATGGTTAGCATGTTTAATATTGATGTATTTTGTTGCATGAGTTGATTAAACATTTGCTTGAATTCTTTTAGAAATGTAACTAGAGTAATGTCTTGTGTGTTTTTATTGTTGTTAGTAATAGTTGAATAAGTTGGATTATTATTTGTAGTTGGAGGTATTATATTTGCTTGTGTACGGGGTACATTGGAATTGATGTTTTGAATATATTGGAGTCTTTGTGTGATGCTTCTATTTTTAGTTAGTTTATGGTAGTAGCTACATCCTTTATAGTTTGCTGGATGTGGTCCACCGCATAGTGCACACGTAACAGGAGTATCTTTGCTTTTTTGCAGTCTGATGTGTTATGCTGAGCTCCACATTTTACACAAAGATAGTTTCTATTGCAGTAACTTTTTGAGTGGCCATATAATTGGCACCTTGTACATTGTATTATGGATTTGGGTTTGTTGGGAGGTTCTATTACGATTATTTTGTTTTGTATGGCTTTTATGTTATATATTTCCTTGTTATTGTCTGCCGGTTCTAAGTCTACAAAGAACATGTTTAAAGGTTCTTTGGTCTGGTAATGTTTCGCATTGATAATTTTCCTTACTTTATGACCTTTAGCAGTCAACTCATCTGTTATATCTTTTAACTCTATTGTATGCTGGAGATGCTTTATAACAACTCTGTAACCTCGTTCATTTTTTAATTGGTAGGAGTGATACTTGACGTTTTTTTCTTTTAAGTATTTTACCATTTTTCTGCATGAATCTGAGGAATTGCAATTTACTTTAATAATGTTGTTTGCCATAGATCTGGTGGAGTGATTTTCTTTAGTAACTATTTCTTCTAGCTGTTCTATCATTTTAGGATAATTTATGACATCATAGATAAATATAGGTGGTGGTTTTAAGGCTTTTTTGTTTTGCTCTTCTTCAGTAGGGTTGTCTTTGCTATTGCCTTCGTTTGAAAGTGAGGAATACCTGTTGCTGGTTTTTATTTCAGTGTTGTTTGCATCATTTTTTGGTGGATTATTTACAGTTTTTCTCCGCTTAGTTCCTCTTACTAATTGCCATGGTACTGTGTTTTTGTTTTGAGTGGCATCATCATTCATTTCTGTATCTTCATCAGAAGAGGAGGCAATGTCATATTGTTGGCTTGTGTGGGATAGAGAGTTTGTCGTTTGTTGATTGTTTTGTGGAGGTGCAAGGAGTTGCAGGTTTTTAGTGTGATGTGATGGAATGTAATGTTGTTGCGGGAGGTATATTGGGGACTGGAATAGTTGTGAATAGTTGCATATTATTCGTTTGTAAGTTAGTAAAAGGGTGATTCTGCAGTGAGTTGTTTTGGGGTAAGCTTATTTGTAATTGAGGGATCTGGTTATTTGTTGTTGACTGGCCCTGTATATAAACAGGTTGACCATTATTGTCAAACCCTGCCAAGTTTCCCGAAGGAAACATTTTTGTGGATTAAACCTGATACCAAGTATATTATTGCTTGACTTTTAGGTAAATAATTTAATGTAGCACTGTTAATAATATTATTTAGTTAGAATTTTAACATTTGTTTTATACACTTATCTCTTGTAGGCTTATTATCACTTTTGCACTTTCACTTGTAGAGAAAACAGAGCGTTCAGGCAAGTGTTAACTATCTGAAAGTCAAATGGATACTTAGGAATGAAAAAAATAATTTTGTTTTTGAAAATATGTCTGTACCACCATTCATTGCTTGCCTCCTGCATTTTCTTTTTAACGAGTACATTTGTATGTTAAGTTACTAGTTAAATATTTTTTCTGTCTCTCTGACCAGGCAGTATTAAGCCCCTTTTAACTTTTGGGCTAATGCAGTTTTCACAATAGTTTTTGAAATGCCCAGTATTTAAACATACGTTTTGCACGCTTGAATGTTACTACTGTGTTAGTAAAGCGGTTTTCTTTCGCCGCTGTTCAAAACTCAGGAAAATATGAACTGGCGCTTATAATAGTCACGGTTACTCTCTTTATAAAGGTTATTAAAGGTATTGTGCCTGGCAGTTTCATCGATATTCTCTGTGCACTTCTTGGCATATGATGGCATGCATGGAAACTTCAGGTGTTTAGCCAACACAAGAACTCTCTTTCCAGATTAGTATTCATTTCCTGCTTCTTTATTTGTTTTTCGTACGGTCGCCTTCCAAAGCTTTATGTTACGGTTTCTTTTTAGCCTCCTCGTGCTTTTATAATCATTGATGTCATTTGAACTTGAGAGTGCTGGAAACGCCAAACCTTGCGTTGCATCCAGTGTGATACCATCAGATTCTTCTTGTTTAGTGATACCGTTTCCAAAGATTCAGGAGGGTATTCCCGATCCTGATCTGATCGTAGTCAACCTAAAAACGACAATGCTAGTAAAATGGTATTTTTTGAATCAGTGGAGACAATAATCTCAAAATCACTAATTGGGTAGTCACGACACTTTGGGGTACAGATATATGAGACATTATATAGTCCTCGTCACCCCAACGTAAATTATTTAGACTTTTAACTAATTTACGGTTTTTTCATAAAAAGATGCTGCGGAGTTTCTTGTTACTCCTATAAAATCTGCTGACTTTTTTGCAACTCTTATTTAAATGCCTGAAAATCTTGTAATGTTTAATAGTAGACTAATATTACTTGAAAGGCTTTTTATTGAAAAATGGCACCTACTTCTGCCCTGAAGTAAAGAAATCATGATATGGCTTCAATGGTCATTCATTTATTAATGGCTTATTTTTTGTGTAAATTTTGGCATATCTTTTGAGATCTTTCCTTGATTACTACTTATCAATAATTATGTTGTCCCTTTGACGTTGTACAGAGTATTCAAATTAGTAACAATTTATTAATTACAGCTACATCCTGTCAAAGCTTTCCATATTTCTATACTATTTTTTTTTTTGCTTTGAAGATTGTGAAATTGCATATAGTGGCAGAATATTTAATAATATTTTCATTGGTGTTGTTTCCATACCTCAGTGACTTGTATGCCACTCGAGCGCTTCTTAGGTGTTTCTTCATAGTTTTGATTTACCAAACTCTTGACCTATAAGTCATCACATGTCTTACAATTATAATACATAACTATAGTCATTTTTGGGTTTAACGCCCTGTCTTTGTAGAGAGCCTTTCATACTTTTCTATAGCATTTATCAATCTTTGTGTCACTCTTTTAAGGCATTGATTTTAAGTGGGTATTAAGAATAACTTCTAGATATTTTATTCTTTGAAGAATAAAATTATCACCAATTAAACTTTGTTTAACAATTTACTAAAGAAGTTATTCCTGTGTGGTTTAAAAGAGTGACTGTATGACGATTTCCTGTGGATAGCTTTCGTACGAGTGGTCGCTTTAGCCAAATTGATTATAATCATGTTTTTCTTAAGTTTTTTTTTAAATATTAACATATAAAAATTGGCATACTTTTTGTTACTAGTGCACTTACTAGAATCACAGTTGAATTGTCTCTCCACATTTATAAACAATGCAGCTGCTATTGTATCATATTCATACTCGTTAGACTCCCTCTCTCCTGTACACATTGAAGTTTTTGTAATTTAAGTGTCTTATTATTTTCCTTGAAGTATCCTGTACGAAAAAGAAGAAATTAATTGGCATATAAAAATTCAATGCTTTGCTGGAGGGCTAAATACAAGCAAATCTAACTTGACACCATATCTTGGATTTCCAAGTCAAATCAACCCTAAGTACCTTATTTCATCATAACATCAAGATAATCGTTATTTTGTAAAGAAGCCCTGAAGAAGAAATTTTTCCGTTGAGCACAATATCTTATTTTATTGCATTACGATGGTTACCTCTTTCAAGTCTTTCGTAAGCTGCTACATTTTATATCTATACAGATAGTTTCAAAAACATTTTCTGTTTTTTTGTGAAATATTCTCGCATGTTGTCTTATTCTGCCTATAACCTCGCTGTTGCTTCTTTCGCCTTTTGTTGTTATGCTTTCTAAGTATCGAAATATTTCAACGTTTTCGAGTTATTGTCCTTTTATGTTTATTTTCATGTTGTGGTCTTCAGTGTTTTGTTTATTGTTATAATATTCTAATTATTTTTTGTTTCCTGCGAGCACTGTTGCATCGTCTACATATTTCAATATATCAGTATTTCTTTTTTATATCTTTATTTTTATGTCTTCTCGTTTTCTGAATCGATTCCGCGCTTCTTGTATACAAGAATTAAACAGCAGCGGTTACAAATCACAGCCTTGTGGAAAAGTTTTGCTTTTTTATGATTGCTTATTGAATTTTATGCTTTTTTCCAACTGCGTTTTGCATATCTATAAATGCTATATAAGTCTTTTTCTTTTTCTCTGTCTTCTGTCTATAAGTAAAGCATGGTGCTGGTATTACCTCAAGTGCCTGAGCTTTTTTTTAAATTTAAATTAATCTTCTGTAAGGTATTATTTTTCTATTCTCGTATAAACGATTTTAATAAGTGTCTTTGTTGTATGCGATACTAAGCTTTTTCTTCTAGAGTTCTAAAAAATGTGTTCTTATTTTTTTTGGGAGGGGTGTCGGTACAATAATATTTTCGAAGTCATGGTCGGTACATTACGGAGATTAATTTATATAGAGTTCGGAAACTCTTGACGTTTCGTCTACAACTGCAACGAACATCTTCAGAAGAAAATTCTAAAAACTCTAAATTTTTAGAAGATTTTCTGAATATGTCCATCGCAGTTGTGGACGAAACATTAAGAGTTTCTGAACTGCGACTACGGCCTAACAATCCAAGAACCAACCAGACGATGCACCCTAGTATATTATGGTTTGTCTCTTCGAGGTTTTTAATTATTTTCTCTGGTATGTAGCCTGCACCAGAGGTTTTTTTGAATTCTTAATCCGTAACTGTTCTGTCGCACTCTAATGTCGTATTCTAATCTTGTAATGTTCATGTGTTCCTTGTTTTCGTTAGTATGGCCATTGTTATAGTGCTAGTCTTCAATTTTGGCATTATATAATTCTTCTATATTTTACTAGCTGTTGTATATCTTCTCGGGTTTTATAATTAGGTCCTTCTCATTTTTTATCGATTGTTTTGTGTAAAATATATCTACACAGTGTCCCACAAAGGAGTTTACGCTGTTTGCATGTTAATAACAGAGAAAGTATTACAGATAACCTGATGGAACTTTTTGTATCTGGATTTGTCATGATTAGTGCTTGTTTCCATTCACTTTTATTATTTTCAGTTTAGTTGCCAATAGTGACAAATAATTGACATGATGGCTGGGAACTTTTCCTTTGACAACGGACGTGGATTTTAAAGTGTTTTTGTAAATGTGGGAACATTAAAGAAGTGCAGAGACGATGACGGGCAGAATTTGATACTGCCAAATTTGAGAGGGAAGAAACTGTGTGATCTAAAGAAGGGGCGGTGTGACAGGAAGAAATCAGTATTGGACGAAGGAGGGGCGGAAGCAGTGGTACAAACTTTTACAAATCCCCCAAGAGGTCCATACGGCAAATTTTGCGTGAGCGAGGTATAAGCATATCAAGTGTCCATCGCATTTTAAAGCAAGCAAAGTGGAAACCCTACATTGCCATGTTGCTTCACGCGATAAATGAGGACAATGTGAATAAGCGCCTCCAATTTTGTAATTGGAGTTGTGATAATGAAGAGTTGACTGATTTATTTGGTCTGATGAGGCGACTTTTAAATTGAATGGAACCATCAATTGTCACAACTGTGCGTACTGGGCAAGAGAAATTCCCAATGTTATTGAAGAACGAACTGTTAATCTTCCTACGTTATCAATGTGGTCTGGTTTGTCTGGCAGATAATTTGTAAGGCCGTTCTTTTTTGAAGGAACAGTGATGGGTACTGTGCATCTTAACATGTTGTGGGAAGTAATTGTGCCAGCTGTTCACCAACTCTATTCAGGTGAAGATTTTTTTTAACAAGACGCCGCACCGTCACATTACCATCGAAACATGAGGTAATTTCTGAATGAAATATTTGTTGAGAGGTGGATAGGCCGACGAGGAAGTGTATAGTATGAATCCATTCTTATGGAAACCATATCACACAAGTTTATCGATCTCTTCCACATGGTTCCAGACGATGCATTTCTGCCAGTGGAGGACATTTTGAACATCTTCAAAATTAGATCATCATTATTAAATCTTTTTGTGGAATTTGTAAATAGCAGTCCTGTGTGCCAAACCTTGTCAAACGCCTGGGACACGTCCAGGAACACAGCGGCACAATACTTCTTTTCTTCTAGGGAAGATGAGATTTCATTTACTATTCTGTGCGTTTGATGTGTGGTTGAGTGACTCTCTCTAAAGCCGAACTGGTGTTGTAGTAGGTGTTGAAGTATGTCTGTATCTTGGCGAAGTCTTTTACGAAACAGTTTCTCAAATAATTTGCTCATTATGGGCAAGAGACTTATTGGTCGATACGAAATCACACTTTCTGGTTCCTTGCCGGGTTTGGGTATTATTAATATATGTGCATACTTCCAAATGATTGGGTAATGGGAGAGACTTAGCATCCTGTTGAGAATCGTGGTTAGTAGTAGTATAACTTTTTTGGGTAGCTTATTATTTTTCCAGTTATTAAATCATGACCTGGCTCCTTAAACTGTTTCAGCTTGTGAATTTCAAATATAACTTCGGCAGGAAAACGGTTTTATTGTAAGAGACATTTGACACGAGATGTCTAGAAATGCTTCTATTTCGTTATCTCCATGGGCCGTTGCTTTAAAGAGAGTGAAAACTTTGGATAAATGCTCTGTAAAGGTGGCTGCTTTATCTAGGTTAGACCTTGCCCATGTCCCGTCTGCTCTCCTGATAGGCCGTTTGGGTGCTTGAGGCCTTTTAAAGTTCTTCGTGGCTCTCCAGCTTCAATGATCCTCTTGTTTTAGGTTTGTTAAATACTCAGTAAAATTATCATTTTGTATCTCCTTTAACAGGTTATGAAGTTTATGTGTTAGACGATTGTAGATAGTTTTATCAGCAGGATTGTGTGTTCTCTGCCACCTTCCTCTGGCTCTTTTTTTTTCTGAAATCAGGTTTTAACTCTTAGCGGTATACACGCAGTAGGTTTCCCATAACTTATTTCGCTAGAGGTTAATTCCCAGGCGGCCTTTAGTGAGATGATAAGTCGCTGCTTCTAAATCATCAGGGTTCTTTATTGGTAGTTTAAGATTTGTGTTAATTTCCAGGTATTTTTGAAAAAGTTCCCAGTTTCTTTGTGTCCACACCAATTTGGGGTTGAGTTCATTTTTGATAGTTTATTATGACTGGCAAGTGGTTTGACGTTTGCTTCTACCATTATGCAATTGGTAGCTATACCGGGGGAGATATAAAAATCCAGCGAGTTGGGAAGTTTATTTGGGCCCGACGGCCAATAAGTGGCTTTTTCAAAGGAGTGGCAGGTGAAGTTGTTTTGTATGGTTGAATGTAATAAATTACGACCTTTTGTTAGTGTAATTTTGGAAACCCAATGGGTATGCTTGGCGTTCCAGTCGCCACCCGCAAGAAATCTACTGCCCAGAGTAGAGAAGAAACTACTGTATTGGTTAGTAGAAATGTTATGTCTGGGTGGACTGTAGATAGCTGAGACCACAAAAGACCAACACAAGGAGTTGATTTTAACATTTGTAGCCTGTATGAATTCAGTTTGGTAGTTTGCCACTTCATAATGTGATATGGAAGTTTTCACGATAACCGCGGATCCCTGCATGGGCAGTGCCATCTGGATGCTTTGTATTGTAGAATAATTTGGTATTCAAAACATGGTTTTGCAGTAAAATGGGTTTCACTCACTAGCATAATGTCCATTAATTCCTGTTATATTTTTCTTATTATGGGTCTACTCGTATATTTTATAATATTCTAAGTTAAATATACTTTTGATAACACATAATTTATTTGTCATATAATGGTTCTGTTATTTCCCTTTTTAATCTCAGCTTGTTAAGATGTACTTTATTAATAGTAGCTTTTTTAGACGGTTATCATTTTTCTATTTGTTTTGTCGTTTTTATTGTTGCTGTTTTAACTTCCTTCAAGAGCTTTATCTTTAAAATTGTTATTTTCAGATTCTTACGTATCTTTTTGCGTTTTAAACCTTTTTTCCTTATTTTTGAATAGTTTCTTTTACAAATGTTATCTTGTACGTACTACTTTCTGTGTTTATAATAATGTTCTATGTACTTTTGTATTTCTTATAGTCAAAGACCTGTACACCTTAAGGTGTAAGGCACGTAAAATTATTTTACTTAGTCTGCTTTCTCGTATACTATTTTAATCTATTTGTTCTTGTCCTTTGCTTTCCCTCTTGCTTCAAACCATGCGATTCCCTTTTTCTTTGAAACTGCAGCTACTTCGTCATCCCAGGTTTTTACTTCTTTGGACTTTTGCTTCCCATATGGCCTCCTGTCGCTCATTCTGCAAATGTGCCCAAACCATTTAAGTCGATTTTGTTTTATTATGCTAATAATTGATTCTACTTCAAGTTCTTCTCTGACTATATCGTTCCTTATTCTATCCTGTCCAGTTATTCCTTTGATTCGTCTGAAATACTTCATGCCGAGGGCCTGTATTTTACTCTTTATTGCATGCAAGTCCGTGGCTTGCTACTATATGTTAATAAAGGTCCAAAAACTGTTTTGTAGCCCATCTTTGTTTTTCAAGTTTATTTTTTCTATGAATGTCTTAGGGGCTGCAAGACTGATTATTTCATTAATTTTAAGATATTTCCACGTTGTTTTTGCCATATTTGTGTTTAATTTCTTTCCTCTTTGCTTTTACCCCATGCTTAGTTTGAAGCACTGGTTACTTTTAATGTCTATTCTATAATCTGCCACAACTTGATTTTTGCAAATTTCTTATCCTTTAATTCCAAAAGTGGGAGTTGCGTTCAGATACTTGGCTTCGCCAATATGAGTACCCGTGTCATTAAATATATCAAATTATAAAGAGCAGTTTGGTTTTCAGTTTCATTATACTTTCAACTTCCTAACTGAACATCCATTTTGATCGATAGAAGAATGTACTAAGTACTTAATCCGACAAACATTTTAAAATTTTGTGGCATTATTCTTCTTGCATTATGTACATTTACTTTTGCTACTTTTCTTATCATTCTGATCAGATATGACCTTCGTTTCCTTCAACTGAGAGCGTTGATGGGCATGCAGTGTATTTTTTTTCTTGTAATTTGTTCCTCAACCACAATTAGATTATCGTTTAATGAATCTCAACACAACTGATGTAATCGCTTCCATTCTTTGCTCAGCTCTATTTCCCCAATTTGTTTCGACTAAAACAAATTAATTAAATTTTCTATTTATTAAGAAGATAAATTAATAGACTTAGACATCCATTCCACTAAAATTATTGCACCAAAGCACACTTGTGGCCTATTCAAATCAACTCTCCAGTTGCTGCTGAAAACGCAAAACCCATACGTTCAGCTACATTAAACTTCCCATCCAAGGTATGTGTTCTGTGTCCACGACGGCTGTTACCGCTACGTGCCACCATTCATGCACAGTAAGTCCCGCAGTCACTACAATGAGCACATTCACTAAAATTAAAATTGTGTGCGCGCACACGCTCAACACACATTTAAAAGCACTCTTTTACTCGGCGACGTTAGAGTGACAGGGCGTGGTGTATGTTCTTTAGTTTTCCACCACTATTTCTAAAAAAAGCAGCGTTGCAAGATAAAATTGCGATACCTCATATATTTTGGTTGGATAAAAACCTATTTATGTAGTACACTCAAAATGTTATTCTCATTAGAAAATTTAATGCAACGAATTCTTTCAGCTGTGCGACTATGCCAAAGAGTGGGCCGACCAGTGCTCCAGAACGGGCAACATGGCGCACAGGCCGAACACCTCCTACGGCGAGAACATCTTCTGCATGTACTCCTCCGACTACAGCCACACGCCGTCGGCGCGCGACGTGGTCAAGAAGTGGTACGACGAGGTCAGGGACCACACCTTCGGGAGCGAGACGGTCAACTACGGCAGCCTGCACTTCTCCCAGGTGGTGTGGAAGGGCAGCAAGGAGCTGGGCATCGGCATGGCCAAGAACGGCAAGGGCCAAACGTACGTCGTCGCCAACTACAACCCCAGGGGCAACATCGTCGGCCAGTTCGCCGCCAACGTGCCCAAGCCGCGCTATTGACAGTCCGGGCCGGCCATCCGCGGATTGCATTGAATTCCAAAGATGACTTCAGTATTATTCCTAACCATAGACGGTGATATTTCGCTACCTGATCTAACACTTGCAGAAACGACGATGTGATTTGGCACGTTTCAGGTCTTTACCGTACCTAAGCAACAATATCTTACTGTTTGTAAGGCGTTTTTAGGATGCACTAGTTAATTTTGTACTTTATTACTATGATTTTAAGTTTGCAGGGGTCAGATACAGAGTTATTCATGGAAATTTTTGAAGCACTCTGTATGTAGGTAATAGTGGTTTAGGTTTATTTTAAGGAAGGGTTTGTCGTTCAATAAAACAACCTTTAGAATATAATAGTATATAATGTGCTATTGAATTTCACTGTACAAGAGGTTTAAGCGTAGTTAATAAAGGTTCTTCCACTCTGTTAGGTATTTGTGCATTTATGTGCATTGCTAGTATATACAGTGATAAATAATGTTTAGAGTATTTCTATATATAATTGATAAAATTTGACACACACACCCGCACGCATTCCCTCCATAAAAAACTACTAGCAATGCACACCATACATGGTAAACATTATTAATTATTATTATTAGTTGCTATGTTATCTTTACTCCAATAATATTTCTATCAATTAATAATATGTAAGCGAAAACAATGAACAATATATTTACACTAATATTTCCATATTTATAGATTATCTGTAAGACAACTTTTAACATCTAAAGACTGATGTATCATATTTGCCTACATCGTAAATAAAGCAATAGTACCAAAGCATCTTGGTCTTAAGATAGTCCTACCTACCTAGTCTATCCCATCTCGCTTACGGTCTGCCTAGAAAAATATATACCCACTTATCTCAGATATGTGTTAATAAGTGAACTTCAATTCGATTGGACCACTCCACAGTCTTTATCTAGGGTTACAGCACAGGGAACGAGTTAGTGACAGCTACAGCGACCGATATGTACACTAGTCAGCATGGACGGTATCTGCTAAGCTACAAGCAGCCCCTAGCAGGTGAGTACAACGTAATTGGCCTTGTTAACTTTGATTAACAACGTTAATATGATATTCCGCTAGGCGCCTTAGATTAATGCAGGGGATTACGGAGACGTTACGCTATTATACACTTTACAAGTACTTACATGGTACAGGTGGGAGTGCACAATCAGAAAAGCTAAATTAAGGTAGGTTACGTGTAGTGGGAGTCTAGTGATCGTTTTAGTTGAAACTCCAATCTCGGTTAATGCGGTTAGAGAAGCGCCAAGCAAGAAGCTGCACCTTTGTTAGTCGCATTAGCGCGCGGTCAGACAGCTAAACACCTTAAAAATTTTGCCTACCTTGAGTTTAAGAGACTGCTATGTTTACGACAGGTTCGGGGAGGGCTCTTACGCCTACAACAAACGAAATCGGCTTCAGTTAGGTTGTAACTTAATGGTCGCTTACTTCTTAAGCGTTCTATTTACACGACTTATAAGTAAAAACAGAATGGCCTCGGGAAACGCCCTGAAAAGGTTAACTATAAATTAAGAGCAGAAATGGAAAAGCAAGCTTGTTAACAATTATTGTGGGAAATTATCTAGTTTATAAACTTTTTATTAGCCTGTTTTTATTAATTCAAAATTTCAAGAATCAAAAACAACCGAACGTTTGAAATTTATTCTTGTTTTAATAATAGTGTATTTCCCTAAATTGAAATTTGATCTGACAATCACGGAACATATTGTAAATTCAAGCAAAAATACCTAATACGGGCGGGAAACCCAAAGCGTTAGTTTTTGTTCCTATTGACTTACACTCGACTTTCTTTTTATATCATTTTTTCGTTAGGATTTTCTTTAATTTTGCATAAACAATTTTAAACAAGAAACTTTGGATATTAAAAACAGAGCCCCAATAATACCTTTAAAACGGAACAGGCTGTATATAGTCTACCGAAATTTTGTTCTTCACCTAAACTTCAAGAATTACATAAAGCTTTAAGTTTATTAAATTATAAGACGTAAAACTCCACAAATTATTGTTGTAAATTTTTGTCTTTGATTTTAATTTTAATTTGGTAACTATTAAGAGAAACAGAAGTTCCCATAATTAACGGCAGTGTCTTGCACTGAGTCTTCTGTATCATCTGCGATTACTAAAAGTTTTAACTTTTAAATTTAGCTGAGCTTTTGATAATTTATTTTGTTTCAGATGCCAGCATAATATTTGCTTTAGTTAGACGAAATCTTTGAATATTAATAAACGTGTTATTATATTAAACAAATTGTCTATTAAATTCAGTGTCATTAAGACCACCAACGATCGTAACCTACAGTATGACTGTTAACAAAGTCGAAACTGTTAAAGCTCTAAACATGCTGTGTACTGTTCAATAAGTCATTTCAAAATTAATGCAGCAAAAGGGCTATCATTCTGTTTTTCTAAATAAACTCAGTTTGTCTAGCTTTATATTAAAGCGGAAGTCGCTAAAATTACAGACTATAAGGTGCAGCTATAATTTTTGGTACTCAGTATCCAGAGTTAGTAATGCTTCTAAGTAGCAAAATCTGCAATTTATCTGCAAAGTATCTGGGGATTTTGTATTTTAAAAAATCCTTAGGTCTACTAAATTCATTATGATGCAATACAAATTGGAGCAAAAAATTACTTTAGGTAAACGAGAATCAATTGCTATTATTACCATAAGTTCGTATATTAAAATTAAATCTATCAAAGTTGTCGGTAGTCGCCTAACCAGTCTTTACAAAATTAAAATTCTGGACTATTCCATAAGAAATTAATAGTTTCTGAAAATAACAGGTATTAAATATGTACACAATTAAGAAATTTGGCATAAATGAAACAAAAAAAGCCAATATTATTTATTTCATTAAAACTTAAAATTGGTGTGCTGTTAGTGACGTAACAGGATAAGAGCGTGTATTATTGGCTACAGCTATTTGCCCACCTTTTCACTAGTAGTGCTTTCCTTTTTCCACTCAATGGTTGTACAGCTCTTAACCCTGTTACGCCACTTTAGGGCGGAAACCCCTCTTTAATTGTTTTCTCGAAAACGATCATTCTTTCAGAAAACTGCAAAAATGCGCGTCTTATCTTTTAATTTATGATTAAATTTTATTATTAAAATTTATTAGAATATCAATTTTTTAAGTGTTAGAACGTTTAAAAGCTTAACTGAGGTTTATAGTCACTTATTTTATGATTTCTTATAAATTCTTGTTTACTCAACTCCTCCATGTGGAGTGTTAAAATATTAGCCTAATTATTCTTTTCGTAATTTGGAATACTTCCTTTAATGTTTTATAAAACTATTTTACATTTGCTTTTAATTATCAAATTTTCGATAAATCAAAAGGAAGTTAATAAAACTTTTTGCAGCAATTTTATTTGGTATTTACCCTTTATACCTCTGGTTTTGCCTCATACCCCATTGAAACTCTTATAAGTTCTTAAAATTGTCGGTAACAGCGTACGTTCCTTTTTTAAAATCATCATGGAGTCATAATCACTTCTGCTGCATCTTAAAATGTATTTTAATGTACAAAAATATTGATAATGCATTTTATGATTATATATTATAGTTCCTCTTTAATGAGGTCAAGCTTACCCCGTTTTAAATAGCGTGCTGGCCATACTTGACCACTAATAAAATTTGATATCGGTCAGCACCACACATTAAAGCAGCTTTTCCAAACAGCCATTAAACCAATTCCAAATTAAGGTTGCTTACTATTTGTTTTCTCTTCTACTTTTTCAAATACTTAAGTAGGTTAAAAATATTTGGTTTACTTTGATTTATATAAGCAAAAAGATATTCTTTGGTTTTTTTATATATTTTCACTGTTATTTAAAAAATTAGCCCCACAATAAATTTATTTTATCTCTTTGAAACTAATCTAATATACTCTAATTAATTAAAATTAAGCTCTGCTTAATTAGTCAGATCAGAGCTTATATTATTAGAACATACGTCAAAGCTTTGGTTAAATTTGAATTATTCAATTAAACTTCTGGGTTATATGCACCTTTTTTTAATTTAGTTTATATTTTTGTGTGTTTTTGGTGGTTCTTTGTATTGTAGAGAAGCTTAATGAATAAAGACTACGTTTAGAGTTTCAACTAAAATAGCAAAACGTAGTGGTAATAAAATGATTACAATAAAGTTCACACAATCGACGAATCTACATTCTAACTACAGTATTGATCCCTCATTCAACATACCTGAACAATTTATACTTATACAGGCCGGCGGCCGTGTGGAAGAAGTATTCAAAATGTATTTATAAGTATCAAACTATCTACAACGCTATTGAGCTACCGACACTCACGCTACTCGCATCCAAAAGTTAAACTGCAAGGCCCAAATTTTGGCTAAATTAATAGCAGAAACGCTCGATTTCCACAGTACAATTTGGCTGAGCCAGAGAACTGGTCAGATACCAGGTAAAATATCAGTCTAAGGTTCTGACGTACACTTATAAGGCCAAACATGGTAATGTAATTAATCAACGGTGACTCTGCACTAACGAGACTAAGACTACTGCAGAGCGGGCTAGTGTGGAAGTGAAGAGTTAGAGCCACTTGTTGCGCAAGCCGCTCAGCCTCCTCCCCCACATGAGGTTATATCATACTATTGTTCCTTGGAGGTGCTGGGGGTCCGTGGCTCCGGACATCGGCGGCAGCCCCGACTGCTGCGAGGCGGCGGCGTCTCCGTATGGGGGAGGGCTGGCCGGCGGGTTGATGCCTAAGCTAAGGGGCTGCGCCGGGGGCAGGACGCCCTGCGACAAGCTGATGGTGCTCCCGGCGCGGCTCAGCAGCCCGGGCGTCGGCGGCGGGTTGATGATCAGCGCCGTGTTGCTGCAGATCGCGGGCGGGCTGTTCTCCTCGGGGGGAGTCACCTCGAGCCCTATGCTGCCGTTCAGAGCTATCTTTATGGGGTTGTTATAGTTATTGTACGGGGAGGAGGAGAAATGCGAGAGCCCTATGTCTTCCAAGCTACTTTTCCTGCGTCCGCTTCCTATACTCGTTAGGCCTTGCCTAAGGGAGTTGGATCTTCTGAGAAGTATGTCATCTATCACGCGCAACGAGTTCGACCGGCCCCTCTGGTAGCCAGCAACTGTCGGACTATCTGGTAGTGACAAAGAGTTAGACTTAGTTGTGGCTAACGGGGGTGCTCGCGTAGGTTGGAAAGTTGAAAGTCCCAAACCTGATCCACGCCTGCTGCCGAGTCCCGCCATTTGCTGAATCAAGGTCTGAGAGCAGAAACTTATGTTCGATTTCCTTCTGCTGTTGTGCCGTTCGAAAGTCTTCTGCGCCGAGAATGGGCTAGGCCTCACCAAGTATCTGAAAGTGCACACAATTAGAGAAACAGAAACTCTAGAATTGCTTGTGATGTCTGCAATACATCAGTGACATTTAAAATTGCGCAACTTACACATTTTTCAAAAAATCTGTAACATAATATTTGATGAAAATTAATTTGCGCCATTATTCCGAGCAATTTATTTAAATAGAATTTTAGTGAAAGTATTATTAGTTCAATATATATATGAAACTGCATTTTATGCTGGGTGTATTAATGAGAATGATTAAGATATAAACTAATAATACAAACTAATAAAATTACTATAAATAATTAATTTGTTCCTTAAACTTAATACTTTTTTATTGTTATTAATCTAGAAGTACATGCAGATATAAGAAAAAATATACAAAAAAAGAAAGCTGGATTTTAGCTTTATTTCTTTAATTTTATTTACGCCATGTCCAACAAATTAAAATCTCTCAGGATGTGAAAAAAGTTCAGTAAACTAATTAGCCACATAAAAGTTAATCTTAATAGTTAAAAACAGTTAAATGGATACCTAAATAATTAATGGTAGAAATAAAAAATCTTTAAATTTTATGCTTATTATATAAATTGATTTAAAAGCCAGAAATGTATCTGAAATGTAACAAAACCAAAATTGTATTTATTTTTGCCCGGAACTGAATATACAACGTAATCTTAGAATGTGTACTTAAATATGTAGAGTAAATTTTCATAATTTGAGCCGCTACCCAGCCTTCGTAGTCTTTGTAAACTAAATTTCCTTGGAAAAACTTATTTTGGTTGTGCTTATATATAGAACTGTTCGTTGTATTGAGTAGTTTTAAATTGCTTAAATTAGAAAATCGATTCAATACTCTTTGCTTTCACCAATATTCTCCTGTCGACTCACAAAACTTATTAAGTAACTTATAATAATAATGGTAAGGCCCTACGCCCCGCGTGGGAGCACGGCCTGCGAACTGAAAGGTTAAGGCTCTCATACGTTCGCTCTCTCTACCCGGTCGTCGCGCACCATCTCTGATGCGGGGCGATGTGGCAAGCACCGCACCTTAGACGACCGCCATTATTACCCCTTGTTCGAATGAACGCAGGTACTCAATTATTTTTAGTGACTGAGTAGGCCACCCGCCAGGCATCAGAGAGCACCGGGAATTGAACCCGGGTCCGTCAGCATCGCAGCCCGCCCCTCACGGGACCACGCTGGCTGTCATTAAGTAACTTATAATATGTGCAAATGCCTTTTCCAAAGAGTTCGTGTCGACTGTAGCAATCTGTGATCAAATCTGCATTGTAGGCATACCAAGCAAAAATTTTCAACACAAAACGTCTCGGCAGATTCGTCACGTGGATATCGTTATGGAAATTTCCAAGTGATGCTTTTTGGTTTGGTAACTCTTTCCTTTTTAATCATCGACAGTTGTAGCACCTATTAGATTGCATAATGATGGCAGTTGATGCTGAATTTAGTAAATTGATCTTTCGATTAAACGCATGGCACATGCATGTCTTACAGATATTAACCCTGAAAACGGAGCTACAAATGACTTCATAAAAAGCTAAGACACCAGAATGACTATTTTTGAAATTTAGACTAACAAATTGTACAAACTTTAGGCCAATGTTCTAAAATGACTTATTGCGGTTCTTATTATTTTTTTCAAATGACAAAGCAAGTGTTTTTCGATTAAGGTTCTGGTAGTGTTTTCTCCTCCTTCAAAGGTTCTTCCAAAATGTTGGCAATTGATTGACCGATCGAACGTTGTAAGCTTGAAATGATTTTTTTGCGCCATAGTTGTATAAGATCTTTATGGAGTTTCATAATGAAAGTATTTGATGGCTTTTTGGCCCTTTCTTATTCTGTGATGGTTATATATTTTGTACATATTGATGGAGGCAAACTAAACATCTGGTTAAATGCATTTACTTATCCTTCACTTTGACTGCAAGTTTCTATAATTTTTTGTGTTCTAAAATTCTTGAGCATGTTCTTCCCTTCATTTGCAATTCAAAGTAACACAGCGTCCTCATTTGTTTTAGATTTATAAGAGCTTGTCTATGTTAAAGCAAAATTGTGAGCTTGTGATTTTGCCGTTAACAAAAGCATTTTCGGCCGATTTCCCCTTTTATTTTTCTTATGGATATCTTCTATGGTACTTTTGTGGGGTTCGGCCAGTGATATGGATGTAAAACAATTTCCCATTGATGGATTACGAAATAACCAGGGGAAGATTTGATCTAAAAATAAACTTGCTGTATTTGTAATTTTGCTAAGTTAAGAAATTGTATTCATCATGTATTTTGTAAATGCATCGTAAATTATCACAATTTCAATGCCATACTTTGCTGAAATATCCGAAATATGCATACGAACAAAACGTTTTCCCCCCAAAGCCACTAGTTGCTTGGAAATAGTCCGATGTAAGCTAGAAGTAAGTATATAAGTCTTATATACAAAACGGCCGCAAAAGCGTCTGTTGCTTTTCGTAGTTCTGTCATCAGTCTCACAAATATTTAAATGATTCTGTGTTTATCGTTACCTAATAAATAACCTCCTACCTTTTCATGGCTGTTGATAAATAGTTGTTTTTCATTACGGATGATTAAAGCTAATAGTCCAATGGCTGATTTAATTTTATATTCTTCTGCTTTAGAAGTTATCATTGCGTCTAAATAAACACACACTCAAAAATTACTGATAAAATGTTGTCTGGTATAAAAATTTTAAAGGCTTACACAAGGTATGAAACAAAGAGAATCTCATTAGGTCCAATACTATTCACATGGACAAAGTAATAAAGAACACAAAGACAAAACTTCCATTGAATATAAAAACTTGAGATCTATGCAAATAGATTATTTGGCATATACACATGATGTACTCCTAACAGCAGATAAATCTAATAAAATGCAAAAGCTAATAGAAAAGCAGTCGGAAAAATTCATTATAAATAGCTATTTAACAACGTGAAAAAATTAAAACAGAAATATCTGATATAATTAAAAAATGAACAGCTATTATGCCATAAATAAAACAGTTCTAACCAAAAAAATACATAAAAAAGCAAAACCTACATAAAATCAAACATATAAAGGAACTCACAGTTATTGAAATGAAATATTTAAGAAGAATATCAATTATCACGCAATTCAATCATATAAAAAACAAAAATATATGTACCACCCTACACCATGAACCAATATCACAAAAAATCGGGAGAAACAATTAAATTGGTTTGGATTTTATAAGAATTCATAACTGTACTTACGGAAGAACAAACTGGGGAAAGAACAGAGTAGTTAGATCAAAAACAGTCATGGAGAAGATAATAGAAGAAATATGAGAAGAACTCGGTAAAACAGTGAAGCAAATGGAGAAAATCGCGAAGTAAAGTCGAAAAAATAAGTAAAATTGAATAGATAAATGACACTTAACGCTATAAAGGCGAAAGCGATGTGAAGAAGAAGAAAAGCGGGTATCAAATCCTACAGTGTTTCATTCATAGTGAATAGTACATTCAAAGAAGCTCATTGATTAGTGAATTAATTAGTCGCGTTCATAAATTATGTTAGAATTTAATTATTTCTCTGTGTGTACACCCAGAATTTTCAAGCTCTTCAAATTGCAGTTAACTTTCTCCTTCGCTAAAGTTTCCTCACTATTAACTTTAAATTGTTCGGTTTCCAGGACAAAATGTGTACAGATGTCTTTCGGTTCGTGGGTGAGTCGTTTAGTACCTTTTCGCTTTTTAGGCGTATCATGTTTGTGTTGTTAAGACTAAAAATGGAAGACTTTTTATAAAAACTTTCAGTATCAAAAATTGTGCAGGGGCTGAGCACTTGTAAAATTTACAATGCTAACATCGTTGCGCACGTAGGACGGATCGACTTGCGTAAATTCACTACTAGGCAATTCTTTTAGTCTTGTTTAAGATTTGATTACCGCTGAAGCCCCTAGGAATAACATAAATACTTTACTAGATATGGTTTACCATTTATAAATTTAAAAATTTAATAAGCCACAACATAAGAAAAAAAAGTTTATTAAAAGAGAAAAAGAAACAGAAATACTTGCGTATTCGGGCGGTATAAAAACTTAACCCTAAGTTTTCTTAGGGTTAATTTCCTAAATAATTATGTTACAACTACTTTAAAATCTATCGGGCAAGTCCAGAGGTTTATATCTATTTAAGCGTTGAATTTTCATGCTGTAATCTAGGAGGTTAATGGCTTAGGTATCACTGTGATGTTCCAACTTGGTTAGATACTTTTTAATTAATTTTTTAATTGTCTGTTGCACTGTGTCAACTTTCAAAACACTAATAATGTCATTGTTTCTAATAAAATAGGGAGCGTCACACACATAGCACTTTTACCTGAAATCGTTCTATAATTGCAATATTAGCGTTCGCTGCTGTGCCCCCCAGCTGAATGCCGTACGACCAAATTGATTTAAATGCAACATTGTACACCAATAGTTTATTTTGTAGGGATAATTTGGGCTTTCTAACGAGTAGCCAGTAGTTTTTACTGAATTTAGCACCAAGCTGTTTCTTCTTACTCATTACGTGCTTTTTGCAAGTAAGACCTTTATCTAAATGCATGCCCAGATATTTGATCTTTGTAGGCTCTGGTGATGTATTATTTATAAATACTTCCGGTGTTGTTCCTCTGCATTTGGTAAAGATGACGTGAAGAGATTTTGCTTTATTGATTCTGATTCTTCATTTTGCACTCCTTTTGTCAATACGGTGTATATGAGTTTACAGCATTACAACAGCTATTTTTGGATCTTTATGTCTGCACATGATTGCCTTATCATCTGCAAAGGTAGCTGTAAGTACTTATTCTTTGGTAGGCATATTAGCAATATAAAGGCTATATAGAAGAGGTCCCAATGCACTCCCCTGGGGTACCCCCAATTCGATAGGAAAGAGTTCTATAAGATGTTGGCCATACTTCACTTGGAAAAATCGTTCTTCTAGATATGCTTCCAATTTAACATAATAAGAGTGTGGGAGAGTACTTTTAATTTAAAGAGAAGTCCATCATGCCATACTTTGTCAAATGCCAATGTGTTGTCGAGGAAGACCGCTGTCCAATAAGATTTTCTTCAAAGAATTGATTGACATAATCGACTACTCTATGAATTTGCCAAATGTTCCGGTATTAAACTTGTATTTTCAACAATTGAAAAATTTTTCAAGAAGTTTACTTAGTACTTACTTAGTATAGGCAGCAAATTACCGGGTCGATAAGAAGTTACTTCGCTAGGTGGTTTGCTTGGTTTTGGTATCACTATAAGCTGATCCACCTACCACTGAACCAGATAACATGCCAACCTCAGAACTGCATTATATAGCATGGTAAGCATTACCATGCCCTTTCGAGGCATTTATTTTAGTAATAATCCTGTTATTAAGTCAAAGTCTGGAAACTTTTTTGGGTTGATATCAGTTTTAACCTCCTCTTTAATTTTCTTCACGGTAAGTAGCTTTGGGAATGGGGACACTTGGTATGGGGCTTCCAAAAATTTTTTTTTTTTGAAATGTTGAGCGAACATTAATGGCTTTTCTTTATTTGTTCTTACCCAAGAGTCGTATGGGAGGTATTGATTGGGCTTAGCATTTAATTCTTTTTGTCCATAATGCGTAGTTTGTATCATTAAGACTTAAATTTTGTAGATACTCCTAAAACCTCCTTTTTCAGATATTTAATTGCTGTTTTAAGGTCTGAGCATGCCTGGTTATAACGTGTCTTTTCAAATGGGTATCTTGTTTTTTGCCATATTCTCCTCAATCATCTTTTTTCAGTAATTTTCTTTTTAATGTAATTGGACAGAATTTCTTTTTTCTAGTAGGGAAAATTTGGGGAGTAGCTTTCCAAGCTGCTTCTTGAGTAACTTTGGTAAAATTATCTACTCCTTCCTTAGTCATTAAAAAGATTTTCATATTTAATTTAGTGTTCATTAAATATCTAAAATGATCCCAATCGGTTCTTTTGTTAAATAATTTAACTGACTCTTCTTTTACAGTGATTGTAGTTTTTATTGTGGCTATAACAGGTGTATGATCTGAACTGAGATCTAATCAGCATACAATATCCTGATACCCTAGAGCTATATCCATAGTCACAGAGAAGTCCAGCAGATCCGACAATTTATTCATATCTGTTGGCCAATAGGTGGGTTCATGAGTTGATAGGTAATTTAAATGTAATTCATGAATAACCTTTTGCAATACTCATCCTCTATCTGCTGCAGTTATACGTGAGCCCCACAATATGTTTTAGCGTTATGGTCGCGCCTCCAGCATGAATCTATTGCTTAAACTTTGAAAATAAGTTTCAAAGTCATCTTCATTTGTTGGTTGACTTGGCGGACAGTATACCGCTGAGAGCGTAACTGGACTGTACCAATCTTTTATTTCTGCACTAGTTGCTTGTAGAAAGTTTTCTCGAAATTTAGATAATTTGTGATGTTCAATGTTTTGCTTTATTAATATAACTGTACCTTCTATGGCATGTCTTTCTGCTTTCGATTATTCATTTTAAAATGACTTGAATTGTTGAAATAAGTAAGATATCTAAGTTGTGTTGCTTGAGAAATATTTCTATTTCCTGTTTATGCTATGACAGCCCATTGGCGTCCCAGAGTCCTATTTTATAGATTAGTGCCGTTATTGTGTTTTAAATAAATCCTCCCATAAAAGTTTGATATGTGTTGTTAATTTACTAATTGTTTGTTGTTGCTTTTGGATAGTCTGTTGCATTGAGATTATTATGGATGTCAAGTCTGCTCCTTTTCGCCTTCAGATTTGGTTTTTAGTTGGATGTGTGTTATAGGTTGTTAGCATATTACCTAAATTTACTCAAGATTTAGTACAGTTCCTGTTTGTTCAGACAGATTTTTCATTATATTTTTAACTCTTGGATGTCACAGGTTTGTTAATTGTACTGACTAGTGTTAACTGTTTGTGGAAGACTTGCAAACAGCTCGGGGTTTTGTTGTTGGACTCTAGCTACTTATGAATTCGACACTCCGGGTGGTGTTTGTTGGTAATGCCTAATTTGCGAGGGTGGTGAATATTGCTTCTGACAAAGGGCGGGAAATTGGTTTATTTGTAGATCTTTGTTTATGATGCATCCCCTTGCAGTTCGCAGGGTGATTACCTTCGCACAACATACAGCGAGCATCACGGGATTTGGCATTGTTCAGTGAGATAATCGCCTGCGCATTTTACACATCTTGGACGTAGCTGGCAAAAAATTTTTCGTATATCCTTACCTTTGACATCTTACATGCTATGCGATATCTCTTTTTGATCTAGGGAGTTCGACTTTGATTTTACATTGCTGCAGGTATTCTACATGGTAAATGTCTTTGTTGTTGAAGACTGGCTTTAGCTCAACATAGAACATTGGAAGTGGCATTTTGGGTCTAAATTGCTTGATGTTCCAAATATTTGTGAACTTATGCCCTAATTTTTTAATTTTGGCTTTGACGTCTTTACTGTTGATGGAATGGTGGAGATTTTTTAACACTACTTTGTAGCTTCTTTCTTGTTTTAATCTATATGTGTGAAATTCTGTTTTCTCTTCCGTCAGGGTTTTCAAAATTATTCTGTAGTGTTCAGAAGTTTTAGGTTGGACTTTGACTTGATTGTGGGCGACAGCTTTGACTTTGTAATGTTGTTTTGCTATTTCTTCCAAAAGTTGTATAAGTGGAACAATAGCTTGGATGCCAGTTACAAAAATCAAGAGTGGTTTTGGGGGTTTATTTTTAGTTTTATCACCGTTTTTTTATGTACTACATCGTCGTTCTTCATGTTTAGAGCTGAATAACAATTTGATGTTGAAAGTAGGCTTAGTCAGTATTCGATCTATTTGCTTTGGGATTCCGCTTTATCTAGATTTCTATATTTTTTATAGGAAACCTTGTTTCAGTTATTGTTGTCTTCTAGTAGCCGCGGGGGTATGGTGGGGTAAAAGTTTTGTTGGTTTGGGTGATAAGGTTGTGAATAAATAGCTTGTCGCGACTGTAATGGAATATTACCTGTCATTGATTTAAATTGATTGTAATGCACCTGGGTTTGGTCTGGTGTCAATATTGGAGGATTTGGAATCATTGGAGCTGATAACGGGGAGCTGGGTAAAGCCATAATGGCCCCCGTACAATTTACTTCGTTCTGTTATTTTAGAATAGTTTTAAATGAACTTAAAAAATTTAATATTGCAAATAAAACCCGATAACACTGGTTTTCACGCGGCTATCGTTTGCACTTCCCGTGCGGGGTTGCTAGATCCCCCATCGGGCGCCTCCCCAGGTGGCGGATAGGGGAATGCCTTCCAGATATGGATAGTACCGGAGAAATAAAATATCCGGGGCGGACCAAAACTGGCATGACGTAGGGCAGCAGCTATGACATCACTGTGTTGTGACCACTGAAGAATGACTTCCTTAAGGGCCCAACAACAGAGACTTCTAGGCAACAATCACTTCAGATTAATCGGCTAGAAGACTGCGATGGGGAAGGCAACGGGAAACCACCCCATTATGTTTTCCCTAGTACAACTAACATGGCACAGACTCAAGATAATAGATTCGTTACTGATCATGGACATCGGACTCCAAGATCCGGCAGGAGAGGACATTCTTCAAAAAGTAGGGCCTCTCAGGTCGTCAGCACGCGAAATCCCTACACTTTCAATAAAAACACACCTGCCTTGAATACCTACAGACGAACTACTAAGATAGGTACATGGAATGTGAAAACCATGTACGAAGCTGGTAAAATACATAATACCATCAAGGAAATGACAAGGCTATCCGTAGATATTCTGGGGATCAGTGAGATGCGATGGACTGAATCAGGACAATGCTTAATAAACGAACACAATATTTACTACTCAGGAAACACTAACGGTGAACATATACATGGAGTTGGCATCATCCTTAACAAAAAAATTAGCAGATATGTTACAAACTTTGTCCCAATCTCTGAGAGAATACTTCTAATTCAAATTAACACCTTCCCCATCAAAACCAATATAATCCAAATATACGCACCAACGGCTGACAAATCCGACGATATAATTGAAACATTTTATGATGATCTGAATAACGTCATGAAGAAAGTAAAAAAGAATGAACTGACATTAGTAATGGGCGACTTCAATGCCAAGATAGGCCAAGGAAGCTGTGGTGAAATCATAGGACCGTTTGGACTGGCAGAACGTAATGAACGAGGAAATCGATTAAGTATTTTTGCAACAGAACAACAACTAGTCATCACTAACACGTTCTTCAAGTTACCACCAAGACGCCTATACACTTGGAGGTCCCCCCAAGATAACCCAGAACACGTCGTCAGAAATCAGATCGACTATATCTTGATCAATAAAAGATACAGAAATGCAATAACAGCAGTAAAGACATATCCAAGTGCGGATGCCAAATCTGACCATAACCCTCTTGTCGGCACGATAACACTCAAATTGAAGAAAGTTAAACAACAACAATCGAAGAAATGCGATTTGAGGAAACTGAAGGATTAAGATATAAAACAAGAAATACAGCAACATATTAAAAGAAAAATCAAAGAAACAGATATAGCAGCCGACACAAAAGAGAAAATCCAGAAGCTTAAAGAGACAAATCAAGAAATTCTTGACACATATTTACGCCCAATAAGAGCGAAAAAGAAGATGTGGATGACAGACGACATATTGAATATGATGGAGGAAAGACGGAAAAATAAGAACAAAGACAATACCAGATACACACAAATCGACAAAGAAATAAAGAAAAAGATTAGAGACGCCAAAAACGCTTGGATGGAGGAAAAGTGCAAGGAGATTGAATCACTAGATGGTAAACATGACTCTTTCAATCTGCACAAAAAAGTGAAAGAAGCAGCAGGATTACAACGACCAAAGAAAACCGGATGCTTACAAGATAATGAGGGCAATACAATATTAGATATAAATGAAATAAAAACAGTTTGGAAAAACTATGTTGAGAAGACCTTCGAAGATAAGAGAAACAACGATACACTAAAAACAGGGGACTCCATAGGTAACACAGGACCGAAAATTACTCAAGAAGAAGTGATAGCCGCAATAAAAGGAATAAAGGACGGAAAGGCGACGGGGCCAGACAACTTCCACGCAGAAATTCTAAAAAACATGGAGAACGATGAAATTAAATGGCTCACGGCCATGTTTAATAACATATACGAAACAGGAGTAATCCCTCTTGAATGGATTAAATCCACATTTATAACCCTACCGAAAAAACCAAATGCGAAAAAATGTGAAGACTATAGAATTATTAGTCTAATGAGCCACCTTCTTAAAATAATGCTAAAAATAATACATAGGAGGACATACAAAAAATGCGAAGCGCAACTAACTCGCACACAATTTGGATTTCGAGACTCATTAGGTACAAGAGACGCTCTTTTCGCCATTCAAGTCCTCATACAAAGATGCAGAGACATGAACTGTGACGTGTATATGTGTTTTGTAGACTATCAAAAGGCTTTCGATCGTGTCAAACACGACGAGTTAATATCAATCTTAAAAACAATAGGTCTAGATGATAAAGATCTACGTATCATTAACAACATTTACTATAACCAATCAGCAACTATCAAGATAGATAACCAAATGACTGAGGAGATCAAAATAGAAAGAGGTGTGAGACAAGGCTGTGTGCTATCTTCGCTACTCTTTAACATCTACTCCGAACACATCATGAAAACAGCCTTAGAAGATATTGACGAGGGAATACTCATCAACGGAGAACGGCTGAACAACGTTCAGATACGCAGACGATACAATTATACTGTCAGATAACCTAGAAGGCCTACAAGCCCTAATAACACGCGTAGCAGAATCAAGCCAAAAATATGGTCTAAACTTTAACATACAAAAAACTAAATACGTGGTCATCAGCAAGAATCCAATACCACCGGGACGTCTAATAGTTAATCAACAACAGATAACACGAGTTGAGAAATACACATATCTAGGGACAAGTCTAAACGAGCAATGGGATCACTCAACTGAAATAAAACAAAGAATTGAAAAAGCCAGGGCAGCGTTCATTAAAATGAACGCAATATTCAAGAGCCACGACCTCTTAATACCAATAAAAATTCGTTTACTGAGATGCTACGTATTCGCAGTGCTCCTGTACGGGGTGGAATCTTGGACGCTGACCGAGGCTACTACCAAGAAGTTAGAGGCGTTCGAAATGTGGTGTTATAGACGCATCCTGAAAATCTCATGGGTCGACCGGATTACAAATAGAGAAGTACTGCGTAGAATGCAGAAAGACTGTGAAATAATCATCACTGTCAAAAAACGTAAAATGGAATACCTGGGGCACATAATGCGTAACGAACATCGATATGGCCTACTGCAACTCATCTTGCAGGGGAAAGTGTACGGAAAACGAGGCCCAGGACGTAGAAGAATATCATGGCTACAGAACCTAACGAAATGGTTCTCTTTAACAACAACTCAACTTTTCCGTACAGCAGCCAATAAAGCTAGGATAGCCATGTTAATAGCCAACATCCGAAACGGATAGGCACTGCTAGAAGATCGTTTGCCCTTAACATTGGACTGGGCGTCTTTTCTTTTTTGAAAGTAAAATCGGGATTATCAGACTAGTAATAGCTTAAGCAACGCTGAAATCGCTGCTGCAGTGATAACATAGGTACGAGTTAATTCGAAAATACGTCTATTTGGCTTCAATGCACGGTCACCACACGCGTCCGCTCACTTTCACTGTCGCAAAACGACTGCATTAAGATAATAGATATAAGGAAGACATATTTAATAAGAAATTAACAACAATTTCATTCAACCTGTTTACGCATGTGCTGATTTTGATGTTCATCGGAAGCATTTTGTTATTAAAGTATGGTTTTATGAGCCTACGACGCCCGAAATTTTCACGATATATTGAATAGATTAATACAATAAACAACGAAAAGAGTATTATTTCACATGAATTATACATAAAAAATAAACAGTTGACCAAAATCATGTTGTTCCAATAATTTTTTATTTTAGTTATTGGTACTTACATGATATCACCTTCTTCCAGTTTGAGATCGCAGCTGGGGTTAATAATAACGTAAGACAGGCTGTTGCGCTTCTCGCTGACGTCGTTGTAGTCCATGGGGGGCAGGTTCAGGCTCTCCATCCTGGAGCGCACCAGGTTCGCGATCTCCGCGCGCTCGATCTGCTGCTCGTGGTTGTCGCGCGCCTCATCTGCCATGCTCAAGGAGTACTGCGGAAAAAGAGCGTTATCATCTGCCCGAGGGAGCGAGGCGAGGAATGAAGCTACTCATACGTTGATGGTTAGTCTTGAAGCGCAATGAAACTGAATGCACACAAGCCGCAACAAGCATAGGTTAGACAACTCACCATGGAGTTGCGAGTTTCGGAGCAGCCCAGGCAATTGGTGCCCTCCTTGGGCCGGTACGTGACCCCCACGCGGTCGGGCCCAAACTCCTCGTCAAGCTGAAGGAAATATGAAGCTGCATAGAACTAAGTCGTGCACTACCGCCGCTTTACTGTTATACAGCTAGTTATCGTTAGCAAGATATGCTGGTTGAATCATTCCTGTTAGTTACTACGGTTAGACTAAGGTCCTATCAACCTACCCTTTGAAAGTGAGATTTAGAAAGCTTACAAGCGATGCACTAAAACTATTACTTTACTGAACTACTATTCAATATGGTACCATTATTAAATTTTCTTTAAATTAAGGGTAAAAATTCAGCTTTGAAAGAAGAAATTTTGCAAATTTTGCAAATTAATCATTCAAAGTTATAGATTTTTAACTATGAATTAAATAAAAAATATATTTAATTGTTATCTAAAATTGGCATTTCTTGTGCATATCATAGAAATCTATAGGGTTGTATAAAGAGGAATGACACCAATTTTTTCTGACGCCACTGTACGTCGCAGCGCAATGGCTCCAAATAGGCTTGATGGAGTCAGATTAAAAACGTACCTAGCGTCAGTTACGTACGAGCTTTTGTGCGATTCGTATCGTCGTTTTAGTGTACCCTTGACTAAAGGAGGCTCAGTTAAAGTTTAAAAATGCAACGTTCCATCGAACAGAGTTACGCTATTAAATTCTGCGTGGGATTTGGTATATCGATCATCGAGACATTACAATCCAGTAAATGTTCGGTAGTGAAATGCTATCAAGAGCTGTTTTGAGATGTCTATCGACGAGGAGAAACGAGGACAATGTGCAACGTGTGCGTGATGTGTTGAACTCAGACCGGCAGTTAAGTATTCGAATGGTCGCAAACCATGTAGGAATTGATAAAATTACTGTACACACCATCATTACCGATGATTTGTAGATGAGAAACTGCACCTTGCCACACCTGCTTCGTAGTTAACGACTATCTAGCCTCGAACGGTATTGTAATGCTTCCCCAGCCGATCTTGCCCGGCGGACTTTTCCTGATGCCCCGAGTGAAGATAGCCCTCAAAAGACACCGCCATGGGATTCAAGTAAAGGTTCAAGCGGCTTAGACTTGATGGAAATTCCATAGCATCTTCCAATTGTGGAAAACTCGTTGGCAGAAATGTGTCAACGGACCAGGGTCCTATTTTGAAGAATTTTAATTGTTTGTATAGATACATTCAATATATATGTTTTTCGAATTTGGTCTCATTACTTTTATACAAACCCTGTATGTGAGGGAAAATATGTGGGACATCTTTAGTATAAAAAACCTCCTCTAGAAAATGAGACCCTAATCTATTAAACTGTACCAAACATGTGCTCCAATATTAAAATTGTAATTGTTGTTGTCTATTCTTTACAGCTGAATTTAAAGTTTCTGTATTTTCCTTTCATCTTCCGATGTCCTTATGAAATCGACAAGAACATTTTGATTGTTTAGTTTATTTATAAACATTAACATATCTGATGAATCAAGCAAGAAACTTCCTCTGGTGGAAAATCAGCTATTTGTAGAAGTAAAAAGATGCATGTTTTAACTTCTAGGAATTACAATAATTACGTGGCTTTGTAAGGTAAAAAAATTAAAATGAGAAATTTAAGGATTTCTGAAAGCTATGAATTTCGAGGCAATCATTAGATTATCAGCCGTGCTAAAAGATGTTTACCATAAAAAATGACAGGTGTATTATATAACCTACTACCAAAAAGGAGAAGAATACGATTCTGTGTGTGGGCGTGTGTTGTAATACTTTTTATGTATTGTATTTATAAGAGAAAAAAGTAAAAACATTATACATAGATTGTCAGGAGGCAATTTTACATGAAATTGTAAATAGTCTTAAAAAACTAAAGCAATTTGAGACTATAAGATTCTCTTCCCCTTATTCGTTTTATTATTTCTAATAGTACGCCATTATATTAATAGTTCATCAAACATTTTTAAAATATAACTTCAATGTAAGTTTTGTGATATGGTTGTGTACTTTTTCTTCTACCATACTCTTATATATAGACTATTGGCTTGTGTCTGACCACGCATTTCGTGTAGTACTATGAGCCATGTTGGGCGTACCCCGGGCAGGTGGCGAGTCTGTTCGTTAGAAGAAGCAGAATGTACTTTACAACCGCCAAAGGTGTTCGTATGACGACCGGAGAGCATTTGAGGTGACTGGAAAAGATAAAATCACTCCCGAATTAATAAAATATAGAAAAAAAGAATTAGCTAATTGGCTACATAAACAATATCAACAGGCATGGACGGAGCAAACTATACCAGAAAAATGGCAATTTGATATAATAATTCCGATTTATAAAAAGGGAAAAACCACAGACCCTAACAACTACAGAGCAGTATGTTTTTTTATCAGTGGATCTAAAAATATATACAAAAATTCTAGAAAACAAATTAAGAGAGGAAATAGAAGAAAGACTAGACGAAGAACAAGCAGCTTTCAGAAGACAAACACACAACCATATAATGAGTGGTTTTTTTTGGATGCGGGAAACTTTAAATTGGCAACACTGTTTCTGTGACAACCGATTTGATAGTTCTCGATTTTTTTGGGGTTAGTTTGGTTTGACAATTCATTATGAATAGACGGGGCAACGTTTGCAAATTGTTCAAATTCATTTTAAAAAACATGGTTCAACTCGAGAAACTCATCGGGCATTGCGTGTATCTTATGGTGCTCATAATCGTCCATCAGAGCGATTAATTCGAGAAATTATGTATTGTTTTTGCAATACGTTTACTCTAAACGATAATACGCGTTTTTTCTGGTTTCAACTCGGGGCACCGGGCGCAACCTCGCAGTATCAATGCCTTTCTCGCCAGTAGGGGCTCCTGGCGTTAGTGACCTACCCTTTCCCCTTACTCGTAAGATCAATATGGATATTGACGACATTTTTCCTCCAGTAACACTCTCCAAGAGCGAGGATGAAGAAGCTTTGCTGAACTCATTTAACTCGGATGTGGCTAAAAAAAACATGACCGAGGAGGATATAGTTGCTCATTACAATAAGGAGGCTACAGAAACCTCCATTACTGTAACAACCAAGCACCTTATAGGTGCCCAAAAACGAAAGCTGCTATCGTCAGAGCGTTAACAAGAGGGAAACTCATAAGACCCAGAAAGCATCCAAAGAAGAAGAACACCGAAGCTGCTAGCACAGGTGAAATTTCTAGAACGCCCTTCGTAAAACGGCAGATAGCTGATGGAAACACACCTAGATCTGTCAAAATCTCAGTCAAAAAGCCCTGTGTCAGTGAACAGAGTAAGAAGTAGACGAAATTAACCTTTAAGGTTGCTACAAAAGGCATAAAAATTACAGTAGCTCTTTAGGATTATCCAAAACAGAAACTGACGGAGAATCAAGCCGACCAGATGCAAGTAGAAATGTTGGGACAAATAAAACCGGGAGAAGAGGGTACAGGTCTACAGTTCCTTAGCTGCTACTATGAGAAAGGAGCAGTTATCCTCTCCTGTAAAATTGAACAAACTAAGTCGTGGCTCTAACCTCAAATTATGGTAGAACCAGCTAAGGATATCCTCAATTCGGTGAAAGTGCTTTTATGGGCACCCAAACCCGTTAGCACCAAACCGCCGAAGGAAATCTTAGACCTGTTGAAGACCCAAAACAGGGGTCTGTACACTTAGGACTGGAGGGTAATACACAATGCAACAGAACCAAATGGAAGGACATTGATAATTTTTATCGACGAAAAATCTATGCCAACCCTTCAAAACCTGGACATGAAGCCATGCCTAGGGTTGGAAAGAGCAACAGTCAAACTGCTATCAGCTCCCACTCCTACTACCCAAAGGGTCTGAGGCTGCTTCAAACAAACCTCCAACATAGTAGAAGCGCCACGGCTGTCCTCTGCAGCCGTTTAACCTTCGAGGACATCGATATTGCCCCAATTCAGAAACCCTGGGTAGTTAAGGGCAAGATAATGGGACAAGTCATGCAAGTCATAGGTGAGTTAATATTTAACAAATTCTCTGATATCCCCAGGTCATGTATTCTTATAAAAAACCATATCAAATGCATGCCTTTGTACACTTTATGTTTTAGGAACATAGCAACCATAAAACTAAAACAAGTAAGCGATGGTAATATAACGGAGATAACAATATCCTTAGTTTATCTTCCTTACGATGTTAACCCACCACCAGTCTATGCACTGACAGAAGTAATCAGGTTCTGCGAAGCCAACAACCTCAAGTTCTTAGGGCTGTGATGCAATGCTCACAACATTGCATTCAGCAGCACCGACCCAAACCTACGAGGGACTTTCCTTCTAGAATTCCTGGTAAACAATAACTTACAAGTCATCAATCTAGGTAACGAGCCCACTTTTGTAACTCGACACCGCAAAGAAGTCATTGATACGATAAATTTATAGGGAAAGATTAAGCAATGGCATGTATCTAACTAACTATTAATGTCCGATCACAGGCACATTGAATATTTGCTGGCAGATTACAAAGAAATAGTAACCTATCGTAATTCCAGGAAAACTGATTGGGAAAAGTCCAAGGAGGAGCTTACATATATGCTATCTCTTGTTAAAACCAATCTGCAAACTCCAGCTGACATGGAGCTAATAACTGACCAAGTAAATGAGGCCATTCTGACCTCTTACAAGAATAGCTGCCCCATAACTGAAAGGCAGTGCAACAGAAAAGTAGTATGGTGGAACGAACACCTGGCTAATCTGAGGAAAACAGCAAGATAGCTTTTTAATAGAGCACAACGTACGGGAGAGTGGAACCAACATGCCCAGGCTTTAACCGAATACAACAAAGCTCTAAGGAAAGTTCCAACGGACTCACGGAGAAAGCTTTGCAGGGATATTGAAAACACAACTCAAGCAACTCGCTTGCATAAAGTATTGTCAAAAGATTCCGTTACACCTGTTGGGAATGTGATGAAACCAACAGGTAACTATACTAATAGTAAAAGGGAAACACTGGAAATGCTTCTTGAAACGCATTTTCCGTTCTCAAACCAAGTCTACTGAGTTGGTACCTGACAACTTTTCAAGAAGACCTACAAGGAATGATTTAAAAATTGCCAGAAAAGTAATAACCTACAATGAGGTGGTTTGGGCTATCAAAACCTCCAACCTTATAAATCTCCCGGACAAGATAAAATATTACTAGCACTTTTGCAGCAGGAGATAGAAACCTTAACTCCATTCTTAATAAAAATCTTTCGGCTAAGCTTAGCAGACAACTACCTGTTACTAGCATGGAGATTTATCACGGTAATCTTCATTTTCAAACCAGGGCGGCCAATTTACAACCACCCTAAGGCCTTTAGACCGATTAGCTTAATGTCATTAAGCTAACTAGGATACAAAGATTAGCATGCATGTGTATTTTCGGAGTCATGAACAGTACTCCTACAGCATCTATGGAAGCACTCTTAAATCTCATCCCTTTGGATATTTATCTAAGGAAAAAAAGCTTGGATTGCTGCACATAGAATGAAATCCACCTGTACCTGGCATAGGCACAATGAACGCTGTGAACATAAACGGATAGAAGAAGTGGTCAAAGGAAATACCATCCTAAGCATGGGTACTGACCACACCGTACCGGTATACTCATTTGAAAAACCTTTTAATTCTGAGTTACAATCATGACTCGGCAAAAGACAACTCATCACAACCCAAAACTGGGCTGATCTGGTATACAGGCGGATCCCGTACTGCCCAAGGAACAGGGGCGGGTATACATGGCATAAAACCAAAGATAAACCTTAACTTACCCTTAGGCAGGTACGTCACAGTGTTTCTAGCTGAAATTTTTGCGATAATGCAATGCATAATAGAAAATACCAGACGTGGATACACTCAACGACGCATTATTATACTAGCTGACAGCCAAGCTGCCCTTAAAGCGCTGGAGTCACTTCATATTAACTTCAAGCGTGTAAAAGACTGCCTAGCCCATCTGGTCACCCTATTTGAGAATAACAAGGTCAACCTCATCTGGGTACCAAGCCACTCTGGAGTGGAAGGGAAAGAAAGGGTAGACGCACTCACAAAAAAAAAAACGGTGCTAACACTCCATTTACAAGATCAGAACCTGTTCTAGGCATACCCAAATGTAACATACAATTAGCAATAAAAGAGTGGGTAGAAGGACAACACTCATCTCGCTGAGATGCCACACAAGGGCAAAGACTAGGGAAGGAACTAATTGGGAAACCTTTTAGTAGGCTAAGACTCCATTTAGGACGTACTCAGATAAGACGGGTAATAGGACTTATAACAGGACATTGTCACCTGAAAAAGCACCTCCATAGAATAGGAGTAAACAGAGATGAATAAAAGGAAGAAGCATCCTCACACATAATCATTGACTGCCCAGCACTATACCGCAAAAGCCAGGAACTTTTAGGGCAAATCTCCGTGGCAATCTACCCAATTACGAAAACTTCATAAAGAACATCCCAAAATTAGTTGAAGGCACAGATCTTCCTTAATTAGGAAAAGGGGGGCACAAAAGGCCGCAGAGTCGCAATCTAAAGTGGGCTCGTAACCTATGATAATCAATCAATCCACTTAAAGTCGTCTTGTTCTCCAATAAAGATTCGGTAAAGTTGTGCAATGTTAAGATCATGGTAACTGAGGTTTTTTATTAGGAAGGTGCTGTCCATCATGGATCCGATCTTCGAGGTTAAAAAATTAGTAAAGCATACTATTTCACTGCATGTCATGAATCAAATGTGCAATACAATAAAAACGGCTACAGCTATTGAAAACTTGTGATTGGCAGTTTTATCACGTCTATCCATACTTCCTATTATTAAATTACTGAAGCAACTCAGTTGTAAAGAGTTACAACTTACAATTTACTAGCTTCTGCAAAGTTTATTGTTTTTTTAAAATTTTGACATTGATTCGCCGTAATTTATTTAAAAAAATAACGAATTTTAGTTTTCACAGAATCACTAGATAAAAATATAAATGTTATATTTTTCTTAAACCTTTATTATTTTGAATACTTCAAAAAGTTTGAAGAAGAAAAAATTTAAAACAATTTATAGTTCTAGTCTTTGTGAAACAAAATTTGGCGATAATTATGTAAATAGCTACGTAAACATTTAAGTAATTATTTTTTATGTTGAAGGTCAACTATATCAACATCATATATATTTTGTTTAAACTATGGAAAATGTTTAAATGTTGTATGGGTATTTGTGCCTTCCAGCTCGCTAAAATACCCTTTAAAATACCAGGAATAAATTATACACATAAAATTTTTAGGTAAACAAAAAAAGTTGAATTAATAAATAACTTTTGGAGAATCACTGCTTTTAAACGAGGAAAAAATTGTGAAAAATGCCAATAAATATAGTTTGCGATCAATAAATTATTAAAACGGCTTTTCAGCTATCCAAATCTCACCTTCCGTTATTAAGATTATCTAAGTATGTACAGAAGATATGTACAAGGCACTCGAAGTGCAGTTATAATAAAAAGATTCGAAAATCATAAACAGCAAAACATATTATGCCCTTTGCACTCAAACATCCAGTCAGCTGCAACTTGTGATTCCAAGCGCGAGTGCAAGGCGGCATAGTATTTACAAGTTGTCAGTCGACCATCACCGGCATTCGCATGAAAGTATTTACAAAAGTCGTGCACATAACACAGCATGCTAGTATAAAAGTAAGCTGAATTGAGTCCATCGGTGCGTGTGCTTTCGCCGGGCTGGGGTGATCATCCACAGTTTGTTGTTGGGGTGTGACTTCAAACGGGGACGGATGCTCACTACAGGCGTTTAGGATAGTGAAGCCATTGCCGCATTTCAAAGCCAAGTTTGGAGGTAAAAATTTAAATTTTAGGGATTCAGCTGCGCTCATGGTACTACCCAGAAACAGAATAAATTGCATGTTGTAGAAAATTCATCTTTTGCTTAAAACTTTTACCTTGAATATAAGTTACATTAATTATTACAGAGTTATTAAGGTGATCCAACAAGCACCTAGATATGTTTATAAGCAATTTTTTTTTATTTAATGTTACACCAGATCCTATGTAAAGACCTACAACAGTAATAGATTTTTCTTAATAAATGAATAATAATAGGTACTTATATAGATATTAGTGGAATGAGACAACTTTGGTTTCATTAACGTAAGATCTTCGTGCATATTTAATGAGTTCTGTCTTTTGCGAATGTATTAATTGCGCTTCTTGTGCATGTCTTTTTAACTTCATACCCCGGAACAAATAACAATCAAGAAGAAACAGATCTAGTCAACGCACCATATCAACTGTCTTAATCAAGTCGTTTTTACACTCCAAATTAAAACAGCAAACCATACACACTAACACATTTACGTAAATTTTTACTTCAGCAAAGCTACATAATAAATATAATTATTGTTAAGCTTGGAAGACCACCAACAAAACCAATGGACGTAGGCCATTGAGTATGCTTCCATTAATATCAAAGATATTTATAAAGTTGTTTCTAAAAGAAATTGAATAGATTGTTAACTTACATCATCTCATTCCAACTCACCAATTTTGATTTGACAAACGTCATTCTAACAAAGTAGTAAAGTCAGAACTTCGGAAATTTTACAAATCATAGACGATGAAGATGTACACTGGTTTATATAGATATTTAAAGTGATCTATGATAGAAACCTGGCTAAAGTTTACTTTCTCAAGGAAAGTAACGTAAAAAAAGAATATCGTAGAATTGTCATCGTCATGAGTCACTTTCTTGAAATTCGTTCATAAAAATCATTTAAAAACCCAAAGTGTATATCACTCGTTCACAGTTTTTCAAAAATGTTCAATTATGATAATCTCATCTCAATCTTAAATAAAATGCGCTCGAATAAAAAGATCTTAGAATAATCTGTAACATCTACTTTAAACAAACGGCTTAAGAGTATCGTGTGGTTGGTTCTCGGGTTATAAGGCTGTGGTCGGAGTTTAGAAACTCTTGACTTTTCGTCCACAACTGCGGCAGACATCTTCAGAAGAAAATCTTCTAAAATTTAAGTGACTGTCCCGTCCGTTTTCGCTTTTATATTCGTGCGAGTATGGTAGGGATGGTGCTGGGGGGGCGTCGTTGATGTCAACGGGACGGTAGATGACGTGATCGGGCTAGCTGCTGACGTCAATCGGGACTTTTAGAATTTTCTGACGTCACTCGCGCTTTCGCCGCATTGCGGTCTCTTTTTTACGTTTAAGACCGATAAACCAAGACCTAGGTAGATTGAATCCGTCGTTCCTGTTAAAATTATTTTTATATTTATTAATCTCCACCGCCTCTCTGCACAATCTTGGGTACTAATTCCCACAGTTGGATAAAACTTGTGTTTGCCCAAATTCTATCTCGCGGTTACGATCTCCAAAGCATGTTCACATTGATTAAGGCGTAGATGACGTTTGTGTTCCTTTATGCTGGTAGTAATCGTTCGCCCCGTAGTCCCAATGTAGACTTGCTTACATGAGCAGGGTATGCAGTATACCTCTGGTGTATCCTGTGGGCTTTTTGTATCTTTGGCTGGTCTAAGCAAATCCCATATCTTGGTGGTGGTAGTATAGATGGTTTCCACCTTGTGTTTATTGAGAATTTTTCCTATCCGGTCCGTAACCCTGTTGATGTAAGGTAAAAAGCTTTGCCTACCATAGCCGATTTTGGTTGTTTTTCGTGCACATTTGTTAAGTTTGATTGATCTTTTTATCTCCGTCCTAGAGTAGCCATTCTCTTGTAAGCCTTGTTCCAAATGTTTGAGTCGTGGTCGATCTATCAATGTTTTCGCAACCGTTCTTATCTGACTTGGGTGGTAATTCGACTGCTTATGAAGGTATGTGTCTGTATGCGTGGGTTTTTTGTACACTGTGTGTTGTAAATGTCCATTCTCCGATCTCAACACCTGATCGTCTAAGAAAGCAATCCTATCTTCCGATTCCAGTTCCATGGTAAACTGTATGCTTAGGTGTATAGAATTCAAGTGCATAAGAAATTGTGATAGAGTTTCCTTTCCGTGTCTCCATATTACAAAGGTGTCATCGACGTATGTTAGCCACATCGCGGGTTTTAAAGGTGCTGTATTGATGGCGATCTCTTCAAAATATTACCTGCAACGTCCCGATTGACGTCAGCAGTTAGCCCGATCATGTCATCCTACCGGTGACATCAACCACGCCCTCCAACACCATCCCTACCATACTCACACGAATATAAAAGCGAAAACGCACGGGACAGTCACTTAATTTTTATAAGATTTAAAGATCTAAATATGTCCTTCACAGTTGTGCAGGAAACGTCAAGAGTTTCTGAACTCCGACCACTGCCTTATAACCCGAGAACCAACCACATGATGCACCATGACACCGGCCGTGAAAGCCTTCGCATGTATTTGGCTTAAGAGTAGCATTTAATTTGAAGAATTTTCAAAAAAACGTGTAAGACAAGGTTCTGTATTGTTCTCCTTGCTCTTCAATGCTTATTTAAAATATATTATAAAAGAAGACTTGCGAACGGAGAGTATTTTAATGATATTTGATATGCGAATGACACTATTATCTAAAGCTGACAAACTTTCATCTTGAACGGTGGAGAATTCAACATCACAAAAAGTACTACTTAAAAACTAATATTAAGAATAAATGGGACTACTCAGTTAAGATAGAACAAAGAATAGAGAATGCAGGAGAAGAACAACTTACAACTTACTAAAGTACTAAAGTAAGTAACATTTTTAAAAGCCACAGTTTAATACTAACAACAAAATGTTGTTTACTCTGTTGGTAGGTTTCTTCAATTCTTTTTTTAAGATTCGAATTATACAAAGTGCAGTGATATCGACGTATATTAAGAATTTCCCAGATGCAAAACATTACCCATAACGAGGTCATACTTAAAACGTACAAAAAATGAGACATTATAAAGGAAAAGTGTCGCAAACTTGAATGGACTGCATTATGAGAAATCAAGAGAGAAATGAGATACTACAACTAATTCTACAAGAAAAAAATTACGATAGGAAAAGACCAAGAAGGAAGAACAACATCCTGGCTGCATAATATGAGAAAATGGTTTTTATGAACTACGATCTCGCTTTAATGAGTAGCCGTATGTAGGATAAAAATATCTGTACTAGTCGCCAACATCCGGAACGGAATAAATACTCCAAGGAGAAACGTCATTCGACAATACCACAAACCTAAAATATTGTTACAGTAACAATCAAATCATTAGCAGGTATTGCATTTCAGTTTTCCTAGATATTAAGTAAGCGTTCAATAAAGCTCAGCATACGGGTTTGTTATTCAAAACAGTATTTTTTTACGAGTCAACTATATGTTCTACTAAAATATTACTTGAACGAAAGAAACAGAAATGCAGCAAACGTCGAGAAAGATCAGTTCTACCAAACATTGCAAAATAAAAAAGATAAAACAAGGCATAATAGGGGAATGTTGTATGTTATCGAAGACTAGAACGCAAGAACTGGCAACGATGTAAGTAGAGGCTATGGAACGATACGGGGTGGAAAAAACCCTAAACCGAAACGGACAGAGAATGATCAATTTCTGCATTGAAAACCAACTGCTTATAGGAAACTCATTCTATAATTATAAACAAATTTACCAAATAACTTTTAGTTCCAGAAGAAAAAAATATAAAAAATGCAATCGATTACATAACTTATAATGCAGAAAACTGAAGAAATGTTATAGATGTAAAAGCGATAAGAGGGGTGCAAATGAATACAGATCATAAACTTCTAACCTCTGACACAAACATCAGTAAACCTAAGAAGCAAAAATGCAAAGTGTACGAAAAGCTAAATGTACACAAACTAAGATAAGAAGACACACAAACGGCATACATAACAAACACACGGGAAAGATTGTCAAAGACTGAGGAAGAAGATGAAAATGACTGCAATTATTGGGATATCACAAGAACTATTTTAAAGCAACAGAAGAAGTTTGTGGTAAATTAAGAATAGACATACAAAAAAGAAAAATGACCTGGTGCAGCAAAGAAGTCAAGTAAAAAATTAGAGAAAAGAAAATAGCCCGGAAGAAACACACAAGGAATAAAAATAATGAAACAAGAAACGTCTATATATAAAAAAATAAATGAAGAACACAGTAAAACAGGCGAAACAAAGATCATCGGAAAAATTCGGAAATAATATTAAAACAAAGTTCCAGGAAAATAAAAAGCACTTCTAGGAAATCATCGAAAGGCTAAGAGGACAATACGGAAAGAAAGCTAAAAACGTTCGGAAAGAAGACAACACCTTAGCAACAGAAACGACAGAAATACTGCAGGCCTGAAGAGCATATTATAAGAATAAATTTCAACAAAAATTAGGAGGACAGGAACCGCATTAACAAAAAAAAGAGGAGAAAGGTGTTAATAAAAATCCTATTACCATGGAGGAAACAATCGAAGCCATCAAAAATATGAAGACTTGCAAAGTAAGTGGAAAAGACGGGATAAGCCCTGAAATGATTTAATATGGAGGCAAAAAAGTGTAGAGTTGGATACAAAAACTTCGCCTGCTAATCTGGAAGGAAGGGCAAATACAGCAGGATTGAACATAATTAACTCAATGCACAAAAAGGAAAGCACAATATTATGCAAAAACTACAGAGCTACATGCCTGTTCTCTGTAATACTCAAAATATATTCTAGAATACTAGAAAAAAGAGACTAAGACAGGAAATAGAAGAAAAACTCCAAGAACAAGTAGCCTTTAGACAAAATCGACAAACCTAAGATCACATCTTCACATTGCAAAATATGATCGAAAAAACAAGAAAACGCAACGGAAAATTATTTCTAGCTTTTATAGACCTCAAAGCCCCTAACAATACAGTCTTAACAGAACAACTCTGGAAAGCCTTAAACAAATTAGAAGTCACATTAAATTTTAAAACTGCCATTAAAAATCTATACAAAGAAGTATATGAGAGGGTACGGATAGGCGGAGACATAGAAATATTTGACATGGAACTGGGCGTAAAAAAAGGCGATAGTCCGAGTCCCCTACTCTTTAATATACCGATGATCAGCGTTATAAAAAAATGTAAACAACATACAAGAAAGACCACCGCACTTATATATGCAGATGATGATCCTCATAATAACAGACTCTCAACAAAAATTGCAAGAAGCGATAAACGTGTGGACACAACAAACAAAAGCAAAAGGGATGGAGATAAATACATCGAAAAGTAAAATAATAAAAATAACAAACAAAGAACATGTAGAGAATATTAGAATTCGCTGTAAAGAAGCAGTACTAAAAGTAGTAGAAGAGTATGAATATATAGGTGCAATCGTCTCAAGTAACAGAACGAACGACGCGGAAATCAACAATCGAATTAAAAAAGCAACCAACGCCTATTACCAAATAAACAACACCATAGTAGTAAAAAGAAAAATTCAAAATAAAACGAAACTCCAGCTTTATAAAGCAGTATATGTATCTATCCCTGACATATGGAGCAAAAAGTTGGACTATGGTGAAGAAACACAAAAGCCGCATATAAGGAGCAGAAATAAAATTAAAAAAAAATTGCCAACAAAACAAGAAGAGATAGAATAAGAAATACCAGAATCAGAAAGCAAGTGCAGCAAATACCCCCAAATGGAAGAATAGAGAACAGGTAGTTGGGTTGGTACATACATGTGCTTAAAAAGGATGCAGAAATAATTCCCTAACAAGTACTCGAAGACAAGACCAGGGAAACAAAAGGACGAATCAAGCCTAGAATAAAATGCATATAAGGAATAAACAGGATGACCAGAGAAAGGGGAATGGAGGAAGGAGAAATGAATAGGTTGGCTCAAGATCGAAAAGAGTGGGAGAAATAAATCGAGGCAATTGGCACAAGGCATATAATATAGAAGAAAAGGAAGAATGAAAGAAAATTTTTAGTCGAGGTAAACATAGGTAAAGAAGGCGTGCTGAACCCCCACAGTACCTAATTTATACTGCAGAATTACAACCAATACCAAGCTTGTAATTTTTGGTTAGTATCAATAATGTGCCTTTCGTGGCATCCCACAACCTCACAATTTCTTTAATAAATAGAAAAGAATAGTTAACTGCGGCAAATCCACTTAAGTCAGATATAGAGTATCAATTAATAATGCGGACCTACCGATAAAACCAAAATTTATATATCTAGGAATGTATCTTGACCAGTAGCTCATTTGGACAATGCACAAAGAAAACATGCGACCTTAAATTTAAATAAACAAGTTGATTAATTGAAAGACGGTCTCAACCGCCCATAGAAAAATTTTTTTTTGTATGGAGACATCATATGGACAAACGGCGTTTAACTATGGGGTTGCACGAAATTATCAAACATTAAAATTCTTCGGCGATTTTAGTCCAAAGCTTAACATGATGGCAAACATTTCTTGATACTTAGCAATCACGTCCTCTATATAAACCTAGAAATTTCAAAGTCTAGTAGGGTTTATCACTATTCGCCTGTGAAACTTAAAAGAGACCCTATAAATGAACTAATCTATAGATCATTTATACCAAAAACATTAAGGCACAAATGGGCACATGACCTCACCCCTTAGTGCAACCAGGATAGTCTTTTATTTGAAAGTGCCATCAACAGATGGATCTCTCTAAAGTCACGTTTACATTCACGATTTGACGATTAAGTGTTAAAGCTAAAGACAGTTACTGAGCGCTTGCATTAGTTGTAACACAACTTCCCTTTTTCGTTTGCCAACATGTAATCAATTGCTTAAGTTGTGACTTGAATATAACCAATATATAATTGTAATCATTAATAAAGTGTGATTATTACCAAACATTTTCATAATTACGCCGTCGTTTGATCCACAATTACATGATAGTAGAAGGTGATTGCTGAAGAAGTCACAGAAGAAACCCAAACAGAAAGTGAAGAGTTTCTACCGTGGAAATTTCCTATGTTAGTTCAACTATGCGGACGTAATAGTGATCGAGGAGTCCAAGACAGAGATAGATCACGAGAAAAACACAAAGACCTTCGCACTGTTATTGTCAGCAATACCAATTAAAGTCGCCAGCGATCTCATCAGATGTCAGAATGCTTGCGATGTATGGAAAAGACTGATGGCAATCTTCAAACTGTGGTATTACCGAATTTTTATACCTTAGGTATACGGCGGGAAAAAATTTCGCATTCATGACTAAAATCGTGCAATAGCCACCCGGCGTCAAGATAGGGGAAGTAAAAACAGTAACCAAAGTGGATGGCTGTTTGTTACCCGAGTACAGAATATTGTTACCGACATGGAATGAGAAGCTTAAAAAAGAATGTACCATGTAGAATAAGCGCAGTCTCAATGTTGGTGTGGATAGCGCGACGAGTGCGTTGGTATCTTCTTTAAACATGAAGTTCCTTGCGCGAAAAGAATAAAGAGTTCTACAGCAAGCTTCAAATATTTAAATTGCGGTGAATTCGGACCCAAACAAGTATCGAAAGCTAAAAAAGATAAAGAAGAAATCCTCCAGTGTTGGAAGTTAATCAGAAGATAACGCATGCATGACTACCAAGTTAACACTTGATCAGTAGTTACCCGGCACAGGCGCTAACGCACATATAACAAGCAAAAGTGACTTCTTCAAAATCTTCACGCCTCCCACTACAAGCAGGCACCCAGTTAAGTTCGGTAATGGAGAAATACCGGGCGCACGCGGCGAAGAAACATACAAATAGAGTCTAGGCTATCGTTCAGCGTTATAAAATTAACCGTGATGAACGTCCCCTGCATACCAGAAATAAACAAAAAAATTATTTTTTGGGATCCACATGCGATCAAGGTCTTGTCATCACCACAACGAAGAAAATAGTTGATCCGAAACGCAACAGTCAATCAAAAAGGGTGCGACAAAGAGCGGACATCTATATCATATGCAAATAGAAGCAATCAATGATACCAATGTGATAGATACTACGGCTAAGAAGACTGTCAAATTTCGATGAATAAAATGAAGTCTATCGGCAGCGTTATCAATGGTTTACCCAAATAATTGAAAATCAATGACATCAAATACGAAGACTGCTCGCCGAAAATTTGAGTAGTGGAAACACAAGTCAACTAGTCAGACTTGTGCAAACCGACGGAGGTGTCATTGCCAGCGGCATCGCATTATTTCATCACATTAAAAGCTGACTATAATAGTCATTTAATAATGAGAATCAAGACTCGAGAAGAGATGGCAGCTTGTATTAAAGATTATATGATTAATTTAGAAAGTAAAACAACACACGCTTTGCTTGCTCAGAATCAGCAATGAGCCCAAATATATAAAAATAAATTTAAGAAAGGTTTTTAAAAATACGTGCGTCTTACACCAAACAAGTCTTGCCTTCACTTTACAACAGAGTGCATCTGTAGCAGGTGGAAACCGAACACTGGTAGTAACGGCGCGAAGTCTTTCAAAAGAATCCTCGAATTGTGAGACCTATACGTTAAACGAAATTCCAAAAAGAAGTTAACGCCAATGGTATCAAACCTTCGGCGAGACATCGTGTGTTTAAATCGCTTGTGAAGCAAAAGAGACTCAAATGAGAAGCGAAGTCAGCCAAACATCTATTTGTGGGATACTCAGACAAAAAAATAGTATACCGACTTTTAGGTCAGCTCGCGAGGAAGATCGCTATTTCAAGGGATGTTATTACTCATGAAAAGAAATCAATTCCGTTGAGTGCGCATGTTGACAATCCTTTGTATTATGAATAGGATAACAATAAAGATGCAAGCGAAGAATTCTAAGAAACTATCGTTAAAAAAAGGGATTATTAAAATAGTAATAAAAAACCGATACAAACTGAATCTGCAAGAAACAAACGTGTTGAGTGTCCATATAATCTGAGAATCACCATTTAAGAATATTTTTTTGCGCTGTTGTAGCCGATGTGGACAAACCTCAGAGACACAAGCGATGGATTCTCCAAAACCAGAAGACTCGCTCTGAGCGATGAAATAAGGAGTGGAATTTCATAAAATCAATAAAACGTGGAAATTGGTCAGCGAGAAGGCTAATGTCATTAAAGTGATTGTTTAAACCAAAAAGAAAAACAGACGGATTGATTAGCTTTAAAGAGAAGTTAATCACATACAGACTTACTCAGAGAAAAGGTATCGACTATGAGGAAACATTTTTACCAATGGTCAAATACGACTGATGAGCATGGTATCATATAAATTTGACGCAAAGGAGTCGTTACTCTATAGTTTGAAACAAGAGTTAAGACAGTAGAATCGACAGTTCTATTTATATCTGATGTATAGTAGATTCACATAAGTGGATGCTGTTTAAGGTGAAGTCATACTGTTGTGTCTGTATGTGGATGACAAACTGATAGCTGGAACATCACGTGCAATGGTCGCTTTAGAATTGAAAGAATTGAAGCAACGCTCCAAAGTGCGAAATGTACCGACCGATTGTTATGTAAAAGTTTAGATAAATCGTCTGCAAAACTATGTAATGGTATTTCAAAGTTGATGTATTAAAAACTATAACAGTATGCAAAGAAGGCTCGTCGGTGACAAAAAAAGAAAAAGAAGTGGTGACAAATATACCATATAAAGAAATGTTAACCACAGCATTACAAGTGGACATATCGTTTACTGTCGAAGTTGTTAGTCAATTCTCAAGAGAAAAGAAAATATTGAACGGAATCTTTGAAAGAGACTAAAGAATCGGCGTTAGAATTGACCGATTATTGTGATGCAGATTATGCAAGATGTAGAGACACGTGACGTTGAACAAGTGATTTTGTATTTCTTCTTGAAGACCTTGTCTTAGCCTGGACCTCAACGCACCAGCGATAAATCTGTATGGAGACTTCCCAAAAATTCGTGGGTTAGCTATTTATCGAGTGCGTTCCAGGTGGGGGATAGGCACACCCAAAGATGTCTAACAACTGTTTTGATACAGTTAACTATTTTTGTCATAAACCTACCACAGAAAGGCTTAAGCAAATGGCGAAGAGTACGTTGTCATACCACAGCGGCCTAAAAACCACCCCGAGGGACAGCTACGGATTTTAGGAGAGCTTTGCAATACAGCACTCTTAGATCTAAGCCTGGGGGTCAATAGACTGGGGAATCGATAAACACTCCTTTTCTCCACTGAGTCAACGCCGTTCAAAATATTGCACAAGAGGCAGGCTGAACTAAATCCAAGACGTTATGCGACCCGTGCCGAGGAATGAATGACAATGGGAATATACAGTGCCAGTCACTTCCCACCATACTCTTGGAAACAGTATGGATATTACAAAAGAGCATACTTGCCAAAACAGTATACCCGAGGAGGCTTCTGACTCAAAATCAAATTTTATTGTCATGCAACCACAGGCTATTTATTCACCTGCGGCCTGTTACGGACTAAGACATGGAAATACCACAGGAGAAAAAAAGACTTTTAATGACAAGTGGGATCTAGGGCCCAGTGAAAGAAGCTTGTCAAAGCTAGAACGATTGCATGGATCGATAAGAAGTCGCAAAAAATACACCAAAGCGATCAAAGTAGAAAAGAGGAAAGCGCCTAAACAACCTGATCGAATTTCAAATCCAGCTACAAAAAAAAAAGAAACCTAGGAGCATACAGATGCGGACTGGTACATATAATGAAGCACCTAGTAGACTTAACATGGCAGTAATAGACAGGATCTATCCTGAGATAACTATGAATCAAGAACAAAGGTATGTGGTCCAAAAAAAACGTATTAATGCAATGGACAATACTCCTATTGGTAGCAGCGGTCCGTTGCAGTTTTGTGGTAACCTGCGCCAATGCAAACCCCAAATGCTAGCTTAGGAAGACGATTTGTGACCTTGGTCGACTCTGGGAGGACGCAGATGTGACTGCAGCCGAGTCCAAGGACCTTCCAAAGAGGTACAGGGTGTTAGTCTTGTTGCTTAGACTGGAGGTGCAGAAGAAACAGACAAAATCACGTTTAGGAAGACAAAACTCTAGATTAAGAGTAGAAGTCTGGCTTCTTATAAGTAAAAAAAAGGTTGATTTGTTGCATACTCCATTAACTAGGCATCCATTGGCGCCTTGGCGACATCTTACTCTAAGGCTTTTAAAGGGTCTCGGTAGTGGAAATAGTGAGCAGGATGCTTCAGGTAAATCTACAGCATAGTAAAAAGTTTCTACGGTTTTACTGCCTTTCAGGGAATGTTCGACAGGCATCTAATTCCAGAATTCTAAATAAACAGGGAAAAAGTTAAAGGTCATGGGGAAATAGCGAAACTGATTTACAATCGATTGTCAAAGACCTCTGAGACCTATATTGTAGGTTTGAAAATACTGACCTTAAATCCTTTGTGTTCCAGAAACTTAACGGTAGTCAGATTAACGACCCCACTCTACCTTCAACCTGAGAAGTGGAGGAACTGGTGATGAGATGCAGAGAGAAAGGCTAACAACTAATCATAGGCTGTGATGTAAGCTGATACAATGAACGAGGCGAGTATTTACTGCATTTAATTATGGCAATTAGTTTAGATATACTAAATGTAGGCAATAAACTTATCTTCTTTAATACACGAAAAAGGAATTACATAAAATAAGGTTGTGCAATGAAGAACTAAGTTGAACGTTAAGGTGACGGTTTACGTGCCACTATTGCTAACAACAGTAAATCAGTTCCGAGACCTCTGCATTCGGATCTGTCAACAGCAAAATGCTGCAACGCAAAGTTTAATCCTTTATCAAATATAATTTTCGAAAATTTCATATATATCACTTCTAATAAATCCACAGAAAAACGCAGTAACAAAGACGAGCAGTGAACTAAAAATTATGTCTAGTGAATGCAGAAGTGAAACGATATGGAATTAAAAAATGTTTTGTATTTGCCCGTGAAGTGAGGTTTTTCAAATGTTTGTTGGTTATCTTTTAAAGCTTGAAGAAGTGTACGTTTATAACTTTAACGTTTTTAATTGCTATATTATTTTTTTCTGTGTTGTATTGTCAACCATCCATTTTCTGATTACTACATTGTATTAGTTGTTAATTTGTCAATATTCTATAAGAAATTATCTCTGTGATGTCTTAAATCTGTTAGGTTTTCACGTTAAGAATACTGGTAAAGAAAAACCAATGATAAAAGATATTTTGAAATAATTTCCTATTTGTCATAAAACAATTTTTTTATAAGCTTTAAACATGCATTCTTCTAACGTATGTCTAATAACTAAGCTACTCATCATATTAATGACTAATAAATTAATTATCGTAGCATAGAAGATAAAACGCTTTTCTAAACAAGTCTGCTTCTCAGTAGTACTATGAAGTGTCCAGTTTCGTATGCATCCCAATAAAACGCACTGTACAAGCAAAATACCAGCAAAATGCAAAGTTTCAAAGCAAACATGAGAGTTCAAAAGCAATAAATTACAAAGCGGCTGGAATATGTCTGTCGTAATCATATTAAATAGTTCGAAATGCAGAAAATGCGGCAACTGCTACAAGGCAATGTCGTTGAAAGGCAATCAGGCTAAATGGTTGGCTGTCGGTGCGACGCTATGCAGCCAGCCTTCCCCGGGAAGAAAGCTGAGCGAGCGCGCTTCAGCCAGGAAATGCGATGCCCGTTCAGGACTAGCCCTAAACGCCCTAGGTGAGGTGAGAACACAGAGAGAACCAATGGTGACTTACCGAGCCCAACGACGGCACACGCACGCAGCTTGACCAAGCTGAGGATCTTCCGCTCATACTCACATGAGAAGAATCTGACACGGACGTGTCTTGGGTGCGGTAGATGCCTATGGGGATCTCGCACGTGGTGGAGCACAGCTTCTGGTACAGCCGCCCGTAGGTGCGGATCCACATGTCGTCTTTCGTTATCTTCATCTGGAATCAAACGGAAAATTCAATGAAACATTTAATTGTTACACTATTGTTTATTGAAGTTGCAGCATCTTGAAAAACAAATTATAATACCTGGGAACTTTTATCTTAGGGTAAGCATACTATAATCAGAAAATCATTGCGGTTTAAGATCCATATGTTTATGCCTGTACAAAAATGTTGGATATGACATCTGGGAGGAGTGGCGATATTAGGGGTAAAATAGAAATGTTTTAACCATTAACATTTAACACGTGTAAGAACTCCTTCCTGCCGAGAAAGAATTGATATCAACAAGTTTGCGAATTTGGCCTACAATTTCAAGTGCTCTAACGCTACAATGGTCAACCATTACACGATATCGATTATTTGCCTTTTGTGTTTGACGTCGATTACCACTGACTTTACTGTACCGGTAATGAAAAGTCGTCTGTAAACACACAAATAGCATAGAATAAGCTTTTTTTTATAAATACAAATATTCTTAAACCGCAATAACAGTCTGATACTAATAGGCAGCAAGAACGCTTCATTCGTGTGGATCATATAACACCAGTTATAAGTATTATGGTATAGGAAGCTATTAGTTACGATAGCAGATCATTTCTAATCAAAGTTAGAGGCAGTATTACTAGCAAAGCCCACATCTGCGCGGTATTATGGCCCATAATACTTTCTTTCCTTTAAAAGGTGTCCCAAGCAATTTCTCAACAAGATAACCCATTAAACTTCCTTTAATAAAACATACTTGAAACTTTTCTTTTTGTTTTAGAATAATTACAAGTCGACCGTGTTTTTATTTTTTACACGTGACTTCTTAACAATTGTGATTTCGAAATCGACCTCCCTAGAATTTTGATATACTACTATAACTGCTTACTTTAAGATGGTATCCGAAGAAAGTTACAAACGCGCCCTTTTGTTGGATTATTTAAAAAATGGATTGAAAGCTACCGCTGCTGCCAGGGAAATTTGTGCTGTCAGAAGCGAAAACGCAAACTCGAGGAAGACTTCTTTGTTTCAAAAAATAGAAACTTTTATGAAAACGGCATTGAACAGTTAAGTGATAGTTGATTGAAATGTGTTGAAGCCGATGCACTTTATTTTGAAGAATAAATGTTTAAGTGTTCTATAACATGAGGTTTATTTCAAAATACGCGCGTACTCTTTGGGAATGCGTGACAGAGATGGCAGCACTGCGCGGCACACAGGACTCTAGCGGCAGCGGCTATAGTAAGGACTGTTTTTGATACTTAAAACGGCGACGTTTCTATTACAAGAACAGCGTGTCATCATTCGTTTTCTTCATTTGCGTGGTGTTTTTTTTAAAATTTATTTATAGCTTACAATCTGTCATAAAATTGACATTTAGTAATTGTTTTAACAGTATATATTACAGGACATGATGAAAAAACGTTCCAGCGAACATTTTTCCGAAGTTAACCGTTAGAGTTTGATTGCACTACACTTCACTTTTACGCGAATCGTGTTGGTAAATCGAGAGGCTTGAATCTCTTAAGCCGTGGCTCGTCATCGTCGGGATCCAGGAGGTGTTCTACTAATGCGTTTGGGTGAGCACTAAGTTTGTCATGATAACGAACACTACACTTGTGTATTTTTTCAGTCACATTTGATAGTCCTAAATCTTGCCGAATTATTTCATTTGGTAGAAACCATGGGGCGTTGACTAAGCATCGCAGTACCTTTGACTGGAACCGCCTTATAATGTCGATGTTCGATCTACTAGCTGTTCCTCAGAGCTGTATCCCATATGACCAAATTGGACGAATAATTGTCTTATAGAGCAGTATTTTGCTCTCCAGTAACAATTGTGATTTCCGCCCTAGGAGCCAATACATTTTTTGGAGTTTTAGACCCAAGTGTTTACGCTTTGTAAATATATGCTTTCTCCACGTTAGCCGTCTGTCCAGGTGCATACCTAGGTACTTAACTGTTTCGTTCTGTGGGATTTGTTTGTTGTTTATGATTACAGTGGGGCAATTTCCTCTTCTAGTTGTAAACGTTACTTGGGTTGATTTTGATTCATTTATATGAATACACTATTTTTTAAACCATTCAGTTAGATTATTTAAATGGGACTGTAACTTCTCGAATGCTATGTTTGGGTCTACATGTGATGATAATATTGCTGTGTCGTCAGCGAATGTGGCAACTGTAGTACTTGTTGAGGTCGGAAGGTCAGCTGTAAATATGATGTACAACAGCGGTCCCAACACGCTTCCCTGAGGGACACCAGGAGATAGCGATGTGTGAGCGTCTCCGTACCTAACTAGGAAATGCCTGTTGGTGAGATATGACTTCAGTACTTCATAGTAGTCAGGAGGTAGTGCCTTCTTGATTTTAAATAACAATCCGTCGTGCCAGACTTTGTCAAAGGCTTTCTCGACGTCAAGAAATACGGCTGAACAGTATTTTTTATCTTGAAAGCTCTTCAGAATTCTGTCAACTAGTCTATGGACTTGTTCAATGGTGGAATGGTGTTTGCGAAATCCAAACTGATGGTCGGGTAGTAAATTACTTTCCATAATTATTGGTGTTAGTTTCTGAAGTAGAAGTTTTTCGAAAACTGTTGATAGAATTGGTAGCAGGCTTATTGGCCTGTAAGATGACAGTTCTCCGTTTGGCTTTCCGGGCTTATGAATCATAATGATTATGGCTACTTTCCACTGCTCTGGTACATGTCTCAGTCTCAACACCGCGTTGAATAATTGGGTAATATACTTAAACCCTTTCTCTGGCAACTCTTTAAGAACTTTACCCGTAATTAAGTCATACCCTGGGGATTTGCGTGGATTTAAGTTCGTCAGGATTGTAGCCTTGACTTCACTGGCTTTAAAGGGCTTTATCGGTAGATTCAATTGAAATGGCGCTTCAAGGTATTGATAGATTTCTTGCTCCACGTCTGGTGTGGTTTGGGATTTGCGTGGTGTGACACCGATTAAAATTCATCGCGAGTTAAGTGAGACATGTGGTGATAACGTTCAGGATGTGTCTAATGAGCGCCAGTTCAAAGAAGGCAGAACGTCGCGTGACAACAAATCAAGACAATCTCCTCTTCTCACCATCCGGTCTGACGACAGGATCAAGTGAGTGGAAAAACTTGTTTCGGAGGATCGCCGAATGAATGTGGAACACATCGTCTCGATAGTACCATATATATTACAAATTCAGAAATATTTCCCTAATCTTTTAAAATTAACTGAATTTTTCTACGTACCCTTACTGCCGAGAAAAACAATTGGAAACCTTAGAACTTAAACGTATTTCATATACGAGGTGCATTCAAGTTGTAACACCTCCGAATTTTTTTCTCAGGACTGGAAACAGATAGAAACATGCGGATTGTTTCAAAATACGCGCGCACTCTTTGTGAATGCAGCACACAGAACTCTAGCGGCGAGAAACTTTAAAGTGATTTTCATGTTTCCTACTCATTTGACCTGGCTACTAGCAACTTTTCAATGTTATCAACGATGAAAGACATTATCCGTGGTCGCAAATTCACTAGTTGTGCCACTATTGTAGCAGCGATTTTACAGTGGTCAAAAGACGACTCCTAAAGAAGCGATTACAGCGGCCATAGAATTTTGGCGTCAACGTTACAAAAAATGTCACGGCCGCAGAAAGATGACGTCGAAAAGTGACACAAGTGTTACAGGTTTCGCGAGATTAGTTTGTGAGAAAAAAATCAAATGTGTTATAACTTGAATGCACCTTATATAAATTAAAGAAAAATATTTTAGATTAATGATTTTTTTAATGTTCTTGTAAAAGCAGTAAAATTTATGAAAAGAAAACATGGTGTCAATTAAATTTTAACATATATAGACAGCATATATTACCGCTCAATAGTATTCAGACACCTATAAATTATTTGTTTGGCTTAAAAAAATTAATTTAATATGATTATTTACCAAAGTGTTAAGAATTCCTCTACAACATCCATTGCTATTATTTTAAAAAGAAAAATGTAATTTTGTGTTTGTGGTACATGTTATTGTAACAAAAGATTTGCATGAATTGGGATCACGTCTAAACTTATAGTGCAAAGTAAACGAAATCGTTAACACGGCATTTCCACTGTAAATTATAGAATAAACGAGGTAGCCATTTTCGGAAATATTTGAATAAAAATCTGCTTTTAAATGGTAAAAATATTTTAATTGGATGTATCATGTTATAGGCAGAAGAGTCAGAGTTCAAAATTTCTGGTTTTAAATATTATGCGTTTTAGGTTGTTTAATTAAAACAACAGCAGTTACAGAGTATCTAACATATGTCATTGTTTCTTAATTACTTAACTTTTTTATTAAAGGTATTTTGAAAAGAGAGGGCCCAAAGAAGCATTTAAGGAAATACAAGGCTGTTCAGGTTTAAACTAATTACATGTTAAACAATTTCAAATATGTTTTGAAACTATACCGTAAAGAGAATTGTGCTAGGGCCTATGTTATGTCTATGACATATTTCTAATCTGCTTACAGATGAATAAGCAAAAGCAAACACATTTGTCAAGGACATGGCAACATTCACGAGCTATGCAGATTCGGTAACAGCAAGCCTCCTTAGAAACTTATGACTACATCAGCAGAGAATTAAAACTAAGTCAACATATGTTACATATAAGACAAAGCACCAAATATACTCACCTGTTACCCTTAATAATTATCACGTCCATTAGTCGAATGAAGTTAAAAGCTCGAAAAATACATATTGACAGAATGTTGACATGGAAAACACATATCACCAGAAAACTCAAAGAAATTGACTCAAAGTTAAAGAAAATATATTGGATTATCGAAAGAAATCTTTTATTCTAGATTTCTAATAATTTTATTCAACCAATCTGGACTTAAGGTTGCCATATGTGTGGTTGTGTAAGCAGATCTAACATTAAAGTCATTTAACACCATTTAACCACCCGTGTATCTTACAAACCACACACTCCATTCTCATAAGTTAATTTGAAACAACGAACCTGCTGCATTTCTAACAGAAAACTCAGACAATTTAAGAAGAAGGGTCCAAAAGATCTAGCAGACTAAGAGCAAAGTGACTAATGGAGTCTTTCTACTCTCGCGAAGCTACCACATAATAATAGCTTATAGAATGTATTAATACTCTGATTACTATTAAAATACACGTTAATAGAAAAATATATGAAGCTTATTAACAATTTATGCAGGGCGCTCCAATAATTAGATTGCAATATTTGAATTTAATAATATAGCAAAGTAATGGGTTTCGTTTGTATTTAAAAACAGTCAAAATTTAAGTAATTAATCAACAAAAATATAAAATACATAAAATACGAAAAGTTTAAGGGTTATACAGAAATTTGAAACATTTACACAAAAAATCAATGTATGCATAATTATACAATAGAAAAGAAAGACGAAACTCCCAATATTTGGAAAAAGTGTGAAGGTAAAATAAGATATTCATATATCAAAAAGAGGAAACATGTGAAATTGCTTCACCTTAAGTAAAGGTTTATAAGTTAGAAAGAAGATATACATTCTATCTTTGTGTAGGTACCAGTAGTTGATGTTTATTAGGAACTTAGGGTTACTTATAATAAAATAATAAAGTAAATTACAAAAACAATGTCAAAAACTTGCAGAACCAACTTTCATCTTATTGCCTTTAATATTATGATGCTATTCGCAATTAAACTTTATAAATATGAGCTAGTTTATTTTTAAAATTCATGATAAGGTTAAACATTACTGAGCATGATTTATTGACATTTAAAAGAAAAATTGCATATAGAACTAGCGCCCAATTAAAAAAATAACTAAGAAAATGTGCTAGTCGCCACACCATTGGTAATCTGTAAAACTCTTAAGTCGAATCACGCCCTGTTTGAAGTAATAAAAGAGGTGGTAAGTAATATTAAGTTCTTCTCAACAATGGGTTTCAGTCGGATGTCCACGAATGGTACCATACTACATTCAAGAAACGGTTTGTAGAAATTTTAGGAAAGTTGTAGGAGCAACGATAAAAATGCATAAACAATAAAGAGCAAAATATTTAATAGAATATGTACTCACTTCTTCCTTGTAAAAATTAGTAAGAAGAAAATAATTGTAGTTTGATTGTCCCGTGTATATAACAGAAGCATGTCAAACTATATTTTTATCAAATAAAATAATCTCAGTATCCTAAAGCAAATAAAAAATTACAGCATCAAAAGTAAAACATAAATAATACATAAAACTAAAAATTAACTATAATCAGGATAGCGTTCCATTGGTTACAAAAGGAGATATAATAATATAAGCGCAACAAAAATGAAAAACATAAAACATGAAATTATTTTTAAAAACATTACAAAAATGATGTAGGTTTTTGTCAGAAAGAGATAAAAATGTTAAATCTATATAAATTTAATAAATTTTCATAATATATAAATGCAAAACGTATAGGAGCAAAAACAAGAATAAGAAGACCAAGTGAACGTTCGTATTGTTATAACATTTTGCGAAATAAAAACTGCACGATGTAATCTTATAATAATAACGTCGTAATAGGCCTTGAAGGCCCTTTGGGGTCGTAGCAGGAGAGGTTTGCTACAATCTAGAGCCTACGGTGCAAAAAGGGTAGTAACATTATTTTTATTTTTTATTAATACTGCAAATTTACAATCTACTTTGATAAAAGTAATAAGTAACTGACGCATTTGGCATGAGTAGGGCACCATCCACTGACGGGTCTCCACGACTTATTCAATAAGGTCTTCTGGCCATTGTCTCTTCAATCTTCTATCCAAGGGCTGGCGAGGGTAGAAGTTTGTAATGAGTGGGTTGAAATAGTTTAATGTGCGCATTTGATTTCCGAGATGAATGGGATTTTGAGGTTGTGGTGGAGGGTTTGATTGCTGACATACCAAGGAGCATCATTCAGAATGCGCAATGTCTTCGATTGGAAGGACTGCAATATTTTGGTGTTGGATGGCTTACTGCATCCCCAAAATTCAATCCCGTAAGACCATACAGGTATTAGGATGACTTTATACAGTAATAGCTTGTTTTCGATTGTCAGTTTAGATGATCGTCCGATTAACCAGTGCATACTTTTGGTTTTTGTATTGAGTTGCTGTCTTTTGGCTTTTATGTGAGCTTTCTAAGTTAATCGTTGATCTAGATGAAATCCCAAGTATTTCACCTCAGTTTTTATTGGAATGGGTTGGTTGGAGATGACTTGAGGGCATGTATGGTGTTTCATAGTGAAGGTAATTTGACTTGATTTAGCGCTGTTTACTTTGATCCGCCACCGATCAAGTCAGGTTTTTAGGAGATTTAGGTGTGACTGAAGGTTTTGGGATGCGTTGTCGACATTGGTATCAAATGACATTATTGCAGTGTCATCTGCGAACGTAGCAATTAGGGTATTATCTGTAGTTGGAATATCTTCAGTATAGAGAAGATAGAGAAGGGACCGAGGACACTACCCTGCGAAACACCGGAGCTAATAGCGTGGTAGCTTAGCGAACCCTCGAACTGAACTTGAAAATGTCTTGAAGTTAAATAGGATTTTAGGAGGAGGAAGATCTGGTGAGAAAGCTTTCTTATGATTTTATACAAGAGACCGCAGTGCCATACTTTCTTCTTTGATATAGTTAACTATTCTATGACACTGCTGGATGGTTGAATGTCCTTCACAGAAGCCGAACTGGTGAACGGGAATTAACTCCTCTGAAGGGGTTATTTCTTTGATTCTGTATAACAGTAGTCGCTCAAAGATTTTAGAGAGCAATGGTAATAAGCTTATTGGGCGATAAGAAGCTGGTTCTTGTGGAGGTTTCCCAGGTTTCGCGATCATGGTTATTGATGCGAATTTCCATTGAATCGGAAAGTGAGAGATGGCAAACATGCGGTTGCAGATTGTTGTAATCAGTAATATTGCTTTTTTAGGGAGATTTTTTAATGTGTTGCCTACTATGACGTCATAGCCGGGGGCTTTGTATGAACTAGTTTGCTTGATCTCTCTGTATACTTCTGCAGGTGAGTTTAGTAATTCCTCTATCTCAGGATCAAAGTTATGATTAGATAGGTATGGAGTAAACACTTGTGCGAGGTGTGCTCCGAAGGTATTTGCTTTTTCTTCACTTGAACGAGCTCAACTTCCATTTAATTTTCTTAGGGGTGGTATGTGGATGGTAGGCCTTTTAAGCTTTTTTGTCGCTTTCCAGATAGTGTGATCTTCTGGCGATAGGTTACGGAGGTAGTATGGCAAAGATTCATTTCTGTTTTCTTGTATGACATTCCGAAGTCGATGAGTTAGATTATTGAGTGTAGTCTTATCCTGGGGATTTCTGGATCTTTGCCATTAGTCACGGGCTCTACGTTTTTCGGTTACAAGTTGTCTAATATGTAGCGGTATATTGTGGGTTTGGTGTGCTCGTTTAAGATCATTGGAGTAGCTTGCCAGGCAGCCTCTTGAATAAGCTTTGTAAGGTATTCGACGGTTGCATCGATTTCGCTGGGTGTGTGCATTTTATCTGCTAGACTAATGTTGTCATTTATGTACAGTTGGAATTGCTCCCAGTCAGTTTTAGCAGTTTTGGTGACGTGTTTTTCTATATAATATTTAAACTTAGAGTTATAATTATTAGGGAATGATCTGAATCTAGGTCAAAGTTGCTTTCAGTTTTACTATATATGTCGGATATCCCTTTGGTGACCGCGAAGTCCAGCAAGTCGGGGATTTTACGTAAGTCCGTCGGCCAGTAGGTTGGCTCACCGGTTGACAAGTAATTTAGGTTGTGTTGTTATATGGTATGGAAGAGTGCTCGCCCTTTAGGTGAAATTAACCTGGAACCCCAGTGGGTATGTTTGGCGTTCCAGTCTCCTGCTATTAAAAAGCGAGGTCCAAGTGGTAGGAGAACATCTTAACATTCCTCAGCTGCAATGGAATGCCTAGGTGGACAGTAGAGTGCTCCGATAGTTAGAGGCCAAGGAAATAAGTTAACTTTAACTAATGCACTTTGGATTTTGTTAGTTGTATAGCATGATAATTCATAGTAATCTATTGCGGTTCTGATTATGATTGCCGACCCTGCATGTGCTGTTCCGTCTGGATGATTTGCATAGTATGTGTTATAGTGTGGTAATTTTGTTACCGAATAAGATGTAGAATGGCTTTCAGAGGTAAGTAGTATATCTATTTTATTGTAATTTAAAAATAGATTTACTTCCTGGCTATGATTTTTGAGACCGTTGGAGTTCCATGCCGCTATTCTTATCGAGTTAGCCATTAGTGCGTCAGTTTATTAATAACAGTGGTGAGCATGGTTAGAATCATGCTGTTGTGATTTAGTAATTGTGTGAACATATTTAAATTCTAGGATGTAGCTTTTCTGTAATTTCATCATTATTTTTTGTTCCTCTTGCTGCAACTTGTGAGTAACTAGGAGCGTTCTGAGAGGAGTCATGCAAGGGCTGATGGTTAAGTGATGTGAAAGCTGGTGGATTTGCTCTGTGAGGTATTCTAATAGTTGAATGCTTTGGCAAGTTCCTAGCTTTTAGGTCCCTGTACACAGAACATCCTCTATAGCTGACAGGGTGTCGCCATTGCATAGGGCACATTTGGCTGGAGTTTTCCTAGTCTTTTTACATGTTTGACTGTTGTGGGGTCCTCCACATCTAACGCAATTGTAGAACTTCATGCAATAGGCCTTGGAGTGGCCATAGGCTTGACAACGTGTACATTGTATTATGTTGTTTTTGATTCGAGGTGCTTCTATTCTGACTTTTGAATTTTGTATAAATTCAACTTTATACACATCCTTATTGTTTGTTTGGGGCTCGAGGTCAACGAAAAACATTGGCAATGGGTTTTTGCTTACTCTGTGTCGGATGTTTATTAAGTTTCTTACAGGGTGTCCTAAACTATGCAGTTCGTCCTTGATGTCTTGGATAGGGATTGAATGATGTAGGTCACGTATGACGATTCTATAAGCTCGCTCTTGTTTTATTTGATATGTATGATACACAACTTTTTCTTGACTTAGGTGAGAGATTAGCTTCCTGTATGCATCAATTGTTCTTGCATTTATTTTTACCGTATTATTGGATAGGGACTTGGAATAAAATCGTTCTTCTTCGACGACTTTGGTCAGGTTATCAGTCATGGCTTTGAAGTCGGTAACGCCGTACATATAAATAGGTGGAGGGTTAGGTTCTGAAGATTTCGTTTCAGGGTTAGTTTCATTTGAGTTGTTTTCATCAGAATTGTGAACAGTTTCGGTTTCAGTGAGGACCTGATACCTGTTTGTTATGTTGGTTGCGGACGAGTTTTCAGGTGGCTTGGCTTGTACCATTCGTTTTCTTTTTTTGATAATAGTTTGCCAGGGATGTTTACTGCCGCTTTGTTCTTGATCTGCATTCATATTTTCGTCATCGTCGCTTTCAGTGCCATAGCTAACTTGTACAGGTTGCGAGAAAGCTGTTGTAAAAGTATTACTGTATATGGGCGTGCTTGTAGTTGGGATTTGGGATAAACATTGTTGATAAGGTTGAGGAATTGGAAATTGATTTTGAAACATCGGAGGTAAGTGAGGATTGAGTTGAGTTTGACTTATCTGATTTACGTAGTTTGGCATTGGTGGTGGCTGGTTTTGCTTTGGTGGCATCGGTTGAAAATTATTCCAGTTGTTACAGGAGTTGCTGGTTGGTCCGGGTATATTCTCGGTTGGGAACATTTCGCTACATTAATGTTTATCTATTTTACAGTAGCTTTAAGAGAAAAAGGTTTCCTGGGTTAAATTAGAATTTAAGTTTTATTGAACTCTGTGACCGCGATATCAGTCGCGTGCACTCAGCTGTTTTATCACTCGGCCGACCCTCAGGCGTCGAGAGCGGCAATCGAAACGTCTTTATTCCGTGAAAGTCAACCGAGAACTTGGGTAGTAACATGGCCAGCGCTACGTACCGACCGCCTATTATTACCCCAGACTTTGACCTCCAGGTACTCATTTATTGCAGCCTGAGTCGAGCTGGGCCGTAAAAATTCCAACAATTGAATTGGCGAGAGCGGGATTCAAACCCGCAACTCTTGGTTTCGTAGTCTAGCGACCTATCCACTAAACCACTACGGTAATCTTATAATGTAGATCAATAAGTTAATTTAAACTAATAATGCTATAATAAAACCATTAGTAACTTAATGTTCCTGTAACCTGTCAAAAAAATTTGTAAGAGCTGCTGGTTGATGATCATTTACTTTACTGTCTGTGATATAAAAGAAATACAATATGCTTTGCAACAAGGACTACTATAGTTTGTATGGTGTTCGTATAGTGTATGCTCTTCATGTGATCATTTGATGCATAATTTTAGTAAAGCTACTAAAGCATTTAAACTTCTATCAACAGCACCTAGTTTTAAAAGTTCCTATAAGAGGAACGAAAAGATTATATAAATCGTCTAACAAAATTGTCAATTAATGAAAATTGTTTACATTAGCTCAGATTTGTGTTACAATGTTTTATGTACATTATTGTACATTAACTAACTAAAAGTACGTAACCTGAACAAAGCACTATTCGGTAAAAGAGTGCTGGAAAAATCATTTTTGAGAATCTACTCTTTTTGTATAATATGGAGTGGTAATAACCCACATTTATCTGGTAGGTTACGGCAATCAACAGAGTATTCATTTCTTGGATTTGAACCAATGTTTCACAGTGAAATAAATTATCATTTAACTCATTATATTTGAATATTTAATATTAAATATGCACCTTGTAAAAAATAACTTATTACCATTAACTAAAATTGTCACAAATACCTTGAGAAACGCCCACTGATTGCAGATCAGCTCTGCCAGCAAATATTACCCACACCTTCACGTGGTAACCTCTTAGTAATGTATGACACACTGTGGGGTGTGCGTTATATAACAGATAAGTATAAGGGCAAAACATGGGTTTTTGAGCTTTAAAAGAAATGAACCCCATCAGAAAATTCAGGTTATCTAGGGAGAATGGGCCAGCACCCCATTTTATGGACGAAGTTTTTAAAGTTATAACTATCAATCGCAGGCTTCTAAGTAATGATAGAAATTGCAATAGCAATGAATCATAACTTTGGTTACCTAAAATTGCGTCTAAGCAACAAAAAGTAATTAAAAAACTATAAAAAATAGAAGCAGATATAGTAATCATCATATAAACTAAGAAGAAGAAAAGAGTAAAAGGTTACAAAAACTCTACAGCGATGTGAATAAAAATAAAAGCTTAAAGATAAGAAAAGAACATAAAAGTCAAAGAAGAAATAAGGAGCAGATTAATTATCGTAGGTTTACGTTTGTCTTGTTAAAATATAATTCAAGAAGAATGTGATGTTAATGGGCGACTTTAATGTTTGTATAGGACTGCAAAAAATAGTAAAACCGTAGATGGATGTAAAGACAGAGTTTAACCATTAATCTATGTGTGTGAAAATTTTCCCTATAAATAATAGAGCCTTTTATCATAAATAAATATATAAATTCTTGTCATCGACAGATAAGATACCCCAAAAGTACAGCTAATTAGGTTATTCTATGACATAATAAATGTGTAGAGTGCTAGAATGTGGATTAGATCACTTTGTATTAAGACGGGAGTAGAAATGTTTATAGAAGAGTTTATTAAATGATAAAAATTTTAAAAAGAAACAACAAGATATCCTAGATACCACCTGAATAGTCTCAAATAGAAATAAATTTGACTGATAGTTGGATGCAGATTAACTATAAAGGCTTAGAAAGGGATTAGACCAAACTGGTACCCCCCACCCTAAATAAAGGTTTGATAAAACTTTAAAAAAATCCTTTTATACAGATTGGAATTTATATGCATCCTTGAATAGGGGTGTAAAAAAATTAGTAGCAAATATGTAGGAAATGTGAAGAACCTAATATACATCTAAGGGCACAAAGGTATCAAAAGCATGGAAAACCTTAAGTAACTTACGAATCAATACAAAATATTCAACATTTTTACATCTATAGCGATGAAAGAATGAGAAAATGATTAGCGAGCTTTGTTTATTGAGAGAAGGTTAAAGTTCTGTAAATCCAAAATTAGAAATATTAAAGATGCTTGCCAAAGAGATTGCATAACTTTACAGAAATTTGAAGGCAGCATAAAAAATAAAAATTGGAAGGCATTGGGACTAAAAGGCATTTCTGTCAATCAGTCAAATATGAACCAAAACGAATATAACAACCCCGCCTCCACCCCACAATACTGGGGTTTAGTTTTGTACACAAAAGATAATATAAAAAATGTGCATCAGTGTTAGAAAAATAAGCTTGACTAGCTCTATATTTTTAAAGAATTGAAAAATGTCACTTCCCAAATATAGAACAAAATAATTTTCATACCATTTGTTCCTGTATTTATCAAATAATATTTTGCTCATCAACAAGTAATAGATAAACGACTACAGAAAATTATAACTCATATTGTCGACTTTTAAAAGGCATACGATACTGTCACAATAAGTAAACTACTTGAAATACTTGGGGAGTCTCATCTAAAGGAATGCCACTTAAAAGCATCAAAAGACATGCATATCAAAGTCTTGTAAATATCCAAAAATGTTCCATATCCCCTATACAGTTTAAAATCTAACATCAAAAGTCCTTACAGAATTACTGCGACTGTATCCTCTTATTTGCTAAATATTAAACTCTGAGTGTAAATGACAAACAGAACATGTCTTCTGTGACAAGAAAGTCAATGGAAGAATTCAATAGATGAGTTTCAAGGTAAATCTTGGTAAAATTAAATATCTGATAGTTATAAAGTTAGAGAAGACAGAACTAAAAAAGAAGTCATAAAGAGTTGCGATAAATATAAATAGATCGGTAGATTGTTTACAGCCAAGTCCAATGTCTTAATGATATCTTGGGGTGAACAAGCATTCAGTTGAAGACAAAAGCAATTACATAATGTGTCATTGTAGAACCTGTTATTACTTATGGAGCAAAATATTGGCAGCCTACAAAGAAAGATGAACGCGGTGGGAATGGATTTCTTATGACGACTCCGTAGGATCTCAGACTGGATCACATAAGGAACGATGTCATAGGCGAACGAACAAATGTTAAGCAAATCATAAGAGATAGAATTGTAATAGCTACGCATAATTATAAACCACGCCTATATTGATAGAAGAAAGAAAGGTAGGGGCAATAGAAAAAAATTTTTTAATTTATTTTGGTTATTTACAATCTACTCAACAATATACATAGAGTTTTAGTAAATTTTATGTTGGAATTGTGACTTGTATTGAGTACCATCCATCGACATTTCTTCAATTTTTAATTCCTAATTAGGTCTTCTGGCCACGTTCGTTTAAGTCTACGTTCGACAAGCGGAGGGCGGTACACGGAATTGATGTTGGGACTGGTGTGTGCTGCATTTAGTTGTTTTGCTTTAGTTGTATTTAGTTGTATTCCAAGATCGGTGTGGAGGGTTAGGTTGTATACATACCATGGAGCTCCAGTGGAGCTCCAGCGGAGTGTTTTGGACTGCAAAGTTTGAAGTATTTTGGTATTTGATGGTTTGCTGCATCCCCATAGTTCAATGCCATAAGTCCATATGGGCTTGAGAATTATCTTGTATATGCTAAGTTTGTTTTCCAATGACAATTTTGATCGTTTACCTATCAGCCAATTCATCTGTCTCACTTCTAGGTTTAGTTGGGTTTCTTTGGCTTTCATATGTTCCTTCCAGTTTAGTTTTTGGTCGAGGTGTAGCCCTAAGTATTTGACTACAGGTTTTATTGGAATGGGTGAGTTATTAATCATCACTTGTGGGCATACAACTTTTCTTGCAGTAAAGGTTATCTATGTAGATTTTTTCGTTGTTTACCTTAATTTTTCAATTTTTTAACCACTTTTGGAGTCTCTGCAGGCAGCTTTGTAGTTTTTCCGAAGCATGAATAGGGTCTACATCAGAAGTCAGGATTGCCGTATCGTCAGCGAATGTGGCCATAGTGATATCATTGTTTACAGGTATGTCCGCAGTAAAGACTAGGTAGAGGAACGGTCCAAGGACGCTACCTTGGGGGACACCAGAGCATACCGGATAAAGGTTAGATAGAAAGGCATTGACTTTAACTTGGAAGTAACGTTCATGGATGTAGGATTTGAGGATGAGGTATATTTGGCTGGGCAATGATCGTTTTAATTTGTATAAAAGACCTTCGTGCCAAACTTTGTCGAAGGCCTGTTGGACGTCAAGAAAGACTGAGGCACAATATTTCTTGTCTTCTAGGTTGTCTTTAATTGTATTGACTATTCTATGACATTGCTGAATAGTGGAGTACTTTTGTCGAAAACCATATTGATGCTCAGGGATTAGTTCATCAATGGGTGTGCTTTCATGTATTCTATGGAGAAGTAGTTTTTCAAAGATTTTAGATGCTGTTAGCAGAAGACTTATTGACCGGTACGAGGTTGGTTCTGTAGGTGGTTTTCCCGGCTTTACTATCATTATAATCTGTGCATATTTCCATTGGATTGGGAAGTAGCATAGACGCAGTATACTGTTATAAATTGTGGTTAGAAGAACTACTGCTTTTTTGGGTAGATGTTTCAGAACTTCTCTGATTATTAGGTCGTAACCTGGTGCCTTGAATGGTTTAATTTGTCGAATTTCTTTCAGAACCTCTGCAGGTGTGAATGGGTTGAATGGCAAGCATAACTGATAGGCTGCACTGAGATAGTTCTCTATTTCCTCGTCTTCTATATAATTACCTGGAAGTAGAGTAAACACAGATGCTAAATGTTTGGCTAGTACTTCAGCCTTTTCTTCGTCAGACTGGGCCCAGTTTCGATCCAGTTTTCTTAGAGAGGGGATAGGAACTGTTGGTCGTTGAAGCTTTTTGGCCACTTTCCAGAGCGAGAGGTCCGAAGGCGTGAGATTACTTAAGTAGAGGTTGAAAGTGTCGTTCCAGTTCTGCTGTAGGGCCCTTCTCAGTTTATAAGTTAGTCTATTGAGGCGAGTCTTATCGAGTGGATTTATGGATCGGTGCCACTTGCTTCGTGCTCTTCTCTTTACGATGACCATTTCTTTTATGTACAAGGGTATATCAGTGTTGTGTGTGGTTTTGGTGGTCGAGGGCGTGGATTTCCAGGCTGCATCTTGAATGATTGTTGTGAAATGTTAGATTACTTCTTCTATTTCAGTCGGTTCCTTAATCCGATAGTTTAGTTGAATGTTGGTATTTACCAAGTATTGGAATTGTTCCCAGTCAGTTCTTCTTGTGCACAGAGTCAAGAGTGGTTCTTTTGATATTGCGTGCTTACTTAGCGTTATTATAATAGCGCTATGATCAGAGCTCAAATCCAGACAAGATTCTATTTTATAGTAAATGTTAGAGATACCTTTGGTTATCGCAAAGTCAAGTAGATCTGGAAGTTTGTTCCTATCGGTAGGCCAATACGTGGGGTGCCCGGTAGATAACTGTCTTAAATTATTTTGTTGTATTGAATCAAGTAAGTTGCGCCCTTTTGTCGTTATTAAACTAGACCCTCAGGACGTATGCTTTGCATTCCAATCTCTAGCAACTAAGAATCGTGATCCAAGTGTCTGTAAGAGGTCGTTATATTCTTGAGTGGAGATTTGGTATCGCGGGGGGAATAGATGGCAGCTACTACAAGGGGCCAGGAAAGAGTTTCTAGGTTTAGTAAGGTACCTTGTATTTTGGGTGTGATATAGGGTTGAAGAACGTGATGTTTCAAAGTTGATTTTATGAGAATTGCTGAACCTGCGTGGGCAGTGCCATCTGGATGATGTGCAAAATATGTCGAGAAGTAAGGGATTTTGATTACTGTGCGATCAGTTGAGTGACTTGCAGAAATTAAAAGGATATTAATTTTATTATAATTAAGGAATGATGTTATTTCTGGAATATGATTAGTTATGCCGTTGGCGTTCCAAGCGGCGATGAGTGTTGAGGATGCCATTAGTGATTTATTTTTGATATGACGGTAGATAACATATTGAAGATCATAGAATTTTGGTGAAGGAGTTGATTGAAGATGTCTTTAAATTCACTGCGGAAATTTGACATGTAAGTTGTAATATCTTGATTAACATTGAGTGAATTCACATTGCCTGAAGCTATTTGTGCATAGGTCGTCTCGTTTTGAAGATTTTGTAAATTTCTGATGATTGGGGAGGTTATGGGTGGAGCGTATGTTTGTTTTTGGGAAGTGGTCTTAAGTGAGATGTTGTTGTTATTATTTCTTGTATTTAATAGCTCTTGATATACATTGCATCCTTTATAATTCGCAGAGGGCTATCGCCACATAAAGCACATACTGCTGGGGTGGCTCTTGATTTTGTACATGATTTAGAGTCATGCATTTTACGCAGTTGTAAGGTTTCGTGCAGTAGGCTTTTGAATGTCCATACGCTTGACACCGCATGCATTGTATTTTAGTATTTTTATGCTTTGGGGGTCGACTTTGATTTTTATGTTGTTGATATACTCGATGTGGTAAATTTCTTTATTGTTATTTTGTGGCTCAAAGTCCACGAAGAAGAGTGGCAGGTGTTCTTTTGTTACTCTATATCTAACATTGATTGCGTTTCTCACTTTGTGTCCCGTTTTGGCTAATTCTTCTTGGATCATATTTACTTCTGTTGTGTGGTGTAAGCCTCTTATTACGATTCTGTATGCCCTGTCTTGCTTTAATTGGTACATATGATGTATAATATTTTCATCTTTCATGTACTGTACAAGTTTCCTATAGGTGCTAGCTTCGTGAACATTGATTTTAACGGTATTATTTGGAAGGGATTTAGTGTGATAGGTTTCGTCGACAGCTACAACCGCAAAGCTGTCAGTCATCTTTTTGTAATCTGCAACTCCGTATACATAGATAAGGGGAGGTCTGGCTGTTTGTTTTGTTATTAGAGTTGTCACTTGTTGTTGGGTTATCGTCAGTTTGAAGTTGCGATAATGTTTGAAACCTATTTGATGTTTGGGTTTGGGGCTCAATTTCTAACTGTGTTTGAATTTTAGTTCGTTTTCTCTTATGAGTGATTACTTGCCAATCATGAGTTTTTCCATTGTTTTCATTTGTGCTCTCATGTATCATTGTGTCATCTTCATCGGTTGTGTCGTCTTCATTGTTTCCGATTACACCACATCGATAAGGTGTAGAATATGTATTAGTGGAGGTTGATGATGGGGCTAATGTCTGGGTGTAATTTGAATTAGGTAGCAAGGTTGGTAGCGGTGGAAATTGGTTTGTGGGGAGATGGTTTTGGAGAAAGTGTTGCGGGTAATCGTTTTGTGGTATGTAATTCAGTTGTTGCGAATACGGTGCTTGCACTGCCATGTTTGTTGATAATACATTGTTCATAGTAGTTGTTGTAAAACCGGGCCCGTTCCCGGTTGGGAATATTTAGTAAGTTACAGGTAAATTATTCCTGTTGCGGATTTGTTTTTAATTAGAATAAAAACGCCTACCTGTTCCATTGTTGTACGAATACAAAAGTCTTTTTAAATTTACAGCACAGTCCTGCTAGTTTATAAAACACTTTAACGATACGATAGTATACAAAGCTTATAGGTCAACGTTTGCGCTGTGATAACGGAGCACACGCGTAGCGTCCGCACCGCTTCACTTGCTTGGACCGACTCAATAGAAAACATAAGAATATAAAGTGGGATAGGCCATGGAAAAACGTGAAATTAAGAATAGACGATTGTCGCGATTGAAATGCGAAAAGCAAACAAAGTTGTAGGGACCTTGATGAAATAGATAATCACAAAAACAATGTTATATCCTTCTTGTAAGATTTTACATTTTGCATACCAATCGGTGGCTTTAGTAGAACGAGGCGACATTATTTATGCTTAAGAACGTATTGCTTTTATTGCAAAAATACTTTGTAAAACGAATAATTTTATGCGCAGAAAATTGTCCACCATCCTTTTTATTCGCGTGATCCGATATCACCCCATATCCACATATAGGACACATTAAAAAATATATAATTTAGTCAAATCTTCAAATTGTGACAGAAAGCTTCTGAAAATTAAAGAAACCCTTGTCTATGACAAGGAACAAATCCTTAATCATTATAGTGCTCATGTTAAGCATTTTTGTCACAAGACGACGAACTTTCACTTTATTTTCAGCAGTTTTCCTTGCATCATATCTATAATAAGAAAAAACGACGGAATGATTGACGAACGATTCCATACATAAGAATTTTAATATGTCGCAGTAATTCCTCTCTGATCGAGTCCTTTACAATCAGCGACCCAAAATTTATTCACCGATGCAAATAAGTGCACGACCCAGCGGATCCGTGTGCAAATGGAAAATAAACTGCAACAGCGCACCCGCCTCGCGAATGCAAACGATAGGTCTGTTGAATCGCACGGTATTAAGTTTTAAAAGCAAGCCCGGGGTTACTCGAACGGGATAATTTAATGAGCACTCGAATTTCAGCGACACGGACGAGACACTCCAGAACGCTTGCCGACACAGCGTGCAGGCTAGGCGGTTGGAGCTGCATTCGAAACAACGCGATAAGCCGGAAGCGGCTGCATAAATTACTCCAAATGAGATAAGGCAGCGGCGAACAATCAGCTAAAAAACACAATGGATGCGAGCAAGCTAACTTTCGAACAGTTCCGTTTTGATATAATGGGTGTGAGTATGCAAGTTTGACAAACTCTAGATGACACTCATTTTACATTTGTAGTGCAGCTGGTAATTATATCTAATAAGCTAGGGATGTACAGATTATCCAATTTAAAGTTTGGTTCATTTTCCATTTATTTTATCGCTTGGTGCCTAGTTCAGTTCGAAGAAGATCGGCTGATGTCTTTTTTCCAAGAAGACATCGTGAGAATTGACAGAACAAGATGTACAAGATCACCATTGTAACAAAATAATGCGTGTTTGGTGTTGAATAGAGAGAGTTATTCACTAGTAGTGGCCCTAGAAGGGTAATACTACTACTACTGGTACCTACTATCAATAACTGTAACGTTCAGCAAAAACAGTTTGCGAGAAAACGTCCAAACGTTAAATATGAATGGTCCTTCAACACGATGAAACGGCCCTCTTTGAAAATTCCTCCAAAATTCTTATCCAAAAGCTCGGTTAAAAAATGGTGTAGTCTAATAATCCCTTTTTTAACTCACTTAGTAAAAAAATTGCAAAATAGCTCAGTGATCGATTAGATCAATGACATGGCATTTTGTCTACTTGGAATTAAGAAATCACCCTTGATCGTTAGTAAAAAGAAAAACCTACATCCCAGTCTTTATTGTGAAATGAAGCGGCTTTACTGTTTATAAAAAATGGGATACATTTATTTCCCAGCCACAAGGTAAATTTTTGAATTGCTTTGGATTGCTCCCAGCCAAATGGTAGATTTATCTGGTTGAAGAAGTGTATTAAACTACTCTTGAAATGTAATTTGTACAGCAAAATGTAATAAAAAATCAGTAACGCACCATAAGAGACTTGAAAGGACCGTGGCTATAATCTTTCTCCATCCACTTCTGTTCTTTGCCAAAATTTTCCATCCATCTGCAACATTAATTTATGATAGACTTTGCGTCATGTTTTTGGAGTTCCTCCTCTTCCGGAGGATCGTCTTGGGATTCTTTGCTAATCCATCCTCGATACATAACCTAACCACCGAAGCCTTCCTTGTTGGATGATCTTGGTAACGGGTGTATCTTCATAAATTGCATAAATTTCCTTATTTCCTTCTTCTCCACACATCTTCCTTCACATCTCCATAAATATTTCAAAGTATTTTTTGCTCAAATTTAGCTAGCTTGTTCTCGCTTGTCTTTGTAATTACCTTTAGTAACTGCCGGTTTTATTATTGTTTTATTTAATGTTTTATAAATGAGTCTATTTGCTTTTTGTTTAGCACTGAACTTAACATCGCACTCCTATCGTTATTATTTCCTTCTCCGCTGCTGGTTGTTTCTGCTCCTGAATAGGAGAAGGTTGACACTATTTCAAACTCATACTGTCTTTTTTCTTTACATTTGACAATCAATGATTTTTAGTGTTGAAGATCGCATTTTGCAAGTTGTCCATATCTGTGTCAAAAGTTCTTACAATAGTTCTGCTTCAGTTTCATCAGTTCCAAGGCTTTTATTATTTTTAAGTTTCTTTATTATTTCTTTAAGTTCTTCTATTGCAAATTTATTATTCCTATTTCCTGGACTCTTCCAGCTGTTCTACTTTTTCTGTTTTGATAGTGCTGTCTCTATTTCTGTATTATATGCTTCTCCCTTGCTATTACGTCTTCTTTCTTGTTTTTAAAAATAATCTATCCAGATTGGTAATTTTTTATTGGCTTTTATTTTCTTATAGAACATTCTCATATTTTATTATTGTAATTCTCTCTTATATTTTCTATTAATTTGTTAAACAAGTTTCTTTCTTCTCTGGCTTTTATAAGTTGTTTTAACTCTCTTCTCTTGTTCTTGAAATATTCTGTTTTATTTTTTTCTCTTCCCTCTTCTTCAACAAATCAGATATTTCTGACGACTCTTTTACCAGTGTTCTGATTGCTGCCAAACTTAATCCATTTTTTTTATTTGCACATTTTCTTGTTTTGTCTTAAATTTACAGTTTCTTTTTCTGTTAAATAACTTTCCATTACTGTTCTTGAACCCTTTAATTTCTTCATTGCTTTTATAACTTCTATTTTATCCTTTAAGCTTCTCATTTTTGTTATCCCTTTCTACTTTAAAAGCTTTCTGTATGCTTGTTTCAATTTTAGCTTATTCTCCTTTCACTTCTTTTTCTTGGCTGTGTAATCCTTTTGTTATTATATTAGTATCTTTCTCTTGATTATCCGGTTTATTCCCAATTCTTTATTTAAATTTATACTTTCAATTGTTTTTCTTTTTCCTCAACTCTCTTTGCACCTTTCTAAATTCTTGCGAATAAAATAGTTGCGACTCCTTTACACGAGATTTTGTTGACTATGTTGTTTATGGTACCTTGACTATCTTTTAAATTGTTATTTTTTCCAATTCCTATTTCCAAAATTTTGTCTATAGGCCTCTTTCTTTTTATAAACTTCTTTATATTTGAGACAATGTTTGTTATTTGTCTTCTTTGATTATTTTAGTTTCCGAGAAAGAAATTTATATCTGCACTTTTGAGGGCAAAAAGTTTTAGTTTCAATGTTTTAGTTATAATTGATTCAATTGATGATGGTTCTCAAGTAATGTTGGAAATAATCTAAATTTAAAAACCGAAAACACGTGTTCACTTGATCGCACCACCTTACTGCTATTTCTGTAACGTTACTCTTGCACCACATACGTCTCCACCAGTGTTGCCACGAGATGGATATAAACTCTGAGAATTTTAAGTCGCGAGTTGTTTGTTTCTGTTTGAACTACAGTGCGTCGTTGAGAAAAGAGGCCATTTTGACACTATTGATGAAAATTCGTATTTTTTGTTAATTTATTTGAAATCAAAGAATTGCAAAAAGCCTTTGATGATCTTCATCGTATCATGTAATGTTGAATTATATCCAGGATTATGCAATTGACGTTAGACAAAAACGTGCGTGCATTTTTAGGGATTTAATGAATTTTTTTTTGTGTTTATTATGCAATCTGTTACAAAATTAACAATAAGCATTTATGTGGATTGACAACGTTAACTTGAAAAGAGATATGCTCCAATGAACAATAATCTCTATATGTAAATTAATTTAAATTGGTTTGTAAACTTAACTAAACTCTAAAATAGGATATTTATCGGTCATGAACTAAATCGAGTGGCGTTTTACGCTTAAGTCTCTTTGTCTGTTCACTGTTATCAAGCAAATTTACTGCCAGTACATTTGGATGATTTTCCAATCGTTGAATGTATTTAACACTGCACTGCACAATCGTTTCACTTACTGTCAGCACTTGCAGATCATTGTAGATGTCTTTATTTGTTACAAACCATGGGGCGTCTACAAGAGCACGCAGCACTTTAGACTGGAATCTCTCGATGATGGCGATGTTCGATTTCGATGCTGTTCCCCAAAGCTGTAGCCCATATGTCCATACTGGCCTGACGATGACATTGTATGCAAGTAATTTGTTTTGAAGTGTAAGTTGAGACTGTCATCCCAGCAGCCAATAATGGTTTCGGAATTTAGTACCTAGTTGTTTGCGTTTTTTCCAAATATGTGTACGCCAGGTCAATCCCTTGTCTAAGTGTATACCGAGGTATTTTACACTGTCTGCGGTAGGTATAAACTGATTTCCTATCATTACTTGTGGTGAATCGCCTCAGCATTTAGTGAAGACAATGTGGTTGGACTTAGCCTCGTTTATTTTAATCCTCCACTTTCATTTCATTAATACTGTTTTGTAGTATGTTGCTTGCTTCAATTGGACAATTGTACAGCTAATATGGCAGTATCGTCTGCGAATGTGGTTGTGAGCGCTTTGTTATTGGTTAGAAGATCAGCAGTGAATAAGAGGTACACTAAAGGACCCAGTATACTACCTTGTGGTACGCCAGACGTTATTGGGTGCAGTGTTGTTATTTCACTTTCATATCTCACTCGGAAGTACCTCTCAGTTAGATATGATTTAAGGAGGATGTAGAATTTTTCTGGAAGTATCTTTCTGAGCTTATAGAGAAGTCCCTGGTGCCATACCCGATCGAAAGCCTGGCTAAAGTCCAAGAATACTGCGGCGCAATAATTTTTATTTTCAAACGTCTTATTAATGGTATCGACTACACGATGCACCTTTTCAATTGTAGAATGTTGCTGTCTAAACCCGAATTGGTGATCAGGTATCAGGTTTCTCTCTGCGACTATCTTATTTAACCTTTTGGCTACAGCTTTTCAACAATTTTAGATAAGACTGGCAGCAAACTAATCGGCCTATAAGGTGAAGGCTCCTGTGGTGGTTTGCCGGGTTTTTTAATTAATATTATTTCTGCTGTCTTCCATTGGGCTGGGAAATGTTGTAGTCTGAAAACAGCGTTTATGAGCTGTGTTAGCATAATTATACCCTTGCGAGGAAGTTCCTTAATTAATTTACCGGGGGCCTTCTTAGAATTCAGATCGTGCAGAATTACATCCTTTACTTCTTTTCGTGTTGCTAAAGGTACAGGTTCGCTATGTCGTTCAGGCTCTTCTAGGAATCTTTGAATTTCGTTACCATCGACATCGTCAATCTTTGGTAATGGTTTAAATACGTTTTCTAGATACCCGACAAAAGTTTCAGCCTTTTTCTTGTCTGTTTTCGCCCAGCCGTTGTTTGGTATTCTGATGGGTGGTATATGTTCTCTTGGTTGTTTTAATTTTTTGTTGCTTTCCACAAATATTCAGTGTCAACTGTTGGTGTTAGCCTTTCCAAGTATTCTTGGAATGATCTGTTCTTGAGTTCTTTTAACAACTCCTTCAATTGTCTTGCAGCACGATTAAAATTTGTTTTATCTTGTGAGTGTCTTGATAATTGCCAAATCTGTCGAAGTCGTCTTTTTCTAGTATTTTTGGGGATGTGTATTGGACAATCAACTGTTTTTGATTTAGATTTATTTTGCACCGGTGTTGCTTCCCATGTAGATTCTTGTATTAGAGAGGTAAAGTTTTGTACTTCTGTTTCCAACTCTTCTGTTGTTTTGAGCGAGACTCTTAGGTTTGTTTTGTCGTTAATTAGTTCTTTAAAGTAACCCCAATCTGTTTTACGATTGTAAAGTTGTATCTTCTGCTCTTTTCTTTTATACCTGAATAGATGGTTGCAACCACTGGAGAGTGATCAGATACTAAGTCATCACTTGGTTCAATGTCTAGGGATCCTGGAGTAAACCCTTTAGTGACAAAGAAGTCCAGGCAATCTGGTAGTTTGTTGGGGTCCGTCGGCCAATATGTTGGTTTATACGAGGAAAGATGGTTCAGATGGAGTTCGTTAATTACTGCGTGTAGTATTTTACCTTCCGGGGCTGATAGTCTGGATCCCAGCTGACATGCTTCGCATTATAGTCACCACCCCTAGAAATCTATGTCCGAGCTGAGTGAAGTAATTTATAAAGATTTGTTTATCTGCAGGGTAGTTTGGAGGGCAATAGGCTGCAGATACGGTTATAGGACCGTGCCAGTCTTCTAAAACAATGCTTGCTGCCTGGAGACACGCTTCTTCGATTTTGTCTAACACATGGTGTTTTATACCGTTTCTTATGATAATTGCTGCACCCGCACTGGCTCGTCGTTCTGTATCCGGGTGTGCTGCATTTATATTATATAGGTGGAATTTTAAAACTGGTATTTGTTGTTAATGTGATTCCGATATAAGCAAAATATCGATCTTATTGAAAGTTAAGAATAATTCTACTTCATGTTTGTGGTTCGTGATGCCATTAGCGTTCCACAGAGCAATTTTGAATAATTGAGCCATTATTTTTGGATTTGGGAGCATGCTTCATCTCCTCTCGGAGCTGTCTGATTTCTTGTGTTAGTTGTAGTAAAGATTGTTGTTTTTTTTTGCTGCTGTAGATGTATATTTTGTTGCAGTAGGTACGCATTTTGTTGTTGTAAAGGGTTATAATATTATTATCCGGGTTTTGTTGGCAAAATTCCGGATATTGGTTTTTTTTGTAACTGCTTGATCAGCATACTGACACTTGGTTTGGTTTGTGGGGTTTGTATATTTTGTGGAGCCATTATTTCTGAATTGGTGGTGGTGGCGGTAACACACTTTGTGTATTTGCTCGATTTAGTGCTATTCCATTTCGTGTTGGAAATCTTTTGTTTATTATTTCTAAATTACTTCGCATCCTTTGAAATTTGGGGTGTGCTCCTTTACAAAGCGCGCATTTTGCAGGTTTTTGCCTTCTTTTGTTGCATGTCCGATAATCATGTTTCCTCACATTTGACGCAACGAAATTCACACTGATTTCTGGTATGGCCATATGCCTGACATCTTTTGCATTGAACGATGGTTTGTTTTTGTTTGGGGTTTCAAAACGCACAACTGCATTTAATAAGTTTTTATTTTGTAGATTTCACCATTATTCACTTTTTCTCGATATCTATGAAAAATAAGTTTTTGGTGTTTTTTTACTCTGTCTAAAACTGTCATTATTTGTTTGACAGTATGTCCTTGTTCTTTCAGTGCTTCTATGATTTCGTCGTGTGCTGTTTATGATGTAGGTTTCTTAACACTACTCTGTAGCACTTTTCCTCTGGTAGTTTATATGTGTGTCTACTTATGTTGTTGGCATCCAGCACAGTTTTGAGATTTTGTAATTTTCAATTGTATCTGTTTGTATTTTCATTTTGTCATCCGATAAAAGTTGATATGAAAACTTAGTGGTAGCCGTTTTAACTATTTCTAACAAATTTTGAACGTTTTGTTTACTCCATATAAAATAAATGGTGGTATTTTTGAATTTTACTTTATTGCCTTGTATATTTGTTTCAAGGTCTTTGTTTTTTCTGTTAGATCGCTAGTGGTTGGAACGGGTTTTTGTTTGTATACTACCTGTATTTGTGTTTTGTTTACCCCCGCGGTTTTCATTTTGCGGACTGTCTTTATTCCTTTTGCGTTTCGTACGTCGAGATTCTATCTTTTGAAAATCGTTTGGTTCAAAAGGTTCATCCTCTGAATCGTCGCATGTATTTTTACTGTTTTGTGGTGTTGGTGTGTTATTTTGATTGTTTACTACTTGAGACCGAAATATTTGTAAGCTCGGGTAGAATGCTGGTTTTGTTGTTATTGTGTTGGAATTTTTAGTGTTTTGTATTGCTTGACTGTATGTCAGTGATTTTGGTTGACTATTATACTGTGGAAGTGGCAAACCTTGTAAATACTGTTGGGGCTGTTGAGGATAATACATATTTTGCTTTACAGGAGCAATGTAATAAGGCGCCTGTTGTAATTGTGATGTAAGCATATTTTGGTCATAATTTGTTGCATTTGTTGATGGCTGTAGTTGCTGGAAGTATTGCACGCTAGCGGCACTCGGCGCGTAGGCCATCGTTCGTACGCGCAGCACGCATTTACGACGTGGCGCTCACTTCGAAAACTTCGATGTCGCGGTCACGCTTATCACTGCACTTGATACTGTTAATCTTTTATAGAAGAGCGCACAACCTTACGCTTTGAGACCAAAACCACAACTTGATTGTCTCGATAATGCCATCTAAAAGAGAATGACCCGGAAGTCACCCACTTGCATCGCCTGAATTCACAGAACATCAGCGGCTGCCACCATGTAGTTGAAACAATTTATTTGACAAACAAAAATCGATATCAAAAATGTAGGCCTGACCTTACACATCAGGTAGATTTCTGAGCTTCGGGCACTTATACGTCGGACCACGGCACACGTCCGCCTGCATTTAATGAAATAAATATAATATTTGATACATGGTTAGATGCTGGCTGGTTGCGTATTTTGCGAATTATTTGCTGCAACAATAAAACAAAGATTTCGTAACTTAATGTATTCGACAGGTATTGTGGTGGACACTCGAATTCTGAATAACCAATGTTTTCCTTGATTGTGCCACACACTTCAAATAAAATTATCGGCAGCAATCTAGCCACGAGTTGTTGTTTAGAGAATGACATAATATACCTTTTAATGTGTTATGTTAACGTTTGGTCACTCAGTTATTTTGAAGATGTAAAGACGTTCTTCGGGTCGCAAAAAGCCATATAAGGAATTAGGTACCATAATATAATGTTATACAAATCGTATCAGCTTGTACATTCTCAATTGGCCACGCCTCTAACCATCTGGTGAATCAGTCTGCTATTATTAGTAGACAACAAAAATGGCGATACATTGTAATTTGAACTGATTATGTCAACATGCACATAGTCGAAACAATTTTTGGATTCGCTAATACGGAACCAATTATGTGACTGCGTTTCAACTTACTCATATTTAAAGCAATTTCAAATGCCGCGTGTGATATTCATCTGTATGAAACGATTAATAGTTAAATTGGTGAAAGGCATAGTACCAGGATGTGCACTGTTAAGAATAATTTTCTTTGCAAGTCTTTAGACGAATCCTGTCTCTCAAAATATACTGATTTTCTACAGTAAATTATTTTACATTTAAAAGAAACTTGATGCAATTCTGCATATGAGGCATCTATCTTGAGAATGATCAGAGGTTCTCTTTTCCAATGCATAAGCAGCGTGGCGTCCATCATGAAAAATCTGTACTCCTTGAAGAGTTTTTTCGCTGAGTGTCTAACCATTACAAACGAAATTCTAAATTTTGGTCTAACTATTGAATAACTTGTTGCACAATTGCTGAATTTGTGCGCACTTTTAAATGAATTGTTAATTAGAGTTCACTATGCCTACGCAAAAAAAATCGCTTGAGTTCTTTGGTAGTATTCAGAAGTTTAAATCGTTCTATTAATTCATTTTGCCCTTAAGTAGGCTAATGCCTTTTGTTATAACTAAGTATCTATAAAAATTCATATTTGGTGGACGAAACACTTTGCCCATAGTAGCAATTTGTTTAGTCGAGTAAAAAGTCGTTTATACAGCTTTGTATGCACTTTTGTTTATCAAAAATATCAGTATGTTGTATGGATATTTTTAGTAATTTTATTCATTAAACCTCAGCCCAAAGACCGTGAATAAGAATTTAAATATGTCAAAAGGTATGGGGGTTTTCGGTACGTCAAATTCATGAACTAAAACTTGCTGGTAAGCTTGCTTCGTGTCGATTTTCAAAGAAATAGATTTTTTATTTAAAAATACTGTGCAGTCTGCTAGAGAAACAAATGGATAATAATTTCGAATCGTCACTTTGTTTATGGTCTTCGGTCATTATTTTTTTAGATGTTTAATAAAATAGACTCCCGCAACTGTTGTTCGATGCACGACAAAATCCCTATTGGATCACAAATTTAAATTTGGCCTTGGCGGCTTTGAGCTTGTCTGGCGGTAAACGTAGAATCTTTGAATCGAAAGACCTTTGGTGTCGATATAATGCTTGACTTAAGTTTTGCTATTACAAATGGAGATGTTTGATCACAATAGCCTAGGAAACTGAAAAAGAAAGCACATGTATCAATTTTTGTCCTATATTTGTAATAAATTAACTTTAGTAGGGTTTAATACAGTTTCTTGGGCAATTGAACGACTAGTACTAGTAAACCGTAATGTATAAAAAAATCTCGACTTATGATTGGAAAAATTTAGGTTTAACAATTGTTTAGTTTTTAGTTCTCGTGCTATTAGTAGTCTAAAAAGGCATTTCGTCCAGTTTCCAATTGCTAAAATTTTCTATCCCAACAAAGGAGACTTTCGCCCCATTGTAGATAAATAATCATGATAAATAAATTTTCAGCTTTTGAGCTTAGTACCTTACTTCTCGAATTGCTGATGATAGTGACATAAGATCCTGAGGCGTGGTACAACTGAATGCAATTAATTAGCGAAGGGGATTAGAAAGCGACTACATATTGTACGATTTCGTAAACCAGTTGTTAAGATAATTAATCTGTCTTAATAGACTTTCGAAAGTTATGGTCAAATTGTTCCTAGATAGTGCTGGAGATGCTTTTATAAAACTGTTAGTGGCACAGAAAGTTATAAATGGTTTTTGCAGCTCCTAAATCTAAACTGTCATTTGCTGGGGCTTATTAAATGAATCCGATGATATTGATAAAATAAATATAAAGCATTTTACAAGACACATTTTTTAATGTCTCAATTTTTTGCTTTCTGAACGACTGGCCAAGATATTACAGACTTTAGGAATGGTAGGATCATAATCCCACCAATTTTAAGCTATAACTTCAATTAGACAAACCAAAATAGTTCGTAGTCTTTATAGAAAACTAGCACTTTAAGCTAGATGTGAGTCACTTTGGGATCTTATTCTGGATTAATTATTGCTGTTGTTGTTGTCGGATTCTCTTTGGATCATGTCGGAGTCGCCAGTATGTAACGCATTTGAGTCTAAAGAACAAATTTCAGAATTAACTAATCACAGTAATTTAGTAATGTTACTACTAATCCAAAACTAAAAAACTAAAAATCATGTTCTCTTGACCACTGGCTGCTATTTGTAGTGTAAGGTCAGCCTTGCACCACATATTAGAAATAATTTTTCTACAAAAGGCAAATCTCATTAATTTAAATAATGTCGTTTCTCGGCATAATAACTTAAGTCACTAATACTTAAGCTATATTACAGTTATTTACAAAGTGGTTAAGCAACCCCCACGACAGTAGAACGAGACATCGCTAAATTCCTGGTGTACAGATTCTTCCTTGTTGCGCTGTTCCTGTGGCATTATTGGAAACCAGTAAAGCAGTTAATAAAATATGTAAAACAAAATGGAAATTGTACGTAGAGAAATGTGAGCGATCTGTTGTGGACATAAAAAAGAAAAAGGTAAACCCAGGACAAATACCTGGAAATTGTAGGATATTGTTGGATAGTCTAATACTACCAGCCATTGCCATTTTGAAGTTTTAGAAAAAATTTTTCGATTTGTACTCCATATATTATGTAAAGATTGTGTTCAAAGTCAACTCGTAATTTGTTGTTAGCTATTTTCTTTGCTCCATAAAGGCACCTTCTTAAAAAAATTTGTTACATGTGATGAAATGTTGATCTATTTGAATAATCCTGGTTTTGAAAAGACGTAGAAATCGAAGATAGTTACTATATTCTTATATTCTATAATGTACAGTAGAATTACAGTTTATTTTCTACGAACTGGTTCTAGACGGTTGAACTATAAGTGTTAAAGTATATTCTAAAAATATTGCACAAATTTATGTTGTATTACGTAATAATGATTCAACATTAATCAATTATAAGCCAGATTTCCACCAAAATAATACATGCCTCTATACTGCAAGGAAACAGACAAACTTAACCACATTGAATTGCTACTCTATCCAGCATATAGTCCGGATGTTGCACCATCAGTCTATTACCTGTTTAGTTCCATGGAAGTGTGCCATCCCATACTTATTATGTGTAAAACAATTTACTTTTCTTATATAGAATATATTTAACTGATTCAAAAGAAAAGTATGATACCGTCGCGGGCGAAAGCATAAGCTTATCGATGGTTAGTAGTCTTAGTTTATAATTAATTGCATTTTGAATCCTAAAATAAATGTATTGAGTGTCTCTTAATGTTGTACTTTTACTTTATAATACGACATTACTAAAGAGGCTATAAAGCTTTTGATTCTGACCATTATCTAAATTAAATATGTAGCATTTAACAGGGTTTTATAGTAAATATTTTAATTTTTACTTCCACTCTCACGTTCTTCTTCATTTTTTACGTATGGATGTACATCAAAAGCGATTCAAATAATTTCTGTAATGGTTTGTTAAAAACCTTTTTCTGGTGTCTTGTTAATGACTTATAATTACTTAAACCTTTCTTACACTTACTTATAAATACTAGTCGTAGTATTAGCAGTTTTTTGACTTTTCCAAAAAGTCCTTCTGGAAGCAAGTTAACTATAATTAAACCTAGAAGCGTCTTCGCAATGGTTATAGCCAAACAAAGTTATTTTAACTCTTGTCTGTGTCAGTGACGTCCATATATGTATTGTGTTGTCAGTATTTTATGGAATGTTAGCTGGTGTTGCAATTATATGTAATATTAAATTAGATCAATTTTAAGAATAAAATTATTTTTTTCCCGAAATCCTAGCCATAAAATAAATTTTTTGGCATATACTTTGTCACTTCCGTTATATTAATAGATAAATGAACTCAATATTTGCCTGTGTGAGATCCAAATTTTTATTCGAATAAAGTAGAATAAAATAAATTTTTAGAGAAGGATCATAAAATAAAACGGATAATGGGTCCCCGTCATTTTAAGATAACATTAAAGCAAAGCAATCGTAACCACGCTTGAATTTAACTCAACAGAAACATACAAGTGAACTTAATAATGATAAAACAATTTGTTTAGAGGAACCATTTTGTGACAACAGATAATACGCATTGCAATCAAAAGATAACTCCCAAAAATGTAAAATCAAATATCATTTATAATTATAACAGCGACGTTGATATAAACGCATTAGATAATTCAAACAATCAGTGGCTATACAATATTTAGCTGCGGTGCGCTTATTATATTAACTGAGTCCTTGAATTCTGAAAAGAATCTGAAAGTCGAACTACTTCACCGAGCTAATCAGATTCAGTTGTTCCCACGTGAAAAATTTCCATGATGCGCAAAGCTATCCAGGGACATCTGGAATAAAACCCGTTACTAAGACCTGCTTCCGCACATCAAGGCAGCGAAGGCTTTGTATTCACCTGTGGTGACATGGTAAAAAATTCTATAAAATGTTAGAAAACAAGATGCATTCTGCTGCCAAACCCAGTGCAGAACACTAGTCTGAGCCCCGATGAGACATATTTCTTCCAATCTGTCCCCATCAAAATTTCAAAGAGCACCTTCAAAGTCTGCACTCCTTAACATGTTGAATATTTCTCCATTCTTGCATCGTCTTCTTGACGAGCAGACCTATGATTCTGACACCTTTTTTGCTTGCAAAAATCTGAAAGAGCAGTTCTTGGCTGGTGTGTACAATCTAGCAGCTGTAAGCTTGTTGACTGGATATTCTACAATTGTTTCTGCTCCTTACAGCGATACCAACAGCTTCAAGAACTTATTGGCTATCGTTAAAGTTACAGATCTGAAATTGAAGGGCCCGAGTAAGTTTTTTGCAGCTACTTATGCTTCTGTTGCTGTAGCTGTGATTGGTGCTGAGTAGCGTATATACCATAAGCGACATATAATTTTGAGAGAAATTTGTTTCAATAGTTTACGTAACTAGTTTTCGATAAAGTCTACGTAAGATTGAGGAGCTAAACTTTTAACAAAAAAACCAAATTCGATTATACTTCAATAAGTAGTCCTGTTTATGCATTGTTGCTAATCTCAAATATCTGCAAGAATTGAGAGAAATAATAAACTTCTCCAAAAATATCATCATATATACGTTGAACACTGGGCCATAATACAATCTCTACAGAACAGCCGCGTAGATTACAGATACACGGAATTAATAAAATATATATACAAACGCTACCTGTACAATCAAATTGCAAAGTACTACCAATCCGATAAATGTAGAACGAGGAGTAAGACAGGGAGACACTATCTCTCCAAAATTATTTACCCTATGTTTAGAAGATGTGTTTAAAAATGCGCTTGGGAAAATAAAGGAATAAGAGTAGATGGGAAAAGATTGAACCATCTACGATTTGCTGATGACGTCGTGCTCATATCGGACAATGTAGAAGAATTAGAAGAAATGATAACAGACCTAAACGAAAAGGCCAAAGACATAGGATTAAAAATGAACAAAGGAAAACTAAAATAATGATAAACGATCTAGTAGATGAGATAGTTGATATACAGATTGACGGGGAAACTTTAGAACAAGCAGGAAGTTATATATACCTTGGACAATACATCTCACTACAATTCGGATAATCTCCAAAAGAAATAAAAGGCAATAAACACCTTAGTGTTGTGCCCATGCATCGGTAGATGGAAGAAATATTTAAATATTTGCTTCAAAACACTAAAGACTAAGTTTACAACCAGAATATACTTTTACGTATCTACAGAGACATGGACGTTAACGATAAAAATATGCAAAAACTGAGGGTAGCGAGAGAGGAATGGAGCGGGCAATGCTGGGAATCAGTCTAAGAGATAGGATGACAATATATGGATTCGAAATAAAACAAAAGTAAAAGGTGTAATAGAACATATATTTAAAGGAAATGCAATTTGGCCAGGACATATTGCCAGACTAGAAGATGAAAGATGGACGAAGAGCATGCTGCAATGGAGACCAAGAATACTAAACTTCTTGCAGGCCCCTCAGGTGGACTGACGACATCAAAAGAGTAGCAGATTACAATTGGATAAGGCGAAAAAGGGACCAATGGAAGATGCTTGGAGAGGCCTACGTCCAACAAAGGACTGAATTGGGCAGATGATGATGATGATGATACGTACAGACACTTGACTGTAACATTTAAAGAAGAAATTACCAAAGTTGTATTTAGAAATTTTTGCCGCTTCTATTCTTTTGGTACTAGCATTTTCTGCGACGTGCTGCATAATGCGTCTTTTAAAATTAGTAGTTAGGACCTAATGAGTTTCCAACTGCTTGAAACTTAATTGTGGCCAATCTGCTTACTTAAGGGGTTACACCACTGCAATTTCCAAAAAATAAAAAAAAATTTTTTTCTGGCTTAAAGTACTCTTTATGGGCACAAAAATGATATGTTGTTAATTACTAATCGATATCTAAAGTGAAAGGGCAATGGATAAAGCAGTATACGATGCAATTCTGTCTATATATAAAGAATTAACCAGGGATGATCTTTTAAATCGCTGTTTAGGAGGAGTAATTCAGAACGCGAATGAAAGTTTTAATTCCACGATTTGGGCACTCGCTTCAAAGTCCTCGTCGAGTGAAAAAACAATTCTTCAAATTCTTCCGCTAGCGTCTTCAATGATGCCATGAGCAGTATTTTAAGAATATGGAGGGCTTAGAATTGCCCATTGCGACAATTATGCCCGGAAAAGAGACGAGCAGCACGTGAAACTGGCCAAGCGCTCTCTCACCGAATCGACAAGAAATGCTCGGCAAGAAGCACACTCGATAAGAAAAGCAGCAGATATCGATGATATGGGTGTAGAAGGATGCTATATGGGCTCGGCATCGCAGATTAGAGGTAATTTTTAGTTAAATCATCTTTAATCATGACTAAACTGTTACGAAAACTTTAAACGCGTTTTCTCAAAACTGCATTTTAAAAATCAGTGGACACTCTTGCTCCGCCAATTTTTAATAGATTCTTTTGATTGTTTTTTTATTTTATTTGTGATATAATTATCTAGCGAAATACTTAGAGTTTTCGAAATATTAATATTTACGTTTTCTGGACAACTTTGAGTAAAAAAATTTAGGCAAAATACGTATCTTTTCCTTCAAATCAATGCCATTTTGTGAAAAATGAATATTTTTCAAAACGGCTATGCATTTTGTTAGCTTTTGGCTCATAAAAACTAATTCTTTTTGGTTTTGTGTTTTAACTCAAACCTGGACTGAGTTATTGTGTCCACCGCACGACCATCGATTTACGCAGCGCCCGCTAAATCACCTATCAAGCCGCCGTTTTTACAAAAAAAATTATTTTGTAGTTTAATAGTAATAATAATGCTTTACTGTACTTTAATTTAAATAAAAATGTTTCCATTCTTCAAAAAAAAATCTTGGAAAACCGTAATTTTTTGGAGGGTCAGAGTGGTGTAACCCCTTAAGGTAATAGAGCAGGCTACAGAATTAGATCTAGAACATGTTGTAATGGCTAAACCATAAGACCAAAAGTTGCAAAAATTATTTTTGATATAAATTCAACATATTGTTCTAAAAAATATAGTAGAACTACTTGTCTACTCTTCAAATTCAATCTACAGGGTAATTGAGGAGGATTTCAAGATTTATTATTAAACGGATTATTTTTAAACGGCCATCAATTTTGTTTAGTGATCAATCAAGGTAAAGAAAACTTTAAATATATGTGCCAAAAGCTTTAAAGAAATATAATAAATAGGAACTTACAATAGACATAAATACAGCATTGTATATATCCGTAAAAACAGACTCTAACACGCTTAGAAGTAGATGAATTTCTGGGACTATAATTATCTGGAATTAATATTAATTAATCACAAAAAGGGCGCTAAGCATTTTTGCAACCAAGTGACAGTCGCTGAAACTAACAGAAGTTTTGAACAGAATCTAATAATGAAAAAAGACGACGAGAAATAGGAATATATAGTAGTACGGTTAAGAATGTTCTAAAGTATTTTGCGAAAACCTGTACCTTATCAAAATCAACAAATGAAAAATAAACGCAACGGAAACGGATGTACTAAGAACATTAGCAAAAATTTACAAAATTAATAGAATAACATGGAATATCATGGATCTATAAGAGCCTATCTTAGATATAATAAGACAAAATCAGGCTACTTGGTGCGGCAATGTGAAAAGAATAGATCAACATGAATATCAAAAAATATATTTAACTGGAACTTAGAGAAGGAAATACAAAAGATAGTCTTAGAAAAACCTGTAGGAATGGAGTAAGTAAAGCGTTGACTAAAATAAATAAATGTACAAATCGGCAACTGGAACGATCAAAAGTATTCATATAAATCGAGGGGCGTTAAATGGTCTAAAACCTCTTTTATACTGAATCATCTTTTTGTCCTAATGATACAGCCATTATAATTGAATTAAAGTCATAAGCTCTAAAACAGTATAGTGCCAATTCTTCTAATCAAGAGTACAAACAGAAAAAATTTCACTTGCATTAACTCAAAATTAAGTTACATAGTCTATCTTCATTACTTTAAAATCTTCTTTCTATCAACACTGTCACCACATACATGATTCTCTACATTTTGATAGTACTGTAAAAATTAGTAAATATTTGTAATTCATATAATAAGTAAATATTTCTTTACGACTACACTACAATTACAAAATTGGCAATAAGGCGTGCTAGTTGAAGGACGAAGCAGCTAATAGTTAAAGGTTAGTAAGATACAGAGAGACAACTTAAAGCCACCTACCGAAGTTAGGAAGCCCGATCCTGGAGCCTGGTCGATGCCCAAGAGCAGCCTGACAAAGGTAATGACGTAGTCCTTGACGAAAGCCTGGTACAGCAGGGTGTCCAACATGCTGGCGCTAAACACGCTCCCCGCGGCAAACGGCAGCCGAAACATGTACGAAATGTGCGAGCCGCGCTCTTTTTCCCTCTGAAACAACAAAACAACCCTTTTAGGGCAATCGCTCGGGCGCACGCGCGACTTCTAATTTTGTACTCCAAATAACGCAACGTAAATGAACAGAACAGTCAAGACTGAGCGTGGAATTTGGCACTACTACAACCAAATGGTAACGCAAGAACTCAACGAAACGCACGACACTTGCAGAATGCTAACTCTTACCAGGCGATTGATCCTATCATCAGATACGCGAATTTCCTGGTAATTCCAGATTCTCTAGAAAATTTATTCAGTATAGAACAGAGTCAGGTTAGGCAGTGATAATAGCAATTTCGAGCCACTATAGACGCACTCCAGAAAGAAAACTATGAAGAGGCGGATGAGACCACTAGAAGCGGATGCGGGACGGGAAGCGGAAGTAGCGGGGCGACTCACCTTCTCCATCTTGGACAAGTGCAGCGCGTATTTGTCGTGCGCCCGGAACTGCATGAACCGCATGTTGGAGGACTGCGAGAGCTCCGTGATGCTCTTGATGCTCGGGAAAAACCTGAAATTAAAGGAGTTACTGCCGGAAGGCCATTAAATTTATTAGGTTTGCTTTATAGATGTGTATTTCATAAGGGCTTATCCGCGCGGCCGGTATATCAAAGGGCTTTTGAGCTATCCGCGGGATTTAGGAACAGCGGAGCTTCCGCTAAAGTGCCATTCGATAACAATAAAAAATTGCTTGGTAAAATAAACTCTCGTATATAATCTCATTTCTAACATGTACGTAGGTACACATATTTATATCATACTTTATAAAATATATAATGCATGTATATTAAAAGAAAAAATTAATATTTTGTTAAATTCAAAAAATACGATAGAAAATTTAAAGAGTTACAGGTACCTTTAGCAAATTTATGCTTTAGCAGTCTGTTTTTCTATAATTTATTTCTTAGTAACAATAAAACTTTTTTAAAGTAATTCATTGTACAGAATTAGATGTTTTTATTTAAGACAATTTGTAATTTCTCCTAATTTTATTTTGTTTACATCTACATAAAATATAAATTTTCTGTATCTGGATTATTTAAGCTTTGTATGGTTTATCGTTAACAGTTTAATTTTTATCCCCTCTTACAGTGGTTCAGAAGTTCGATCTTGGCTAAAGTTACATGCAGCTTTTTTAACATTAAGTTCATAAAATAGAATTATTAGAGTATGCTTAGAAACTTAAACAGAGATTGAATTTTTTAATATTCAAATAAAATTTAAAATCTGAAACATGAGTGCGCATAAATTTCCGTAATTTAAAACTTTTAAATGTATTGCGGAATTTTTATACAGCAAGCAATATTTGATGCAATGCTGATAATACGAGGAGCTTTAAAAACCCTTGCCTCCTGGCTATGATAACGAAAATGACAAGTAACATGCGCATTGGATTGAAGCAACGCGCTGTTGTTGAGTTTCTGAAGGGTCCAAAACTTTTTTTTCCTAAATTCGAATTGTAAATTAGTCTACCGATCCATTGTATGAGCAGGTAGCAAGAGCGCTAAACTGACCTATGAACACGCTCAGCTATCCCCTTCCGTTTTTTTGAGCACCTGCTTCACAAATACTTGTTAGGGCACTTCTATGAGTCAATTTATATTTGCATTTTTATATATAGAGAGTTCTTCAACCCTATATCACACCCAAAATACAAGGTACATTACTAAACCTAGAAACTCTTTCCTGGCCCCTTGTAGTAGCTGCCATATATTCCCCCCACGATACCAAATCTCCACTCAAGAATATAACGACCACTTCCAGACACTTGGACCACGATTCTTAGTTGTGGGAGATTGGAATGCAAACCATACGTCCTAGGGGTCTAGATTAATAACGATAAAAGGGCGCAACTTACTTGACTCAATACAACAAAATAATTTAAGACAGTTATCTACCGGGCACCCCACGTATTGGCCTACCGATAGGAACAAACTTCCAGATCTACTTGACTTTGCGATAACCAAAGGTATCTCTAACATTTACTATAAAATAGAATCTTGTCTGGATTTGAGCTCTGATCATAGCGCTATTATAATAACGCTAAGTAAGCACAAAATATCAAAAGAACCACTCTTGACTCTGTGCACAAGAAGAACTGACTGGGAACAATTCCAAGAATTGGTAAATACCAACATTCAACTAAACTATCGGATTAAGTAATCTAACATTTCACGACAGTCATTCAAGATGCAGCCTGGAAATCCACGCCCTCGACCACCAAAACCACACACAACACTGATATACCCTACATAAAAGAAATGGTCATCGAGAAGAGAACAGCACGAAGCAAGTGGCACCGATCCATAAATTCACTCGATAAGACTCGCCTCAATAGACTAACTCATAAACTGAGAAAAGCCCTACAGCAGAACCGGAACGACACTTTCAACCTCTACTTAAGTAATCTCACGCCTTCGGACCTCTCGCTCTGGAAAGCGGCTAAAAAGCTTCAACAACCAACAGTTCCTATCCCCCCTCTAAGAAAACTGGGCCCAGTCTGACGAAGAAAAAGCTGAAGTACTAGCCAAACATTTAGCATCTATGTTTACTCCACTTCCAGGTAATAATATAGAAGACGAGGAAATAGAGAACTATCTCAGTGCAGCCTGTCAGTTATGCTTGCCAATCAACCCATTCACACCTGCAGAGGTTCTAAAGGAAATTCGACAAATTAAACCATTCAATACACCAGGTTACGACCTAATAATCGGAGAAGTTCTGAAACATCTACCTAAAAAAGCAGTAGTTCTTCTAACCACAATTTATAACAGTATACTGCGTCTATGCTACTTCCCAATCCAATGGAAGTATGCACAGATTATAATGATAGCAAAGCCGGGAAAACCACCTACAAAACCAACCTCGTACCGGCCAATAAGTCTTCTGCCAACAGCATCTAAAATCTTTGAAAAACTACTTCTCCATAGAATACATGAAAGTACACCCATTGATGAACTAATCCCTGAGCATCAATATGGTTTTCGACAAAAGTACTCCACTATTCAGCAATGTCATAGAATAGTCAATACAATTAAAGACAACCTAGAAGACAAGAAATATTGTGCCTCAGTCTTTCTTGACGCCCAACAGACCTTCGACAAAGTTTGGCACGAAGGTATTTTATACAAATTAAAACGATCATTGCCCAGCCAAATATACCTCATCCTCAAATCCTACATCCATGAACGTTACTTCCAAGTTAAAGTCAATGCCTTTCTATCTAACCTTTATCCGGTATGCTCTGGTGTCCCCCAAAGTAGCGTCCTTGGACCGTTCCTCTACCTAGTCTTTACTGCGGACATACCTGTAAACAATGATATCACTATGGCCACATTCGCTGACGATACGGCAATCCTGACTTCTGATGTAGACCCTATTCATGCTTCGGAAAAACTACAAAGCTACCTGCAGACACTCAAAACGTGGTTAAAAAAGTGGAAAATTAAGGTAAACAACGAAAAATCTACACAGATAACCTTTACTGCAAGAAAAGGTGTATGCCCACAAGTGGTGATTAATAACTCACCCATTCCAATAAAACCTGTAGTCAAATACTTAGGGCTACACCTCGACCAAAAACCAAACTGGAAGGAACATATTAAAGCCAAAAAAAAAAACAACTAAACCTGAAAGTGAGACAGATGAACTGGCTGACAGGTAAACGATCAAAATTGTCATTGGAAAACAAACTTAGCATATACAAGATAATTCTTAAGCCCATATGGACTTATGGCATTGAACTATGGGGATGCAGCAAACCATCAAATACTAAAATACTTCAAACTTTTCAGTCCAAAACACTCCGCATGATCATTGGAGCTCCATGGTATACAACCTAACCCTCCACACCGACCTTGGAATACCATTCATCAGCGAAGTAACTACCGTCCATGCAACTAAAGCAAAACAACGATTTGCAGCACACACCAGTCTCAATATCAATTTCATGTACCGCCTTCCGCTTGTCGAACGTAGACTTAAACGAACATGGCCAGAAAACCTAATTAGGAATTAAAAATTGAAGAACTGTCGCTGGATGGTATTCAATACAAGTCACAATTCCAACATAAAATTTACTAAATACTCTATGTATATTGTTGAGTAGATTGTAAATAAGCAAAAATGAAATATATATATATATATATATATATATATATATATATATATATATATATATATATCAGGGTCCATCCCAAAAGAAATGAACCTTTTCAAAAAAATAGTTTTATTGAGCAGATCGCTACAACACCTCAAAATTCTTCAAAATAGGATCCTCCTGCATCAATGCACTTTTGGAGACGGGTCTTCCAAGTCCAGAAGGCTTCCTGGTAGGCCTCCTTAGGGATGTCCTTGAGGGCTGCTGTGACATTCTCTTGGATGTCCTCAACCGAGTCCCAGTGCTTGCCCTTTAGCACTCTTTTCAACCGCGGAAACAAAAGAAGTCCGGGGAGACAAGTCCGGGCTGTAGGGAGGCTGGGGAACCACGCCGAGTTGAATCCGGCCAGGTACTTGGTCACGATGAACGCGGTGTGGCTCGGCGCGTTGTCGTGGTGCAAACTCCAGTCGTTTTGATCGCGCCCGCTTACTTGTGACCTTTCTTTGAGTCTTTTGAGGACTTCCAGGTAGAAGGCGGCATTCACTGTGCGTCCGGGTTGTACGAACTCGTAGTGCACAATCCCCTGGCGTCGAAGAAGGCGACGAGCATTGTCTTGGTCCTGGATTTGCTCATCCGAGCTTTCTTCGGCCGGGGTGACGCGGTGGTGTGCCACTCAGCGCTCTGCCTTTTGTCTCCGGATCGTACTGGAAACACCATGTTTCGTCTCCTGTTACCACTTTGTTTAAAAACTCCGGGTCATCTTCGCACATTTGCAAGAGTTCTTCACACCGAACCACCCGGAGCTGTTTTGTTCGTCAGTCAACACCCGCGGCACAAGTTTGGCGCACACCTTCCGCATCGATAAATCCTCGGAAATGACTCGATGTACTGTCGATTTCGGAATGTTTAGGCATCTGCTACTTGATAAACACTGAACCGACGATCGGCGTTCAAAAATCGCGCACTCGCTGCACGTTCTCGTCGGTTCGGGAGGTTGACGGTCGTCCAGACCGAGGTTCGTCGGCCACCTCTTCCCGGCCCTCCTTAAATGCTTTGTGCCACTTTTAACTTGCGAGTACGATAAACAATCATCCTTGAAGGCCTCCTGAAGCATTCCAAACGTTTCGGTAGCATTCTTGCCGAGTTTGAAGCAGAATTTAATTGCGTAGCGTTGATCGATTTTTGAATCCATCGCGCCGTGTCGAAAATTGAAAATAGACATTCACGGAAACACCGTCCTGCCGCTCCGAGAGCTCAGAGCCGACTTGCACCGACCGCGTATGGAAGCTAAGACCCCCCACCACCTGCCCCAAGCGTCAGAGCACGCCGGAATGTACACTCGCGTCCGAAAAAAAATAAGGCTCATTTCTTTTGGGATGGACCTTGTATGTAGAGAGTCAGTCGAATTCCAAGCAACTCTAGTACTGTAGCTCCATGTTGAGACGTTCAGGCGCATTTCTTATCAAGTTGCGTGTCGTTTTGAGCAGATTTAAGAATCCGGGTATAATCAAAACCTTCACAGGCAAGTAATAAACGTAGTTCAAAATTTCTTATTTGTACACCCCGTTAAAGTTTTGAAGAATCGGCTCACAAAAACTTGAATTCAAAATAATTGTGATTTGTGCGGGCATGCGCCGCAAAATTTCTTCTTAAGCTCATTTGAATAATGGCTGTGAATAAATAGACGCATAGTGTTTGTAGACAATGACATCAATGTTAAGACTCAATGACAGTTTTATGGCGAACAAATAGACGGAGATTTCAAAAAGAGGCAAAAGCGTCGAATCTTGGATAGAACTAAAGAGTCTCAGGCTTCTCGAAAACAAAAATGACTAAGCGGGAATGAAGCTCAGGGTAAATGACAATAAATTATAAGTTTTATCGAAAAAGCTACAATTAAAACTATTTCTTCACTTTGTACCGACAAAATTCCAAACGCGTTTTCCTTAAAACAGGATTTTCCACATTTGTATACAAGACTACTCAAAAACTAATCAACAGATCGATTTGGTTCTAAATGTAGTTGAAGAAAGCACATACATCCTTAGGTCAATTAAAAAAGTTTTACAAAGTTTAATTTTGACCTCCCTTTTACGTCACTTTAACAGATTTTTCTATTGGAAAATCGAACCTCTCTCTTCAGAATGTTCTCATTTTGCAAATTATTAAATTTTTCTTCAAATTTTTAGTTTACCCATGAAAGACATATATTTAAGAATTGTTTTAAAATTCTATTTCCGCGCTTGTGTTTCGAAGCAAGCGGACGTGCTGTGGTCTGATATATAAGTGCCCGAAGCGCTCAGAAATCTACCTGCTGTATAAGGTCGGGCCTACATTTTTAATGTCAGGTTATAGTTTGTCAAATAAATTGTTTCAACTACATGCTAGTGTTGTAAATATATGTGATTATCTCATCAAAACTGTACGTGCAAATAACTTTATTTAACATAGCTCGGGTAAAATAACAACAACAATACGCAGTCAACAAACATAACGCAAGCTTCGCATTTAAATTAAATAAATTATCCTGCTTTAAACATGCAGTTTCCACAAATATACTAGGATCAAGCGAAATAACTCCCAACCTTCAATAATCATTACCAAAATGCTCAACAAATATACCCACGAACTTCCTCACACTTAAGGAGTTACATCAGTCAACAGCGCTGAAAGGTAAGGCTAGTTTCGGGATTTTTTTTCTCCACTACTAATAAAGCAATAAAAGTAAAGATTTAAGGGTTTATTATACATATTAACAGGTATACAAAAATATTTTTTATTGTAATTTTTAAAACAAAATGGCGTCGTAAAAGTTTAATCACCAGGGACACCTTTTTTTAAATCGCAAAACGGTGTGCAGGGTAGCGATGTCCAGACAGCACTTACAACAATATATATATTTTTTTATTATTTAATATGAGTTTCTCTTTAGAAGTACCTAGGGACTTTGACAAATATTGATTTTTACAAGTTATGCTGCACACCAGTTTCAAAAACATAGCTTCGGAAAAATTGCGTTTGAAGTTTTGAAAAAACCACGTGCTGCAAGAATAGCTACGGTCTAACTGCCGTTACGGTGTCATGTGGCTTCTCAGATTCGATTTCAAATGTTTTCTAAAGCTATCTATACTTCATTGGAGAACGCTTAAATAACCCATATCGACAAAAGGTAACCAGCTTGAATTTTCAATATCAAGATCGCTCGGCGGGACCTCGGAAAATGAGCTGTAAACATTTTTAAAAGTTTTCCCACTCCTATTTGTGATGGAATATAATTTTTAGATAGTTAATATATATTTTATGACAATGAAAAAATGGAAAAATAAAATTTGTTAACTGATGTAACCCCTTAAATATTAACAACAAACATAATATGAATATGGAAACAAATTCTTACGCATCACTCAGTGAAGACGAATCAACTACTAATAAAACAGACCCAATAGTAAAGAAACATGAACGGCAAGTGGCAAAAAAAATATTAACTCATTCTACAACACAAATACAAACCTCCCAACCAAGGTTTCAAATAGATATCAAACGTTTTCACTAACAGATCCTCCGCAAACCAATGCAAAATCAAACTACAAAGTTACAAACCAATTATGGGGTGACAAATTACACAAAATGACAGACAATCTGGTTAAAGCCGCTGATGACTAATAATAGATCAAAGAAAAAATGCCAGGAGTACGGATACTCAAAAACATATTGTACAAAACCATACTATTGTGTCAAATGCGATAAACCACACAACTCAAAAACGTCAAAATACTTAACTGCAACATGTGTGCTATGTAATGGAAACTATACCACATTGTTAATTGCAAAAGGTGCACAGTCTATTGAAACCTAACAAAAAAAATATTTAAAGTAGAAGAGCAAACCTTACTATCCAATCATTCGGAAACACGCGTCAAACCCAAAAACAACCTATCATACAAAATTTTCAACTTAATTCAACATCTAGTTAAGCTCAAACTACAGCAGAAGGCAGCACAATCTACAACCATAGCCGCGGAAACCCTTTCTGATAAATTTACGACCTTTATCAACGAAAACATGCTTAAGCAGATGCTTATTCAAAATAGCAAGATTTTGACCATGCTAACCACGCTTATAGACAAATTAATCCAATAATGGCTTCATCAATACGTACAGCAGCCTGGAACGCAAATGGACTATCAAACTATATACAAAAAATCATTTTATTTTTGAATTAAAACAAAACATATGTTCTACTAGTTACCAAAGATCATTCAATAGAAAAGACACATATTAAAATTCCACACTATTCAATATTTTATGCTCATCGCCCAGCTATTATTGTTAGAACAGCAATGAGCCATTACGTTACACAACCATACACTACAGATAAAATTCAGGCCACGATAATAAAATTAAATGTGCTTAACATGTCTGTAACTATGGCAGCCATCTATTTCCCTCCTTGACATAACATCTCTTCTGAAGAATACAACACATTTTCCGCACTTTGATCCCAATTTCTAGTAGCTGAATATTAGAAGGCCAAACACACAGTGTGAGGATCCAGCTCATCACACCAAAAGGACGTAGTTCACTCTATTCAGTGCAACAAAACAACCCAAACTTCATATCTACAGGGAAACCAACAAACTGGCCTACAGACAGAAATAAACTATCGAATTTACTCGACTTTGCCATAACCAAAGATATATCTGACATATATTCCACAATAAAGTCAACCTTAATCCAAGCAATGAACACAGTGGCTTAATAATAACACCTAGTACGAATATAATATATAATAAATTAATAACCAAATTATGTTTGAAGACTTTTTTTCCAAGAGTCACTTAATGAAAACATTAACCTGAGGTTTAGAATAAAGAACCATCCAAGATCTAAGAGGTTGTTAAACCATCTAACAGATACAATGGAAAGCCTACACCTTTAAAAAAGAAAATTTATCCGCACAACCATAACATACCTTACTATAAAAAAACTTGTAATTAAAAAACGAAGGACGCATGGTAAATGACACAGAAAAAGGAATCCTTAGGACAAAATGCAACTCAACAAATTAATCTACCAACTTTACTCAGTCCTCCAACAGGGTAGAAACGACACATTCAAACACTACGGCACCAAACTAGCACCACAAGATCATTCATTATAGAAGACCACTAAGAAACTTAAAAGACCCCTTGTTGCTGTACCACCAATACAAAAACCAGCACTGAGCACAATCAGACGAAGAAAACGGATATCTTTACTGAACACCTAGTAAATGTGTTCACTCCACTTCCTAATAACAACATTGAACACGAAGAAATACAAAACTTCCTTGGCGCTCCAGGCCAACTTTTACTACTTGTAAATCCATTTTTACCAGGTAAAGTTTGTCGAATAATTAACACGACCAACTCGTTTAAATCGCCTGGATATGATTTGGTGGTCAGCGAAATATTAAAACACCCGCCCAGAACAGCAATCGTTCTACTAACCACAATCTTTAATAGCATGCTACGGCAGTGTCACTATCCAATACAATGAAAATATGCCCAAATTATAATGATTGCAAAACCTGGAAAACCTACCACGGAACTCACTTCTTCTCGTCCCATAAATTTATTGTCCTTAATGTCTAAAATATTTGAAAAGTTTCTCCTGTCTAGAATCAACACAAACGGCTTAATTCTTGAACATCATTTTACCTTCCGGCAAAAACATTCAACAACAAAGTCAAATAGAGCCTAAAAGAGAAGAAAATGTGTGCCGCAGTATTTCTGGACATACAGCAGGCATTAGACAAGGTGTGGTACGAAGGATTATTATTTAAGCTATTTAAGAACACATGCCTAGTCAAATATATTTTATTCTAATGTCCTCTCTCAGCGAGCAATTCTACCAAGCGAAGATTAACAATGTATTATCCAGTTACCATCCCATAAAATCAGGAGCACCCCAAGGTAGTGTCCTCGGACCGCTCTTGTACTCAATTTTTACTGCGGATATACCTACAACTGACGACACCACATTGGCCACATTTACTGATGATATAATTATGGCAACTGACACAAATCCAGCCACAGCTTTTGTTAAGCTCAAAAACTACCTGAAATATTTAGACAATTGGCTACGATATTAGAAAATCACAGTTAACACCTAGAAATCGACACAGATCACCTTCACCTTGAGGCGAAATACATGCCTCCAGATCTACCTCAATGTCACTCTTATTCTTGAAAAACCGATAGTTAAATACTTGGGACTTTACTTAGATCAGAAACTCACTTGAAGAGAATATATAAAGGCCAAAAACCCAACAAAACCTTAAAGTGAAACAAAAGCACTGGTTGCTCGGTAAAAAATCTCAATTACTCCGTCAAAATGAACTAACCATATATAAAAACCGTTTGGACGTACGGTGCAAACATTGCAGTCAAAGACACTCCTCATAATAGCAAATGTTCCATGGTATGTGTCCAGTCAGACTCTCCATGAGGATTTCAGTATACTATTCGTCAAAAATGTAATCAGCACCCACGTCAGCAATTCTAAACTTCGTATTACCGGTCACACAAATCAGCTCCTAGAAGTACTCTACCAACAACACCCAGAAAGAAGACTTAAGAGAAAATAGCCAGAAGATCTCGTTAACTAGGATAACTTGGAGAACTATCAATTCATAACACCCACCACATGTCTTTTTACTTATTACTCTGTATATATGTTTATATTCATATATTTACTGTAGAGTAGATTATAAAACTGCAATTAATAATAAAAAAATGTGATTATTTTTGCGGCCTTGAGAAATGAATGTTTGGAAATAGACATTCAAAATTTTTGCATTATAATACCCGGTTAGTTATATTATTCTAGTTGTAGATTTTTAAAAAAATATTTCACAAAAAACGCTTCTTCCGTGAATTGGGCCAGTCTATTCGGTTAACAGTTGATGGTTGTGTGCTCATTCACATTCACCAGAATAGGTGTTACCTGTAGTAACACCTGTGTGGCTGCTACTAGGAAGTACAAGTAGATTTGATTCCCAAAGAGATAAATAAATTTGTTCAGCGTTGGTATAGGTGTATGATAAGGATCGTGGTTTCAAAGTAAAGCAATCATATTCCTTGATAGATATTTCAGGTCAATAGAAAATACAAAGTGTACTGATATATACCTTATCTACTAATAAAGTCCGCGAAGAAGGCCATTCAAAACACCTTTATAGTAAATACTAATTATCAGTTTCTGATAGATAAGTAATAATAATCCACTATAAAATTTATAGATGTACAAAGGTAAATTAAAGTGATTTGAGAATTTTTGGTATATGAATTTCAACTCGCTCATAATATTTGCATTGTTAAAGTATCAAAAGTATAATTGCAACGATTACGATCAACAAAGTCAGTATCGGTTAGGAAGGCTCCCTATTGGTAGATTAAAGAGCTATATCTTACACTGTTTAAGGTAATTTGACTATAATTATACGTAAGTTATTAGATAAATCGTAGCCTCATTCACTTGAAAAGATAAAGCTGTGCTGTACGTTCCGACATATAGTAGATATGAGATGTAAGTCCCCACGAAAGTTAAAACAGAAGAAATATGAAAAAGTGAATATTTCACACTGAATAATACGGAAAATAAACAAAAGTATGAACAACTACTCAAAAATAACTTAGAAATCTACCAACAACAAGAGAAACAGGAGGGAAAAGAATGGGAGGTTAAAAGAAAGTAGCAGAAACTCAAGAAGGTAACACAATAGGTGGCAAAGGAAGTATGCAAAACAAAAAAGGTAAACACGGGAATAAAAAACAGCATAGTGGAACACAAAATATAAGAAACAAAACGGTAATATACAGAAACAAATACAATTTAAGATCAGATGAAGTAAAGAAGGCAGTAAAACGGGCAAAAGCAGGGATATAGAAAGATTTCGGAATCAAAATAAAAGAAAGCTATAAAGACGACTAAAAATTTGTCTGAACCACAATCAAAAACCTAAGAACGTACAAAGAAAAACAAAGCAGAAGAAAATAACAACCTAAAACAAAAATAGCAAAAATCACGGGTATTTTAAAGAAAAGTTTAAAAAGAAAAAAAATAGAAATTCAAGAAAATCCCATACAAGATTGAGAACAGATACTTGAAGACAACGGAACACGAAATATAAAAGTAGAAGAAAACGGAAAAGCAGCTGGATACGGCCAAATACCACTAGAGATAATCAAATATAAAGGGGCTAGTATAGTAGAATGGATGACCAAGATATGGAAACAAGCATGGGAGTCCGAGAAGATACCAGAAGACTAGCAAAGAAATGATATAGTACCGATACATAAAAAGGAAAAAACAATTGAATGCGACAGTTATAGGGCCATATGCTTCTCTTCTTGCGCTTTAAAGATATACTCAAGAATTTTGCAAGAAAAGCTGAGAGAAGAAACAGAAGGACAACTAGAGAAAGAACAAGCACCATATAGAGAGGGATGACAGACGCGAGACCATATTTTCACATTAAAATTTTTTTTAAAATTTGATCATGGATTCTTAGAGGAAATTTTACGATGAATTCGAAAATGAAGTCGAAAAAATTCTATGGTGAATAATTTTCGAGATATTCGATTTCGAATTTTACCGAAATTCGAAATCGAAATCGAAAGATCTTTTTAAGTTCGTTCTGGGATTGCTTACAGAGCAATCTCTTCGCAGGCCCCATGTTTTCTCTTTTGTTTGTGGTATTTGCTGATTATGTAGCTAGACTGCTGGGCAAGTTTCTTTGCGCATTGTAAACGTTACTTGGCTAGATTTCGTTTTATTAGTTTTGATACGCCTAGTTCAGATTCTATTAAGATGTATTTGAAGTGGCGTGAGGCCATTTTCGGGCCCGTGTGCGACGCTAGTATGTCCGTATTGTCAATGACCGCTATGATTCTAGTTAGTGGGTAGGTCCGCTATGTATAGAAGGTACAAAATTGGTCCCAAAACCCTGCACTATGGGACTCCTAAGATACATGGGAATAATAATGTATATCCTTCTTGGTATTGTACTAGAAAGTATCTATTGGTTAGGTATGACTTCAACACTTGGTAGTATCCGTGTAAGAGGAACGTCTTAATTTTGTATAGCAGATCGGCGTGCCATACTTCGTCGAAGAATGCTGCCGGGCAATATCTTTTGTCTTCGAGATCTCTGTTGAATTTAGCAACTACTCCGTGTACTTTTTGATCTTTGCATTTAAACTAATACATATGAAACAATTTAATCAAATGTCGGACAGAAACTTAAGATTCTCAAATTTTAATCGTTTTCGAATTATAATAGTATGTATAATTTTAATATGAAAGTTTTATTGCAATAATAATTTGTCTTTAATGGCTCCACCATTTCAATTAATAATAGTATAATTATTTCATAAGTTTATTAATACTCAAAAGAGACAGAACCTACATCGGTTATTATTTGTGGCTAGCTGTTGCGCGATAAAGAGTTGACTCGGGTCGACTCCGCGGAGGTTGCTAAATTGCTTAGATTTTAAATATATCATTTTTATCTTACTTCTTCTGTTTTTAATATACTTTAATGTACTTTCCATTCTTTACAGTGTTTTCGACTAATCAAAGTTGCCCAGTGATAGGGTTAAAATTCGAAGTTCCAACCTACATAAAAAAGGCGACAGGATTGTTTGTCCAAGATATATGTATATGGTAATCCAAGATTATATATTTTATAAAATAAACTGACCGTATAAAGTACAAGAGAAGAAATTAAACTAATATCAAGGAGGTGCAGTATGGGTCAATAAACAATAAACCAGATAGATGCGAAGGCTTTCAAATCCGGTGTTATGGTGCATCGTGTAGTTGGTTCTCGGGTTATAAGGCCGTAGTTGGAGTTCAGAAACTCTTGTCAGATCGAGCATGACGTATATGTCAACCACAGTTTTTGGATAAACAACTAAAACATTTGAAACAAACCTTAGAAAGGAATGGCTACTTGAGGACGGAGATAAATAGAGCAATTAAACTTAATAAATGCTCACAAAAAACGCAACCAAAATCGGCTACGGTAAGCAAAGCTTTTTTACCTTACATCAACAGAGTTACGCACCGGACAGGAAAAATTCTCAATAAACACAAGGTGGAAACCATCTATACTACCACCATCAAGATACGGAATTTGCTTAGACCAGCCAAAGATACAAAAAAGTCACAGGATACACCAGGGGTATACTGCATACTTTGCTCATGTAAGCAGGTCTACATTGGGACTACGGGCCAAACGATACTACAGAATAAAGGAACACAAACGTCATCTACGTCTTAATCAACCCGATAAATCATCAGTTGCTGAACATGCTTTGGAAAATCCTAACCACGAGATAGAATTCGGGCAAACACGAGTTTTATGCAACTGTAGGAAGAGAGGCGGTGGACATTTATAAATATAAAAACAATTTTAACAAGGACGATGGATTCAATCTACCTAGGTCTTGGTTTATCGCTCTCAAAAGGCAAAAAAGAGTGCGCGGTGAAAGAGTGAGTGACGTTAGAAAATGCCAAAATATTACCTACAACGTCCCGATTGACGCCAGCAGCTAGCCCGATCACGTCATCTACCATCCGGTGACGTCAACGACGCCCCCAACACCTATCCCTACCATATACGCACGAGTATAAAAGCGAAAACGCACGGGAGTCACTTAATTTTTAGAAGATTTTTGTCTGAAGATTGTCACGATGCACTAATGAACCAGATCTTTATATTGAAGAAAATACTACATAACATTTATAAATAGAACCTAAAGCTCTACGTAATGTTTACTGGTTTTGAAAAAGCGTACAATTTCATATTAAAAAAAGGAAAATGGTATTGGAAAATCCAAGACTGCCTAAACAACCAATTAAATTATTAAAATGACTCAACAAAATACTATGAATAAAGTGACTCTAAAAAAGGTAAACTGGGCAGAAGATTAAGCCAGCGAGGCTCTCTATTGACAAAATTGTTTAATCTAGTGCTAGGTTAATAATAAAAAAAACTAGAAATACTAAGAAACTGTCTTAATACATAACAATGGACAACAATACGTAGCTTACGAAAATAACGTAGTGCTAATGATAAAAAAATGAAGGCGTTAGATTTTAAAAGTTACAGCAAAAAGCAAAGAATATGGATCAAATATTAATGAATTTGAGATGAAGTACATGAAAACGAAAACAACAAATATACTAAAAATAATTCAAATTAAAAATAATACAGTAGACAACAAAAAATATATGTAATTTTGAGAATATAAATGACGGAGTATCTGGAAGTGATAATAACAAACTCCGACCTTAGACTAACGGAAATAAATAAAGGAAAGGCAAAACAGGACAACAATATTACCGTTATATGAATGAAATATCTACATTCTTAACAAACAAGAAAAAATGAAACAACATATAGAAGAAGAAAGTATTACGAAAAAATTTTGGAAAAACAGAAGTAAAAGATAAAGGGTGGAAAAAAATTAGAAATTACATGAGAGACCAAACTACGGACAAACACAAGGTACGGAGATTAAAATGACTAGGACATGTAAAAATTTCTAGACTTGCTGAAAAAATACCGTAGGAGAAGAGGAAAAAAAGGAAAATATCAAAAATCAGATAGCAAAATTGTCAGTAGTTTGGGATGATTCCGGCAGCTGAATTTTGTGCTTTATTTATATCCAAGTTTGTGGATTTTAATGATACATATCGAACGGGCCTAACTAAAAGTTGTTAATTTTTGTCTGCTTGGACTGAAGAATCATCACTAGTTTCTTTAGGGGTACATTTCCAACTGATTACTAAATACCATTGAGAGTTTTGACGCGATTACCGATAAATAACATCGTTTTGAAAATATGAAACGTTCTTTGGGTTGTTTAAAGATTTTACCCTATCGTTTATGGAAGTTTATTGATGCGAACACTGATGATTAAATATGACACGTTGCGAGTTATAATTATATTAGCATAAAACCGAACTGCTGATTACAATTTGTTGTTGTGCCAGTTAAATAATAACACGCTGTGATGATCGGAATAAATTAAAATGGAATAAGGGGTCCTAGTATACTCTTCAATTAATTGCATGGCGGCAACTTACTAAAAACCTATAAATACTTGATACTATTGCAAAAACTTCTAAAGTTGTAGCGAAAAAATTACCATGCTTTTCGCATACAAATCTCCTGATCCGGAAAAATACAATTTAAAATTTCTTTTTGGATTTTTATATATTGAAACCAAACCTAAGAGTTTGTAAAATTTTTAAAGATTTTATCTTTTAATTTATTGGTTGTTGCAAAAGATAGGTTGTCCAGCCTATTAGAACTTTTTATATCTTTTGGTATCACGTGATAGCGTAAAATTTCAAAATAATTTTAATATACAGCTCATAGTATCTTTTTATGGCTTTCAATAAATATTTTCAACTGCTACTCCAATTTTAGTACCAATCGAAAGAGAAAATGAGTGTCGCCCGAAACGTTTGCAAAGACTTATGGTAAAGGCGTTGTTGATAAGTGTGTTAATAAATATTGGTTCGAAAAGTTGAAATAGGGAGAAGAAGCGTTCTGGATGACCCCAGAAATTTGACTGTTGAACTACTTGTTCGAATCTAAGACAGCCGGCAATGATTCGCCAGATGCGGGTTGACGAGTTTGATTATTACTATTCAATGATTCTGAGTGGTGCTGGTAAGACCTCGAAGAAGGCAAAGTGTCTGCCACATAAATAAACCAAAGCTTAAAAGACAAACATGTTGATGCTACCCATCGCTTGTTTGACAGCTACAGTCACGAATCTCCGTTCTTGAACGACTCATCACGTGTGATGGAAATGGGTAGCCTTTGAAAATCCGCATAAACACAATGAGCTATCGCTTGGACAAAAACAATGAGGTTTTAGATAAAGCACCTTGAATACAGCCTGAAAAGTACCGGCAGGTTATTGAGGTTGATTTGATTATTAATCTTGCCTTGTGTTTGAAGTAAATCAATGGAAAATAGAAGTATTATAATAAATTAGACAAAAATTTTGCATGAACCTATATTTCAGTTATGTTTGTAAGTGTGTTGGAAAAATTCAAAAATTTATATCATTTCCGTACATGTATTCGCTTAAAAATGTCACCATAAAAATTAAATTATTATTCATATTGCTATTTAAGCTCTTTTATTTTTCTTATTATACTTTAATAACATTTTGGAAACATTAAATATATGATAATGTATGAATATAAATGTGAACCACTTCCATAATCCTCCGTTACCAAAAACTAATTTTCCAAATGCTATTAAACAGTACAGAGTAGCTAGTAAGTACAAGCTACTAAGTAAGCCTTTATAGACAAACTTGCTGCACAAAGTCATGTAATCTACGCTGTTGCTTAGACAAAATTGCGGCATAAAGCAAAAACCAATAACCATCACCTACTTGAACATGGTTTGCACGGCCACTATTGTGTTGCAGTCGGCCAGCGTGTCCTCCTCGGCGGAGTTGGAAAGCTCCTTATTTACAACGACGACGTTCTCGCCAGGGTAATTCCCGCGCGGAGCAGGTCGTCCAAACTGCAAAACGACGAGCAAGTGCATTAAAAAGGATAACAGCCGTCGCCGCTGCAGGCTCTTACCAGTCGATCGATCCCAGCATCCAGTAGACGAGCGGGAAGTAAGAGATCGCGTCCAAGAAGGCGATGTCCGGCCGGCGCTCCAGCAGCAGGATGATGGGGTTGAGCGACGTCTTGGAGCGGAAGTGCGCCCGCAGCGGGATGATGAAGTTGTAGATGCCGTTGGAGGCGTAGTCGGCGGCCAGGATGATGGTCTTGTTCTGCCACTGGTAGTCCCTGGCGTTGCGGTAGCTGCAGTGCTCGCAGACCTGCGCCAGCTGGAGGCAGCAGAGCGGCTTCTTCTCCTTCAGCAGGTAGCAGAGCGTCGGGCTCACGCCGATGTAGGGCGACACGGGGGGGAACCCTTTCACGATCCTGCACATTTGTTATCTCGCGTTAGCAGGACGCGCTGTATGGCGCCACTCCGGGGAAGTACAGGGCTCATCTAAGGAAATTCTGCTATAAATCTGCCGCGCCGTCGTTACGGCCGCCTCGCTGATAACGATTTTGCGCGTCGGAAGAGCTTAGCATATCCTCCTTAGATGATATTTTACTTACAAGCACCGCCCCTTCACCCTTTATTAATGATTTGCGCTACAAAGGCACGGCGAAGGAGAAGTTAATGTGGAAACGATAAGCGTGGTATATGCTGATGAGAACGATATTTTTCATAAACACAGATGAAATATATACAGGTTATTGCATAGATAAGTTACAAACTCGTTGGACATTTAATTTTATACATTAACTAATGTGTTATGAATAAACTTTTTTAAAAAGTTATACATTAATTACTTCCCATTCTTGCAATATATGAGGTGTGTTTAAGTTCTAAGATCTCCAAATTTTTTCCTCAATGGAAAAATTTCTGAATTTGCAAGATCATACAATCTACGCAGGTCGAGGTACCACTATTACAATGAGTATTGTTTTGTATACTTAAAATGGTAACGTTTAGTGTTCAAGAATAACGTTTAATCATTCGTTTTCTCCTCTTGCGTGGTGAGACGCCAATTCGCCAATTGAGTGAGACATGCGGTGAAGAAGTTATGGATGTTAAAATTGTGCGTTCGTGAGTGCAAAAGTTTAAAAAAGATCGAAGGTTGTGTGACAATGAACGAAAGCAGCGTCGGTCACGAACCAGCTGGACCAAAACTATGATTGCGCGAGTGGAGCAAGTTATTATAGAAGATCGTTAATTAGATGTGCGTGATATCGCTTCTAAACTTGGCATTTCTGTGGGATCTGTGGAGCCCATCTTGCGTGATAATCTGAAAATGCGGAAAGTTTCTTCAAGATGGGTTCCACAAATGCTGACCGTGAACACAAGACTGCGCAGGTCACAGTATCTCAAGGACAATCTCCGTGGCGGTTCTGGAGAATCAGCGATTTTCCAGTGAGCAAAACGCACCCCTAAAGAAGTGTTCTATCAGCCATGGAATCATGACGACGATGTGAAAATGTATACGTCTAGAGGGAGATTATGTTGAGAAGTAATATAAAAGTTTCAATTTTTTTGAGTAAGTAGTGTTTTAGAAAAGAATTGGAGACCTTAGAACTTGAACGTACCTTATAATACCAAAACACTTCCAACCTGATAATTTGTGGCAATAGTGCAAATACAGTTACGGCATCTCCTGAAAGTAGTATTTTAGGAGAAACTACCTAAAGTTGTAATTTTAATATTGCTGCTGTTAAATTACAAAACTAAAAATGTGGATAAAAGTCATAAAAATTAATCAGTTTTTTTCTACAATTTTGAGCGTTTTCTCTGAATGGGACGAACAGCGTTATATAAGAAGATTGTTCTTCTTCTTCTTCTTCTACTCTTATATAGGCTATTACCCTGTTTCTAACTACACATTTCGTGTAGTACTATGAGCCATGTTGGGCGTACCCCGGGCAGGTGGCTAGTCTGACCCGTTAGAAGAAGGAGAATGTACTTTACGACCGCCAAAGGTGTTTGTATGATGGCCGGAGAGCACTCGATGTTTTGCCGTTATTTTTGACCTGGGAGTCGAACCCAGGGCCCGCCGCGCGTTAGTCTGGCAGGCCGAGGCCTTTACGTCGCGGCTGTCGTGCTCTCATAAGAAGATTGTTAGTTGCTGAAACTTAAGACTTCAGAAGTATCACCTTCTAAACATAAACAAATTACGGACCTTTTAAGTTTGTATATATACGGACCTTTTAAGTTTGTATATTTTTGGTCTGCTTCTATATAAATTAAAAATAATACAGTAGGTACAGTTGTTATCCAATCATACATACAGTGATTCGAAATGATGGACTCAATTTCATACGGATATATTTTCTAAACTGTATATTGTATATGAAAAGAAAGAGAATTTTTTAAAGTTTTGAATACTATTGCTAGAGCGCTTATGATTAGCACAAAGTTATGATACAGCAGAGTTAGTTAAGCTAGGTGGCACAAGGTCTGTGACTATGATACATTGTGCATTTTGCCATCATTACAACATTAAACCTACAAAGAAGAAGAGCATTTGTCGTTGAAATCATTCATTTGATCAAACTGGCCGTTTGGATAAAGGTAAAAGCATGGATCGATAGCGTGTATCAGAGGGGTATGCAGGATGAATCTGAGAGAGTTTAGAGCGTAGCCCAATAAAGTCAACCCATAAAGTAAGTAACAAATATTTACTGTTCAAACTATACCGCCTGTTACTGGTACAGACTCTTCGCAGAAACGAAAAGCTAAGGTTTGTATAATTTTCTATTGATTTGTTCAAAAAACAAGGGGTTGCCCGCTAAAAGTTATTTTTGGCGTCCTAGGCTGTTTGGAAGGACATTGCTGCCACTACTGTCTTAGGGCATGCGCAACTTTCAAATGTTTACATAAGTCTTACGTGGATTTTGCGTATTTCTTGGGCGGCTTATGCTTACGTTCATTATAAATTGGCGCTTAAACTAGAAACTTCGCTCGGCTGAAGCAAATCAAATGACCGTGCTAGACGCTCGATATCGCGGCCGTTCGACCATTTTGGCAAGAAGAGAGAGTCGGACATGAAAGCAGGGGACTCCTCGTGTGAATTAAGTGCTCAGAGCGCGGTACGTCAAAATTGTTTAATTTCTGTTCAAACTTATAGATAGATTTGGATAATGAGGCTATTCTGTGCTTTTAAATTTTACTGACGAGGCTACGCTCCACATAAGTAAAAAAGACAAATCGACACAATGTTCGAATATGGTAGCTACCAAATCCCCATGCAGCGTTGGAATTTGAAAGGGACTCTTTGAAAACTTATATGTTCTAGTAGTATCGGAACAAAGGTTTAAAAACCTTTATTTTTTACAGTAACATGGTTCTTGGCTAACGTATTTTGCGATGTTGCAAAATTATCTTCCTTCTCAAATAAATAAAGGGTTAAGAAACTGGTACGGGGGTGTTTAACGATTTTTGAATGAATCTCTATCTCAACGGTGGGTAGTACGCATGGACAATGAAGACTTCTCACTTATGTCCGGGCCTCCGAAACCTCCTGGTCTCACACCTTGCTACTTTTTCTTGTAGGGGTTCGTAAAGAAGCAGTTTATGCAAAACATCTACCAACAAGTTTGCGCGGATCAAAACTGTCCAAAATAGATAGACAAACAGACATTTATTGTTGTCTAATTTGACACCCCAATTTATTTTACAAGTTAACTTCAAAGTAAATGTGGGCAAAAATAAATTTAAGAGACAGAAGAATTCCAGAGCCATTATTTTGCTATAAATCCAAATTTATTAATTCCTAAAAAAACGCGGCAAAACTATATATTGTATTTAATTACCAAATATCTTTTGGAATGTTTGAAGTTGATATAACAAATATGAATTTGAGTTTTAAGAATAAAAATTAATTTCAACGATTATCAAAACAAACATGGACCTGGATAAAACTTTCTTTTAATGTTATAAAAAAAAAAGTTATTTATCAAAACTGGGGCCTATCACAACTGTTGTACTTGGCAAAGTAGAAGAAAACAATTAAAATTTTGAAGAATTTTGGGTTAAAATTGCTAGAGCATCCGCCATATGGTCCTTACCTTCAGAAAAATTTAAATTCAAAGAGCAATATTATCAAGCAATAATGAAAATAATAGTTGGCTTCAAAAGTTTTTTATTAAATTACAGAAACTTTCAGTGTTATGTTTGCATTAAAGGCTGTATAGTTATCGACTTCATGATGTATCAAACTTGCTTACTAACAAATATAAAATTCAAAAGGGAAGTGTTACTAATTTTTATTAATAGCCGTTGTTAAACTACAGATGTATACATCAGTTCTTCGTGGGATTTTAACTTTCTTAAAAGCATTTTTGTATGTGACATGACAGGTAAGGTTTGCAATATGTTATTTATTATTATTAGCTTCTTAATATGCTTCCTAAGGAAACTAAGCTATAAAATTATATTTTTCTGCAATTTCATTTAATTGTAAACATTTGTTGTAGCAGAGAACAGTTTTGAACCTGTTTTGAGATCGGCTTATTAGGAAATTTAAACCCCAGAGTGATATGTTACGTAATTGTCTGGTAAATTTTTGTATTATTCTGTTGCAGTAATGATCTCTTATGCTATTTTTATATTACAGGTTATCTAACTGAAGTAAACAAGAGATTAGAATAATATTCTACATTATTAGTTGCTACTGTTTGTAGGTTAAGCACCAAGATTATTTAATCGCAATCCCAAAATGCGCTATTAGTTTCTTCAGAAGTAATTTCTTTTTCGTTTCTTGTCGCACTGTAGAAATAATTTTATTTCCGAATTTAAGAACAGAGTCGAGTGCGAGCAGTGAATCGGAGCGGACGCCTTACATGCGCTCCGATAACAGGGCGACACGCTTGACATTAACGCTTATCGCCGCAAGCAGGCCCAGCGAACGCATCCTTAAGTGCTGCCAGGAGTGCGCCCGCTCCGAGGGCGAACTCCACGGCGGCCACCAAGGCTTCAACGACACCTGCGAGCCGGCCCTCTCCGGCCAGCAACCGGGGCCTTGCTCCAGCGAGAGCATCTTCAGACCGGTCATCCTGGAAGGCTTCAGGACACGTGCAAGGTTCAATATCGAGTGCTGAGTGTGACACAAACGATAACCCTATCGCTGACCTGCAGGTCAGTGACATTATTTAATTTTAACTTATTTTAATTTCAAATTCATACTAGCTGTTACTATCTATATCATTTTTGTATTTAATTGCCTCCCCTTCTGGAAATATGACATTCAGTCAACCAACTAATTACTTTATGGGACAAACCCAACCGCAACAACTACAACTCCAATCAATGTTAAATTTGCCACAACAAGTATTTCCTATGCAAAATCAGTTCCCACAAATTCCAACATATTCATATTCGCAACCGTCTACAAATTTTCAACAAACTAACCAGTCCCCCATGTATATGGAGCTAGCTTACACCAATCCGCAACACAACGAATGGAAAACAATAAATAGCAGGAAACGAAATCGAAATTCCGAATAAACCCAATAAGCAATTAAAATGAATCAATATTGGCTTGGAGAATCAATTGAGATCAACAACAAATACGAATCTTTAAGTACAGAAGAAGACGATTCTGACAAAACTCAAGAACAAACCACTGAAACTCCTAAAGACCCACAACGCCTATTTTCTAGCGAAAAATCATACACACGACAACACCTTAAATTTTAAAACGCTATAGCCTGAAGGACTAGGAGACAATAAAATACAAGCAATACAAGCAAAATCTTTCACAATGAAAAACTTGCTGAAAAAACAGCAATTACTACAAACCTGAACAAGATCGAAACTTTAGGAGGAATCAATTAAAATCACACACAATACAGCAATCTATTAATTAAAAGCCCTTGGACATCTGACAAATCTTGACATTAGAAAAGAACATCAAAAACCTTCACACGTCTAAACGTAAAACAACAGCGAAAACTTTAAAGAATTAAGCATAATAAACACTACTTAATACTGTTGTAGTAATAGAATCCCCACACGTCAAACGAATAATTCCTCAATGTCTAAAATGTCAACGTTTCGGACATACGAAGAACTTGCAACATAATTAGAGCTCAAATACGAAAACATCCTACTGATGAGTGTCCAAGAACAGTTAAGGACAACAAAGTACAATGCGTAAATTGCAAAGAAAATCATCCCGCCAACTACCGCGGTTGCTTAGTCCATAAACAATTGCAAGAAAGACTTTACCCAAGATTAAGAAAAGATGATATCAACTCATATAAAAGGCCATACATACTCTCTGAAACAACAGCAGGGGTAACATACGCTGACAAAGCAAAAAATCTGGAACTACCTATCCCCGTCAATACCTCAGACAACATACCACGATATCAAGTAATCCAGTCAAACCAACAAACAAAAGGCATCGAAGAACTACAGAATATGATAAAAAATCTCATCACAAATAGGGACCATCATGAATTTACTCACAACATTAATCAGCAAGTTAACATAATGGCACAACTGTTAAAAATAGTAGCTTGGAATGCCTATGGGCTAGGTCAGCATGCTCAGGAAGTCAAAATGCTCCTTGAAAATCACGGAGTCGACATACTTCTCATATCTGAATCCCACTTTACTTCCATGAGTTACATTAAGTTCCCACATTACACTGTTTACTCAACAAATCACCCCTGATGGTACACCCATGGAGGAACAGCACTAATTATTAGAAATAGTATTAAACATCATGCAAAAAAATATCAAAAAATCATATACAGGCTACCAGCGTCTCCATAGAAATTGCAAACACTCCAGTTACAATCACGGCTGTATACTGCCCTCCAAAATATCAAATCACCCCTGCAGCTTACTCACATTTCTTCAAGACTCTAGGCAATATGTTCATTGCTATAGGGGACTATAACGCTAAGCATGAACATTGGGGTTTACGTCTAACAAGAACCGACCGACGCCGTTTAATGACTGCCATACAAATAAACAACCTGGTTATCCACTGGAGAACCTACGTACTGGCCTACTGACCGTCGAAAAAAGCCAGACCTAGTTGACTTCGGAATCATTAAGGGTATAAACACTCGACAGTGCACGGTCTCATCCTGCTTTGACCTAGCAGCTGACCACTCGGCCATCACAATAACTCTAAATTCACTCGTAACGCAGTTTCTACCTCAACCCGCACTTCATAACAAAAGAACTGATTGGGAATACTTTCGACGAAGACTTGAATACCAGTTAGACCTACATGTTTCACTAAAAAATGAATATGAGTGCTGTAACCTCGCTTACCGAACTTATCCAAAATGTAGCATGGGATGCTACTCCTAAACTGTCCATCACTTCACATCACAACAGTACACCTATCCTCATAAAGGACAATATACGAGAAAAACGCCGTCTCAGGCAACGATGGGAACTAACCAGGTCGGAACAAGACAAACGAGACTATACTAGGGCTAGCAAACATCTAAAAAATCTTCTTAACCAACATAAGAATCATGAAATACAGAGATATCTCGAAAACTTCAGCGCTAATGAGCAAACTAACTACTCGCTCTGGAGAGCGACGCGGAAAACTAAAAGACCAACTCCACACATAGCCCATATTCTGCTAGAAGACGGAAGCTGGGCCCGCAGCAATAAAAACAAGGCAGAGGCCTTTGCGGAAAATCTAACTAAAGTATTCACACCCTTCCCTTGTCAACTCCAAGACGAAGAGGCCAAAATTTTGGAATTCCTAGAGTCACCGTATGAGTCTATCGATAGAACCCTTCTCCATTAAAGAGATAAAAGAAGAAATCTATAAGATTAACACAAAAAAATCTCCATGGTACGACCTGATTACTGGGACAAGCATCAAGGAACTACCTACTAAAGCTATATATGCTCTTACCCACTTGTATAACTCTATTCTCAGAATCAGATACTTCCCTAGTCAATCGAAAACAGACCAAATAATAATGATTTTGAAACCCAGTAAACCACCAACGGAAGTTACATCATACAGACCCATAAGTCTTCTCCCCCTTCTGGCAAAAATCCTTGAAAAGCTGATTCTGAACAGATTAATGGCAATTTTAGACAACCAAGAACTAATTCCTAAACATCAATTTGGTTTTCGCAAACAACATGGCACTTTGGAGCAGGTGCACAGAATAACTGACAAGATATACAGAGACGTGGAGGCCAAATGTTATTGTTCTACAGCGTTCCTAGACGTCAAACAAGCTTTTGACCGAGTCTGGCATCTAGGTTTATGCTACAAACTCAAAAAACAATTACCCTACCAGATGCACGAACTCCTGAGATCCTACTTAACAAATAGGCACTTTTTAATAAAATATAAAGACGGAACTACACACATCCATCCCATCTCCTCCGGCGTCCCTCAGGGCAGTGCTTTGGGTCCAATATTGTATTTAATCTACACAGCAGACCTACCTACATCTCGTCTAACGACATCTGCGACCTATGCAGACGATATGGCTATTCTAGCCTCTCATATCAACCCACAAGCTGCTTCAAGATACCTTCAGGCTCACCTTAACAAAATTCAATTGTAGGCTAGTAAATGGCGAATCAAAGTGAATTAATCTATGAAGTCACAACGCATCACTTTCACTATGAGAAAAGATAACTGTTCTCCAGTAACATTCAATGGTCATCAACTACCACATACAGAGACAGTTAAATATTTGGGGCTGCATTTAAATAGGAGACTGACCTGGAGAAATCATATATTCACCAAACGCAAGCAACTCGGATTTCAACCCCAAAAGTTATAGTGGCTTATCGGCAGAAAATCCAAGTTATCATTAGAAAATAAGCTATTAATTTACAAAATAGTTCTCAAACCCATTTGGACCTATGGGATCTCCTTGTGGGGTACTGCAGCTACCTTCAACTTAGCTATGCTTGATCGCTTCCAAAGCAAGGTACTCAGAATGATCGTTGACGCGCCATGGCACGTCCCCAATAATGTAATTTTAAGTGACCTACAAATTTCCACAGTAAAAAGTGAAATAAAAAAGCTCAGTGAGAGATGTAAAGACAGACTGTTTGTTCATCCCAATCCTTCTGTGCAGAACCTTATGGAATATAACAACGAACCCAAAAGACTCAAGCGTTTTAAGCCATCTGATCTACCTACCAGATTCTAACTGTCATTGTATATTAATCTTTCACAACATTGTACTCCTCATTCTCATGAATATTATATTAAAACATTGTAAGGGGAGTTTTCGCTGGAATTCTACCCCACATGTCTTATTGTACTCATTTACCTATATTTAGTCCTATAGAATACTTATAGCCAATATTAATTGGCAGATTGTATAAATATTGGAGTAATATAAAAAAAAAAGAATCTAAGAACGCGAGCTACGTTTAATCAGTTGCTGCATTATTTATTGTCAAGTTGACTACTTATAACGAGCGAACATTCCTTCAAAGTGACAAACATCTCATCCGTGCAATTTTTGCATCAGTTATAACAACCAAATTATGGAACAAGCTAAAATTTTGTTTTCAGTGTACCAAATTTCTTAAGAACGTATACTAATAGCACTGTCTTAATTTTTTTTTATTATAAAAGTTCTCTCTTGGTTAAATTTTAGATTAGCCTAATAATAAAAAACGATTTTTAATTTTAAAATCTCTTTTCACATATTCAAAATAATTGCATCTTTCAGAGGCAAATTCAAGTATATTGACACAGGTTTAAATTTGCATTGCAACGGTACTGGATAACAATTGTTCCTGAATTGTGTTAGTGAAGATACAATTTTTCGCTGTAACATTGCAGGAGGTGTGTGTTAATGAGAGAATGACTATGTCTTGAGATCGACCGCCGTGCTTGTCAGTCACATAGGAAAACGTTGATACTGTCAGAAAGATGCTAAAGCATGGCGAATAGATGGCGCGACGTGTTTTGGGATGCCGCCAGATGCCCGATAGGTTTGAAAATAGAACATTTTCCCATGCCAACCGCATTGCAACTGGTAACAAAACCTGTTTTTTAGAGCATTAAGTTTCCTGATCTCTGTTTTTAGGCACCCTACGTACAAGTAATGATAAAAACAACTGCAATTGTTAAAAGACCAAATAATTCTAATCAGCTAGTTCCTATTTGAATTTTAAAAGGAAAAGATGTGCAATGTGTAGTTTGTGCTCTGTGATAATTTATCATTTATTTCGAGTCTCATAAATAAAAATTTAAACTAGAAATATTAAAATTACGTAAGGCCGGTATAGCCTTTACACTTTCATCAGGGGGAATGCAACTCCCATACATGGCATCACAAATGGTTCAAAAATGGCCAGACCAAAACCAGATTTACAGCACTCAGTGTCAACAAATGTAAGGTAACTATTTATCACAACTGCAACAATTAGTTTATTCCCAACCTCCAGCAATTTCCCCAGAATTAGATACAAATAACTGAAAAACAGTCACATATAAACAAGTTCACAAATTCATCAAACCGATATTCAACCCTAACAGAAGAAAACAAAAATGACCAATAACAAAATAGCAACCATAAAGTAACTCCAAAGCCTACACCAATTTATATAAGTGGAGTCAAGATTATGATACCTCCGGTGCAGCTACTAGAATTCATAGCTAAACAACAATGCGAAGTTAAAGCTCTCGCAAATGACCAGGTAAAAGTGCAACTCAAAGCAGCCGCATGTTATAGAAAAAAGTCCCGGTTGAAAAAAAAACTGAATTTTATCCCTAGAAGCTAAAAGAGGAAAGAAACTTTAAGGTAGTCTTAAAATACTTGCACTATTCTATCAATACCAATAAAATTAAAAGAGTATGAAAAATGAGTTACAAATGTATGGAACATTAAACAATACAAAACCAAAACACCATTGCCAGTGTTGAACTGAAACCCGCCTCTAATAATAAAGATATTTATAATGTGGAATACCTTCATCAACGCAAAATTAAATTTGAACCACCAAAGTACAAACGAGAAATTGTTCAATGTGCTAGATGCCAAAGATATGGGCACACCAAAATTTGTTGTAATCTAATAGCAGAAAATCACACTACTGATGAATGTTCACAAAAAAAAACAAAATCCCGCGAAGTCCTATGTCTCTTATGTCAACGAAACCATTCTGCATATTACAAAAGATGCACGATCTACAAAAAACTTCAGAAAAAGCAATTCTCACTTCTTCGACCCCTCCTGCACAAATAAAACTTATTAACAAACTTTCATATTCATCAATAACCAAAACATAAAATCAACAATCTCATGCTACCAACAACACTATACAAATACCAAACCAAATTTAACCTCCCCATCAACCCAACGACTTGCTGGCACTAAAAAATATAAGGAAGGGCTTATTTGAGCAAATAAGCACCATGTTAAATCTTCTAACTTCGTACTGACTAAACTCAAATAATGGACTATTTACAAATCGCTTTATGTAATGTTAATGGGCTCTCACAATATGCAGAAGAACTAAAAGATTCATTCACAACCACAACATTGATATTATGCTCATTTCTGAAACCCATTTTACCGAGCGAGGTTACCTTAAAATTCCCAACTATTCAAATTACTCCACTAATCATCCAATTGGCACCGCAGAAGGCAGATCAGCTGTAATAATAAAAAATTCGATCAACCATCACCAAACTAACAGATATAGCAAAGATTTTCTTCAAACCACAAATGGAGCATAGAGGACCCTCAGGTTTTCTAATTATATCGGTTGTTTATTTCCTTCCTAAGCGCAGAGTAATACAGGAACATTATGAAAGTTTCTTTAGCACCTTAGAGCGACTATGCATTACTGGCGGAGATTACAACCGATTGGGCTCTAGACTTATTACGCCTAAGTTCGTGAACTACTTAAAACGTTGGAGAAAAACACTTGAAATATCTGTCCACTGGATAATCCACGTACTGGCCAACAGATATTAACAAAATACCCAATTTGGCAAATTTCTGTATTACAAAAAGCATCCTACAATAAAATCATGTTTGGTTATTCTTATAACCACTCTCTAATTTTAATCATCTTTTCTGCAAAAGCACTAAATAACAATTAAACAAACGAGCGTAAGTAATAAACGAACAAACTGGAACGAATTTAAAAAAATCACTGAGGAAAACTTAACATTGAGTGTTTCTTTAAAAACGGAAGAAGATATTATAACAGCTACCAATCTTTCCAATGATATAGTGCAACAAGCGGGCTGAAACTGTACGCCTAAATTAGCTAAACCAAATCTAGCCTTCAATTGCCCTCCATTAATTCAACACAAAATTCTGGAAAAGGGAATGCTTAAATGTAAAAGATTATTTAATCCATCAACCCAGCAACTAAAAAACTTCCTCGACAACAACAAAAACGAATGCATTCAGACTTTCTGAGTGAACTTACACTTTCTGAAGATACTTATTATTTGCTGTAGAGAGCGACTAAAAAGATTAAACATGATATAAAAGCTTCACCACAAATTAGGACATGCCAAGGAACATGGGTGAGAAGCAATAAAGAAAAAGAAAGTCTTTGCAGAGCGTCTTTTAGAGGTGTTTCAAGTACATCCATCGGAAGACGAAGTTGAAGAAGAAGAAGAACTCATACAGCTACTTAAGACACCCTGCCAACTTGAGTCTCCAGTCTCATGCATCAAAATCGCCGAAGTCCAATGTGTCATCAAAACTCTACGCTCCAAGAAAGCACCTGGGTATGACCTGATTACTGGCCAAATCCTTAAACAATTGCCTTACAAGGGAATAAAATATCTCACGCAATTATTTAATGCTGTCTTACGCATTGGGTACCTTGAAATCAGTGGAAGGTAGCGCAGATTGTTTTAATTCTAAAATTGGAAAACCTCCTAATGAGGTACACTCATTCTTCTTCTTCTTAAGTGCCGTCTCCTCTTAGAAGATTGGGTATCATTATGGCTGTTTGTATTCTCGACGTTGCTGCTCTGAACAATTCAATAGAACTGCAATTGTACCATTGTCTAAGGTTACTCAACCAGGAGATGCGTCTTCCTCCTCTATTCCTATTACCCTGTATCTTCCCTTGCATGATATTTTGTAGGATTTCATATCTTTCTCCCCGCATCACATGCCCCAGATACTGTAATTTCCGTATCTTAACTGTATTCAATACTTCTTTTCCTTCCCCATTCTTCTGAGTACCTCACCATTCGTCACTCTGTCCACCCAGCTGATTTTCAACATTCTTCGATAGGTCCACATCTCGAATGCTTCCAGTCGATCACTGATGTTTTCTTCATCGTCCAAGCCTCCATTCCATAAAATGCTACTGAAAACACGTAGCATCTCAACATTCTGATTCTTAGCTGTAGACATAAGTCTCTGTTGCATAGTATATTTCTCATTTTATTAAATATGGTCCTGGCCTGGCCAATTCTTGCTCTAATTTCCTCTGTGTATTCATTGTTCTCGTTGACAATAGTTCCCAGGTATTTGTATTTTGTACCTTCTACACTTGTTCTCCTCTAATCCATATATTTTCTTGTGTTGTTGTGATTTTGTGATTGTCATAAATTTAGTCTTTTGATATTTAGTGACAGACCCTTTTCTTCACTACTTTCGACTACTAGATCTAATATCCTTTGTAAATCTTCTAATGACTCTGCCATGAGTATAGTGTCATCTGCATATCTAATATTGTTTATATATTTCCCGTTAACTTTAATCCCAATTGATACCTCTTCCAGTGCGTTCTTGATTATTTCCTCAGAATATACGTTGAAGAGTAAAGGCGAAAGCACACATCCCTGCCTTACTCCTCTTTGCATCTGTACTTCTTCAGTTAACTCATTATCCACTTTTACATTAGCAATCTGGTTGAAATATAACTGAGTTATTATTCTAATATCTTTCATATCTATATTTTTATCTTTAAGTAGTCGAATGAGGTAGTTATGGCGGACTTTGTCAAATGCTTTGTTGTAATCGAGGAAGCAGACATATATTGGTTGATTGATATCCATACATCTCTGAGTTAACACATTCAATGCGAACAGGGCTTCTCTTGTGCCCATTGCTTTCCTGAAACCAAATTGGGTTTCACTAAAGTCTTGTTCTAGCTTTCTGAAAATTCTTTTATGCAATATTTTCAGAAATATTTTAAGAGTGTGACTTATTAAACTAATTGTCCTATGATCATTACATTCTCTTGCGTTGGCTTTTTTGGGTAAAGCGATGAATGTCGATCTGAGACATTCTGTAGGGATTATTCCTGTATTATATGCTGTATTATATAAATCCACCAACAACACCACAAGTACAAGGTCATGTTGACGATAAAGAAATTGAATCCTTCATTGATACTGCGTGCCAATTGTCACCGCCAATCAAGCTCTTTACGCCAGCAGAAGTTTCTCAACAAATACAACTAACAAACGTGCGTAAAGCACCAGGATATGACCTAATGGTTGGAGAAGTACTTAAAAACCTCCCCAGAAAAGCGATTGTACTAATTACCACAATATTTAACAGAATACTACAACTCTGCTACTTCCCTATGTTATGGAAACATGCCCAGATAATAATGATTGCGAAACCTGGCAAACCGCCCACCCAAGCACAATCCTACAGACCAATAAGTCTCCTGCCTCCTTTCCAAACTTCTTGAACGGCTACTACTCAAGCGCATTAAGCAATCTGTAGACCTAGACCAGCTTATCCCACTGCACCAGTTTGGATTCCGTGAAAGCCATTCCACCATTCACCAAAGCCACCGAATCATCACTCATATAATGGAAAGCATGGAGAAGAAGAATGTATGCCCAGCGGTGTTCCTAGACATTAAGCAAGCGTTCGACAAAGTGTGGCATACTGGCTTGTTATACAAACTCAAATTACACCTCCCCAGTCAGCTATAAGTACTACTCAAGTCATACCTCACAGACCGAACCTACCAAGTCAAAATGAACAGTGCAGTCTCAGATATCCATCCAATCAAGTCCGGAATCCCGCAGGGCAGCGTCTTGCGACCACTGCTATATCTAATTTGTACATCAGATGCACCAACCACAGACAACAATATGCTTGCGACATTTGCTGACGACACGGCCATCCTTTCAGTCAACCAATCTCTTGAACTTGCTGTGGAACATCTTCAACAGCATCTAGACTCACTGCAAGCCTGGTTCCATAAGTGGAGAATTACAGTGAATACTGATAAATCGGCTCAAATAACCTTCACTATAAGACGTATTGAATGCGCTCAAACCAGCATAAATAACACCCCAATTCCAATCCATAGGGAAGTAAAATACCTCGGCTTGCACCTCGACCAAAAACTCAATTGGAGCTGCATATCAAAGCCAAAAGGAAGCAATTAGATCTCAAAATCAAACAAATGGCATGGTTACTTGGAAAACATTCCCAACTCTCTCTATCAAACAAGGTTTTGCTGTATAAAGTCTTCCTGAAGCCCATATGGTCCTACGGGATTCAACTCTGGGGATGCGCCAAAGCGACACACACTAAAATCCTTCAAAGATTCCAGTCCAAAACCCTCCGTATGCTGGCCAATGCTCCATGGTACATAAAGAACGACACCCTTCATAACGACCTAGGAGTTCCCTACGTAGATAGTGAAATCAAAAGGCTCTCAACTAACTACAGCAGTAACTTGGCAAGACACCCTAACCAACTCATTAAACAACTCTCCAATCAACCGGACATCGCAAGAAGGCTCAAACGACAATGGCCGCTGGACCTCGCACAACCTAATCAAAACTGATGTAATCATTAGGGAGACTAGCACTGGCTAGAGCTCCCCGCATGACATTGTATTGTTATATAATTTTACTTAATACTCAAATTAGGAGTAGATTGTAAATACGCTGGTTAAATTAATAAAAAAAAATATATATATAAATCCACCAACACGCCTATTTGTTCTTCCGTGATTAATTTTATTATGTCAGCTGGAATTTCATCAGGACCCGGAGCTTTATTGCATTTTGCCAACTTTATTGCGTGTATTACTTCTTCTTCTGTTATATATGGTCCACTGTCTCGTTCTGTATTTTCTTCTATTGTTTCTTGTTGTCTTTCATCTTCGAATAATTCCTGGATATACTCTTTCCATCTTTCTAATTTACCTTTGATGTCGGGTATTATTTTACCATTTCTGTCCAAGAGGATATTATTTTTATTTGATTTTCTTATTCCCGCCATTTCCTTTATTTTCTTGTGCAAGTTAAAATCATCATGTCTTGCTTGCAATTCTTCTATTTCTGCACATTTATTTGTGTACCATTTCTCCTTAGCTTCTCTAATCTTCCTTCTTATTTCTTTATGTAAGGGTTTTATACACTCATAGAGCCCGATAATTTTTGAAAAAATCTCACAAACAAGATTATCCACGATCCTCGAACAAAATAAAACCATACCCAGCCACCAGTTCCATTTTAGACCAATGCATTCCACAACAGAGCAAGTCTACAAAGTGGTTGAATGAATCAACGAAACGTTTGAAAACAAACAGTACTGCTCTGTAGCGTTCGACAAGGTGAGGCACGTTGGACTGTTAATTAAGTTACGATCAATAATTTCCTTAAATTACTTCCTCGTACTTAAATCCCATCATTTCCTAATTAAAGTTAGCACTGAGCTCAGTGAATTGTATAAAATAAATGCCGGAGTACCCCAAAGAAGTGTACTTGATCCCCTGCTGCACCTATTATACGCGGTCAATATTCCAACTGCACCAGAAGTATTAACAGCAACGTTTGCGAATGATACCATTGTCTTAGCTGTTGATAATAATCCTGATGCCGCCATATAAACTTTGCAAACCACTCTAAATTCAATACACCCAAAAGATGGTGAATAAAAGTCAATGAAACCACGTCAGTACACATAACGTTCACCACACGACAAGAAACTTGCCCTCCTGTTTATCTAAATCACACACAACTGCCACAGCATGAAGAAGTAAAATATCTTGTTCTACATCTAGATAGGAGACTCATCTGGCGCAAGCACCTATTCACGAAGAGGCAACAATTAGAATTGACTCTCACAAAATGTACTGGTTACTTGAGCGTAACTCAAAACTTATCGTCAACAACAAACTTCTTGTCTATAAAGCCATAATTAAGCCGATCTGTTATTATGGAATCCAATTCTGGGGCACCGCTTCCAATTCCATCATAGAAATTCTCAAATGCTTTTAATCCAAGGTGCTGCGTATGATTGTGGTGATCTTTAAATACCAACGATAAAGGAAGAAGTAGGAAACATCAGCAAAAAATATCGAAGCAGACTCAGCGTCCACCCGAACGATTTGGCAACAAACCTTATGAACCAACTAAGAAACAATAAGAGACTTTTACGATACCTGCTCAACGAATCACCAAATAGATTTTGATTTACATAAGTTAGTTTTAGATTTAAGGTTTAGTCTTTAAGTACAGTATTCTAAGGTCATACTAGGTCTAAAAAACCTACTCGTTATATGAAGATAGCTGCTGAGCACTCTTTGACATGTTTACAGTTTGTCACATAATGTACAACAGATTGCAAAGAAAATAACACACTATAAAAAAAATTAACACCGTTAAGAAAACCATTTAGCTTTTATCTGTACCTAAAAATTAGTCCTCGGCATAAATCGTTGAAAAAAAATTGTTATCATATTCCGCAACTATTTTCCATAAAAATTTCAGTATTTTTGATATAGCAAACATCTTTCTTTTAGTCGTCTTTGTTATTTCTATAAGTGCTTATAACTATTGTCCATATTTGTAATTATATTGATAACACAAAGCTATTTATTTCATACGTCTTAATTATGAGTTACTAAAACAATTATAAATAATAATTTGTTTATACTTATCAACCATTTTGGTCATAAATCTTTTGTTTCGACTTGGATAAAATAAGAATAGTTGTCATTAGTCAGAACATACCGTAAGCTTATATCAAATGACAAAGCGCAACATAAGAAAATATACAAACAATTTTGTAAACTAAAACTGTGAAAACTGAGGAATCTAATAACATATACAACAAAATATTAAAACTATTGAACGTTAACATGCCTGACAATACTAGTAGATGTTTTCAACAATATTTACAAAACTAAAATCCGTACAATCTTCATATCTCGATAAAAACTGATTAAAACACAATCAATAGGTTGCAATAGTTGTAGAATGATAAACCTCATGAGAATTTTCGGAAGGTAATACCTACTAGAATATCTACCTGAATGGGATTCTACCTTTAAGGTACCTTGTGCTATTGCTTCTTTAGTTAGTGTTACAATGTAAAAGGAGAAAAAGTATTTTCAACCGCTGTGCAACAGATTATTACAAAGTTTCTCATGACAAAGGAGGTAAAATAGTCCAAAATTTGGACAACACCATTAACAAGATTAAAATGTGCACGTAGCATAAACAATTTTGGGAGGATAAGCAACAATTAAAAATAAAAGTCGTCGATCAGCGTAACTGATTCGCATAGTTCGCTATCTCTTAGAGATAACCGTGCAGTAACGGTTGCAAAATTGCTGCTATCAACATCAGGAAAAACATAACTTGTGTATTATAGGAAAAGAAATTGTTCTGCTCACAAAAGCGGCTTGCTTCATTAAGCTATTCGAACGCAACAAAAAAATTGAGAACATTTTTTGGGCTGGAATGTAGCACTCTCCCTATAGTCCGGTTAACCCCCTGAGGTTATCATTTGTTGGACCTACAAAAAGACCTTGGAGTGCAGAAATTGAGGTTAGCTGATGTCACAAGAATATTCATTAATTACCAGTTAGACCAGATTTAGTTTGAATCGTGTTACGTACTATTCAAAGAAATTTGAAAGGAAACGTAAAAGAAACAGAGAACTGCACAATTTAAATTGTTCATTTTATATTGAAGACTAAACTATATTTTAATATTATATATAAGCTCCAGAATGCTCACAAAGAGAAAAAGAGTTGCTGCGCTTTCTGAAATATTGCATTTTTGCGTAAAAAGTCAGTAACAAGCAATGTGTAAACAAACCACTCTGTGTTTGGGTGCTAGATATGATGTACGACAATATGAGTATTCGTTTGGTCATAAGGGAGCAAGAAACTGCTAAAGTTATGGTATAAGTTACCGTACCAGTCGAAGGTCATTTTTCTTTCGTTTCTTACATTATAACGCAAAAGTAAACGCAAATGTGCATAATAAAAACATGTTGAAAGGAGTACTGAAGCCATGTAGACGCAAGCAAATTAATTAGAGTTCATTTATATTTAAAAAGGTAGCTTTTATGACTACTGCTGGACTTTCCTACTCGGGTTTTTTTGGAAGTCAAAATGCCGAGTAATAAAAATGAAAACGTAGACAGCGTAAGCGATGGTATTTAACAAGAATTGGAAGAAATTGAACAAGCTGATATTTGTATTCTAGGGAGCAGAAATTTTCTGAATCTTTGTATCCAAGTAAGCGTGTTTTGGTTGAAGCAATACTAAGAAAACCATAAATGTGCTCGCCTAAGTATTGTGACGTTTATAGTTTATTTTAAATAAAACTATTATAATCTATAGAAAGTGAGATTTCAAATTGGTAACATTTTACTGATCATACCCTGTAGACATTTGAATAAAAATTATAATGGTTTCTTCATGTCCAATACTCCTAAAGCTTCGTAAAGTAAGCAGGAAAATACATTAAACGGCAATGAAAAAGTTAATAGTGTAGAAATTCAATAATAATAAGAATTCTGGCATTTAATGAATAATGAAACGAAAACGTAAACCTACAAATAAAAAATAAGGCTAAACATAAGTTAGTTCCTGTTAAAGCATGTCAATGTAAAGCACCTACAGATGCAAAAATGCACAAATACTAACATAAAAATATAACAGCTTGCAATGACAGGAACGAGTGTAATGGGAGATTTTAATGCTAGAATAAGAAGCGAAAATTTTTTTTGCAAGGAATTTAGAAGCTTAAAGACAAACTCAATTGTACATAAAATTAAAACAAAGCCAGACCTTCATCAAGCACACATTGGGTGAAGTAATCAAGATCATAAATGAATATGTCAATACATGTAAGATTAGAAAATAAAGAATTACAATTTACGTATGTTTATGTCTGTAACATCAACAATTCTTATTTACTCAATTTTTTCTACTACCTTTTGCTTTTTTCTGTCGTCATCTTTCCCGCTTCTTCCATTTGCATATTTTCTTCTCACTTTTTCTCTCTCTCTCTTTCTTGTTGTTATATTGTGTTACCAGTCTCAGATATTTATATTGCTGTTATTGTCGATTTGTACTTGCTTAATTCCATCGTTCTACTTTTGCTTATGTTTATTTTTAGTCCTATCCGCTGTAGTTCCTCATTTTCAGTTTTTGAGTAATATTATTATGGAATAAATTCCGTTTATATGAATGTATTTACGACATTTGTATCTTAAATTTTTCATTTGTTGTATTTGGCAGGTTAGCCTTTACCTACGCTTTGTCTCTATTTTCAATCTTCATATTTTGATAAAATATGGAAAATATTCCTATTATTTTTTTGCACTGTCATCTTCATATATTATTTGTTGTATGAATATTAGCTTACCAACGTTTGTCTCTATTGTTCAATCACTATACTTTTCCATAACTTCGTTCACAGCTATAATAAACAGCAGCGAGCTCACTCTGTCCCTTGTTTTACTTTTCTATTTATAGTAACGGTTTTTAACATTTTCTAACCTCACGCTCTACGGTTTTGTACATACTTTTGGTTACTTGACAAAGGTGTTTATATTTATAATATTTCTATTTGTTTCCTGGTATATTGTCAATCGCAGTTTTATGTTTATAAATGTCAAACATAGCTGTTTTGCTTTTCTTATGTTATTTTCAACTGCCACTCATATACTATGTATGTTATTTGTTTCTGTCTTGAATCTTTCTTTAATACCCTGTCGACTTGTCATCATTCTTTCTTTCCAATAATTTCTGTGTATATCTTTAGTGCAGTTAATGCTAAACATAAGGCCTTGCAATTTTCACATTCACTGGTGCTTTCCTTTTTATATAGGAGTATTATTATGTTCTGTTCTCATTCCTTCAATATCTATTTGTTTTATTTATTTTTCTCCGCCTAACTACATTAATTAACTTTTCCAGAGGCTTTCCCACTTTTTTAAACTAGCAATCTTCTTTTTTTCCAGTTGTTATATTTTCCACGTCTCTTTAGTAATTTTATTTATTTACTTCGGTAGTTTATTGTCATAAAATTGTCAATTATTATTCTCAAATAATGTATTTCTTATTTAAGTGTTAAAGTTTCTTAATTCTCTTTATAATTAATCAAATTGATTTTTGTTTTTGCTGTAGCTTCGTTCTCCATCACATGGTTTCTTTTGGCTTCATTTACAGTATCTCTGGTTTAATTATTTTTGTGTAATTTTTTTGTTTTTTGCTTTTTACGTTTCACGTCTATGTTCTACGTTGTTTTCTTTACCATTACCATTTTTCACTTCTTCTAATGAGTATGTCTATTTTTCCCATTTTGCATACTTCTGTAGCAGTTTCAAATACCACGCCTTTTAACGTTTCCTATTTTGTGTCTACATCTTTATCTTCATCCTGTTTCTCCATTGTTATTCCCTAAATGTCTTCTAATTTTTTCGTTATTGAGTTTTTCAAATTTATTCTCTTGATGGTTTCTAAATATGAATTGCCCTATTAATAGTTTATAGTAGTTATCTAACCTCACGTCTTTTACCTTTGGTGTATTCTTAGTAAAAGGTATGGTCTATTATGTTTTTAATATTTCCTACTCCCTCATTGTATGTTTACTATGTTTTTGTGTGCAAATAGTTTTTACTACTAGCTAATCTTTTATGCAAAATTATATCAATTTTTTCCGTTATTGTTTATAGTTTTCTCTCACTATGTTTTTCTATCAGACCAGATTGCCTTTCACTCGTCAGTTTCTAATTTGCCATTATTATTACATGTTTCTTTCTCTCTACATACTGTCGTTATTTGGTGGAGTTTTTTCCCATAACTTCTTTTCTTTCTATTTTAAAAATATTTATATCTTAGTATCTCAGTATATATTCTTTATGTAATAGTTTTTAACCTGCACTTTTTGCTTTTGTTTCGCTTATTTATAGTATTTGTATCATATCTTACCATTTGTTTAGCATTTAGCGTCTTAATGTTTTATGTTGCTTACATTTAATTCCTTTTAGTGTCTGTTTCTCCTTCTTTATTAATTTGCCTTTAATTTCTTGTAGTAAGATCCTCTAATTTTCTTTTTCCAGTTTCTTATATTGCAGTTGTCTGTTTTAACTTTTTCTCTTACTGTATATTTTTTGGTACGACTACTTCACTTTTATTCTTTTCGTTCTTTCCCCCCTTGCAACATTTCTTAACCTCACTTGAATATTTTTTTCTTCTACTGTTAAATTGCTTTCTATGTACATATTGCCAGACTTTAGTCTTCTTAATCATTATATTATTTTTTATTTCTTATGTTTGTGTTTGTATAACTATAATCTCTTTGTTGTCTGTTCCTTTTATTCTACAGTTTTTTCTTACTTTCATCTCAATTTTTGGTTCACCACCAGTTGAACCTTTTCATTTCAACCCCTTTACTACTATCTCACTTCTTTATCTATCTACATCTTATTTTAGTAGTTTTGTTTCTATTGCCTATATTTTAGTTTCAAGATTTTTTTATTATTTCTATTTTTAACTAATTTTCTTTTTTGGTGTAAGGGGTCCACTAACACCTAGGACCCAAATGCCAACCCCACCTGCAAGAGTGGCGAATAACTTGCCCGGTACACCGTGCTAGATAACAGACGGGGCTCTGGCGACCCAGCATCGGGGGGTATAACCTGATACCAGTTGTCCCGAGGTAACGGGGCCGATGCGGCTGGGCTAATCACCCGCGCATTGTAAACAGATTCAGAGAAGTAATATGAGCCTCAGAACAGGACGGTCACAACGAAGACGACAGGAGCGAAATCGGATAAGATTTGGAACATCACATCTCTAACAGGAAAAGAATGCGAAATTATAGATGAAATGGAGAAATACAAGATTCAAATACTGGGAATCTCGGAAATTAAAAAGAAAGGAAATGGAATGAAAAACATGGACAAAGGGTACACGCTCAGATATGCGGGCCCGCCAGTCGGAAACAGAACAACAGAATGGGTAGGAATACTCCTCAACAAAAACAGCCAAAAGTAACCAAATGGGAAGCCATAAATTCCAGAATTATAACAATAAACTTACAACTTCAAGAGAAGGTCGGAACAATCCAAATATACGCACCCGCCAAAACGCCACCGTGCAAGATAAAGAATCCTTCTATGAAGACCTGCAAAGATCCATAGAGAAAATGCAAAACGAAAATCGACACGTATTTATTATAGGAGATTGGAATGCCCATATAGGAAATAACATAGAACAAGGACACGGAGCAATGGGAGGTCATGGTCTAGAAGGTGAAGTAAATGAAAATGGCGAGAGAATTATAGACTACTGCATAACTAACCAACTACTAATAGGAAATACATGGTTTAAGCACAAAATAATACACAAAGTAACATATGAAGCAGAAGAACTAGGACAAGTATGATAGACTACATCACGTACACGAGAAGTATGAGATATGCAGTGAATGATGTAAAGGTAATAAGAGGGGCGGTGTTAAATACTAAACACAGACTGGTGATCGCCGACACAAATATTAGGAAACCGCTTAAAGAACGAACGAAGAGCTATACAAAGATCAAACTGGAAACACTAGAACACCCAGAAAAAATACAAGAATATGAAAACAAACTAACTGGAGATCTAAACAATTTGGAAATACAAGAAGCCGAAGAAGAAATTCAGTGGACTATAAACAAACGATGGAAGGCTTTTAAAGATACACTAACAAAAACAGCAAAGGAAGTCTGTGGAGAAAAAGAAATAAAACATGACCCAGCACATAAACGAACAAAATGGTGGAACGAAGAAGTCAATAACAAAAAAGAAGCCTGGAAGAAATATATAATAAATAAAACTGAACAAAATAGAAGATACTACTTAGTAAAACGAAACGAAGCAAAGGAAGCGGTAAAACAAGCAAAGAGAAACACATGGAAGGAATTCCGTAGAAAGATAAAAGACAACTATATAGAAAACCAGAGTCAGTTTGGGAATATTGTTAAGCGCCTAAAGGGAAAGAGAGCACCAAAAGTGCGGAATATTAAGGATAAGACAGGAATGTTACAAACAAGAATGGAAGAAATACTGAAAACATGGAAAGATCACTACACAAAAATATTTAAAGAAGAAGGAACAGAAATACAGAGAGAAGAACAACCTCAAGAAGGAAATGATAATCAAGACACCGAAGAAGAAATAGCAGAAGAAGAAACAATAGAATCCCTGAAGAAAACAAAAAATGGTAAGGCAGCAGGAGAAAATAACATAGCTCCAGAAATGTTGAAAAAAGGCAGCCCGACTGTAATTAAATGGATGAAAGAGATAGTATAAGAACAGATCCCGAAGGACTGGGAAAATAACATAATAATACCCATTCATAAAAAGGGAGGCACCACAAATACAGACAACTATAGAGCTATATGCTTATCTTCAGTAGCGCTAAAAATATACACCAGAATAGTTGAAAGTAGACTAAGAAATAAAACAGAGGACAAACTAGAAGAAGAACAAACTGCGTTTAGATCAGGAAGACAAACGCAAGACTATATATACACAGTAAGAACCATAATTGAAATGCTATTAGAGAAGAAACAAGACATCTACCTACTCTTCCTAGACCTAAAAGGAGCCTTTGACCAGGTACCACACAGATACATCTGGAAAGAATTGGAAGAACTAGAAGTAAGTCCAAAACTGCGGAGAATAATAAAGAACATGAATAGTAAAGTAATTGGAAAAACAAGATTAAATAACCAAGTATCGGAAGAATTTAAAATGGAAAGGGGTATCAAACAAGGTGATAGCTTAAGCCCGCTACTATTCGTGATATACATGGACTACATAAACAAAAAATGCAAATTAGAAACAAGAAATACCCACATAGGATACCGTAACCTAAACTCAGTAATGACACAAGACCTAATATATGCCGACGACATATTACTCATGGCAAGGAACAAAAATAAACTACAACAAAACATAAACATATGGAAAAAACACCTAGAAGAAAGTGGGATGACCATTAATATAGAAAAAAAAAAGTAATGCATGTCACAAAACAGGAAAACGAAGAAGAAATAGATATACCAATAGACGGAAACAGATACAAACAGTACAAAGGTACAAATACCTAGAGTACTAATCAGTAAGGATGGAAGAATACACCAAAAATAAAACACAGAATAAATAAAGGAAATAGGATATACTATCAAGTAAACAACACATTGATAGGGAAAAAGAAATAGGCATAAAAGCAAAATGCACTTATATAAAACAATATATACCCCTACACTTCTATACGCTTCCGAGACGTGGACGATAACAGACAAACATAAATCCAAAATAACAATCGCAGAGATGAGGTATCTAAGGCGGATAGTGGGCAAAACAAGAAGAGATAGGGTCCGTAACAGATCCATACGAGATGAACTAGAAATCACACCGTTGGTAGAAGAAATAAAAACCAAACAGCTACAATGGTATGGACACCTGGCCAGAATGAGCAATGAACGATACCCAAAAACCGTTTTTGAAATGAGATGTGATGGAAGGAGAAATAGAGGAAGACCCAGGCAAAAGCGGGAAGACAACATCAACGAATCAGCAAGAGAAAGAGGACAGACCCTAACACAAATCTGAACCCTTGCAAGGGATAGACACTCATTGGCTCAATGGCTCAAAACCCCGACACCGTGAGTTACAATGGGAGAAGAGGAAGTAAGTAAGTAACTAATTTTTTATTTTTTGTATAATCTGTTTCAGTTTTTCTATTTGTTTTCTTCTGTTTATTGTACGTCCTCGTATTTAAGTAGCGACAATCTCATTGCTTTCGTGTTGGTTTGTAACACTTCCGCATATTCCCTTTTATTTTTTCGTTCTTTTGGATATTATTTTTATAAACTATTAATTTCGGATTTTAATGCTTCTCCTATGTTTGCTCTTGTGCTACGCTACTGACAGAAGAGTTTTCTTTGATTAATTGGTGACTCATAAAAGTAGTCCATGCATGCTTGCTCTGGCAGCCAGGTCTCTTATCAGTTATTGTTCTTATTTTCTCAACATATTCTTTTACGTTGTTACTTAAAATACTTCTATTTTATCACGATCTATATTCCTTTTCCATTGCCATGCACTTTCACTTCTATATTTGTTATTCTTCGTAGTAAACCAATTTGACTTTAATGCGTCATAAAACCGTCAGTATTTTTAATTTTCGTATTGTAAAAATTGCATCAACAATTCCAATATTTAAATTTTTAATATTGCCAGTTTAACATGTTTATTGCTGAGGTAAATTATATGGTTAAGTATTTCACCGAAATTATTTTAAAGCAAACTATGAGTAATTGTGAATAATTGTTATTACTGTTTAGTATGTATGAACGCGATGTGGTACTACTACAGTATAAAAGCTGTTTATATATAGATATAATATTTGCGTATTAGTACAAATCGCTCTTCTCATACAATCGGTATGTGTAACATAGGTTTGTGTTTAGGATCCCAAGAACACCGATAGAATTGATATATAATTACATATAGCGACATTGTATGTAGTTATTATATCAATATTTTGGAACGGCTGAAGTTCCAAAGAAAGCTTGTTTTGCTAATCCGCTGCTTTGTTGCAAACACTGCTGCATTTATAAGGATTAATAAATGTGGTATGGTCGTCGTTGCAATGTGATTTATACAATTCATATAATTTTCGAGATATTAGTTAAATAAAATTTAAAGCAATAATATTCCACGTTTTATCTCAACGAACGCAAATGCAAACATTAATTCCCAAAAAAAATTAATTAAAAAGTGAAACAAAACTATTGTCTATAATCAGGATAAAATTACTAGATTGCTACTACATTAACGCAGTTAAAGTAAACAAACTTTCATGTATCATAAATTGGGTTGGTTTAAGCCATAACCTGTCTACTGGACTGTTAAGAACAATGTGCATTTCATAAAAATCTAATTGCAGTGTCTATAAATCGTTTTATGTACTATTACCAATGTTGCTCCAAAGGCAGGCCTTGCTAAATATAGCTTATGATAACATAAACAACAATTTTAAAATCTGCATAAATCATGCCGAATGCACAGATGGAATTTCTTTTTGTGAAAGAATAGTTTCTTGCAACACATAAAAGCAAAGAAGTGTAAAGACTTTCAAGATTTTGTTATACTTTGGGGGTAATTTTAGATATCATACAAGATATAATTGATTAGCGTTTGATTAAAAAAAGAAGCGCCCGTTTGACTACAGCATTAAGAAAAAGGGAAAAGGACAATCCTAAATTTAAAAAACTAAAAAGAGTTAATTTGACAAACCCTATATTTAGGTTTGACTTCTGTCACTAAGTCGACAATATTGACTTTTGCCAGAAAAAATGGACCGCCAAAAATCATATTTATTGAGAAATTCTACCAACGCCTTTTATCGAAGAGTGTCAGTCAGCAAGAGTGTTTTCTTGGTGATGTATTTAGACATCCGTATACTGCTCTTGATTTTTCTGTTTGTTTATTGCGAGGATACTGGAAGGTTGGGCCTTGGTGGTGCTGTGTATTTATTGTTGCTTTTAAATTGAATAATAATCCGATTTACTGTTGATAAGGGTATTCTTAAACACGCCCTTATAAACTAAGCCTATGATCTCTATATTTAAATAAACATGGCATTGTTTAAGCAACATTAAACTGTCCATAGTTGTTCGTGTACCAAGAAAGAAAATCCACAGTCAAAAATTAAAATAAAATGTTTTGTTATCAATTTAATTTCTGGGCAAATGTGACGCACTGTTAATCAAAGAAATATACAATTGGACAACAATTTTAGTGATTTTCCGTAATTAGAAAACTTTTGATAGAAATATTTTGTCAGGTATATGGAAGAGGCTTTCACTATTTGAAGAAGAAAAATTTTCCGTAAGGAACTTCCAAAAACATAACAAGCGAGGAACAGTCAATAGAATAACTTAAAAGAAAGCTGACTGATCGATATCTAAAAAGTTTAACGAGTGGTAAAGAAGAGTCAAACTTATAATAAAAGTAAAAAGGGAAACACTTTTTTAATCGTTTTAATAAAGCTTTCTCAAGATATAAATTATATGCGTAGAGAAGCGTCTTTAAAGACGCCGAATTCTGAAAAAGTTGCTATAGTGATACCAATGTCTATCACAAGCTAAAAAAGAAGAATTACAATCAAGAATACAACACAACAAAGCTTCGTCATATATCGCTAAAAACAGAATTTATTTTTTGCAAAACAGCATTTTGCTACAGATACATAAAACACACAAAACTTGGCTTAAATAGGAAAAGATGAGAAAGATAAACACAATTCGTCTATGAATCTCCTTGTGATGGGTTACAGTACAAGTACCTTCATAATGAACGAACAGACTACAGAGATTTTCCGGTGTTGTACGCCATTCGTTCACAAGCCTACCTTTACGTAAAACTAAATATTATCGACTTTCTTTTGCTCTTTTAATTTTCTAGATGAACTTTTAGAAAGTACAATAAATATATGCCTCATTAAAAATGACAACTAACTGTAAATACTTCCAATAGATATTGCACAAAAATTGATGTAACCTTTCTAGTCTACTCGCCCAGTTGTTGTATATGCGACGATCACACCCCACACTTGTCTACCATTTACAAGTAACTCCTAATTTACTTTGTCAGTGAAATAGTTCCTGTATTTACGCATATAAACATTTAGCTTTTGAAGAAAATGGCAAAAAAATTTTCACACGTAAACCTGGGTTTATTTCGAGCTAGGGTATTATTACCTGTTACTTTAAATAGTAGGTTTGCTTTTTCTTAGAAAAAGCGAGAGATTCCTACTAAATTTATAAGGGGATCATAAAACCCATTTCTTCCTAATTTAATAGGAGTAATTCATATGATGGAATCCGGGCCTGGCGCGAACGGTAGTGCAGGTGTCTTAAAGTGAGCCTAGAAATTTCCAAATTCGTTAAATATAGTGATTTTAAATACGGGAAGTCGTATTAGAAAGACAAATAAAAAGTGGGAGTTCATAAAAATAGTTAAATAATAAGTGGAAAAACTAATTTATTAGTGGAAATAGGTTAAAATTCGTAACACTACAAAAGAGATAACGGAATAAAGCGATACTGCGCCCGCGCGAACGCACGAGCGACAAGATAAACAACGTAAACAAAACACAGAGAGGGATTCAGTAGGTTTTTAAAAAAAACCACTCCAACTACATTTGTTGAAAGTTAATAAAATGGAGGAAATCCTAGCAGAAATAAAAACAAAACTAGGTAAATTAGATAAACTGGACATAATAGAAGAAGGTAATGCAAGGCTTGAAAAGAAAATAGAAAAGTTCCAAAGCGAAATAAACAAAATTAAAAAGGAAAACGAACAACTAAAAAATGAGAACGTACAAATGAATTTAAAACTAGAAGTGCAAGATAAGAGGCTGGAGGAAATGGAAAGAGAGATAAAGAAAAGAAGATTATTCACGGCCCAGATGAACAAGCAAAGGAAGAAGACCTGCAATTAAAGGAGATAACGAGGACTATTCTACAAGAAATGGGAAAACAGATGGACATGGAGCAAGAAGTAACAGATATCAGGAGAATTGGCAAATATCGTAATGGAAAATCAAGACCCATTATGATAGAACTACACAACTGGCAGAAGAAAATAGAAATACTTAAGGCGACAAAAAATTTAAAAGGAACATATATATTCATAGAAGAAGAATTCACAAAGGAGGTACAAAAACAAAGGAAAGAGCTAATAAAATTTATGAAAATAATCAGAGAAAAGGGAAACCATGCAATAATCAGATACAATAAATTGATAGTAAATGGGACGCCCTACACACTTCTACAGCTCCAATCCATAGAAATAGAAATACCAGGAATAAAAGAGACGGAAAGCAATAAAGAAAATGGAAACAGATGAAAACAAAGGGGAAATAGAAAATGGAAAAATACTGGACATCGGGAAAACACAAGATCAGGAATATAAACAAGGCAAGAAAGGAAGAACATTAAGCCAGAGGTCACCAGAAAATAGTGGGGAGGCAGACGTACGAGACAGATTATTAAAGATTACTAAAACAGGACGGTATTTAAAAACTAATAAAACCAAGGGCAGAACGACACAGGAAACGACAAAGGCAACGGAAAGAAAACGAAAACACAAACAAAAGGAAGTAAGAGAAAAAAAACATAGTGAAGATTGGAACGTGGAATGTGAAAACCATCTTAGCAGTAGGGAAAATCCAGGAAATAGCAAAAGAAATGAAGAAATACCAATTAAGCATCCTAGCGCTCCAAGAAACAAGATGGGGTAGTGAGGGAAAGATTGAGAAGAAATATTTTACTTTATACTACTCGGGAGAGAAAAAGCAAGGAAGAAACGGAACAGCATTTATGGTCAATGAGAAAACGAGGCAGAAAATAATACAATTCAGGGCAGTCAATGGCAGGATATGCTACCTAAGATTAGAGAATAAACAAGCCAATATATCTATGATAAACAGCTACGCCCCAACTGAGAAAACAGACGAAGAGGAAAAAATAGAATTCTACGAGGAATTAGAGAAATTGTGTGAGACTGTACCCAAAAACGACATACTTATTATACTCGGAGACTTCAATGCGAAGATAGGTAAAGAAGACTTTAATAAAGAAATAGCAGGAAAACAAACGATACACGAAATTACAAATGATAATGGCATCAAGTTGTGTAATTTGGCCTCAACAACAAATTCATTTATAACTAGCACTAAATTTAAACACAAAATAGAACACAAAATTACGTGGATGATTCCTGGCAGAACAGACGGCAACCAAATAGACCATACATTAATCTCGAAAAAGTGGACAAAATTAATACACAACGTAAGATCCTACAGAAGCGCAAATGCCGACACGGACCATGTGCTAGTAATAATGAAATTCAAGATAAAAATAACAAGAAATAAGAAGATAATGAAAAAACGAAGGAACTGGTACACACAAAAATTAAACAACGAGGAAATAAAAAGAAACTACTGTGAAACATTAGAAAAGGCACTAGCTAAAGAAGTAGATAATATTGAAAATGAATGGACTAACATCAAAACAAGTATTATTACGGCAACAGAACTCTCTCTACATACTGTCGTTATTTGGTGGAGTTTTTTCCCATAACTTCTTTTTTTTCTATTTTAAAAATATTTATATCTTAGTATCTCAGTATATATTCTTTATGCAATAGTTTTTAACCTGCACTTTTTGCTTTTGTTTCGCTTATTTATAGTATTTGTATCATATCTTACCATTTGTTTAGCATTTAGCGTCTTAATGTTTTATGTTGCTTACATTTAATTCCTTTTAGTGTCTGTTTCTCCTTCTTTATTAATTTGCCTTTAATTTCTTGTAGTAAGATCCTCTAATTTTCTTTTTTCCAGTTTCTTATATTGCAGTTGTCTGTTTAACTTTTTCTCTACTGTATATTTTTGGTACGACTACTTCACTTTTATTCTTTTCGTTCTTTCCCCTGCAACATTTCTTAACCTCACTTGAATATTTTTTCTTCTACTGTTAAATTGCTTTCTATGTACATATTGCCAGACTTTAGTCTTCTTAATCATTATATTATTTTTTATTTCTTATGTTTGTGTTTGTATAACTATAATCTCTTTGTTGTCTGTTCCTTTTATTCTACAGTTTTTCTTACTTTCATCTCAATTTTGGTTCACCACCAGTTGAACCTTTTCATTTCAACCCTTTACTACTATCTCACTTCTTTATCTATCTACATCTTATTTTAGTAGTTTTGTTTCTATTGCCTATATTTTAGTTTCAAGATTTTTTATTATTTCTATTTTTAACTAATTTTCTTTTTGGTGTAAGGGTCCACTAACACCTAGGACCCAAATGCCAACCCACCTGCAAGAGTGGCGAATAACTTGCCCGGTACACCGTGCTAGATAACAGACGGGCTCTGGCGACCCAGCATCGGGGGTATAACCTGATACCAGTTGTCCCGAGGTAACGGGGCCGATGCGGCTGGGCTAATCACCCGCGCATTGTAAACAGATTCAGAGAAGTAATATGAGCCTCAGAACAGGACGGTCACAACGAAGACGACAGGAGCGAAATCGGATAAGATTTGGAACATCACATCTCTAACAGGAAAAGAATGCGAAATTATAGATGAAATGGAAATACAAGATTCAAATACTGGGAATCTCGGAAATTAAAAAGAAAGGAAATGGAATGAAAAACATGGACAAAGGGTACACGCTCAGATATGCGGGCCCGCCAGTCGGAAACAGAACAACAGAATGGGTAGGAATACTCCTCAACAAAAACAGCCAAAAGTAACCAAATGGGAAGCCATAAATTCCAGAATTATAACAATAAACTACAACTTCAAGAGAAGGTCGGAACAATCCAAATATACGCACCCACAAAACGCCACCGTGCAAGATAAAGAATCCTTCTATGAAGACCTGCAAAGATCCATAGAGAAAATGCAAAACGAAAATCGACACGTATTTATTATAGGAGATTGGAATGCCCATATAGGAAATAACATAGAACAAGGACACGGAGCAATGGGAGGTCATGGTCTAGAAGGTGAAGTAAATGAAAATGGCGAGAGAATTATAGACTACTGCATAACTAACCAACTACAAATAGGAAATACATGGTTTAAGCACAAAATAATACACAAAGTAACATATGAAGCAGAAGAACTAGGACAAGTATGATAGACTACATCACGTACACGAGAAGTATGAGATATGCAGTGAATGATGTAAAGGTAATAAGAGGGGCGGTGTTAAATACTAAACACAGACTGGTGATCGCCGACACAAATATTAGGAAACCGCTTAAAGAACGAACGAAGAGCTATACAAAGATCAAACTGGAAACACTAGAACACCCAGAAAAAATACAAGAATATGAAAACAAACTAACTGGAGATCTAAACAATTTGGAAATACAAGAAGCCGAAGAAGAAATTCAGTGGACTATAAACAAACGATGGAAGGCTTTTAAAGATACACTAACAAAACAGCAAAGGAAGTCTGTGGAGAAAAGAAATAAACATGACCCAGCACATAAACGAACAAAATGGTGGAACGAAGAAGTCAATAACAAAAGAAGCCTGGAAGAAATATAATAAATAAAACTGAACAAAATAGAAGATACTACTTAGTAAAACGAAACGAAGCAAAGGAAGCGGTAAAACAAGCAAAGAAACACATGGAAGGAATTCGTAGAAAGATAAAAGACAACTATATAGAAACCAGAGTCAGTTTGGGAATATTGTTAAGCGCCTAAAGGAAAGAAGCACAAAGTGCGGAATATTAAGGATAAGACAGGAATGTTACAAACAAGAATGGAAGAAATACTGAAAACATGGAAAGATCACTACACAAAAATATTTAAAGAAGAAGGAACAGAAATACAGAGAGAAGAACAACCTCAAGAAGGAAATGATAATCAAGACACCGAAGAAGAAATAGCAGAAGAAGAAACAATAGAATCCCTGAAGAAAACAAAAAATGGTAAGGCAGCAGGAGAAAATAACATAGCTCCAGAAATGTTGAAAAAAGGCAGCCCGACTGTAATTAAATGGATGAAAGAGATAGTATAAGAACAGATCCCGAAGGACTGGGAAAATAACATAATAATACCCATTCATAAAAAGGGAGACACCACAAATACAGACAACTATAGGGTTATATGCTTATCTTCAGTAGCGCTAAAAATATACACAAGAATAGTTGAAAAGAGACTAAGAAATAAAACAGAAGACAAACTAGAAGAAGAACAAACTGCGTTTAGACCAGGAAGACAAACGCAAGACTATATATACACAGTAAGAACCATAATTGAAAAACTATTAGCGAAGAAAAAAGACATCTACCTACTCTTTCTAGACCTAAAAGAGACTTTGACCAGGTACCACACATATACATGTGGAAAGCATTGGAAGAACTAGAAGTAAGTCCAAAACTGCGGAGAATAATAAAGAACATGAATAGTAAAGTAATTGGAAAAACAAGATTAAATAACCAAGTATCGGAAGAATTTAAAATGGAAAGGGGTATCAAACAAGGTGATAGCCTAAGCCTGCTACTATTCGTGATATACATGGACTACATAAACAAAAAATGCAAATTAGAAACAAGAAACACCCACATAGGATACCATAACCTAAACTCAGTAATGACACAAGACCTAATATATGCCGACGACGTATTACTCATGGCAAGGAACAAAAATCAACTACAACAAAACATAAACATATGGAAAAAACACCTAGAAGAAAGTGGGATGACCATTAATATAGAAAAAACAAATGTAATGCATGTCACAAAACAGGAAAACGAAGAAGAAATAGATATACCAATAGACGGGAAACAGATACAAACAGTACAAAGGTACAAATACCTAGGAGTACTAATCAGTAAGGATGGAAGAATACACCAAAAAATAAAACACAGAATAAATAAAGGAAATAGGATATACTATCAAGTAAACAACACATTGATAGGGAAAAAAGAAATAGGCATAAAAGCAAAAATGCACTTATATAAAACAATATATACCCCTACACTTCTATACGCTTCCGAGACGTGGACGATAACAGACAAACATAAATCCAAAATAACAATCGCAGAGATGAGGTATCTAAGGCGGATAGTGGGCAAAACAAGAAGAGATAGGGTCCGTAACAGATCCATACGAGATGAACTAGAAATCACACCGTTGGTAGAAGAAATAAAAACCAAACAGCTACAATGGTATGGACACCTGGCCAGAATGAGCAATGAACGATACCCAAAAACCGTTTTTGAAATGAGATGTGATGGAAGGAGAGATAGAGGAAGACCCAGGCAAAAGTGGGAAGACAACATCAACGAATCAGCAAGAGAAAGAGGACAGACCTCAACACAAATCCGAATAGACACTCATTGGCTCAATGGCTCAAAACCCCGACACCGTGAGTTACAATGGGAGAAGAGGAAGTAAGTAAGTAACTAATTTTTTATTTTTTGTATAATCTGTTTCAGTTTTTCTATTTGTTTTCTTCTGTTTATTGTATGTCCTCGTGTTTAAGTAGCGACAATCTCATTGCTTTCGTGTTGGTTTGTAACACTTCCGCATATTCCCTTTTATCTTTTCGTTCTATTGGATATTATTTTATAAACTATTAATTTCGGATTTTAATGCTTCTCCTATGTTTACTCTTGTGCTACGCTACTGACAGAAGAGTTTTCTTTGATTAATTGCTGACTCATAAAAGTAGTCCATGCATTCTTGCTCTGGCAGCCAGGTCTCTTATCAGTTATTGTTCTTATTTTCTCAACATATTCTTTTACGTTGTTACTTAAAATACTTCTATTTTATCACGATCTATATTCCTTTTCGATTGCCCCCCACTTTCACTTCTATATTTGTTATTCTTCGTAGTAAACCAATTTGACTTTAATGCGTCATAAAACCGTCTGTATTTTTAATTTTCGTATTGTAAAAATTGCATCAACAATTCCAATATTTAAATTTTTAATATTGCCAGTTTAACATGTTTATTGCTGAGGTAAATTATATGGTTAAGTATTTCACCGAAATTATTTTAAAGCAAACTATGAGTAATTGTGAATAATTGTTATTACTGTTTAGTATGTATGAACGCGATGTGGTACTACTACAGTATAAAAGCTGTTTATATATAGATATAATATTTGCGTATTAGTACAAATCGCTCTTCTCATACAATCGGTATGTGTAACATAGGTTTGTGTTTAGGATCCCAAGAACACCGATAGAATTGATATATAATTACATATAGCGACATTGTATGTAGTTATTATATCAATATTTTGGAACGGCTGAAGTTCCAAAGAAGCTTGTTTTTGCTAATCCGCTGCTTTGTTGCAAACACTGCTGCATTTATAAGGATTAATAAATGTGGTATGGTCGTCGTTGCAATGTGATTTATACAATTCATATAATTTTCGAGATATTAGTTAAATAAAATTTAAAGCAATAATATTCCACGTTTTATCTCAACGAACGCAAATGCAAACATTAATTCCCAAAAAAAATTAATTAAAAAGTGAAACAAAACTATTGTCTATAATCAGGATAAAATTACTAGATTGCTACTACATTAACGCAGTTAAAGTAAACAAACTTTCATGTATCATAAATTGGGTAGGTTTAAGCCATAACCTGTCTACTGGACTGTTAAGAACAATGTGCATTTCATAAAAATCCAATTGCAATGTTTATGTCTATAAATTGTTTTATGTACTATTACCAATGTTGCTGCAAAGACAGACCTTGCTAAATATAGCTTATGATAACATAAACAACAATTTTAAAATCTGCATAAATCATGCCGAATGCACAGATGGAATTTCTTTTTGTGAAAAAATAGTTTCTTGCAACACATAAAAGCAAAGAAGTATAAAGACTTTCAAGATTTTGTTATACTTTGGGGGTAATTTTAGATATCATACAAGATACTGCTGTAGTGCAGACAAAACCATAGAAATTTAATATGCCAATACCAGCATAGATTTGAAATTAATTTTTGAGATTACGTTTTGATTTTTATAATTGATTAGCGTTTGATTAAAAAAGGAAGCACCCATTTGACTACATCATTAAGAAAAAGGGAAAAGGAGAATCCTAAATTTAAAAAACTAAAAAGAATTAATTTGACAAACCCTATATTTAGGTTTGACTTCTGTCACTAAGTCGACAATATTGACTTTTGTCAGAAAAAATGGACCGCCAAAAATCATATTTATTGAGAAATTCTACCAACGCCTTTTATCAAAGAGTATCAGTCAGCAAGAGTGTTTTCTTGGTGATGTATTTAGACATCCGTATACTGCTCTTGATTTTTCTGTTTGTTTATTGCGAGGATACTGGAAGGTTGGGCCTTGGTGGTGCTGTGTATTTATTGTTGCTTTTAAATTGAATAATAATCCGATTTACTGTTGATAAGGGTATTCTTAAACACGCCCTTATAAACTAAGCCTATGATCTCTATATTTAAATAAACATGGCATTGCTTAAGCAACACTAAACAGTCCATAGTTGTTTGAAATAAAGAAACAAAAATCCCAAAGACGTGTACCAAGAAAGAAAAACCACAGTCAAAAACTAAAATAAAATGTTTTATCAACAATTTAATTACTGGGCAAATGTGACGCATTGTTAATCAAAGAAATATACAATTGGACAACAATTTTACTGATTTTTCTTAATTAGAAAACTTTTGATAGAAATATTTTGTCAGGTATATGGAACAGGCTTTCACTATTTGAAGAAGAAAAATTTTCCGTAAGGAACTTCCAAAAACATAACAAGCGAGGAACAGTCAATAGAATAACTTAAAAGAAAGCTGACTGATCGATATCTAAAAAGTTTAACAAGTGATAAAGAAGAATTTATAATAAAAGTAAAAAGGGAAACACTTTTTAATCGTTTTAATAAAGCTTTCTCAAGATATAAATTATATACGCAGAAAAGCGTCTTTAAAGATGCCGAATTCTAAAAAAGTTGCTATAGTGATACCAATGTCTAGCACAAGCTAAAAAAGAAGAATTACAATCAAGAATATAACACAACAAAGCTTCGTTAAATATCGCTAAAAACAGAATTTATTTCTTGCAAAACAGCATTTTGCTACAGACACATAAAACAATTTTTGAAGCTTGGCAATGATGTTTGTGGTTTAAATAGGAAAAGATGAGAAAGATAAATACAATTCGTCTATGACTCTCCTTGTGATGAGTTACAGTACAAGTACCTTCATAATGAACGAACAGACTACAGAGATTTTCCGGTGTTGTACGCCATTCGTTCACAATAAGCCTACCTCTACGTAAAACCAAATATTATTGACTTTCTTTTGCTCTTTTGACTTTCTAGATGGACTTTTAGAAAGTACAATAAATATATGCCTCATTAAAAATGACAACTAACTGTAAATACTTCCAATAGATATTGCACAAAAATTGATGTAACCTTTCTAGTCTACTCGCCCAGTTGTTGTATATGCGACGATCACACCCCACACTTGTCTACCATTTACAAGTAACTCCTAATTTACTTTGTCAGTGAAATAGTTCCTGTATTTACGCATATAAACATTTAGCTTTTGAAGAAAATGGCAAAAAAATTTTCACACGTAAACCTGGGTTTATTTCGAGCTAGGGTATTATTACCTTTACTTTAAATAGTAGGTTTGCTTTTTCTTAGAAAAAGCGAGAGATTCCTACTAAATTTATAAGGGGATCATAAAACCCATTTGTTCCTAATTTAATAGGAGTAATTCATATGATGGAATCCGGGCCTGGCGCGAACGGTAGTGCAGGTGTCTTAAAGTGAGCCTAGAAATTTCCAAATTCGTTAAATATAGTGATTTTAAATACGGGAAGTCGTATTAGAAAGACAAATAAAAAGTGGGAGTTCATAAAATAGTTAAATAATAAGTGGAAAAACTAATTTATTAGTGGAAATAGGTTAAAATTTGTAACACTACAAAAAGAGATAACGGAATAAAGCGATAGTGAGCCCGCGCGAACGCACGAGCAACAAGATAAACAACGTAAACAAAACACAGAGAGGGATTCAGTAGGTTTTTAAAAACCACTGCAACTAAATTTGGTCAAAGTTAATAAAATGGAGGAAATCCTAGCAGAAATAAAAACAAAACTAGGTAAATTAGATAAACTGGACATAATAGAGGAAAGTAATGCAAGGCTTGAAAAGAAAATAGAAAAGTTCCAAAGCGAAATAAACAAAATTAAAAAGGAAAACGAACAACTAAAAATGAGAACATACAAATGAATTTAAAACTAGAAGTGCAAGATAAGAGGCTGGAGGAAATGGAAAGAGAGATAAAGAAAAGAAGATTATTCACGGCCCAGATGAACAAGCAAAGGAAGAAGACCTGCAATTAAAGGAGATAACGAGGACTATTCTACAAGAAATGGGAAAACAGATGGACATGGAGCAAGAAGTAACAGATATCAGGAGAATTGGCAAATATCGTAATGGAAAATCAAGACCCATTATGATAGAACTACACAACTGGCAGAAGAAAATAGAAATACTTAAGGCGACAAAAAATTTAAAAGGAACAGATATATATATAGAAGAAGAATTCACAAAGGAGGTACAAAAACAAAGGAAAGAGCTAATAAAATTTATGAAAATAATCAGAGAAAAGGGAAACCATGCAATAATCAGATACAACAAATTGATAGTAAATGGGACGCCCTACACACTTCTACAGCTCCAATCCATAGAAATAGAAATACCAGGAATAAAAGAGACGGAAAGCAATAAAGAAAATGGAAACAGATGAAAACGAAGGGGAAATAGAAAATGGAAAAATACTGGACATCGGGAAAACACAAGATCAGGAATATAAACAAGGCAAGAAAGGAAGAACATTAAGCCAGAGGTCACCAGAAAATAGTGGGGAGGCAGACGTACGAGACAGATTATTAAAGATTACTAAAACAGGACGGCATTTAAAAAACTAATAAAAACCAAGGGCAGAACGACACAGGAAACGACAAAGGCAACGGAAAAGAAAAACGAAAAACACAAACCAAAAAACACAAAAAAAAGAAGTAAGAGAGAAAAAGAAAACATAGTGAAGATTGGAACGTGAAATGTGAAAACCATGTTAGCATTAGGGAAAATGCAAGAAATAGCAAAAGAAATGAAGAAATACCAATTAAACATCCTAGCGCTCCAAGAAACAAGATGGGGTAGTGAGGGAAAGATTGAGAAGAAATATTTTACTTTATACTACTCGGGAGAGAAAAAGCAAGGAAGAAACGGAACAGCATTTATGGTCAATGAGAAAACGAGGCAGAAAATAATACAATTCAGGGCAGTCAATGGCAGGATATGCTACCTAAGATTAGAGAATAAACAAGCCAATATATCTATGATAAACAGCTACGCCCCAACTGAGGAAAGCAGACGAAGAGGAAAAATAGAATTCTACGAGGAATTAGAAAAATTGTGTGAGACTGTATCCAAAAACGACATACTTATTATACTCGGAGACTTCAATGCGAAGATAGGTAAAGAAGACTTTAATAAAGAAATAGCAGGAAAACAAACGATACACGAAATTACAAATGATAATGGCACAAGTTGTGTAATTTGGCCTCAACAACAAATTCATTTATAACTAGCACTAAATTTAAACACAAAATAGAACACAAAATTACGTGGATGATTCCTGGCAGAACAGAGGCAACCAAATAGACCATACATTAATCTCGAAAAAGTGGACAAAATTAATACACGACGTAAGATCCTACAGAGGCGCAAATGCCGACACGGACCATGTGCTAGTAATAATGAAATTCAAGATGAAAATAACAAGAAATAAGAAGATAATGAAAAACGAAGGAACTGGTACACACAAAATTAAACAACGAGGAAACAAAAGAAACTACTGTGAAACATTAGAAAAGGCACTAGCTAAACAAGTAGATAATATTGAAAATGAATGGACTAACATCAAAACAAGTATTATTACGGCAACAAAACAAAAAATAGGGCAGAGAACCAACAAAACACCAAAAGAATGGTTCGACGAAGAGTGCCAAAAGAAGAGTGACAAGAAAAGAGAAGCAAGACAGAAATGGATAGAAGCAGGAAGGGACCAAGAACTACTCGAGTACAAGAAAATTAAACAAGAAGCAACAATACTAGAAAGAAAATACAAAAAGAAAAAAGCTGCTTGGATCACCAACGAAATGCAAATACTGGAAGAAAACAATAAAGATAGTAGAAAACTATTCGACTACATAAGACGGTTCAATACAAAAAAGACAGCAACAGCAAAAATAAGCAAAAGGGCCTGGGAGACATATCTCACTGACTTATATAAAGACAACACAAGAAAAATAGAAGAAGAAATACGAGATGAGAGGGGGAAGAGTTTATGGAAGTAGTCAAACAATTAAAACGGAATAAAACTGCAGGACCAGATGAAATAAGCAACGAACTGATAATTAATGGAGGAGAACCTAATGTTAAAGATATGGACCGAGGAAAACATGCCACAAGACTGGAGAAATGGACAAATCACCCCACTCTACAAAAAAGGGGACCCGATGAAATGTGGCAACTATAGGGCAATTGTACTACTAAATACAACCTACAAAATATTAACTTCCATAATAAGAAGACGATTAACCAAATACACAGAACAAAAACTGGGACAATATCAACAAGGATTCAGACAAGGAAGATCGACGGTAGATGCGATACGCACATTAACACAGATAATAGAGAAATGCTACGAGTACGATATCGAAATACACCTACTCTTTATAGACTTCCAACAGGCGTTCGACTCCATAAATAGACAGCAATTACTCAAAGAAATGAAAAGCATGCAAATACCAAGAAAGCTAATAAGATTGACTAACATGACAATGATGAACTCTACTGCGCAAATATTCACAGCCGAAGGTAATTCAAGCAAGATCAATATAGAAGTGGAAGTGAGACAAGGGGATGGACTCTCAACCACGCTGTTCAATATAGCACTAGATGGAGTCATAGGTGAATGGAGAAATAAAATGATAACACGCAACTCTACACAAATAATTGGATACGCTGATGATTTAGTTCTCATAGCAAGAGATAAAAGAAGCCTGGAACAAGTAATAATGGAACTTATGAAAGAAGCCGAGGTCAGAGGATTGAAAATAAATGAAGAAAAAACAAAATACATGGTAAGCACAAGAAGAAGACTAGATAACTTAAGAGGAATAAAAGTAGGAAGATACTACTTCCAAAGAGTAGAACATTTTAAGTATCTGGGAGTAATAGTAGAAGGAAAGAACGAGAGAAGTCCAGAAATAATAGAAAGAATAAAGGCGGGAAATAAAGCGTACTGGAGCTACCAAAAGTTCCTAAAAGACAGAAACCTTAGCAAAGCAACAAAGCTAAAAATATACAAAACGGCCATCAGACCAGTCATAACGTACGCCGCAGAAACAATGTGTTTAAACAATAAAGATGAAGAAAGACTGAGGATATTAGAAAGAAAGATTATAAGAAGAATAGTTGGACCGGTGAAGACTCCAGAAGGAGAATATAGACAACTCATGAACTTCGAAGTGAGGGACTCATTAGGTGGAGAAGACATAGTTAGAGTTATAAAAGCCCAAAGACTCAGATGGTTTGGACATATCCAAAGAAGAGAACCCGAAACACCAACAAAGAAAATACTAAACTGGAAACCAATGGGAGGAAGACCAAAAGGAAGACCAAAAATCAGATGGCAGGACCAAGTGATGAAGGACATACGAGATATGGAGATAGTGAACTGGAATGAAATAATAAAAGATAGGAAAGAATGGAAGGAAATGACAAAGATGGCACGGACACATAACAAACTGTAATAGAAGAAAGATGTAAACAGAATATGCGGACCGATCCTCTGCACAATCCGGATCAGAAGAGCTCAATCACGAGCGACCTATACTTTGTTAACAAAGTTTCAGGTCTATATATATAATTCATATGATAATTTTAATTCTCCTCGAGCAAATAGATTGTCACAAACCCTACTTGGATTGGGTATTTATTTTTCCTTTTTATTTTGTCAGCAAATTAGCACTCCAGAAAGAGTGCACTAGATTAACATCACTTTTAAATTGCATGAAGATCAGTTTTTCGCCTTCTGGAGCCAATGAAAAGATATTACTATATGATGATACTCAAGAAAACGCCTGCTAGGTAGTCGTTAAAGAAAAAGTAGAAAAAGACGCTTTAAAAACTTGAACGGTGTACCATTAGTATGTAGTTGAAATACAAAATCAAACACAAAAATTAACAAATAAAAATTATTCGTACAAGATCTTATCAAGTCCACTTTATGAGAGTTTAGATCATTTTAAAAATATGACATGTTTCACAGTTTTAATTTATAAAAAAGAAGTTTTTTCCAAGAAACGGGGAAAGATTTATATACGAATAGAGCTTTAGGCTAAAACCTATACCTCGAATTGTAGATTATATAATATTGAAGACTGTGCGAATACCTTAAATTGTGGACTTTTATACCCTTTTACTGTATGCATCACATTTAGGATATTTCAAAGCCAGACGTTGCTTAATAAATTTTCAGATTAAAATTTTCAATTTTATTTAACCTTGACGCATTTAATTTAATTTATATTTTGATCAATTCGCTCTTTAAAATTGCCTTTTTCTTTTAAATTAAATTTGTTAGCGAGATATTGGTTACCATGTAAACGTATTGGGCTTTTAATTTGAGAAACAAGCACGTCAAAGTAAAACTGTATAACCAACGTCCACGTATTGTGCTTATAAATAGTTGCAGTCATGGTGCTTTCAATTTTTTAGGCTTAAACTTCTTTATTGCCAGCGTTTTTACGTGATAAATTAAACGTCATTTTCTATCACGCAAGGTTAATACTGGAAAAGCTATTTAATGATCCATCGAGTCTGCATATTTATTATGTCAGCGCTAGCAGAAACCCGCTACGACGCCGTTTTGAAAAGTAGGGCGATGCAAAACCCATCCGGGGAAATTCAGCTATAAATTTATAGTGCTACCTCGACCACTTTTATCCCGACACACACCTATTTTGTTTCCTAATACGTTTTTGTAATGGTAGCACACACAACAATTTTTACCTAACAAATTAATATTGTCTGAAATACACCAACTTGTTGTATGCAAAATTCAGTGTTTTGTTAATTTTACTAATAAAACTTGGAACAGAAACATAAATATTAAAAATAATATTGTTGTTGCAGTTGTGGACAAAGAGGAAAACTATCAAAGCAGGCAATTGTGGACAGCGATAAACGGTGGGGTTATTTGGTGGAAAGGGGTGACTATTTTGGACATCTATAGGATAATGAGTCTCAAAATTGTATTTTGTTGGATACTAGAATTCAAACGCAATAAACACAATGTGAATAAGGCGAGCCATATCCTATTGAGTGTGTGCCAACGTAATAATGACACACAAGCAGATCAAACAACTTATGGTAGACATAATAAGTCTTGCAAAATTTTTTAGGTTTTTATACTATGACCTTTCGGCAGAAGCAAAAGCGTGTGCACATATCTGTTCCAGTTGCACAAAATGGCCCCGGAAAAGTACTTTGAATATATTATCACAAAAGACAAATGACAGTTTTGGTACCAGATGCTGGAAAAGAACACCAATTTATGGAATGGGAAGACATTGGAGTCTCTCGTTCTAAGAAGCCACAACAAACATTGTTCATTCCAAAACAAATGGCGATTGTCTCTTTGTGAAAGCATTAATAGTGAGCCGTACTGCAACTCACTTAAGTAATTCTGCGGACGTATTCAGCAACACCACCGCGGTGGAGTAACTTTATACAAATTTTCGGAGCGATGACAAGATAACATATACATGGAATATGTAGTTAATTTTTCCTAAAAGGGGATTGACTATTAAAAGTAATTATAGTGACAATCACTTTCAAACACTCAGAGAGTTAAGTGAATCGGAGCGGATGTTTTATACGCCGTCCGATAACAGTGCGATACATTGATCTTAGAATATTTCCCTGCTTTAAACGCAGTAAGTCTAAATTATTTTAAACATTGTACAACTAACTACCAATAACATTCTTTGTAAATAAAATAAATCAGCAAGCGCCTAGTAAGCGCAGTTAGATAGTCTTGTCACCACCGATAAGCTACGTTCAAAAAAGGTACGCATGGACCGCTCAAAGCCTTATACAAAGAAACAAATATTACCTGCCGCCACGGCTGGAGGCTTCAATCTATTAGCACAGAGCCACACCGAAGCAGCCGGATGCGATTAAAATTCCACCCATCTATCTCCATAATACAGTAAATCATAAAGCTCTTATAGAATTAAAAATATGCAACAGGTGCGTTCACAGCGACTTACAACACATCCATGCTACGGATAAATTTAACTAAAGACGAAAACTTTCGGAGCTTAAATAACTTCTACATTGAAAATCAAATCCAATACCACACATACCAAAATCCTAAAAATAAACCCTTATCAGTGGTTATTAAAAACGTCCCACTGTCCCTAACCGACCAGGAAATAAAAAATGAACTAGAAACCCAGATTCCAGTTCTAAAAGTAACAAGATTATACATCAAAATAAGAAATCCTGTGCCTGTCTGCGCAGTTAAATTAATCAACAACGAAGAAGCTAAACGCATATTCTCACTAAAAGCAACATTTCACTCCATTGTAACCATCGAACTTACAAGGAAATCTAAAGTCACACCCCAATTCCATATATGTCAACTATATGCGTTAATTGCGCAGGCGATCACCTACACACCGAATGCAAAAAGCAGACTAACGACCTCCCAAAATGCGCAAACTACGGGGGCGACCACAGTGCGAACTATCGCGGCTGTCCACATCATCTCAAACTCCCACAACAACATACCAAAGCTCAGACTATAGCTCCTAAAGCCACCAATATCAGAAACTTGTTCACCAACAGCGACTAGACTTTTGCAGACAAAGCTAAAGGCAATGCAATTCTCAACGTTAACCTGTTAACCCCACACAATAGCCGATTAAACAACCTTTCCCACAGGTTCAAAAAAAAAGAACTACACCTACTCCGAATTACACCTACAAACATCACATAGCAACCTTCAGTACAGGGGATAGAAAACTATGGAAAACCACAAAAAAGATTCTAAATCAAAAAAATGAACTGCCCACACTCACTAATGAAGCAAGTAATGCTAGCTACACTTCCAATAAAGAAAAAGCTTTACCCCACCATCACTTATTCCCCACACAACTCAACAACATAATAACGTCCATCGAAACAAATGTCCCAAACCCAGACAGGATTCACCCAACATCTCCGAAAAAACTCAAACACTATGTTGACTCACTCTCATCTAAAAAGTCTCCCGGCCATAAACTTAGTGTTAACCCCATCCTTCAGCATCTCACTGAGAAAGCTCTAGCTCACCTGAGTTCAATCGTCAATACCTGCCTAAGATCAGGTTACTTCCTTCTGACCTCGAAACACACCCAAATACTAATGTTTACCAAACCAGGCAAAACCAAAATCAAAGTCAACGACTATAGACCCATAAATCTTTTAACCACGCTCTCCAAGCTGATAGAAAAAGTAATACTTGATCGATTAACTACTGCACTCAACAAGCTTAACACAATCCCAATCCACCAGTTCGAATTCAAAAAATTCCATTCTACATGCCAGCAACTGCAGAGAATCAGCGAACTTATTGAGCACGGCTTTGAAAACAAGCAATACACCACGGCCTTATTTTTCGACGTAACACAGGCCTTCGCCAGATTCTGGCTTGAATGTCTGAAAAAGAAAATCCTGCACACCAATCTTCCACTCTATCTCAAAGACATATTATTCTCGTTTGTGGAAGATCGAACCTTCGCCGTTCGAGTGAACTCAGCACTTTCAAAAACCAAGACTATCCACGGTGGTGTCCCGCAAGGCAGCGTGCTTGGTCCAACCCTATTCTGCATCGACACATCTGATCTACCCAATACCCCAGCAACTCTGGTCACCTTTGCTGACGATACAGAAATTTTTACCCAAGTAACCTCTTTGGATAAAGCCATACTAGCACTGCTGCAAGCTACAAACCAAATTTACCGATGGGTTCTAACAGTGCAACACCCAAATATACCCCGAAAAGTGTCTTCACGCTCAGAAGTTACAAATTCCGCCAGTCTACACATTAATAATACTCCGATATCATGGAAACCACACGATTCCCCAGCCAAATACCCGAGCATCCATCTGGACACACGGCTTAACTGAACTTCCATATTAACCAGAAACTATTTTAAGGTTATACCAGACTCAAGCAGCTATATCTCTACTTAACCACAAGTCTCCCTTAAAAATGAATGTGCAGTCTTCCTCTACAAAAGCCCCCTACGTCTGTTACTCCTGTATGGATTACCGATATGGTGTAATACCTACATCTACAACCAACATAAACAAACTACATAACCTCCGAAATACTGAACTGCACTACGAGATTGGACTTATGACTATTGATGACTACATTAAAATGAGTGCTAACAAAACTCTAATGCGTGTAGTGGCGCGCTTCATTACGAACCAATTGAAACACAGATCTCACACAAGACTCAAACGGGCCTACCACCGGATATATCACTGACGCTGGTATTGTGAATTGTCCATCGAGACAGCCAAATAGTCTATTCACCTTAGTCCGTACCAAGTATATCATATGTAACATCCATGCTATCTATAACAATGTAATTGTTGATCTGACAATAAACATAGTATTAAAAAAACCTTTAAACACCCCAATAAATACAAATACGGCGTGTTAAATGACCAAATACCCCTTATGATGATCTATGTAAACATGTCGAATTTAGAAACGAAATTACTCCAGGTGGGTAGAGAAAAAGTACCGAAATCCCACACTGCTACAGCAGCAGTTAGCCTCGAATATTTTGGGGGAGGCAAAATTTCAACTAAAGAAACCCAAGTCACAAGAATCAACACGAAACAAATAGAAATGTATATCGCTACCAATAATATACAAACTCTGAGCAACAAAGAGAGAATGACGGAATTAGAAGGTATAAATTGGGATATTTTGGGACTAAGCGAAACACGTTTAAAAGGAGAAAACTGCAATACTCAGGAAGCATACTATTTCACAAAAACGAAGAACCATCCTCAATTGGTGGAATAGCTCTAATAATATCCAGGAAATATGCTAACAGGATCAATGAATTAAAAGAAATAGCAGAAAGAGTTATCTGTGTTATATTGAAATTAAATAACAAATATAAACTAAAGATCATATAGATATATGCCCCTACAAAAGATCATCCGGATGAAGAAGTTGACATGTTCTTGACGATATAACATTAGCGCTAAAAGAATCAAAATTACAATGCACAGTAATAATAGGTGATTGGAATGAAAAAATTGGAAAAAGAAAATTGGAAGAAGAAGGACGACAATATATTTATCGGAAAATTTGGACTAGGAAATAGGAACGACAGAGCAAACAAATTGGTAAACTTTCTTCACGAAAAGCAGTTATATGCGATGAATAACTTTTTCGAAAAACTACAACAAAGGAAATGGACAAGGATAAGTCCAAATGAAGTAACTAAAAATCCAATAGATTACATAATAACCGACAAAAAACAAAACATAAAAGATGTATCAGTGCTAAATAAATTTAATAACTCCCTGTATTAAATTTATAGCTAGGCATAGGCTAGTGCGAGCTAGACTAGAAGTTAATATAAAGTGCGAAAGACACAACCTGATACAAAGAAGGCAGAAAAGATATAGCGAAGAGTGTATAAAACAAAATAAAGGAAGATACCAACTAGAAATAGCTAAGAAATTAAAACACCTGGATGACCAACAACATCTAAGTTTAAATCAACAAGCAGAAAAAGTAACAGAAGCAATAAAAACATCTTTAAAAATAGTTTCTACGGGGCAAAAATCCCCAGTAAAACTTGAAAAAATAAGCAAATAAACTAAAAAACTAATAACAAAAAGGAGAAATTTGTTAAGAGCTACGGTATAATATAACGAATTAAACAAAAAAGTCAAAAAAGAGATTAGAAAAGACATACTAAAATATAACACGCAGTGAATACAACAAACAATAGAAGAAAATATGAACATGAAGGTGCTAAAAACAAAAAGATCTAAAGGAAAAACCAAAATATACCAACTAAGAAACAAGAATTACGAACTATTTACTAGAAGAGAAAACATTAAAAAAAAGAACAGAGGATTTCTATAAAGCCCTGTACAAAACCGAAGATGACAGATTACTCGAAGATATACCTCAATTACAAAGGATAATTCAGAACTTTAACTCAGAAGACATCCCCCAAGTGGAAACTGACAAAATAGAAATGGCGCTGCCAAAAATGAAAAATAAACGAACCCCAGGAGAAGACAGTGTAACTGTAGACCTGATCAAAAAAGGAGGGCCTCAATTTTTAAAAAGTATAAAAAAGCTTCTAAACCGGTGCTTTATGGAAGCACAAAACATGGTACAATGCACAAATTGTACTAGTACATAAAAAAGGAGATGACACTAAACTTGAAAACTATCGCCCCATAAGCTTGCTTCCGCATCTGTATAAGTTACTTACCAAAATAATAGCCAACCGCCTTACGAACAAATTTGAACTGCACCAATCACCAGAACAAGCAGGCTTCAGAAAAAGGTTTAGCACCACAGATCATATTCAAACTATTCGTAGCCTCATCGAAAAGTGTACAGAATACAACGTCCCATTACACTTAGCCTTCATTGACTACGAGAATGCGTTTGACTCTAAAGAAGTAACAGCAATAATAAACGCAATGAACAACACCAGAATAGACTCCCGTTACACCAATTTAATTAAAAATATTTACAACAACGCTACCATGACAATCAAAATAAGCGAAAATCAAGGTGAGAAAATAAACAGAAGAACAAAACTAGGATGGGCAGCTTTCGGACGTCTTTCATACGTACTCAAGTCAGATATCCCAAATGGTCTAAAACGCGAAGTATATAACAAATGTATCACACCTGTGTTAACTTATGGATTAGAAACCATGACATTGACAAAAAAATCGGCGAATAAATTGAAGGTAGCACAACGAAGCATGGAGAGCGCAATATTAAAGGTAAGCCTCAGAGATAAAATTAGGAATAAAGAAATAAGAATGAGAACTGGGGTCGAAGATGTATTAATGATAATTAGTCACAACAAATGGAATTGGGCGGGGCACGTTGCCAGACAATCACGCGACCACTGGGCGAACATTATAATTAACTGGAGACCCAGGACTACAAAGTGAAGTGTAGAAAGACCTCTAAAACGATGGGAGGACGATATAGTGAAAGTGGCTGGAAAAACATGGCAGAGATTAGCAAAGCAAAAAGACAAATGGAAAATTAAAAGGGAGGACTATATCCAGAAGTGGATTACATAAAAGGCTGCAGAAGAAGAAAAGAAGCAATGCAAATATGTGGCATATATTTATGAGTTCTACCCATTATGGGTTTTTATTATACTTTTATTGTGCTTTTCATATTTATTTATTACCAATTATTTGGTTTCTACATTGATGCCAGCTTGAAATTCAATACTGGACCAGGCATTATGGTTATATATAAATTTTAAAATACACGTGAGATGATAATAGTTTTAATTACATTTATGGCGTGCTTATAGATAATGTTGTTTAAAGTGTAATTAAAAAACTAATTCTCTTGGTATAAAACTGGCATCAAACAACAATACAAAATAGTTAATAGCGTACAAAACATTTTAAAGTTTATCCAAATCAACAGTACTGCACGTGATTACAAAATTTGAAAAAAATTGGCTCTGTTATAATAAATGCTAAGGCTTTCAAGTGTCAGTGTTTTGATATATCATGTGGTTGGATCTCAAGTTTTTGAGATATAGCCGGTGTTTAGAATTTTTAAAAGATTTTCTTCTAAAGTGTTTCTAAACTTTGACCACGACGATGCTCTTACAAGACGCACTCTAAAACCATGACGAGTACAAAGGCTCGAAAATTAGCGTAGAATATCTAAAAATCTAACTTTACTCCCCCCTATATATGCATGTTTGGATCTAAACTACAACCAATTGCGTTTCTAACCAACAAACATGGTCCCGAGGCATCTTATTGCAGAAAATTTGATTATCATCCCTGTTAGAGATGTGCCACATCCAGATTTTCGTAACCACGATGTCAACAATTGTCCCATAGAGCAATTTTTTAATTGGCTAATTGTGCAGGTGTGAGTTATGGACCTATCTTTTGCTTTAGCTCTATTTTTGTTTCACATTTGTTATATTTTCATCCCAAAAATATAGAAATAATTTAAAGGTAATTATCAATGGTTTTCAGTTTTCTTGGAGTGCCACAGACTTTTGTATTGTAATCTGAAGTACTCTGGGCAAAGGGAAAAGTTCCAATACTCTATCTTATAATACGGAAAGCAAAACTTTGAAAAGTTTATGATTTGATTATCTCTTGAACTTGCTACCCATTTAGTGTTAAAAATTTGTATAATTTGACATTTGTATATCTTTACTAGACAAAAATATAAAATATTAATGCTCATTTTATTATTCTTTTTTAGTTTTGAAAATTAATATATTTCTAATCTTTCTCTTTACCCTTACTACTGCTACTTTTCGGCTTTAACTTTTTGTCACTTTGTTCCCCAACTGTTTTCGCTACCATATGTATCCCATCTTTTCGTGCTTTTGCGCTTCTGTAGCAAATATGAACGTCACTTCCATAACGCTTTCTGCTACTTCTAACATAACATGTTATTCTAAGATGTGTCCATCATAACATCTTAGTACATTAAAAAAGTACTTAAAACCTCAAATGTGCTTAATGCTTTTGTTGACTAATTAAAGTTTATTGCCCTATTCACTTAAATCACATTTCTTATTTCCTTTTGCCTCAAAAACAAATTGTAAGTTCGCTAAATTTGCTTTTCTATTTATCTTCTCCTGCAAATGGATATCTAAGGTTTTTATAAACTATCATTGAGGATTTTTGTTTTTATTCCTGTAAAAGTACTAATTCAGATTTTTGGGAAACAGTTCAGATTACATAAATATTTTCACAGAATTCTTAGTTGCTATTCAAAACTAGAGATTAATTTTATTTAGAGAAATAACATACGAGTCTGATGCCTTTTCAGCTTTGATCATTGATCTCAATTTGTGATTAGTCGGTTACTAATACAGAAAGAAGCAAAACTCACTTCCTATTTTTCAAGTTGGATAAAGAAAAAACAGTGGCTGATATACAAAATTAAATTGTACAGGGTAAAACTGCGGAACTGGAAGTTCATTTTAGTGCATTTTAAAAATATTGGCTAAATGGGGTTTCCTTCATTTTGCCCTGGTGGTGTCGTATTCTGTTCTTTAACGCTCTTTTCAGTAAGTGCTAAGGAATGTGTATCTTGACGTATTGAATTTTGTATGGCTTGGGGAGTCCTATGAATATGTCTGTAAACATAAGAAGAAACTACACGGGGCAAAATCCGATAAGCAGGCTCGACAAACCACGTTGTTGTGTTGAGAAATTAGGTGCCCGGGGGAAGCTTTTGGTGTGTAGGGCATACACATCGATTGGAAGTGACTAATATTTTAGCCTTCTTCCTTAAAAAAGTAAAAAAGTAGAAACAAAATTCTTATTTATTGACGCATTTCAACGTGTGAAAATGCACTTGGTAAAAAAAGCTGCCCAGGATGTTTTCACACATTTACAGACAGTTTCAATAGTGTACGGGCAAAACCAATAGTTTGGTACAAAATTTAATATTTTCCAGAATCCAAGCACTTTGGGATCTTTCTCCTCCTTTTGCGACTACAGAACCAGTACTTTGATTGAGAATCTAGCCGTCAGTTGAAAGCGCGTTCAAAAAGTTTGTTGTGCGGCTACAATAAAATTATTGTTCTAAATGTACACTTTGACAGCAGAAGTTCTCTGCTCGTTTCCCTCTAAAGAAAACTTCGTAACCAGCTATCTCTAATAAAATCATTTTTCCACCCTCGGACTACATTTTGTCTTATAAGTTATGTTTAATATTAGAGAGAAAGTTCAAAATTTATTTTTTGGAAAGTTGTGATTTGTTTTCTTTATTTGATTTGTGTCTTGAATTTGTATTTGTGGTGAAATATTTATATTTTTATATACTCGTATCCTAGCTTCTTCTTCTTATTTTAGCCTGGTATCGTCCATTTTTGGATATAGCCCTCTCCTAACTCCCTCCATCTTTGTCTGTTTTGTGCACTTTGCATCGATCCAAATCCTTCCATCTCATTTGTGGCCACCCACGTTGTCTTTTTCCTTCCCATGGTCTCCACTGTTGTATGATAGCATTCCATCTACCATCTCTTTGTCTGGCGTTGTGTCCCGCAAACGACCTTTTCAATTGTGCAATATGTGTTGCTACATCTTTAAGTTTCGTGACTCCTCTTATCCAAGCATTTGTTTTCCTGGCGCTTAATCGCATATTTAGCATACCTCGCTCCATGGCTCTTTGTGTTTTTACCAGTCCATATTTCTTTTAGTCAGTGTCCAGGTTTGTGAACCATATGTCATAATTGGTAAGATACACTGATTAAACACATTGCTTTTTAAGTGTTGCGGTGTTTTCTTATTCTTTAGTATGTATGATAGTTTCCCGAAGACCGCCCAGGATAGTCTCACACTTCTAGCTATTTTAGCAGTTTGATTTTCTTTGTTTGGTCTTACTACTTGTCCCAGATATACATATATATATATATATATATATATATATATATATATATATATATATATATGTATATATATATATATATATGATTCGCGGCGGCGACGGGTAACCGAACACATCGGCTCCGTCACGCTATATAAATTTCTTACCGTTAACACGGCGAAAGTGGATAAAAATTTATAAAAATTGCATGTGAGTAGAGTAGATACCAGTGAACAAAGTACAGCAGACTACAGGGTAAGAAACTGATTATTTTTATTGTTACGAATGTCATAACCTCAACAACGCAGAAAGAGGCGTTTGTATAAAACTCGCACGTGTACCCACATCGGCTGATGCGAGGTCGCGCCGGACTGTTAAGCCAACAATAAAAATTCGTGCGGCGAAAATAGTATTATAATAAATAACAGTATTGGGCACAATTAAAATTAAAATTATACACGGGCATAAATATTAAATACGAATAATTACAGTGATACAAAACTTACGAACGGAATAAAAATAGTTAAAAACAGTAAAAATAAAAATGGATATGGAAAGAATTGAAGCAATGTTTGCCACTATAAATGAAAACACGAGCCAAACGAATAATAAGTTAGATAAGATAATTCAAGAATTAAATCAAGTTAAAGAGGAAAACACGAAACTAATGAAACAAGTGGCAGAACAAAACACCAGAATAGAAATGCTAGAAAGAGAAGTAAGAAGAAAAAATCTGGTATGAAGGGTATCAAAGAAGAAACAAACGAGGATGAAGAAATAACTAGAAGAAAAGCATGTGCAGTAATAGATAAAATAGGAGTAACCCTAGATGGAAAAGTCGATATAGATGAGATAAAAAGATTAGGAAAACCCATGGACGGAAAAACAAGGCCAATATTAGTAAAACTAACAAAGACGAGTACTAAGCAAGAGATAATACGAAACGCAAAAAACCTAAAAGGATCGGACATCTGGATAGATGAAGATTATACGAAAAAGGTCCAAGAAGAAAGAAGAAGACTAATACCTTTGCTAAAAGAAGCCAGAGAAAAAGGACAAACGGCATATTTAAGTTACGATAAATTAAAGATATACAACAAAATGGTTACGCATAAAGAAATACAACAAGAAAGTCTAGTAGAATCCGCAGGGAGACAAAATACTAACTACAAGAGAACAGTAGCTGAGAGATCCCCTGATGGGCAAAATTTTACGGAACAAATGAGAAAAATAACACGCACAACCTGGAGAAAAACTAAAAGCGGAAGATAAGAACATGGGACCGATCTATGGGATAACGAACAAGGCAATGAAAAGGACTGAGAGATGGAAAATAGGAACATGGAACATAAGAAGTATAGCAGGAAAGAAAAAATGAATTAGATGAAGAATTTAACAAAGCAAGACTACAGTTTTTAGGAATAACTGAAACTAAAAAGAAAGGGAGTGGAGAGATAATTCTGCCAAGTGGAAACCTACTAATATAAACAGGAGTCGAACGAAATCAGAGAGCCAGAGAGGGAGTAGGCTGTATAGTTAAAAAGGAAATAACTAAATATATTACGAAATCGGTAGCAATTACAGAACGATTACTTATGATAGAGATACAAGCAGGTAACACAGTTAAAAGCACGATGATAATTGCATAGGGACCAGGGGAAAATGACAAGGCACAAATAAAAGAACAGTTTTGGGAGCAACTAGCAGAAACAATAGAAAGCCTAAATGGAAGAATAATTATAATTGGAGATCTAAATGGAAGAGTAGGGGAAAAAGATGCGGAATCAGGGGCCCATGGAGAAGAAACAAAAAATACAAATTGGAAAAGATTAATAGATTTCTGTATATTGAATAACCTAGTCCTAACAAACTCCTTCTTCGAACATAAAGATATACATAAGTATACGAGAGAAATAGTAAGTAGAAATGAGAAGTCAATCTTTGACTACGTAATAATAAATAAGCAATATAGAAGAGACATACAAGATACAAGAGTAAAAAGAGGAGCCGAATTATATACGGATCACTACCTGGTAGTATCGGAAATGAAAATGGAGTTAGTAAGGGCAACTAAGGGAAACAAAAAGGATAAAATGATTAACACACAAGAGAAGATAAAAATAAGATCACACAAATTAAGGGAAGAAGAAATAGCAAATAAATATACTGAAGAAACAGAAAAATAAATGGGAACTCTAAAAGCAAGTATTATGAATTATAACATAGAAGAGCTTTGGATAAAATTCAAAGAAACTGTAATAAACAGCCAAAGCAATATGTGGCCAGACAAGTGATAATAAATATAGAAAGAAATCGAGTTGGTGGAACGAAGAGATAAAGGAAGAAACAAAGCTAAAGAAAATGACATGGAAAACATATCTAAGAAACAAAAATAACGAAAACTATACAAAATATAAAGAACAGAGACTAAAGGTCAAAGAGATGATGAAAAGAGCAAAAATACATACATGGAAAGAATTCGGCGAAAAGATGGAGAAGGACAGAATAGGTAACCAGAAACTGTTTTATAAAGTACTGAAAACATTAAGGAAAGGTAAAGAAACAAAATGTCAATATATTAACTCAAAGACAGGGGAAATATTAACGGAAAACAACGATATAATGCTACGATGGAAAGAATACTTCGACGAGTTGCTAAACGCAAACACATCAAATACATGGGACATCGAAGAAGAAAATAGGGAAGAAGAAGAAGACGTGGAACAAGGGAGAACATTTAGTCTGGAAGAAGTAGGAGAAGCTATAAAGAAGCTTAAGAGAGGCAAAGCACCAGACCATGATAATATAACAACAGAAATGTTAAAGCTACTAGGGCCCAACGGTCTAGAGGTATTGGCAACACTGTTTAACAAAATTGCAGAAGAAACCAAAATACCGATGGAATGGGAAATTGGTATAATATTACCACTATACAAGTCCGGAAATAAGAAAGACTGCAATAACTATAGAGGGATAACACTACTCAGCAATGCATATAAAGTGTACGAGAGACTACTAGACGACAAATTGAAAGCCAAAACAGAAGACCAAATGGAAGAATCGCAAAGTGGTTTTAGAAGAGGGAGAGGAATACAGGACCACATATTCACAATAAAACAGCTGATAGAGAAGTTCCACAGCAATGACATATATGTGGCGTTTATCGATATTAAAAAAGCCTTCGACAGCATACCAAGAAGAGTTATATGGAATAGCCTTAAGAAAAGAGGAATTGGAAACAGACTGCGAAGCAATATAGCTAGTTTATACAATAAAACTCGAAATCAGGTCAGAACAAATAATATGGAGTCAGACGAATTTGTAACAAAAGAAGGCGTGAGACAAGGGGGAGTATTAAGCCCAACACTCTTTAATATTGTATTAGATGAAGTAATAAAAGAAGTTAAACATAAAGTTAAGAAACTGTTAGTGGGCTATAGAAATTTGGAAGCGGTATATATAACAGAATGTTAATTCGCGGATGATCTGTGCAAAAAAACAGGAAGAATTGCAAAGAAACTTAGAACTGTGGAACACAGCACTACAAAAACGAAATCTAATGATAAATACTAATAAGACCAAAGATGATACTAGGAAGAAACAATGGACAAATAAGAATACAACTTAATAATAAAGAGATCAAACACGTAGACAGTTTTAAGTATCTGGGAATACCAATACAGAAAGATGGGAAAAACGAAACGGAAATAAATAGCAGAATTGAAAGTGCTAATAAAGTGTATTACGCCCTAAACAATGCTTTAATTAAGAAAAAAGAGATAAGCAATAAAACATAGCTAACAGTATACAACACGATATTCAAGCCGATATTGATGTTTGGTTGCGAAAGCTGGACGCTCACGAAAAGACAAGAAAATAAGATACAAGCATGTGAGATGAAATTCCTGAGAGGAATCATGGGTGTAACTAAAAGAGATAGACTAAGAAATGAAGAAATACGAACGGCGCTAAAAGTTGAACCAATAAAGAAGGACATAGAAAGACAACAGATGAGATGGTTTGGACACTTGATCAGAATGGGGAATAACAGACAAACAAAAATAATTTGGCAAACCAAATAGAATGGGCAAGGTTCGTACGTACATAACAAATACACAATAAAAAGAGAGAGTAATCAATGTAGTGAAGTGTGTGAGTGAACTATCGTCATACGAAACATAGTGTAGTATAATGCAAGTGAAGTAAATAGAATATCAGATAGACAAGAACAACTTGCATAGGAACTGTAAGATAAAATGTATTGTAAATCCAATTTAATTTAATTTAATTTGGTTTATTTGAAATTAATTTAAAAAACGGTATTGACAATAATTATTAGAATGTAAATTGTTTTCACAAAATGTAAATGTATGTAAGCTACAAACACCCTACACCGTAAGGTAAATGGGTTAAGATTATATATATATATATATAATATATATATATATATATATATATATATATATATATATATATATATATATATATTCTGGAACTTGTTCTATCGCCTTCCCATGTACCACTATATTTTGTGTCGTTTGTATTTGTCATCATTTTGGTTTTTTCCATATTCATTTTCAGTCCAACTTTTGCAGATTCGTTTGCTAGTTCTTTGAGCATCATTTTCATTTCGTCGTAATTTTCGCTTATCAGTAGAATGTCATCCGCAAATCTCAGGTGACTTAGTTTTCTACCATTTATGTTTATACCTACGTTTTCCCACGATAGGTTTTTAAAAACATCTTCCAGTGACAAAGTGAACAAATTTGGAGAGATAACATCTCCCTGTCTAACACCTCTTTTAACTTTTATTGTATTCGTATTTTCTTCTAACTGCACTGTTATGGTAGCCTGCTTGTGTATGTTGTGTATCAGGTCTTGATAACGAGAATCTACTCTACAGTTATTTAGGGCCTGTTCGACTGCCCATAGTTCGATAGTGTCAAAGGCCTATTCATAATCTACAAATGCGAGATAGACAGGCAAGTTGTATTCGCAGGATTTCTCAATTAGGGTTCTGACAGTTAATAGATGGTCACACGTACTAAATCCTTTGCGAAAGCCCGCCTGTTCTATAGGTTGATAGGCATCAAATTGATTGGCTAGATGGTTGGTTATTATTCTAATAAACAATTTATATAGTTGGGACAATAGCGAAATGGGACGATAATTTTTTACGTTTTGTTTATCTCCCTTTTTGTATATTAAAATTGTCAGGGCATCGTTCCAATTTTTAGGCATAGCTCCATTGTGTAAGCACGTATTAAATATATGTTTAAGCGATTTTTCTAAGGCCTCTTTACCTTCTTTTATCATCTCAATCAAGATTTCGTCTTTGCCTGGTGCTTTATTGTTTTTTGTGTTACTTAGTGCATGTACAATTTCATCCTCTTCTATATCTGGTATTTCTTCAGAATTTACATTTGTTACTTTTTTTTAATTTTTGTACAGTTACTTGGCTTGGTTCCTTTTTCGATGCATATAAGTGTTCGTAAAATCGTTCAGTGATCTTCGCTACATTGTATTTTATCCTTTCGTTCCATGACTTTTTCATCTTTTAGAGATGTAATTTGTATTTTACCTAAGGTAGGCCTAAGACATTTCATTTCTCAGTTATTTTATATAACCTTTTCTATTTTCTTGTTGTTATAGTTTCCGATATCTTTTTTAATTTTTTTACGAATGGTTTTGTTAAGTTCTGTGAACTCTATAGTAGTTCGTTTTCCTTCTGATAACATTCTTCGCCTCTCTTGTAACAGTAGTTTTGTGTCGTTTGTTATTTTTTCCTTTTTATTCGCGTTTTTCTTTCCTACTGTTAAGGCTGCTTTTAAAATAGCATTTGACAGTTTTGTATTGGCAAGGTTGTCTGTACTAAGCTCGTCGACTTCTTGTTGTATGTGTTACTTTGTTCTTTAAGTGAATATGGGTTTACTAACGCTGATTTTCTTATACATTTCAATCTTTGTATTTTTCTATTTAAGCGTATTTCGGCTCTGATAAGACGATGGTCGCTTCCGGTGGTAAATTTATTTAGCACGGTTACGTCTTTAACTACCGATTTATCTGTCGTTAGTATATCTCGTTCGTTGTTATTCCGTTTGGGGCCATCCATGTCCACTTCCTCTGAGTTTTCCTCTTAATGAAAGTATTCATTGCATATAACCCCTCTTGCTCTAAATAATTTACCAATATTTCTCCTCTCTCATTTCGTGTGCCGTATCCATAGTTACCTATTTTATCTTCACTGGTTTCTAGTTTTTTACCAAGCTTAGCATTAAAGTCTCCCATCACTATAGTCGTAGTTGTTTTACTTGAGTTTATAGCTGTTGTTACATCATCGTAGAAGGAATCAATGTTTTTATCATCGTAAGATGTTGTCGGAGCATATATTTGCACAATTTTTAACTTATAGTTTTTATTTATCTGTAAGATGATTAATGACACTCTATCGGATATACTTTCATATATGAGTACTTGGAATACTTGTCTTTTATGCACTAGAAAGCCTGTGCTGTTAGCCGTTCTGTTTTCAGGACCACGGTAATATAAAACATGTCCTTAGCTATCTTCAGTAAAATTCTTATTACTTTTAAGTTTTTTGATTGTATATAATCTACTAATGAAGATATAACGTGATTTCCTAGTCTATTATTATCATTAAAAATAAGTAATAGCCGACTTGACATTTATAAATACGAAAATATCGGTAAAGCGATCGAGATGTGATAAATACTTAAAATAGGCCAATAAATTAAAATCTTACTTAACAACCAACTTGTTTGCTTCCTCTTTTCTCTTAAAGTCTCTTTAAAGTCGTGGAGTTTTTAGCCAATATTTACATGCTGTTCTGCATCTTGTGAGTAGCTTGGTTTATTCTACAGTTTTCCCCCTTTTCATAGTTGCCTTTTTTATGTTTTCTTTCCAAGTGCTTCTAGGTTTTTCTCGGGTTTTTCCTTTCACATCTCATACCATATATTTGTTTGGGATATCTAATGCTGGACATTCTACCCCATACCACTGTAGCTTTTTATTTCAACTGTTTTTACTAGCGGTTTCAGATCTAGCTATTCTCAAATCTTCTATTTTTGACTGTCTGTTCGCATTTTTCCAATGTCTTTCCTAAGATCACCTCAGATGTTGTTGTCTTTCATCTATAACTATCCATTTTGTCAAAACTTTGTTGCATGTAATATCATTAGTACGTATATAGTTTTATACAAGTGCATTTTTGCCGTACAGTAAGTCTTACGTCAACGCTCAATTTATATTTAGTTGACACGAACCGATATATCTTATTTCATTTTTGCAGAGTGTACATAGATGTGAGAAATAGCAGAGAAGGTTAGAGTATCGCTTTGTTTTACTCTCTTTTCAAATCCTTCTAACTCACGTTAGACGAATCTTAAAAGCAAAACCCAAGTAAAGAGAATCTTTGAACTTGTTGATCATATTTGGGGTTAAAGTAACATGGCAAAATATAAATATTTTATAGATATCTAATTTAGAAACTATAGAAAACTGCAATTCTTTCTGTTTGTTACAAGTGCAAAATAGCTTATACACTAAGTTTTTATTGCATAGAAATAGTTACAACAAACTTAGTACAAAGGTCGTAATGTTAACTAAATGATTATGCCAAAAGTTCTTGGTTGACATGTATAAACCAATGTATTAAAAAAATCTGATAGCATATCCTTAAACGAAACAAATGTAATCTCACCAAGCTTAAATTTTAATTTAAGGTGATCATTAACAATAGTAACGTAAGAGGAATTTAATAAAAGTTTTATCGCGTTATAAGAGTGGACAAAATGTAAAACAGTAAAAATGGTGGCTTATTGATAAACAAATAATCAGTTGATACAAGCATTCACACTGATATTAACTGCTTTTCAAACTTGATCGTCTCTGTAAATGCAAATTATAAGCATGAAATCCACTCGTACATAAATAAATATTATAATTCAAAGATACAAAAAAAAATAGTAGCAAAGTGGGGTGTATATTGTATGATTCCAAAATATCGTGTTCAATCTTTATGGGTGGTAAAAGCATTGCTGATGTTTGTTTTTTAGCCGTGTTTTATATCGAGAGACAAGTGGTACCATCATGGGTCAGTATAATGTTAAACACCGTTAGCGTATGTCAATTTGTGTATGAGAGAAATTCGTTAAAAGAAGAACAGAAATTATACTTCTGCTATTGAATAATATACAGACTATCGCAAAATAAGTGTATTTTCATTGATTTTTAATATAAATGTTTTTATTAACACCAAAGCATTCTGTAATAAAAACAGTTTTGATAGATATGTGGATTGTTAATTACGAAAGATTATAGATTAGAGGTAACTCTACAGACAGAATTTGGAGACAAACAAATCTGGTAAGCGTAGGAATCAAGCAATATCGCCAAAACACAAAATGCCGCATTAAAAAAAGCCTTTTTCTAACAACTGGCATCGAAATTCTTGCCATGTGGGCTGTCGCTCCATCTTGTTGGAATTATATTTTATCTAAGTTGCGGATGCAAAAAATGCGTAGCATATCTTTACAGTACTCTGTAACTAATTGGTACTTCTGCCTCTTCTTTCAAAGCGCCTCAACCTTAGCACTATAGAGAGATTTGTGGTGTAATTCTAGTGGGTTTTCTACTGTGCTTCTTCACGCATCATCAGAAGCAATAATTGTAAGCATTCACAAAATGCCTTGCGTTGAACCAAATCGCCTTGAAACAATTTTGTACGGCCGGAACTTCAACTTGCTAAGGTCCTGAAAGAACCGATCTTCTCACTCTTCCAACATTTTTTCGAGCCTCAGTCGGACCGAAAAAGCTATCTGATTAATCGTATTTTTTTTAATAAACAACAATAATTTGAACTGGATTTTATCTGCTTTAACGACATTGGAAAGAATATATTTTGTCAACCATCTGGCGATAAATAAGTATTCACCAAACTCAATAAAGGAATTTACAAAAAAAACGTCTGGTTTTGGCTAATAAAAAGGGCATCATCTATCACAATAACGCCAAACTACATGTGAGCCATATGATGTGGCAAAATCTAAAAAGTTAAAATGGGAAATTTTCTAGTATCCATTGCATTCTCTAGAGTGTCTTTTTATAGATTTATATCTGCTGCAGTCTCTACATATTAGTTTAAATTGTAAGCAGTTTTATTGAACAGAAGCTGTCAAAACTACTTTTATTGAAGAAAATGCTTAATTTCTATAAAGGAGGAGTCTATAAGACTGTTAAATGTCGAGAGACTATTACAGGTAATTACAATGACTATACAAGTGACCAAATAACGGGTGTTTTTTTTATAGATGTATAAAACTTGGCATATAAAAGTTGGCAACACTTTTTTAACTGGCAGCCATTTTGTCAGCTGTCAAGTGATTTATGTTTAGTTTGGTTTGGAATTTCAACATGAATAGACTGACGCCCGAACAACGCTTCCAAATTGTGCAAATTTATTTTGAAAACCATGGTTCTGTTCGAAATACGTATCGCGCACTACGTCCATTTTACGGTCAACATAATCGTTCATCAGAACAATTAATTCGGTTAACTATGGAACGTTTTCGCACCACGTTTACTCTAAATGATAATACGCATCCACAGAGACGTCGTACAGTGCGTACAGAAGAAGTCATTGCTGCTGTAGAGCGTAGCGTAGAGAAAGACCCGAATCAGTCTATCCGCCATCGTGCACAGGAATTGGATATGTGTCCATCCACTTTATGGAAGATTTTTCGGAAAGATCTTGGTTTGCGTGCTTACAAAATTCAACTCGTGCAAGAACTGCAGCCACACGATCACCTAGCAAGGCGTAGATTCGGTGAATGGGCCCAAAACAAGATTGCCGTTGATCCCGATTTTCATAAACGAATTTTGTTTAGCGATGAAGCTCACTTTTGTTTGAATGGATACGTCCATAAACAAAACTGCCGTATTTGGAGTGATGGTAATCCTCAAGTGTATGTTGAGAAACCGTTACATCCAGAAAAACTGACTATTTGGTGTGCTTTATGGGCTGGTGGAATCATTGGTCCGCACTTCTTTAAAAACGATGCTGGTCAGAACGTTACAGTCCATGGTGACCGCTATAGAGCCATGATTACTGACCTTTTCGTTCATCAATTGAACAACCATGATGTGCAGGAGCTGTGGTTTCAACAAGACGGCGCAACATGTCACACAGCTCGTGCCACAATTGATTTATTGAAGGAAACGTTTGGTAACCGCATAGTTTCACGTTTCGGACCCGTGAATTGGCCTCCAAGGTCGTGCGATTTAACGCCGCTAGACTATTTTCTGTGGGGATATGTGAAGTCGCTAGTCTACGCCGATAAGCCCGAAACGATTGACCACTTGGAAGACAACATTCGCCGCATTATTGCCGATATACGGCCACAAATGTTGGAAAAAGTCATCGAAAATTGGACCTCCAGATTAGACTACGTCCGAGCCAGCCGTGGCAGTCATATGCCAGAAGTTATATTTAAATTACGCCAGAAGATTATCTTTCGAATAAAGTAAATTTCATGTCAATTTAAAAAATTCATTTTTGTTTTATTCCATTTCAAAGTTCTATACCTCTATAAAAAACACTTTAGATATTTTTCATCCAATAACTTCTTTCTTATTATCCATTTCAAGCACACTACTAAGAACAAATCAAATTTTCTTCTTTATATTCATTAAGATACACTGAGTACGATGTTCTACTCCAAACACAAATAGTAACCGTCGTAATTGTTTGGTTTACCTCTTTTTTTACCTTTTTTTTAGGAAAACAGAACCAATTACTATGGTTATGGCTTTATACTGCGCCATTGTAAATAATGCATTTGCATTACTAATATTAACATTTTAAAATCATTTTTTATTTGCATATCAAATTTCTTCTACTTATATATTTAAAATCAGTAACTCTATATAATGGTGATTAGTTTCTATTTATGTTCTTATAAAAAATGGTACTAAAAAATTAGGCCTACAATCTCAACCAGGACTTCTTTTTTAATTTTCAGCAAATAATAAAGTCCTTTTTCATACAGAATCGATACCTTGAACAATAATGACTCGTAATACTAATCTGAATGTTTAACACAGGAAAAAATTTTACATACTCGCATAAATTACGCAATAAGTGACGAAGAGAACAAATGTATGTGACAATATACAGTGAGATCAAACTTAACTACAAAAAATATAGCTGCATTAGTACAAATATTAATGGTAACACCACCTAATTAAAAAAAGTTTTGACATCTGAAATAGTAAAAGAAAGCAAAACTAAGAGAGACGGAGGCATGTTTTGATTTTAGCACTATCCCTCAAAATTTCCAGTATCAAACTTGAGAAATTATTCCTAACTAATTCAAACAAATCTGTATAACGTTTCTTCTTGGAAATAAAAAAATACAAATCATGTATTTTCCATCTTTGAGTCACTATGGAGCACACATAACGCAATCATTATTTTTGACTAAAGTGAAAGTGTTAAACAATACCAGATTACATACATATGCAGTCGGATACTCATGAACCCTCTGTTCTACCCTTCTATTCGCCCCTCCTTCCTATTATGTACTATTCCTTTTGCTTGCCGCCATGTTTTTCCTTTCTTCAAGAGTATCCTCTCCATTCCCTTATTGGATGATTTGGATGGTCTTCTTCTTGGTCTTTTCTTATTTTTTACTACCCATTTTTTTACTTATTTTTTATTGTGTTCTGTTCAAGTGCTCCCACCATATCAGTTTTTTCTTATATAGACAGTACTCCTAATCTATGTAGTATTGCATGCTTTGATTTATGTGGCCCATATTAGGGACGGGTCTTTTTACTAGTCTTTTCCTAATTTCCGTATTTTGTCTGTTTTCGAGATTCTTTCTACTCTTGGCAGGAGCTACAGCTACTTGTCTCTTTTAAGCTTACCTACAATTCTCTTCTGTGAGCCACTGCCGGTACGTATACGCGTTTGAATATTGAAACTTCGTATTCTTCGAGATTTTTGTTTTAATAATAAAACTTCTGCTTAATGTTTGATGCAGATTTACTGAGGGATTAATTATGTTGTTTATATCAGCTTTGCATGCACCTACGCTTCTCAATTATGGATCTTAGATACATAAACTGCTCGTCTGTTCAATTTTTTGTTGTTTAGCTAAATGTTTTTCTACGTCCTCTTTCGGGGTGTTACCATTATCTTTATTTTATTTGGGTTGTTTTAAACTTGTGGGTTACTCTACAAACCACGTTCAGTTTCTGTAAACAGAACTATATTATCCATGAGCACACATTCTCTTATCATTCCGGTTGTATATTCTTATACCCCACATGTAAGTTTCTCATTTGTGGTCTACACTCTTTGATTATATGGTCTATCAATATAATAAATAACAGTGGACTGATGACTCCCCATGTCTCACTCCCTTTATAGTTATGAGTATTCCGATTGTTGCTTTATTTGTTCTTGCATAATATTTGCTATGTTCGTGTACGCTGTTTATTAGCGCTGCCTTACTTTTTTCACATTTTTATTCTGGAGGATGTTTCATATTACTTGTTTTAATACCCTCTCAAAGGCCTTCGTGAGTTCTATGAAGAATGGGTATGCCAGATTACGTTGTTGAAAGTACAGACTGATACATTTACTACAACCTTTGTTAAGGAAATTTCAAGACTGGGGTGGTAAAAAATAATTTATTCAACTTACTAACTAATAGTCCCAGGTCTTGTCAAAGTAATCCCTTCGGTTGTCTACGCATAGCTCCCACCGTTTTTGCAGTCCATGAACGCGAACAAGGAAACCTTTATCCGGAATCCTTCTCAGCTCATCTACCACAGTCATTTGGAATAATGCAATATGTTTGACACTTTTGTTTCAGCGGCATTTTCACACGGGAAAACAAAAATACACGTTGACAGGTCGGATGAAATATTGATGATATGGTAGAGTAGAAATATGATACTTGGTTAGATATTTCTAGGATCATCCTGCGATCCCAAAACCTCTCGTGCCATTTAAAGACACACCTTTTGAATAATATCTGGTTGCTCAGCACAGCTCTACCACCTAATTAGTTTACATAAAAACACTTCTGAGACCACATCTAATCAAAATACATATCAGAATGACACATTTCTTGTATTTAAATATCACAGGTAAAGAATTAAGAAATCGAATCTAGAATTTTTTTAACAGAAGTTGTACATTTTTATAATAAACTTTTTGTTTTGCTTATTATGTACAGAAACTGATAAAAAATATTAAAGATTAAATGAAATCATTGAACATTTTCTATTCGTCAAGGTTAAAGTGCGATATTTAAATGACAATATTTGTTTGAGTTAACGACGACGTGTTAGCTTTGTTTTCAGAACTGATTTATCTTTATTATGCAGACTTTGCTGTAAAAAAATAATTTAACCGAGCTAAAAATGCACCCGCAACTATTAGCTGTTCCTGGAATTCCGCAAGAGTGCAGCCGCCGCATCATCCCTATCCACGTCATTTCGACTTATATTTCACTAGTTCCTAAATTAATTATCCCGCCGCACATCCTAGCTGACGCGCGCCTAATTTTCGCTGAGAGCCTTCCGTGGTAGATGCCAATCTCCGCTGTCCGGCAGGCCTGGATCGCTATCCCCGCCGAAATAAATTGCGGCCGGCATCGCTCGCGCGGCCGTTTCCGGGGCTGAAATTCTAATTCCGCCGCCGCATTCGGCGGAATGCAGTAAAAAGTAAATCCGGGAAACGGGCGTTCGCGCAATTTTCTAATTCATCAAAATTTATAAGGGTTCGTGGGGCAAATTCCGGTTTAACGGGGCTTTAACGCGCCCCGAGTGCAGCTCGACTTAGAAACGTCTCAATAACGGAGCGAAAGGATATTTAACATCTTTTGCTTTATTATATTGGGTGTTTTATATTTGGTATTAAAGAAGGGTATGTAAGTAATTCTAATATTTAATCTTCCTTTAGAGATGGCTTGGTAACGAAGTTGAAATAGGGATATTACTTTTTAGTAGGTCACGTTAGAAATACTTCAATTACTTGAGCATTTAAGATCTGCAATATTGCTCAGAATACATCCAATTCCTTAATATATCACTACATAAAAAATTAAATTACATAACAATTACATGTCTTGTTACACGTGAGATTTGAATCTTTTTTAAATCGCATTATGCGAGATTTTACTGGAATTTCTAACATTTCCAATGAGGGGTTACTTTTATTTAAATACTTTAAGTAGTTGGTTTATTAATTTTTTTTTATAAAAATTGACTGTCGGTAACAAATATCTTTTTTTATTTTTTATTACTACGTGTGGCATTCATTGCAATGTGTCATATAAAGTTTTTTATAGCCAATGTGTTTCCCTCTCGAATTTCTGCATAAATGTTTTTCTTGAGCTTCTGAATATTACGGGTTTATTGGCTTGAACACGATTTTTTAAATAACTCTACAGAAAGAAATCAGAAGCCGTCAAATTAGGAGAACGTGTCGGCCATTCAAAATACATTTCACCAAAAATGTTTCCTAAAAGTCGCATAGAATCTTTTGCTGTATGAGCAGTTGCCGCATTTTATTGTTTCAATACCGAGCTCTGATTCTCATCATTGTTCTCAAAAAAAGGTACTTTTTCCTAAGCCATTTTTGAATACTTTCCTATTTTCTAACTACGTATAGTACGGCGTCTACCGATTGGTAGCAGATTACCCACGTATCTCTGTTGTTGAAAACTAATTAGTATCAGTAATTTTGAAACTTAAAATGGCACATGTAAGAGCTTTGTGTCAAAAAGATGGACCTCTGGTTTTCAAAGCAAAGTTCTACAAATTTGACTCCTTTGTTTAAAGTAAATATTTCCATTATTTTTCCTCAAAGCCCAAGCTTTTAAATCTAGAAAAAAACTAAAAAAAATAAAATTATAATTTGCTACTGACTATTTAAATGGTAATGCAACTTTATGGCCCACCAAGTATACACCAAGAAATTTAAAACTAAATAAGAAACAACTTTATTACCCGATAAGCCGAATTAAAGAAATGGCATTTAAATACAGATAAAAATATTAACTTAAATTAAGGATAGACAGAAAGACAGTAGGAAACTTGCAATAAAAGGACAAGAAAGCTAACCAATCACGCTAGAATAAAACGAAGACGACGTATTTAATGCAAAAGGAGCCGTCCAAGTCTCTAATGCACGTAGCACTTAACCTCCCCGGTGCAGTAAAGAGATGAAATTTAAGAAAACATTTTCCGCAGTCTTTGACATGGATTATTTCCACGGCATAAGCTGCATTGAGCGGCCCTAATTTATGCAGCTGAATCTCATCTACACCCGAACAAGGCTTCCGGTCGCTTGTTCGCTAATGACTGCATAATCACCCTTTAATACCAGTGCGTTGCTGCACGTTCGGGACATGACGGGAACTGGAGAAGCTGCTGGAACTCGAATAATTGTCGTGTTGTTCTGCAGCAAAGGTCAACAAATACCAGGGATTAATGCATCCGCCTGTTTAATATTTGAATGGCTGGATGTGTGCACGGCGACGCCTGGGAGTCGGGACGCAGACGTCATTTTTGAAATGGTGTCGTCTCTCGTATTTCTTTGTTCCAGGAAAGCGCACGAGAGTCGTTCCACTTTGCCGTAATGTATTTGGAAATTAAAGTTGCGCAGTAATAACCCTGATATGTAATGTCTAATATCTTATTTATTTTAAAACTTATATCGTCGTATTAGGCATTAATTAAACACGAAAATCTCTGAGAAATATTCTCATTAAGGAAGCACATCATTAGTTGGGTGGTTTTATTGATAATATAAATATAGATATTGGTTCTTGGGGCAATAGTTCGAAACAAGTACATAACTATTGAATTCAAATTTCTGAAAAAATCAAATAAATATAAAGTGATCCAACTTATATTTCAGGATGTTTTTCCTGAATAAAACACAAAAAATTGAAAAAAAATCTGATTTTAATTGCTACAGATGCAAACAACAGACTTAACAGCAACTTAACAACAAGGACTGAAATTATCAGAGATAATTTTAATACCAAAACCCGGAAAAGACCCAAATAATGTAATCTCGTATAGACCGATAAGTTTGCTATCAACGATATCAAAACTATTAGAGCGACTACTACTACTAGTATTGCATGTCTGCAAAATGTAATCCCAGAACGCCATTTTGGGTTTCGAGCAGAGCACTCTACTACAAAACAGTGTCATCGGATAGCTAACACTATTCAAGAATCTCTTGATAATAAAAAATACTGTAGAACAGCATTCCTCGATGTTAGCCAGGCCTTTGACAGGGTCTGGCATGCAGGTCTGTTATACAAAATCAAACGCATCCTACCGGAGCCTTGCTATATATTGATAAAATCATACCTTAAAAACAAAAAATTTAGAACAAGGGTAAATGGAGAAAATTCTATCTTCCACCCAATTAAAGCAAGGTAGTGACCTTGGACCCTTCCTGTATCTGATATATACATTTGATCTTCTCACAATCACAGGAACATTTGCTATGGCTGTAAATGAAAATCCCTAATAGCATCTGCACGCCTACAAGTCCACCTTAACTTACTTCAACAGTGGCTAGATAAATGGAAGGTTAAAATTAACGAAACAAAGTCTCTACAAGTAACTTTCACTTTACGGAAACAACAATTTCCACGAGTCACCATCAATAATATACAGCTGCCGGTATCAACAAGCGTAAAATATCTTGGAATTCACCTATATTCGAAACTTACATGGAAGGAACACATACAGAAGAAAAAAAAACAAATGGACTTACGTTTTAAAGAATTATATTGACTTTTTGGAAGAAGATCTAAGCTGTCACTAGAGAATAAATTTCTATTATATAAAGTTGTGATCAAGCGATATGGACATTTGACCTCGAACTATAGGGATGTGCCAGCAAATCAAACACTGCTATAGTCCAAAGATCGCCATGGTTGATGCATCATGGTATGTGAGTAACCAAACGCTGCACCAAAACTTACGAATCATAGACGTTACTCAAGAGAAAAGTAATAAATACCACAGCAGACTAGCAACTTACACAAACCCCCTTATACAACCACTACTGCTAGATCGGAGCAACAGACGATTAAAACGACACCGGCTAATAGACTTGAAGTAAGGTAGCAGGGGTGTGATTACTAAAGAAGAACTCATCAGGACACTATTGAATTTAGCATAATAAATGAATTCTAAGTTAGCCAAATAGCTTATAGAATATGTAATTTCTGATTGCTATTTCAATAATAATAATAATAAAAATATGGTGTCGGCCAAATGCCTTCAGCTGATATACGATGATTTCTTCAGCAAAGTTTTCTATAATGATTTGCCAAGAACGCGGCTCTGTTTTATAAATTATACGTCTTTTAGCTCTGGACTCGTAGCAGGTTTGTTGATATAAATCCCTTCTTCCAAATAGCCCCAGAGAAAATAGTCTAATGGCATCAGATTGCAAGATTGTAGTGATCAATCGATGTCACCCCTTTGTGATATAACACGGCCAGGAAATTTGGTTTAAAGTAAAGTGAGTGTTTCACGTGCTGTGTGGCATATAGCTTCATTTTGTTCATCAAGTTCAAATAGTTGATTTTATTAAGAAAAATTGTTTAGCAACTTCTGACAGCATATACCATTAATAGTAACTGTTGCCGGCTAGGTTCTCAAAAAATACGGGCCAATGATTGCTCCAGCTGACAATGCACAACAAACAGCATTTTTATGGGTGTATTGGTTTTCCGTGAATAGCACGTGCATTTTTGAGAATTAACAAAGAAATTTAAAAAAACTATTTTTCTTACAAAAATCAGCATCAATTGCTGCTTCCACTAAAACACATGTCACAAATGTACGGCATTTTTAGTGTCACCATAATGAGATTATGACCACGCTTTTAAATACCAATCGTACACTGCAAAACATCCAACCTTTACAGAAGACAACTAGTGCGTCAATAAAACCCTAAATTTCAATTTGTAACACCCTATGTAATAGCTAAGTAAACTATATACTGGATCAACAAGTTGAGATATTAAATGCACAAGGTAAAAACTCTTCAAAAACAACCAATAAAAACAGTCTATAAAACACATGAAATTGAAAACTATATTTGGAGTATACTGGAGTCAAAATGAAGAACGAATTGGATATTAAAAAAACTATTGAAAAATACATTAAGGAAAGAAACGTAATCATAACAATCACGCATAATAACAAAATGTTTTGTAAAGCAAGAAACTAACAAAAATTCATAAAAGTAGATGCAACAAGGCAATTAAGACAAACAGAAAAAGAAACACAGAAACAAAAACAAGTACGAATTTTCTAATACAGAATGTATGGCCTACTTATCTTAAAATACAACCATCAAAGATATAGGAACAAAGAAAAATTTTAAAGTTCACACGTATTAAAAATAAAAAAACTAGGGTGTAAAGATAAAATGCTAGTATAATAATATGTGACTTTAAACTTGCCCAAATATAAAAATAAAGACTTATCGAACATAAAAATATTGAGATTGTAGAAATAGGTCATAGAAAAATAAATAAACATTAATAGCAATATTTCGTTAATATACCTAGAAAGAAAATTGGAAAAGAAGTACAATTGATAAAAAATTATTTTTACAAAGGTAATCAGGTATATATATGCAAAATATTTGCCATGTAATGCTAGTAATCATAAAATGATAATAAAGAGCAAACAGATTTTAGCAGGTTCTCTCCTTTCTACATTGCCTTTTGTAGTTTCTAGAAAATTTTTTTCATCATCTTTAATTTAAATATTGTTATTATGTTTTATATTTCTTCTTCTAGTAATTTTATTTCTGCCTTTGATAGTCTTCCATTTATATATTTTTTTTATTAAACCTTCTAAAATAAGAGGAAAAAGTTTTATACATGAAAAAAAATTTTGTTTGAAATTTTTCCAAAGCGTGTCGAACGCCTCTAATGCTACTCATACCTGTGACGACATACCTCGAAAGGTACTGCGTAACATCTTACCTTTCAGACCGTTTTTGAAGCGGTCAAGCCCATATAGGAAGAATTGAGCCGAGATGAGTTGCTGAATCGCTGCTTGGGAGACTATACGCAAAATAGCAATAAAAGTTTCAACGCCGCTGTTTGGAAATTGGCTCCAAAATTTTATTCAAGTGGTAAAACAATATTGGATATTGCTGTTAATAAGCCAGCATAGTCCCTTGGTTGAGGGGCGAGCTGCGATGCTGACGGACCCGGGTTCATTTCCTGTGCTCTCTCATGCCTGGAGGTGGCCCACTTAGTCACTAAAAATAATTGAGTAACTGCGTTCACTCGAACAAGTGGCGGTCGTCTAAGGTGCGGTGCTTGCCACATCGTCCCGCATCAGAGATGGTGCGCAACGACCTGGCAGAGAGAGCGAACATATAAGAGCCTTAACCTCTCAGTTCACAGACCGTGCTCCCACGCGGGGCGTAAAGCCTTATCCATTATTACATCATTGCTGTTAATATTGCTGTATGCAACTTCAACTATGGTATGAAGAGCATTTTACAAATTATGAAAATTCTGGAGATGGATATCGGTGTGCAGTTATACAATTTTTGCTTGGAAGCCGATGCTACGCACAGCAAATACGCCGAGCATTATTTGGCCGATGCGGCAAAAGAGGTATGCTCAGCATTTCTCATCGAGAAAAGGAGACGAGGAGAACTATTTGAACGTGGAAGGGCAGCTTTATGGTCCCTGGATCGTAAATTAACGGTAAAAAATTTTAAACAGTGGAATTTCTCATTTTAAAACTTTAAACGCGTTTTTCTCGAAACACTATTTTTTAAATTGGCACGCATTATAACGAACAATTTTCAATATATTGTTTGAAATTTTTACCATACATTGAAAACAACATTCTTAAGAGAAACACGTAGGGGTTTTTCGATAAATTGATTTAAACAATTTTTATAAACAAATAAAGGCCGTTTTTTTGTTGAAATTTCAACTTTTTGCTTCAAATACTTACCAAAAATTTAAAAATTAATATTTTGAAAATACCCTACGTGTTTCTCTAGCTATACTGATGCAGATTAAGAAAGAAAAAATTTTTTGATATGAAATTTACACCACTTATGCTGCGTGCCGCGGAGCGCCTTTTTTTCAAGACGACGTCCGAAAACGATTTTACCGTCACCATTTTTAATTATTTTTTAATGAATTTTTTTTTTATATTTTAATATATAGCCAACAAGATACTTAAAAGGTTTTTCCTTATCATCTTTCCTTCCATCCCAAAAAAATTCGTGAAAAAATCGTTTTTTTCGAGCGTTTACAGTGGCGTTACCCCTTAAAGAAAAATATGAAAACATTAAGTTAGTAGTGCAGAAATTCTGCTTGATGAGCATCAGTTTTCTATTCGTGTGGATCTAAAAATGTTAAATTTTTTGCTTGGGCAGCATAGTGGGTATACCAAACACCCTTGTTTTATCTGCTTGTAGAATAATAGGGCGAAGAAAGATTATTGTAATAGGATTAATTGGTCAATAAGACAAAACATGACTGTAAGAACACCGAATGTAATAAACGAACCATTAGTGGACCGGGAAAAAATCATTCTCCCACCGCTACACATCGAATTAGAACTAATGAAGCAATTTGTTAAGGCTGTAAAAAAGATGGCGAATGCTTCAAATACATTTGTAGATCGTTTTCTGACAATCTTGGGGCCTTAAGTAAGGAACAAGGGTAAACATTCCACCAGGATGTAAAGGTGATGGAAGAAAGATATCAAGGCAATTTTCTATTTCTGGAGCCTTCAACGTGATGTTCCTGACAACATACATAAAAGAAAATCATATAAACAGCCAAACAAAATTAGAATACTCTATTTCTTTATTATACCGAATAAAACATCATTATGGGTTTTATTGATTTTGCGTTTATTTTTTTCGAAAATATTGTCATTTTTAGTGAACTTTGCTTATGCGCACCACTGCTCTATTAATTTTGAATTTTTAAGCTATTAGTTATAAATAGCTAATTATCTCCAAAAATAGAGCCAATATAGCAAAAGGAACTTTATATTCGTAATCAGCACTACAAAATTGCCTACAAATCATTCAAATGTTGTCGGCAATAAAATTAGTGTTGACCGATTTTTGCTTTATCTCTTTCTTTGACTTTTGACCAAAATAGTTCTCTCAATATTTTTAAAATATTCCTCATGCATTCTTATCATACAATTTCCTTTCTTTTTGCCTCCTATCGTTGCCAGGAATTTCTATGTGACAATTTATAATTTATTTTACTAGTTATTCTTAGTTCCCTATCATATTTCTCACATTCCACATTTCTTTTCATATTAGTTTTTCTTGACCTTGCTCTTCTTCTTACTTTTCATTTTGCTTTGTGTTTTATTTTATATATCCTAATTGTTCCTTGACTTTCATGTCCTGAGAGGATTTTGCCTTCATTTTTAATTAATCCTTTTTGTTGCTAATTGTTTGTTTGTTTTTGCATATTAGGCTCCATCTATGAAAATTTTCTTATGGCTGATTTTAGGCTTATATATATATATATATATATATATATATATATAAGCCTCTTGTGCACGGTCTCTCCGTCCGTTTGTCTGTCGCTTTTTTTAGCTTTTTAAGTTAAGAGTGACTTGTCAGAAACCCACGCCCAAAGGTTGGACTGCGGTCTGAACGCAGCACCTTAGAACGCTCGACCTTCCTGATACTATGATAATTTATAATAAAAATTTATAGGTATAAAAGCCCTGGATATCTACGGAACATTGTTTTGCGTTTATAACTTGTTTATTTTTTTTTTCGTTATCATGTCTTTATTGATGTAAATATTTTATATTTTTAATGTATATTAACTTAATAACTGTCTACTTATTATTATTATTATTCATTTATACCAAACTTGTAATTATGTCTTTTTTATCTTTAATTGTAATTACTACCTGCACTTCTACTTTAATTCCTATTTGTAGGTAAGAAATTGCTGTGCTGCTTCTTTTTTTGATTGGTTTTGAATTTTACTCTATTAATTACTACACTTCCGTTTTCCTTCATGAATGATTTTACACTTATTATCAAATTAGTCAATTCCTTTTTAGAATTGTTCCATTTCAGTTTCCATTTATGTCCTCTTTTGTCTATTACCACTCGTAATTAATTGATTTATACTGTTTTTTAATTTTATCCATCATCGCTTTAATAATATCCTTAAATTCTTCTGTTTTTTTCCTTAATGTTTTTCATTTCAGTTCCCTTTCTGCTCTTCCTAAGAATCTTCGCTATTGTTTAGATTCCTATTTTCTTTCGTTCTCCTATTCATTCTCTGTTTTGATTAAATACACTCGATACACATTATTCAAGTATTAGCGTCACCTTTCATGTAAAAGACATGCCATTGCCGATGTAAAACAGGGAATTTGGCCATTCTAGCGTTTGTACATGCTAAATACTCTCTTATTATTAGCTGTTTCGTCAGCGCTCGATTGCAATATTTTGCGAAACACTTCTAGAAAGCGCTACAAAAATTCTCGGTGTTATAATCTCTAATTTATTATATTTAATTTTTTTTTGTTTAGAAAAACAATGTGACAAAGTTCATACGCAAGTGATTTATCTACTAAGATAACAAATAGAAAAACTGCAATCGTTTGTATAATTAATGCTTTGCAGGTATGGGTGCTGATAGGGCTAAAAATTTTATAATAGAAAGTAATTTAACCTGCACAAACTAAAAGAGGAAGGAAGCTGTTCAGAATACGCAAGTAAGAACTATATTAACAGCAGTAAAACGTTAAAGGCTATGTGGAAGTACATTGTGATGCAGTACATATAATCTCATAGAAAACACTGGAGTATAAAGAAGATAAATGTTGGCTCAACGACTACATGGCATCTAATAAAGTAAAAGGAGGATATGAAAAAAATCGTAACAAAAAATTTAAAAAATTAAATAGAAAAATAACGTTAGATATAATAAAAATTGGTTGTAGGCTAAGTGAAAAAATTAAAAGAAGAAGAAGTAATTACTGATCCAAGAAAAATACGAATGGTCCTAAAAAATGTAACCACTCTTTAAATAACAATACATGCAATTTATGGGAAGAATAATTCATTTTTGAGACATCGTCTTTCAAAGACTTCTTTGGCATTACTGATTATTGTTAGTTTGTAGTTAACCTTATCTTTAAAGTACTTTCACACAAAAATTTTATTGAAGTAAGGCCTAGGAAACATGTGGAAAATTAGCATCGCAGATTTGCTCAATCTATTTATTCGCAAACGTCGCGTCGAGATACGCCCTTAGTTAGCGACTGTAGTAAGAATGTGTTATATCTCTTTGTCGCCGTATAAGTCTCCGATGCAAGGATCAAATATTCCTGCAATATATTTAATTAAATATCAGCAATGACAGTTGGAGAAAAAAGGTCCTTGGTTACCCAAAACCGATAACCTACTTACATCCCAACTCCTGATTAATTTCAAATGTTACTCCATTGTAACAGGTAAATTTTAAGCAGCCTAGTATATAAACTTATGTCAATTAATAGAGCCATTTAAAGTAGTTTGAGACAATTTTAAATAGAAATACTTTATTTTTCACGTATTTGCCCTGATACCATCCACAAAATTGTTTTTAAATTAATAAACACTAAAGTTGTTGTTAATTACAGAGTCAGTACATTTTTTGTAATACGGATTCTACAAAAAAAGGAACTGGAAAGTGCAGTAATATTAAATAAAAAATAAATTAATCTACCAGACGTTAATGTCAAACAAAGAAATATTTGAAAGGGGCAATAAAATAGGCACAAAATAAAAGAATAACAAGTGTTAACAATTCACTGACAACAATTTTGAAAACTAAGAATAGATTAGGTACTATTCTTAATTCACAAAACGAGGATACAAACAAGAGAAAAACAATCTTTTTGGAACTAGAGGAGTGGCGGCGACTACTGCTACCTAAAGGCTGGCTGCTTTAACTGACCTGAGGACGGCTAGTTCTGGGGAAGTTCCTTTTCAAACATATAAAGAGAAAAATAGGTTGTTTAGAGGGAAGCTCAACAGCCACCTCCAACCACAAAAGAAGCCACGACAGCAATTAGGTCAACAACAACCTTATTCAGGAGGCTATAGAGTGGCTCTCAAATCCGCTTTCGGGTAGCTATTGTAGTCCTAGCCAACCCACATAAGAAAATAACCATTGGTCAAGCTGAGACACTAGAGGTAGCAATGCTGGGTACTCATACGTTTTACTCTAGCAGAAAACCAATCGGAACCCATTTTTAAGGGGAGGTTCTTATCAGAACCGACCAAATAATCAATTTTTTTGTTGCACTTTTTGGTAGCTAATTATCCGTAGAATATATTCCCAAAACGGTTTGTATGAAATTATTTTTTTAAAAAAGTTATAGCGAAAAAGTAGCGCGCGTTTTCCGTAATATTTTTGAATTTCCCACCTTTACGACCATACCATGGGTGACCATGATAAGTATAGCTACCTCTAGTGCCACCAAATGTCGGAATATATGCTATTACTTTATATATGTGCTTCTATATATACTAATATTAACGGTTATAGCGTGTAGTGTTAGTCGACCACGTGCTCCGAATACAAGCAGTTCGTGTACCGAAAACTTTAAACGCGTTTTTCTCGAAACCACGTTTTCCAAACTGGGCGGCACGATATCTTAAAAACTACTGAATATATCGTTGTATATTTTTTTCGTTTCAAAGTATATTAAATTTACTGGAGGATGAACCTAAAAAATAATTAAATTTATTATTATTTATACTTTTTACAGCACTTTGAAGAGTAAAAAAAAGCGCAAAAACGCGACACTAAACTTTGCACGTTCGCCATTTTTTCAATTTTTTACTCTTTGTTGGTTTTACTGGTTCATATTACAAATGTAATATATTTCATAAACATTTTTGAATTTCTTATTTCAGATGATAGGAACGAGCGCTAGAGTGCCGCCCGCTTGGATACTTTTTTTTGAGGCTGCCACATTTCAGTACAAATAAACAATAATTGTTACATTATTTTTCAATATAAAAAATGTTCTTCCATACTTTAAGACCTATTAAATAAGTACCAAAAACATCGAGTTCCTCATTCCATGGAAAAAAATTCGAGAAAATCGTGTCATTTTTGGGTCGCTAGATGAGAACCTCCTTAAGGTAGGGCAGTATTCCCGGGAAACTCTAGAATTATCTGTAAAGGTGACCATGCTTTACAATGGCTAAAACAGACAGTTGCCAATCTTGTCTTCTCATGGGATAAAGTCCGTCTGGACGTTGTGCGGGTAGATCGGTTGCCCAGATTGAGAAAGATGGCTCTGTGGATTCCAGGAAAACCTGATGCTACAAAACCTTCATCCGTAGGCTGGCAGAGCAGAACTCCTGGGCAAAGGTCCGAGAGTGGTGTTTTTTCCACAATGTCAAAAAGAAGGAATCTAATGTTTGGTGTAAGTGGAAAAGCAGTGACTGCCGTTAGTAACAAAGGGGGAAAACTGTTTTATCAGTTATCGGCCTTAAATATTCTTCTTCGTTCTTTACGAATATCCTGAGCTTGCTCCAGTTAGAAAATCCATGTTGGGGGAGTTCTGGCCTAGCATGATCAGGATCAGCGCTATCCCTCTGACAGACATCCTCAAGTGAAGTTAGCTTGACGGATGGGCGCACGGGGAGAGGCGGCGGTGGAGGTAGTACAATGCGCCCAATTGAGAAATGAGTGGGCGTAACATTGTTACCCTCTGTTTTATATCCAGAATATATGCGCTGGTAATAAATAAAATTAAAATCAGGAAACCAGATAACAAAATAAAAAATATATCATCGATAATTGAACAAGATTTAATCATCATATACTTCTTATCTTTTTAATAACAAAAAAAGAAAATTATCATACTAAAATATTTATCCTTTATATACATATATATATATATATATATATATAAAATACAAAGAGAACAATAATAATGTGGTAAATACAAGTATAGAAAAAGTGATCTAATATTGTAAAATAGAAAGCATTCTGGAATGCGCAAAGTATAAACACTCAACAAACTTATTCTTTAAAATAAATTTTATTAAACATATATATTTTTTCTCAATGTATATAATCTTATACTACAGAAATTTGAATACTATACAAAAAAATGATAAAGGAGCCTTCAAGAGGCAAGTGATTTAATGCAATATTTCACCTTTCCTGTTTAAAAAACTTTCCAGAGACTTCGGCAAACAACATTCCATAATACTTAAAATTTGATCTGCCTTTTATAAGAGTATTTATTGATTTGACTACAGACTTTCCTGGTGCACCAGATTCAAAGGGTGGAATTGGACTAAAACTCTGATTAATACTTTTCAAAGCTGCTAAATAACGATCCTCTTTTGATATAGAAAAACTGGATGTCTCTTGAAATTCAATAAAATTGGGACATAATTAGAGTATAAAACAGAAGAGGCTTGCCACAAAACATAAGAATTTAGAGGGAACATCCCAAACTCCTTTTAATCATATTGTCTTCTTGTTAGGAAAATGCCTGAATTAAATTTTTCGATTCATAAGATGCTTTTCATAAATAGTTCAATTAAATAATATGTTCTAGCACAACTGAGAACACGATAAAATTGCAGGAAGCTCATAAAATGTTGACAATATAATTATAATTAGAATTTCTAAAAAAATTGAAAGGAAATAAACTTTAGCCACTTGCAATGTAAAAAGAGGCAGTAATTAACAATAAGAACAAAAAAAGCTGCCTGGAATGACAGAGTTGGAAAAATAAAGAAATTTCTTGGTGAGTTTGAAAACCCTAATCTACTCAAAGAAATACAAGCGAGAACATTTGCGGAGAAACTTTTTTTTTCATTAATTAAATTTTTGAGTGAGTAAGTTAAATTCTATGACGCTCAATTATTTGGGCTGTTGTTAATTAGAATGATACCATTCGGAATGATAAAATTTAGTTGATGAAGAATCATCAAAAATGTCTCCATTTAATTTGTATGTTCCAATTTCAAAAGATGTTTAATTAAATTTGATTAAAGAAGAGACAACAAAGGATTTGACATGGATTTTTTACTGTTCTTAAGAGACGCAGAAGCCTGCTAGTTAAATAATAAATAAAGGTATAGTCTAGCAACATTATCTCTTTTAAAAAAGATGTTAGAACTCCCCAAAAGAAGTTCGGCAAGAAAAAAAGAGTAATTTAAAATTTTATATTTAATCTCTGTTGCTTACATAAATCACAACGAAAAGTCTTCTTAAATCAACCGTAATGTAAAAGATTCTATGTAAAATATAATGGGCTCTAAATACCGAAGGGGGGATTTATATAAGTAACTTTATTAAAAATGCAGTTGCAAAGAAGACACTAGGTACTGGACCGTTGTCTGATTTCAAACCATTCCTTTCTACTTCAAACGATAAATTATTGGTTCTTTAGTACGACAACTATAATTATGGTATCATAATTATAACAACTTTTAAAAGACTAAGAATTTTTTTGTCTTGCACTAATTGAAGCATTACTTTTTAGACCAAAAAAGGTATAACAGTAAAGCCACAAATGGTAATCAAAATTATGACAGAATATTTAAAGAAGTATCTTGACAGTTTTAGTTGATATTCTTATACATCCTTTCGTACCTCTATAAAGGATGAGCGCAACTGAAAATAAAATAGAAATTTTACTTAAATTAAGTTGCAATTTGGGCCATTAAGACAAATTTTAATTAGTTATTAGAAAAATTAGGACAACATACATTAAATATAACCCTAATTTCAGTCATAAAAGAAGGTGTTTCTGTCATAGTGCTGCAGAATAGGTTAAAGATGTAGATGGAGCATATTATATATAACTAGCTTTTGTCTGCGACTTCTTTCGCGCGGAAAATCTGTCTAAGGGAATAACTAACGGTTAAAACTATTTATTTTTTCAGTTTATACGTAAAGTACCTCTTGATAAACTACATTAGAGGTTCTGCCTTCAGGTGCTAACACGACCAGGTTTCTAGCTGAGCTCACTCTCGAGCAGGCCACGTAAACTGGCCGTGCGAGAAGCAGTCTCCTCTTAGATCAATTTCTCTTTTCAGTGACTAACCCTGAGATTTTTAATTGTCATTTAATTTCAATTTTATTCCTATCTTTAAAATTTTTGAAGATAAATCGCGTACAAAAAAAGTATCAAAATTAGATTTTTATCCTTTTTACCCTTTAAAAGTACAAATATCGAAAAAGTACCAAACACTTGTCCGCTTATTTGTTGACAGCACTCATATACTTTTTAAATTTTAATTCGTTCTGTTTTATTTTCGGAGATATTAGGTTACCGATTTTACCTGTTTTGCCCTTTTTACCCCCTATCCCTTCTTAAGTGATCTAAGTATTGAAAGAGGTACCTGCGTACCAAATTTCAAGTCTCTAGCTTCAGGCGTTTGGGCTGGGCGTTGATGAGTCAGTGAGTGAATGAGTAAGGACTTGTCTTTATTTATATATATATATATATATATATATATATATATATATATATATATATATATATATATATATATATATATATATATACAGAACATAGAAGATAGAAGAAGATTATAAAGCTTGTAAGTATCAGCTTGACGTTTTAATCATCGTGATAATAAAAGAAAAGAATTACACGGGTAGTTAACATTTATCAAATTGAAGAGGTGTTCTAAAGAAACAATCGTGACAATAAATACTTCAAAAACTTTATCTGCAAAAGTCTTCTTGGTAAACGTCTTAACCTTTTTTAATTTTTCAGAAAATTAGATAACGATCAATGTTTTCAGTATGAAGAGCCACAACACTTTCTTTAGGAAAACTTTTAATACTCTTCTTTGTGGTAACCATTCTAAGTGCCTCAGTCATCAGGCTTGTTGGCCTTTTATGTAGCTTCTGATAGGTGCTCCCCATACGTTATAGTTCTAACACTCCACTAAGACTAATTCACATACTCCAACAGGCAGCTCACCAAATCACACCACAAATAAAAGCTCAAAAGGAATTAAAAAACGAGTTCGAGTACGCTGGAATAGTACTCAATCTTCCATAGATAAAAATGCATTAAATTGCATCAATAACCACCTAAAAACTAAAATCAAAAATTTCCGAAAGAGCTCGTTTAATGACTGTGTTGTCAAATTGAATAGATATGATAACTCCGTTTGAAAGTCAATCAAATCCAGGACCAAATCCAAATCCCGGATTCCTCCGATACATAACCCCGCTCTTCCTGTTGCAGGATGAGCTAAAAGTAATAAAAATAAAGCAAGTTTTTTGCTGAGTATTTTGCTGAAGTCTTCATACTCAACGACCAAGAAGAGAACGAAGAGATAAATACGCAAATTTCTAATATTTTCCATAATGTACCCACCAATAAAAATTTTTACACCAAAAGAAGTTCACAAAGAAATTAGCCGCCTGAACATAAAGAAAGCTCCAGGTATACATAGGGTCACAGCAAAAATGTTATATTAACTACCTATAAAGGGTATACTAGCGTTCATATATATTTACAACGCAATCCTACGATTGGTCTAAACAGTTGAAAACTGCTGAAATTATAATAATTTCAAAGCCAGGAAAAGATCCGACAATAGTTGCATCATACCACCCTATAAGTCTCTTCGTATTATATCAAAGATACTCGAATAGCTTTCACTCAAACATATTATACATCCACTCAACGACGCAGCAAGCTCACCGCATAGCTAGAGTAATAGATCAGGCATTTGAAGAAAAAGAATATTGCACTACAGTCCTCCTAGATGTTAACCAGACATTTAGCAAGGTCTGACATGCTCTATAAAATCAAGGAGTTGCTTTCATCCAAGTACTTCAGCCTGCTAAAATCCTACCTCAGTGATAGAAAATTTATACCTAAAGTAAATGGAGGGGTGTCTCACAACTAACAAATAAAATCAGGGGTCCCACAAGGGAGCGTGTTAGGCCCGATCATGTACGTACTTTATACTCGCGACATGCCTACTAGCAGAGATACTGTCACTAAAACCTTTGCAGATAATACTGTCATTCTTCCCACACACAAAGATCCAATTAAAGCTTCTGAAACACTTCAAAACCACCCGAATTAGTTGAAAAACTGGCTCCACCAGTGGAAGATTAAAATCACCGAAAACAAATCTTAGCACGTCACCTTTACAATGAGACATGAGCAATGCCCACCGATATGCATAAACAACACAGAAATACCATGAGCTTCTTAAACGAAATATCTAGGATTTCACTTAGATTCTAGACTTACTTGGAGAAATCACATAATTAAAAAGAGAAAGCAAATAGATCTCAAAGCCAAAGGATTATATTGACTGATGGAAAAACACTCCAAATTGTCCCTGGAAAATAAACTTCTTGTGTATAAGACTATCATCGCACCAATATGGAGATATGGCATAGAACGTGGGACTGTGATAGCAAACTTAGAGTAAATATAATTTAACGATGCTAGTCCAAAATACTACAATGCACCTTGGTACGTGACGAACCAAACGATACATAGAGATCTACGAGTACCATATGTCAAGGACGTCATCCTAGCTAGCAGTATAAATCACCACAACAGAATCGCAAATCACTCCAACCATTACTTGAAATATTGAAAGAAGATTAAAAATTTAATCTTCTGAGTAGGTCTGAGTAGGTATGAACATTTAAGAGCAGGCCTACAGCAAGCCGCAAAAGAAGCCTTAGGAGAAGAGGTTAGAGAAAAACCAAGAAATTATTGGATAAACGAAGACCTAATGGAGGAAATACGCTACAAAAAAGAACTATATACAAAGTGGCTAAATAGTAAAGAAGATGAAGATAGAGATGCCTATAAGATCCAACAAACTAGAGTAAGACAATTGATAAAAACTACAAAACAACAAATGTGGGAAAAAAAGTGTAGCGAGATAGAAAGGTACATAGGAGGAAGAAGGACGACAGAGGTATGGAAATTCATAAGGAAAGTAAAAGCTCCACATCGAGAAAAAACAATAATACAAAATATTCCTCCCGAAGAATGGAAACAATACTATTTAGAGCTACTCACCGAGAAAAGACCTATATTCCAAGAAACTACGATGACAGAAGGAAGAACGATAGATATTATCTACATAGAAATACAAGAAGAACAAGTAATTAAAGCAATTAAAGAAATGAGAAATGGAAAGGCTCCCGGTCCAGGAGGAATCCCCGTTGAGTTGGTAAAAAATGGAACACCGAAATTGTATAGGATGATAACAAAACTTGTGAATAAATGCATAAATGAGGGAAATATACCAAATGAATGGAAAACAGGATATATATCTCCAATACACAAGAAAGGGAAAAGAAGCATCTGCGACAACTACCGAGGAATAGCAGTTACAAGTACTTTTAGCAAAATATATGGACGAATTATTCGAGACTTAATTGAACAACAATATCAAGCCGCAGAAGCAGAAGAACAAAGCGGATTTAGGGCAGGCAGATCATGTTTGGATAACCTGTTCTGTCTAACACAAATTGTGCAGAAAAAACTAGCAACCGGCAGAGAACTGTATTTAGTATTTCTCGATATATCAAAAGCTTATGATAACGTACCCCTGAAAAAACTGTGGGGCGTAATGGAGAGCAGCAACATCAACAGTACATTAGTCAGGGCTGTGAAAAATCTATATGACAATCAAACAGCGAGAGTAAAGGTAGGAGCGGAACTGACAACAGAATTTAAAGTTACGAAAGTTCTAAGGCAGGGTTGCTGTATCTCACCGACGTTATTCAAGATATATATAGAAAAAGCACTCGAACAATGGAAAAGGGAAAGTATGGGAATGGGGATACCACTGGACGAGGACACTACATTATATACGTTTCAATTTGCCGACGACCAAATTATTATGGCACAAGAAATAGAAGACATTGAATACATGACAAGGAAAGCTATAGAGGAATATGATAAATGGGGGCTTAAAATTAATGTAAATAAATCAGCATATCTTAGTATAGGATATGAACAAGACGCTTTAACCTTAAAAACAGGCGAAACTATACCGACATGTGAAGAATACAAATATTTGGGAGCGACAGTAGGAAAACAAGGATTATATAACACAGAGGTAAAAGAGAGAATAAAACAAGGCCGGAAAGTTATAGGTGCGCTAAATGGCATACTTTGGGATGCAAATATAAGCAAAAAGAATAAAAAACAAATATACTCCGCTATGGTACAAAGTGTGGCACTATATGGAGCCGAAATCTGGCAATTCTCGGAACAACATAAAAATCAACTGAAAGTAATGGAAATGGACTATTGGAGAAGATCAGCGAGAATATCCCGAAGAGATAGAGTCAGAAATACAAGAATACGTGAAATAATGGATACAGAAAGGGACATCTTGGAAGAAATTGAAAAAAGGCAACTCTTGTGGTACGGACATGTCGAAAGAATGGGTAACAACAGGCTCCCGAAAAAAGCAATACAGTGGCAACGAAGAAAAAGAAGAAAGAGTGGACGGCCAAGAAGAGGTTGGAATGAGGAAGTAGGAAGCCTGAAGCAAAAGTGGGATATCCACCAAGGCGCTTGGATGAACAGAAAAGAATGGAAAAAAATATTGAACTCCGGAAGACCCAGATAGAGGTTAAAATACGGAAAGAAGAGAGTAGGTCTGCTGACCTACTAGGTGACTGAAAATCTCCTTACTGGAGAGGGGTTTGAAAACGCTATTTTTAGAGTACTTTAGCTCGTAAGACAACACATTAGCCTATATAATTTATTGTAATTCTAAAAAAAAGTATTAAGAGTTAAGAAAACATTGCCAAAAAGCAATTAGTACTGATAAATTTGTCAATATTATCAAAAAAAAAAATATAAAATTATTACAAGCAAGAGAAAAAATAGTTGTGGTATTTTAGAATGAACTGAGATAAAAAGAAGAGATTTTGAAGTTGCAAATAACTGTATTCAGTTAACACCTGAAATAAGGGTCTTGGCCGAGTGGTGATATTGCTGTGTTATAAAAAAATTCCTTAACGCTTGCTACCTTTATAATACAGTCAACTATTATTAATTATTCTTTGCCAGTACTCCACAAGTTATCAATAAATTTATTCTTCAATTTGATCAAATGGCTAAAATGGCAACTAGACAAATAGTGCATCATAGGTCGAAACAGGACGGATTCAGAAAGTGCTGGGGCTGTAAACTAAATGTGACAAGACCTTAATTCCATTCAGTTCAGTAATTCTGTCTGTAATCTTTGTGGTAGGATGAGCGGCTATGTTGTTTTGTCTCTTACTGTTGCCTTAAGATTTTGTGAGCACGTCCCGTTTGCTCGACAACTACAACTTTTCCATTTGGGACCAATTCAAAGTGCATAATGCCGGGAATACTCCACCAAACTGAAATCATGACTTTCTTATCAATACGGTCCTGTCGAGCAACTGAAGGTTAATTTGGCCTCAAAGAAGCCAGCGCTTAATTCAACCAAAATTAACAAAATAATCCAATTTTTTACCATAACTGACGAGCAATATTAAATAAAAATTGTCAATTTTCGTCTAGAAACCAAAGATAAAAATTCTTATTAACAAGTGCATAAAAATCAAACGTAACTAAAGTATTAAGAAACTTTTTTCAAGCTGGTAGAGTAAGAACAAAAAAATCTAAATTATTCATTACATAATTATGTATGTGAAGCCCGGTGTCTAAAGGAGTCCAAGCTGATTTAACGTTACTCAAATGATAGTTAATTAGCACAATGTAATAAGTTTGAATAGGAACAGGATTTTCAAGCGTCTTATAGAATGTTTCGAAGTATTTTTGGGATATAATAAACCCGAAACGGTTCTCAGAGAACGAAATTTCTTTCCATATAACGCATATAAGAAAAACAGCACAAAAAATCTCCTTACTGTTGTGGAAATGTATAAATAGAAGCTTGTGTTTATCACTGCTCTTTGTTCACCATTCAAGGGAGAAAGAAAAAATATATATTTTTAGTTGAAATTTTATTTTTTAAGTGTTCGTTAAGTGTATATGATAAAATTTATTTTAAAAGTTTTCAAATTTTCCAGAAGAAAAATAGAGTTAATGAAACTTTCAGAAGATGCCAGTAAGTATAAAAAAGGTTAGTGAAGTTTTATGATAAAAAATATTTCTGTAACAAATTTAAAGATATAAACCACTCATTTGCAAAGTTTTATAGTTGTTAGCCTAACATAAATTTGTTTTTATAATACCATCAACTAAAATACTACTTGTCCAATAATGCAATTTTCTTTGAGCTCAATTTCGTATCAATTGTCATTGGTTTTGTTTTAAAAATCCTCTTTAATAGTATCTATTAAATAAAAACATTTATAAGTTAAGATCATCAACTTTCAGTTATGAGTTGCTCTATTTACAGAAGCCATATACTGGGGTTAAACCGTTAACAATTATAGTAAACATTATGATATTGTCAGATTTTTAGATTTTGTTTGAATTTGCAATACTAAATGAAAGTTAGTCTATAGACTATATATCTTTTACATGCATGAATAGTTAGGGTATGATTGATGCCGTAAGGGTTCTAAGTCAATCATCCCCCGTAAAATCTGGGTACATTTAAACGCAACAAGCAGCTAAGGATGGGACTTACCGGGCGTAATCATCATGCCATGCAGGTCGGGTGCTGTCCCCAGAATCGTCTGTAAAACTGGACCTGGGGAGTGCAAGGGTTGGACAGAGTGTACAGATAGCTGAGTTGGTGCAAGTCATGACCACAGAAAGGTAAACGCACAGGTGAAGAGAGAAGAGAACAGACAAGACTAGAAAGATCTAGACAGAGACAAAGCATACACGGCGGTCACAACTGCACACTAACGGTACTAAACTAAGTTGAGTGACTCTGTGAAAATGTGAAGTTTGACGCATGCCGGGGTGGTGCGGTAATGCTAAGGGCTTACGCGATCTTCTCGCTGGGCGAGCGCCAGGGCACGTCGTCCTCCAGCTCGTCCTCGCTCTCGTCGCCCTCGTCGGCGGTGTCCTGCGAGATGTTCAGCGTGGACCCGGTGATCATGTCCGGCACGGGCAGGATGCTGGGCCTGCGCGAGTTGCGCCGCTGGTTAATGGTCTCCGGGCTGAGGAAGTTGGGGTTCTCGCCGGTCTTGGGCACGTCCAGGTGGTTGCCGGTCACCGCCAGGTCCAGCGTGACGGAGTCGGGGGTGGCCTGCTTCAGGCGCGGCGAGTCGGCCGCCTTGCCGCCGTCGGCCGCAGTGGCTGCGCAGAAGGATTTGCATCACAAGGAAGACTCGGCCGGCGGCTGATATCGAGTCCATTGAGGTGCAGAACACGAAAAGCGACTACTCCATTTGCATAACGGTACTGATTTCGGTAAACAATGACACCAGATGGGCCGCGGGGGCACGTCGAGACAAAAGCCAAGCTTCCGGCCGGGTTTGTGCCGTGGACGTACACGGCGATGGAGGCCCCTCCTCAACTCGGGTGTATTAATTGCCTTTACAATGCAGATTGCAAACTCTCATAAAGAACAGATTTGTACAACGCAACTTATTTACAAAATAAAATTCATAATCAAGGGATTCTCTCTCTAAGTATAAAATTTAATATTGCTGGCAGTTAAATTCTTAGTTGACTAATAGTTTAATAATATCAAAACAAAATTAATGTTACAAGAGTTAAATATTCTCTGAAACTTAAACATGTTAATATCAATTAAAACTTAACCATTAGCGTAATTACACAGAATGGGAGCTCTCAATACTTGGTGTTTCCACTTTGTGCTAGACACAATTTATTATTTATATTATTGAGGAAGTAAAACTCAGTAACTGCTGTTTTGAATTAAAAACAGATTTACCAGTCGCAAGAAAGCTAAATAAAGTGTTAATTATAGTTGCAAAGGTGAAAAAAGCAGCAAATTTAATTTTAGTTTTAGATTCTGAGAAAAAACAGTAGAAAAAGGCACAACCCATGTAATTTATTCTTTCATGTCAATATCGTCAGTGAAAGTAAAACATAAAATTTCTATTTATTCTAGTAAACTTAAGAAATTTTAAAAGCAAATCAAATTAAAAAAAATGGAACAACAAGTCACGAAGACTTGTTTGGCCTAATTTTAAAAAATAAATAAATAGAGCCGGCGTTTTTAGCTTTAGGCACTACTTCTGATACTTGATGACGGTTGTTTCTTCCTTAGTATGTATTTCTCTGTATTTATGGTTATTGTATTTTCGAAGTCTTTTGTTTAGATATTTTAATGGAGATATAAGCAGCATAACTTTGATCGGCCTCAAAGAAAAACTCCTTAAGAATAATATTTATTGTAATTTTCTATGGCGATAGTAATTTATGTGTTTTGGTTTTTTTATTTTTTGTTTTTCTATTTAACTCCACTTAATTACACAATTTGTCTAGAAATAATAAGTATTTCATGTAATTTATATATTAAAAACATGTCGGAGAAGATTTCGGCAAAGCTCCTTTTTCTTTTAATTGTTATTCTTGTTAAATATAGGTTTTGGAGAGCAATTTATGAAGTTTTTGAATAGTTGCAATGGACCAGAAGTATTAGAGGCATTACCACAGAAACGCCTACTCCAGCGGATGTTTCCTTTTAGTCTTTATCAACTTCCACGAAAAAGCCTTGCTATATTAAAGATAATATACAACGCAGTGTTAAGAACAAGTTACTTCTCGATTCAATCGAACGCATCTAAAATGGCCCTCATACCAACACCCGACAATCCGCAAAATAACGTCTCCTACAGACGTATAAGTTTCTTGACTATCACAGGCAAATTCTTTGAAAAACTGCTAACTACAAGGTTAGAACCTATCATAGAGGACTCAAACTTGATACCAGACCATCAATTCGAGTTTTTAAAGAGTCACCCAACAATCGTGGATGACAACAACTCAACATTAGAGGAAAAGGAGCACTGCATTGCGGCATTTCTGCACGCGGCCAGGTACTCGACTGGGGCTATTATACAAACTAACAAAACACACCCACACTGTTTCGTCATCACAATCAAGTAATTCCTAGAAAACTGGTATCGGGGTATACTTAGAATAATGCTATACCTACTCTTCACAGCTGATTTATTCACAAACATGCATTCTGTTGCGTCAAAGTTTGCAGCGAGAAAAACTGTTCTGGTGAAACACAAAGATCCCAAGGTAGCTGCCAAACTTCTCCAACTAAACTAGTACGCAGTGGAAAAATGGGCCACAAATGGAAAGTTAAGAAAATCAGCTTCTATCACATTCACCAATTGTAAAAATCGCCCGTCTACATAAACATCCCTCTGTCGCAAGTAAACGATGTGAAATACCTAGTGATACATTTAGACAAGGGACTAACGCAGAAAACCTATATCTGGAAAAAGCGCAAATAAATGCAGAAAATACTATTGGTTACTTGGAAGAAAATCTAACAAGTTGCTAGTCTACACTGTATTAGTGAAACCAATATAGATTTACGGTTTACAAGTTACGGGCACCACAGCTAAGTCAACCATAAAAATCGTTGAAAGATACAAAATAAAACGCTTCGTGCATTATGAAACAACCGCAAATTTAATAAGAGCGCTCTTAGATATCTCAATAGTCTTCATAAAAAATATACGTCAACTATCTCTAATTTGCTTTTTAAAATAAGTTTAAGTGTTGTTATAATAATATTCAACTATTTTCTTTTATAAAAATAGACTGAAAAGATTTTCCAAGAATTTAGACTAACTCCCTAAAAAACTATATTAAAGAATTTCAACTTGCTTTTCTAGGTGATGATCCAATGTTCAGCAAGAGTTTTTTCGTACTTTTAATAATACTCAAGTCAACAAAAATTTTCTTTAACATCTTTTCATAAATAAATCGATTAGTGCAGGCACATATTCCATAGTTAGTACTCTATATAGAAAACCGCATGAGAATTTTTAGTTTTCTATTATATATCGCTTTATAATATTTTACGACGCGCAGTAACTCTGTTTAGCACTTGTTAATTCTTGGAGCACATGGATAAGCACCCAAGCATAACTTTAGTAATAACCATGCAGACAACGTTGTATTTGTTGTAAATAAATAAATATATAACCTACATGCGCAAAGTAGTAAGAGTGATTTATTTGGTACAAGAAGAAGGATTAGAAGGGGAAGAATTTTTAGACAGTTGGTGAAAGATATCAAATAAATAATTCGACCCAGCTCGTTTGCCTTTGAGCCTTTACAGAGTGTAAATCGCTTGCGATTCCCAACTCAGAAACTTGCTTTCATACAGAAAGACTAGAAAAGTATGATTTATTAAAAGCAAAAGTGTGTAGTTGACATAAAGCGTTCAGAAGAGGAAGAGAAGACGTCGAGGATGAGCATGCGCCCATTGGTGTCTTACATTTCGGTTTTGGACTTTAAGCGAGGTCTGAATTAATACTATTATCAATCTAATTGATAGCAGGTTAAGAGAAACTTCCAATATTGTGCGTTAAATAGGCAAAACGAAATATAAGAATCAGAACGTTTGTACTAAATTGGTTTCCAAGATTTGAACTAGCAACGGTGTATTGATGCCCATTCATGTTATTTTAAAAACATGTATTGAATTAAACGAATTTTTTTGAATTTATTTCACCATATTCCGGACGTATCTTGTCCGAAGGTCTTCTCTCTAAATCTTTGAGCAATGTCCACATATAATGAGTTGAATTTTTGTAGTGTAGTTTGTCCTAATTTTTAACTAATCGTCATAAATATTCTTTAATTTGCTCTTATAATAATGTTTTAGTTACATATTATTTGTTCTCTTCCACGGACAAATAAATTCCAAAACAGATCTTTTATTGGCCCCCATAACGACCTACTCTGAGGACTCGACTTGTTTTATAGGCTCCGCAATAGTAATCTTTACCTCTGTAGCAGTTTCTTTAATTCCTGTTAATTTTTTGCCTTCAAGCGTAACTCGAATTAAGTTTATCAGTTATACTGTAAAACGACGCCCTTTTTTATCAATCAATAACCATTTATATCTTTGGCTATTTTTTAAAAAATAAAGTTGCGTTCATCCCTTGGGAGAACTTGCAACCCTTAGAAGGCGCGTCCCCAGGTATCGAATCGGAGAAAGCCTTCTAGATATGGGTGGTAGAAGAAAAATTAAATACCTCCTGCGGACCAACAGGTACACAGGCAGCTTCTAACCCAGAGTGAGCAACTGAGTTGAAGGTCCTCCATTAGTAGGTTGCAGCGTTAGGCCTGAAAATTTTAACACATTTAAAACTAAAAGGGAGAAGAAAGCTAAAAGCACGATGAAAAACAATAAAATGGTGAACAATCCCCGGGTGGTAACCCATACCTCGGGCAGAGGGATCCTCAGCGGATATGGAGGAGAGCATTCTGCTTAGGGTTATTCAAACGCAGTTTCAAAAAGTCCAATACTAAAAAACCGGAGAGAAAGGATTATAAATATAGGAACGTCGAATACCCAAGGCCTATCAAATAAGATTGAAGAAGTTTTACTAAAATTAGGTACATGAATATGGACATAATAGCCCTGAAAGAGTAGAAAGGCACAGGAATAGAGGAAATAGGACAGTACATATATGGAGTGAGATCCCTAAAGATCAAAGAGGAAAAAGAAGTGTTTCCCTAGTTATTAAAAAGAAATATAAAAAGCAAATCAAAGATTCGGAAACCATAAACGACAGAATTATTAAAGTAAACTTTGATAATGATTAATATAGAATGACGGTCGTAGCCATATATGCATCAAATAAAGATGATAACTGCAATAATATTGACGAGTTCTACGGTGCGTTGGACGAAGTGCACTGCGAAATAGGAAATACTAGACAGATTATGTTCCTGGGAGATTTCAACGCTAGAACTGGCCAAAAAGAAGATAGTAAAATAGTGGGAAGGCTTGGAGAAAAAGTGAAAAACAACAATGGAAAAAGAATAATAAATATATGTCAGCTACTTGTGGAACGAATCACATTTTAATTAAAGCCAAAATAGTGTTTTCGCACAAAGAAAGACAAGATGCTGCAAATAACACGCTAAATACCAAAAAAAAGGTAAGGAACTAAAATACAATATACAAAGCTTAGAATATCCTAATACATTATAACAAAACATATTAAACAATTACCTAAACAAAAACTTTGAAGGCACAAATACCGAGATATATTAACGTATTAAAAAATCAATCCAAAAAGCTACGATAAATGCTCTAGGAGAAAAAATCAAAAAAACTAAACCCAAGAACTATTGGATAAACCAGAAAATTAAAGAAAAAGTCAACTACAAAAGAGACCTGCATATAACTTGGCTCAATACCATACTAGATGAGGATCGAGAAAAATATAGGAAAATAGAGTAAAAAACCTAATAATAAAGGAAAAACAAAAAATCTAAGAGCAGAAATGTAAAGCAGTGAAAATGCACATAGCTGGAAGAAGAATATAGGAAGCATGGAAACTATTTAGTGTAAAAATTGTGCTAACAGAAGACAGAATTAAATATCACACAGCCCACGAGCAAAAGAATTATTTAAGATCAGATGAACATATCAAAATAAAGAAAGAACAAGCAAGGAAAGGTATTAAAAAAATAAAAAGTGGTGAAGCAGCAAGACTAGGAGGCACACCAGGAGAATTATTACTAAATTAATAAAATACAAAGATACACGGGATGAATGGAAAATGGGTTATATAACACCGCTGTATAAGAAAAGGAAAATAAATCAATGCAAAAAATATCGTGCAATTGCAGTAACTAATGTCTTTGGCAAATTTTGGAAGAATAGAACAAGTCGAAGAACAATGTAAATTTCGGGCCGGAAGGTTTTGCGTAGATAACCTCTTTAATCTAGCCTTATTAATACAGAAGAAGTTAGAGACTGGGAGAGAACTATACCTAATGTTCCTAGACATAACAAAAGCATACAATAATGTACCCCAATCAAAGGTATGGAAAGTGTTGAAAGACGGCCGCATCAATAAAACATTGGTTAGAGCCGTGCAAAACCTATATAAAGATCAAAAAGTCAAAGTAAAGGTAGGAGCAAAGCTGACCACAGGATTTCAAATAACGGAAGGCTAAGACAGAGCTGCTGTGTTTCTCCAACATTATTTAAAATATATATCGATAAAGTACTAGAAAGATGAGAACAAAATGTAAAGGAACGGGAATACCGATAGAAGAAAACTTCACACTTTACACATAATAATTCGCGGACGACCAGGATATCGTAGCACAGGACAAAGAAGACTTAAAATATAAGATAAGAAAATCCGATAAGATAAGAAAATGGGGAATGACGATTAACACAAAAAATCAAAGTATTTATATATAGAGAAAGAAAATGACATGATAAGAATATAAAAGTGTGCTCAGAAGTGAAATACCTGGGAGCTACGACAGGTAAGCAATAAATAAAAGTTAAATAAAGAATGAAACAAGCACAACGAGTAATTAGCGCTCTTAATAGAATTCTATGGGACAAAAATACACGGAAGAATACGAAAAAACGTATATGTAAATCAATAATTCAGAGTATAGTATTATATGAAGCAAAAGTATAGGAGTTAAGCGGAAAACACAAGGCACAGTTAAAAGCGCAAGAAATGCATTATTGGAGAAGGGTAGCAGGAATATCCAGGTTAGAAATAAAAATGAACAACTATGTAAAAGATGTAGTGGGAATTAATAACGACATTGAAGAAGAAAGAAAAACGCGAATTATATGGACAATACATATATACAAATATATATACAACATGATGCGTGGGAAAATAGACAGAAGATACTGGACGCCGGAAGACTCGGATAGAGGTCATAAAGCGACAGAGAGAGAAATATATAGACAGAGGAAGAGAGAGAGAGAGAAAGAGCTGCATTGATAATATTCAGTTATGCAACAGCTCTCTTTACTCGAAAATCAATTAGTTTCTATTATTATTATTTTTATTATATAGTTATAGATAACGTACAGACCGCTTTGCGGCCCTGTTAACATATACTTCTATGCATCAGATGGCAAAGCTTTCGAGCGGTGTGCGTTGAGGCGCTTCGCGCCTTGTAAGAAGTACAAGCCCTACCTTCTCTCCCATTTAAATGTAGCCACTGGCATATAAATGTAAAAGGGTTATTACTTAGGCTAGTTGCACTGGATTTCTTAAATTTCTGATCGCGGATTCGGATTCTGCGTCAAATTTGGGTGTCTTTTTGTTTTTCCAGCGGATACCGGCGGCTAGGAGATTTTATCTGCTATCATTATTGTTTATAGAGTGAAGTAACTTTATTGATAGCTTTACTATTATATTCTCATTATAAATGCATATACTTAATAAAAGTTACTTTTTCAGGTGTCTTTGCTCCATGCTCTGGCACCACAGTTCTGATAGACCAATTTTTTTAAAAAAGTTGCATCAAGAAATTCCAGGTTCTTCTTCCAGATTGAGTGATGGCAATTTTTGCATTAATAATAATTATTTATCTATTAGTATTAATTTATATGCCTTAGAAATATATATCCGGACACGCTGTATAACCATCAATGCAAAAATTGTCATTTTTTAACAAACAAACAGATTACTGTCAGTCCACATAGACAAGACAAGTTAAAAAATTCAGTTGAATCTTTCAATTTCATTTGTACCCAGTTATAAAGTCATGTACTTTGATAATAACAACCAGGTGTAAAAAAGTAACAAAAAAAAATTATCACAATTCATGTTATTAAATCTGTTTTATCAAAATAGCCTATACTGTAAACTTTTCAATTTGGAATTGAAAACAAATTTAAACTCGCGCATTGCTCTATTTAGATGTTATTTTCCCTAATTAAATTCACAACTTAAATGACAAATTTTTCTAACAATAAGATTTTTACATTTTTAAACGAGTATATTTTTTCAATATTTTTAATTTCATTCATTTAAATATCAAGGTATAAATACGTGATTTGTTTTGACTGTTTGACATCAAGTATACAACGCTAATAACCTCTAACCGGCTGGTGATTTTACCATCTATATAGATCGATTCAAACAGAGTAAGTAAACTTTGTGTCATTTATCGCTAGCACGCAATACGTGCCAATACGCAGTGTATTAAAACCAAAACACATAACTAACACATCAAACACCCGTTTTCTCAAGTCTTCCGCAGCAATTCCTGCCTATCCACACATGCAGAATTTATATCACTCACAGCAGCCACAACAAATACCTTCCTCAAAACAAAACTGCTCTCAGTCTAACTTATTGTCAACTAGCCAAGATTTAGACTGACAAGTCTAGTAACAATAAACCTTAAAGAAAAGTTCCGAAAATGTATCTCGAACTGTAAAACAAACTAAAATAAAATACTACTGGTTGAGTACCCTCATAAATACAGCCAATAAATGCGTCGCTCTCTCGGAGACGGTGGGGAAACAAAACAAGGAAAAATAGAGAACGAAAACTACAAGCATACTAAACTTCCTCTGCTATTATTTCAGGGGTTAAATTCATACTTCCACTAAATAAACTATTAGCTAATAGAGTCAAAATACGTATGCACTAAACATTTAAATAACGATTATGTAAAAATTCAGCTTCAAACATCTGAAAGTTGCATCAAAATTCTATAAGTCCTAACTGGAAAAGATACTAAAGCTCACACGCATCAGATGAAACAAGACAGGTCTTTTAGAGCAACTTTAAGAGATATACGCCTAACCAATTTATGGATTCTTTTCTTGTCATTAAATTAGTTTTATTAGATTGCAAGTTCTAATTGCAAGTCGCCAACTAAATTTACGGCCCATGGTACACTTTTTCTGTTACTTAAAAATTTTTATTCCAAGAGGATGTGGGGCAAAAGCTATTAGTAAAAAAATGAATATTTCACTATCTGAATTAATAAGGAACATAATTAAAAGATTAAAAGACTAAAAGGCAATCAAGCAAAACAGATAAGAAATATAAAGAACAAAGAAGGAAAACTAGAAACAACGACCGAAGGAGTTTTAAGAGCATGGAGAGACCACTACCACAATAAATTTAAGAACCAAGAAGATATTCAAGAAGAACCAGAAATGGAAAGAGTAGATCAGGAGAATGAAAACGATGACATTACAGAAGAAGAAATAAAACAAGCACTAAAAACAACACGAAATGGAAAAGCACCCGGGGAAGACGAGATTACATCAGAAATGCTCAAGGTAGGAGGAGAAACAATCATAAAATGGCTCCAGATAATATTTCAACAAGCGTGGAGAACAGAAAAGATACCGGAGGACTGGGAGAAAAATATCATAGTGCCCATATATAAGAAAGGAGAAACAGTAAATTGCAACAACTATAGAGCAATATGTTTATCATCAGTGCCCGGTAAAGTGTACTCGAAAGTCATAGAAAAACGATTAAGAAATGAGATTGAGGACAAAATGGAGCAGGAACAAGCAGCGTTCAGGCCCGGCAGACAAACCCAGGACCATATATTCACAATACGAAACATAATAGAAAAACAATAGACAAAAACAGAGACACTTTCTTGGCCTTTATAGACCTTAGGGCTGCTTTTGATCTGGTACCAAGAAGGCACATATGGAATGCACTGGAAGAATTAGAGACAAGCCAAAAGTTAATACGAATAATAAAAGCATCAACTACAAAAAGTAGTAGGCAAAGTAAGACTAAATGGACACAAGTCTGAGGAATTCTACATGAATAGAGGGTAAAGCAGGAGACAGTCTCAGTCCACTGCTATTCATCATATACATGAATAATATAATAACAAAATGCAAAATGAAACCAGAAGAACAAGAATAGGATATCATAATCTAACACCAGTAATGACCCAAGATTTAATTTATGCAGATGACATACACCTAATAGCCGGAAATGCAAAAACACTACAAAATAACATAAACATTTGGAAAAGAAACCTGGAGAAAAAAGGAATGGAGATAAACACTAATAAGAGTAAAGTTATGCACATTACAAGAGAAGATAATATAGAACAAACTGCCATTCTGATAGAAGATAAACAACTGGAGTATGCGGATAAAATGGAATACCTTGGAACAATCATCAGTAAAGATGGAAAAATAGAAGAGGAAATTAGACACAGAATAAGTAAAGCAAACAAAATATACTACCAAATAAATAACACTTTAATAGGCAAGAAAGAGCTTAAAGTTAGAACAAAAATGCATTTATATAAAACCATCTATACACCTGTACTAATATACGGAGCGGAATCTTGGACATTAGTGGATAAACTCAGATCAAAAATAACAGCTTCTGAGATGAAATATCTACGGAAAGTAGTGGGAAAGGCCAGGAGAGATAGAGTTAGGAACAAAAGCGTAAGGGACGAATTAGAACAGCAGCCAATAATAGAAGAAATAGAGAACAAACAATTAAAATGGTACTGATACCTTATGCGGATGGGAGCTGACTCATACCCGAGGAAAATTTTTGAAACCAGACCAGAAGGACAGAGGAAGAGAGGCAGGCCCCGAATCAAATGGGAGGATAATATCAAAGAGTTGGCAAGGAAAAGCGATGCAAAGAACCGACTACAAGAAATGGATAGAGGCCCCAACGCTGTAAGGCATAAATGGGAAAAGAGAAAGAAGAAGAAGAAGAAGAATTAATAAGGCAATTAACTGGTAATTTTTTACAAATATTAGATATATAATGAAACGTAATGCGTCATAGAAAACATCGCCAATTTTTTCACTTGTTGTATTACCAATTTTGGTCTCCAAATATCTATTATATTTGTTACTGTGACAGTCTTGTTAAATTAATTGTATACTGCACGTTAATCTCATAATTTGTACGGAAAGCCTTTGATAAGATCCTATTTTCTTTTATTTGTTAAACGTTAAAAGGTGTCCACGCCTCTACTTTTTTTATTAATAATTAAAAAATTTAATAAGTTGAAATCGCTTAGTTCGATTTTCGTAAAGCAAATATGTGTGTCGGCCGCATTCAATCCGAGCTAGATAAGTGTGAAATATTAACATCAATATTCCGTGTAATAATAAACGAGGCACAATTGCATGTAAGTCTAAGTTTATTTTTGTTTTCGCTTTACAATGGCTAACACAAATCAATTGCCCAACGTGCCATATGTACAGTCACTTGTAATGCAATATTAAGTGCAATACCCTCTGCTTTCTGAAGATCGCATTCAAATGATGCCACACCACTAGTACATATCCCTTCATACAGTCAGAAAGTGAATCAAAGTTCAATAAATCTGTATACATTACCGAACACACAATATCCACTAAAACATTATCAGTCAACTATATCCAGCTTAGAGTGGACTAAGAAAACTTAAAAAAAGTTCTGCTGATCCTGATAAGAGGTACGTGAAATCAAAAGTAGCAGATGAAACCTGCGTGCCATCAACAGTGCTTAGGTATTTTAACTATTACATTTGTTTAGTTCGATTAAGTACTATAGTATTTAAAATACAGAGATATCTTAGTCTTTACAACAGAAAGGCGGACTGAGATTTACTTAAAAAATCTATAAATAAAATACTAACTTAGAAATACCCCTTAAAACTAAAGCAGACATTGATGAAGCTGTAGACACTGTATAATATTCAGCTTGGAAATTGACATCTGGATTAGTTCCCGAAGAAACACAACACTGCTTTCCAATGAATGTTAAACGAAAAATTGCTGAAGTACGAAAGCTTTATAGAATGTGTCAAAACACCACAAAAATAAGTTCAATAACTTAAACATTAGAATTTTTAAGTCTACCTGGAAAGCCTTGCTCCTACGAAGGCAGTAGATTACCCTGGCTAGAGTGCCACCAGGTATAAAGCACCCTCAATAGGAAAAATGATAGTAGCTGGCCAGAACCATCTACGAGAAGACTAAAACGTTTGCCCCCCACTTTGGAGATGTTTTTTTAACCATTACGATAAATGTTAACAAGAAGAAATTCGACCTTGCAAAAACTCGATAATGTGAACCAATTAAACCTACTAATAGAGAGGTTTAAAATGGAGGAAATAAAATATGTAATCTAAGACAGATCAAAGACGAAGAAAGCTCCGAAATACGAACTTATTACGAGTAAGGTCTGAAAGAACTCCCAAACTATTGACAGAAATTTGAAACCTTATAACAAACCTCCCATTTCCCATCTCAGTGAAAAGTGGCACAAACTATCCTTATAGCAAAGCCGGGAAAACCGCTTAAGGAAGTAGCATCCAGTCGTCCCATTAAGTCCATAGCGACAGATATTTGAATAACTCCTACTAAGGAGACTAACACCCCCGATTGAAGAATATCCACTGATTCCAGATCATAAATTCGGATTTAAAACAAACACGCTGAGTTGTCGAACAAATTCTTCTGGGGTTTAAATCAAAATAACACTATTCCGTAGCTTCCACGGACTTCAAATCTGATATTTTAGACAGCTACTCTAAATTAAATTCCAAGCCGAGTTAACAAATGCCTATGCTATTAAATCTGGAATTTCCCAACACGACAGCCACATTCTTAGAGGATAATACTAAACTTACACAAAAATTCACTGATCATATCTGATAACCTTGAAGTCGTTTTAAATTTATTAGAAGACTGACTAAAAATGACCTTTACTCTTAGGATAGGCACATATCTATCTGAAACTTTCAACTATCTGCAGTTACCCCAATCAGACGATGTAAAATGCCTGCGTATCTATTTGGATAGAAGGCTTATAAAGAAGAAACACATTTTTACCAACCACAAGTAATTAGGTTTTAAAATTTATGAAACTTCAATGGCTCTATATCTTCAGTGCAATAATAAACACTATCAATCTTGCCTCACATTTCATCCACGCACTTCAGCAGTGGAACTCCTATAAAACGGTGATGCGGTACACTTAAACTTAAACGATTTCCTGCTCTACATTTATCTACACCATTTTAGTTTCTATTATATTCTGAAATATTAGATTAAGTGTAGTTACGAGGAATATCTCCAAACGTCATTAATCAAAACCAACCAATTTATTTATTGGTTTTTTAAACGTGTTTTAAATATTACTTTAGTAGTCAAAAAATTGTAATGCTTATATTGAGGTACTTAGTTGACGCGACAGTTCTGTTGAAACTGTCAAAGTATATTAAAAGTATCCCCCTAATTTACTTTGTCCCAGGCATCCTCATTGTATGTTATTCAAAGCATAATTTAATAAACTATACTTCAAAATAATATAAAAAGTTAGTTGCATCTGAAATAATTTTCATTTTATTTCATTTTAGATTCATATCGTTCTTAATGGAAAACCCTTTATTAGGTCATACTTTCGTCACACGATGTTTGGATCAAAATATAAAACTGGGTTTGTTTTGTCTTTATAATTTAATTGTAATCTGTGATGAAGAGGATTACTGTAAAAAGTCTATAGGATTATATCATCAATAAAAAGTGCATGCAACTAACCCCGATTAAGATATTAATTGTAAAAATTGTTAATCATTCAATAAAAATTTACTGCTATTCGAAATTCTTAATGCAGCTAAGTATTTTAGTAGATAACTTGTGCATTGTAAAGCTTACAACTATAATCCTGAGATTCCAAATGCATTCAAGATAAAGGACTTGTTGTTTCGCGACGAGACTTGTTTATATTCTTTCGGCGATGCCCCAGTTATCTGCAATCTGCGCTCGCCGAAATTGCCCACCACTGCTCCGGTTCTCCTCTAATCCTTTGTAAGCGATCCAAAGGCGCCGGATCCGATTTTATTGGCGAGCGGAACCATCTTCCCGGATCATTTCAGCCGTTCGGTTGCTCGAAACCAATTGTCCGGTTTTCGCGTTCGCGAGCTAGCTTCGCGTAAAAATTTACGGCGTTTTCATTTAACCTTTCGGGCTCCAGTGCACAGAGCGATGTTGTTGCAATTGTATCTGAGATACAACTTTATAGACGAAACGAGACACTGTAAAGTGGATTTTCAGTAACTGGTGTTACTTGTGATTCGGCGTGACTAGTTTACAGTTAATGTTACTGGATTAGTTTTCTGGCACTTTCCAGCAAAGTTACAACTAGAACTTTGTTCAAATGAACAGGTTAATAAATTTCAGAAAACTTATCTTTTCTCCTCGGTTATACTGATAAGAGTAAGCATTTTCAAAAATTTGGAAAATCTGAAATATAATATTCAATCACTCTAACTTAATTTATAAAATTAATATAAAAGGTTTTTTAATAGGTACGATCTGGTTTTAAAATGAAATAAAATAAAACCATTTCAGATACAATCAAAAGTTTTATGTATACTATTTTGAAGCATAGACTGTTACCTTATGTTTTGGACAACATATCATTTAACCTCAACTTCATGCAGGCGAGCAAATTTGATTAACCCAATTTTCGACGACGTTGTGCAATAACTCGGGTCTAATATCACGAATGTAGCGTCCGATGTTCAATCATAGTGCATCAATGATTCGTGGTTTGTTTGAATAGACTATAGATTTCAAATAACCTTACCAAAAGTTAATCTAAAGGAGTTAAATCGCAACTTCTGGGAGGCCAATTAACGGTTGCATTTATTGAAATTATCCTTTCACCAAACTTTTCTCGCAATACGTCAATGGTGCATTAGCGGTGTGACATGTGGCATCGTCTTGTTGGAACCACATGTCTTCCAAATAAATTTCATGTAAATTTGACCGCAAAAATCTGTTAACATCAATCGCTACCGCTAACCAGTCACTGTATTTATATCTCTTACCCCATTTTAGAAAAACAATAGTCCGATGATGCTACCATGCCACAAACTACACCATACAGTGATTTTTTGCGGATGCTAGGGCTTCTCCTGAATCTCTTGTGGATTGTATCTACACCAAAAAACGACAATTTTGTTTGTTAACTTGTCCACTTCACCAGAAATGAGCTTCACTTAAGAAGATACTTTTTGATCAAAATTATGATCTGTTTCAAGCTGCTCTAAAGCCTAACCCGCAAAGTCACGGCGCTTACGATAGTCCAGTGGCTTCAGTTCTTGATTCAGTACAATCTGCTACGAGTGCAAACCAAAATTTTTTCGCAAAATGCCGTTTTTCTAAGCCTTAATTTAGAATCTTTGGAATATTATCTCTTACAACAGCAATGTTCTCTACATTTCTTGTATTTCGACCTCTTGTTGGTATTTTCGCATCGTAAAACGATTTGACGAATATCAGGCAAGAAGGGCGATTACGTAAACGATAGGTTTGGCGAAGAGCACGTTGAGGGTTTACAAAAGAACATCTATTTTAATAAAATTTTTGAATAATAACCAAACGTTCTTGAAGGGTGTATGAAGCCATTATAAATTTTCAAACGTTAAATGTAAATGGCAACTAGTGGCACTTATAATCTATTAAGAATTATAAAAAGAAAACCTATATATGGCAGATCTAGGCACCTTATATAAATTACATTAACCCAAACTCTATTTAATCAAAACAAATATTTTGCAAATCAAATTACGTCCCAACATGTGACTATAACGTTTGCCAAAGTAATAGATTTGTTATTACATATATTGGCTTTAATGTTGACACAACAGTCAATCAAAATTAATATTTATTAAATTTGTGCGGTTTGTAGTAAAATTAGTTTGATATAATGTATTCAATTATTACACAGCAGCATTATTTATTATATTTGATCCGGGCAATAATAAAGTTGCTATTGATTAATAATGTTTAATTTAGTGACCTAATGTTTAATTAAATTGCTTCCATTCCGACAAGATTGAAAATGAAATATACAAAAGCTACCTGTCAGTAAAATTATTCACTATTTTACTATTCTTATGGATTAATACAACAAATTAATTATTTTATTAGAAGCAGAATTGTGTAATCATAAATGGCATATAAATTGAGAAAACTATAAAAGATAAAAAAAAAACATTTTTTATACTGCACAGCACTTGCGGTGCTAAAAAATGATTGGCACTACAATCCTTTTCTCTTCTCGAATCTCTTATTAGAAGTTGTTACAACCTTTTTTGGATGTACCATAGTATTACTTGTGGACAGCCGATTAGGGTTGTTGGAGTGAACGTTTTGCCTACACTCACTGCCTTTTCTATTGTTTTAAATAGAGCGCAGTTTTGCGGGACAATATCTGACAAACTTAGGATGTGGGTAGGTCTGCCGAGAGAAAGAGAGAAAGAAGGAGAGAGGATATAGAATTTCCCAGTCCCATTAGTATTATAGGATCGGGTTCCAATGTGTTACTTTTTGTTTTGATATTTCTCGCCACACCACTTCATTCCTTGTGATGAACATAAAAATTTCTTTCAAACGCTTGGTAATCGTTTTATTGGCGAAGACTCAAGACTCATTAGCACTAGGAAATAAAACCTCCTAAGAACATTAACTGGCAATAATTTTACCCATTTATTTAACGAAAACCCACCTACTAGCCAACAGATACGGAAAAGCTATGATCTAAATTTCTTTGTAACTAGTAGCATACCAACCCAAAACTGTTTAGTGGATTCAAATCACACTACAGCACTCAAATGAGTTTAAAACTTAATCTTTGAAACATACATCTAGAACTTATTCTCTGATAAGCACAGTCTATAGAAAGATTCGGAAGTTTACACCCTTATAAGATTGTGTTGACCCAATACTGATACAACTGAATCATCGTAAGCGCTGTGATTTTGCTGTTTGAGCTTTAGAGCAACTTGAAACGGATCATAATTTGAGTAAAAATTTCTTCTCGGATGAAGCGCATTTCTGGATAACAAAACTGTCGTTTTTGGTGTAAAATAATCCACAAAAAATTCATGAGTAGTCTTTGTGCCCGCAAAAGGTCACTATATGGTGTGGTTTATGGGATGGTGGTATGGTGGCATCATCGGACCATTTTTTTTTCAAAACAAGATAGGTGATGCAGTTATAGTGACTGGTGAGCGGTACCGATTGATGTTAATAATTTTTTTAGATTACTTTTTGTGGGTTATTTAAAATCTGTAGTCTATGAAAATATACCGTAAACTCTTTGATGCATAAAATTCAACATCAAACGCTGCAGTAAACCCGAGTTATTGGGCTAAGTTATCGAAAATTGATTCATCAAATTTGCTTATATAGGGTCTGTATTTTAAGTAATGAGAATATTTTTGTTCTAACGCAAATATACGTCAGAGGGCGCTGGGACCGATTGGAGTCGGTAGAAGGGCGTTTGACCTTGAATACGCTCCAAGCGGAAGTCGCCTGCTGGCTTCGGATGAGGCATGATCACTTGCGGCGCAGGCGTCTGCAAAGAAGTGTGTGCAAGCTTAAAATGCAGCAAAACATTGACAGCGTTACACAATCAAATTTTGTGCTCGCCTTGAAAAATTTGGTGCTTCAACGCTGGAAACGATTCGGTAAGCGCACGGCAGTGAAATCTTATCACAAGCTCAGGTTTTAGGTGGCACGAAATGTTCAAAGAAGACCGAGAGCGCGTGGAGAATGAACTCCGCACAGGTCGCCCGTCAACTTCAAGAACTAGAGACAACGAACAAAGATTTGCTGAACTCGGACCGGCATTTAAGTATTCGTTTTATCGCGGATAGGCTGGTAATCGATAAAGTGGTTGTTCACAAAATCATTGTTGAGGATCTTGGGATGGGGAAGATTTGCGCCAAGATCGTCCCGAAAGTTTTGACGAACGAGCAAATGCAAAACCGTGAGGCCGTTTCGAAAGATCTTTTGGAACGCACTGAAGAAAACCCTCAGTTTTTTGACAATGTCATTACTGGAGATGTAAATTTGAATACGACCCCGAAACAGAGCACCGAATGGCACATTCCACAATCGCCTCGACCAAAAAAAGCTCGCATGTCCAAGTCTAGAATCAAAGTAATGCTGATTGTGTTTTTCGACAAGAAAGGTGTGCCTGAAGGACAGACAGTCAATGGTGCCTTCTACGTAGAAGTTTTAAAAAGATTGAAGAGACGGGTCAACCGAGTGGGACCAGAAATTGCCACTGATTGGAAGCTCCATCATGACAGTGCGTCACACCTACTTCGTGGTTACAGAGTACCTGACGAAAAATGGCATCACAACGATTCCTCGGCCTTCCTACAGCCCCTGCAGACTTTTTCCTCTTTCCCAGAGTGAAAACCGCCCCCAAACGACGCCACCACGAAACCTTCGATGCTGTCAAAGGGGTTTGCACGCGTGCTCTGAAGGATGTTTCAGTTGCTGACTTTCAGGAAGCGTACGAAGCGTAGAAAACTCGCGTGCAGAAGTGGGTTGACGCTCAAGGAGCATTACTTGAAGACTACTAAAGTTTTGTAGTGATATCTGTAATAAATTTTGTTTATGGATTTATTCTCATTACTTAAAATACAGACCCTGTATGGACCAAGTCGATATGAACACTTAAATGGTGTGTTATTCAAAATATAATGTAACAGAATGTGTTTCAAAATAATTTAAAAAGTTTGGTTGCATCTGAAATAATTTTCATTTTATTTCATTTTAAATTCATATCGTCATTATTGGAAAAACCATTTACTTAAATATACTGATAAAATTTGATGCTTACAAATCGTTTTAGTGGTTGTATGTATTTTTGTTTTCCTATTTTTATTTTAGTATTTTTTATTCTAGTTTTTGCCACACATATCTCTTATATCTAGATTAGTTACAATTAATAGTCGTAATTTGGTATCGATTATTTATTTGTTGTATTTGATAAGAAGTTTGCACCATACATAAATTTAGTTCTTTTTTGAATTTCAGATCTAATTGTGCCATTTTGGAAAGATATAAGAACATAATTTTATTATTAAAACCTTATTTTTATTTATTCATACAGTAACTTCAACTTTACGTAAACGACAAAGAATAAAAAAAATCCCAATTCTATAACTATTATTTTGCTAGTAAAAAATTGCTACAAAGTCGGATTGTTCAAAGAATTTCATTAACTGCTGATATTTTTCTATAATAAAGGATTAATGTAGTTAAGGTTGTTTTGGATGTGCAATTTTTTATGTACATAGGGTGATCGAAAGACTATAAACATACCAATTGGCTCGTCATGCAACAACACCAAGTACAGCGTGCTAAGTGTAGTTCTTTATGAGAATTTGCACCGAAATTTTGTCGAAAATTTGGGAATTTATACGATGGTCTAAATATTGAAAGCTTGTCTGCAGATCTGTCGTCCTTTCCGTGTACGTCCACGATTGTGATACCTGCAAACATGCGCGACAACACTCACTGACACAGGTGGGGACTTGCAGAATGACTTGAGGAAGGCGGGTACCATCTTTGTTAGCGGGCGTCGCGGTCTGGTCCTCGGTCGTCACCGTTACCGGTTCCGAGGAGGCGTTGGTGTTAGCCTGTTGGTTAGCCACGGTGAAGGACGAGTTCTCCTCTTTCGTGATGCTCATGTAGTAGCACGTATCGCTCTTCTTCATGATGTGGCGCGGCCCCGGATTCAGCAGGATGGTGTCCTCGTAGAATTCTGGCAGCTCCGCCGGGCGCACGCCCACCAAAGCGACGCCGTACCTGCGTTAATCAGGCCGCGTTTAAAATAATGCAAATAACCCGTATCTGCCACTTACTTCCTGTGGGAATGAAAGCTGGCGTACGTAAAGCTCTTCCCTTCGTACTCGCCAAAGAACCTGCTGTCGCCCAGCACAATGTGATAGATCTCGTTCCCGGAGCACCGCCCGTAAAGGCGATGCCATTCCTCTTGCGACTGCTGCCCTTCCCTGAAACAGCACTATATCAAACAGGGGCCACCTCGCACCTTCGGCGCCGTACTGTCCCCTGGACGTGTGCAGAAGCAGCGTGACGAGGGTCGAAGCCCCCGGACACGTGCAATTGTTGGCCAGCAGGGCGTACTTGAATTCGTCCTCGCAGACGACGAACTCGGCGAACTTCACGTGGAGCTTGTTCTCAGGTCGGAAAATTTGTACGTATTGAGCGACGTTTGGAGCAAAGTCTTTCACAGCCCATGACCTCAGTATCGTGTGCTCGTCCTGGAAATTAAACAAAAATATTTACGACTGTAACATTAGAAGAACGCAAAAAAAGAATAAAGTGTTTAAAGAAAATTAAATGTTGCATTAGAAAAATCGTTTAAAACATTACAATACTGTAAAGTTTATCAATACATTAAGTTTTTAAATTAGGGGAAAAAGGCAAACATCGTACGGTCCTCAAAATATTAGTTTTCAAAAATAATATCGTCTGTATGTAAATGATTGTATATAAGACCCTTTCTAACCAACACCTCAATGTATTTCCCGAAAAATTCTTGAGTTTCAATATAAATTAGGAATTACTAATAAAGATTTTGTTTTGAGGTATTCCTTAAATTAAGTCGGAGTTAAAGCAACACCATCAGAAAGCTCTGTCTTGACCTTTTTATAATATAAATTTAGTGGAAAAAATTACTTAAACCATAAATAACGACGTGTTCGGCGTTTGAGTTGCTTAGCCACCTTATTAAAATTATTTTTCGAAATTGCACTAAGAAAATAAAAAAGAAAGTATTGCGTTATTTTTACGTAGTGACTAGAAATAGTAAAGGGGGTACAAATAAGTCTCCGTCGTTTGACAAAAATGGCCTCACCAGTAAATTATGCTTGAAATTGTCAGATGTAAAACGTCATTTTGTACGGATGGCCATCTGACAACACTATAGCCTTAAAATATTAGCAACTTTGTATCATCACATAATTTTTTTCGTGCGAAAATGTCGAGTTTAGAGCCGAATAAGCGTCATTTGTGAGAAATTTTGATTTACTTCTTTAATTTGAAGAAATCTGCAGCAGAGGCGCATCGATTGCTTGTAGAAAGATATGGTGAGTCTGCTTTAAATCAGAGAAGTTGTCGTGAGCGGTTCCATAAGTTTAAGAACGGTGAGTTTGACGTCGAAGCAAATAATGTAGCGGAATGCCCAAAGTGTACAAAGACACGGAATCGAAAGCATTATTAGAGAAAGATTCCTGCCAAACGCATGAAGAACTTGCACTTACATTAGGAGTGACTCAACAAGCAATTTCCCATCGCTTAAAATCGCTGAGAATGATTCAAAAGCAAGGAATGTGGGTTCCAAATGAAATGAAGCCGAGAAATGAACGCCGATTTTGCACATATGAAATTCTGCTTGCCAAACATAAAGGATTTTTTGCATCGTATAGTCACTGGTAATGAAAAATAGTTCCATTACGATAACCCAAGGAAGAAGAAATCATGGGGACCACGTGGTTATGTTTCAACATCGACAACCAAGCCGAATATTTATGGAAAAAACTCATGTTGTGTATTTGGTGGGATCAGCTTGGTTTCGTGTATTATGAGTTGCTCAAACCGAACGAAATAATTACTGGGGTTCTCTACCGAACACAATTGATGAGACTGAGTAGAGTATTCAAGGAAAAATGCGCTCACTACTACTCCAGACACGACAAAATTATTTTCCTGCATGATAATGCTCGTCCACATGTTGCGACACCGGTCAAAACCTACTTGGAAACACTCAATTGAGAAGTCCTACCCCACCCGCCGTATTAATCAGACATTATCCATTGCGATTATCACTTGTTCTGATCGATGGCACATGTCCTATCTGAGCAGCACTTCACATCATATAAAGATAGCAAAATTGGGACAATTTGTGGATAACCTCAAAATATAAAGCATTCTTCCGATACGGTATCCGTATGCTACCAAAAGGATGGGAAAAAGTAGTGGCTAATACTTTGAATAAAACGTAAGGTTCCGTTCTTTCACAATAAACGCCCAATTTTTAATAAAAAAACGACAGAGACTTATTTGTAATAGAATTAACGAACGTTGTTTTCATTACTCCATGCTAACTGAAGAGATGAAATCAGAGCTGAAAAGTGCAAGTCACAAATTTCGATACTTCACAAACATTAAAAAAATCTTAATGCATAAGATGCCAATTTTAAAAACTTACTGACTAAAACTGATCTACTGGATAAAACCCTATGATACAGAGATAAGTAAAAAAAGAAACAAAAAAATCATATAAGGAATTAGTAGCAGCCAGAAATAGGATCGCCAACAAACTCAACTACATCTATAAACACTCCAAATAAACTACAAACTAGCACACCGTACTATCAGCAAATAAAGGCACAAGTAATATAACAAAATAACCAAACCAATTGTCAACTTTCTCAAATAAATTTAAAGACATGGTTCTACAATCAATAACTCAATATAGTAAGATTCTAAACGCTTGAGTGGTCTAAGCGGACGGACCCGGGTTCCATTCCTGGAGCTCTCTGATGCCTGGCGGGTGGCCTACTCAGTCACTAAAAATAATTGACTACCTGCATTTACTCGAACAAGGCGTAATAATGGTGGTCGCCTAAGAGGCGCGATGCTTGCCACATCGCCCCGCACCAGAGATGGTGCGCGACGACTGGGCAGAGAGAGCGAACATATAAGAGCTCTCATCTCTCAGTTTGCAGGCCGTGCTCTCACGGAAAGTTAAAGCCGTAGAAAAAATTATGATTCTAAACTTAATAACCCCGGTAATGAGAAAATTAAATCCATAAATGTACTTAGTCTACTTAGGTACTAAGTCATAAGCAGGAAGTAATCATTTTTAATTCCAAAAAAGATTGACGTTCTGCTTATTTCTGAGTTGCACTTCATCAAGTTGATAACGTTCAATATATCACTTACAATACTCCTCATCCAAATGGCACTGCCCATGCAGATTCTGTAATAATCGTTCGTAAATCTATTTCGCACCATAAATTACCTACACTCCAAACAGATAGATAGTTCCTGTCAAATGGCTCCGCCTACAAAAGTTTTATTTTCTACAAAAGTAAAGGAAGAAATCAAACAACTAAACTTGTACAAATTTCTGGAATATGGCAGACGACCCAACCAAGTTTAGCACAGAGGTGTACTCTTTAACTTAAAAATTATTATCTCACAGCTATATTCTCCCATAAAGCCATAGTTACCCAACAGAAACTTTTCTGCTAAAAATTGAGACCGGTAACCTAACCGCTACCTTATAAATTATTACCCTAAAGTAGTGGATTGTGGGCACTGCTTGTTCTCATTTATAACACAACGCTTAATAAGTTTGTAGGATGACTCTTAGATGGCGCTACTATTGACAAATACATATGATTTTTAGAAAGTACTAACCTTCAAATGGTACGTGTTAAAATTTCATAACAATCTGACGTTTAGTTCACAAGTTACAGTGGTTTTAGTGACGCTACTTTTGTGATTTTCAAAACGATGGAAACATCTGAATTTCGTGTGTTGATAAAGCATTACTTTTTAATGGGAAAAATAGCGTTCAAGCAAAGCGATGGCTTGACAAGTGATAAAAAAGTGATTTGCTGATTTTAAACGCGACTGTATAAACGCCAATGATGCTGAACGCTCTAGTCGCCCAAATTCGGTAGTTGTTCCAGAAAACATAAAAAAGTCCACAAAACAGTTTTGACCGATCGTAAATTGAAGTTGCGTGAGATAGCTAACACCTTAAAGATATCAGAAGGCAGTGTATTAACCATTTTGCATGAACATTTGTCCATGAGAAAGCTCTGTTTGAAGTGAAACCGCGTTTGCTCACAGTTATCAAAAACAACAACGCGTCAACTATTTATATCGCTGTTCGAAGCTGTTTTAGCGCAATAAAAAGAATTTTTTATGCTTTATATGAACATAGATAAAACATGGATCCATCACTGCACTACAGAGTCAAATCGGTATTCAGCTCAGTGGACAGCAAAGGGCGAAAGCCCCCTAAAGCAACTAAAAACGCAAATGTCAGTTCCGTATTTTGGGATGTGCACAGTATTTTATTTATCGATTACCTTGAGAAAGAAAGAATCATCAATGGCGAATATTAGATGGCGTTATTGGTGCGTTTGAAGAAAGAAATTGTAAAAAACGATCTGAAATGAAGAAGAGAAAATGTTCTTTCGCTAGTAAAACGTACTGTGTTATAAGTCAAAGGCAACAATGGCAAAATTGCACGAATCGCACGTTGAACTGCTTCCCCATCTACCTTATTCTCCGGATCTGGCTCCCAGTGACTACTACTTGTTTTCAAACTTAAAAAAAAGGCACCGGGAAAGAGATTTATCTCCAATGAAGGAGTGATTACCGAGACTCAAGCCTATTTTGAGGCCAAAGATAAATCGTTCTACAAAAAGGCATCGAAATGTTAGAGAAGCGTTGGAATAAATGTATCACTTTTGAAGGAAACCATCTTAATGAATAAAGTCGAATTTTGCCTAACAGTTGTTTTGTTAGTCATCATACGAAATTATTGAGTGTTGTGTTACAGTTGACACACCTGAAACCAACAACCCCAAAATTGCATATTTTGTTGATTTGGGCTGACTACCATCAAAGAAAATCCTTTGAACTTCTTTAAAGACCTACAAAATCATTTCTGTTAGGTTAATTTAACCAAATCCGTTTAGGTTACACTTATCATGAGGTGTAAAATGTCTGCGTGTAGCAATGAACAATAAACAAATGCCTGTGAAAATAGAAATAAAGTATTTCGGTTTCTATATCAATCAAAAACTCGCTTAGAAAAAAGATACACAATCTAAAGGATGACGATATGACATAAAATTTCGACAAACGCAATGGATCTCCCTCGAAACAAAAAATATTGTACAAAACAGTAATGAAACCTATATAGTGCTACGTTCTCCAACTCTAGGGATCTGCGAAGCCATTATCAATTAATTATAATCTATAGTTTACAATTAACAGTACTAATGATACATACAATTGCTACATGGTACGTCAGCAACCAGACACTCTAAAACGACCTCAAGATTTTACAAGTGAAATACGGAGAACAGAAAAATACTAAAGTAAAAAGATAGAAAACCAGTAAAAAGAACGAACAGACCAACTCTACATCAATAGTACACTTATAATAAGACTATATAAACAGAACATGGCCCCAAGTCTTCGTACATCAATAAAATGAAAACGTAGAAGGATAAACATTATTGACTGTAAAATAATAATTTATAGCAGATTAATTTAGTAGGAAAGAGTGGTGCATAGTGAAACACCATCAAAATTTTGCGCACTATTTGAGTTAATCAATCAGATCTATTCTCATTCGGTGCTGCCGAGTTTGCCACTGTTTGCGGCCTAATATGGCTGCAGCTTGACGGAAACGTGTTGTGTTATTTAATTTTTCCCCCTTTTATATGAAAAAGTTAGATTTTTGTTGACTAGAATGATCAAAATACGGAAAGATGGGTTTTCTTATAGTTTGCATATAGTTATGTGTAAAAGAAAGTTATTTTTATCCAAATATCGTCGGTGTTACTCCTAATATTATTGAATGTTTTGAAATTTCGTACATCAGTACACATGGAAGCTTAGTCCACATTGGCACATTGTCTCACTGTGTGTCTACGCTCGCACACAATCTGTGGTGTTATATTTATTAATAGGTTTACATTATTTTTAAATGCCAAAAAAGCCCAAACAGAGACAAATAGCTACTTAAAGTGCGGAAATTATGACGGAGGCATTGCAGCAATATTAGAGCAAAATAAAGAACGAATCAGAAACAGATAGCCAGATGCGGTTGTCAGTATTATTTAGTTTGATTTAATTCTACTAAAATGGCCTTATTAGTTGGCCTGCAGAAAAATACCGAGTGCGCCAGAAACGCGTTTCTTTGTTCAGCTATCCGCTGACAGGAAGGGCACTTTCTGAAATTTTCATGATTTTGTAAACTCTTTAGGGGAGTTTTTCCTGCAAAGTTTAATTATGATGTCTATTTAACGGTTCAATCGGCGTTCTGAGGCAAAATCTATTTTGGCAGCTAGCGACTTCTAGTAAAAACCAAACTGTAGAACTATAAAATCTGTTCAAAAAACGCTTAATAACTCATGCCTTTACTCGCCGCTTTCTTGCCCCAAAACGGACCCAAATTAAAAAAAAATTAGTTTTTTCGGCGAGAGATAGAAAAATGGCTCCTTTACTAGGTTATAGAACCTAAAAGGGGGCGCTTGTTTGTAAATGAATTTTTCGTGCATTTTATACAAGGTGACCAAAAAAAGTACATTTCCTAAACTGAGTTTGCGTTTGAGTTTCTAACAGCAAGGTTGTGCGCCGAGAATGAACACGATAAGTTATCAAGTAACCCCGGACAAGTGGTATCATAAATTTTACATGTATATTTATTTATAACTAACCGCACTAAAATAGCCGAATTAATTGAATAAAAATTATAATAGCGTGGCCATTATGGCCTACGCTAATAATTATACGCAATGTGGTCCATTAGCGCCCCCGAAATTGAGGCATTTATACAAAGATCAAAACACCACAACACAATATACACAACCATAAGCATATACAGTATCATCACAACCAACACCCTAACTAATCCAACCACAACACCCCATGATGTTTTATAACTAACCCCCAATCTGTTCACAAACAAGTAACAATCAGCCCTATGTTAATTACCCCTCATTACCGAATAACAGCACTGAGAATGGGTGACAACAAGTAACTTACGGCAAGAAAAGAAATAGACACTACGAGGAAGATAAAGATCCAAATAGTAAAGCTAAACAAGCCAGTTACTGACTAGGAGAGGACGTGTCAGTTAGTAATAGATATGAAAATCTAACGGAAGAGAACATGGACAAAAAAAATCAGACACCCAAACAACCGAAACCGACACCCATTTTCATAAGAGGCGTCAAAAATAAAAAGTCATTAACAAACCTACTTGACGAACTGGTAAAAGATAAATATCTTATTAAATCGTTAAGTAACAATCAGGTCAAAGTTCAACCATTAGAAAGCAAGGACTATACTATAATAATTAAAGAATTAATGGAAAATTACTGAGTTTTACACATATAAACCAAAGGAAAGAACAACTTTCGTGTAGTACTAAAAAATATCCACCCTTCAACAGACATAAAAGAAATAAAACAAAGCCTAAACAATGAAGGATATGAAGTAACAAGCATATAGAACATCAAACAACGGAAAACCGAAATAACCCTGCCATTGTTTTTCGTAGATGTTAAACCAAAAGATAACAACAAGGAAACATAAAATTAAACAACTCTCAAATACCTCAATGTACGAGGTGTCGGAGATTCGCTCATACAAAAAACTATTGCCATAATAGCCCAAGATGTGTTAAATTCATTGTCAACCATTACACAATGGACTGTCCTAGCAAAGTCAGGGATAACGATGTAGTGTGCGTAAACTGCAAAGAGAAGCACCCTGCAACTATCGAGGATGCTTGGTTCACAAACAGCTACAGCAAAAGTTATATTCTGCCTTACGCGAAAGACAAACACTTACACGACCTGTACAACAAGGTATAACCTACTCTCAAGTAACAAGACAGCAAGAAGAAATCATACAAGACACTCACAATATTAATATAGAGCAACACGACACTGTAATTGTCCAACAAACTAATGACCTAACATAAATAAACATCATGAAAACGTTACTTCATCAAATGAGCACTCTTATTAATCTCATAACCACACTGATTAATAAGACTACAAAATTACACCATTACTTAATATTGCTCACTGGAACGCCAACGGCCTGTGCTCACATGCACTGAAAGTCACATCATTCTACAGCATCACGCATTAGATATATTGTTAATTTCGGAAACACACTGCACATCGAAAAGCCATATTAAAATACCTGGATACAGCATATACTTTACAAATCATCCTGGAGAGGTGGTGTATGGGGGTGCTGCAGTAATAATTTTAACGAATAACACCAAGCTTTAGATATAAACATATATAAGCCACTGGTGTAGCTGTAAACGACATCCTAAACTTTAGGGAACAGATGGTTAGTAGGAGGAGATTTCAACGCCAAAGACTCACAATGGGCATTTCGGATAACTACTACAAAAGGAAGGTAACTATTAAAAGTGGCACAAAGAAACAACTTATCTGCAATACCGTCCGGATATCCTACCTACTGGCCCTCAGATAGACGAAAAAGCCAGATATAGTGGATTTTTGTGTTATCAAAGGCTTATATACTAGGAAAACAATCATAAAACCCATTTGGGATCTTAACTCAGATCATACATCAACTTTAGTGACAATAACCACAAATATAGTCGAAAAAACAAAGAAAGCATCACTATACAGTAAAAACCGAATTGGGAAGAATTTCGAGAACAACCTAATGAGGTAATTTACCTAGAAATACCGCTAAAAGATGAAATGGCTATAGAGAACCTGACTAAAGCTATACAACATGCAGCATGGCAAGCTACGCCAGATCGAAATGATAAATTCAAGAGCAACTACCATTGCTGTTAAACAAAAAATTGCAGAAAAGGAAAACCCTAAAGAAATGGCAAATAACAAGAGCAGACACAGACAAAACTAGATGTAATAAAATATCCAAGGAGCTTAAACAACTGTTACAAAAAATTAAAGACGAATCGATTCAAGAGTACCTAACGAACTTATCCGCAAATGAAGCCACAGAATACCCACTACGGAAGGCAACCAAGAAACTTAAACGACCACAACAACATATATCACCTATAAAAGTTACAGATGATACTTGGGCCAGAACCAATTAACAAAAACTGATTCCTTCTCGAAACACCTTACTGAAGTTTTCCAACCTCTACCACCCACAGCGGACCCCCAAGAAAAAGACGACATGCACATTTTTGGAGACGCTCTATCATATGGATCTTCCACTAAGGAAAATAACAAAAAGAGATGTAGAAACTGTCATTTTTAAAGAAAGTAACTCAAAAAGGCTGCGGGGTACTATTTGATAACGTGAAAAGCGCTAAGAGAATGTATGCAAAAGTGTCTTACAGCCATAACCCAAATATACAATGCAATCTTAAGAATTCACTACTTTCCCAGTCAGTTGAAGATAGCACGTATTATTAAGATACCCAAACCAGGTAAAGATCCAACAAATTTAAGTCTTACAGACCTACAAGTCCTTGAAAAAATAACCTTAAAACGACTTTTACAAACATACCCCAACACCAATACGGATTCAGAAAAGGGTATGGAACCATCGAACAAGTTCAAAGACTGGTTAATGAAAAAAATAACACCCTAGAGCTGAAACATGTTTTCATAGACATCAAGGCATTACATAAGATGTTGCACGCTGGATTATTGTTTAAACTCAAAACATCATTACCATATACCATATATTCCCTCCTAAAATCCTATCTTATAGACAAACACTTCTACATACACTATCAAGAGGTGAATATTGATCTTTGTGCGATTAATGCTGGAGTACCGCAAGGGAGCATAGGGACCTTCCAACGACTAGAATTACAACAATGACAACGTTTGCGGATTACGCCGCAATATTGGCGACGCATCGTAACTACATTACCGCATCTGCAAACTTACAAAACCATCTCAATGAGCTGGAACCATGGCTGTCAAAATGGCGAATAAAAGTCAATGAGACAAAGTCCAACCACGTCACATTCACTATGAAGCGGGATAACTGTCTTCCTGTTACCCTGAATAACTGCCAAATTTCCACAAGAACTTAAGTCAAATACCTCGGAATCAACCTTGACAGAAGACTAACGTCGTCGAACGCATATATTTAATAAGCGAAAACAATTGGGCATAAAAAATAGACAGATGTATTGGTTGCTGGGTAGAACCTCACAGCTGTCTCAACACAGTAAACTCCTGTTATACAAAGGAATCTTAAAACCTATATGGATTTACGGGATTCCCCTATGGGGATCGGCCAGCACATCGAATATTGAGATACTACAGTGCTTCCAAAATAAAGTTCTTCTCAATATAGTTAATGCTCCATGGTACATACCAAGCACAATGCTACATAAAGACCTAAAAATAACTGCAGTGCGTGATGAAATAACTAAAACCGGTGAAAAATATAAGACAAAATGGAATCACATATTAATGAATTAGCTGTTAATTTGTTAAATGAAGGCAACGAAGTCCGAGGGCTAAAAATATTTAAACCGTCAGATTTGACAAACAGATTTAAGAATTAACGTATAAAGGCATTAAACAGTGTAATCAAACCAGTGCATTAACTTAATTTATTAAATGAGATAGTCAATGAATTATCTCTCCAAAACATGTAGGAGATATTGTTAAGTATAGTATTTAAATAACGATATGACATATAGTGTATTTATAGCCTAAATCCTCCAGGCTGATTGTACAATAAAAGGAGTTATTAAAAAAAATTCGGAAACTGAAAGCGCCAAAAAAATTTGTTTTCTCCATAATGGCAAGGGTGTCAGAAAGCACCCGCATGCAAAAATCGCATTTCTACAACTATTCCTTTAGTCAGTTTCCCAGTTCTGTAAGGAGTTAAAGAATTGTGGCCAGGTATTTGGCTAAGTTGTGGTGGGTAAACCAAAGGCACTGACAATGGGTTGTAAGGACGTATTTTACTTATAGACTTTTGGAAGTCTGTACACTTTTGGTATTGTTGAGCATTTCTCTCGCGGTATAAGAAGTTTTTCAGTACCAAGGGATAGATTCGAATTGTTAATAAGAGTCTTGGTCTTCTTTTCGAGGTAGGTCGTTGGATTGTTGGGTACTTGGCGATAGTCTAATGATTTTAGTAAGTCGGCCATTTTGGCAATGTAGTCTGTGGTATTGATGACAACAGCAGCATTATTTTTCTCCGTCGGTAAGATAATCACGTTTTTGTCTTGCTGTAAGGTTTTGAGGACTTGTAGTTCGGAAGGTTTGATACTATATTTTGGTAACACAGCTGTACGTTGAACTTTGGGTACGTCTTGTCTGATTTCATTGGCTGTGTTTTGTGAGAATTTGATAACAGATGATTCTATCTGGGATATAAATTGTTCAGCAGGATACGATTAAGAGTGACAGCAAAATTGAAACTTTTTCAAAAGCTTGGATAGCACGGTGATGTTGGAACGTAACGGATGGGTAGCAGATGAATGGTTCTGGCAAAGTTCGAACAGTTTCTGTTTTTGGATATTAGTTTTCTCTTCAGATATATATGGTGCTTTATCATGTACTGTCTTGGTACAGGAATCTCAAATTGTTGGATAAATTTAAGAAGAGCTGAGGTTAAAGAAAATGTCATACAGTTGAGGTTTGATCAAGGTTTCTACGAATGGAGTCGATGGAATATCTAAGTAGAGATTGTTCTGCTTTTTTAAGAATACGGGAAATGGGAAAAAAATTCTTTTATGATATTTTAGTCGGAAACTTACAGGGATAAGTTGTTTGTTTCTGAAGAATTACCTTATATCAAAGGCATTACTGACAGATTAGGCCGCATACTAAGCAAACAAGATATACGAACAGTCTTCACTACCAATGATAAAATAGCTGACTTTACCTACTCAGCTAAGGACCATTACCCAATGAATCCCAAGTTGTCTACGAAAATACCTTATGATAATTGTAACAGAACTTACATAGGCCAAACGGACAAACAAATATCTAGTTATATGTATGAACATTCTTTGCGTAAGGATGATATTTTTTCTGCTTTGACCAAACATAATAAGAAAACCGGACAAATAATTAATTTTTTCAATTCCAAAACACTCGCTTCCATTTGCCATTCTACCAGTAGAATTATTTGCCAAGTCATTGAAATTGAAAAACATCCTCAATGCTTCGATACGCGAGAAAATGGCCAACGTTCATTTAAAAACCGTTAGTTATCGCACGTCATCACTTACGTAACCCGTTACAACATACAAATCTTCCCCAACTCACTACATTTCTGGCTCAAACATGCCCCCATCAAACTTTCATTTCTGTTTCTACAAATAGGAAAGCAGAACACACATAAAAACAATCTTCTTCTTTGACTCTTAGTTCTCCTTGGAGAGTAAGCAGATTGAGACCACGAAACGAAAACTAAACTCCTTAAAATGGCATAAAAGTGGATGCCATAACGTCGGAAATTTCACAATAATTGACGCGGAATTACCCCTGCGCTTCTCTACTATTATAGTGACTCTTTCCACTTTGTTGCTGCTTTTCCAGATGGTCGTCTTCCTATCGGTTATTTGGACTAATCGGTCTCCATTCATTTTTTGAATGTGATTATTCCACTCTCTTCTTTTAACCGTAATCCGTTTATATAATGATCGTATATTGCACTGGTTCCTTATGTCCTCGCTTCTTGCTCTACTCTTCGTGTTTTTCCCACTACCTTTCTTAGAGTCTTCATCTCGGCTATTTTCATTATCTGTCCAGTTTTTTGTTTTCTTGTTTCTGCACTGCAAGTGAATATTGGTCATATTATAGACTTCTGTTCGATTTTTGACTTCTGTATTTGTTATTCCATATATTGGTATTTAATGCACCAAATGTTTTATCTACCTTTACTACTTACTGTTTGAGGTTGCTATAGCTGATTATATTAAGTAGTGACTAATTAAAGGAAGATACTTCTTCTATAATTTTGTCTAAAATTTGTAATTTAAATCTTATAGGCCCTTTGTTTATCGTTGTACATTTAGTTCTTCGAGCTGATGTCTTTACATTATATCTTTACATTAGTCTTCATTAGTAATCGTTGTTGCTGGTTTTCACTTTCTGCTACCAAGTTAGCATCATCAACGTACTATACAATTGTTATGTCTATGTTCTGAATTTCGTATCCTTCTAATACTTTCACTGTTTTTATTATCTCGTCTATCAATACGTTAAACGGTAGCGGACTTAGCGAGTCTCCTTGTCGAAATCCAGCTGTGACTTCTATAGGTCCCCAAAACTTACTTTTATTGTCGGTGTATATGTTTTTGACTAATTTTGTTATTTCATTTGTCACCTTGTTACAATATTTGTAACACGTCTTTTAACAGTATCGTGTCAAAAGCATTCTCCAGATTTATCGTACGCATAAACAATAATCTATTGTACTTCAATGATTTTTCTATTAATTGTTGTATTATAAAGATGGCACAAGATCTTCCTTTTCTAAAACCTTGTTCTTCGTCTATGAGACTTAAGATAACTCTATTATATCTTTTATAATTCTTGTTGTTAGCTTAAGTAAAGTGTAATTCCACGGTAGTTATCCGAATACTGATATAATCATACAATTTTCCATGTTTCAGGCATCTTCTGTTCGTGAAATATCTTTTGTATATGTTAAATTTGCAAGCGCCTCGCCTCTATATTTTAGAAGTTCATTTTATATTTCACTGTGTCCTCGATATTTTTTATTTGTGACTTCATTTTTTCTAAGCTTATTATTATCTTGTTCTTAGTTCTGTACCTCTATCGTGTCTGATTCTTTAAATATTTCCTTAAAGAAGTTTACCCATATTTCCTGGTCAATATAATTTATTGATTCATCGTGTGGTTGGTTTTCGGGTTACAAGGCCGTGGTTGGAGTTTCGGAAACTCCGACCACGGCCTTATAACCCAAGAACCAACCACACGATGCACCATAACACCGGTCGTGAAAGCCTTCGCATCTATTTAATATTATTTATTACTATATGTCCCTTCATATTGGCCTTAGTACTCCTTATCACTCTCCATATCTGCTTTTGAGTACTACACAAACCACTAATTTCTTAAAAAAAAATTCCAACAGTCTTCCTCAATTTTTCTAATGTCGCTGTTGAGTTTGTTTCTTACTGCCCTACATTTATTTTAGCTTCCTGGCGTTCTGTAAATATTGTAATCACTCAACCTTTCGACTTTTCTTGTAAATTATGGTGTTTTTCCATGTATTTTCTTATTGGTTTTATCTTTATTCTCAATGCCTCTTTTGCACTTTTTAATATATTTATTTCTAACTTATTCATAGACAAATAAATATATATATATATATATATATATATATATATATATATATACACTAGTCATTACGAACCCGCTTCGCTGGGTTATATATTTTATAATGTGTGTAATTTCCCTTGAAATACAAAAATAGAATGGTAATAGTCTTAGTTTCTATAGCAGTTAGAACACGAATTTTGTAATTGTTCAGTTCCAATAGTTTCAACGGTTTGACCTTGTGATTTGTTGATGGTTATGGCAAAGGCTAGTTTAACCGGAAATTAAAGCCTTCTAAATGGAATTTTGGGACCAGTGCGAATTAATTTCTTTGGAATAAAGACTACTTCATCTTTGAATTTTCCATTGTGGTATCAGTTTCCATAGCTTTCTGCGAATAAATGTAATAAATTTTGTATCATATTTGAACGTACAAAAGAAAATTCCTCTTTTGGCACTGTGTATCTCCCATTTTCGTCCCGTAGGACAGCGATGGGATGAGTTTTGATAGTGGTCATTTCTAGATATTTTATGTACTTCACTGCAGAGCATTTCATAAACAATGTGTTTTGTTTTCAGGTCAACCAACTCTGGAAAGCGCTACTTATAGTTGTCCGTGACTAAAACAAGGTATAACTAAATCAATTCCAGCAACTTTAAGAGTTTGACCTTGTGATTTGTTGATAGTTATGGCGAAGGATAGTCTAACCGGAAATTGGAGCCTTATAAATGGAATTGTGCTATCAATGGGAATCAAAGAATTCTTTGGAATAAACATTCTTTCACCTTTGTATTTTCTAGACACAATCGATGATTCTAGTAGATAGCTCATGTAGTTTTCTAGTCTGAGTCATGTTCCATTGCACAGCTTGGGAGGTTGAATAATTCCTAAATAACATTACAATTTCTCTCTTTCTAAGGCTAATCGATCAGGAGGCATGCTTGATGGGTCCAATAAGTTTAAGAACTCAGCAGGATTATTAAATGCTACTCTTTTCGACTATCGTATCGACCGAAAGAAATGTTTTAATATTTCCGAGAATCTCCAAAATCTTTTGGTTGATTTTTCCGTGCTAAAATTGCTCGTTCACTTAACCATTCGTTCTCTTTCCAAGTGCTTTTGAATTTAGGGAAAAACTTTTTCTTTCAAGTCATGTATATTTGAGCTGAAATTACATAGCCTTTCTGGGATGATGACAACCGACAATTCAATTTTACCCTTGCCAACCTGCAGCAAATTATCAAGCGAATATCGAATAATTACCGTTTCCTGTCAGATATGCTCTCATATTCTTGGTAAGTTTGGGAAAATAAATATCTCGCCAATATTCTGAGTATTTCAGGCAAGCATGTAATTTAATAGATGCGAAGGCTTTCACGGCCGGTGTTATGGTGCATCGTGTGGTTGGTTCTCGGGTTATAAGACCTTGTTCATGTAAGCACGTCTACATTGAGACTACGGACCGAACGATTACTACTAGGATCAAGGAACATAAACGTCATCTACGTCTCAATCAACCCGATAAATCAGCAGTTGCAGAACATGCTTTAGAAAATCCTAACCACGAGATAGAATTCGGGCAAACATAAATTCTATCCAACTGTAGGAATGACTACCCGAGATTGTACAGAGAGGCGGTGGAAATTTATAAAAATAAAAATAATTTTAACAGGGACTACGGATTCAATCTACCTAGGTCTTGGTTTGTCGTTCTCAAGGGGCAAAAAACAGACCGCGATACGGCGAAAGAGCGAGTGACGTCAGAAATATTACCTGCAACGTCCCGATTGACGTCGGCAGCTAGCCCGATCACGTCATCTACCATCCCGGTGATGTCAACCACGCCCCCTCCCCCAACATCATCTCTACCATACTCGCACGAGTATAAAAGCGAAAATGCACGGGACAGTCACTTAATTTTCTTCTGAAGATGTCTGCCACAGTTGTGGACGAAACGTCAAGAGTTTCTGAACTCCTATCACGGCCTTATAACCCGAGAACCAACCACGCCAAGCTTGTAGTTTATTTGCCAGTGTTCCTTTTCTCACAATAGGAAGTATTTGATAAAAATCTTGCGACATCAGCAATGTGAGTCCACCCATTAACTTGTCAGATCTTCTATTGATAATTTCTGGAGGACTCAATAACATACTATGCCCTAATTCTTTTCTAATGTTGCACGTGGAATTTCCAATGCTCATATCGAGAGGCAGTTTGAAGGCTGAATGAACGATACTGCCTCCTTCAAGCAGTGTAGCCGCAATTCCTGATAATGCAACAGCAAGGGCAATTTGTCCTTCACATGTGATGCGGGCAAAAATGGTGTTTATGACAAAGGTTTTGCCAGTCCCTCTTACCAAGGAAAAATATTTCTTCTGTTTACACCGAGTAGTATTTTTTGATAAACATCACGTTGCTTGGGCAAAAGTTTAGATTCATTTCCGGCTGCTATCATCTCCAAACTTTCCTTATCGTAATCAAGTTCTCAAAGCACTTTATGCGGCAACCTGTTCATGTCGCTTTTGACTGGGTAGCCAAGCCAAAATCTTCCAATTCCTTGCCTGTCATTTCTGACACAATGTTTTCAAGATTGACTAAACCTTCATTGCAATGACCTTGATTTATTTCGATGTTGACATCTGAGTTACGTTTTTGTTCATCTCTTAGGTAATCCTCAGCAATAACGCGTTTTTAATTTTTCCATAACCGTTTCGGGTCGGAAACTTGACACACTGTCGAGGTGATAGCGAATAAGTGTCTGATTTGTCTAGGAATGTCTGTAGAGGATGCTTCGGTCAGCGCCTGATTCCACTGATTATCATTTTTAAGCAAGCCTCTATCTGATGCTCTCTGTTCTGCATTTTGCAAAGCTTCTGATCTTTAAGATGTTTCTTCTTCTTCTCTTTGCGGCAGAGAGTCTCGAATATTATTTGTGTTTCTTGTTCTTGTTCCTATGTTTGATTTCCTTCTAAGTAGCATACTTGTGAGTCATAGAATAACTAAAAATGAAAGAATAGAAAACGTAAACCGTTTTTTAAAGTGCAGAAAAAATTTCCAGTTTTTATGGTGGTTAGCACTTCGTTCCCTAATAACGTCTTTAACATAGGGCACATTCAGGTCGTCGTGAAGGGTTTTATTTGTGACGTACCAAGGTGCATTTGTGATCATTCGTAATATTTTAGATTGGCATCTTTGGGTTATGGATTTATTGAATTTACTCGCACATCCCCAAAGTTCTGCTCCATAAGTTCAAATAGGTTGGATGACAGTCTTGTACAATAATAATTTGTTCTGTAATGATAGACTTGACTTCCTTCCAAACAACCAATACAAATCTTTTATTTTCCAGTCCATTTGTTTTTGTTTTTTGTTTAAATGCTCTTTCCAGAATATTTTGCTATCTAAGTGAAAGCCTAAATATTTAGCTGTGCTGCTAATTGATCATCAAAAGTAAAATCATATAAAGCTTGAGCAAACCAAGGTCAGTAAATATCCCAAAACTTATTTGAATTTGTTCAGCGGTCTTTCAGCCAACCGATTTCGAATAAAACGTTATAGATATAGATATACACAGCAGCAGTTTGAAGCAATACATTGCATTTCAAAATCTTTTGAGGAAATTTTACATATTTTAGTTTTTTTACTCTTCGCTCATTTTTCTTCTAGAACATGAATCATTTTCAACAAATTCGCCCTTATTCATGTATTATTTGTAGCATATGTGTATTGGTGGTGCACTCTTTGTTTCGTTCTGAAAACAAATGTTCGACCTTTATACAATATCGATAAAAACTCGCTGCTTCAATCCTCATTCACACATACGCATTAAGTTCACTCTTATCTGTTTCCATATTATACCACGGTTGCATACTCTGTTTTAAATAAATCAATATTTTCGGGGCAGATCTCGCGTATTCATCATATTTGCATTCACATGCTTAAGGCAGTAGCAATTTAAATTAGTTTATTACATGATTTTTGAAACTTGCAAAAAGTGATTTTAATTTTCAGGTTACTATATAACGATATAGGCCTAGATACGCCCGGCTCATTTGCGCCTTCCACCATTTTCGGCTCACTTGCGTCTCAGAAAAATGTCAACGAAAATAATGGTTTCATTTGCGCCCAACGTTGTAGCTTATTAGCCATTAGTCGTTAATTAAGGTTTTGTATATAGGATAGGGGATGTATGGGAGTCTAACTAGAGGTAGTACCTCTATACTCAGGGTTGCCGGACCTTCGGGTCACTCTGAGATATTGGTCCTCAGTTAGATTCTCACTCTCATTTATGGCTCCTAGAAGCTTCATAAGCGGCCACATCCCGGTAACTGTGTCAGCACACAGGCTAAACTAAATGAGAGGCTATGGGAGGCAACTTCTAAATCCTAGATTTAATGGCTCCCATAGTAAGCAGCGTCTGACCCGGAGCGGGCGGCTGCAAACAGCGTCTGTTCCCATAGTGGGCGGTTGAAAATAAACTCGCCAACACGTTCGGCAAGCGCGGCGAGAAAATGCCAAACCCCTCTCTTTTAAACCATGATGAAAACGTCGAATTCACAAACAGGAATACCCCAGGTGGGTAGAGATGCACTCACAATCCCACACTGATCAACGATCAGTCAGCCCCAAGGATTCTGGGGCAAGAACTCGACAAACCTCAAAGCTAGACCACAGCAAAGAAGACATACAAACACAAAAAAATTTATAATAGCAACATACAACATTAGAACAATGCGAACAGAAGAATACAGAGAAGAGCTAGAACTGGAACTATCGAAAATAAAGTGGGATATCGTTGGATTATGCGAAACACGTCTACCCGGGGAAAGGAACTCAATATTGAAATCAGGACACGTCCTATACCAGAACAACTCAGACACAGACCATAAATATGGTGGGGTAGCTTTATCATCAACCGTAAGATAAAACACCTAGTAACGAAATTCCAAGCAGTGTCAAAAGAGTCATATACCTTACTCTGAAAATTAACAAACGATATAATATGCAACTCATACACGTATATGCACCGACGACAAACTCAGACGATGAAGAAGTGGAGCAACTATACGAAGATATTACACGCGCTAGGAGACAAGAAAAAACATACTACACCGTTATCACAGGAGACTTCAATTCAATAATAGGAGGCAAGCTGTCTGAAGACGACCAATACATTGGAAGATATGGTTTGGGAATTAGGAATCCCAGAGGAGAAATGTTAGCAAACTTCCTCAGTAGCGAAAAGCTATACTGTTTAAACACATTCTTCAAAAACAAAGACAAAGAAAATGGACATGGAGAAGTCCCGACCAAAAACCAAAAAACGAAATAGACTACATCATGTCGAACGACAAAACACTATGTACGGACGTAGCAGTGCTAAATAGATTTAATACAGGCAGTGACCATAGATTAGTCAGGTCGGTGCTAGAAATAAAACCGAAACTGGAAAGGAAAAAGTTACAACACCAACAAAACTTTCCAACCATACAAGAATTGAGCCTCAATCAAGAAAAATACCAATTACAACTACAGCGAAAACTAGAACCTACAGATAAGCTAAAGAACCTATACATAGATGCGCTAAATGAAAAAATTAAAAATAGTATCCACGAATCAGTTAAAAAAATATGTGCCAATAAGAAACCTAGCGGTAGCAAACTAAAACAAGAAACCTTGAATTTAATAGAAGAAAGAAGACGAACAAATAGAGAAGCTCAAAATTTTCAAGAAATTAACAAGAAGGTCAAAGTGATGATTAGGAAGGACATACGAGCACATAGAAATAAGCAAATTGAAGAAGCAATAGAGGACAACAGAAATATGAAGGTATTAAGATCGAAACTATCACAGAGTAAACAGAAAATAATAAAAATAAAGAATCAAGAAGGTACTGTAGTAGCAAACAGATAAGATATAGTACATACAATAGAAAACTTCTACACAAAGCTATATTCATCTAACATATCTATACAGAGCTCGGTTAATAAAACTATTTCTAACGTGGGTTCCGAGGAAATACCCGAGATAACTAGACTTGAGGTTAAACAAACCCTCAAGCAACTGAAAAATAGAAAAGCGCCAGGAGAAGACCGGATAACAGCCGAAATGCTGAAAATTGGATGTGAAATAGTAGAAAATATTGTCACGGTGCTACTAAACAAATGTTTGATTGAGGGAAAGATACCAAAGTCGTGGAATAATGCTAAGGTAATTCTTCTCTTCAAAAAAGGGGACACATCAAATATTGAAAACTACCGCCCCATAAGCTTACTCTCGTGCATATATAAAGTATTGACTAAAATCATCACAAATCGCCTCACTCAAAAATTAGACTTCTACCAGCCAGTAGAGCAGGCGGGCTTTAGAAAAGGGTTCAGTACCATGGATCACATTCAAACCATCAGAACATTAATTGAAAAGACAACGGAATACAACACCCCCATTCACTTGGCGTTCGTGGACTATCGAAAGGCGTTTGACTCAATTGAAATACACGCCGTCCTCCAAGCACTAAATAACGCAAGAGTTGACTCCAGATACTCGCAGCTAATTAAACACATCTACGAAGAGGCTACATTTCACGTAAAGGTAGATGAAGACCTTCAAACTAACAAAATAAAGGTTGAAAAGGAGTCCGCCAAGGAGACACAATGTCTCCAAAATTGTTCACGTCGGCGATGGAGGATGTGTTCAAGCAAATGAATTGGGAAGGGATGGGTATTAACATTGACGGATGTCTGCTAAACCACCTGAAATTTGCGGACGACATCGTACTGATTTCTAGCAATATTGACGAACTTGAAGCTATGCTAATACAATTAAATGAGGCATCCAAGACCGTAGGGCTGGAGATAAATATAAATAAAACCAAAATAATGACAAACAGCGATGCAGTTGTTTTTATTGATAATCAACCGGTTGAAAGAGTGGACGAATATATTTATCTGGGTCATTCAATTAGGATTGGAAAGGAAAACCAAACATCTGAAATTAGAAGAAGAATAAGAGCCACCTGGTCAGCCTTTGGAAGGCTACAGCATATTCTCAAAAATTCCGATATTCCCAACAGCCTGAAAAGAAAGGTGTATGAAACATGTATACTGCCCGTGGCAACCTATGGTTTAGAGACGGTGATGGTAACCCAGAAGAGCGCCGAGCAGCTAAGAGTTTGCCAAAGAGCGATGGAGCGCAGAATGTTGGGAGTGAGTCTAAGAGATAGACTGAAAACGAGGAAATAAGGCGTAGAACGAAAATACCCGATATAATGCAGAGAGTAGCTCAAGCAAAGTGGCAATGGGCGGAACATATAGCACGACATGAACCAAACCGTTGGACCTCAAAACTCTTGAGATGGAGGCCCCGTTTAACGAAAAGAGGTGTAGGAAGACCACCAAAAAGATGGAGCGACGATATCCGAGACTTTGCGGGAAGAGATTGAATCCAGAAGGCTCAAGACAGAAATGCATGGAAACAAATGAGAGAGGCCTACGTCCAACGATGGACGGTTGCAGGCTGATGATGATGATGATGATGATATAGGATAGAGTGCGAGACGAAAACAAGTCAACATTTTGTTTATACTGGTAAGTGTGTAGATAATGATACAAATATTAGATAGTGGTTCGTTACTGCCGGTGAAGTTAAAAAGTGCATCATGAACGCTAAGAAGAGAACCAGGGAAGAAGAAGATTTTTTGGAAATGTCCAAGATTTAGAAGAAAGAAATATACGGTTTATCGAGGTTTAGATCTTGTGACTGAGATTCCTGCATTTTTCCCGGTAAAATCAACTTCAAATAGAATGTGGAACAACGCACGAGGCTTGATATAAAACCCTGCATCAGCTGAGGATGTTCATTTTTCCAAAAATATATTGAAGATAGGAGAGGGGCCAACCTTTCCTTTCGCAGATGATACGGAAGAAAACATAGTTCTTATTTTTGCAAGTCAAAAAGTTAAAGATGCATTATTAAAAGGACAGACTTTTTTATGGGTGGAACATTCAAAACCTGCAGTAAAGAATTTTACCAGATTTATACCATTCATGTGGACCTTGAGAGTACTTTTGGGGAACCAACATAATTCCAGTTGTATACGCTTTGCTTTCAAATAAAACACAGGATGCATACACCAGATTATTTTCCATATTAAAAATTGAAAAATCCAATCGTTGCGAAGTTTGATTTCGAACAATCTTCAGTTTCCGCCTAAAGCGTTTTCTGACATTGAAATTTCTGGCTGTAATTTCCATTACAATCAAGCCTTGTGGCGAAAAGTTCAAAATCTGGGACTTGCAACAGAAAATGACGACATACGGTTGCACATACGTATATGTGCTGCATTGGCATATTTCCCGCTAAATTATATTGACGATGGATGGCTATACATAATGGAAAATGTCCCTGAAAATGATAAACTGACGGCGTTTTACGATTGCTTTGTAGATCACTGGCTGGAAAATAACACAACTTCCACGATCACAGACATAGAGCTAATAATGCTCTTGAAGGATGGAACAACAGGTTGAACCAGCTCTTGAAACCAAATCCTAATCTTTTGAACTCCTAAAGATTTTGAAGAAATAATCAGAATATATGGACTATGTTTACCATAGGCAATACTTGAACTTGGAAGGCAAAAGAATAAAAAAGAAGTAAGTAAGATTGGACGAAAAAATAGGGAAGACGTTTGCGAAATTTGAAAATACAGGCTATTTAGGAAATGTTTGCGCTTTATCCTATCAGATACATAAACTTGATTAAATATATACTACTCGACTATCATGTTTACTGTATTATATTGTGAATACTAATCTAAACTATAACAAAAGAAAATAATATAAATCGAATATGACAAGGAGATCACCTTTGCTGTTTGTTCAACTGTATTTCAAAATTTTGACACATCCTATAAACACAAAACTTGATCCCTAATATATACTACTCGACTATACCAATGTATGTACTTATATTGTGAATACTATATCTGAAACTAAGGAAACAAAAGTAAAAAATATGACAAAAGTCCTTTGCTGTTGCAACTTTGTCGAAATTTACCACTATAAGAGCTGCAAATCAATGGGCAATAAATACAAAACCAAGGTACTTTATAAACATTATTGAAACTGAGGCGAACCACTAAGCCGTAAATTATAAAGTTTTGTGTAATTAGTCGCAAATGGACTACAGAGCTGCAACGTTGGGCCGACACCTATATAACAATTTTTTAGATATTACATACTACACAAAGATATAAAAATAATATTTTGGGGGCCAGGCAAAATTATTTTCTCCGGACGCAAGTGGGTACACCTCATTAACCCCTGTATAGTATTACATATACCAATATAAAATAGTTTTTGGGCCAGAATAATATTTTGACGAACACACAAGCGAAATGTGTTAAATTTTTGCTAAGACAAATAAATGTTTATTTGGTGATAAATAACTTTTGAACCACCGAAAACAATTAAAATTCTATTAAAATACAACTTTGTATATGCATTATTACAATGTTGTGATATTGCTACTAGCTTAGAATTGTCTTGGTGCTTTCGGATTCATACAAGAAAATTGAATTTCCTCGTATTGATTTTCAACCCTACCGGAACTATCCAGCCCATAATTTTACTAGAAAATGTGATAGCCCTTCGTTCTCAGTTATTCGCTCACGAGTAACTTTCGCTCCATTGCTTCTTTTCGCTGGGAAAGTTATGACTCTGCACAAGTACAAAAATAATAAACTTTAGTTTGGGTAGCGCTTCTATATAGGTTTCGTGGGCGAAATTCAATTTCGATATCAATCCCCACTTTTGTAGCATTCTTTCATTCGTTACTTGAGACGATTTTAATTTTTCCTCATTTGTAATTCAAAATAATTAAAATCCCGAGCACGGCACTAACTAGCAATTGAATTGCTATTATTTTGCAATTAAAAGTAAACAATGAGCACGCTTACCGCTGCAGTCTTGTCAGCATAATTCCTCGCCGCCAAAACGAAGCAAGCCTCCGCCTCGTTCATGCGCGCCCTCGCCAGATCGCCGTCCTTCAGGCAAGACCCTTGTATGTAAATCACCCGCTGCGCCCATATGGGCACCTGCAGAATCATTCTCATGGTGGTGTCAAGTTCCATGGGCGAGAGCAGCACCACGTAGTAGTCCTGCAGCAGCGGGTGCGCGTAGAATTCGTTCAGAAAGTCCATGATGGTGTCCGCGTGCAGGGTCGTGCTGCATACCACCACGTGCTTCTCCGAGTGGGCGCGGTGGGACGAATACGAGCCTCCGAGCTTTTGGCGCTCCATCCACGTGAAGGCCAGTTGCTCGAACTGCAAGATTCGCGGTTACAGGCCGAAATTACATTTAGAGTGAAATATCGCACCTGTGTAGGCAGCACAATGAGGGCAACGCAAATCATAATGACCATGTAGAGCTGCGAAGGCCAGATGTCAGGAACGAAGTCGCCGTACCCCACGGTCGAGAAGGTGACCACGACGTAATAGGTGGATTGGAAGAGATTGAGGTGGCGGTGGCCGGCTCTTTGAAAATGTTGGATTCCACAAACGCTGCAATAATAATAATACATAACATATAAATGTTTCATCAATGAGATCGTGCTGAAAGTTAAATAATTAGTAGAAAAATTAATCACCAAAATTAAGAAAAAATTGATATTTGCCATTACAATAATATTATATATACAATTATGGCAAATGAAAAATATATACAATACATTAAAAGTTTTTAATTTATTTTACCTTAGAAATAGAATTATAAACAATTTTTAAATGTTAATACAAGAGCAATTCGGAAAGAAACTTTTCGGAGATAACAACGCCCCTCTTGTGGTGTTGTACTCACTAGTTTAGTGTGCAATGCGGAGAGGAAGAAAAATATTGTATTGCAGTTTATTTGTCTGTTAGATCAACTAAAAATAAACGATGCCATAGAAAACCCCATCAAATGTGAAGTGCGTACAGTAATACGATTTCTGTGTGCGAATAAACTTTGGGCAGTTGCGATTCTGTGTAATGTTTAGGGACATAAAATAATGGATGACGGCGCATTGCTTGGACGATAAGCGCTTTATGAAGATATTGAGGGGTGGCTTAACTCCTAGGTGAGAGAACTTTTGTAGAAGGAATTTCAAACCTTGTAAGGGGTTACAACAAGTGTCTCAATTTTTTTTTGCGGTGTCTTGGCTGTCAACGGTCGTTGGATTTTTTCTATGGTGACTTTATTTTTGGTATTTCCATACCAATCTCGTAAATTCTTCAGCCAGAAAGTCCTTCTTCTACCTATTAAATGGAGAATCTCATATTTTTTGTGGTGTCTCATTATGTGACCGAAGTACTGCAGTTTTCGCTTTTTTGTAGTTTTAACTATTTCCAATTCTTTATTCATTCGCATGAGTAGCTCGTTACTTATTTTGTCTATCCAACTTATTTTTAATAACCTTCTGTACACCCACATTTCGAAGAATTGTAGTCGTTTCAGTGTGGTTTTTGTTAGTGTCCACGCTTCGACACCATACAATAGAAAAGGAAAAACATAGCATCTCACCATACAATAGAAAAGGAAAAACATAGCATCTCACCATCCTTACTGTTAAATCAATTCTTAGGTTATGAGTACATAAGACCTTTTTTGCCTTAATGGTTGCTGTCATTGCTTTTTCTATTTGGATCTTAATCTTCACGAATGAGTTCCAGTTTTAATTGATGGTACTTTCCAGATAAATCAATTTTTTGACCCTCTCCAACGCTGTGCCGTTTACCGATACGCCCCCTTTCCTACTAATGACCATATATTTAGTCTTCTTGGTGTTTAGTTTTAAGCCGAATTGTTCTGATTTATTTGTTAACTGATTCATTAGATTTACAAACTCTCACTGCTGTTGGTTATTATTAGCGTGTTATCCGCGTACCTATAATTATTAATTGTTAAACCGTTAATATTAATTCCTTCCTCAACATCAGCACGGGTTTCATTAAATATCTCCTCTGACTACAGGTTGAAGATCACTGGAGACAGTATACGGCCCTGTCGGACTCCTTTTTTGATGTTAATTTGCTCTAACAGTTGATGTTCTATTCTTATTGCTGTTGTTTGTTGTCAGTATACGTTATTAATGATTCTAACGTCTTTATCATCTATACCCGAAATTTTTAGAATCTTGACCATTTCATCATGTTTAACATTGTTGACGCCACAACAGTGCTTTTCTTGTTCCAAGGCCGCTTCGAAAGCCGAACTGAGTCATCCCAATCCTGTCTTTTAATTTTTTATAAATTCTACCGTGTATTACAGGTAGGAAAATTTTAAAACATGGCTCATCAGGCTAATTGCCCTGCGTTGGTGGCATTTAGTTGTTCTTCTTTTATTGTGAATAATTACGAAAGTTGATTTTAGCCATTCTATCGGTATTTCTCCGGTCTCATATATAGTGTTCAAGAGTTTTGTTAGAGCCTCGATTCCGTTTTCTTTTAGAAGTTTGAGTATTTCTGTGATCACTCGATCTGACCCGGTTGGTTTCCCGTTCTTTGCAATTTTTGTTGCTCGTATGACTTCTTCTTTGGTAATTGTAGGTCCTGAAGTAGCCACCATTTGTTCGTAATATAATCTGTTGTCATCAAATAACTCTGATATATATTCTTTCCATCTGAGCAGTTTGTTTCGGTCTTTTATAATTCGAGGGTGATGTTCTTGTTTGGTACCATGTATTTCTTTTATTTTCTTGTGCAGATGGAAAAGGTCGTGCTTGTTCTCATAATTTTCTATTTCGGCACATTATTGAGCATGTCACTTGGATTTTGATTGTCTTATATTTTGCCTTATCCGATTTTGTATCCTTTTATAATCCCTATTATTTATGTTTCTATATTTCCTTTTTGATCCATTGGTCCAAAAATGTCTTCTGTCATTCATTATTGTTTTTCAATTTTTCCTTTTTCTGGATCTTATCCTTCTGTGCATTCATTAGTATTTTTTTGGCTTTGTTCCGCATTTCCTCTGAGTTTTCTGTATTTTCTTCACTTAATGCTACTGTTTGAAATTCATTTTCTAATTGTTCTGTTATTTCTTTATGTATTTGTTTGTTAGCACATTTACTTCTGTCTATATTTATTGTTGTATTTTGTGGCTTGATAACTTTTTTAGATCGCATTTTCATTTTTTCCAAAAGTAGGTTATGATTTGTGGACATGTCTGTTCTAGAATAGGTTCTTACTGACAGTATTGAGTTTTTAAATATTTTGTTAATACAAATAAAATCTATCTGATTTTGAACGATTTTCCGTGGTGAATCTGGAGGTGATATCCACGTGTACAAGCACCGCTTACGTAGCGTGAAGAAGGTATTTTTGATTGTCAGGTGATTTTCTAGACAGAATACAGCTAACCTATCGCCTCTATAATTTCTTACGCTTAATCCGTGTCTCAATGGATAGCGATTATATCAAAACCTAATTTACCGTTGTAGGTCAATAACGTGTATAACAAAAGTTTTGCATCTATGCATGCAAGTCAAAAGACTCATTACAACGTGGAGAGTTAAAAGTTGATAAGCAATGTGTAAATAGACTTTAAAAACAATTTTTTGAAGAAATTACTATATTGATTATAATTACAAACTTTGTTTGCAATATCATTAACTGAAAAGTAATTGCGAGCAAAGTTAAATGTTGCTTTTTATGAATTGAATACAATGTTGGTATGGTTTATCCACGGCATATAAATCCTATAAATATAAAAACACAATTATCATTTTTAAGAAGTCATACAACCAACAACATCGATGCACATAAATTAGTGTTGCAGTTAATGGTGGCTTTAATAGTATTATATACACACAGCCTTGTGCATCGAAGCAGAGCAGGCGTGCATGGGCTGACTTTAAATGCGTTATCGTGGCGGTGCAGCTGCAGGCTTGCATAAGGTCAGGTCTATTATTTATCAATTTTAATTTTAAATTTTCAGTTACTTATTAATATAAGTAATTAACTCCCAAGCTATTAACATGGAATTTAACAACAGCAATGTCTATCACCAGGCAAACCAATCACCTATTCAATTGATGCCCCAGCCGTATTTTGGAATTACGCCAGTATATAGCCAGGTTACACCCTAATCTTCTATTCCATATTTATGTAATAACCAACAATATGTACCTAATATACAAATCCCGAATGCACTAACTCAGATACCTATCCAAGCACCCAATATTACTACACCAATGCAAACAAATACAGTGCCGGTCAATAACTCAACAAATAATATGAGCATGTCTGATTATGAAACTGATAATGAATCTTCTTCTACAACTTAAAATAATGAGTGGCAAAGCCAAAGAGTGGAAGCCAGAAAAAGGCGGAGAACATCAAATCAGCCAACATAAAGCGATACAGAGCATGTCTCGCAAGATAACAGATATTCTGTCCTCTCTAATCTTAATGAAGATATTACTGACAACACAAATAATGCACAACAACAAACTAGGGTTCCTAAACCACCACCAATATTTGTACACGGTGTCACGGACTACAAGAAAATGATAAATGCATTAACAACTGTTGCAGAAGCAGAACAATACAAATCAAAAACATTGGCTGATAATGTAGTTACAATAATTCCTAATATTGTTGGCACATAATGTAAAGATTATGAAAGACTCTAAAGTAATATATTACACATACCAGATGAAGGAAAATAAAGCATATCGAGTGGTAATCCGCAATCTACACCACACTGTAACCACAGAAGAAATAGCTGAGGCATTGGAGGAGAAGGGATTCAAAATGAGAACTATAGCAAACATTAAGCACAGAATTAATAAAACGCCTCTCCCAATGTTCTTGTGGACATGGAATCTGCAGTAAATAATAAGAAGATTTATAATCTACAGTACTTAAATAATCAGGTAGTAAAGGTTGAATCGCCACACAGAAATACAACCATTGTACAGTGCATGAAGTGTCAACAATACAACCCCACTAAATCGTATTGTAATCGCCCGTACGTATGCGTATCATGTGGAGGTTTTCATGACACTAAAACCTGCAAAAAGACCAAAGAAACTCCAGCCAGATGCGCATTATGCGGTGGTGACCATCCGGCAAATTATCGAGGTTGCACTGTACATAAAGAACTTCAAAACAAATTAAGCTCAACCGTGCACTCACAAAATCGTCATACACATATAAATACATCTCAACAATAATCACATCAAAGCAAAACAACACTACAGTCACCGTATACTCGGCTTACATATAGTCAGGCTGCGCAGAGAGACACAGAACAAGTTCAAAACCTGGATGTAACATTACAAAAGTTCCTAGAAGAATTTAAAGTCATGTTTGCTCAATTAGTGCAACAAAACAACATGGTAATAAATATGTTGTCCACAGTTATAAGTAAACTAGTCCAATAATGTCTAAATCGTTAGGCATATCTTTATGGAATGCTAATGGTATTCGATCAAAAATATATGAAGGCGAGTCATTTTTTAAACTGAATAATAAAGATATACACTTTACTGACAAGTCTTACTTAAGAATATCCTATTATACTTGTTATCATACGGAGCATCTTGACGGTAGAGCTATTCTCATAAAAAGTTCATTTGTCCATCATGAATTAAAAAACCACGAAGAATCATTTCAACAAGCAACCATTATTCAAGTTTGCAAATTACCAAATCCGATCACAATATCAGCTGTATACTGTCCATCGAAACATAACATCACCACAGAAGACCTTAGCCATTCTTTCAGTCACTTGGTAGCAATTTTATATATGGTGGTGACTACAACTGCAAACATACATACTGGGGTTCACGACTAATCAGGTACAAGGGATCGAGTACTATATAAACTTTTACGTGAAAAAAACTATGGTTATCTATCAATTGGGAACCTACATATTGGCCCACAGACCTTGATAAGGTGCCAGATCTGTTGGACTTTTTTGTAACACATGGTATTTCATCTAACTATATAAGTTATAGCTAGTAGCTTTGACTTGTCATTTGACCATAAGTCAGTCATCACCACAATAAGCACCACGATTATCAAAAGACAACCTAGGCCATCACTGTACAACACAAAAACAGACTGGGAGGCATATAGATGTTTTCTGCAAGGGGACTTACAAACCAGTATTAATCTACATACCCCTCAAGAAATAGAGGATGCAACGAACCACTTTATCACAACTGTTTAATATGCAGCTTGGCACTCAACGCCGAAGATTACAAATATGGTTTGTGAGGATAGAAATATTCCCAAAGCAATGCTTGAGCTAATACGGCTAAAGCTACACGCAAGATCCAAATGGCACAGAACGCACAATCCTGCTGATAAAAACATATATAACAGGTTAGCTGCTAACACCATAAAGAAAAAAATTGAAATGTTGAAGCAAGAAACTTTTCAACACTACTTAACTACACTCTCCCGCGCAGATAATAGCATCACAGTGAATCCGCCAATAAGAAAATAAAGTAATGAATGGGCAAGAACAGACCAGGAAAAGGCAGATCGGTTCGTGCAACATTTTACCGAAGTCTTTACTCCCCATTCCACTGAACCAGATGATGGGATTCAAACCTTTCTTCAGACACCCTAACTTTTTGTCACTGCCCATCAAAAGCTTTACCTATACCGAGGTTCTTAAAGAAATTAGGCATTTCAACAATAAGAAAGCCTCTGGTTACGACTTAATAACGGCAAAGGTGCTTACTGAACTACCCAAAAGCGGCGTACTGTTTTTACGAAATCTTTTCAATTCTATACTGCGACTTCATTGTTGGCCATCATCACTAACATTTGCACAAATTATTCTAATATTAAAACCTGGAAAACCCGCTGAAGAAGTTTCAACTTACATGCCCATATGTTTATTGCCTCTGTTATTTAAACTAATAGAAACGCTTATAATTAGAAGATTATATACTACCGATATATGGAAAAATTGCGTCCCAGACCATCAATTTGGGTTTAGTAGGTACCACTCTATCATACATCAATGTCATCAAGTTATAAACATTATTAACACAGCTCTTGATTCTAAATCCTATTGTCCAGCAGTATTTATTGATATAAAACAAGCTTTTGATAATGTGTGGCATGATGGCGTACTGTACAAGATCAATACCTTGCTTCCTAGTGAAAACTACCTTCTTTTTAGATCTTACTTGTCAGATCGGTACTTTCAAATAAGATACGGACAAAAGTATTCTAACCTCCACCTAATCAAATCTGGAGTACCACAAGGAAGCGTCTTTGGACCTTTGCTTTATATATTATACACTGCAGATATACCTACAACATCAGATACATACATTGCAACTTTTGCTGACGACACTGTCTCCTCTCTATATACCAATTTAGCACAGCTCCTTAAAACTGCAAAACGCACTTAACTTCTACAGACCTGGCTAAATAAATGACAAATCAAATAAACGAAACGAAGCACTCATGTTAACTTTACTCAAAATCGTGCAGAATGCCGACCAGTGTATCTGAATAATACACCTATCCCACAAGCAAATGAGACCCGTTACCTAAGTTTTCACTTAGATAAACGATTCACGTGGAAGTCCCATATACTAAAGAAGAGAAAGGAAATTGATTTACGACTTGAAGTCCACCCAAATAGTCTCGTCTCTTACCTGCATCAGGACCCCCCTCCAAGAAGACTAAAAAAATAAGAAGCGGCTTAATGATCTACAAGGAGGATAACATCGATGGATGGATTCTCCCTCACGTCAATAAATGAGATCACATTAACTCATAGAACACATATTGTATTTATACTTAGTTCTGATTGTTAATTGCTAGTAAGCCAATAAAAAATAGTATTATAATTTATAATTATTGTGCAGCCCTTGTAAATGAAGTTTAGATTTGAATTATATCGTTGTTACATATTTATTTATCATAAAATCTAAACAATCACTGAAAAATATGTTTGCGATTTGTTAAATAAAGCAAATGGAGCAAATTTCAGAAAACCTTCTAAATAACCATTTGAAAGACAGAATTCTGTGATCAAAAACAGTAGCATCTGTTAACTTCAAGACTAAACTGGAGTGTGTCAAATGCAGCTGGAAGAGGTTTCAAGCTTATATAGTTCTGAAAAAATGTAGACCCAATTATATTGTTTGTAAGTAAATGAGAAACTTTATAAGTTGGTGGCATTAGACATTAAAAATCCAAAAGACAGCATTTTCTACCAATGAGTTGTTTTATAAAAGTTAATATATAAATAACATTAAGCAAAATTGGTTAATTTATTCAAAACTACCAGACAATTACTTTGTGCATTGTGAAGACTATGGAAAAACGATGTTTCTGGCAACCAAGGGGTGTAACGATTGGAAAAATATAAACAAACATGACTCTAAACATAGACAGTCCATTTCAAAATGTATTCGTAAAAGTTACAAAGAGCAGATTGTAGAATTGCAGAACAGTAAAAGGAAGAAGCCCTGTATTAGTATTCTCTTAAGAGTAGTTGAAGTTGTAAATTGATTTCAAAATATAATTTTTAAGACCAAACATGCTCTAAAATCTGGAAATAAAAAAGGAATGTTTTCTTATACTTAAGTACAACTGTTAATAAATTCATTATACAGTTAGCGGACCAAGTTAAGCATAGTTTGTCCAAAAGATTGTAAATGCCAGTATTATTCCATAATTGTGGACTCAACACCATATGTGTAACATACATAGACTAGCTTTTGTAGAGCGCTATCTCCTGTTTATAGAAACTTGTTGAACGATTTTTGGCGTTAATTCTTAACTGTGATCGTAAAGGTAAAAATATTGTAGTGCTGTAATATCAACCGTAGATTTTATCTAAATAATTGTAAAAGATAGAGCTAGGACAATTTCGGCAACTGAGTGCTACAAAGGTCATTGCGCGCCGCTCTGCAGCTGTTAAAGTTTTTTCTTTATAACAAATTCTAATTTTTTTACTGCTTCAACCAAATAATGGACGACAGTTGTTCGTAAAAGAAACATATACTGATATTGATTTTCAGAAGCTCAACTTGGCTTGAGAAGAACGATCTATACAGAAGCACATAAGAATTTTGTATTTCTATGACATCATTCAAATAGAAAATAAAGTAGAATACGACAGAAGTATGCAAATCAGCTATTAAAAAAGTATGCCAAGCCATAAAAGCAAGCCATAAAAGCAATTAAAATTACTAGACTCCTAAACTCCTACAATTATTGAAGTTATGACGTATAGAGCCTTTTTCCCCAAATACTGCCAATAATTTTTCTAAGTATGACAATTACGAACTGCATTTTTTATTATAGAGTAATATGCCTGTTTTTCTTCATCGAATTGTTGTTTATAGGCTGCCTGTTGAGGTTGATGTCCAGCTTTCAATCCATCTTATCATTGGTCTTCCGGAGGCCCGTGTTTTCCTACTAGTCTCGAAATACGTATCTTGATCAATCTGTTTAGCATTGGTTTTACAGTAGTTTTATAGATTTTAACCTGCTCTATATTGTTAGATACTTGTTCCTCCAATTTTGCTGTCATACTTCCTTATGAAGATTGCGACTACTTGAAACTTCCACTTCAAGATAATTGAAAGTCGTAACTTGTTCTACCATGTTATTATGCCAATTTACATCTAACCGGTTTCTTAGATATTATCAACGTTTTTTTTATCGGTGTAAATGATTATAATACAGACGGAAACTAACATAAAATAGAAAATTATGCTTTTCAGAATAAAAAAAATATTGAGATCAACATTAAAACAACAAAAAATTAATTTTATTTATTCGAAGAAAGTTTCTATAGAATCGTATTTTTAATCTCACAGTTTAGAGGTTTGCTAACTCTAGAAGCCAGAAAACGGAATGTTTTTGAATGAAATTAATGTTTTCTTTTTCTCCTCATTTTTGTGTAAATGTATGTAAACATTGTTGCACTGTATGTATGTAACAAAAATTAAAAGACAAAATAAATATTTTGTCTAAATAATAAACGTTTTATATTTTTGATAACATCCCAAACATGCAAACATTTGAGAGAATGTGAGTGAGAAATTGTTGGCAAGAGTGCCAAAAACCTTAATTAGGCCCCGAATCTGACATAAAAAATGTAAGTACTTCTTTATGTAAATTAAGTCTCGTTTACTATTCCTTAAAGGACTTTGTACTTGTTCAATTAGGTATTTTCATTTGAAAACTTCTAACTCCAGCTTAACCAAGCTAATCAATATCACTATACATTGGAGCATAAAGCTGTGCGTGAGCGCAAGATATATCAAATATTGCAATAAATATGTACGTAAATGACACTAAATTCGGGAAAGGGAGAAGGCATTTAAGTAATTTTAAAACATTAAAAATCTGAACGAATATAAAATACGACTCGCTCGGTAAAAATGTTCTTAACATAAGTAATTACCTCTTTATCTAACTAATTTATATGAATCAAAATGAAACACCAATGCAAATGTTACAAGCATATCACTACCAATTCTTCTTTTTCTTCTTCTTCTCTTTGTGTCCTCTCCTTACGAAGGTTGGCGATCCATATAGACAATTTTGTTCTTGCAACTGCTGCTTTTAATATGTCAATGGATTTGCAGCCAAGCCAGCGGCGGATATCTTTTAACCAAGAGTTCTTCGGTCTCCCTACTGACCTCTTCCTCCAGATTTTTCCTTCGATAATTACGTGGAGTATTTCAGGTTTTCACATGACATGCTTCATTTTTCTTTCCTTCAAAGTTAACAGAAGCTCTTTATCGGTATTCATTTGTTGGAGTACTTCGGCATTTGTTATCATTTTTGTCTAGGGTATACATAGAATGCGTCGATGCATTTTGAAGGCTTCTATTTTTCTTTCTGTTGTGGGATCCAAAATCCAGCACACATAGCATCGTATCATTCGTAGCCGTAGATTGAGGCTGAGGTCGGATCTGGTAAAAAACTTTTTTATGCTCGTAAATGCTCTTCGAGCTTGTTCAATGCACGACCGGACTTCTTTTCTGTTATCTCTATTTTTATTAACCAGAGTTCCTAAGTATTTGAAATTGAGTACCTCCGATGTTACATTTTATTAGCAAAAGTTACTTCGGTCTTAGTTTTTGATATGTTCAAGGTTAAACCGCATTCCTCACTACACTCCACCAATCGATCGACCATCATTTGCAACTGTGTTACATTTGTTGCCATTATAACTGTATTGTCTGCATAATAAATATTCAGCTCTAGGTCTTAATGCTCCATGTCAATTATCTCCTCCTTAACAAAAGCTTTTCGCAAAGAAATAAGTAAACGTACATAAAGCACCAGACTACGATTTAATCGTTAGTGAAATAATAATAAACCTTCCTCAAAAAGCAGGGGTTCTGATAACTATAATATTTAATAACATGATACGACTATGCTATTTCTCTCTACAGTATCAAATCTGGTAAACCTGCAACAAAAGTTAGTTCCTATAAAAACTAATCATCCTGTTGCCTCTTTTATTTAAAATATTTGAAAAACTTTTACTGAACAGAATATTGAAACCACCAAAGCACCAATTTGAATTTAAGAAAACTCACTCTACTGCTCAACAATGCCACAGACTAGTAAATCAAATTAGGAAAAGTAGAAAAAAAGGAGCTATATCGCTGTGCTCTTGCCGTGCAACAAGCCTTTAATAGAGTTTAGCACAATGGTCTCTTATGCAAGAATAGAAAGCAACTGCCTCATCAATTTTAATTACTTCTCAACTACAACCTCAAAACCTCCTTCTACCAACTGATTCGAGCTCCTTCAAGGCAGTGTCTTTGAACCATTCTTTTATTTGTATAGCTGTCAAACGATACGCTGATGGCAACCTTTGTCGACAATACTGCCATTGTATGCGCGGACGTAAACCCTGTTAGTGCATCAGAAAAACTTCAGGTTACCTTATTTTCCTACCATTCTGGCCCAACCAATAGAAAATCAATGTTAATGCGAATAAATCGGCGCAAATGACATTTACAACAAAAAGAACAATCGGCTCTCAACTCCCTATTAATTTACAATCCCAAATCAATGCAAGATAAAATAAAATAATTTGGAGTTTACCTTGATACAAAACTCAAGCAAAAGCTCACGTTAAAGCCAAGAAACGACAATTTGATTTAAAACTGCTCTTTAACAGAAGATCGCAGTTATCATCCGAAAACACTTTTTTTTATAGCCTTTATATGCCAATAGTTTATAAGTTAATTGTTTATGTTGCGTTTTAAATATTTCTATTCGGTGTTGGCGTGTCTTTACGACACATAGGCCTCTTCTAGCTTTTTCCACTGTTCTCTAATTTTAGCTGTTCGCTGCCATAATGGACCTGCTATTTTTGTTTATTTCATCGGACCATCGTTTTCTTTGTCTTCCTCTTTTTCTTTTAGTTTAGAATCGGGGAGTCCGTTCTGTTATGGGCATTGTCCATTTATTTTTATTTTCTCTGAGCATATGTCCTACCCACCGCCATTGAAGATGCTTTGTTTTGGTCACAACATCTTCTATTTTTGTTACGTGTCTTATGCCCGTGGCTCTTTTTCTGTCTCTTTTTGTATAGCCCATTGCTCTTTGACATGTAGTTAGGTTTTGGTCTTGTTTTTGTGTGTTTGCCCAAGTCTGGCAACCATAGGTTAGTATGGGTAGTATACAGGTGTTGTATATTTTTCTTTTTATTTCTATGCTGTATTGTTTACTTTTCATAATTTCCTTTAGTGTCCAAAATCTCTTCCATGAGTTGGCAACCCGTCTCTCTATTTCTAATTCCATTTGGTCACTGAATGCAATTAGTTGTCCCAAGTAAATGTAGGAGTTTACATATTCAATGTCTTCTTTTTCTATTTTGATAAGTTTTTGGGAACGATTTGTTATTATTTTGGTTATTGTTTTGTTCATTGTTAGTCCCACCGTTTTACTTTCTTGTGCCAGATCTTGGAGCATAATTTGTAGGTCTTCTGGGTTATCCGTTATGAGTATTATGTCATCCGCAAATCTTAGATGGTTCAGGTTTGTTCCATTGATATTGATACCGAAGTTGTCCCATTCTATTTTTCTAAAGATTTCCTCTAGCACTGACGAAAACAGTTTTGGTGAGAGTGGGTCTCCCTGTCTCACACCTCGACGTATAGGGAAGGCTTCCCCCTCTGTTTCTAGTTTTACTCTGCCTGTGCTGTTAGTGTATTCATTATTTGTTATCCTTATGTATTTATTTTCAATTCCTTGATTTTTCAGGGCTTTCCAGATGTAGCGATGTTCCAAGGAGTCAAATGCTTTATTATAGTCCACAAAGGCCATGTATAGTAGGTAGTTGTATTCATGGCTTTTTTAGATTAGTTGTCACTACATGGATGTGGTCCACTGTGGAATATCTTGATCTAAACTCAGCTTGTTCTCTTGGTTGCTCTTCATCTAATTTTTTGGTGATACGATTAAGTATTATTTTTGAGAACACCTTATATACATTAGACATCAGGCTTATTGGGCGATAGTTGCTTATTTCTGATCTGTCTCCTTTTTTTGTGGATGAGAACTATAGTACTTGTTGTCCATTGTGTGGGTATATATTCCGTATTTAAAATGACATTGAACAGGTTGGTCAATTTTGTTGTTGTTTCTTGTAGTCTCGCCTTCATCATCTCTTAGGTTATGTGATCACTGCCGGGAGCTTTGTCGTTTTTCTGTGATTTTATTGCATGTTGAACTTCACTTTCAAGAATTTGAGGGACTTCTATGTTGTCTTCAAGTTTTATGTTACCTTCTTGAGTGTTTTCAGTAGAATATAGTTTACGATAATAATCTGTTGCAATCTTTAGAACTGGATGCCTTCTTGTTTCTTCTTGACCTTTTTTATTTTTTATTTTTGGTATCTATATCTTTTCCTCTTGTAGCTCTTTTAAGGCCTTGTTTATACCTCCTGATTTGGATATATGGTGTTTGATACATTCAAGTCTTCTATTTTGCTTATCTTGTTTTATGTTACGGTTTATTACTTTACTTAATTTATTTATTTCTTGTAATATTGCTTTCTCTTTATTATTTTCAAAGTAACTGCTTCCTTTTCTGAATTAGGTCTATTGTCTTAGAGGTTAGTGTATTTTAGTTTAGTTTTTTCTTGATTTTTGTTGTATAGATTTCATTTATTTCTGTGTTGTAAAGTTCTTGCGTTTTGTTTAATTCTTCAGGTGGCGTATTTTTTTGTGATGTGCACATTAACAAGGTTTAAGTACTTTCTTATGTTCTTTGTTAAATAGGGTTGCCCTGACCATGCGGTGATTGCTGTTGAAGTTAAGGTTATTTATTATATTGACATTTTGGAATTATTTGGGTTGATTGCTTATTATAAAGTCTATTTCGTTTCGGTAGGTCCCATCAGGCGATATCCAAGTCCACTTTTTGGCCGGCTTCTTCTTAAAAATACAGTTTATTATGGTTAAGTTGTTCTCAAGGCCCATGTTTACGATCCTTTTGCCATTGCCGCTTCTCTTTCCTGTGCTATATTTTCCTACTGTATTCTCTTCACGATGGTTCTGTTTACCTTTTTTGCCATTAAAGTCTCCCATGACGATGATGTTTTTATGGGCAGTTTCCAATGTGGTTGAAAGTTGGCTTAGAAATATATATAGAAAACAAATCACTTCCGTACAAAGTCATACATTGGACTTATGGGATTGAGCGGTGGCGTTGCAGCAAACGCTTAAATGCCAAGAATCCAAACTTTTCAGTCAAAGACTCCCCGAACAATTATAAATGTTGAATGGTACATCTCTAACTTAACCCTACATCCAGATCTTAACATTCTTTTGTAAATTATGTAATCAGATTCTTGTACCACATTAGCAGTTGTGAGTAAATAAAATAATATGCACTGACTATCAACAGAGGGAAACGATCATTTAATTTTCTTAATTAAAAACAAACTATTAACCTTTGCCCTCTATATTGTTAAATTGACTGAGCTAAACGACTACATTTTTAGGAAGATTAGAGATGGAAACAGCATAACAATAATACACCATATTAGTTTGAAAACCGTAAAGTTATGATAAATATTGACTGTATTTTCAGGTAATGAATCACTTGGATTCTTGTAAGTCATTGACCGTTGTATTTATGTAAAATGTGAGTATTTAATTGTGAAAAAAGGATTTATATTGAAATATTTAAACTTACTTTTGCTACGTACACTGAGACGAACTTCTCAAAGAGTGCATAACTTACGCCTTTGTCTTAAATACACAGATGTTACAAATTTGCAGCATTTTACTTGAGCTAGATTAATTCCGATCTCTTAAAGCATTCATTAGGAACGAAAGCACCGAGCAGTTCAGACTATCAGACTTCATTACGAATCGATGTAGCCGCTGCTGACATTGATCTCCCGAGACAGGTAAACCGGGCGTAAGGAGCTCGTTCAATTATTCACGCGGTTGTAACTCCGGCGCACGTGGATTTATTGGCCACAAAGGAAGACGTATCAACCACAGACAGGATTTCTGAACATTATTACAAAAAGGAGTTTACATTGTCGACATTTTCTAATAAAAAGGTTAAATCTCGGACTAGATCCTTAACAAAGTTAGGTGATAGGAATATTTGTGAAGTCTTGAATATTAAGTAGTTCATTATTATAAATTAAGAGAATTTGTGCTTTTATTAACAATTGTTTGGCTCACATTACTAGGCAAGTTTTAAGTTTCATCACTGTTGAGTAAGATGTTGTTGAGCTAATTCCATTGTTGCTGTGTAAAGTAAGGGACTATTTAATGATCCATTTATAATATAGAGTATCATAAGACAAAACTTAGTGAATACTTTTAAGAGTGAAATAGTATTAGCTGTAACAAAATGTACATAAGTTGAGTAACTTATTATATTCAAATTATACCTTTATAAAGACAACTTTTATCATTCTCAAAACGGTTATTTCCAAGTATGGAAAATTTGCTAAACTTTCTCAACAGTCTATTTTTAAATTTGATAAAAATAATAATCCCACGGTACCATACCCAAGCTATAAAATAAATATTTTAGTTTATTATGCAACATAATATTTCACAACCGTTTGTAACATTCGTCATCAAAATTCCCCGTGGATTCTATGCCCTTACCCCAATCTTTTAGGTAGAGCAATGCATTATTTCTTTTTATTTGTTGCTATTTATTTAACGTGCTATCCCATCAACTTGGGTTGGTTTTTAAACCTATAATAGAATTATTTTTGGTTACTATGCGATGAATAGGTTACTTGGGGTAGTTGCTATACAGTTTTGAATATGCAGACTCGTATCTAACGCCTTCCTATTATTGCCAAATAATAAGGGCTTGGGGTTCCTTTCAAGTAATAACCATTTAAGACTCTTCTTCAATAAGGCAAACTGTGTTTGAAGTAAGCACTTTAATCAAGCGTCTCTCTGGTCATACACCTTCTGCAAATAAGCTATACAGTCTCACTCTTTTCTGCATTATATGAATGTAAAATGTCGCCGTATGCAACACTTAAAAATAAGTCGCTATAGTAAGGTAAAATTCCCATCAGCTTAATTTAAACAGTTATCGGCAAGTAAAAAAGCAGTATCAATTCTATAACTACAATCTTAAAAAGGTCGATGCTTATAAAAAAGTTACTTTTAGTGTTTATTATTTCTTGTTATTTAGTTTTATACCCCATTGTAGATAAGATCTAATAGCACACCGACTTTTGATATGAGATGATAAAGGACAGTTTATCAAGTGCGATTGACGTGTTACATTAATGATTATATTATCTATAATTAATAGAAAAGACACGAAGTATTTAATATAATTATCAAAACGATGAGACAAGCTAGTGCAAGTAAGGTTTGGAAAACCAAACTTTCTATACACACAGGAGTGGTGAACAAAGCTCCTCATTATATGACAAAATTTATAAAAAAATCATAGGAAAGAAAGAAGAAAGATAAATTCTACTTTCATCCAAAAGAAAAATTAACAAGAAAACAATTACAATCAACACCTAACATATTAAAAATAACCTGCTATTAGAATTACAATAAAAAATTAAACTAAATAGTATTGATGACATGCCAAGACACTAGACGTTTAATTTCTGAAAGAAAGGCATCAACAAAATATAATTTTGTTCATTAACCCACACTTTTCTGTATTTTTCTTAGCAAGTATTTTGTATCGGGTAACATTTATACCAAAAATAACTAAAATAAACTTAAATATGGCGAACTGGTTTTTTTAATATGTTTATTAATCAGTTCAACAATAAATTACAATATTATTCATGAGATTGTTATTAATAGTAATGTAAATAATAACAGTAACATAATTTATAATTTATAAGAGTAGGTAATTCCCTTACAAATTTGTTTGACAATTGGACTTGGCTAATCACCGTCAGGTTCAGATAGGTATAAATCTTGTGGTAGCTTACGTTTTAGTCTGTGATGAGTATTTTGTCTGCCTACATTGTAATGAACAGCGCCATCGTATTAATGTATGGTTTTGAAGAATTTTTTGGCACTCGCACTGATGTAATTTTGCACTGTAGGTGTGTCTAGTTCATAGTGTAGCTGCTCATTCCGGATGTACCACTGCGATGCGAAGAATTTTGTTTTGGAGTCTTTGCACTTTTTCTATGTTGGATTTCGCGACGTTACTTCGAATTGATGATGCATAAAGTACTAATGGCCTTATTAATGATTTGTACATCATGATGGTACCTTTAGGCTTAAACGACGATTTCCTGTTAATGAGGGGATAGAGTTGCGGCAGTCTTGCATAACCTTGGTTTATTTTGAGATTTACATGAAGTTTCCAAGTAAGTCGAGTATCTAGTAGCACTCCCGGATACTCAAGGGCAGCATCAGTAAGATTCCAAAAAACGATGTTGTTATTGATTGCTATGTTGGGAGGGTTTCTGATTCTTCTTAGGGAAAATATTTTTGCTTGACATTTGGTGGGATTGATTCGGATATTCCATCTAGCATATTTGATGTATTGCAGTTTCTCTATAGCTTGGGTGAGGTCGGTGTGTTGTGCCAGGATTGCATACCATTCGCGAAGATCGCTAAGGTTGTCTCTGTAGTAAGAATGACTGATGTGAACATATTGAATAACAGAGGTCCCAACACTTATCTGCGATACACCTGCCTGAATGGACTTTGTTTCTGAAATTATGAAGATTAGGTGTACAATAAAAGTTTTGATTTCGAGGACAGAGAAGACTATTGCTTTTATGTAGTTGGCTATTCCGGTCTTGAGTATTTTGCTTTTTAAGCCTTCTAGCCAGGCTTTATCGAAAGCCTGGGCTATGTCGAGAAATATTTCTACAGCGTAGCTTTTGTTTTCGAATCCCTCTTCTATTTTTTCGGAAATGCGTTGTAATTGATGTTGCGTTGAATATGTTTTCCTGAAGCCAAACTGAAATGGTGGTAGTACGTTAAGTGGCGTTATTTTGTTCATTAAGTTGAAGTCTCTAGAACTTTTGATAGTTAAGTCAATAAGCTTATTGGCTTATAGCTGTTAATCATCTTTTTGTCTTTACTCAGTTTGGGAAATATGCTGTAGGAGACATGCGTTGTAAATTGTCGCAAGGTAGGATAAGGATTTATTGGTAAGCTGAGTTAGAACTAAGTTAGTTATCAGATTATGTCCAGGGCTTTTTCTCTTTGCGAGATTGTTAATTATAGTTTTAATTTCTTCGTGGTAGTGGGAATTCTCTGTTCAGTTATCACTGGCAGAATTAGTTTCAATATTGTTAATTATGTATGCTGTGTGGTTTGCAGCGCAAGTAGTTATTAGAGTGAATAGTTTTTCTTCGGAGGTAGCTAGTGTTGTATTTTCTACACTTAGAGTTGGAATTTCCTCACGTTGTTTCAGTATGCGTTTGGTAACTCTCTACATTCCAATGTCGTCTAACTGAAAATCTTCAAAATATTTTCGATATGTGTTGATTCTCAGCTTATCTAATGTGCATTTTAGGCTATGCGTTAGTTTATTTAGTAGGCGTTTTGTTTCCGTATTTCCGCTCTCTTCCATTCTCGCCTAACTTGATTTATTCCTTTAATTAGTTCTGTAATTTTAAGTGGTCAGAGTCAAGCTCTTCTATTATATGTTGGAATGTTGGTTTGTCAAAGTTCTTCTGGAAGATAATGCCTAGTGAATGCTGTGAAATGGATAGTAGGTGTATTACTCAGGGGCTATTATTTGAAAGAAATATTTTGTCGCATAATTTTCCATCTTGACTTCCTCAGATTATTTGCTATACCCATAATTGATCAATAGGATCATTAGGGTGGTTCAGTTGTATTGAATGTGGCCTTTAAGTCTTCCCCCACTGGCTTCTTGTTTGGTTGTCTGTAGGTGCTTATTAATGTAGGGTTTTAATCGTTATTTTGATTCCAATTGTTTCTAGGGTTAGGTTATCAATGTCTGCGATAGGAATGTAGATTATTTTCTTTTAATTAATATAGTTACCCCTCCTGCTGCTGTTCGGACGTTTTTGTCCTTCTATGCACTTGGTATTCAGAAATTTTGAACGTGTCTGCTTCAGATAAGTGGGTTTCAGTGATACATGCAATATCTATGTTTTGTCTGGGAAGAAATGCTATATGGATTGATCCTTGGGTTAGTATACCGTTAGCATTCCAATTAAAGGTTTTTAGCTTTTCTATGACTTTCTGGGGTTTAGGATCCATTGAGGAGTAAGGAAAGTATTAGTGATGAAATTTTTAATTCGAGGAATGTAAGGAGTTATCAGATTGATAAGGATTTTGGCTATATTACTTGTGTCAGGTGAGACTGTCGGATTGGCTGATTGATTTGCGTTGTTAGAGTTGGGATTAGTTGCTGTAAGATTTCGCATATGATCGGCTACAGTTGACAAAATAATTTCTATTGTGTCCTATACGAGATTGTTGGTGCTATTGTTCTTCATTCGTTTTTGCATTATCTGAACATGGTGGCTACAACCACAAAAACTTGCAGAGGGTGGGCCTTGCAGTTGGCACACTTAGGTGTTTCTTTTTTTTTTGTATTGCTGATGTTAATAGTCTCCTCCACATTTCACGCATCGTGGGTCTAGCGTACAATAATTTTTGGTGTGGCCATAACCTTGGCAGCGTTGTTAGATGGTTTTCTTTTTAGTTCAACAGTGACAATTAAATAATGCATACTTTTTAGTGAAAATATCTTTTTGGTCCACTGCACAAACTGGTAGCGGCTGCTTGTTTTTAGTTAGAAGGCGTGTAACTTTAATAACTGGTACAGAGTTTCTGCTAAGTTCAGCAAAGATTTCTCGTTCTGTTAGAGATAGCTGCATTTTAATCACAACGTTAAGAGGTTTGTAGTTTGGGTTTTGGAGGGTGCGATATTTACTTTAGTTGTCCTTAAAGTGTTCTGTTAATATTCTGTAGTCATCCTCTTAATTTAAGTTTATTCTTAATGTATTTGTGTTACAGAAGGTTGTGAATTCGCCGGTTGTTAATTTTTTTATATTTGAAGTTAGTGCTATATGATTTATGGCGTTATGGAGATAAATAGGCGGTATTTTAAATTTGTTGTCGAAGTTTCAATTATATTGTCTGCATTCGTGTTGTGTTGATTATTATTATTGTGGGGGTTATCGTTTGAGTCGACCTGTAGATTAGCTAGCAAGTTGTATTTGTTATGTGTTGGAATATTTGGTGTCCACGAGTAGCGTTTTTGCACTTCGTTTAGTGGAGGTGTTAATGAGTCAAATTTACACTTATTTTGCGCTTGAACTTCCATTGGGTTTTCATTGTTTATATTTTCGGTTGTTTTGTTAAGATTTAAAAAAATAACTTATGATTTATGTTGCTTTAAAATTGCTATTTTAAGGCAACAGTTTTGTTAAATAATTGCACTTTAATCTCTTACACATTTAGACAACGATAAAGCACATCTTAACTCTGAAAGAAAATGGCAACTCATCGGCTAGTTAGTGTGATAATATAAAAAGCCATTAAATTTTATACATTAACTTTGTACAAAATGTATAAGACTACATATAAAACCTTAATGTTGCATAAATAAACACAAGACGGGCATAAAGGACGAAAATGAAGTAACAAAAGATTAAGGAAATTACAATTGACAATTAATTATCATCGTTAAATTGATTAAGACTTAAAATTATTATTAAAAAAATATTTCAATTTAAAGTACCACGAAGAAATCAGTGTGACCTAAAAACCCAACGAAAATTTTTTATGTCTTATTTAAATAAATAAATTTCAGTGAATATACCCAAAACCACTTCTGACTATTTTTATCACGTGAGCTGTTGCTAAAAACTATAAGCTTCGTAACTGCGAAAGTTGATTTTCAAAATATTCAACACTATGTCTAAGCTTTGGTGATGGTTTGAACCCCGTTTTTATAAAAAGGAATTTTAGTTATACCATAATCTCCGCTCACTGCAGTGCTGATGATTGGATTAAACGAAATTGAATCTTCCAGAGTGGTTGTTTATGAAGTGAGTTGTGACCTCTGGGAGATCAAGATTTTAGGAAAAGAAGTCTAATTCCAACATTCCAGAACTCAATATTTTAATAAGCTTTTATATTTGTTGGAATTTCACAATGTCCCAACAAAATTGTCTGAAAACGAATTCAGTATTTATCTGTAGCTGTTTTGAATTTCTTTGGGGAAATAGTTAAGTACTTATCTAATTAAATTCAATCAAAATTCTTCAACAAATGGACCCAGAATTCATCATATTATACTTATCTAAATTCCCTAGAATCAATCAAAATTCTTCAATTGAAATGGACCCTAAGTAAGTTTTTTTATAAATTGATTTAAAGTACATCAAAAGTTCTTCTTTAAGCTAAATACTTTTGTACGAGAAAAAATATTGATCTACAAAATCCATGTCTCCATAAGTTTTTCTATAAGTATTTCTCTATAACTTTTTTTCTTTTATAAAATTTACAACTTTAATGACACTATTTAAAACGTAATCCATTTCAGAAGGTTAAAAGTTTGGTGAAATAGGTTTTCCACGCAAAAAAACAGTATAGCCACGTAATATTTAGCATTATTAGTTATAATTTAACTATAAAATCAGACAGCTGTTCTATCATAGCTTTGGGACTATCAGTGCATATAGAAACACATTTCGTCCGGTTAATACCGTACTAACCAGAGCGCTTCATAAAAGTGTCGGGTAAACATTTTTCAGTTATGTTGGCCTCTAATGGAGTATAAAATAAAATATCTTTTATAACATCATTTTTAGTATCATATATTACAAATGCTATAAAATAAACACACTTAGATATGTCTATAGATTAGTCTACCTTCACTAATATTTTTGAAAATGTATGTCTGAATATTTATTGCCATATCTCTTATTTCTTTGATAGTATTATTGAAGAGAGATGATGTTTTTAACTTCGTAGCCCTTTCTCACCAATGATCATTGGCATCATTTCAAGAGCGGCCAGTAAAATCAGATTTCAGCGATTTTGTGCTTGTATTTTCGAATAAAGGAACGTGCGCTGCGGTTCATTATATCAGTGCCAAGGATTTTATTTTCTGCCTAAAGTCAGGACTATAGTTTTAATATCGGTATTTAATTTCATACTTTAATAAAGTGCCTTTATGCCATATGCATTTAATTATGTATGTACATTGTACACAATCTGGTGTGGCGGCCTTTCGCCTTGAACCGTCTGTGTTCGAGGCGGTGTTGGTGATTTCGATGTTTGCCGGCGGGTGTTTTGCTTTCGCACGCTAAAAACGGCAGATGGGCTTTTTTCGTTCGGCCTGCGAGTCTGCATACGCCGTCGGTGGCACCTTTTGAAACGCATGCCGACAAGTGCTGTCAAAATTTCCCCGCAAATTATCTACCCGGCAAGTGCGGTCGCGTTATAATCTTCCCGCAAAGCCAGGCGCGAAGACAACATTACAGCACTGTGGCCACCAGGAAATCAACGCAGTAAAGCAGTCCGAAGCCGATTATAGGTGAGCGATTTGGCAATTTACTCATTGGTTTGATATCGGTAGCCGTCCCTATTCGCTTTCGCGCATGGCGTTTAAGGACGATTTGGGCCTCAGCGTCTTTTTACGAGACGGGCCCTACTTTGTTTCCCACACCGCATCAAGGGCACGGCTAGTTACAGGCCTGCCTCTTCACAGTCCACTAATTCAAATATTGCATCATTTATGCAGCTGCCAGTAACACAACCAGTAACAATTCAGTACCCACAAAACATAAATAATATTATATGCTACAATCTAACATACAAATATCTTACCCAGTGCATTACCATAATATGTTAATCACGCATCGGCAACAAAACACCTCAAATAATAAACAGCACATAGTTAAACAATACAAATATCTTGATTACGATAGATTTCATGAACTATCAGATAAAATATAGATAATAATATAAATACTAATGCTGCGTTCGAACAACCATGAGTTAATAGAACGATGTTCTACGTAGTAAATTATCCAATTAACAAGTGAGATCGGAAAAGAAGGGATGCTGACGTCCCAACTAATTAAAAAGACATGTAATGACTTTACTATTCAAAATAAAAATTTAGAATGGCAGAGACTTGCTCTAACGTGCGCAGAAAATCGAACCATCCTTAAATATGAATAACAAACTGGCTCTTTGCAAGTAATACAAACATCCTACAACTAGTGCAAAGGTCTAATATCAACCAAAAAAAGAAAAAATTGAAATAATGAAAGTTGTGGCAAATGACTTAAACTAAAAACGATAAACGTATATCCAATAAATTATAAAAACACTTCAAAGAGCTATTGTAAATAATAAAAATTAAATCTATTTATCAAATCTTCGCAACCAAAGAAAGGCAGCAAAGACAATATAGAGGTATAAACTTTTTTTGCCGCCGTTGAAAATTACTGATAATAACCACCAAAAGTAAACCAAGTAAAGCAACACCTTACTAAAGCTTTCACCTCATTTAATTCTGAGAAACCTTATCAGATGCTAAGATGAGATTTTAGAAATACCTAAACCACGAGAAGACCCTAAAACCGTACTGCCCTATCGATTCATTAACTAACTATCGACTCTTTGTAAGCTATTTTAAAAATTGTTAGTGAAGCGTCTCAAATCAATGTTTGAAGATCAGCAACTAATTCCTTCCCACTTCTTCGGCATCCTAAATAAGCACAAAATTACTGAGCACGTTTACAGGGTGATCAAGCAGATACGGAACAACATGGAACTGAACTCTTACTGCTCATTCGTCGATGCCAATGAAGCCTTCGATAAGTTGCAACACTACAATTTTTTTAACAATTTCAAATTTCTTACTAAATGCATTGTCTCTTAAAACAGTGCATCGCTGGTCTTTATGAAATCAGATCAGGAATGCTCCAATGAAGAATTTTTGGACGAATGATATACCTGGTGTACATGTCATATTTTCAAATATTGAGGCTGACTACTGCCACATTTGCAGATGATATGACCATTTTGTATTCAAACAATAACTCAACTGTTGCCTCTTTAAACTTAAAGACGACCATGAATAAGTTCTAATTATGGAACAGAAACCGAAAAATCAAATTTAATGACACAAAACCGGTGGACGTCACTTTTACTTTAAAAAAGACACCTGATTTTTAACAATAACAAACAATTATCAATTTTCTCAAGCAGATGATACAGAACATTTAGGTGTTCACTTGGATAAACGTTTAATATGGTATAAACAAATTTTCACCAACAAAAAACAGTTAGCCTTAAACTCAAACAAATGCATTGGTTGGTCGGACCAACATCCTAACTAAGGCTAACTGATATTAGAAGACAATACTCTTGTATAAAGTAATATTAAAATCCATATAAACCTATGGAATACCACTATAGGGGAGAGAATGTGGCAGTTCAATTTTTAATATTAAAAATTGCAGTAATTTCAAAACAAAGTGTTATGCATGTTAGTAGACACGTCCTGGTATGTACAAAAAAAAAATGTTGCTTAAAAATCTAAATACATAGACAGTAAAGAAAAATTACCACGTGCTGTGCGCGATATGGGCATCGTTTGCAAATCTGTCCCAACAAATCCAGGATCAAATGCTTTAAATGATCCGACCTTGTATTTCAAAATAAATAATTAATGTAACAACATTTTTATTGTAATTAACGTCTCTTATACATTTGCATAATTGTGACTTGATAATTCTAATATTTAACTGGGAATAACTCCTAAGGCAGTTTCTACATAAAATGTAACTGTAGTTTTAAACTTAAGTCTATACTGAAGCCTTAACGGTTTATTGTGCCTACTAACATGCACTTACTTAACTTAGTTCTACGATGTTACATGCATGGGTTTGAGCAAAAGGCTCACAACCACGACACCACGTGAAAACTAAAATGCTGTTTATGACCTGGGCCATTGTGGTTTGTACCCTCTCCACTGATCTAAAACAGGCTCTTTTCAGACTGGGTTTAAGTTTTGGGAACAGAAGGAAGTTGAGCGAAGCCAAGTCCTGACTGTACACGCTTCAGGCACAATTTTATGCACTATGGTTTTTGGTAAATTCAACTTTTGTGCTATAATTAAACCCTTAAACGCCGACCAGATTCCAACAATTGTTTTATTTTCACAAAATGTATATCACTACAGCTTGTTAACGGACTTCATTTGTGTTTTTTGTCTTCTACGGCTTCTCTTCTCTCACGAAACATCTTCTGCCATAAAAATCCTTGTTTTTGACATGACATTTTCCTAGTAGGCTTCTGTTATCAGGTTTAAAGTCTTGATGCCCGATTTTTTTGAGTTTGACACAAAACTTGACCGCATAATATTGCTCTAACATATGCTGCATGTCGAGTCCGTGACGCGTCGCCAAAACACGGTTTCCAGGAAGTACGATCCACACACCCCCACACATACACCATCTATTCCGCCAAAAACCACATCCTTCTAGCCATTCTGGTTGGCTAGAAAAATTATTCTCGATACTTTCCGTACGGTTTATATGTTTAAAATATTCTCTCTCATATTTATACATGTGGCAGTAGTTGCCACAGTATTAAAAGCTTAAACTAAAGATAGAGTCCCTAGCCAAAATCTTGTGCAATAATAGAACAAAATGCGTTGTTAAACAACCTTGCTTATTGGATCAAAAGAGAACTCGAGCTTTTCAGAGTTAACACACAGCACATAGCCAACTTTCGCCCATGAGACAGGGGCTTATGGACAACCACTAAAAAGATCCTAAACGAAAGAAAAGAATTGCCTACACTCAACAGGTACCGGTAAAGACAGCTACATTTCAGACGAAGAACAAGCTTTTGCTTTCGGTTTACACCAGAAATAACCTTTAGTCCTATCATCACCTGGATTCCTACACACTTTAACATATATCAAAACAAATGTGTGTCACGCTGGTAGAATTAAACCCACTTCCTTTAAGGAACTTAAAACCTATATGGATACACTTTCAACAAAAGAGTATCCCGACCATGATCTTATCACAAACTCCATCCTCCAGCATATTAGCAAGAAAGCCCTATCCTATCTAAGTACTATCTTTAATGCCTGCCTCAAGCTAGGTTACTTTCCTCAACCATGAAAATACGCCCATATTCTAATGTTCTCAAAAGTAGGCAAAAACAAAACCAAAATTAGCAGCTATAGACCAATAAGTCTGCTATCCAAACTGCTAGAAAAAATAATTTATGTGAGATTAAATATTGCAAGTGAAAATCTCAACTCAATTCCCACCTTTCAGTTTGGATTCAGAAAAAAACACTCTACATGTCACCAATCACAACAAGTAAGTGAAAATATTAAACGCGGCTTCGAAAATAAACTATATACTACGGCCTTATTTTTTGATATCTCGCAGGTCTTCGACAGAGTTTGTCTTGAAGGTTTGAAAAAGATAATTCTGGATATTAATTTACCACTCTATCTAAAAGCCATCTCATTTTCATTTGTTGAAGATTGAACCTTTGCTGTCCAAGTGAACTCAACACTACCAGAAACCAAGAATATGCACGCTGGCGTTCCACAAGGCAGCATTCAAGGTTCAACCCTATTCCGAACCCAAGGTAACTCTTGCTACTTTTGCGGATAACACAGCCACCTTCACCCAGACAAAGTTATTGAATGAAGCAGTGCTAATACTCCAACAAGCTACAAACCTACTTTCTCGGTAATTCCAATAATGAAATACTGAAATAAACCCAGAAAAATGTCAAGCCAAAATCTTCACGCTTAGAAGATTTACGAATGCCAACTCCGTACACATTAATAACAAACCAATACCATGGAAACCAAATGAGTAAGCAGTCAAATACCTTGGCATCTACCTCGACACACGGCTGCGTTGGGGCTTTCACATTAATCAGAAATTCAAAACAATCCACTAATTAACAGCAAATTTTCCTTAAAAATTAAATGCACTGTCTTGTTATATAAAAGCCTGCCATGACCTTTACAATACATCTCAAACCAACATGCGAAAGCTACAAAGGTTCCAAAATTAGGTCTTGCAAATCGCAGTCAATGCGCCCTGGTATTTTATAAATACACAACTACATCATGAGCTAGGAATTATGTTTATTGAAAACCACATGCAAAGAAGTCTATAACCAACTCGAGTGCATGTAGTGGTGCGGTTTATTATGAGCTTTTTCAAATCCACACAAGATACAAACGTCAACTACCTTTATACTTTATAATTATTAGCTGATTGCGACAATCACTGACACTTTTATTGAAAAGTTCACCAAGAGAGTCCCAGTTAAGAACATTATGTAACAATCAATGCTGTGTATAACAAAAATATTTGTTGATCTTTCAATAAATGTAAAAAAAAAGAAATAAATTACAATTATTGTTTTAAATATTATGATATTAAAAAATTATTTTGTTTGGTAAGTGAATAATAACTCATTTTATTCTTCTTTTGAAAACTCGTTCGACCTAGCCGATTGGTCTGATAATATTACTTTAAGTAGTACCAGCAGTACAAGGGTTTCCCGGCTGCAATAACCAAAAAGAGAAGTAACATGGAGGAGCAAGCTGCCATTATTGAAAGTTTTTAGATCATTGAAATTCATAGACAAATGGTAGCTGATAATAGTAACATATATAATGTAAATATCAGTACTATTGGATGATAGAGATGACGTGCAAAGAAAAAAAATTGTATGATCAGGCTTCATGTGACTGGACCTTAATAGGTGATCGCCTCGTAAAGTAGAATAATATCGCTGTATGAACAAACGCTTATTAAAGAAAGATGTTCAGGGTTGCGTTGCTCATGAGTATCACTTTAATAAAGGTGAGGCTCTAAGGCCTCGCGAAAAAATAGTCTTTCGAACTGATACGGGGTGATCTGGCAAACATTGCTGTTATTACCCCTTATTTGAAGTAAATGCAGATACTCAACCTCAACCGTCTGTCCATTATGTGTATGTCTTATTTATTAATAAAATTATCGCAAGAAAGGCAAACATCCTTTTTTAAATTAATTAAATAAAGTTTATTGTTGAACTAAAATGCTCTACCGGTACCTTGGCCTAAGAAAAATGTAAAAATCTGACTCTCAAAATAGTAGGTCATACAAATTTACATTATTTAACTTTCTTAAACCCTACATTTCTATAAAAGGTGCATCAATTTGTTACGCTAACCATAAGTGTAGGAAATAAAAAGAAATGTAGCCAAGAACATAACGAATATAAATGGTCTGTACGGGAGCAATTTATTATCTGTACACTGTCACACCTAAAATGCATTTGTCATGATTTAGTCCTGTAGAAAAACATAATCTGCTTGTGTTCCCTATATCCGTTATTGAATTCGTAAAAAATATTACGTGTGTAAAAGATGACGTACTTTGTTCCGAATGATTATTTTGCACATTAATTAAAAAACAATTACACAAATATCTATATTTTATTACATGTATAATATTTTGTTGGAATTCTTATGGATTGTGATGGTATTTTTTTAAAATATTTGAAAATTTACCTACATAAAACAGTTTTAAACGATAAAATTGTTTATAAAGAAATTTAAGTAATTTGTTAATTGATTAGATTGCTTTATTATATATTTAGAGAGAGCTTTTTCTTTGTTCTTTATTTTTAACAAAAAATTTTACCTCACCCTATTTTAAATGTAGGCTACCACTTTATATGAAAGTCCCCTAGAAAATAAATAGGAATATAATAATAACTTAATTTATCTTTATTAATCACAGATTTACGGTAAACACTTATTTAACGATAACGGAGGAGGAAATATATTATTTTTTATTAGTTCAATTGCTAATTTACAATCTACTCTTAGTTTTGCAGAGTAATAAGTAAATGTTGTGATAGGGTTTCTGGGTGACACGAGTAGGGCACCGTCCATTGGAGGGTCTTCAGGTTTTATTCAGTAAGGTCTTTCATCCTTCTAACTGGAGGCTGGTGGGAGTAGAGATCGACAGTAGGGTCATTTGTGTTGGTTGCTAATGTACCAGGGTGCGTTAGCCAGGGGACGCAATGTCTTTGATTGGAACGATTGTAGTATCTTGGTGTTTGATGGCTTACTGCATTCTCATAACTTGATTCCGTAGGACCATCAAGGTATTATAATAGTTTTATATAGCAATAGTTTACTTTCTAGAGTCAGCTATGATTTGCGTACAATCAGCCAGTGCATACTTTTGTCGTTAGGTTGAGCTGTTGTTTTGTAGCTTTTATGTGGGTTTTCCAGGCCAGCCTTTAGTCAAGGTAAAGTCCTAGGTACTTCATCTCAGTTTTTACTAAAATGAGTTGATTGTATGTAGTCACTGGAGGGCATGTGGAGTGTTTGTTGATAAAAGTAATTTGCATTCATTTGTTGTTAACTTTAATGCGCCACTGGTCGAGCCAAAAGAAGGTTTAGGTGTGACTGGAGCTTGATCCGGATTGGTATCAGATGACATTGCAATGTCATCTGCGAAGGTGGCAATTAAGGTGTTCTCTGTGGTGAGGATATCTTCCTTATAGAGGAGGTATAGGAAGGGACCAAAAACGCTTCCCTGCGAGATATTGGAGTTGATGGTTTGATGGGTTGAAAGTATACCCTCGAATTGGACTTGGAAGTGTCTTTGTGTTAAATAAGATTTTATAAAAAGAAAAATTTGGTAAGGTAGCTTTTCTTTAATTTTGTATAACAACCCTCCGTGTCATATTTTGTCAAAGGCTTGTTGGACATCCAACAATACTGATGCATACAGTTTTTTTTCCTCAGAGGTATTTGTGATGTAGTTTTCTATGACATTGCTGGATGCCAAAGAACTAGTGAATGGGAATTAGCTCTTCTGGACTATATCTTTGATTCTGTATTATAGCAGGCGTTCGAATATTTTTGATAATAAGAGTAGCAGGCTTATCGGTCGCTAAAATGTGACTTCTTGCAGAAGTTTGCCAAGCTTAGCAATCCATATTAATTACGGAAAATTCCCATTGAGTGGGAAAGTGGAAAATAGCAAGCATGTGGTTGTATATTGTCATGATGGATACTACCGTTTTTTTTAGGAAGGTGTTTTAATATATTTCGTACTATGAGATCATAGCTAGGGGCTTTGATTAAATTACTCAATTTTATCTCTATGTGTACTTAAGCTGATAAAATTGTCCTCAACGGTAGCAATAATTGCCCAGGTGAGTTTAAATGTTCTTTAATTTCTGTATTAAATTGATATTAGATTCGAATGAGATAAAAACTTGAGCCAGATGTTCCCCAAAGGTATATGCTTTATCTTCATTTGATTGGGCCTAGCTTCCATTAGGTTTTCTTAAAGGTGGTATTTGGGTAATAGGATTACTAAGCTATTTTGTCGCTTTACAGATGGTGTGGTCTTCTGATGAGAGTGTGGAAATATAGTAATTGAATGTTAAATTTCTGTTTTCTTAGATAGCATTATGAAGTCGGTGGGTTAGATTGTTTAGTAGAGTCATGTGTTGAGGATTTCTGGTTCTGTGCCATTCAGCACAGCCTCTGCGTTTTTCTGTTACTAATTGCTTTATAACAGCGGTATATTATTGATTTCGGGTGTAGTTTTGTGGTCTAATGGGATAGCTTCCCTGGCAGCTTTTTGGATGACAACAGTTTCGTCAATTTTGCTAGGTATGTGCATTTTATGTGACAATTGTATGTTCTTATTTGATATTTTGTTAAAAATGCTCCCAGTTCGATTTAGCAGAACAAAGCCTTGGTGGTGAAGTTTTCCATATAATGTTGTTACTTACTATTATGGGGGAGTTAGGTCGAAGTTGCTTTCAACTTTGGTGCATATATCGGAAATGTTCTTAGTAACAGTGAAGTCCAGCAGATCAGGAATTTTGCAAAGGTCCGTTGCCTACTAGTTTGGCTCGCCGGTTGACAAGTAAATTAAATTATTCTGTTGTATGGCGGCAAAAAATGCTCGTCCTTTGGGTGAAATTAATCTGGAACTCCATGCGGTGTGCTTTTAGTTCCAGTCTCTGGCTACTAGAAAGCGATGTTCGAGCATGAGTAAAAGATCTTGAAACTCGTTGCATGAAATAATAAGCTTAGGTGAGCAATAGATAGCCCCAAGGGTTAATAGTCAAGTGATCATATTTACTTTTACCATAGCGCATTGAATTTTGTTTGTTATGTAGGATGGTAACTGGTAATGATATAATTATAATTGCTAAGTCTGCATGCGCTGTCCCGTCTGGATGATTTGCATGGTACAATTTATCGTGTGTTATTTTTATTTATGTGTAAGATGTAGAGTGGCTTTCAGAAATAAGTGATATATCAATTTTATTAGTTTAAAAATAGTTTTTTTCGGAAATTTGAGGTCCATGCTGCTATTCAGCCATTATTGTGTTAATTTATTAATTTCTGTGGTGAACATGTTTAATATCGTGCTGTCCTAATGTAACAATTGCGAAAACATATTTTTAAATTTGTTAAAGAAGGTGGTAAGTGTGTCTGTGATTTCATTGTTATTGTTAGTTCTTTTAGCTGCGATTTGTGAGTAAGTTGGAGTGTTATGAAGTGGATTATACCAGGCTGATGGGTGGTTGGTATGGAAGATGTTGGGTTGGTATTGATGACATCTTCTTCTTTAATGCCTTCTCTAATTAGAGGTTGGCGACCACCTGGTGAAATTGTTGACGATCCATGGCAGCTCGGAACAGTTGCTCAACGCTCATGTTAGTCCACGCTCTGATGTTTCTCATCCACGATAATCGTTTTCGACCGACACCTTTCTTTCCCTCAATTTTTCCTTTGATTATAAGCTGCGGTACATTGTATTTATTATTTCTTAGAATATGCCCGAAATATGACGTTTTTCTCATTTTAATTGTAGTCAGTAATTCTCTTTCTCTACCAATTCTGCATAATACTTCGATATTGCTTACTCTTTCTATCCACGGTATCTTCAGAATTCTTCTGAATATCCACATCTCAAATGCTTCGATTTTCTTCATAGCTTTCTTTAGGGTCCGTACTTCAACGACATACAATAAAATAGACCACACATAACACTTTACAAATTTTATACGGATTGATAGATTTAGGCCTTTATTACACAGCTTACTTCTGAATTTTATAAATGCGTTTCTTGCAATTTCGATTCTTACTTTTATTTCATCATCCGGATCTAATTCTGTATTTATTCAACAGCCTAGATATTTGTATTTGAAGACTCTTTCAATTGACCTATTATTTACTGTAAGTCGAACTCGACCAACAGGCTCTTTGCTAATGACCATAAACTTGGTTTTCTTAATATTCATACTCAGTCCTGCTTCCTCACATTCCTCATTTATTCTTCTCAAGAGATTTTGTAGATCTTCCATATTTTCAGCCAACACCGCAGTATCATCAGCGTATCGGATGTTGTTGATGATCTCACCATTTATTTTTATTCCTTCTGTTGCTTCCCAAACTGCATTTTGAAAAATTTGTTCTGAGTATACATTAAACAGGAGTGGCGATAGAACACACCCTTGTCTCACTCCGCGTTTAATTTTAATCTCATTCGTTTCGCCATCTTCTGTTCGTACTACCGCGGTCTGATTCCAGTATAAGTTTTAATTAATCTTACGTCTTTGTCGTCAAGCCCTATTTTAGCCAACGATTGTATAAGTTTATTGTGCTGAACTCGGTCAAAGGCCTTCTCAAAATCTATAAAGCAGACGAAGGTTTTTTTGGTATTCTCTGCACTTCTGCAGTAAGGTGTTCATACTGAATAGTGCTTCTCGAGTCCCTAGACCGCTTCTAAATCCAAACTGGGAATTGGCCACCATCATGTCACATTTTCTGTATATTCTATTTTGTATGATTCTTAGTAATAGCTTTAGTGCATGACTCATTAGGCTAATTAGTCTAAAATCGTTACATGATGTTGGGTTATTTTTCTTCGGGATCGGAATAAATGTAGATTTAAGCCAATCTGCGGGTATATTTCCAATGTTATATATTTGATTAAACATCTTCGTTAGCACACGTGAATTTTCTTCATCAAATAACTTGAGGATTTCTGACGGGATTTCATCTGGACCAGCAGCTTTATTAGTTTTAGCCATTCGCAAAACATAGTCGACCTTTGACTGTAATATTTCTGGGCCTCCATATTTGCTTCTGTATCTTTTCCTATATTTATATCGGCCCTATTATCATCAAATAAGGTTTTAATATAGGTTTCCCACATTTTACTCTGTCTGCCGGATCTAATACTAATTTATTATTTGCGGTTTTAAGTATGCAGGGTATCTTACGTTTTACATTACCAGTTACTTCCTTCAATCTTTTATGTAAATTAAATTTATCATGTTTGGTTTGTAATTCTTCTATTTCTTTACATCTGTCCTGCATCCAGTTCTCCTTAGCTTCCTTAATTTTCCTTCGTAATTTTAGCTTTATCTCTTGGTATCTCATTTCGTCCGTATTTTTAAGCCGTCGCCGCTCTTCTAATAAATCTGTTATTTCCTTTGTCATCCATTCTTTTTTCGCTTCTTTTCTATGTGGTACTAAGACTTCCTTAGAGATTTGATCTATAGTTTTTCTTATTTTACCCCAGTTTTCCTCTGCCATGTCTTCATTCATGTTTATTTTCTTTAGCTCCTTATTTAATTTACACTGTAGTTTTTCTTTCACTTCAGAGTTTTTGAAGTCATTTATATTGATGTTGGTAGTATGGGTAGATTTTCGTAGCGCTCTTAGTTTTATTCTTATATTTGCTATTAAGAGATTATGGTCGGAGTCAGCATCAGCTCCAGGGTAGGTCTTTGCACTTTTAACGCTATTTCTAAAACGTTTATTAATTAGAATAAAATCTATTTGATTTCTCACTATCCTTTCGTTATTATCTTGAGGCGATCTCCATGTATAGAGCCTTCTTGGTGGTAACTGGAACCAGGTATTTGTGACGATCATGTTTTCCTCTTCACAAAATTGAATTAGCCTTTCACCTCGTTCGTTTCTCTGACCCAGTCCATATTCTCCTACTATATCGTTTATTCTACCTTTACCTATAATAACATTAACTTCGTGTTTCTTGAGACATCGTCTTTTATCTGTGTATAAAATTCTTCAACTTCCTCATCATTTGCATCCGCTGTAGGCGCTATACTTGTATAAGATTTATATTTATTGGTTCGCCCTCATTTGTATCATTATCACACGATCAGAGTAAGGAACAAAATTTATGACTGCATCACTGATTTTTCTATCAATTACTAAAGCTACTCCTTTTTGATGAACATTATCATTTCTGCCAGAGTAATATATAACGGTGTCGTTTGATTGTAACTTTCCGCTTCCTGTCCATCTAGCTTCGCCTAGTATATCAATTTTATTTCTCTTCATTTCGTTACTTATATTCCTTAATTTCCCTGCCTCGTACATAGTCCGGACATTCCATGTCCCTATTCTTTGAATTGTCACTTTTTGGGTCCGCCCGGGGATTCTTCGCACCCCTGTCCCATTCAAGGGACGCTGGGCACTCGGGGCCATTACTTCATGCTGATTCTCCATGGTGGTTTTTCTTGGAAATCCCTAGGGATCTATAATGCAATGGTTTCCCCTTGCCTTTTGCATCCTTATGCCATTGACCATATCTAGTTCATCTGCCTTCAAGGCCAATTTCTCGACCTCAGGACAAAAGGGTGTCCTACTCCCATGGTTCTTCCACCCGAAGCTGTTGACCAGTAAGGAGGGAACTACTTATACCGGCAGTCATTCGGTTGTTGCTGGTTTTGGTCCACCCCGTGTATTTTATTTCCCCTGTACCCGTCATATCTAACGGGCATCCCCCTATCCGCCATCTAGGGAGGCGCCCGATGGGGGACCAGCAACCCCACACGGGGTATTGATGAGAAGTATTCTGATATTTGATTGCTTATGCATGTTTCTCATTTTTAGATCTTTTTATACAGTGCAGCTTTTATAATTGGCAGGATAATTACCGTTGCACAAGGCACATGTGGTGGGAACATCTTTAGTTTTCTTGCAATTTTTATTATCATGGGATCCTCCCCACTTGACGCATTTACAGTGTGCATTTGCTTGACAACGTATACACTGTATTATGTTGTTCTCGATTAGGGATGCTTCAATTCTGACTTTTTTTGGACAAATTCTACTTTATAAATTTTCGTTGTTAGGCAGGGGTTGAAGGTCTGCAAAAAAACATTGGCAGTGGCTCCTTGTTTACTCTATGGCGGATATTTATTGAATTTCTTACCGGGTGACCTAGTTTACTTAGTTCATCTTTGATGTCATTTGGGGAAATTGAATGGTGTAGGTCGCGTATAACTATTCGGTAAGCTCTTTATTTACCGTATTGTTAGATAATGATTTAAAATAAAATCTTTTATCTAGGATTATTTAGTTTAGTTGTTAGTCATTGCGTTAAAGTCAGTCATTCCGTAGATATATACAAGCGAAGAGCTGAGGTTTGGTGTTTCCGAGTTAGTTTTTCTGGAATTATTTACAGCTTGGGCATTCAGCTTAATTTCAGTGAGTGCCTGATATCTGTTTGGTGTGTTAATTGCAGTTATATTTTCAGTTGATTTTGATAATCGAATGAGTTTTCTTTTTCTATTAATGATTTGTCAGGGATGTTTGTTATGGTTGGTTACTTGATCTATATTCATATTTTATCGTCATCATTATCATTATTATGGCTGGTTTAACCGGGTTGAAAAATGCGATGATTAGAGGCCTTTGAAATGTGAGTAATTCGTAAAATGCTCAAAATATTACGGACACTACTAATGAAACGGTCCCAAGAAAAATAAACTTAAACAGAGAAATTCTTGAAATTGCCAAAAGACGAAAGACAAGCTACTTAGGACATATATACAGATGCAAAAAAAAATACGAATCTGATAATATAGAGCAATATTGAGGGTAGAAGAGGATCAGGCAGAAGACGATACTCATGTTTGAGAAATGTGAGAGACTCGACTGGTCTAAATACACAGTCACTGCTAACAATAGCACAAGACAGAGAACGATTTGCCTTCTATAAGAAGACAGCACATTAAGAAAAAGAAAGAATGCTGTTCTATGAGTATTACTAAAGTTAGCTATGTTTGCAAATAGCGTTTGAGGCAAGTGTTGCATTTATGGATACATTAAAGTTTGATTTTGGTGAAAATGGGAGAAAAGTGTTGACTAATTGTCTTTGGCTTTGCTGATTTAAGAAATTGGGCGTTGGAAGTGGTTGACTCTGCATCAGTTGTGGATCGAAAGGTTGCTAGATGAACCGGCTATAGCCCCGGCAGGAAATTTAGTTTCGATAAAAATTTTCATTTATATTATACGTAAACTGTATGACCGCGATATCTATTGCGCGCACTCAATGTGAACACTTGACCGGCTCCTAAGATAAGAGAGTTTATTCCGTAAAAGTCAACCAAGTACTCGGAGAAATAACATAATTTTAATGATACTATATTTCCCAAACACAACTTAAATCTGCAGTCGATTATACAATAAAAGTAAATAAAGCAAGAGAACTTAATAAAATTCCATCTGATATAATTAAGATCATCGGAGAAATAGCAACAAATGAGTTAATTACTTACTTAATAACATATATGATACAGGCAAATTACCAAATAAATGTCAATATCAAACATTCCTTAATCATATAGTTTATTAGATTAATAAGACATATTTCGAAAATATTTTTAATAATTTTTTATTAAATAAATAAATGGTATTAAGATTATCTAAGCGCTTGGCTACGGTGCGGACGGACCCAAGCTTAGATGCCTATCGGGTGGCCTAAACAGTCATTAAGAATAATTTAGTAGCTGCGTTCACTTCGAACAAGAGATAATAATGGCAGCCGAGGTGCTTGCTACATTACTCCATATTAGTGCACGACGAGCGGACAGTAAAGAAAGTTTCATCTGATAGATCTTGACGCTTGTTCTTACAAGATCTAGTAAAGTTAAAAAATAAAATCTGCCAATCATAAGTACCCATTGTGAGCTAATAATTAACCTTTCTGTGAGTGTTGACACCACTATAAAGTTATGTAACATTTTGGCTTCCTAGCGGTCTGCAGTCACCTACCTTTGTCTTGCCTCTTTGATCTTTCTCTTCAAGTTGTTTATTTATTTATAAATTTGCTTTTTTGTGAGTTTATTGCATTTTTACTTAACTCTATTATATTAATAAATTTAGTTAGCATACAAGGTTTCTTCTTATTTCTTGTTCGATATTCAAATATGTTTGGATATTACCTCAAGCTATACCGAAGTCTCTTAGTTAGTTTTAGTTTATTTTTTATTTCTGACTGATTCAGTATCTATATTATGTGTACTGGTCGCTGTAGTTTTTGTTTTGGAAAGTTTTCATATTGTTATTAAGGGGGACCTTCCCTGGAAGGAACAAGCTATTTATCTACTTCTACAGGGAGTTAACATTTGACAGAATTGCTATTTGTTATACCCTAAATTTTTTATATTTTATCTTTTCTTTCTGCTCAGGTTTTCTTATAAAATTTTAAAAATCGCGATTAAAAGTTAAAGCATTCAATTCTAGAGTCAACAACAAATTAAAAAATGCTTTGATTTCTATGACATCAAAAGGCTCTTATAAGGTGTCTACAAAAAGGGTTTCAGGTTTGGTGTTGATAAGCATCCATAAGATTTTCAACAATTTTCTTTAGTGGCTTTTTGTTATTTCGATTTTGCTCTAATGGAAGAGTGAGTCTATCTGATAAAGTTAAATCTAGTGTTCTAATATAAACCAAAATGTTTAGTACATTAAATATATTTTGTTCGCGCCAATCTCCAATTACTTCATTTGGATTTTAAATTAAGGCCGGCCGTCTTATGGCTCCTCTGTATATGCGCTTTAGTTTTAATTTGAGATAGCAACGGACAATTTGTCCGCTTGCGCAGTGTGCTGATATATAAAGCAAAGCGGCCTTCGGCCGCGGCCTGGCTCTTCGCTTCGTTTTGAATTTTAGTTGTGATGGTTTAGAAAGCGGGCGATCGGCTTTAATTTTCCGTGTCCTAGCCGTTTTGACCGAGAGTTCGCCGACGTGTTTTGTTTTTGGCGGCAAGAGTTTCCACATCCCGGCGGCCGTTTGTTGAAGCCAATTTTATTGTGAGATTCGATATTTTGCACCAGATTTTCCTCTTCCCAGAGCTCGTTTTGTTGGCCGATTGCATTTCGGGAGTTAAAATTGTGCCAGCGAAAAGACTCGGTTCGGTTTCCTTGTATCTGACCCGGCGAGGAACAAAGCAAAACTTAGTCGCAAACTTCGGATACCATACAGTTAGAGGACCCACATCAGGAAACATGATTTCGATCGGCCCCGCAGCGAAGATTGTCCTTTTTTCCACCAACACCCTTTTTCCTCTTCATTGATTTCCCAGAAGGTCAGCACGGGGAGCCGAATTCTCCAGCAGAGCGTTCAAAGGTGAGTCTTCTAGCTTTGGCTTTGATTGAAGTTCTTTTGTTTAAAATTTTAAAATTGCGATACAGTCCACTTTTGGACGAAACATATTTGTATCGACTATAACAGATGTTTTAAAATTGTAAGGGGTGTCTGATATTAAATGTATAAGGCAAAATAACACTAATATATATATTTAAAAAAATATTTGTTACATTTCACAAAAACTACATGTACTAAGCTCTGTAAACGTTAAGACATTTATCCCAGTCGTTTGCACATCTCTTCAAGGTATTGCTACTTGTTTTGCAATTCCTGCTGATCCGAAAAACGTTTCCTTGTCAAAATTTCTTCAAACGTCCGAAGAAATGAAAATTCGAGGGGGCTAAACCTGGACCTTCCAATTGAACTGTGTCAGTTACAGTTTAGTTTGATTTGACGTGTGGGATCTTGTGCCATCGTGCAAAAATTTAGTTCCTTTTTTAATGGCTGTATGCAATATCTTTCGTTGTTAATGGTTGTGGGAGATTCGAGGAATTTACACAGCAGTAGGCCTTCACTATCTCAGAACGCGGCTGCTATGGCTTTGCGGGCAGATGGTTGAATGTTGAATTTTTTTGAACTCTCTCAGGTAAACTCAAACCTAGGTTTTATTTCCGGTGGTGATGATTTCAATGAAAGAATTTCCTTCCTGTTGGTATCAGATGAAATTTTGAAGTGAAGCACTTATTCGATTAGCTTTTTTTATCAAAGAGCACTTGCGGCACCCAGCAAGCCGAAACTTTGCGGAAGTTTAAACCCAGCTGTTAGAATGCCCGTCACTTCAGAAATTTGGTAAACTTTAATGTGACGATCTTTCCTAATCAAACGTTCGGCAACTGTGCAGTTGTCATCCGTGTGAAAGGTCCTTGGGCTGCCTCTTTTTTTCTCCAGATCATCGTTCAGCTTCCCTCGTTTATACCAAATGCTGCCTTCTTTTCGGCTTAAAATGATTGGGCCGTAAACGTCACCTAATATGCAATAAATTTGCTTCCCGAAACTAGATTGAGACTTGAATATAGCAACGGTCCAGAGTGTAGTACTATACGTATGAATGTGTCTAGTCATGGCGACATTCCGCGACATTCCGACAGCCACCTGTATCTTTAATATAGAACATTTTTATGTTAAATATATTTTACATTATAAGCAGACGAATAATGAATCTTGACATCCGACTCAAAATTACTACCGATATCACTGTTACTGATTATATCTTCAACGTCAAAATGATTTTCTCAGATTTCTAAAACATTTTTTTAACCAATCCTTGTAGGTATATATTTAAATTGTAACTGTTTGTCAGATAAAATGGATTTCAAAGTAATTAGCAATTTATATCATTTTTCTGGCGATTTTGAGATAGCACTTACTAATCGCATTCTAAACTGCATAAGCATGTTTACCTAAATCTTTTTGATAATAAAATGATTCCTATGTAAGTATTTTCTATAGAAACAAGGTGAGGGCGTAGAACAATTTTCACAGATATTTTGAATATCTATACATTTACATTTTTAACACATTTTAAATTTAGTTACCGACCACATGGCCATAAGTGTTAAAATAGTATATAGCCAAACGTTGTTTTTGTAATTACCAAGATAAACTTATATCATTGGTAATATCGAGATGCAATTACAAAGCGTTAGTTTTACCGCCGCGTAGCCCGTCAGCCGGCCACCGCGCTGCGGCTATCGCCTTGCGCGGTGATCCTTCTACATTTTTGGGGTCAATTGTTGCTTGAGTTTTGCAGTTTAATTTTGTGACCGACTGCAGCTGCAGCTAGGCGACATGATAAGCAAGTGACCTTGCGGTCACGTACCGTAAGAGATTTTTATTATTAAATTAACTTATTTTCGTTATATTGACAACTTATAACTGGTCACACCTCCGTTATAGTAACCTTGGGCACTACTGTGATACTCAAGAAGAAAGCACATTCACTTACAAACAGAGACACAAACTGGGAACGCTTCCAGGTGCTTGTATGCGCATCTTTACAAGTAAATAAATTGGATGTTTTTAATTAAAACAACCACGAATTTAGATGAAGTACAACACTTCAATCAAGTTATTCAGGAAGCGGCTCGTCAGGATACTCCGAAATACATAAAAAAACAGCCCTGTAAACTGCCCAGTTATAGTTAAACAAAAAATTGAGAAGTGGAGATTACGAAGAATCTGGCAAATAACATGACAGCCAAACTACAGAAGAGCCTTAAATTATGCAACTATTGAGGTCAAAAACTTACTTTCTAATATTAGAAATTAAAATGTGTAAAACTACTTAAGACATCTTTCTCCATTGGAAGCCAATAATTACTGGCTATTGACAGTCACAAGATATCTAAGGCAACCTCAGCAGCACAAAGCACCAATCCGCACTACCAACACTAAAAAAGATTTTAACGTTCCCTAATCATCTAGTTAACGTTTACAAACCATTTTCAGCTAATGTAGACAATAAAAATGAGATCTGGAGCATACTAGAAATGCCCTAGCAAATTAGTTTGCCAATTAAAAAATTTAAGGTTCATCATGTAGAAAACACAATTCACACACAAGTAAACTCACACAATGCCCCTAGCCACAATTTAATTACGCCTGCATCCTTAAAAATTTGCCCGAGATAGGATAACAGTTTATAACCAAGCTCTTTAACGGAGTTTTACGACTTCGACAATTTCCTGAATCATGAAAAATAGCAGTAATAATTTTAATGCCAAAGCCAGGGAAACCTACTGATCAACCAGCCTCCTACAGGCCACTCAATATGCTGCCAGCTCTGTCGAACAAAAGTTATACACAATACTCTTAGAAAATCATTTGATACCTGATCATCAACTTGGTTTCCGGAAAAACCATAATACAATTAAACAAATTCACAGCGTTATAGACAAAATCATGAAAGACTTTTAAGAACGTAACTCCTGCACAACTGTATTTCTGGATGTCACACAGGCCTTTGAGAAAGTCTGGTTTGAATGTCTGCTTTAATTTTGCAAAGAAAACCCTACCTACGGATTATTTCGAACTGTTGAAGTCATAATTAACCACTGATACTTTCTTGTTATATATGGCAGTGAGTTTACACCTCTATACCCCATTAACACAAACGTACTCCAGGGTATTAAGTTGGGTCCAATTTTCTATTTGCTATTCATAGCGGATCTCCCTACAACGTCCAGAACTATGGGCGCTACTGTTGCCGACGGTACATCCATTCTCTAGTCGTACACCGACTCTAGATCTAGACAAAACATAGAGTGGGTGCACCTAGTGGCGCGTCTCTATAAATAAAAGCAAATCAGTTCATGTAACTTTCACGCTAAAGAGCGTCCACCACTAACGCTAAACAATCAACTGATCCCGTAAGTTGATATTACCAAATATCTCGGTATCCACCTGGATAAAAAGCTGACTTGGAAAACGCATATATGGACAAAACGCAAACAGATGGGTCTAAAATTACAAAAACTGTACTGGCTACTAGGACGACAATCCCAGCTATACTTGGAAAATAATTTGCTCCTATACAAAACCATGATCAAGTCCATATGGATATATGGAATACAACTCTGGGGTACTACCAAGACATCCAATATTGAAATTCTTAGAAGATTTAAATCAAAATTCTCAGAATGATCGTAAACGCACCATGGTACACCCCTAATGAAAGCATAAGACGCAACCTTAAAATGGCTTCAGTTAATGAAGAAATATAACAAACAGTTCAGTGTGCGTTGTCGAGACCGTATTTAGTTATCATATAAATACACTAGTAGAGTGTTTAATCGAAAGTGACGACGAAGTTTACCGCGCCTAAAGAGATTCAAACCTGTAGATTTCATAAACATATTTAAGTAACTACTTAGCGCAGTGTCGTAAAACTCAAAAATTAGTCAGAATTTGTTAAATTAATTCTTGTTTAATATAGACAAGCACTCATTGGATGCTTAATCTTCATGTTTCCATCAATTTGGAGTTGTTAAACTGAGTACTGAATGTCTTTGTACGACAGTTTGTAGTGGAATATTTTAAATTAATAAAAATTCGAGGCCATATGGACGGACACACCAAACGAAATAAACTTTTTTTAAATGTATAAAAACCTAACATAAATATTAGTCAGCATGTCAATAATTATATTTATTTATAGAAGTACCTCTTACTAAGTAATACAAATTTTATAATCGGGATATATCTCTCTTACTAAATTTTATCTAATTTATTTAAGCTTCTTGAGAAGGTCTACAAAATATTTTATTAATAAACAAATATTAGTTGAAAAAATAATTACTTATGCATAGGTTTGTTTGCACCCGCCAAACGCAACTTCTCCAGAATAGGGTTAAATAGATAAATTTTGCACTAAAAGAGTTCAATGTTCACAACAGCAGTTAAATTAAAATATTTTTTTTAAATTCCAACTCATTAACGCCGACACAAATAGTGTTTTATGGTACTATTTATAATACAAATTTTAATTTTCCCGTTTCTTTTAAATGCTTTACGTATTGTATCCAACTGTTTTCTGTGCTATTTTGTTACTCTTATGTTTTACGATATATATAATAATAATGGTAAGGCTCTACGCTCCGCGGGAGCACGGCCTGCAAACTGAGAGATTAAGGCTCTCATACGTTCGCTCTCTCTGCCCGATCGTCGCGCACCATCTCTGGTGCGGGGCGGTGTTGCAAGCACCGAGCCTAAGACGACCGCCATTATTACCCCTTGTTCGAATGAACGCAGGTACTCAATTAGTTTTAGTGACTGAGTAGGCCACCCGCCAGGCATCAGAGAGCACCGGGAATTGAACCCGGGTCCGTCAGCATCGCAGCCCGCCCCTCAACCACGGGACCACGCTGGTTCCATGTTTTACTATAATCATATTAAATTATTCTGTTTATTTAATTTTTATTTTTTAATGTATTTATGATATGGCGAAGTTTTAAATTTTATTTCATTATCTATTTTCAATATACGTAACATACAAATTTTCCTTAATTTAAACACAATTTCAAAATAAATTTAATAAAATTCATAAAAACTAATTTTCTTTAAATAAAATGACATAATGCGATAATAGATCACATTTCTAAAAGTAAACTGAATTTGTAGAAGTATATCTATATGAAAAACAATTCTTTAGCCCTATAAAAATTCTATATCTATAAAAATAAATGGATATACAAGATCGGCCAAAGAAAAGTTTTTAACTTTAACCTGTATGCAAAGGATGAAAAAAATATTGCAATAAAATTTTCGTTTGGCATCTAATTTTCTATAAAAGCTGCATAGCCTAGATTAGTAGTTTATTTATTATTTTTGACTTGAGTTGATTAAATTCAGTTAAATTTAACTAATACCTTGGAGCGGTGATTTCCAACTCATTTTTGACCATGCGCTACCTAAGTATCTCAAAAATCCTGATTTCCTCCCGCCCTGTGACACACAATTTTTATTTTTCAAAAAGTAAACTATTCGCCTAGAAAAATCCTATAAAATAGTTCATTCTCGAATTTGCTGATCCTAAGAACTAAGTTGCCCCCTTGGAGCATGCGTCCCTGGTTGGAGAACGCTGCTTTATAGTAAAATTTCCGTTACACAGTTTATGTGCCTTATATGTAGAAGAATAAAAAATTGCAAAACTTCTTATAATTGACAGTTTAGATAGATTCTCGGCCAGTAATTTTAAAATGTAAAACTAATCAGGAATGATATTTTAGAACGTATAACGGCAAGAAAAATCGTTAAGGCAAAATTTGATTAATTTAATCAAAGACAACACAAATAGGACAAATAGTAATAGTAGGTATAGCTTTAAAAGTACTAAAACGTTACTTGCATTTTTTAATTTTATGATTTAAATATATATATATATATATATATATATATATATATATATATATATATATATATATATATATTATCAAGACCTTTCCTACCATACAGTGTAAAGGTATGTATTTACAAAATAAAACTAAACTAATTCTTGACATAATATTTAAAACTAAAATTATTCTTGATTTCTACTGTATGTACTAATCTGGTCCACTCCTTTTGTTCTGTGCCATTACCTTCGCTTCTTGCCATGTTATTCCTTTCTGAAGAAGTTTTTCTTCTATTGTTCTTGTCCATGTTTTCGTGGTCTTCCTCTTGTTCTACTAGTACCTACTTTCGATTCCCATATTTTCTTAACCTGTCTATCTTTGTCCATTCTAAGTAGATGTCCTAACCATTGTAGCTGTCGTGTTTCTATTTTTTTCCAGTGGTTCTACTTTAAGTTCTTCTCGAATTATTTGATTTCGTATTTTATCTCTTCTGGTTACTCCTAGTACTTTCCTCAGATATTTCATTTCCATACTTTGTAGTTTACTTTCCTGTCTCTTCGTTGACCCACGATTCCCCCAAATGTCAATGTCGGTAGATAAATTGTTTTATATATGGTGAGTTTTGTTTTCCTAGAAATCTCTTTGTTGTTCAAGAATGTCTTTCCTAGTGCGTAGTACAACTTGGCAGTGTTTTCTATTCGTTTGTTTAGTTCAGCTTCGTGTCCTCCTTTGCTGTCTATAGTAACTCCTAAATATGTGAAACTTTTGACTTGTTCTAATTTACTGTTGTTGATTTTTATGTTTGTCTGTTCTTCTTGTTTACCAATTGCCATGACCTTAGTTTTGCCTATGTTAATTTTCATGTTGTAGTCCTCTAACGTTTCTTTCCATATTTCCAGATTGTATTGTAGGTCCCTCTCCTTTGGTGCGAATATCACAACGTCATCAGCAAACGCACATTCCGAGATGTTTATTCGTTGCATGTTTCTGTATCCTACAATAATTTCGCTACTTTTGACCTACATGCGTTAATAATGTCGTCCATGAGTAGTATGAACAGCAGGGGCTTAGTACACCACCTTGTCTTAGGCCATTGCTTGTTATGAACTCTTCCGATTGTGAGTATCTAGTTCCCCTGCAGTTTTGGTACATGCTTTTGGTGGCATTAAGCAATTGTTTTCCTACACCTTCTAATTAGGCTCTTCCAGATCTTTTTCTTGGTGCGCGGTCAAAAGCTTTTCTAAATCGATGAAGGCTAGGTAAACTTTTCTGTCTTGTTTTAGTGTTCTTTCTATTACTTCTTTTAAGCTAAATATGTGGTCTTGTATACTATGTCCCTTTCTGAATCCGCTTTGAGAGTCTATTAGTTGTCTTGCTAGGACTTTTTTTTTCTGTTCTAAAATTCTTTCATAAACCTTGCATGCTATGCTCAACAGTGTTATTCCTCGGTAGTTATGACAACTAATCTTCCCTTTTTGTACAGTGGTAATATGATTCCCACTTCCCACTCTTTTGGTATTCTACCGGTTCTCCAAGCCTCTTTGCAAAAAAATTTTGTGCTCCATATTTTCCATAGTTTTCAGCATTTCTGCCTCTACTCCGTCGTGTCCAGGTGTTTTCCCTTCTTAACGTTTTTTATTGCTTCACATAGTTCCTTCATTGTGGGTTCTTCATCCGTTATTACTTCCATTCTTTCTGCTCTTTGTTCTCCTTCTTCATCTTCTCTTGAATTTTGTGTTACCGTTTCATCTACTGTTAGGATTTCTTGGAAGTGTTCTTTCCATATCTTTATCACTTCATTTTTTCGGTTATGAGTTTACCTCTTTTATTCTTGACTTGGTTTAGTATTGTTTTCTTCTCTGTTCTACAATTTTTGAGCACCCTATAAATAGCTTCTGGTTTTCTTTGCTGTTATGTTCCATTCTGTGTCCGAACTTCTCCCATGACTTTTCTTTAGCTGTCTTTATTATTTCTTTAACTTTCTTCCTTTGTTCCTTGTATTCTTGGTATGCTTCCAGTTTTCTTATTTAAATAATTTTTCCATTTCCGTTTCTTTGTTTTAATTTCGTTTTAATATCTTCATTCCACCAATCTGTTTGTTTATTTTGGTTATTTATTTTGGCTACCCCACATACTGCCTTTGCCGCAGATTTCAAAATTCTTTTAAATATTTCCCATTTATTGTCTATGTCTTCGTGTAGAAATCTTTCGTCCAGTTTTTCGACTTTTTCTGTATTAGTTCTTGGTATTTTGTCTGATATTGTTCTTCCTTGAGCATGTAAGTCTTAATCTTTCATAAACTTTTTCTTTTTTTTCCTTCTCTTTTGTTTGTTTTCTGTCCATGTGTCTTATTTTTCCTACTAACAGGTAGTGATCGCTGTAAATTTCGGGACCTCTTCTTACCCTAACGTCTTGAATCATATTCCTTTTGGCCTTTTCTATCAGGATGTAGTCGATTATTGATTTTTCGTCTCTACTTTTCCCCTGGTGTACTGATGTATTTTCTTATGTTCGTAAAACGTATTTGTGACGATGAATTTTCTCTCTGCAAAGTCAGTATTCTTTTTCCATTATTGTTTCTTTCTTGTTCTCCAAATTTGCCTAGTGATTCTTCCGTTGACTTATTTTTACTCCTACCTTCCGTTAAAATCACCTACTGTGATTACTGTCCCTTTTTTCTTCTGTGAGTGATGTTAGTTCGTTCCAAAATTGGTCCTTATTGTTTACATTATCGTCTTCGTTTGGGCCGTAGACTGCTATTATTTTATTTTGTGTTGGTCTTCCCTATTTTCTGACATTAATCTTTCATTTTGCATGTCCAATTACAAATTCTTTTTGCCCATTTCTGATTGACAATGCATGCTACCCTTTGCTCTCTGATTTTCTTGGACTGCTGTATATCATAATATAATTATCTTCTAATTGAATCATTCCTTGGCCTTTCTTTTTGTCTCAGTTGCTACTATTATTTCTATCTCAATTTGTCTCAGTTCATTTACTAGCTCCTTCTCTTTCCCACTAATTCCTCTTACATTCCATGTTGCTAAATTCCATGTTTCATGCTTCTTTTCAAATTTCTTTTTAGGTTCTCTTTTTTGTGTTTTTTGGTGTTTGGGTTGTTTCCTATTCAAATGCCATTTCATTTGGTCGTCGTCTTTATATTTGTCGTGCAATCCAAAATCTGTAATCTTTTTGGGTCGCCGTTTTATTTCTCTTGCTTTTCTTAACTCTTTCTTTGTCTCTTCCCATCTCCACTATTCCATCTATATACAGCTTTCTAAATCCTATTTTAGCGGTTTTTCCATGTGTTCCTCCTCCTCCCTTTTCCTGATTATGCCTTGTATTTCTCTGTCTTTCTTGGATAAATCATCGTTGATAAATATCTTGACCTCTTTATTCCCTTTTAGTTTTTTTGTTCATCATAACTACTTTCTTATCATTGGAATTTTCTAGCTCGATTAGACAGGTTTTTGGCCTAGTTTCTTAGCTGATTTAATTGGTACTTCTATTCCCAGTTTCTCTTTGAATACATTCAATATGCCTTCTTTCAAAACCTTAGGGTCATCGATATCAATTTCTAAGCCTTGTATCACTAAATTATTTCTCCTTTTTCGTTTTCTAATCTCTCAACTTTTCCTTTTATTTCTTTTAGTTCCTTGCCATATGTTCATTTTCACGTTTGATGCTTTCGTTTTGTTCTTGTAATTTTTTTGATCTCGTCTTTATATTCCTGTTGGTTCTTACGAATTTCTTTGACTTTTGTGAGGTTCTTCATAACAAACATTTTTGTAATGTATCGTCTTGATTTCCTTTTTTCTGGCGATCTTTTGTTAATTTACTTTCTGAATACGTCTATTTGTCCCGATGGTTTCCTTTCTTTGTTCCATCTTCCGATGTATTAAACTCATTCTCAGAACTATCCATATTTTAGGTTTGGTTTTAATAATTCTGAGTGGGCTCTGTTCCGTATTTACTATTTTATTGTATGTACAGCTGTGCTCAGCGATAAGAGCCTTGCCGAATCTACTTCTCGGAGGTCAAGTCTCCTTGAGACTTAAATATTTGAGAAATTAGCAGTTTTCTTACTTTAATTGGCACACTTATTTTATTATTTCCACCTTCCCTTATGCTTTAAATAGTATTATTATTTGCTCGAAACCTCCCAAAATGGGTAAATTGCTTCAGGATTTATAAACGTCAACGTCACCTTTCACTTGTTAACTCGATCCAGGATTTAAAATAATCTGTGAATTTAATAGATATGTATGTAATGATTTTTTTTATAAGGATAGATTCCAGGCCATATCTAAAATTATTTGCATATTCTTCAATAACCTAAAGATTTATTAGCAAGAAAAGAGTAAGTTTCTAGATTATAAAATGATTTTCTTTGAAGGTAACACTTCCCGAAAAAAGAATGAATGTGAACGACGAACCATACATTGAATGATTATCAACTGCGAACGGTGTTAAAAACGAAAAATAAATAAATGAAATTCTTGTCTTTTTAAAGAAGGTCGGGAGGAGAGCAAATAAAAAGTAAATAAGTTAAAAAAAAATTGGAAAAAAGTCGAAACCAGGTTATTCAAATTAAATTTAAAAGTCTTGGTGACTATATCGAACTTTGAGTTATTGTAACTGATGCGTTTATTTACAAATTGTTAATTAGGTGAGATATACAGTAAGTAATATTTGGTAAACCATCATAGACAGATACACAATTAATTTGTTAAAATTATTGTTTCATGTCAAAAATTTTCTTTATTACATTTATAGACATCCAAAAAAACTCACAATTGAAACGAGTACATTTAAACATGGCGATGTAATGCGAGAAAGCAAGAGAATATTGCTATAGCAATTAATTAAGTACTGTAACCTGTCGATCATAGCACGTATTATGAGTTGACTGCTTAAGTTCTAAAACTGGTCAAAAGTGATCTGATATATTCCCAAAAAACATATTGATTTACGAACTCACTATTGCTTGGAAGATTTTATGGGGCAAAATTTAATTTAGCCTTTATCAATTTGGGTTGCAAATTATGGGGTTTATAAAATTTCTTTTGGTAGCTCAGTTTTGGGTTTGTTGTTTTTGAAAATGTTGATAAATGTCATCATCTAATTGAACAGCGTGTACAATTTGTCCAACTCTATTATGAAAATAAACATTTAGTGAAAACCACAAACAAAATGGAAAATAAGAATAATTATCACAATACCAAGAAAGAGGAACTTAGAACTATAATCACACAACATACAAAATATTGATAGCAATGCGACAGAAAAAACTCTGAAAAGACGATCGGTGATTATTAAATGGGATTTAGGCCAGGAAGGCAACAATATGTTTTTGTATTAGTAGTACTTAAAATATTCGTTATTTATCAACTATAAACAGGTATTTGATAGAATTAAGCGAAGAAAAATTTTTCAAGTACTAAAAAAATGAGAATAATAGGAAAACTTAAAAGCTGAATTAAATGAAAATGAGGAATTCAAATGACAAACTTTTGAAATCAAAACGGGAGTCCGCCAAAGAGATGCACAGTAAACGGCACTCTTCAATTGGGCATTAGAAGAGTCACTAAGAGGAACAAGCATACAAGCAAGCACATGATACAAAGCTTTATAAGTTTGGAAATATGAAAAATAAAACATAATGTTCCAGGGCGGAGATACAGATAACATTAAAAAAAGTAAAAGAAAAAGAAAACAAAACCAGATTTCTGAAAAAGTACGACATTAGGATACTTAAATAAACAAATAATAACGTTTGAAGGAACAAAGCAAAAGTTCAAAAGGAAAAGCAAAAATCCACGGATAATAAAATAAAAAAAATAAACAAAATAAATAATAAAGTTAATTAAAATTATGTGCAAAATAATTTCATAAAAAAAAAATTAAATTTCGAAACAAATGTATTAAGGACTATAACGGGAAAAAAGAACGGAAAATAACATTTTAGAAATTATGGAAGAAAAGAACATAGTAAAGATAATAACGGCACATCGAATTAAATGGGAACATATATAAAGGGTAATTAAAGGAATAACAATATTGAAACCTGATATGAACAGGTAAGAAAATAAAAATTTTGTTTATTAAAATTTGAAAAAATTTCAGACAAAATTGATTCCAAGATTACATGATTTAACACCTCTCAACTATTTTAGCTAAAAGGGATGAGCAGTGAACGCGGAAAGCGCTCCGATAAAGTGCGACATTGATAAACGCTTATCGCTGCAAGCAGGCCCAGCGCCATCCTGGCGGGGGTGCCCGCCAGGATGAACTCCGGCGGCAAAAATGCAACAGCACCTGGAGCCCCCTCCCCAAACGGGCCTTTCTAGCGAGCATCTTCAGGCCGGTTTCCTGGATCAGGACACTGACCCAATTTGGTCATTTGGGCTACCTCTCCTCAAGAGGTTTCTTTTTAAGTTTGAGCAGTTCTCACAAAATAATTATCGCTACCTGCAGGTCACTGACATTATTTAATTTTAATTCATTTTAATTTTAAATTCATACTAGCTGTTACTAATATTCATTTGTATTTTTGCCTCCCTTCTGGGGACAATAACAATTTTTATGGGACAAACCCAACCAACAGCTCCAATCAATTAAATTTGCCACAACAAGTATTTTTATACAAAATCAGTTCCAAATTCCAACATATTCAATTTGCAACGTCTACAAATTTTCAAAACTAACCAGTCCCCATGATATGGAGCTAGCTTACACCAATCCGCAACACAACAAATGGAAAAAAAATAGCAAGAAACGAAATCGAAATTCGAAGAAACCCAACAAAATTAAAAAGAATCAATATTGCTTGGAGAAACAATTTAGATCAACAACAAAACGAATCTTTAAGTAAGAAGAAGACGATTCTGACAAAACTCAAGAACAAACCACTGAAACTCCTAAAGACCCACAACCGCCTCCTATTTTCATAGCTGAGGTAAAAATATACAGCCACTGACAACACCTTTGAGATTGCTATACCCTGAAGGCACTAGGGGGTCAAGTTAAAAACAAAGAAACAAGCAAAATCTATTCCACCATCATTAAAAACCTTGTTGAGAAAAAACACAATTTCACACGTACAAATCGAAACAAGATCGAAACTTTAGAAATTTAAAAACATCCACTACTCCAAACACGTCTGACATTGCTAATGAATTAAAAGCCCTTGGCCATACTGTAGTCAATATTTGGAACATTAAACAAAGCATCAAAAATTGCCGATGTTCTCAGTAGAATTAAAACAACAGGATAACAACAAAAAATCTACAGCATTAAACACTACTTAATACTATTGTAGTAATAGAACCCCACGTCAAACGAATAATTCCTCAATGTCTAAAATGTTAACTTTCGGACATACGAAGAACTACCAACATAAGTTCAGATGCGTCAAATCGCAAGAACATCCTGTGAGTGCCCAAGAACAGTTAAGGACAACAAAGCAATGCGTAAATTGAAAGAAAATCATCCCCAACTGCCGCGGTTGCTTAGTCCATAAACAATTGCAAGAAAGACTTTCCCAAGATTAAGAAAAGATGATATCAACTCATATAAAAGGCCATACATACTCTGAAATAACAGGGTAACATACGGACAAAGCAAAAATCTGGAACTACCTATCCCCGTCAATACCTCAGACAACATACCACAATATCAAGTAATCCAGTCAAACAACAAAAAAGGTATCGAAGAACTACAGAATATGATGAAAATCTCATCACACAAATAGGGACCATCATGAATTTACTCACAACATTAATCACAAGTTAACATAATGGCACAACTATTAAAAAGTAGCTTGAATGCCAATTCCAGGAAGTCAAAATATTCCTTGAAAATCACGGAGTCGACATACTTCTCATATCTGAACCCCACTTTACTTCCATGAGTTACATTAAGCTTCCACTGTTCCCACTGTTTACTCAACAAATCACCCCGATGGTACAGCCCATGGAGGAACAGCACTAATTATTAGAAATAGTATTAAACATCATAAACTAGCAAAATATCAAAAAAAATCATATACAGGCTACCAGCGTCTCCATAGAAATTGCAAACACTCCAGTTACAATCACGGATGTATACTGCCCTCCAAAATATCAAATCACCCCTGCAGCTTACTCACATTTGTTCAAGACTCTAGGCAATAGGTTCATTGCTATAGGGGACTATAACGCTAAGCATGAACACTGGGGTTCACGTCTAACAAGAACCGACGGACGCCATTTAATGACTGCCATACAAATAAACAACCTCACCTGGTTATCCACTGGAGAACCTACGTACTGGCCCACTGACCGTCGAAAAAGCCAAACCTAGTCTATTTCGGAATCATTAGGTATAAACACTGACAGTGCACGTCTCATCCTGCTTTGACCTAGCAGTGACCACTGGCCATCACAATAACTCTAAATTCACTGTAACGCAGGTTCTACCTCAACCTGCACTTCATAACAAAAGAACTGATTGGGAATAGTTTCGACGAAGACTTGAATACCAGTTAGACCTACATGTTTTACTAAAAAATGAATATGACATTGAGAAGTGCTGTAACCTCGTTTACTGAACTTATCCAAAATGTAACATGGGATGCTAATCCTAAACTGTCCATCACCTCACATCACAACAATACACCTATCCCCATAAAGGATAAAATACGAGAAAAACGCCGTCTCAGGCAACGATGGCAACTAACCAGGTCGGAACAAGACAAACGAGAATATAATAGGGCCAGCAAACATCTAAAATATCTTCTTAACCAACATAAGAATCATGAAATACAGAGATACCTCGAAAACCTCAGCGCTAATGAGCAAACTAACTACTCGCTCTGGAAAGCGACGCGGAAAACTAAAAGACCAACTCCACACGTAGCCCATATTCTGCTGGAAGAAGGAAGCTGGGTCCGCAGCAATAAGAACAAGGAGGATGCCTTTGCGGAATATCTAACTAATGTATTCACACCCTTCCATTGACAACTCCAAGATGAAGAGGCCAAAATTGTGGAATTCCTAGAGTCACCGTACCAAATGAGTCTACCGATAAAACCCTTCTCCATTAACGAGATAAAAGAAGAAATCAAGAAGATTAACACAAAAAATCTCCAGGGTACGACCTGATCACTGGGACAATCATCAAGGAACTACCTATTAAAGCTATATATGTCCTTACCTACTTGTATAACTCTATTCTCAGAATCAGATACTTCCCTAGTCAATGGAAAACAGCACAAATAATAATGATTTTGAAACCCGGTAAACCAACAACCCATGTCTGGTATAAATCACATACAGGTCGTCTCTGAATCGAGTAGGGGTTGACACATACTGTGTGTGTGAAGCCGGATGGAGGACCTCGACTCCAACATGGCGCGTCCCGGTGGCGGATAGGGAAGGCTCTACATATATGTAGAGTAGGCAGAATGCACCCGCGGACCAAACGAGGAGTAACGTCTGACCTATAGTAGGCGGTTACAAAACAGCGTCTGTACTCCAAAGGAGCGGCTGAACATAATCCTGACAGAAGGTATAAAATGCATACACCAAGATGCCTGGCCAGCAAGGTGTATTAGGCTAGATTCCTCCAACATCATGACAATAAGACGTAGAAGAAGAAGGCCCTCAGTCCCCAGCCGTCTCCAAACTCCTGCCCAAGGCAGCGCGCAGAGCAGGGAGGAGATAGAGGGTGCTAAGAATCCCTGGGTTCGGATAGGCTGCCACAAGACGAAAAAGAAAAAAGCCTTATTTGTATGCACATATAATACAGGATCACTATTAGGAGAAGTTAGACTAACAGAGTTAGAAGAACAGTTAAAAGAAATAAAATGGGACATAATTGGAATAAGTGAAATAAGAAGGAAAGGAGAACAATGTTTGAAACTTAAATCGGGACACATACTATTTTATAAAGGACACGAAGACATAAGTCAAGGAGGCGTAGGGTTCCTTATAAACAAGAAAATAATAGGAATAGTAACACATTTTAAGGCGATTAGTCCTCGAATAATATACATAATACTAAAGATATCAGAGAAGTGCAACTTAAAATAATACAAGTGTACGCACCCACTAGCGACCATGAGGACGAAGAGGTAGAACAACTTTATGAGGAAATAAATACCTGTATTGCTGAAAACCATACAAAACACTTACTAATAATAGATTTCAAAGCCAAGTTAGGACCAAAACAAGAAGAAGGAGAAGAATATATAGGAGACTACGGGATAGAAGTACGAAATGAAAGGGGGGATATGTTAATAAATTATATGAGACAACAGCAAATTTATGCAATGAATACCTTCTTTAAGAAGAAATTACAAAATAAATGGACGTGGATTAGTCCGGATGGACAAACCAAGAACGAAATAGATTTCATCTTATCCTCACACAAAAACATAGTGCAAGACGTATCGGTAGTGAAAAAAATAAATACCGAAAGTGATCATAGGCTAATAAGAAGTAAGATTGTTATCAATAACAAAAACGATAGATATAAATCTATACAGAAATCTAAAACTGGACAGAGGGAAAACATATAGTAGCAAACAAGGAAATATACGAAAACGAATTAAACAAAAAATTAAAAGAAGTAAATATAGTAGCGGAAGATAACTTAGAAGAAAGAAATAAGAAAATAACAACGGCACTTAAAGAAGCCTCGTCTAGAATAAAAAAATCAAAACCAAGAGACAGCAAAATAAGCGATAATACAAAGAAGCTAATGGAAGAAATAAGGAAATTGGCGATCAACCGGGAAGAAAATATAGAGCCTCTAAAAGAAATAAGCAAAGAAATAAGAAGAGAGATGAAAAAAGATTTAAAAGCATGGCATAAACTAAAAATTGAAGAAGCACTGATTAATGGAGGAAAAACAAAACAATGGCAGAAAGAAAGAAGACTGGGGGATACAATCATGACATCGCTAAGAGACGCAAATGGAGCCTTAATTATACACCAAAATAAAATAACGCAAAAAACGGAACAGTTCTACAAATGTCTATATAGCACAAAAACTGATACAAATATATAAGATCTAGAAAGGAAAATACTAAATGTAAATTCAGAAGACATTCCTGATATTGAAATATACGAAATAGAAAAAGCTTTAAGACAAACAAAAAGAACTAAGGCACCAGGCAAAGATGAGATACTCTCAGAAATGCTAAAAGAAGGGAGACAGCATATATTACAAGAACTAAAAGTACTATTAAACCAATGCCTGCAAGAAGGGAAAATACCTAAAGAATGGGATAACGCAGTTGTAATATTACTATTCAAAAAAGGCGACAAACATAGATTGGAAAATTATAGACTAATCAGTCTATTACCACAAATGTATAAATTGCTGACAAAGATTATTACGAATAGACTGGTTAACAAATTAGACAACTACCAACCACCAGAAAAAGCAGGATTTCGTAGCGGCTATAGTGCCCAAGACCATCTACAAGTTATGCGAAATGTAATAGAAAAATCAAAAGAATATAACTTACCATTATGTCTTGCCTTCATAGATTTTGTAAAGGCATTCGATTCGGTTGAACACTGGGCCATAATACAATCTCTAAAGAACAGCCGCGTAGATTACAGATACACGGAATTAATAAAATATATGTATACAAACGCTACCTGTACAATCAAATTGCAAAGTACTACCAATCCGATAAATGTAGAACGAGGAGTAAGACAGGGAGACACTATCTCTCCGAAATTATTTACCCTATGTTTAGAAGATGTGTTTAAAAAATGCGCTTGGGAAAATAAAGGAATAAGAGTAAATGGGAAAAGATTGAACCATCTACGATTTGCTGATGACGTCGTGCTCATATTGGACAATGTAGAAGAAATGATAACAGACCTAAACGAAAAGGCCAAAGACAGGATTAAAAATGAACAAAGGGGAAACTAAAATAATGATAAACGATCTAGTAGATGAGATAGTTGATATACAGATTGACGGGGAAACTTTAGAACAAGTAGGAAGTTATATATACCTTGGACAATACGTCTCACTACAATCGGATAATCAAACAAAAGAAATAGAAAGGCGAATAAAACTTGGTTGGGCCGCATTCGGTAGATGGAAAGAAATATTTAAAAGTAACATAGACCAAACACTAAAGACTAAGTTATACAACCAGAATATACTCCCTGTTTTAACCTACGCAGCAGAGACATGGACGTTAACGATAAAAAATATGCAAAAACTAAGGGTAGCGCAGAGAGGAATGGAGCGGGCAATGCTGGGAATCAGTCTAAGAGATAGGATGACAAATATATGGATTCGAAATAAAACAAAAGTAAAAGATGTAATAGAACATATATTTAAAGGGAAATGGCAGTGGGTCGGACATATTGCCAGACAAGAAGATAAAAGATGGACGAAGAGCATGCTGCAGTGGAGACCAAGAATAGGCAAAAGGCATAGAGGCAGGCCCCCCCTCAGGTGGACTGACGACATCAAAAGAGTAGCAGATTACAATTGGATGCAGAAGGCGAAAAACAGGGACCAATGGAAGATGCTTGGAGAGGCCTACGTTCAACAAAGGACTGAATTGGGCAGATGATGATGATGAAACCAACAACGGAAGTTACGTCATACAGACCCATAGGTCTTCTCTTCTTCTGGAAAAAATCCTTGAAAAGCTGATTCTGAACAGATAAATGCTAATTTTAGACAACTAAGAACTAATTCCTAAACATCAATTTGGTTTTCGCAAACATCGCACTGTGGAGCAGGTGCACAGAATAACTGACAAGATATACTGAGACCTGGAAGCAAAAAGGTATTGTTCTGCAGCGTTCCTAGACGTCAAACAAGCTTTTGACCGAGTCTGGCATCTAGGTTTATACTACAAACTCAAAACACAATTACCCTACCAGATGTTCGAACTCCTGAGATCCTACTTAACAAATAGGCACTTTTTAATAAAATATAAAGACGAAACTGCAAACATCCACCCCATCTCCCCTGGCGTCCATCAGGGCAGTGCTTTGGGTTCAATATTGTATCTGATCTACACAGCAGACCTACCTACATCTCGTCTAACGACATCTGCGACCTATGCAGACGATATGACTATTCTTGCCTCTCATACTAACCCACAAGCTGATTCAAGATACCTTCAGGCCCACCTTAACAAAATTCAATTGTGGGCTAGTAAATGGCGAATCAAAGTGAATGAATCTAAGTCACAACACATCACATTCACTATGAGAAAGATAACTGTTATCCAGTAACTTTCAATTGTCATCAACTACCACATACAAAGACAGTTAAATATTTGGGGCTGCATTTAGATAGGAGACTGACATGGAGAAATCATATATTCACCAAACGCAAGCAACTCGGACTTCAACTCCAAAAGTTATACTGGCTTATCGGCCATAAAATCCTAGTTATCATTAGAAAATAAACTATTAATTTACAAAATAGTTCTCAAACCCATTTGGGCCTATGGGATCTCCTTGTGGGGTACTGTAGCTACCTCCAACTTAGCTATGCTTGATCGCTTCCAAAGCAAGGTACTCAGAATGATCGTTGACGCGCCATGGTACGTCCCCAATAATGTGATTTTAAGTGACCTACAAATTCCCACAGTGAAAAGTGAAATTAAAAAGCTCAGTGAGAGATATAAAGACAAACTGTTCGCTCATCCCAACCCTTCTGTGCAGCACCTTATGGAATATAACAACGAACCCAAAAGACTCAAGCGTTTTAAGCCATCTGATCTACCTACTAGATTCTAACTATCATGGTATATTAATCTTTCACAACATTGTACTCTTCATTCTTATGAATATTATATTAAAACATTGTAAAGGGAGTTTTAGCTGGAATTCTACCCCACATGTCTTATTGTACTCATTTACCTATATTTATCCTATAGAATACTTATAGCCTAATATTAATTGGCAGATTGTATAAATATTGGAGTTATATAAAAAAAAAAACGTTAAAGCCGAAGTTTATAGTATTTATCCACAAAAAGTGGAAATAATTCGTGTCATTAGTGAGATTCGACCAGATTTATGTATGTAAAAGTCATTGAAAATTTTAACAAAAGAGTAGCCATACGTAGAGTAGCAAAAGGTGGTCATTTGCATTCAAGCATAAATGGCAAACTTTTACATATTTTCAATTGTTTACTTAGTCCTAGGCTTTTCTACGTTTAGGTGTTAGACTGCTGAGTTGAGTCATGTATTGCTGTTTTCACCGTTTTCTATCTTGCGTTGGGTTTCGTATTCTATCCCATATTATTCCCCTTTTTTCTGATTCTTCTCTAATTCTGTCGACCCAAGTTGTTCTTAGTCGTCCTTTCTTATTTTTTCCAGCACTTGCATTTCAAACACTCTTCTGGCTATTCTTCCGTCCGTTATAGAACACACATTTCCAAACCATCTCTCATTAATTGGTACTATTTTTAGGTTCTGCTTAAGCGTCTTACTTCTTACTTAGTCCTTCCTGTTTTTGTTTTCTATTTTTTATAAATCGCATTTCTAATGTGTTAATTTTTGATTTTTGTCTTTCTGTTGACGTCCATGTCTTACTACTGTATATGATTATCACCTTAATCAATTTTTTTACAACTTTGGTTGTATTTGTTGACTTTATTGTATTGAATATATGTTCTACTTTTTCCAGTTTCTCATTATTTCTTGGTCCAACTTTTCGTTTTCTTCTGTTATTGCTCCTAAATCGTTGTTCGTTTTGTTTTCTGCCCAGTCTTATTTTGCGGGTTTCTTTGTATTAGAAATTATCATCGTTTTTGTTTTTCATTTTTGTTTTCCATGTTTATCTTCTTTAGTTTTTATCGATTACTTTAAGATTGAGTTGTAAATTCTCTTCATCTCTGCTATCAAGGTAATGTCATATGCGAACATCGATTCTGTCATCTGTGCTTGTCTTATTTGCCAGTATCTTGGTGTTAGTTTTTTATCTTTTCCTTAGCCTTCGTTAGTTCCTCATCTAGTACCACTGAAAATAAGGGACGATTTAATACACATCCTTGTTTAACTCCTTGTCTAGTTTCCTTAGATTATTCGTTACTTGTTCTTACTAAGTTTGTATTCCCTTTATACATGTCCTTTAGTACTTCTATGGTGTTTTTAGTTGCTCCTCTTTTCTGTGGAATCTCTGTATATCTTCCCTTTGCGTTCTATTGAACGCTTTTTCCAGGTCGATAAAGCATGTACGTATTCTATTCGTATTAATTTATTTTTCACTTACTTGAGGATTTATGAATATGGGTGTTGATTGCTTCTATTTTTCCTGAATCCGCATTGCGTTTCTTCCAATGTTGTATTAATTTTATTTCTTATTCTTTTCTCCTGTTACTTTATCCAATAGTTTTCCAGGGATACTTGATAGCGTTTTTATCAGTAATTATTGCAATTCCTCCCCTTCTTCTATATGGGTAAGATGGTAGCTGTTTTCTAATCTTTCTAAATTCTTGCATTTTTTAATACATCATTCTGTTAGTTTATTTTTTTGTGCTATGTATTGCATAATTTCCGTAATGACGTTGCCTAAACCGGGTGTGTTAGCTACTTTAAAAACCTTTATTGTTTTATTCTATGTTTTCTTTTATTATAGTTTCTATCTCTATCGCTTTAACTCCGTCTATTTCTTCATTTTGCTCCTTTTGGTTTTATTTATCCTGGTATATTAGCTCTTCAAAATACTGTTTCCATCTGTCAATTATTTTATCTTTTTTGGTTTTTATATTACCTTCCTTATATTTAATATTTCTTTCTTCACTAAGTTGTTTCAATGCACTATAGAACTTGTTGATTTTCTCTATGGTTTTCTGTCATTTTATGTTCAAATTTCTCAAAAAAATTTTTATTAGACTCTTTAGTTGCTATTTTGACTTTTTCTTTTTTTGTATTCTTCGTAGTTCTTCTTGTAGCCAAATATTTTTTCATTTGTTCTTTTTGTTCTTCAATTTTGTTCATATTTCGCCTGTCCACCAATCGGTTTTCATCATGTTATTTATATTTTATTTGATAGTTTTTTTTCCCACAATTTTCTTCCGCTGCAGTCCTCTAGGATTGCGTTTTTTCCATTACCTTTTAGTTTGGCATCTAATATCTCTTGGTATTCTTTTCGGTACTTTTCCTCTCTTAGTTTGAAGCTTTTTAATTTTTCGTTTATTTTCCTTCTTTTTGTCAGTTTTTTTCCATTGTACTTTTTAGTTTTATTATTACTAGATAATAACCATTTCCTATCTCTACTTCTGTTTTGCTTTTTACATTTTTTACTATTTTCTTACTCTTCTTACTCACCAAGAAGTAGTTAGATAATTGATTTCTCATTATTGCTTTTGAATACTTTCGTGTATTAATGTGTTTCTTTATGTTTAAATATTGTATTTGCTATAATAAGATTATTATCAAAACATTTTTCTTTATTGTTTAATGTCTTTTCTTCGTTTTTTCTTCATGTTCTTCTATTCCTCTATTCTTAGGCCCAATTTGAACATTTAGATCACCCATTATTATTACATATTCTTCTCCGTTATCTATTTGTTGTTGTATCTCATCATAGAATTTGTTTTTTTCTTCTCTTTTGCACTCTGATTTTCCCCATAAACTATAATTGTTGTCCATTTATTTCCATGTACCAATTGTGTTTTGACAGTTAGCAGTCGCTCATTTACATACTCTTCTTGTATTACATTTCTTAGTCTATTTGGGGTAATTATTAATCCAACTCCTTTCTTTGTTCTCCCCTTCATGCTTACTGCAGACAAGAATATCCAGTATCCTGTATGTCTTTTCTTTAAGCCTTTTCTTTCTTTGTTGTTTTTGTGATTCTAAATATTCTACTAGATCTTGCTCTTTTTCCGTACTGCCTTGTACATTCATTTTAATCTCTTTTTGTTTATTTTTATTTTTTCGATTTCATGTTTTTCTTTATATTTTTATTACTTTGTTACGTATATTTATTTCATTTTTAACATTGTTTTGGTTTCTATTGCATTGCCTTTTTCCTTTGAGGTTGTCATCATTTGATTTGTTCTTATTGTTATTTTTCCTTATTTTCGATTATTGACGTAATAATTACTCCTCCTCGGCCTCTCCATATTATTTTCTCTACATTTTCATGGTCGTTTATTGGCAATATTTGACTTATCGCTCTACTTTTTTTCCAATTTCTTTCTTCCTCATGTTTTCGCTGTTATTCTGACGCGTTATTGTTTGATTTTCTTATTGTTCATCAATTTGGTTTTGTACTTGTTCTATTGTATATCTTTCATCATTTATTATAAGCATACTTTTGTTTAAGATTGCTTTATGTCCTTTTGCTCTAGCTTCTTTTATGTACGGTATTATTAGTTTTTTTACTGTAGTCTTTTGATACCCAAATATTTCTTCCTCCTAGCTTTTTTTGCCGCTTTTAATACTTCAGTTTTGTTACTCCATAATCCAAATTCTATTAGAATTGGTTTTTGTGGCTTTATTTTGCAATTTAGTTTCTTGTTTCTTACTTCTCTGGTTTTATTTTCTATATTTATTTTGATGTCTATTTTATTTATATTTTTCTAATATTATTTATAATGTTTATTTCCAATTCATTATATTTCCTTAATTTCTCGCACAATAATCTCAGTTTTACGTTTTTATTCTTCCAAAACGCCAGAGTGGTGGAGACGCGAGCTGCGATGCGGACGGACCCGGGTTCAGTTCCCGGTGCTCTCTGATGCCTGGCGGGTGGCCTACTCAGTCACTAAAAATAAATGAGTACTTGCGTTCACTCGAACAAGGGGTAATAATGGCGGCCGTCTTAGGCGCGCTGTTTGCCACATCGCCCCGCATTAGGGATGGTGCGCGACGACCGAGCAGAAAAAGCGAACATATGAGCCTTAACGCGGGGCTTTTGAGCAGTACTATTATTATTATTATTATTTTTCCAAAATCTTCATTCTTTTCCAATTCTGTGTTTATTTTTCCTTTTTATGTTATCATATTCTAGTTTTATTTTTTGTATTTTACCTTGGAATATATCAATTTTCAAGTTTATTTTTAATATCCTTAATGGAAAATAACAAATTATTTTTTTTTCTTTCAAAATGGACATGTTGCTCTGATTCCTGCTGGTGAGCGTAATAATGCGAGGAATATTATTATATGTAACTGAATGGTTTAGATTTGTTTTAACGTGATGACCTCATATTTTTGTTGAATCCACTGGTTTATTGAGCTTGTATTTTATAAGGTTATTTCAAGAAATGCAGTTGTCAGTTGTGACTTGACGTCAACAAATGTTTTCTTCCAGAATCATATTAAATCTCTTAATTATTCTAATCAACTGCAAGCCGTGTATTTTATTAGATTTGTTCTGTTTACTTACCAAACAGAACTTTTATGATCATTTAAAGTATATTGTACTTCATGTAAAATTCTATCAAATGTATTTTAAAATTAATGTTTTGTTATTCCTACTGAAAAATCGGCCAATTTTGGTTGCCTATAATACATGCGCTCTAGTTTAAAATTAGCTTATTAGTTTTCGTCTAAGTTTATAAATATTTCTTGGTGGTGCTGCACTTCTCAATTTTCTCTTCCAGTAAAAAGAGCTTATAAAGAAAAACGACGATAATATTACTCATTAACCTACTTTTCCTCGAAACCAGCAACCTGCATTTTAAAGATCGGCCTTTCAGCCTAATAGAGCCGCGAGCCCTTAAGATCATTTTGGTTATGGGCTTTTGCCCTGGAGGATTTCACAGATTGACGTTAATTGGAAATGATACTGCAAGAACTGGGGCAAAGGAATCGATAGGGTTGTTGAACCAGGTGGATATCGATCTCGTCCGCTGTTGCAGGCACGTCCAGAGAAGCAAAGCGCTGCCGAAGACCGATGCCTCATAATTTCCTGCCTGCCACGCTCTTTTCGGCCACTGTGCCGCGCGAAGTCCCGAGTACATTCCTGGCAAAGTAATCTGCGGTTGAACTCATCGGGCGCCCGAATTTGTAAAATGTTCGCGAAGTTTTTATTGGGCTGCGCGTTCGGAGCTTTCGCCCTAAGTAGCTTTCTGCAGGGAGATGATACCGAAAACAGATGCTGGGCTTATTGTTACCTAAGCGGCGAGCGCGTCGACAAGAAAGGCGAGCTCCGGATGCAAAAAGTGAATGATAAAGCTCCCGCCGCTGAGCCGACTGAATATGAAAAATTGCGGATTATGCTGGAAAGTATAAATAAGAATAACGGAACCTCTTAAGACATTTGTGAGTACGTGATGTAAATGTATTTTTATATACAATTATAGTGTATATTTGTTTTTTTCTTCTCTTTTGCACTCTGATTTTCCCCATAAACTATAATTATTGTCCATTTATTTCCATGTACCAATTGTGTTTTGACAGTTAGCAGTCGCTCATTTGCATACTCTTTTTGTATCACATTTCTTAGTCTATTTGGGGTAATTATTAATCCAACTCCTTTCTTTGTTCTCCCCTTCATGCTTACTACAGACAAGAATATTCAGTATCCTGTATGTCTTTCTTTAAGCATTTCCTTTCTTTGTTGTTTTTGTGATTCTAAATATTTTTATGTTTTGCCTATAATTTCTTTTACCAGATCTTGCTCTTTTTCCGTACTGCCTTGTACATTCATTTTAATCTCTTTTTGTTTATTTTTTTTGGTTTTCGTGTTTTTCTCTATATTTTTATTACTTTGTTTTTATTGGGCCGCGCGTTCGGAGCTTTCGCCCTAAGTAGCTTTCTGCAGGGAGATACCGAAAACAGATGCTGGGCTTATTGTTACCTAAGCGGCGAGCGCGTCGACAAGAAGGCGAGCTCCGGATGCAAAAAGTGAATGATAAAGCTCCCACCGCTGAGCGGGTGAATATGAAAAATTGCGGATTATGCTGGAAAGTATAAATAAGAATAACGGAACCTCTTAAGACATTTGTGAGTACGTGATGTAAATGTATTTTTGTATACAATTAATTTAAAAATTTAGTTTTTGTAATATTAGTTTAAAAATAAATGTAACAATTTTGACAGCTCAATATCTATCTTTTAATTTTGCATAACTTCATTTCGTAAACATCCAGAAATTATTACTTTAGTTAAAGTAGATTTAACATTTGGAAGAGAAGTGTTCAAGATTGTAAGGAGGGCATATACAAGGGTTGAGGCATAAGTCATGGAAACTATTTTTTGTTCAACTGTAAGAGATGGCATTACAAAATGTCGTATTTTTCCAGAAAGCTGTGCATTTATAGAGTGTATCTACAACAGAAGATGGCCCTGTAAGGTTTTCTAATATTAAACGCCCCAATGTAAAAATCTTAAATAGTTGTCAATCAAATGCCGTGCCTTATGGGTGATCCTGTACGTCGCCACTCTGCGTAGAGATATTTGAGCTGTGGTTCATATGTCCTGGCCCAAAATTGATTGATAGTGATGACTTTTAAAAAAAGTGATCTTCCTGCTGTCAGCGGTGCAACCCACTTCGATGCAACTTTACACAAGTGAAGATCGTTCTGAAAAATCCTGTGGATGATGCGCTTTTCGATACCACCGTCATCCGTCATCCATCAGCCGTCGATCTTTACCGGGTAATCGATTACTGCACGTAAAACATCTGTCCACACACTCACAGGTCATCCTGCCCATTGCCGGTCGCTGATTGCTTCGCGTCCTCGTTGAAACTCTGCTATTCATCTCGCGATTGTTCGATATAAAAAAGCTTCCAATAACTCTCTGTGAAATTCTCTGAAATTACTGCTACGGAGAATGGCTATTTTTATATATGAAATCTGTTCTACTCGAATCACATCCATCCTGTACGGAGGTTAATCGATAACTCATTTAACATTGCTTTCTGTGTAATTACAGAACATCACATAGCTATCTCGTGTCGTGGACACACACTATGAATACACGGCTTGCTTGAGACATATGACATTTTATGATACCGTCTCTTGCCCTTGACAAAATATAGATTCCATAATTTAAGCCTTAACCCTCGTAGATGAAAAAAAAGAGTTTTAGAATGATGCAAAAAGTATCGGAAAATTGATTAAAAAAATTTGAAAAGAAAACCTATTTTTATATCTCTTTATGAAAGAAAATAAGTAGTATAAGCAATAACAGATATTTTAAATAAACGTCACCAAATACAAACAGCACATTACTACCTCAATTAGTTTTTAAACAGTACTAAGCACAGAAAGCTTCAAGATTTAGACTAGCAACCAAGCAATCCAAAAACACGAGCTACTGGTTAAACTCCACCAATCGCTACCACAGTACAAACTTCTGGAATAATAAACCAATCTACAGACACAGTCAAATTAAAACATAATGACACGATTAATGGGGTATATCTGCACTACGCTGACTTTTCTAACTATAATCGCAACTAGAACCCACGATAATCCAAACAATTAAAATAATCGTATGGAATGTCAATGGACTTTTATATTCCAAAGCAGTATTAACAACTTTTATTACAATCCACTAACTCGGTACATTTAATTTTGGAAGTGTACTTTTACAGCGAACCACATCTCCAAACCACATTTATAGCAGTTGAAAGCTGATTAGCACATCTTACTCTATAAGCAGTTAGGTTACTTCAAAAGAACCATTGAATTTGAAAAGATATAATATTAAATAATACATGACAAAGAAAGAAAAACGCCCATGTTTTTTAGATTAAAATTTTTTCACATTAGAAATGTCCCATGTGAGCTCTTGGCGTCACACGATACATGCCTAAATGATAGTCTAGTTCGATCCCCACAGTGTAGTGTGTAACCATTGATGCTCCTCATAAAAATATTAATGGGGGTCTTGAAGTTGCTGAAATTACTGATACGTAAACCAGATCTTTAATATGTCAAAAAAAAATTCAAAAATCGGGAGACTTGGGGGACCAGAAGAGCAATTTAAAATCCTCTTAGCACATCGCCCAATTTGCCGATAAGGAAATTCCTCATGTAGACAATCACTTCATCATACCAACGAGGCGAAGCTTAACCTTGTTAAAATATGAACTTGTTGGAATCCTGTGTCTGTTCTGGAAATAGCCATAACGGCAACTTGTCTAAGTATGTTGTTTTGTCACAGTATTTTTACTGAAGGAAGATTTATTTTTGAAACTGCACAAAAGACCACTTTTTTGTTCCGCAATGTTATGGACATTTTTTGGTGCTCGATAGATATAGATCGTAACGGTTACACTTTTCCATTCACATGAAATACCGCCTCGTCGCTAAAGACCAGGCTATTAGCAAGTTCTTCATTCTCCATCTTATTGATGTTTAAAACGAATTTTGTATGTCCACATTTTAAACTTCGTCGTTTTTCTTTCCTTTTGTGTATTATTTAATATTCTATTTCTAAGGCTAAGGTAAAATATGTCTTTTTGGTTATTCTTTTGTAATCATGCATTGTCCACCAAAACCTAACAATAAAATATAATGGCTGTTTTCGCACACTAAGCTATAAATTTATTTCGAGAAGAGATTATAATGCCCAACATAAAAACTGAGGCTCTAGAATAACCACCACAAAAGGCAGAGAAATGCTGAAAGTCATAAATATCCTAAACTTATAATCTCTGCCGGTAGACGTATTGGTCCACAGATTCTAATAAATAACTAGAATTACTCAATTATGTTTCCAAAAACATAAACTTAAAATATCCTATTATTAGTTTATGTCTTGACTTCACAACGTATCATTTACCAATATTAGTAACATTGGATTATACTAATTAGGAAGAAGATATTGACAAAGATTAACAAAGGGACATACTGGGATTTTTCCCGAGAAATAGTTCAAGAATCTTTCCACAGGTATATACTGCTAAAGTTGACAAATAATCTAAATTACGAAATAATGCATTTTAATCAGGCGGTTTAAAACTCTATCAAAATTTTCTTAATATATAAACGCAACAAGTTGCCCCGTCATAGTCAAGCAAAAAATTGCATAGAAGCGCTCCATACAAGACCTCCATTAAGCTTAAAAATTCAAGACATACAAAACGATTTGAGATACTTGCTGGAATTAAATGACCATTCTTTCACGAGAGTCACATGTACTTAAAAAACCCCAACAGCACAAATCATCAATTGACACCCTAACAACATTGAAACAAAAAGTGACAGAGAAAATACGCTGATCTTTGCAGAACATCTAACCAATGTGTTCAGCATTTTAGGCAAAAGAGGACGATGAAGAAAAAATCCAAAACGTACTAGAAATATCCTACCAAATAAGACCGTCAATCAGAAACTTATAATAGAAACAAGTACACTTACGCATAAATAACAGGCAAGATTCTCAAAGAACTGTCAGAAAAAGCTTATTAATTTATAATCTATCTTTTCCACACAATATTAAGACTCCGACACTTTCATGAACAATAGAAGACTGCCATTACAATCCAAATTTCAAAACCAGGTAAACTCAAAGAACATGCACCAATCTGGTTTCTGCTAGTGCTGTCTAGAGTATTCAAGAAAATGCTTTTGGACCAGCTGGCATGATTCCTATCGGACAACGATATTTTAACAGAACACCAATTTGATTTTCAAAGAAACCACGCAACAACAGAGCAAATTAACAGAGTACCAGCCAAAATCACGAAAGGGTTCAAAAAACAAAAGTACGGCGCTGCAATATTTCTGGGCGTTTAGTAGAAGGGCCTACTTTGCAAAATTAAGCAAATCCTATGTTCGGTCCTGTGCGTGGACATATTGGCTACAAATTATTTTGCGGCGAATAATATAGGTAAAAACGAGTGTTTAAATGCGAAATAAGTATAAAGTGGCGAGTGGATAAGTAAAACAAGTGTGACAAGAAACAATATACTAGTAGAAATTAAGGTAGGATTAGAATTAATAGCAGGGAAATAAACTTTGAATCGAGGAGAGAGATAAGAGAAGGCAAACTTCGAGCGAAGTGAAGTAATAAGCGCGGTCACGGACGCGTATTATCCGCGCCAAACGTAAACAACACACAGCGTTGGATTAAGGCAAATTTAAATCGCAGAGAAATAAAATAAAAATACATAAACATAGTGTTTAAAACTAGTGGAAACCAAATAAAACTCATACTACCATAAAAATAAAAGTAAAAATAAAACAAAAACGTAAAATAAAACACGGAAGGGACACAGAAATTCGCGCGTAAATACGAAATACAAAGTACAGAATGGAAGAACACAAAATGGAAAAATACTAAAAGATATAAATTCTAAACTAAAGGCAATAGAAAAAGTGGAAATGAAACTTGATAAAATACACAAGGATATAATAGAAGTAAAGAAGGAAAACAACCAACTAAAGATAGAGAACCACCAACTAAAGACTAGAATAGACCAACAAGAGAAGAAAATAGCTATGCTAGAAAAAGAATCAAGAAAGAAAAATATAATTATACACGGAGTTGAAGAAAGTTCAGAAGAAAGCGAACTCATACTAAAAGAAAAAATAAGAATAGTTCTAAGGGACATGGATCTGCCAACATCCATGGAAGACGAGGTAATGGATATTCGAAGAATTGGGAAACCACATGACAAAAATAAAGTCCGTCCAATCTTAGTTGAACTAAAAGCTGGACCAAGAAATTGGCAATCCTAAGAGCAACAAAAAACTAAAGGGAACGAGAATTTATATAGAAGAAGACTACTCCAAAGAAATGCAAGAAATACGCAGGAAATTGAAGAACTACATGAAAGAAATCAGAAACAAAGGACATCATGTTATTATGAAAATGATACATTAATAATAAATGGAGACCAATTCACACTACAACAGTTACAAATGGTAGAATTACCTGAACAGTCAGACGGAGATAACGCAAACAGACCAAAAACAACAATACAAACACTGGGAAACATGGAAGGAATACAGACAAACACAGACTTAGATAAGAAGAAAGGAAGAACTGCCAGCGAGAGATCCCCAGAAGACCAGAACCAAGCCCTAAGAAACGAAGGTACGTCAGCGGAAGAGAAACTGTTGATGATCACACAAGTCAAAAGAACAAAAAACTAATAGAGCAAAATACAAGGGATAAACTGACGACAACAAAGGCAAATAACAAGGATAACGAGTATAAGGCAAATGTAGAAAAAGTTAGGTTTAGTTTATAAAGACACATTAAAAATAAAAAGAATAAAAATAAAAGAAGAAAAAAGGAAAGCAAATACTAGCGCAACAACCCTAGACACAAGAACCAGAACCTTTATAGGCTGCTGGAACGTTAAAACTATGGCAGAAGTAACAAAAACGTACCAAATAGCAAACGAAATGGAAAAATACAAAATCAGTATATTAGGCATAGCCGAATCAAGATGGAATGGGATGGGTCAGAGAAAGTTAGCAGGCAACATTTCCATTATTTACTCAGGCTACGAAGATGAACAGGCACACAAAGAACGTGGGTAGCAATAATGTTAAATAAAGAATCAACAAAAGCACTGTTAGAATGGGAAGGGGTATCAGAAAGGATCATATGGGCAAGATTTAGAGCAAAATTTAGGAACATAATCATAATAAATGTGTATGCCCCAACAAACCAGCAAGAAGATGAAGTGAAAGATATGTTCTATAACCAAATATACACAATTATAACGAAACTAAAACTAAATATACCTGAGATATTGTAATCATGATAGGTGACATGAACGCAAAAGTAGGAAGAGACTACGAGGGAAAGGAGAATGTAATGGGAAGACATGGAATAGGTGAGGCAAACGATAATGGCACAAGATTAACAGAATTCTGCGCCCTAAACAACCTCACAATAGGAGGAACTTTATTTCAACATAAGGACATCAACAAAACAACTTGGACCTCACCAGATGGAACAACTCACAACCAAATTGACCATATCCTCATGGAAAAGAAATGGAGAAACACATTGCAAGATGTAAAAGCTATGAGAGGAGCAGACTGCGCATCAGATCACACGCTAGTGCGAGCAAAAATTAAAATCAGTATAAAAGCCAAGTATAAACTCAACCCAAAAAGAAGAAAACTTAATGTAAATAAATTAGACGCCACAGAAATAAAAGAGAAGTTTAAAGAAGCGATAGAAAGAAAAGCCAGCACTATGATGGACCCATCGATACTATCTATTGAAGAGATATGGAACGCTTATAAAAACACATTAAATGAAACAGCAATAGAAATAATAGGTTATAATGAAAGACACGATAAAACATGGATCTCAAATGAAACAAAAATGAAACTGGAAAGAAGAAAAATAACAAGAGCAAAACTCCTAATAGAGAAAAACCAAGGTCAGAGGAAAATATGGCAAGAAAACTATACCAAAGAAAACAATGAAGTAAAAAAGAGCGCAAGACAAGACAAGAGAAATTACATAAACAGCATGACTAGAGCAGCGGAAGAGGCAGCCAGGAAGCATGATTCCAAAACACTATACAAAATAACAAAAAAACTAGTGGGACCAAACAAAATGACGTCAACCAAATTAAAATGAAAAAATTAAGAAGTACTCTCCACACAAGAAGAAATTAAAAACAGATGGGTAGAACACTTCACCGAAATATACAAAGCATACGCAAAGACTAATAGAGAAATAGAAGGCATAATAGACATACATGGAACACTGGAATTGCCTACAGAAGAAATTTCTAAAACCAAAATAAGGAATGCAATACAAACACAGAAAAATAATAAAGCAACAGGGATAGACGGAGTCCAAGCAGAATTAATAAAAATACATCCAAATTACTCAACCGAACTACTTTATATACTACTAAACAAGATATGGACACAAGAACAAATACCAAAGGAATGGACAGAAGGTATAATAATAAAAATACCCAAAAAAGGAAACCGAACAATGTGAGAAAACTGGAGACCGATCACCCTGCTCAGCACAACAAGTAAAATAATGACCAGAATAATTCTAGAAAGATTAAGAAACCCTATAAATATAAAACTGAGAGACAATCAAGCAGGGTTTAGACCAAATAGAACATGTATCGATCACATCAACACCCTAAGAATTATCCTAGAACAAACAGCCGAAGTTGAAGAAGAAATCCTCATAAATTTCATCGATTTTCAAAAGGCCTTCGATACAATAGACAGAGAAGTAATGTGGAAAATATTGGAACAATACGGCATACCAGTCAAATACATTAAAATAATAAAACTATTTTACGACAACTCCACGGCATACATACAGCATGAAGGACAACTCACCCAAAAGTTGAAATACAAAGAGGAGTGAGACAAGGCTGCATCCTCTCCCTCGCCTTTTATATAATAGTAATCGATTGGGTAATGAGGAGGACTGAAGACAAAAGAACAGGGATAAACTGGAATGTATTTGGCAAGCTGGAGGACTTAGAGTTTGCGGATGACATCTGCCTAATAACAACAAATAAAAAACACATGCAACAAAAACTGATCAAACTAAACAACAATGCTAGGAAAGTAGGATTACAAATAAACTCAAACAAAACTAAACTACTAACCAAAAACAACATGGGGAATACAAGAATACAATTAGAGGGAAGAGAGATAGAGGAAATAGACGAATTCTGCTACCTAGGAAGCATAATAAGCATCAAAGGAGGCACAGAGAGGGATATAGAAAGACGAATAGGACAAGCACAGAAAGCCTTCAATTCACTATTTAAAATTTTGACGTCAAAAAATATCAGCAGAAAAACAAAACTCCGACTCTTCCACAGTAATGTAAAAAGTACACTACTATATGGAGCAGAAACCTGGAAAGAAGACAGAAAACACTATAAGAAACTGCAAACACTTATAAATAAATGCCTCAGAATTATTTGCGGAATCTTCTAGCCCGAAGTAATCAGTAATGGAGACCTTTGGGAAATGACAAAAGAGGAAAGAATATAGATAACCATAAAAAAGCGCAAGTGGAGATGGATTGGTCACACCCTTAGAAAACCGATAGGAAATATAACCAGGCAAGCCTTGGAGTACAATAGGACAGGGAAAAGAAGGAGAGGCAGACCAACTAATACTTGGAAAAAAACAATTACAGAAGAACTAAAACAAGTAGACCTAAATTGGAACCAAGCAAAAAGAATAGCAAAAGATAGGAACTAATGGAAAGAATTGTGACAACGGAACGGACCCCAGAAAGTGCGTGAGACTGGCTATCTCACCACAAGAAGTCTAAAGCTAAAGCAAATGAAGCGCCCCAACAAGGGCGCCCTTTGCTCCAACAAAGGAGCTATATGATATATGATGATGATGTACGAATTACTTCATGGCAACGAGCTAACAACTCCTTATACCGTTAACTCGATAGTTCCCCGTGGCAGTGTGTTAGGCCCAATCCTGTACCTGAGGTAAATAGTGGACAACAATAAGCAACATGTCCGCTGCTTTCGATAACGACTTTATCAGGATTCACCAACTGTAAATCTGTCTCGACGATTTACAGCATTAGCGTAAAAAGTAGTACATTCAAATAAATAAAGGTAAATCTGTAAATGTACCATACACTTTAAGAAGAGCTATCTACCCTTCACTATGTTCAATAATCAACATATTCGTCACGCTGATAGAAGTATCCCCATATTCCTTTAGATAAAAAACTGACTTGGAAGATACATACATAAACAAAGCGCAAAGAACTGGAGTTTGAAGCTAAAAAAATGTATTGGATGATAAAGTGCAAGCCGCAACTCACTTTAGAAAACAAACTACGCCTTTACAAAACAATACTGAAACCCTGGACCTAAAGAGTGTTCACGACAAAATTGTAACAAATTGAAAATTTATTTATTGAGTTCTTCGACTGTCACCTCAGTCATGCACAACAGTTAAAAGCGCTCATTCAGTACTTGTCAAAGGTCATTTACTTTTTGCAATTGGATTAAGAATAGTGAACAATGTCATCGAAATACTTAAATATGCAACAAAAAATTACAAGTTTTAAAAAATAGTGAAGTGTCGCGCACACATCTTTAGAGGACTGAAACTCAATAGAAAAATGCTGCGTGATGTCATCCTACGGTTTAAAAAATGTTAACAGTCGAAAGAGAGACAGAAAGTGGTCGGAAAAAAGGAATTGTGGACGAACAGCGAGAAAAGAAGGCGATAAGGCGTTTAAAGCAAACCCCAACATGTCACTATGGAAAATAGCTTCCTGTTTTTAAGTATCAATGAGATTAATACGGAAAATTAAAAAGAACAACCATTTGAAGGTATATGAATTACAAAAAGCATCAGACAGAACAGAAGACAAGAAACTGATAACAAGAAACGGGCAAACAATTTTTAAGAAACTTTAAAGACTAAGTGGTTATGAATAATGAGACTTACCTCCTGACTAATTTTAAACAACTTTTTGGTCGAGAATTTTATGTCGCTAACTCTAGACGCAAAGTTTCCAAAATAACCAAAGAAAGTTTCAGTGTGGCAGGCGATATGTAGATGATATTGTGATAGTTGGAACAATAAACCAGAATATCTATGTAAAAGAATGTTTGCAAGTAGGTTTATTGCCCCTCTATCGGAAACACAATGTGAATACAATATTTTGGCCAGACCTCGCCACAGTTTACTATGGTAAAAGAGTAAAACAATGGTAGAGGGTGAACAACATTAATATTGTTACCCGTGAATGCAATCCACTTAACTTTCCCTAGTTTAGACCAATAGAGCACTACTGGGGACTTTTTAAACGTAATTTACAGGAAATCCAAAAATGTGTGACGGAGGAACAAGAATTTAGACAAAACTGGGAAATAGCCTTAAATAAGCTCATGTCTGAGACTGTAAATACGTTAATGAGAGGTATTGAAAGTAATATTCTACATTTTTCTCTAATAAGCAATAAAATCACACTTTATTTTACCAGTTTTTGTTTTTAGTCACACATGAATGCACTGCAACGGATAGTTTGTAAAATCATGTTGTCTAAGATCTGTAGCAGTCAACAATATTTGTTAGAATTTTATTGCGATTACAGCGAAACCGGCCAACATCTAAATTCTAAGGAAATTCCAGTGATTCATACAGTGTAAACCAAGAAATACAAAAATTTAATGTGCCGTACTATGACTGTATCAGTGATCACTCTAACATATTTAGAAATGCTCCGCTTCCATGCTTGTCAACTAATTATGAATATTAAACCAACTGCTAAATGTTTGTAATGTATTAAAATAAAATATATATTTATATAAGAATAGTGCAGGAACAAAACGTTTTATGCATTGACATACAAAAGTGGGTTATAATAAATAGATATAAGAGCAAACAAATAGAAGTTTGTTTTATCAGTTTATATATTAGCAGGCATGTTATAAAATAAATAAATAAAGGTACTTTAAGAAACGCTCTGTAAAAATTACTAAGGGTGAAGTTGTTACGCTAGAAGATCTTAATGCATGTATACAACACAAACCTTTAAGTTACAATCATGTCATGGTGAATTCGAAAACCAAAAGCAAATTAATAGTAATTCGCTGATAATATCAGTTTCGGTGGTTATTTCGTGTAAATTTATACGTTAATATTGTGTATTATTTTGAAATAAAACAAATTTTTATTGAGTTGGTAATACACTTTTCTGTATCAGCCGAGATTACTTTGTCATATCTTGTCAGATTTAAAACGATTCAATAAATAAAAAAAAAGTAGTTTGTGGAAGCATTTGATTTTTTATTTTAAACGAGGTCTGGCAGCGGCCCCCCCGGAGAGCTTGTCCAACTCCGACATGCTTGAGCCCCTTCGCATAGTAGTTTTTAAAAATAAATAAAAACACGATTAAAAAGCTCTGTTTGACATAATTGACGTACGCCGTTGCCATGACAACGCATTTACGTATACCCAGTTAGAGTTGAACTTTGACCTTTGACCTTTGATCTGTGTGACAGCACTCATAATTTTTTTTATTATGTATAAGTGCTTTATTACCCGCTCTCAAACGAAAATTTTCCATCGCTTGCGGTTCCGGAAATATAATACCTCGGTCGCGCCTGCCGCCGGACCGAAATTTGTCCTTCGGACGTGCTCGGGTCGGCACGGAAAGGCACGAACGATTTGACCTTTGACCTGTGTGACAGCAGCAGCAGCAGCAGCAGCACTCATAATTTTTTTTATATATATAATTATGGGTTTAATTCATAAAAGTAAATTCAGTACGAACAGTTTTAGAATTACTATGTAAAAAATACACAACACTGCCGAAAAAAGGGTAAAATTGTTTTATTTTAAGTTAGTGTAAAAAATTTAAACCCAGCCAACCTCGATCCAAGATTAGGTCCAGGCTCTGCCTGTCACAAACCGGGATAAAGTGGAAGAGTAACACCTCTTAAAAATAACCGAGATTCAGCTGGTTCGGCTGATAGCAACCTGTAAGGGCTCCTGCCAGGGTACGGTCCAGTTGTCCCTAGATAACAGGGCCTCTATTGTTAGTCTAACCACCCACACAAAATACATAGATTCAGAGTACTCAAACGATCCTCGGAACAGAATGCAATAAGAGAAAACGACTGGCAAGAAGTAGGATAAATTTCGGAACATGGTATATCACATCTCTAACAGATAAAGAAGTTAAAATTGTAGAGGAAATGGAGAAATATAAGGTACATTTAATGGGGATATCAGAAATCAAGAAAATATGAAACGGAATAGAACATTTAGATAAGATAAGATTCTCAGAAACACCGGCGGGTATCAGAACAACGAAAGGAGTAGGAATAATCCTAAATAAAACCTTGAAAAGAGTAATTGAATGGGAGCCCATAAATTTTAGAATTGTGACACTAGAATTACAGTTGAAAGAGAAAGTAGTGCTGACACAAATATACGCAACCACAGAGAATGCAAACGAGCAAGATAAAGATATGTTCTAGGAAAAAGTACAGCATGCAATAGAGAAATTCCAAAATAACAACAGCCATATAATAATACTGGAAGACTGAAATGCTCAAATAGGACAAAACAAAGAACAAGGACATGAAACCATGGGATCACATAGAATACAGGGAGAGATAAATGATAATGGGGAAAGGATACTAACTATTGGTATAGTAAATCAGATGCTCATAGGAAACACCTAGTTTCCACATAGAAAAACCCACAACGAAGCGGAGGCACTAGGATAGAAAAGTATGATAGACTACATAATATATTCCAAAAGCCTAAGCTATGCAATACAAGATCTAAAAGTAATTAAAGGAGCGGAACTCAGCACCAAACATAAACTGCTAATAGCTGATACAAATATTCAATAGCCAAAGAAATAATAGAGTAAAAACCACACCAGGATAAAATTAGAAACACTAAGTAACCCAGAAGTAAGACACAAATACGAAGATACACTCATAAGAAAATTAGAAAGATTAGAACAAGAAGATACACAAGAACAAAATCTATGGATTTAAGGAAACGTCATTAGAAGTAGCAGAAGATATGCGGTATAAAAATACTGAGGCACAATCCAAATATGAAAAAACTAAATGGTGAAACGAAACACTAAAGAAAGAAAAGCCAAAAAAAAGAGAAAGCCTGGGAAAATAAAACATTAGAAAATAGAATAAAGTACGCCAGAAAACGCAACGAAACGAAAGAAGAACACGTGGAAAGAATTTGGTAGAAAGACACAAAAAAATTATAAGGACAACCAAAAGAAATTTTGGAACACAATAAGAGGACTTAAAAATACTCCATCTCAGTAAGTCAGATTATCAACAATAACAGAAAACGAATAGAAACAACAATGCAAGGAATACTATAAGCTTGGAGGGAACACTACGCAAACATATTTGGAAAAGGAGACTAAGAAAACATAAGAGAAAACAAGAAAACATATGGAAAGAACAAAGATAAGAACCAATAGCAGAAGAGAAAGTAAAAGACGCACTAACAAAAGCAAAAAATGGTAAGTAACCGGAAGAGGACAACATAAACCCGAAATTCTTAAGAAAGGAGGACCAACCGTTAACATTTGGCTAACAAAAATTTTCAACTAAGCATGGAATACACAAAAAATACCAGAAGATTGGGAAAATAACATTATAGTACCTATATACAAAGAAAGGCATTCCACCGAGTGCGACAATTATAGAGCGATATGCCTTTCCTCAACAATACTAAAAATTTACACTAGAATAATAGAAAAACGGCTAAGATCTGAAGGCAATTTTTGACCAGGTAACCAGAGAATATATTTGGAAAGCGCTCCAAGAATTGCAAGAAACAAATAAACTAATAAAAGCAATAAAGAGGTTGTACAATAAAGTAAAATGAAAGGCAAGATTAAATGGACAACTATCAAAAGAATTCCATATAGGCAAGAGAGTAAAACAAGGCGATATCCTGAGCTCACTACTATTATAATCTACATGAACCAGGTAAGCTTCAAATGGCAAAACAAAACAAGAATGGAAAATCTAGGATACTAAAATCTGAATCCAATTACAACTTCTTATTCTTCTTCTCTAATCTTTGATGCCCTTTCGAGCGTCGGATGGCCAATTACAACAAGAAATTTATTATATGTAGATGATATTCTTGTAATACAAAAAGACTAAGACAACTACAAGGGAATATAGAAATATAGACAACCTTCAGCAGAAAGAAATGATCCTGAACACGGATAAAAGCAAAATCATGCACATAACAAAAAAGCAAAACAAAGCAACATAAGAAATAGTAATCAATGGAAAAATAATAGAAAAGGCAGATACTTATGAATACCTAGGCACACAAATTAACAAAGACGGTCACATCAATAAAAAAATAAGAAATAGAACCAGCAAAGCCAATAGAATATACTACCAAATCAACAATATACTAATATAGAAAAAAGAAAGAAATACAAAAACGAAAATGCAATATATGCAATATATGTATGTATATATATATATATATATATATATATATATATATATATATATATACGGCGCAGAATCATAGACAATAACAGACAAATATTATTCAAAAATAACTTCAGCAAAAATGAAGTATCTACGCCGGGTAGTAGGAAACACAGGACGTGACGTGTGAAATAAAATCATTAAGAAAAGCATAATACAAACAATAGAAAAAAAAACAACTCCAATGATACGGCCACCTAAGACGAATAAACAACGATAGACACCCAAAGATGATCATGGAGATAAGGATAGACGGGGAAGACCTAGAGGAGGACCCTGCAAAACTTGGCAGGACAACATAGAAGAAGCAGCCAGAAAAAGAGAGAAAATAACAGGGCAAATAAAAACTCTAGCTAGTAATAGATAAGAATACAGAAAAATGGCTCAATTCCCCAACACCGTGAAGTAAATGGGAGAAGATAAAGTAAGTAAGCAAGTAAAAAATTTAGCACAAGCGTATTTGGTTCATAACCTAAGTGGTAATAGATGAGTAAAGAAGTTTTAACCCAAATCTCTTATATTTTCTTTCACATGCATAATTTTTTTAGATGTTATCTTTTATAATGTAATCCATTTACTATTTATGTAATTTGTTTTACATATTATAATAAATAAGTACTACATCTGTAGGCCATCTTCTGTTTCATCGTCTTGGTACTGGTGGGGAAGCGTTTGAAGTACTAGCTTCTTCATTTGTATGTCTAGGTAGACTGTTTAAGTAGGTACTGGTTAGGTTGGATTACCTCTCTTACAAGGGGTATGCCTGAGTCATCATGTAAGGTTTTGTTCCTGACATACCAAGGGGTATCGAATATAATCCTTGGTATTTTGGATTGTAGCCTTTGGATAATTTTGGTATTTAAAGGTTTAGTACAACCCCAAAGTTGAATTTCGTATGTCTAAATAAGTCGGATTAAACATTTGTACAGGAGAATTTTGTTGCCAGTTGTTAATTTTGACTTCCGGCCGATTAACCAATTTATCTGTCGTAACTTGAGATTGATTTGTGTTCTTGTTCATGATATGTGCTTTCCATCTTAGTCTGCGATCTACTGTTAACCCTAGATATTTTATCTCATTTTTTACAGAAAGGCGGATACCGCTTCAGGATAATCGATATGTCTACTTGTAAATGTGACGTGTTGGTTTACTATTACTCGCCACCTGCCGAGCCAGCCTTCGAGGTTAAGGTGGGGCTGAAGTTTAGTTGACGCCACTTTTGGGTTTTCGTTTCTAGCGATAGAACCTATCCCAGTGCTGATGCAGATACAGATCACAACCTGATAATAATAAAACATAAGCTGACTTACAAGAAGTTGATATCCCTAACAGATGGCATATAAATAGACTTAAGAGTGTAGAAAACTAGTTAGAATACTTAGAGAAAGTTAATATAGAAATAAACAAAGCAGATAATGTGATAGAAGATATGTAAATAAAATGGGACAACATCAAAAAAGGAATTATTAAAATAGCCGATGACACACTTCAGCAAAAAATCCACCAGCTCGTAAACCCTAGATCTCAAAACAAGTTATCGACTTAATAGAAGAAAGAAAAAAGTATAAGGGCGCTAAAACAGTGGAAGCTAAAACAAAACATCGACAAATTAGAAAAAGCATCAACAGAGAAGACAGACTAGCTAAAGAACAATATATAAAAGAAAAATGTGGGTAAGTTAAAAAATACCTCAGAACAAGCATTTAAACAAGCCAAAAATTTTTCCCAGGGACCAAAACCAAAACAAAGGGAATAAGAAGTAGTAAGGGTAATATGCTGTTAGATGAAAGAGAAGTAGCCGACAGATGGAAAAAATACGTAAAACAACTATATAGCGAAGAAAACAACAACATGCAATGAATGGAGTATGAAGCAGTAGATGAACAAACAAGAATAAATTCCAAGAGAAGATTTTGATAAAGCACTAGAAGAACTAAAGTCAAACAAGAGCCCTGGGCTGGATAACATTTACGCCAAATTTTTAAAATCCATAAAGGAGTCCACAAAATACAGGTTATATAAACGTCATAGATTTATGAGACAGAAATACTCCCTATGAATTTAACAACCACACAATAATACCAATACAAAAAAAAATCAGCAGAAACGGAATGTGCAGAAATGTGAAGGAGACAACGATGAACTAACAAAGATATGAGGAAAGCTAACAACTTAAGTGTCTAAGAGAAGAACTAAAAGCTAAGATTATAATGGATAATAGATGCTACTACGGTATAAAAGGTATAATAAGATCAAAGTGAACTGTAAAATTAAAGTGTGCGTACCAATGTTAAAACCTATATGTTGTAAAAATTAAAAGTGAAAGAAGAAACTAGATCTATGGGAACAGATGATCCTCAGGGAGATATACGGTCCGGTAAATGCAAATGAGGTATGGTAAGCATATCCACATATATTAAAAGTAAAAGAGTCAGTTGGTTGGAGCATGTCGAACGGCGCAATGTACAAGAGAAATTAAAAAAATTTTTAGTAAAGAAAGAAACAGACCAAGACTGAGATAGAAGAAGCAGAAAAAGACCTAAAAGCTCTAGGAATAACAAGATAGAAAAAGAGAGCGTCAAATAGAAAAGAATAAAGAAAAACCATTGCGGACATTAAGCAGCGAGAAGAAGAGTAAAATAATCGTCCATATATGCAAAGTAAAGTGTGATAGGCATTGATGAGTCGGATGACAATTGCACTTCTGCTAAAACAGAAAGCAATTAGAAAGCTCTTAAGAGAGGTCAAGGCCCTGTATGATCCGTAGAACCAAGGAGTAGCAGCAGTAATAATGCCTTATATGTTATAAATAATCGAGAGCGGAGTCCCAAATATTTTGTAGCTTATAAGAAACGCAATTCTGCTCAAAAGTAAAATTTTTTATTTACACAAGCGTTCACCAAGACAAACATTTGACATATTCGACTTTGGATGTTACAATATAGAAACGCGCTATCATTACAATTATCTATGAGTACATAATTATTATATATTTCACACATATCACTAAAAAAAGTAGGATTTAAATTATGTGTCATAATTTTAATTCAAAGTTAGCAGTGTTCTGCTAAAATTCGTTCCAACCATTGAGAATGTTTTACCGAGACCATGGTCAAATTATGTGGCGTTTTTGGAAAAAGAAATGCAACAAATGAAGCAACTGCGAAAAGATTAATTACAAAATTTGAGCAAATAAGTTCGGTTGCAGACAACAGAAAAACAGGCCGGCGTCGCGTCCGCCGCTCAGCTGCAAAAAATGTTACAAACGATAGCGCGGCGGGGCATACAGGAATCTCAGTGATTGAGTAAATTTGTTTCGTGACATATACGCTGGATATATAAAATTTCCATGTAAAAATCCCCGGATCATTCAAGAACGGCCTATGCATACCCAAAGAGTAACAATTTGGTATGGATTTTATGCTGATGGAACGATTGGGTAGTTAGTTTTTTAAAAACGAGGCTGGAAATGCAGTAACTATCAATGGTAAACGTTATGGTGAGATAACAGTGAATTTTTTGTGGCATTATTTGTACGGCATACATATATTTCGATGACTGATTGATTGTTATTGGGGTTAATCGTAGGTTACGATCTCGCCTAAGCACTTCGATTATGCGGCTTTTGTATGCCTCTTTTCCTAAATTAAAGACGATCTGTAACTTCAAATAATTTTATGATATTTTTTATGAGGTTTTCATGATTGGGTAAATTGCCACGGAGATTTACCCTAAAGAGTTCCTGCCTTTTGCGGTATAGTGATGGGTAGTCAAAAATTATATGTGAGGATGTTTCTTTCTCTTCTTAATATAAACTGCAGAATGTATCACCTCTGTTTACTCTTACTCAATAGCAGGTGTCAGTGTCCTGTGATAAGTCCTACTAACCGTCTTATCTGAGTACGTTCTAAATTGAGTACGTCATCTCTTAGCCTACTGGAAGGTTTCTCAATTAGTTCCTTCCCAAGCCTTTGCCCTTGTGTGGCATCCCAGCAAGATGAGTGTTGTCCTTGCATTCACTCTTTTATCGTCGATCGTATGCTACATTTGGGTATGCCTAGAACAGGTTCCGGTCCTGTAAAAGGACTGTTAGCATCGCTTTTTACGAGTGCGTCTGCCCTTTCGTTCTCTTCCACTCCAGAGTGGCGTGGTACCCAGATGAGGTTGATTTTGTTATTCTCAGATAAAGTGACCAGATGGGCTAGGCAGTCTCTTACGAGTTTGAAGTTGATATGAGGTGACTCCATCGGTTTAAGGGCAGCTCGGCTGTCAAGATACTAATGCGTTGTTGAGTGTATCTGCGTCTAGTATTCTCTATTATGCATTACATTATCGCAAATATTTCAGCTGGAAACACTGTGGCGTACCTGTCTAAGGGTAAGTTAAGGTTTACCTTTGATTTTATGCCGTGTATACCCGCCCCTGCTCCTCGGGCAGTGCGGGATCCGTTTGTATACCAGACCAGCTCACTTCTGAGTTGTGGTGGGTTGCCTTTTGCCCAGTCATGGTTGTAACTCACATTAAAAAGTTTTTCAAATGAGTAAACCGGTAGGGTGTGGTCAGTACCCATGCTTAGGATGGTATTACCTTAGACCACTTCCTGTATCCGTTTATGCCCACATCTTTTATTGTGCCTAGGCCAGGTACCGGTGGATTTCATTCTATGTGCTGCAATCCAAGCTTCTTCCTTTAGATAAACATCCAAGGGGATGAGATTTAGGAGTGCTTCTATAGATGCTGTAGAAATACTGCTCATGACTCCACAGATTCACAGTCTTTGTATTCTAGTTAGCTTAATAATTGCCATTTTTTGTTCAAGTTTTGGCCACCACACTAATGTGGCAAATAATAACATAGGTTTTACAATTGTGCTGAGCAGCCACATTACCATTTTTGGTTTTAGCCCCCATGTTCTCTCAAACATACGCCTGCCCGAAACAAGTGCTAGTTTGGCTTTGCTGGTTACTTTTCCCAGGTGAGCATTTCAATTTAGTTTTGCATCTAAGCTGAACCACCAGTATACCTTCACCGAAAATTATAAGGTCATAAAATTGTCTTAATTCTCGTTTCCTGCTGAAATGTATTAATGAGGTTTTTCAAAGGTTCAACCTGAGGTCTTCCCTTTCATACCATCGTTGTGTTATATCTAATGCTCTTTGCATTAGCTCTGCAATGGTATTGTATAACCTTGGGTATAGAATCCTTTATCATTGAGTAATACTAGTAGCTCTTTTACCACTAGGTCCCACATAAGAGGGGAAAGAACTCTTCCTTACAAACAGCCTCTTGTGGTATGAATCTTGAAAGATTCCTCATCCAAGTTTGCTTGCACCTGAAGGCCTTTCAACGTGAAGTTTATCCAACTACTTAATATGTGGTCAGCTTCATGTGTTAGGGATGCATTGGTTATTGAGTTAAAGGAGGTATTATCAAAGCTCCTTCTATGTCCAAGAGTGCTGCTAAGGCTATTTCTTTGTTATTGAGCGTCACTTCTACCCTGCTAACTAGATCGTGTAACGCAGAGTCACATGATTTACCCCGTTGGTAAACATGTTGATTTTGATGTTTTTCCATAGTTTTCAATAGATATTAGGCTAATCGGTGTAAAGGCCTTAGGTTGGTTGTATGTTTACCGCCCTGGTTTGGAAATAAAGATTACATTGGTAAGACTCCATACCAGTGCCAATTAGTTAGCCGCTAAGCTTAGCCGAAAGATTTTGATTAAAAGTGGAGTTAAGATTTCTATCCCCTGCTGCAAGAGTGCTGGAAATATTTTATCAAGTCTGAAAAATTTATAAGGTTGGAAGGTTTTGATAGCCCAAACTATCTTATTGTAGGTTATTACTGGCAATTTTTTAATCATCCCTTGTAGGTCTCCTTGGAGAGTTGTCAGGCACCGACTCAGTAGGCTCGGTCTGAGTTACTATTACTGAGGCCGGAAAATGCGTTTTAAAACGCATTTCCAGTGTTTCCCTTTCACTATTAGGATACTAATCTGTTGGTTTTATCATATTCCCAATAGGTGTAACGGAATCTTTTGACAATACTTTATGGAGGCGAACTGCTTGGGTTGTGTTTTTAATATACCTGCAGAACTTCCTCCATGAGTCCGTTTTAGCTTTCTTTAGAGTTTTGTTGTATTCGGTTAGAGCCTAGGCATGTTGGTCCCACTCTCTCGCACGTTTTGCTCTACTGAAAAGCTTTCTTGTTGTTTTCCTCAAATTAACGGGTGTTCGTTCCACCATACTATTTTTCTGTTGCACTGCCTCTCAGTTATAGGGCAGCTATTTTCGTAAGAGGTCAGAATGGCCTTATTTACTTGGTCAATTATTAGTTACATGTCAGCTGGAGTTTGCAGATGGGTTTTAAGAAGGGATAGCCTATATGGAAGCTTTTCCTTGTACTTTGCCCAATTAGTTTTTCTGCAATTACGATAGGTTACTATTTTCGTGTAGTCTGCTAGCAAGTATTCAATGTGCCTGTGATCGGACATTGATGGTTCGTTAGATATATGCCGATGCTTAATCTTTCCCTGTAAATTTATCGTAGACAGGGTTATATCAATGACTTCTTTGCGGTGTCGAGTTACAAAAAATATTGGGATTACTTATCACACGTAAAATAATACAATTGTTGGAGCAAAATAAATGGGCAACTTAATCTCCCAAACTAGTAAAATAAACTGGCCACCATGATCTTGGGACGTCGTACTGTAAGAATTTTTCGTTTAGGAATTTATGAAGACCAAATTTTATGTTATGAAAATAATAACGATTCCTTAATCTAATGCAAATATTCGAAGAGTTATCAGCGAAACTGATGCACAAATATGCCACAGAGGAACTGAGAATCAAGAGAGTCAAATGAGGCGTGGAAAACATTTGTTAAATATCCTGTTCTATATTTAATATCAATGCTTTTTCCCTTGAAAATAATGTTGTAACTTTGTCAATTAATAAATAAATAAAATGTGGTTTACTAAAATTAAATCTTGTGTTTTTTAGCATTTTCTTTAAAAATCGAAATAAACCCCATCAATTTGATGACCCTATTAGCTTACATTGATGGTATTCTATCTGTTCCAATAATTTTATTTGCAGATACATATCAAATAAACCTTAAGATAGAGTTTGTTTAAATTTAGACTTTTAGGTTCCACTTTTGATCACACAAATTAGAATATTAAAAAGATATAAAAGGTAATGTCTAATAAAAATTAGATTTTTTGTTTTTAAATTTTAAAAGCAAAGTAAACGAAATATTAAGGGAGCCTTCGGCTGATTAAATTTTGATTAGTAGCAGCTTCAATTATGCAGCGGCCGCGCTAATTCAATTGTTCCCAAGAATGTCAATAAATAATCCAGGCCGGCGGGAGCAAATTGCCCATTGGACGTTTAGCATGATCCGGGAATATTTATGGTCAGCGATTGCCGTGCTTTAGCTGCACTCTTAACGTCATTATCGGCGCAGATTTGACCCGATTTTCAGTTTGTGGCGTAAATCAAACTGATTGTTGCGATTGCATGGAAATTTGATTGGGGCCCTGCTATTCATCACTGCAGATCAAAATTCCAGGAAATTAAGTTATTCGGCGAAGCGCAGCCGTAACGGAAACAAAGCATTAAGGCGTCTTGGAAAGACCGAGGTTGAGGTAATGCAATAGCGCTTGCTCTAGTTTAAACTGGGTTAGTACGATAAATTTAATGAATACAAAGTAAATGAGGTGGAGCAGCAAAGCGTTGTCAAGGTGTTTTGCAATGAGCTTCAAGCTTTACTGCATACGTAGATTGGATATTTTGAGTTTCGATGATCAAAACTTCGCCATATTTCTCTTTTTAATGCTACTTGTTGCAGGTACTGTGGGGTTAGGATTTCAGTTTGGTTAACAACTTATTTGGACAGTTAGTACTGTCTTTGCCAATAGTACAGATCTCAACAATGTTAAGTTTGCTTGTTGCTCCTTCAAGTGCGTTCCTGTGCGTTCAAGTTGTTGAGCTCTACAATTTTTTTCCTCCGCAGTGGGTGTAAGTAAAATGGTGGGGTTAACTTTAAAAGACGCGGGAAATATTTTTGAATTTGTAATGCAGATGGCAGAACCATACAACATGCACAGGTCGAATTACTGCTATTGCAGTAAGTATTGTTTTGTATACTTAAAATGGCGACGTTTGTTGTTCAAGAACAACGTGTAATCATCTGTCTTCTCTTGCGTGGTAAAACACACATCGAAATTTATCTCCAACTGAATGAAACATGCGGTGAAGGCGTTATAGAAGTTAAAAATCTGCGTTCGTGGGTGCAAAAATTTAAAGAACGTGTAACAATGAATCGAAGCAGCTCCGAACACGAACCAGCGGGACTGAAACCGTGATTGCGTGAGTGGAGCAAGTCGTTAAGGAAGACTGTCGATTAGGTGTGCGTGATATTGCGCCTAAACTAAGTATTTTTGTATAATTTGTGGAGACTATTTTGCTTGATGACCTAAAAATAAAAAAAGTTTCTGAAAGGTAGGTCCCATAAATGCTGACCGACAAACACAAGACTGTGTGGGTGGCAATGTCTCAGGAAAAGTTAATACGTAATGCCGCAATAAATTTCTGACATGAAGGACACTCATCGTGACCGCTCATTTTTCAGTCGAGCTATTTTCCAGTAGTCAAAATACACCCCTAAAAAAGTGTTCTCAGCAGCCATGGAATCAAGGCGACAACGTAAAAAATGTGTAGTCTAGACGGAAGTTAGGTTGAGAAGCAACAATAATTTCAACTTTCCTGGGTAAGTACTTTACAAAAAAAAAATTGGAGTCCTTAGAATTTGATCGCATTTTATACTTGAAGATAGTGTAGTTAGATAGTAAAAAGCTGATTTTTTATTATAGTCTAATTCGAAAACAATAGCGTTACCCTTTCTTAAAATAAACTTTTTTTTCAGAAGAAAAGTGTAAGAGAATTTATGGAGTCACACTGTAAAATGACCACATTGGGTGTTGTAGACAGGAAACAATTTTTATAAATTAGTTCTCTTAAGGTAATCAACTCACATGTATGGTTGCATAAACCACATTTTAGGTAATTACATTGACTTGCAGACTATACAAGGTTGGGGTATTTAGATATAGTACTATTCTCTAAAAGTTTTTGTAATTTAAATTTTAACAGCAAATTAACAATCAAAATTATGGACAAGTAAAATATGCTTTTATGAGCTAATGTGATAACACTATTGACGTAAAGGAAAATTCATCCATCGATATTATCTCGATTGATTAGACTTATCCTACTTTTAGATTACTAGGCCACTTCTTTTTTTTAATCTTCTTGTCGTAGAAATTGTTACGCGCTCTTATTTTACTGCTGCTATATCAAGGTTAGTGTATTTAGTGGCAATTTTGCGTCAGCTAAAGAATTTGCCAGCATTCTTAGGGTCCTGGACCGTACACGTTGGACAATGTTAACACTTGACTTACAAGCGCAACCTTGAAATTCAGTGTCGTAAGCCCATACGAACTTAATTATGGCATTATAAAAAAGGATTTTGTTTTCAAGAGAAAAACCACCAATTTCTCTAAAAATAGATGATATAGGATCTATCAGCAGAAAAGCGAAATTTTATGCTAAAAAACAATGTATGTACTAGTATAAGATTAAAGGTAGAGTGTATCTGCATGGTTTATGGTTAGAGGCCCTTAAGCAGAATTGTAATTGTCAGGTCGCTACGTTGCAGAGAGCAATCATTAACCAAAACAACTAATTACTCATAACTGAAAAACCAAATAAAAACTCCTTCGGTTCCCGACAAACCTTAAGTAGTTAGAGCACGCGCCCTAGCAAAAAAATAGAAAATGGATTATTAGATATAAGCGAAACTAGATTGTATTATATATCAGACACTTTTTAGTGAGCAAAGCTCGCAAACTAAAGCACCATATTTCAGTGCAACCTAACGGTGCCTATAGTGCAACAACAGGTACAGAGATACGCTGTATTGTCTAATAGCAAATTAGTGCTACTTGCTCTCAAAAGTATAAAGACACAGGCAGATATTCAATTTAAGATTTTGAATCTTGCAAAGATTCGGTTGGACAGGAACGACCGCTGGAATTCGAGACGAATTTATTAGGGCTCGTAAAAAACCGGTTACGAGCTATGGCGAGAGCAAGATGGGAGCAGAGATGGCAAACAGCGAAAATGGGGCGACATGCGCGGTGGAAACGGCGTGACAGGCTGCGGAGTGCTTTAACTGGTACACCGTCCAGCTTATCACTAGAGAAGTTAATTTTCGATTCTACATAGTAAAAATCTGGAAGTTGACGAGGACCAAAACAGATGCTCGTCTGGTGAAGTCGACAACGCCATGCACGTTCTATTAATCTACAATGCAGAAGGGGACCAGAGCCAAAGCGGATAGGACAACGGGTAAAAATCGAAAGACTTTCGGAGGTGCCCCGGTGTTAAACACCTTTGGGATTCTCAAGATTACGTATGAATGTGAATTTGTAAGAATTTCTAGGAGTATGGGAAATTAGTGCTGGTGAGAGATGTGAATTATTTAACATTAAAGATTAAACAGACAGATATTGCAGGAGTAGATTAAAGTAGACAAATATATTTCATTGCGCACAAAAAAAAAAACGTTAGCAAAACTTGAAATCATCAGCAGTTTCGATTCGTTTATGTGGTTTTCCTGATTCTTGCACTAAGGCGAATGCCAGAACAGCTAAATCAGCGGCCACGATAAATGTAAGGAAATTGTAAAATTCAGTTCCAGAGAGTAAGAATAATTAATGTACTGCAGTAGTGCTGGTGTAGTGCCGTAATTCGGAACACCACTCACTTTGAAAACATGAACCTGAAATGTGCTGTACATATTTAACCAATATTAATATATAAACATAAATTAGAGCAATGATTAGGAACTTTTAAAAGGTTTACTAATGACATGTATACTAGTGATACCAATTTTACACTAACTCTAATTCTACAAAGGTATTTGCAAGAGCTGGTATTCTGAAAATTAACTACTGACGGAGTGGAGGCTCTTTACCTTCTCAACTGCAACCATTTAATAAAGAAAAACATAAAAAAGTTTAGTAATATGCCTCCAAGGCACATTTTGTTTATCAGACTAAAAACGCTTCTGAAAGAGTATCCAGTTGCATATGAAAAAGAAATTCCTATAAAAGTTGAACTAAAATAATCCGTCGACAAACATATTGCAATCAACCAACTTGATATTTCTAACTAATGCATCGACCATGCATGGTGTTTATTATTTAATTTTATCTCTTATTTGATGCAAATGATATAAAGCTGGTAAAAAACAAAGTTTTGATTGCTGTTAATCAAAATATAGATTTGTTAAATGGACACACTTCTAAATGTTATCGCAGCGTTAATTAACAAAAGCAGCTTACTAAAAATAGGCGTCTAGAATTCTAACGATTTGGCCCAACGAAGCCAAAAATTAAAAATGTTTCTAATACATCATATTATAGCCGCAATATTTATCTCTGAGACGCAGTTCATAAGCAAAAGTTATCTACGCATTTCCGGCTACTTCATCTACGATGCACCACACCCAGACTATACTGCTCATGGAGGCTCTGCCATAGTAATAAAAAAAGACTTCTTGCAAGGAACCACCGTCACTGTTTACGACTATATCAGACTCGTCAAGTTATCAGCCATATACTTCCGGCCTAAACATAAAATCACAAAAGAAGAGTACAAGCAATATTTTGATACACTTGGTAATCGATTGGTCAGCGGAGACAATTTTAATGCTAAACATCCGTGGCAAGGATCCAACTACGCCAAAAGGAAAACAACTGTACCTGGCATTGTTGCAAAACAGTTTAACACCATTATCTATGGACGAACCAACGTAACGGCCTACAGATAGAAGACGCTCGCCAGGCATCTTAGACTTCTGTATAACAAAAACACCATAAACTCACCTAAACATACAATCATATTTCGATCTTTCATTCGATCATTCCCTTTTAATTGCTACACTTGACGCTAACAACATCTATAAAGACAGATCATTTGCGCTACATAAAAGTAAAATAGACTGGACTTAACTATATACCAAGTAATATCCACTTAAAGTTTCACTAAAAAACAAGAAAGAGCTAGATCTAGGTGTTGATTTGTTAACCCATACTATTCAGGAGGCTGCTTGGTCAGTTACTCCAGAAATAGATAACAGATGATAAATAAGAAAACTATGTCAACGAGATTTCCTCAAGATAAAACTAGGTACAGCAAAGCATTAAAAGAAATAAAAATATTCTTAGAAGAGGAGAAAACGTGCTTATCCAAAACTCTTCCCAACTAAAAACATCTACTTCTTTTTGGAAAACGACGGGAAACATCAAGCACCTCAAGCAGCAAAATTCTCCAATCAAACTCGAAAATGGCAAACGGGCATTCGCCAAACATCTTGAAAAACGTTTACCCTTTTCCGAGAGCAATTACTGAAAATGAGTAAGAACATATCCATACATTCCTAACTCGCCGCTACAAATGAACTCCCACTAAAAAGGTTCAAGGCCCATAAAGTCTCACAAATAATTGACAAAGACCTCAACAGAAAAAAATACCTACGATAAGATCAAATCGCAGGAAAATTGCTCAAAGAACTTTCAGAAAACATAATTAGAGATGTAACGGCACTTTTTAACGCAGCATTAAGATTAAATTACTTTCCAGCCTCCTGATGTAGTAGAAATCATACTGATAGCAAAACCTAACAAAGATCCTGAAAGCGTAGAGTTAAACAGGCTAATCAGCCTTTTGCCAATATTGTCGAAAGTATTCGAACAACTTTTGCTTAAAAGACTCAAAACAATACTTGAACAGAAGCACCTAATGCCTGAGTATCGAACAAGTACTCCGTATAGTACGACATATAAATTCTGACATTAAAAAGGGATATTGCTCAGCATAGTTTCCTTAACGTGTAAACGCTCGAAGCTTTGACACTCAGGACTACTGGCAAAATCATAAAACTACTACCCATAAGGTGTTATATGACCAGACTATTAAAATCATACTTAGAACGAGCCAGTTTGACAGGTTACTATCGGCTAGTCGTGATAGATAGACACATACCAAGTCTGACATTAACCAAGGAGAATGCTCAGGTGTCCAACGTGTCGCAAGCTGAGAAGCACACTCAGACTACTGTGCAAAATCAAAAAACTACTACCTCATAATATATACCTTCTATTAAAATCATACTTAGAAGGAAGACAGTACTATGTTAGTATGATAATGAACAACCAAGTCTAAAACCAATAGAGTCAGGTGTCCCTCAAGGAAGCACCTTAGGGCCAATCTTGTATTTGATCTTTACTGCCGACATTCTAGTACTACAAGGTGAAACAGTAGCAACTTTCGTTAATGACACTACAGTGATTGCATCACAAAGATCCAGAAACTGCATCTAATCTTGTTCAAGGAAATATAAACAATATTGAGAAATGGATTAAAAATTAGAGAATCAGGGTTAATGAACAGAAATTTGTACATGTAACTTTCACCATGAAAGAACCTGCTTGCCTACCAATCTATACAACTTATACCTCAAGATGCAAAAGCTAAATACTTAGGTGTCACCTTAGGCAGAAGACTAATTATGGAGACCCCACGTATAAACAAAAAAGACGCAATCAAACATCAAACTAAGGCAGATAAATTAAGCAATCGAAAGAAAATCGCAACTTACAATAGAAAATAAAGTGCTCGTGTATAAAGTAATATTAAAGCCAATACGGGTTACGGATTGCAGCTTTGGAGATTTGCAGTCAATTCAAACAAAAGGTTTTAGTCTAAGATCCTACGTCAAGTTTTCAACGTCCCATTGTACGTGACCAATGCGACACTAAGAAGAGACCTACAAATACTTACGGTTAAAGAGACTGCGTCATACAATGTAAATTTATTAGTGTACCCAAATTCAACTAGCGCGTAGACATCTCGACGAATCAAATGCCACACGTAGGCTCAAGGCGTTTCAAACTCTCGAATATACCAAATAGGTTCCAGTAGCAACAATCAAAATAGACTTCATTAGTGGAAATTAAAATAAGTCTTACCTAACATGTAAATTGTAAAGGCATGATTCACTGGATGACCTGCCTACATGACATGTTTAATGTCTTTGTTATTGATAGTGTTACCTCATTTGCTTATTGTTCCTTGAACAGATTGTAAATTGTCTTGAAGTTAAAAAAAAAAAAATGTATTTTTTTTTAAATTCTGACTGATCGGCTGACTAAAAAGAGTCGACGGTTGTATCATACTAAAATGACTATAATGTGTATATCTAATAAAATACGTTCTCCTCTCGAGAGGTGGATTTTCAAGAACAGTAATGATAATAATGACTTTGAAAATAAATCACTCGATCATTTTGAAGTTTCTTTGGTAAAGGTGATAACAAATAGAATGCCACATGGATTTCGAAGGAAAAAAGACTTGAACATAATACGGTTTTGAACAAGGTGAAAGTTTTACCAGAAATACAAATTAGTATTCCATTTGAAACATCCTAGTTTGTATTTTGATGATAGTTACTTAAATTGTAGTTTCCTTCACTAATATGGAAAGCTATCCATATTTCCCAAATATTTGTAAAACTAGTTAATGGCGTTGAAGTCCTGCAAATTATTGATTATAATAAACTTTGAAACCCTTCATGTTGACTTTTATATATCAAGCCTACAAGGTCTGTCCGAAAAGTAATGCTCCCATTTTTGTTTTAAGAAATTTATTGGAGCGATTCGTACAATTAAATATTCTTCGAATACATCCCTTCTGCTTCAACACACTTGTTCAACTAGATTTCCATGCTTTATATGCGTTCTGGAAGTCCTTCACTGGGGTGTTCTTTAGTGACCTCGTCGCAGCCGCCTTAATGTTCTCCAGGGTCCCCAAATGCTGTCCTTCGAGGGATTTTGTAATCTTCGGGGACAAAACAAAGCCAGGCGGGGTCACATCAGGACTGTAGAGTGGTTGGGGGAGCGTTGAGATTGTTCTTTTGGTCATCGGTGAGCACTCTCGGGACAAGTTTGGCGCACACCTTCCGCATTTGAAAGTTTTTCGTCACAATCTCGTGCTCATTGGTTTTCGGGATGTCAAGTATTTCTGACATTAGGCAGACACTCATTCTTCGATCAGAGTTCAACAATTCGCGCACTTTGTCAACCGAACTTTCATCTCGCGACGTTGAGGGGCGACCTGATCGTTGTTCGTCGGCGACCTCCTCACGACTCTCCTTGAACATTTTATGCCACCTCTTGCACTGTGAATATGACTTGCAGTCCTCATCAAAAGCCTTGTGAAGCAACTCAAAAGTTTCCGACGGCGTCTTCTCGAATTTGAAATAAAACTTTATCGCGTATCGCTGCTCGAGAGTTTGTTCCATCCTAATTTCGACAAAGCACTCGCACAAGGGTTCACTGAAACAGACACTGTAATGCTTCAGGAGCTCGGAGCTGACTGGCGCGGATCGTGCTGTGTTCCTATGACTCTCCCCTGCCCTTCCGTGCAAGCGGTAACGCTGTGCGACGTATAGTCGCGGCAGAAAAAATAGGGCGCATTAGTTTCTGGACAGACCTTGTGTATGTTACTAAACAAATTTACACAATCACTGATATTTCTTCAATTTGATTACATAGCTACCAGAATTTTCAGGAGGCAAAAAAAGAAACTGTCACCAATTAGGAGCTTGCAAGAATTTATTAACATAAATTTGTGAAAATATTACCTTTCTGTAGATAAGCTCACCATCGATGAGCAATTGACTTTTTAGAGATCAAATATCCACCAAGCAAACTAGCTAAGTATGATGTAAAAATTAGGTGTGCCATTACCTGGTTTATTATACAATTTGCAAAGCTTAATTGAAGAGTTTTGCAAGCTTTCGTTCAAAAAGCAACAGATATGTTGGACAACTTCACCAGCTGCAAACGTGCATTCAGATTTATGTCGAGAGGTTTAACTTGTGTAGGAATGCACAGGAATGCCAAAAGCTGCATACCACTAGTGTGTTTATCTAACAGTCGATGAGATATCGAAAGCAATTTCTTGGATTCCAAAGGATAATGATGAGAATAGCCGTTGTGTTATATTATTGTCCTCAATACACCCCAACTGTATTGTCGATGAAGAAAATAAAAGTAAATCGAAAGTTAATGCCTACGAAAGAATAAGTTCCCACTATTGGTCAAATGTTACACGCAAAGCAAGTAGCTGACTTTTAGCCATTTATTCAACTTGATTGGCGTCTTCATTTATGGTTTGGAAAAATATAAAATCATAGTTAGCTTTTCTTTTTCCTTATTTCTTTTCTTCATTCTCTTCTTTTTCTCTTTTAGTACTATTTATTATAAAATTTCTTTTATAATTATCTATTGTTTATTAGAGTTAGCTGTGTCATGGTTATTTTCTTCTAAGTTTCTTCCGCCTTAACTTTTCTTTATATAATGTTCTGGAGCAACCGATATTTTACACTATCTTTAGCTTAGGCCTTTATATGATATTCAAAATAAGAAGGACACTTTAAACCCCCAATTATTAATATTATTTAACTCTGCGACTCACCCTGCCAATTTGGAATTGCAAAATGCAAACTGTAGAATGCGACCGGTGCGCTTTTTACATACACATTTCTTCTATTCCTACCAATTTTAAATTTTCAGCTTTTTCCAGAATCTTTTCTGGCGTCCTTTGTGTGGCGCCTGTGGTCTTTCAACTTTAAAAGTAACCAAATTATCTTGCTAAAGAAGCTATCTTGCACTGACGACTACTTTCACAGAGAAACAGTAGCACTTTATAGAAAGATTATATTCATTTTAATTTTCCTCTATTTAAACTAACGGAAATTTATTAGCAATCTTACACCCCACAACATTTGTTCGTCAAGCTGCACTATTAAAGTAAAATCTTAAATTTCATCCGTCTGGCCGAAGTTGTTCTTCTGCTCTTCCAAACATCCAAATCCAATCTATGGCCAATCAAATTGTGGCTGTCGAGGATTCGGTCTAACGTATTATACAGTTTCATTTTAATTTATTAGCTTCTCGTACTTTAAATTTAAAAATTTTAAATTTATATTTTAAGGCCGCGAATTTATTTGTGAATGCTTCTCTTATCCACCGCGTTTTGGAATTGAATTTAGAAACTAATAATTTGAATTCAAGTCATCCAGTTCCTTAAGTTTCACTTTAGTCTCATAAATTGTTTATGCGAGTGTGTCCAAATTTTAATTTTGTGTTCAAAAAGTGCTGGGCAGAATGTCGAGATTTATTTTTAACATGAGGCTCAATGCAAATTTCCCTAAAATCTTATAAAGTGTTCTATTTCGTCTGTTATATGCCGACTTATTCAATAACTTGTCACGAGGAAGTTAACATGTTAATCGCAAATATAAAGGTTTTTTTTTATAGTTTATTTGCAGATTAACAATCAGAACCATTTTACATAATAAACATATAATAAGATCCTATGAGCTAATGAGTTAACGATAGTGACTTGACGGGAGCCCATCCATCGATGTTATCCCGTTAGTTTCTTCTTAGATCAATGGGCCACGTTTTTTGTAGTCGTCTAGGAGGTGGATCATGTTGCAGGCAGGATGCCAGGACATTGAGATGAACTTGAAGTCGCAGGAAATGGTTGTTGCTTCTTTTAGTACGTTCTTCTACTACTGTTGGCATTTCCAGGTCAGTATGCAAGGTGTCGTTGCTAACATACCAGGGAGCATTGGCTAACATTCTCAGTGTTTTGGATTGCATGCGTTGGATTATGTTTACGTTTGACTTGCAGGAATATCCCCACAGCTCGATGCTATAGGTCCAGATTATAATATATATATAATATAATATATAATATATATATAATAATATAATTATTATTTTATAAAGTAGTATCTTATTTTCTAAAGATAGACACGAAATCCTACCAAGTGACCAGTACATTTTTTTTAAGTCGTAGACCAACTTCCTTTCGTTTCTTTAATATATGCAGTTTCCACGTGAGTCTTTTGTCTAAATGAAGGCCCAGGTAGCAGGCTTCATTTGCTTGAGGAATTGCTATATTATTTAGATGCACCGGCGGGCATTCCAAGCGATTTAGGGTAAAATTTACCTGGGTGCATTTGGCTTCGTTCATTTGGATTCTCCATTTGTTTAGCCAGGTTTGTAAGAGAGACAGATGATGTTGCAAGTTTAAGGAGGCTGTTTGAGGATTGGTATGATGAGAGAGAAGGACTGTATCGTCAGCGAAGGTGCTTATAGTTGTAGCTACTGTTGTAGGTATGTCTGCCGTGTACAATGCATATAGAAGAGGTCCAAGAACGCTGCCTTGTGGTACTCCGGAGTTGGTTGAATGAATGGCAGAATATTCTTGTCCATACTTTATCTGGAAGTGTCGATTTGATAAATAGGATTTTATAAGTAAATAATATTCACTTGTAAAGTGTAATTTGAGTTCGTATAAGAGCCCCTTATGCCATACTTTATCGAACTCCTGTTGTATATCAATAAATAAAGCTGGACAGTAAGATTTAGAGTCCAGTGCTGTGTTGATCATATTTACGACGCGATGACATTGCTGAATGGTAGAGTGATACTTTCTGTACCCAAACTGTTGGTCCGGGATACAGTTTTCCAATATATCTGTTTCATGTATTCTCCTGACTAAAAGTTTTTCTTTTTAAGTTTAGATACTTGGGGCAGTAATCTTATTGGACGGTAAGATGTAATTTCCTCAGCAGGTTTACCTGGTTTTGGTATCAGAATTATCTGTGCGAATTTAAGTGGTAACGTCCAATAATGGAGATGTAAGATAGAATTGAAAAGGTTCTTTAGAAACACCAGAGCGACTCTAGGTAATTCAGTAAGCACTTTGTCCGATATTAGTTCGTACCCTGGTGCTTTTTTATGGTTAAGATGTTGAATTTCTTCTTCCAACTCTGCTCAGGTGAATCTCTTGATAGGTAACGACAGTTGCAATGGTATGTCTAAGAAGCTGTTTACTGTATCATCAGGATCATCTGAGTAGGGCGTAAAAACATTAGCAAAGTGTCGTGCAAATAAGTCTGCCTTTTCCTGATCTGTTCTAGCCCACTCGTTATTTGTTTTTCTTAGTGGGGGATTTGTTTTTTGTGGTCGTTTGTTTTCTTTGGCGATTTTCGAAATACTATTATCTGTTCTTGATAATGTAGTTAGATAGTGGTTAAAAGTTTCCTGCCTTATCATGTGTAGTTGGTTCTTTAAGGTATTTGCTAATCTATTATAAGCTGTTTTGTCAGCTGGATGTTGTGTTCTATGCCATCTAGCTCTCACTCTTCGCTTCTGTCGAACTAATTCAAGTATGTCATTAGGAATATTTATATCTCTTTGAACGCTGTTTGTGATCGTAGGTGTGGGTTTTCATGCTACATTTTGCAGAGTAGTGATAAAGTGATCAGTAGCTTGCTCTAATTCCTGGGGAGTTTTTAAACTAATATTTGATTGTAGGGTTTCTTGAAGAATGGCTCTGTATGAGTCCCAATCTGTTTTATTGTTATAAAGTGATGGTCTTGGTGATTTTTTAATTATCGTTGTACTGATTGAGCGATAACTGGATTGCTGATAATATCCATGTAGTTAGAAGAAATTCCATTTGTGACAAAAAAGTCCAGCAAATCAGGTGTTTTATTATGGTCCGTGGGCCAGTATGTTGGCTCCCCAGTTTATAGATATCCATATTTTCTTCTCGTAGGAGGTTATATAGTGCCCTACTCCTAGTGGTAATTAGCCGAGATCCCCAGTAGGTGTGCTTACAGTTGAAGTCTCCACCGCATATGAATGTACTGCCAAGTGATTGGAAAAACAGCTTGAGGTCCTCCTTGGTAATATTATGTCTTGGTGGACAATAGACAGCAGATATAATAATTGGGTTTGGTAATTTACAAACTTGTATTGTTGTTGCTTGTAGGCATGGAACCTCATATTTTTGTAGTTCATAATGAACTATTGAGCTCTTTATGAGTAGCGCTGTTCCGCCGTGAGCGGTACCATCCGGATGTTCCATATGATAGCATATATAGTGCGGAACTCTTAAATAAGATCTGCCCGTAAAATGTGTTTCTGATATAAGAAATATATCTTTATTGTGAAGTTTTGAAAATAATTCGATTTCTTGAATTTTTGATTGGATGCCATTCGCCTTCCATAAACATATTCGTAAGGACTTAGACATTAACGACAAGTTTATTTATGACAGTAGATAACATGTTTATTATCATGTTGTTTTGTTGCATTAGCTGGGTAAACATCATTTTGAATTCTTCTATGAACTTTTGTAAGATTGTGTCTTGACTGTTGGCTTGTACAGTGTCATCTTGTACTACTTGGTTGTGTGTTAAGGGTGTTAACTTTGAGTGTTGTCTATTGTTACTGGGTGGTAAGTGTTTGGAATTGATAAACCTGTTTTGAGTCTGTGTGCCTGGTTTCAGTTTGTTTTGTAATTCTTTGTGTACTGTACAGCCTCTATAGTTGGAGGGATGATCACCGCCACATAAAGCACATTTAGCCGGCAAATTTTTTGATTTCTTGCATGTCTTAGTGTCATGCGGTTCTCCACATTTAACGCAAGCGTAGGCACGGTTACAGTAGGATTTGGTATGGTTATATTGTTGACACCTCGTACACTGGACAATTGATGTATTTTTACGTGGCGGCTCCACTTTTATAACGTGATTATTTAAGAATTTAAGATTGTAAATGTCTTTATTGTTTTCAGCAGGTTCCAAGTCTACAAAAAACATTGGTAAGGGTAATTTTGTAATTCTGTGTTTGATGTTTGTTACAGCTCTTACTTTGAAACCTCTCTCTTCCAGCGATTCTGCTATTTCGTTAGAGAGTACAGTAGGATGGAGGTTACGAATGACAACTATATAAGCTTTATTTTCTCTCATCTGATATGTGTGGTAAATTATACCTGTTTCCTTCATGAATGCTACTAACTTACGGTATGTGTCTGGAGTATTTGCACTTAGCTTAACTATATTATCAGCCATTGTTTTTGTTTTATATTGTTCTATTTCAGTAACAGCCGTTAGAGCATTTATCATTTTATTATAATCTGTAACTCAACGTATAAATATCGGAGGTGGTCTGGGTATCTTATTTTGTTGAACAACCGGTGCGATGTCAGTAATATCCTCATTAAGGCTATTAAGGGCAGAATATCTATTATTTTGTGTGACATGTACTGCTTTATTTTGTGCTGGTTGTTTTGTTATTCTTTTCCTTTTTCTGTTTTGTACACATTGCCATTCTTTATTGGGCATTGTATTCAATTCCACTTCACTAACACTATCGGGTGTATTTATTCTGTTTGATAAATTATTTGTCGGTATGTTATTTAGTTGCATTGATGTAAAAGTATGATTAGTTTGTGTATTAATTTGAGTTTATAAATTTGGTATCTGCACATTTGGCACAAATGTCAAGTTGTTATGTAAATAAGGAGTATTGATAATAGGAAATTGGAGATTTACCTGGCTATCCATCGGGGCGAAGCTATTATGTGATTGAGATGCTAGCTGCTGTGTTAATTGCGTTGACGGAATATATAAATTATTATTGCTGTTGCATGCCATTTTAGTAGCATGTGGATTGATTTCATATAACTATTTTACGAAATGTGTGTTTATAATTATTATACTTCACTCAGATTAAACCAGCGTATTGCTGACCTAAGGTCAGCGATAACTGCGTTACACACTGTCACTATTATCGCTCAGCACACGTCTTAACGGTATGAAAGTCAAACGCGGACCAAATAAGAAGTTGGCTTCTATTTTTGACCAACCTCAAGCCTCTCTCAACTATAAGCAGAAGTTTGACGTTCTTCAATATAAGTTATAAAGAATCTACTTTTGGCTCCTAAGAATGCAGTTTATCTTACTTACTCTATAAATATTTTTATATTTTTTTCCTACAGTCTAGTTCTAAAACGGTGTAAACTCGATTTTGGATTTTATTGAGGTAAATTATAAATCAATACTAACTATGATTCAATTTAGTGCTAAAAGTTTTAAACCCGAAGGGGGCTATCTCAATCGTTTATTTATTAGAATTGGTGTTTATTTTGTTGACCATTTATCTCAATATCTGTATTTATATTTATTTCTTTGTATTGAGGTAAAAACTTCATTTCTAAGTAGATATTTTTTTTTTTCCGTTGCCTTTCGTCGATTTATAGTCTCTAAACATTTTAATAAAACTTTTCTTGATTTTGGTAAAAATTCCATCAGTGTGCAGAATATTTGGAAAAAAAACTCTCGTTAATATCCATTCCTGAAAATTATTCTGGCGCTTTTGCTTTACTTGTACTGTACACTTTGAAGCAAAATGGGAAACTGCTTTGTTTCTTTTTTGGAGGATTACATCCCTGTCTTTTAAGGATAGAAGCTACATTAAATAAATGTCCTATATTGAAAGAATCTTTCAGAATCTGTAAATTACTTAAGCGTGGGATATTAAACGACAGGCATGCGATAACTTTCTGTCTATAAGCATACAATTCCTGAGCACCAATCTCTTTGTGACTGATATTATTATCTAGCTCAGATGCGCTCTATTATATGCTGTCATTTGAACGTAGTTCCAAAAATAACAATTCTGCTCTATTCAACTTTAAACCTACAAAATTAAAATGTCACATTTGCGTGGTTAAGCAAAATTTTCTTTTTTCTTATTTCTTTTCTTCATTTCCTTCTTTTTCCTCGTTAGCACCATCGGTTTTAATGTTTATTATGATAATATCTGTTAGCGTTTTTTCTAGGACTATTCGCCTTTAATTTTTTTTTGTACGAAGTGCATTCCAGTTCTAAGGTCTCCAAAATTTTTATTCAGCAGTGAGAGTAAGTAGAAAGATGCCGTTAGCTTTGAAAGACGCGGTAAATATTTCAAGATTAGTAATATAGATGGCAGCATCATATAATATAAACAGATCTAATTACCGCCATTGCAGCGAAGGTTGTTTTGTATAATTAAAATTGTAACGTTTAGTATTCAAGAACAACGTGTAATCATCCGTTTTCTCTTCTTGGGTGGTAAAACGCCCATCGAAATTATCACCAATTTAGTGAGGTATGCGGTGAAGTCGTTATGTTAAAAATGTGCGAAAGTTTAAAAAAGGTCGGGAGTTGTGTGACAATAATCGAAGCAGGTTCGGCCACAAACCAGCCTAACCGAAACCATGATAGCGCGAGTAGAGTAAGTTGTTATGGAAAACCGTCGATTAGATGTGCGTGATATTGCTTTTAAACTTGACGTTCTTGTAAGATCTGTGGAGTTCATTTTGCAAGACCTAAAAATGCGAAAAATTTCATCAAAGTGAGTCCTACGAATGCTGACCGACGAGCACAAGGTGGTAATGTCTCGGAGTATGTTGACATATGTTGCCGCCATTAATTTCCGACCAGAAAAATACTCTCCGTGGCCGCTCATTTCCACTCTATCCGCTATTGCATCAGCGATGCAACCCCCCTCCCAAGAAGTGTTATCAGCAGCTATAAGATCATGGCGATGACGTTGTGAAAAATGAGTACATCTAAATGGAGGTTATGTTGAGAAGTAAAAGAAGTTTCAACTACCTGCGGTTTTCTTGGATGTAAGCCACGCCTTCGACAAGGTCTGGCACGAAGGTCTACTATTCAAGCTTAAGCTGAAGCTATCCCATCCAATTTTTGCTATCCTGAAATCGTACTTACAGGAAAAATACTTACAGGTTAAATACCAGGATGAACTAACAGAATTGATGCAAATAAAAGCCGGTGTTCCGCAAGGCAGCGTATTGGGGCCTGTCTTATACCTCATCTTCACAGCCGATTTACCCACGGATAATAGCGCTATAACAGCGACGTATGCAGACGACACGGCCATCCTATCAATGCACCCAAATCCAACAGTTGCTGCCCAACAACTACAGACGCATTTAGATAAAATACAGCAGTGGCTCCAAAGATGGCGTATCAAGGTGAACGAGAATAAATCAGTCCATGTGACTTTCACAAAATGTAGAGGGCACTCCCCAGAAGTAAATATGAACGGTCAACCACTACCACAGCAGATGGCGTTAAATATTTAGGGATACACTTGGATAAAGGGCTTACATGGCGTACTCACATATGGAAGAAGAGGGTGCAGCTTGGACTGAAACTAAAGAAATACTACTGGTTGTTAGGTAGAAACTCCCAATTATCGCTTAAAAATAAACTTCTTATATACAAGGTAGCATTGAAACCAGTTTGGACCTACGGGATCCAGTTATGGGGCACTGTCTCTAGATCTAACATTGACATATTGGAGAGGTACCAATCCAAAGTCTTACGTCTAATAACTAATGCCCCATACTACATCCTAAACATTGAAATCCGAAACGATTTAGAAGTGGCCACCGTCAAGGAAAAAATTTAAAAATTTAGTGTAAAGTACCTAAATAAGTTAGAAGTGCATCCTAATCCTTTGGTAGTTAATCTACTAGACAACAGTGCTCAAACTCAAAGACTCAAAAGACTTAACCCGGTAAATCTACCGCATAGATTTTAGTGCTATTTAAGTTACATTAAGTGTCTTAATTAACTTACATGTAGTGTAACAATCTAATTAATTAAGTAATCGTAGGAGGGTCGTCATTGGGCGCCTTCTCCAACACTGCTCAATACGATCAACATAATTACTTATTGTCAGATGTAATTGACAGATTGTAATTAACTAATAAATACAAAAAAAAACTACCTTGGGTAATATTTTATCAGAAAAATATTTGTAGACCTAGAACTTGAACGCACCTCGTATAATGTTTTGGGGTAACCAATATGTTTCGGCACTAATACAACTTAGGTGTTTATATCGTTTTATATTGCTATCTGTCTGGCACATAACTGCCTAAATTTATTTGTGTCAAAAAAAGACAAAACCAGATTTTTGCAAGCCACCTGAAGCACAAACCAACGACCAATTTGTGAGTTGTCGCTAACTGCTTAAAAATCTGCTGAATACTGGATTTTACAAGCTCCTTGTTGCTTAAGATAAAACGAATTTAGCTTGTTAATCGTTTTGGCAAGATATCTTGGTGTGGTGTAGTTTTGACGGTATTATGCAGTTTTGATGGGTTCCAAATGAAAACTCATAAATGCCGAGCAAATGGGACGTGTTTACAAAGTCTTAAAGCAAACGTATCTGACCACAAACTCTTTTAGAAGGTGACATAATTGCTCTTTGTGATAGACCACATACAAAGTTGCTGAACTAAATGGAATTGACGTATTGTCGCGTTTAGCTCTTGTACTTTTTAATTATAACCTGTTCAGATCTATGCACCCCCTCTTTGCGCGCTCGCCGCTTTGACTCGTTTGATCTAGTCTAAAGGGCATGTTCAGGATGCTTTGTTCTAATGTCGCCAGCTTAGTACGATATACAAATTCGACAATTCGCAGAGCGCTGACAAAAAAATATTGATAATAGTAAAAAATAGTTGCTACATTAAACATTAAGCCACCCATAAACTTCAATTTTTTTATTGAGTATTTCGTATTGCATTTAACATATCTTTTACAATTTTTAAAAGTTTAATTACAAATTGTTGCGAAAGTCTATGGGTTTTGTAGCATATTATTCAGTTTTCTTCTCCTCATATAGTCGCAAATTTGAGCTGACAAAAGTGTTCTTCTGCAATGCTTGATCGGTTATCTTACCAATTTATGTACTTGAAGGCATTTTCTAAAACTAATGTGAATCACTTTGGTAACATGCTATTATTTTGCTTCATTATTCGGATTTTCATAAAATTGTGCTGTTGCTAATGTACGTGTACTATGTGGTGCAAAAGTCATTATTCTATCAGAAGATGCTTCCATTTTTGCAAACGGCGTCTTCTGTCATCGCAACTTTGTCATGTGAGCTAAACAGAATATATGGAGACAAACCATTAATTAGTATACTCCTCAAGAACGAGAAATAATTGTGTCATTTTTTGTGGCAAATAAACCGTCGCTGGTTTTGGTTCAATCTAAATTTTTCTCAATATCCTGATCATGTGGAACCAACTGGACAAATGCGAAGGCATTTAGTAACTGGCCTCGAGGAAACTGGCTCAACACGAAACAAAAGCAGACGTAGACAACCCCGAAGCAGCCGTTTGGTTGAGAATATTGCTGCTATGGCTGAAGATGTTAAAGAGGCCCTCAAGATCAACCAGACGACGGACCACGCGATTGGGTATCAACAGGTGATCTTTATAGCGAACTTTTGTGAAAGATTTGAAGGTATGCCCGTACAAAGTGCATCAGATATTACTTGCAGGCCACTAATCTCGTATAAATTTAAGCGAAGCTCTCCTAAACCTCAACCACGATGAGGATGATTAATTGAAAATCATCATGAGGGACAAGGCGCATTTCTATGTATGCGGATATGTGAATAAGCAAAATTATCGCTTCTGGAGCACTGAAAATCTACGTGTAATGTACGAAGAGCCATTACATACTCTCATAGTCACTGTTTGCTACGTCCCTTAAGGAGGAAAGGTAATTGGCTCATATTTTTTCGAGGACGGCGTCGGCAACACTGTTACTGTGACTGGAGAGCGCTATAGAACCACAATCGACGACTTCTTGCTGCTCCAAATTGCTGAATTGGACCTGGACAACATGTGGTTCACACATGACGGTGCAACCATACACACTGTACGAGCGACAGTAGATATTCTAAAACTAGCGTTTCCCGGCCGCTAATCTCTCGTTTTAGCGATTTGCACTGGGCTTCTTTGGAGTTTTTGAAAGTCACGGGTCTATTCAAACAAACCACAGACCTTGGCGCCCGTAAAGGCAAAAATTCGGCAAAAAGTAGGGACTTTTTTTAAGTTTATTTATATTTACAATCCGTTCTGGTGAGCAATAAGTAATTTTGGTGGATTTAAAATAAGTATTATCATTTACATGTGGTATGATTTCCCAATGGAATGCTCCCTTAAGAAGTAGAGATTTTATCGGCAGAAGTTTTGGGATACGTCATTAAAACTGCTGCACAACAACCCTAATATGCATCAACATTAGCGTCGGCTACTTGAACGATATTATCTCGCAATTTAATGGAAAAAAATTAAACGTTTATATAAACATAATCAACAAATAGTACAAATTATTTTTATTTACAAACAAAGTTACTACATCGGAAAATCGAGTGATAACTTTGCGCCACCTTGTATTGTACTTGTATATATTTGTTAGTTTAATCGACCTGTAACAGTATACTTATGGTTTTTAAGTACATTTGATACATATTTCTATCGTAGTGCCCACTGATCTATAATTCCAAACTAAGTCATCAATAAAATTCTTTATAGATTCTATTTTTCTTCTACTAAAGTTGCTATTATTTGCAACGTTTCTTAAAACTTTGACTGATAGAAACCTAGTTTTTTAATAAGAAGATTTGCAATAATCTCTGAAAGCAGTTTATAGATGACTTTCAAGTTTGTGTTTATTATTTTTTAATCTACACTCAGAGATATGTTTGCTAATTTCTTTTATCAAGTTTCTCTGCCATTTATCCTTATTAGTTTGTTTTAAACTTATGCAACTTATAATAAGGATTTCTTTCCTATTTTTAATTACAACTGTGTCTCTGTTGGAAACTTGGCTACTTATTTTTTAGCATTATTTTCTTATTAAAAGATTTTTATGCCTTTATTCTCCTTCAATTTTTTTGGGTTAATTCAAATTTCGTGGTTTCGTATATCGTCAGTTGACATATTTCTCTACTTCTGTATATTTAATATTTATACTAAAGAAAAATATTTGTTGTAACGTTTCCTTTGATTCGTAATTCATTATGCCTTTTAATATCTTGAGTATTATTTTTATTCATCTCGAGTTTCTTTTTATGTTTGAATACCAAATTTAGTATTCCCCAACCAGGTGCATATATACTTTGTTTGTTGTTTCTTAACACTAACACACCAGCATTTTATACAATGTGCATACTGTTCCTTAGAACATAGTCGACTTTATTTTTGTTTTACCAGTCTGAACCAATCTATGATTGCTTTATACTATTTTATTAGAAAAATGTACCAACGTTATAAGGTTTTGTTGGCCTAGAAAATTAATTATTATTGTGCTTCAACTGTTTATAACACCTAATAAGGTCTTACATAAGTTTTTGGTTGTTTATAGTAAAAATGTTTTATTAAAATTTCTTAATCTGTTGTATTTTCTGCTAAAGTGTTCTTGGGCAACATTCAGTAACTTTAATGGGTTTATTATCATTATGATAGATGTTTCAGTTAAAACCTACAACAAAATTTTTCTAAGAACCGAAAAGAAATATATAAATTCTGTAAAAACTCTTTGTTAGAACGAGATACTAATCTATTTTCGTGTAAAGTTTATTTAGAGCACTTGAGTTCCTAACACAAGTTTCTGTTAAACTGGATTAAAAGCTAACTGATTGAATAAGATCTCATGTGAAATAATAAAAGTTGATATTGCAATAACGGCTATCTTATTAAACTCAATCATTATTGGTCGAATAATAATCCAAAATAGACGAAACAAACCAGAAATTAGATTGTTTTTGGAATTACAAGATGCCATCAAAAAGTTTCCGTTTGAGGGCGCTGCTACAGTGTATATACTAAGTAGCACAGCTCCGTTGCGGGTATATAAGCATCCACATCAAGGCAAGGAATTAGTGTGGCATTCCTGTCTTTCCGACGTCCGTGCATTACATGCAGAAACGTGAACTATGGTGACCTTGTTACCAAATGCGTCCAAGCAGGACCAACGTGCTGTTATTCTTTTCTTGACTGCCGAAGGACAAACACCGGTAGACATCCATCGGAGAATGAAGAATGTGTATGGGGCAGCATGTTTGTCGAAAACCACCGTTGTGGAATGGCAATTAAACACAATACGCCGGTCGATCTGGGGGCCAACCTCATCCACTACGGTAACCAGAAGTGAGCGGTTGGTGATGCAATTAGGGCGGAACGTCGCATAACAATTCGTGCGCTAGCAAAGGATCTCAACATCAGCTGCGCTAGCGTGCAACACATTATCCAGCAGGAGTTAGGCTAGCGTAAGATCTGCAGCCAGTGGATACCCTGGGCGTTGATTGCCGAACAAAAGAAAACCGGATGGCTACTTGCCTGAGCACCTAATGCGTTTCAATGTTGAAGGCAACACGTTTCTTGAGCGCATTGTTGCAGGCGATGAAAGTTGGTGCCACCACTGGGAACAGGAGTCGAAAGCATCAACGATGCAGTGGTATCGTCCGTTGTCCCCTCGTCCAAAGAGGTTCAAGAGCCAGCCATCTACTGGAAAGGTGATGCTCACCCTGTTCTTTGATTACTGGGGCTAATTGCTTATTAATTTTAAGGATTCTGGTATCTCCATTACTGCGGTACTGTAGTGCAAAACGCTGGAGAATTATACAATTGAGGCGAAGCGTCTGGGAAAAGTGCGACAAGGGATGCTGCTGCTTCATAATAACGTACATCCCCATACCACAAAAAAGCAGGTATGCTAACTCAAGTGGGAGACACTCGAGCACCCGCCTTACAGTCCTGATCTCTGCTCATGCAATTATCACGCCTTTCAGACCCTTAAAACCTTGAACGGTCGACGATTCCTGCGGGATGTAGATGTGCAGCAGCAGTTACGGACACGGTGTTTTACCAAACGGGTATCTTCAACCTGGTGCGCCGGTGGGATGATTGCCTCAATGCTCACGGAGAATATGTCTGATCGGCATGCCGATTCCAGACTGTACGGGCTTTGAACGGAAACTTTTTGATCGCCGTATATAACGTGACATTACAAATGGTTACCTAATCGGTCAAATTTGTTAGAGTTTTATGGCGAAGGTTGCCCATATTATTAGAGTATTTACTCGTTCAGTTGCGAAATAAAGTGTGATTCCACTCCGAATAATACAAATATTGTCGTACATTATTTACACCGAAGTTTTTCTGGATTGGAACAATACTAATGGAACTTTCATATCGCCAGCCGATTCACGTAATTTCATCCCACTGGATTATTTTTTGAGGAGGTAAATTTTATAAAGAACCGATTGAATATGTGACGGATCTCTGCAAGAAAATGTATGCGAGTCATACATCTATCAATCAAAACACCTTCTTAAATGCTGGTCAGGCCGAGCTAATTAATAATTTAACATATTTGCTTCAAGTTTTTTGTAAATAATTGAGTTAAATATCTGGTTTTATCTTCCTTAATATTGTTATAATAAAGCAATTTTAAAAGTAATTTAATTTTTCAGCGCGGCCGTATGAAACAAAAACAATTTATAGCAAATATCCGAAGAATAGCTGAAATTGCAAAATTATTGCATATAAAAAGATTTACTTCAAATTTAATATTCTTTCATTGTATCACAAGCTTTTTGCTACAAGAAAAGTTTATCTGAAAACCTAATGTGCTATTTAAGAAAGACTATTTACACGCTTTTAGAGAATTTAAATGTCTGTTTCCATTTCCAAGAAGTTAAACAAATCATTCTATTAAATTCTACTTTTGTTTCTCTTGTACGTGTATACAACTTTTGTAGATTGTTATATTAACTGTACTATAACTATAGTAATCTTTATTACTGCACTGTTCTTTTTTGTTTTTGACAATACCTAGAGTATTGCATTTAATATGGCATAATTCGTATTCTAATTCTTCAAATTTTTGCCTAACAACATGAGTCATGTATTATAAAAAGCTGTATGCAGTTGTTGCCTTTTTCCAGAATTTGAAAGACATTTTACTTCCGAGTCAGTACAAAATTGATGAGCCTAAGTTACTTGAATTTTCAAAATTGCCATTACATACATATAAGTAACTTTCACTAAAGCATCGGTTAGGATACAGGTAGGTTGAATGGTTAGAAAAAAATTTAGGATAATTTTGGTTTTTCCTGCAGTACGATAGTGGAAAATTAACAGCTCACATATATTTTCCATAACAAGAAAATAATAGTTGTTTTTGGTAAGGACGCACCGCAACGCCATCTATGTTAGTTCGTTTGAATATATATGTCGTGCTCTTTTGAGCAGTGTATTGTTTGCTAGCGCATCGTATTGTTGGTGTCAGTGAATTAATTATCTTTTCTATAAGTGCAAAATTTCTGAAAAGTACAAGTAATGTTTTATTGAATCACGCGAAAAGCCAAAACTGACGTACAAAGTAGCTAAAAAATATATGCAGTAGTCGAAAGCATTTGTTAATAAGTGGGCAAAGCAATATACGGAGGCAACCTTGCATATTAGAAAACACTCCTCTGTAAACTTCCACTTTGGTGATGCTTAGGTAAACGTGATTTTGGTCGCTTCAATCTGTTTACGAGCAGTTTGAACGTGGAGAAAATGTATACCATCTCCTAGAAGTACTTGCTGAATTCTGCTAAGACAATTTTTTGGTTCATTTTTGAAAAAGTTGGATGCTGTAAGACATCGACCCTAAACATTAAAGCGAACTGTGCAGTGTATAAAACAAACAAAATAACGTAACTACCATTGGAGGGTCGACAAAGTTTTCGGATGTTAATCCCATTGGCATTGTGTAGCATTGTGTAAGCTCAAAGAAAAGCTAGTGTACACGGCCAAGTAGTTGTCATTTAAAATTAAAGAAATCCCAAAAAAACATAAATGTTAAAAATAAAGCTAAGTTCCTCTCCAAAAACTTTCAGCCCATAGAAGTCGTGAGATCTAAACCAATTAAGGCTAAGCCAATCGTTCACAAGAACAGGCATAGAGTCCAACTAAACGCCAGAGGAGCTCTCCCTAAAAACGTGACCCGGTTTCAGGTTTCTCGTTTATCTACCCCGCCGTATTTGTTATTCAACTAAAATTTTTACATCATATCTACACATTTATCCTAGTAATAATCCCTGTAACCTAGTTTTCAGTTTCCGGCAATTCTTAAATAGTTAAAGCACCCATTGAATCTCCGGGTCAGTTAGGAAAAATGAATAATGAATTATTAGATATAAGCGAAACTGTATCGTACTATATATCAGGCGAGCTCGCAAAATGGAGCACCATTTTTCAGTGCGACGTAATAGCTATCCAAGGGTGCCTGAAATGTATCCATCGGCACAGAGCAATCATCTAAAGGTGCGCTGTGGTATCCAACAGTGCTATTTGCTCTCACAAATATGAGGACGCCGACAGATTTTCAAATCGAAGTTTAAAGCCTTACGAAGATTCTGTCGGCCGATTCCATTGAAGCGAGGTGCCCGCCGAAGCTTCGGGCGAAACACACAGCGGGAGGGTCAGAACTGTTAATTTTCAAGACGGTTTCAATGGAGTTCGTAAGGAATTGATTGCTAGCTAGGATAACTAGTAGAGACGGGGCGAAATGCGCGGATATTCATTCTCTCATGGTAGACATTGTACGATAGGCTGCAGAGTGCTTTAACCAACCCTAGCTTATCACTGGACATAGTAACTTCTCGTCCTTCCCAGTAAAGATCCTGCAACGCAAAAGAGGAGACCAGGGTCATAGCTGAGAGAACCCTTATCAGAGACTTTCTAAAGTGCCCGAGTGGTAAACAACTCTTGTGGTATTTGTAAGATTACGAGTGGATACGAAATTATAAGGGGGCATAGAGGTTTGGCAAACTACATTAAAGATTAAACAGATAAAGATTGTAGAAGTAGTATAGGTAGGTGAGTCTGCATAAAAGTCACACGTTGGTCTGTATTATATTAAACATATACCACTGGCAAGTATTCTATTTTACGAGTAAAACACACACAGGTATATGCTCTTACAATCGGTAGTGACAACAAAATTAAAAAAATATTACCATAAAATTAATTTATTGTTACAGTTAAAAAATTATAATAATAGATGACTACAATGTAAAAACAGGTTACGGTAAAGATGATATTGTAGACCACACAACTAAAACACCAAAAACACACGAGAAGATTGTCTAGAATATTTTTATGGAGCAAACAATCTTATTATTATTATTAATGCTACGTACACACTTCAGAAAATTTTATAAATGGAGGTCACCTGCCAATATACAAATAAAATCGTGTGAAATCAGGTGAACTTTATATTAATAACCAAAATTATCTTTGTCTTTTTTTGCTCTCAGAGCTCAACCTATTGTTGAAATGTATTTTATAGTAGATGGACTGTTATTTAGGTAAATTGGTAGGTACTACCATTTTCGGAAAATTAATGTCACATGGTTTGATTTTGATTTATTAACTCTTGTTTTAGTAGTCTTAAGTAGTTGGATAAACTCCACATTGAAGGGCTGTCAGGTTCAAGCAAACTTGGGAGAGGAATCTTTCAAGATTCACACCACAAGAGGCTGTTCCGCAAGGGGTTCTTTCCTCCCTTACGTGGATTCTAGTGGTAAAAGAGCTACTAGTATTACTCAATGATAAAAGATTCTATACCTAAGGTTACGCTGATGACATTATCATACTGGTCAGGGGTAAGAATACAAACATCATTGCAGAGATCATTAGATATAACACAAAAATGGTGTGAAAGGGAAGACCCCAAGGTGAAAGAAAAGTAAGGCAATTTTATAACCTTACAATTTTCGGTAAAAGTATACAGGTGGTTCAGCAAGTCAAAAATCTGGGCATCACCTTAGATTCAAAACTAAACTGGAATGCTCACCTGGAAAAAGTAACCAACAAAGCCAAACTAGCACTTATTGCGGGCACGTATGGAATTCCTAGGTCTGTGTGAAGGGTTTCGTTAGAGATGTACCATGGGGTGTTGGCTATTTTTGCGAAGGATTTTTGATTGGCTTCGTTGCAGGATCTTTGTGTGGGAGGCTTTAGCGCTTCCCCACAACTGTATACCATATGTCCAGATGGGTTTTATGATGCTTTTATATAATAGTATTTTGTTTGACAGTGAGAGTTGGGAGCGTCTGTCAAGGAGCCAGTGCATTTGTTTAATTTTAAGGTCTATTTGTTTTGGTTTGGCTTTGATGTGAGTGCTCCAGGTGAGCTTATGGTCTAGGTGCAGTCCAAGATATTTGATGTCCGTCTTCTGAGGTATCGGAGTATTGTTGATGTTGTTTAGTGGGCTTGCAATACGTCTGTTTGTGAAAGTGATTTGTGAGGATTTGTCGCTATTGACTGTAATTCTTTGGGAGAACATGGGGACTGAAACCTAAAATGGTAATGTAGCTGTTCACCACAATCGTAAAACCCATTTTATTGTTTGGCACACTAGTATGGTGACCAAAACTTGAACAAAAAACGGCAGTTATTAAGCTAACTGGGATGCAAAGAATAGCATGCTTGTGTATCTGCGGAGTCATGAGCAGTAATCCTACAGGATCTACGTAAGTATTTCTAAATTTCATCCCCTTAGATATTTATCTAAAGGGAGAAGCTTGGATTTCAGCACATAGAATGAAATCCACCGGTACCTAACATAGGAATGAAAGTGTGGGCATAAACAGATATAGAAAGTGGTCAAAAAAATACCATCCTAAGCATGGGTACTAACCACACCCTACCAGTTTGCTTATTTAAAAACCTTTCAGTGTGAGTTACGATCATGACTGGGCAAAAGGCAACCCATCACAACTCAAAAGTGGGCTGGTCTGGTATACAGACGGATCTCAGACTGTCCAAGGGATAGGGGCGGGTACACATTGCATAAAACCAAAGGTAAGCCTTAGCTTACTCTTAGACAGGTACGCCACAGTATTTTAAACTGAAATATTTGCAATAATGTAATGCATAATAGAAAATACTAGACGCGGATACACTCAACAACGTATTAGTATCCTAACTGACAGCCAACCTGCCCTTAAAGTGCTCAAGCTCGTAAAAGACTACCTAGCCCATCTGGTCACCCTATCTGAGAATAACAAGGTCAACCTCATGTGGGTATCATGCCACTCTGGAAGGGAAGGGAACACAAGGGCTGACGCACTCGCAAAAAGCGGTGCTAGCACTCCTTTTACAGGACCGGAACCTGTTCTAAGCATACCAAATTGTAGTATACAATCGGCGATAAAAGAGTGGATGCAAGGACAACACTCATCTCGCTGAGATGCCACACAAGGGCAAAGACTAAGGAAGGGACTAATTAGGCACCCTCCAGTAGGCTAAATTATGACAACTTAGGACGTACTCAGATAATACGGGTGGTAGGACTTATTACAGGACACATGAAAAGCACATCCATAGAATAGGAGTAAACAGAGCTGACACACTCTGTAGATTATGTGAAGAAGAGGAAGAAACATCCTCACACATAATCTTTGACTGCCCAGCACTATACCGCAAAAAGCAGGAACTTTTTAAGGTAAATCTCCGTGGCAGTCTACCCAATTGCGAGAACCTCCCAAAGTACATCCTAAAATTAATTGAAGGCACAGATCTTATTTAATTTAGGAAAAGGGACGCATAAAAGGCCGCAGTGTTAAGGCGAGGTCATAACCTACTATTAACCCTAACAATAACCAACCAATCAAATCTTGCTTTACATTTCTTGAGTCAGTCTTCGAATTGATTAAAATGATATGGGATATCATGTTTACATCGTTGTGACTCGCGAGTATAAATGTGTCGTCAATGAACGTACCTACAGTTGTGATGGGTGCAGTTGGGCGGTACGAAGTAAATATTAAATACAAAAAATTCTCAAGATGCTTTCCTAAGATACCCCTAATTGGATTAAGCATAGTGCTGACACTTCATTTATGACTCGCGTTCTAAATTGCCAGTTTCTTAACTGGGATTCCATTAGCTTGTAAAATTGATGTGGTAAGATTTGTTGGATTCTGTGTGTAAATCGTTTCTGCCAAGTTTTATAGAAAGCCTGGCTAACTTTCAGTAATATAGCAATGCAAAAGGCCTTTTCCTCTACAGCAGTGCTTATTACATTTGTGATCCAGTGACATTGTTGGATTATTAAGTGCAACCCGCAAAAGCCAAATTGGTAGCATCGAATCCAATTTGTCGCTGAGAATTCAAGTTTGAGAATTTATAATGCTAGTTTTTCAAGAGGCTTCAAATTCTGCTAAAGAGTCTTTGTCCTGACAGAACAAGTTGGTACAGCGTGTGAAAACAACAAAATAAGGTAACTACGATTGAATGGCCAACAATGTCCCCAGATGGTAACCCCATTGAAAATACCTGATCGTACATGAAGGTCAAAGAAAAGCTACTGTACACAGCGAAGGAGCTGACATTTCAAATTAAGAAAACATGCGACTTTTGCTAATTGATTATGCAAAAAACCTTATCGAAAGCATGGAAAAATTATATAACGCTGCAATCAGTAACGGAGGTCATTGGACCAGACATTAGGTAATTTCACAATAGCTCAAAATTTTTCTAAAATATATCCTAAAAATAAAAATAATATAATAAAATTAAATTTGGCATACTTGAAGATTAGTTTTAGGGACGCAAATTAAGTGGCACAAACTTTGATAAACAATTTTCTGCAATCTGAAGTAAGAAGGTTTATCCGAAGTGAAATAATTCACCTGCCATCGATATTGATTAGAGCAAACTCGTTCGAACTAAATTAATACTAGGAGCCGCTCCTCCATCCATGCCAATCAATTTGAAATGTCGTTCCGTTTTCAGTTAACGAGTTTTCGTAGATTTTGAATCCAGGCGCCGGATGTATTAACTACCCCTCGATTCGTACTCAGGTAGAAGAATGCTTGCTAATCAATCTGTTTTGGCAGCTAACGCAATTATGAAAACTACTGTACAAATAAAACGCCCTACATGTTATATAGCAAATAGGAAATTTAGGCTTTTGCTTTCATTACAAATGTTTTTTAATTTAGTAAATTATTTATTTAGAGCCAGCGTGGTCCCGCGGTTGGGGGGGGCTACAATGCTAACGGACTCGGGTTCATTTGCCGGTGCTCTCTAATGTCTGGCGAGTGGCCTACTCGGTCACTAAAAATAATTGAGCACCTGTGTTTACTTCGAACAATCGATAATAATGGCTGTTGTCTTAGGCGCGGTGATTGCCACATCACCTCGTACCAGAGATGGTGCTCGACGACCGGGCTGAGAAAGCAAACATATGAGAGCTTTAATGTCTCAGTTTGTAGGCCGTGCTACCACGCGGAGAGTTAGAGCCGTACTAACATTATTAAACTACTATTGGGCTAGCGCCTTCAAGCTGAACGAACGTGCGTGCCGAGCTATTCGTGTCTTTCGTTGCAGCCGCGTTGCAGTCGGCTTAAAAAGTTAATATTCGAGTGTGAAGGCCGTCATGGCCTTCCCCCAGCCCCCTGGAAGGATGCAACCCTTTTAAATTTAATCCCAAATGGCTTTGCAAATACCGATGCTAATAGCCGACAAAATTGAAACAATTAATGTTCAGTATCTACAAACACCAGGTAAATAATATATACAACCACAACTAGTGCCTTTCACCCAACCTTACCAATCGATCCAATATTTCCAACCCTCTAAATCCACTGTCACATACAAAAGAAATAGTAACTCCCAAAATAAAGGTGAAAAGACATCTAAACAGAGCAAGAGAAACGAATACTAGTTTGACGCACCATCTGCTAATCCTATTTCAGCCCTAACAAATGATTCTGATAATGATAAAGAAGATATCAGCACCACAGAAAAATCGCCCAAAACTTCCCCAATTTTTATAAACGGTGTTAAAAATTACATCTCTCGTGCAGCAACTTGGTGGGGTAGCGAAATTGCAGTATGAAATCAAAACTCTTCTAGATAATCAGGTCAAGGTCCAACCTAAAACAGCAGAATCTTATAGAAACATTGTAAAAGTCTTGAACGATGAAAATACCGAATTCCAAACGTATAAACTCAAAGAGAACGAAGTTACAAAGTTGTACTAAAAAACATCTATTATTTCATTAAAACATAAATTGAAAAACTAGGCCATATAGTCACAAACATACGTAATATAAAACAATACAGAGCTAAACTGCTGCTCATGTTCTTTGTTGAACTTAAACCAGCAACAAATAACAAAGACATTTACAATGTGGAATATTTACGTAAAGTGTCAGAGATATGGGCACACCGAGGATTTCTGCTATCAAAAACCAAAATACGTCAAATGCCTCGGAGATTATCCTACTGGTGAATGCTCAAGGAAAACAATCTCAAAAGATGTTAGATGAAAAAATTACCCCGCAAATTTTAAGGGTTGTTTGGTATACATAGAGCTACAGAAAAAACAATTCCCAGCACTTCGTCCAAAACAGTACACTCCAACCAGACTAACTTACTCCTCAGCAACTCATGGGCAAGAACCACAAGTTTTCACCCACCAACACGTTGCAAAACTCAAACCAATCGCATCTGCAATCATCAGCAAAAAAGTATGATAAAAGGCCTAATTGAACAAATAGGGACCATGTTAAATCTCTTACAACCGTAATCGCTAAACTTACTTAACGGACAATACATTACAACTCGCCTTGTGGAACGCCAATAGTCTGACACAACAAATAGAAAAATTAAAAATATTTATTTTAAACCGTAACATCGACGTCATGTTAATATCTGAAACGCATTTTACAGCGAGGAGTTATACAAATATACCAAACTATTCAGTCTACTTTACAAATCACCCAGATGGCACTGCTAGAGGTGGATCGGCTGTCATAATTAATAACTCTATTAAACATCACTCTCTGAACAGCTGCTGCACAGATTTCCTACAAACCACAAATGTGACAATAGGGCTACTGATCATCTCGGCTGTCTATTTTCTTCACACATAGTCAGTAAAGAAGAAAAATTATAAAAATTTCTAAACATAAACATAAATACGCCAATGGGACGGCGATTTATTGCTGGAGGGGATTATAATGCTAAGCATACATGCTGGGGTTCTAAACTTATAACACCCAAAGGTCGTGAATTGTTCAAAACACTTACAACGTAGAACCTACAACATCTATCTACAGGCGAACCCACTAATTGGCCGTATGACCTTCACAAAGATCCTGATTTGGTTGAATTTTTGCATTACCAAACGTATTCCACACCAGTTTGCTGTTGCCACCTCCTGTTTTGATCCGTCATCTGACCATTCTCCTGTTATTGTCACTTTATCCGCTAAAATGTTAAGTGATTAAATAATAAACGAACAGAATGGGACGTAGTTTGTTTGTAAATGAAAAACTAACGCTAAATGTCGCCCTAAAAACTGAACAAGATACTGAATCGACTCTTAAACGATTCGAACCGTTACAATGGGCGAATTAGAATGCAACTCCGGAACAACCCATAAAGGTCAAATTTTACACCCGCCCCTCATCGATCAAGAAAAACATCGCAAAAACAGACAATGGAGCAGGCTAAGAACACCCTCAATACAGCTTCGCATGAACTCAAAACACTCTTAAATAATAGCAAAAATAAATGCATACAATCGTTTCTGAAATGTTTATGCCCACTAAAGCCACAGATTATTGGCTGTGAAAAACGGCCCGAAAATTAAAACAAGCCACAGAATCCCACCCATAAGAGCACCTCAGGAGAACTGGGCAAGAATCAAATCAGAAGAAGGGAAAGCATTTTCAGACCACCTAACAGAGGTTTTCCAACCACACCCTTCGAAAAATCAACCAGAAGAAAAAACTGAGTTAACCAAAATTCTAGAAGCGCCATTTCAACTTGAATTGCCAGCCCAAAGCTTTAAAATCGCTGATATGCAAAGAATTATTGCAACGCTACACCCAGAAAAAGCACCGGGATACGATCGGCTAACAGGAAAAATACTCAAGAAACTACCTATCGCGAGGGTAAGGCATCTCACACTACTTTTTGGCCCACTGAAACGTAGCGCAGATCATTCTCATCCTAAAACCTGGGAAACCAAACGATGACTTAAAATCCTATCGTCCCATTAGCCTCTTGTCCACAGCTTCCCAATTTTTTGAAAAGCTGCTAAATCGACTACTACCAACTATTGTAAACACCGAATCAATTCCTGACCACCAATTTGAATTTAGGCAGATGCGTTCCGCTGATGAACAATCCATCGCGTTATTGAAAACCATGAAAAAAAGCAATGCTGCTCTGCAGCGTTTTTATACACATCTCAGGCCTTCGACAAAGTGTGGCACACCGACCTTTTATTCAAGTTAAGTATCCTCCTCCCCAAAAACTATTTTATTGTTCTTAAATCATATCTTCATAGCAGACACTTTCTGATTAAGACTGATACTGAGCACGCAGAACTCTAACCCATAAATGGTGGAGTGCTACAAGGTAGTGTCCTGGGCCCACTACTCTATCTGCTATACACTGCCTACCAGATTCTGATTTGCATGTTTTATGTTAGTTGTAGTTTAAGTTTTAGTATATAAATATGATATCCTAAAACACATATCGGGTATAATCTATTTGTTACAGAAGCTTGCCACTGGGTAGCCTTCTACATGCTATCTTTATTGTTCTACCATTTGCTAAATGTACATTGTATAGATTGTAAATTAAATAGGATGATAAATAAAAAGGAAATAAATTGTTTATTTAAAAATAAATTCTAAAACACCAAACAGCTGTACCTATTTGTATTTGTTTCTTTTTGAAATGCTCTTTAATAAAGAAGTTACCATAATTTCTTTTTAATTTGATGTAGTTTAGATAATAATAATAATAATAATAATAATAAAATTTCATTCTTTGTAGAATGTAGCCACTTCTTTTCGAAGTAATATAATCCGTCTCGCGGGGTGGATTAATCCCCATTTCCCTTTTTATTATATTTTTTCTTAAAGTTTCTGGTGAGTTGTTTATTCTTTTACTAATCTTCTCTATTCAGTTTTATTTCCTGTTTTTTCTTCCAGCCCTTGACGTTCATTTTTCCTAAAGCTTCCAATACTTCATCATAGCCTCCCTCTTGGTCTACTTATCTCAGGCTTTCACGATATCAGTTCTATTAACAAGTTTGGGTCTTTTTTTCTAAGTAAGTTTTCCAGGCATCTGATTATTTGAGCTATCATAACTTTCACAATGTCTTCACCTTCCATGACCTTTAAGAGTTCATGTCTGTACTAACCACTTTCCATAACCTTGAGACCTATTGTCGATCTTAATAATTCTCTTTCAAAGACTCCTAGTTGCTCCTTTTCTTTTTATGTAGGTCACATTGTTTGGTATCATATAGAACCGTAAATCTAATAAGTGTCTCGTAAATTCTTATTTTAGTTTTCACTATATCGTTGATATACGCTATAATTTGCGCCTCTTTGTATCTTACAGTCTCTTGTATGTTCACTTGTCTTATCGACTATTCAATTGCCAAATTAAACAAAGCCTCCTTGACGGACTCCTTTATTGATACTAAATAGGTCTGTTGTCCTTGTTTTGTTTTTACGGCAGTCTTTGAGTTTCTCAGTATCATTTGGATGCAGCCTCTCAGTTATCTTGCATTATCCATTATCTGTAGCACTTTACAAATATACATGTGTAGTTATATATTTGTAACATTTTCTTCAGCAATTGGAACATAATATTTAAGCATCTATTGTAGACTTCCCTAGCCGGAATCCCATCTGACAATCACCAATTTACCTCTCCGCATATTTTATGAATTTTCTCTGCAGTAGTGATGTAAACACTTTATGGGTTATATTCAACAAGGTCATCCCTCTATCGTTGTTGCATCAGTTAGCATCGTTTCTCTTCTCCTTTATTTCCTTTATCAGAGTATGTAACCTTCCTTGTAACTTCCCTCTTCCATATTTCAAAAGTTCTCCGTTTATTTCTTTATATCTCAGTAATTTAGCGTTTTTATTTTTCTTATATCGTTTTCTCGTAAGTTGATTCTTCTATTTCTTATTTATTTGTCCTTGATAGTTTTGATCATCACTTTCTGTTGCCTCATATAGTAGTTTTGCGGAAGTATTTTTTCATATTTTTTCTTCTTATTTCCCTCATACTCAATATTAACATGTTTGTTTTTTAGTACTCTTGTTTTTACTGGGTTATTTTTCTTTTGGTTTTTGATTTTTTTACAGATGAACTGCATCTACTTTATTATTTCATCTAGCCACTTTTTTCCTTGTAGATCTTCTGTGTTTCCTTTTTTATTATTATAAAACTTCTCCTTTTTCAGTTCTTAACCATTTTCTTCTTGTTTCGTTCTTTCCGTGTACCATTCTTGGCATTTGTCGCCATATCATTGTTTCTTCGTATTGTTTTCTTTATATCCAATAGTTTATCTAGAGCCCCTTTTTATTACTTTCTTAATAGACTTCCATTCGCTCGCCATATCTATTATCTTCTCTTGCTTTCTAATTTCTTATAAGTTCCTTTGTCTATTCTGTTCTTCCCTTTTCCGGGTGTAATTTCTCTGTGTTTCTTCTTTTACAATCCCACGGCTTTTTTTGTTTTGGTATTCTTATTTTATTTTTATAATTACTAAAAAATGGCCCGAGCCTGCATTTATTATTTATTTGACTTTGCTTGTTCTATGTTAGTATATGGTCTATCCTGGTAGATTGTAACAGCAGCCATATTTTTGTGAACTTTTATGTTTATATTTGGTATTACCAGTAACCATGTTTGTTTTAGCCGCAAAATTACATATTCTGTTTTTGTTGTCATTTGTCCTTTTATGAATCGTGTGTACTACTACTATTCTTTTACATAGTTTTCTTCTAATTTGCGGAATTTATGTCTCCTAATATTATCAGAATATTATGTTTCGATGTATCTTCGCATACTGACTCTAAGTTGTAAAATCTATTTTTTTCTTTTTGGTTGTCACTGTGTGTATACACATATGATAGATAAATTTAATGGTTTCTCTTAGGTAGCATAGTCTTCCTTTAACCGGTTTAAAGGAAATAATATTAACTTGCTATCTACTATAACTGCAGCGCTTTTATGAATTTTAAAGTCGTTCTTCTTTATTTCTCCTTTAGCTCCCCATCTTATTTCCTGTATTGTTATTATACTCCTTCTAAATTTTTCAATTTATTAGCTACCTTTATCATCTTTCTTGGTGCTAACATAGTTTTTATATTCCAAGTTGCTATTCTCCTTATGTTATTTTTGTCTTTATCTTTATTATTCTTTATTTTCGGTTGAACTTCAATCATTTTTTATAAAAAATTACAGGATACGGCAAAGGGCAAGTCATCTAACGGAAAATTATGGTTCTAATTTAGATAACACATTTCGCGAGAAATGTGCACATTTAATAGGGTTTTTAAAAATTAGAAATAGGATTGTCAAAGAAGCTACGAGTACCAAAACCAAAACCACAATTAGAACCACAAAGACTCATAACATTATTGAAGTCATGGGACGTAGAATCTACTTTTCCCAATATTGTCATCGATCTAAAAAATTTTAGTGTATCAGGTATTAACTGCAATAGAAACCGAACCTTTTCAGTTTTTAACAGAGTGAAAAACTTCTCAAGATCAATGTTAAAACAAGAAACAATAACGGGCCATGCACTTTTACTTATTGCGAGCGGGTTTTTACAGAGTATTTCTTTTGATAATATAGTCCAGAGATCTGATAATTCTAAAGTCAAGCAAAAAATGTTTTTTTTAAATATAAGTTTTCAGGTGAAATAGACATTTGTTTTATTTTTCTTCCGTAATGTGTAAATATATGTAAACATTGTAATAAAGTGTATGTATGTAACAAATATTGAAAGTATTAAATAAATATAATGCCTAAACAATCAACTGGTATGTCATTCTTTGATAACGACCTTATTCATGCCCTATTTCCAAGATAGTTTGCATGAACACTTTATTGATGGCAAGGCTATAAAATTGGTCAAGAAATACGAGGGCGTGGTGAAAATGCCTCCGAATTTTTAATGTGAACACTTTTAAAACTTTTGAAGTAAAACAAACTTTATTAACATTCTACATCTTTATTCTTCATGTCTACATATGTATTTCTCAACGTAGTCACCCTGGCGCGAACACTTTCTCCAAACGAAAGATCGGTTTGTTAATACCGTAACTGTAGAATGTTTGACTTTGTTGACGAAGCCACAATTTCACCTCTGCTTGCACCGCTTCATCACTATCAAAGTGAACTCTTCTCGAAGGCGTTCTTTTTAAGTTTTGAAAACAGACGAAAATCGGTTGGGCCCATCGAGACTGTGTGGAGGATGATCGATGACAGGGAACCCAAGGCGTAGGATTATTGCAGCGCTTGTGTGTGATCTGGTATTGCCATGCTGATGGAGAGAGCACTCCATGTGTAGACGAACTCTTCAATTCGTGCTTACAATTTTCTGAGGGTCTTGTACTACCTTGCAGGGTTTATGGTGGTGCCTTTAGGTATGAATTTCAATTGCACCACACCTTGCACCTCCCAGAATACAGTAAACATAATGCTGATGGCATAGTTTGAACTTTTTTGGCGTTGGTGATCCTTTGTGCGGAACTCCATTGATGCTTTCTTGTTGTCGAGGTCAAAATGATGAACCCAGCTGTCATCATCTGTCACAATGTTGTTAAGGAACCCATCACCTCGTGTTCGAAACGCAAAAGAAATTGTTGAAAAATGTCCAATTTCCTCTGTTTCATGTCAGGAGTGAGCCAGGAGGCACCCACCGTGCAGCACAGTTTTCTGTACTGCAGTTATGCAATAATGGCCTGCACACGCTCTCGTGATATGCTACACTTACCTGAGAGCTGTGTCTGTGTTATCCGACGATTTTCTTTGATGAGTTCATCAACCCGATTCCGGTGCGTCTCGTTGGTTACCGTACGCGGTAGTCCACTACAAGCTCTGTCACAGTTGTTGAGGTTAGCACCACCGTTTCCTTCATTACGAGCACGAACAATTCAACGTCGCACATTACCAATGTCGATACAATCATTATCGTACACAGCTTTCATTCTTCTATGGGTTTCAATTGGAGGCACGTTTTCTGCGTTTAGAAACTCGATTACAGTATCGACATAGTTACGTTACATACCTCCATGTTACACGCTACAATTCGGAGCCCTCTATCAGCAGAGGGTTGCAACTTGCGTCAACGAAGCGGAAAATCGACCTAACATGCATGACATGTAATGTTGAGAACAGAATAAAAAATTCAAAGGCATTGGTTTTCAGCACAACCTCGTACTTAAATTAACATTTTCTTAATGTGCAAGAGGAACGTAGAAAGATGTAAAGTCTGAAATTATAAATAACGCTTTTAAAACAGTTGTATTGCATACTTATCATGTGACGTCCATTGAAAAATTTTTACCAAATGGCTTCGAAAAATAGAAGAGAGCTTAAAAGAAAAAGAACAATAAAGCCATTGTATGGTCAACACATAAAAGACTGTCTGTGATGGTTACTTTTTAATCCACTCTTTTAAATCATTCATCACTCTGTTTAATCTAATCAAACTCGAAGAAAAAGATGTCATAACTAAAGTTACATTTAGCAAAGAAATTACCATAACTTCCTAAAATTGTCAAAAAGAAAACAAAACGTAGCTATGTTTTCAGTAACAAAATTGTAGTTAAGTACAACAGGTGACATCTATCTGAGATGATCTTTATTAACTACTTATATGATGAGAAAATCTCAATGTTTTTTATGAGACTAAATTATAATACAGCTACTTTTTAGTTGCGTTAGAAACTCATCAGTTACTCATATCTTGCTTTTCAACTATAGTAACATTCCCTTTATGAAATGAATAACAATATTTACCTAGAGACCACCGCTTTCTTGTATTTAGTAAACTATTATTTAACAGTTGTAGTTGTAATTATTATATTTTTTCGCGAAAATCGTGCCGAATAAGTTAGAATCAATATCAGCATTGAGGAGTTGGAACTAAATTCAATTCAAGCCGCACCAAACCCAATGAATTCATGTATCGCTGACTACCTAGTGCGGATGACATAGCGGAAGTAATGTGCGGTTATAGCCCTTTTGCACTAAATTTCACGGTACTACATCTAAGTTACATAATCATTGAAATTCCTGGAAGTTAGCACAATATTGTGTGCTTTACGTTTGTCGACGCCTGCAGAACTGAGTGTAAATATGCTACTAATTTGCAGCGCACGTGCCTATAAATATGATTACTTAACTGTCATAGCATGTGTCGTCAGCAAAAGTATTTTATTCTACAAATTCCAGGTAGCCGTGCAAAATATAAATTGTGGGTTGACATTTCTTGGACATGTTATTACATGAGCATGATACAAATCAACATTGTTTTCAGTTTTTGTTGCTAACTGGGACAAACGTTGCGTAATTTCTGTTTGCGTTAACCTAACATACAATTTATATTTTCATAGCGATAAAAAACGATTTAACTAAATGTTACAAAATGTTAGTGAAATATTTATGGATGGAACGGGACGGAACTTAAAATTAAAGCTTTTGAGACTATCACGTCATTACGATTTAGTTACGATATTTACAGCAAACAAAATCGTCTAATTAATTATACAAAAGAAACGCGTTTTTCCATTTTTCGTGGATTTGGGTTAGACGTGATTCCTAATTGATTCAAACGAAAATAAGAGCTTGAGGATATTTAAGTAAAGTAATTTAAAAATAACATATATACAGGATACGGCGCTTAAATCCAGATAAATTAAACATTATTTTAGATATAATTTTATTTTACAAAACGTTCAAATTATAAAAAATCGTTTTGCATGTCCGTTGTGTGACCTGCGCAGAGTAAAATTATTTGCTGTAACCCCCCTCAACCACATTGGCCGCCACCATCTTTGACCTGAAGCGCTTGCACGCTCTCTGCACCGTATTTACTTGAAAATAAGACCTCCCTTTTTCATTAGATTTTTGTCTTGAAAATTGGGAGGGTCTAATATTCTCGTCGGGTCTTTAAATCGAGCATGAAAATGCAATTTGAGGAACTACCTATGTGGTAACTAAGTAAATATAATTGTATTGTACATAATAAGGTCTGTATTTAATAAACCACATCACAGGTTCATGGTTACAATATAAATAATTTAATATTCTATCAAGTATACCAAGCAAAGTATTTACGAGAATAATTGAAAACAGACTAAGAGAAAAATTAGAAGACACAATAGGAGAAGCACAACACGGGTTTAGAAGAGGAAGAACCACACAAGACTTAATATTCATATTAAGACAAGTAGGGGAAAAACTAGTAAGAAAAGGAAAACACATACATTATTATTTTCATAGACCTGAAGAAGGCTTTCGACAAGATGATATATGGAATGCCTAAGGAAAGGGAATAGAAGAAGAAATGATAAAAATAATTAAAGTATTACACAAGACCAATATAAACAAAGTAAGAATTTACAGCAAGGATAGGTTTGAAACAAGGATGTGTGCTTAGCCCACTACTATTCTCAATTGTAATAGATAAAGCCACCAGGAAATGAAAAAATGCACATATATGAAAATAGGAACATGAAAAATGAAACCAATCCAACTCCAAGAAATGTTATTCGCGGACGATATGGTGATAGTGGACGAATCAGAGAAAAGACTCCAACATATTCTAAACGAATATCAAAAAGAACTAAAATGAAAAAACATGGAAATAAATATAAGTAAGACAAAGACGATGATAATGGCCCACTAAGAAAAGAAACACAAGATAAAATTAAACGGACAAACGCTAGAATAAGTCACAAGTTATAGCTATTTGGGAACAATAATAGAAAACAACGGAAAAATAGAAAAAAATATCTGAGAGAATAGGAAAATTAGGAAGACCATACAACACCCTTAGAAATTCATTTTTTGGAAAAAAAAGAGATACCAAAGGAAACTAAGACACAGGTATAACAAACATCTATAAAACCCTCTCTAACCTATGGAAGCGAATCCTGGGTCTTAACAAACAAAAATAAAAGTCGTATCAAGGCCGCTGAGATGAGATTTTTAAGAAAAATCCAAGGGATTACTAGAGAGGATGAGATAAGAAACTCAGCAATAGTGGAAGAGTTGAAGGTAAAACCCCTAGAGAAAATAATAGAAAAAAGACAACTGAGTTGGCTGGGACACCTACACAGAATGAAGGAAGATAGAATAGTAAAGCAAGTATACTAAGCGTGAACACAAGGAAGACGCCCACGAAAAAGATGGGAAGTCAGACTAATGGCGGAAAATTAAAGAATAAGTTGGGGTGAAGTAAGAACAATGGCAAAGGACAGGAAAATATGGAAAAGAAAAATCAAGGACTCATAAGAGGGAAGTGTAATACATAAGCCAATCAAGTAAATGTAATGTATCAATGTAAATAATATATGATGTAAATGTAAAATATACAGACCAACACCTAACGGTACAAATGGTCTTATGATTAAATAAATAAATTAAACAAAATAATTTAAATTATCGGTAGGCCTAAAAGTAGAATAGTTCAGTCTGATTCACAGATGTGCTTGAACACAAAAGAACAGTCGGCCTTAATCCAAGTTACCGGTATTTTAAAGCAAGAAACTATATTAGGCCTATCAGTGACTCAAATTTTTAAGCTCATGATTTTGAACTACAACTAAATCTAAAGGCCTACATAATGCGCTTCATTAAAATAACCAATTTATGAGTAATTTACTAATGTTTTTTACTGTGTCCTCAATATGGCCACGCAAGCTGTCCAGAACTAGTAGACAACAATTCACTAGGACGACATTTCCATACCACCTCTAACCAATCGTGCATAAGTTTTGAGTTCATCCAATCTTTGTCTTGTACACAGACATGGATAGCTTTCGGTAAAGGTCCCTTTGGAATAGTTTTTGTTTTAAAAATCGCATGTGGTGGCAATTTCCGACCATCTGCAGTGATAGAGGGCATAACTTTGCATCTCATTTTTTTTTACAAGTACACTTCGTTCACCTACTTCATTCGCAGTTGTCTTACGCGAAATTTTAAAGTACGGTGGCGTTTCATCAGCATTGACGATTTGTATGAACATGTAAGAACAGATCCTGTCTTCCCGGTTCGAATTTTTTCGGTCTAGTTTCTCCAATATGTAACGATATTCGGTTGCACCGAGGACTCACGACTCGCAGCCCTCACTCCATTTTTCTAGGCAAATGCAAGAACATCCAACTTAAAAGCTGCAGTGTAATTTTTTCGAGAAACACTATGCCACCCAGCACTCAAGTAAAAGGCTGGCTACCAATCTTGGGAAATCGAGCTGTAATGCTGAATGGCATGAGCAGGTAGCCGTCCCAAAGTCAAGCGGACATACCTGCTTCCCATCCTCGTGCGATTTCATTGTTTCTGCTAAAAGTTACTGTTAGAGGGTGAAGTACGGTATGTCCTTGAGCAAAACCTAATCCTTCTAACGACTTAGACATCTATTGGATTCCCTTGACAAGAAATTTCTGAAAACTTAGTTTCACTTTAAATGCGGCTTTAGAATTGTTATTTTTATTTTTTTATGGGTCTAATATTTTAATATTTGCATACATAATATCTTTTTATAAAAATATGTTAAAAATTAGAAGGGTCTTATAATAGAGGGGGTCTTATTTTCGAGTAAATACGGTAGCAGTCGAGGAGGTTCAAATCAGGGCCATTAAAGGACAGAATGTTTTAGAAGTGAAAATTTTTCACGTTAAATGTCTTATATGTACCGGAGCACCGTCTTGCTGAAATACGCATCGCCTTATCACGGTTTCACAACATTTGTTAAAACACGTACGTAAGACTCCTTCTTGGAAGTTTTCTTCTACTGAAAGAAACAGTAAAAAATTTGACATTAGAAGAGAATTTGATTCGTCCCGCCGCCTCGCCTTTCAGTAAACACACTAGCAAGTTGCAGCGGCTAATTTGTTTGATTTGGCAAACTCAGAGCATTTGACGTACCTTTATAATATATCACTTATAACGTAGGTCCTACTCAGCAATCCGTCGCATTGTTTGCCCATTGACACTCACCACTGACGCCAATTTTTTTAGTTGTTGCTCCGAGCACTCCAAAACAATGTCGAAGTCCGTGTCACGTGTTCTCTCAAATAAGTTTTCACAACGGGTTAGCGGGACCTTTCCCATACTTCTCGCAAGCATTATATTTTGCGACAATGTCGTAGACAGTTAATCTCGGGTACCCGAAGAACCGAACCCAGAGCAAAGATTTTCGATAATTTTTGTTCGTAAGAGTTTGTCCATTTTGGGATTATGATTTTTTTCTAAGAGCTTTTAGGAACTTGTTGTTTGTCAACAACCTATCAGAACAGTACTAGAAGGCGGGGTATTCAAATTTAAATTTATCCAGATATACTTTGTAAAGGGCCTTTTAGGTAAATCCGGAATACTTTTAGGTTCTATTTGCGGAAAAGCGGAAAAATCTTTTATACACATGCGCCATCCCTTTTTAAGTATCATGTTAACTTCACATATTCAATAATTTACGATTGTATACAAAATGAGCCGCGAATACAACCGCAGAGCTGCTATTATTATTAGTATTATAATCTTAAGAGAAATAATAAATTCGCCCGCTTATTGAAAGAAAAGATCGATTGGGCTCCTGGGCGGAATAATCATGGTGAGTCTAAGACTGCGCCAAGACCAGTACTACAAGTCTTTTGTCCTGAAGAACTGCTAATTGTTGATTGAAAAAAACCAACATGGGCAATAAATTAAAGTCCCCAACAATGCATAAAGCACGATGGCACTGGTTTACTAATATTCTTTTCGACGAACATGACGTCATCAAGATAGAAACGTAAATAATCAAAATAACCGTTGAATTTGCCAAAATCCCTTTCATATATCTACCGTCCTGCATACAAAATTTCACATTTCTGTGATAGTGCTGGGGTTTGCTGGCAGCGAACAGGATGTCACAGTGCCTCACTTCTTCGAGAAATGTCTGAAGGTGGAGACAGTTTTTAAACCATGGATGGATAGATGAAATGGTCGCTGGGGGAATGGCTATTTGTATTACCACTGATTTCTTGAATTGTGGACCACTCCAGATTCGACTGAAATCCTCTTAACTACTATGTGCGAGATGTGGTTAAAGCGATGGTCAATGAGAGCTTAAGGATCTTCATCATGGAGATAATAATTTTTATAAAATGTGTGTAATCTTATGATATTGGGATTATTTGATTTTAAAACACAACCAAATGGAATCTATAGGCGCTCTATAAACAAACCAAATGAGAATGCAAGAAACAGTAATTTTATGTAAAATTTTTGAGATAAATTTATACTTTCCTAAAGAAGTACAAATAAGTCTCCGCCGTTTTTTATCAAAAATTGGGCATTTATTGTGAAAAAGAAACGTAACTTTATGTTTTATTCCAAGTATATCGCTAGCATTTCTAGCAGCATACGGATACCGCGTCGGAAGAACGCTTCATATTTTGAGGCTATCCACGAATTGACACAATTTTTGGTATCTTCATATAATGTGAAGTGCTCAGACCTCGATCGGAACAAGTGATAATCGGAAGGGGTAATGTCAGGAGAATACGGCGGGTAGGGTAGGACTTTTCAATTGAGTGTTTCCCAGTAGATTTTGACCTGTGCCGCAACATGTAGACAAGCATTATCATTTAAGAGAATAATCTTGTCGTATCTGGAGTAGTAGTGGGCGCATTTTTCCTTAAGAGGTCGGCTCAATCTCGTCAATTGTGTTCGATAGAGAGCTCCAGCAATGGTTTCGTTCGGTTTGGGCAATTCATAATACACGACACCAAACTGATCCCACCAAAACACAACATGAGTTTTTTCCATAAATATTCCGCTTGGATGTTGAAGCATGACCACGTGATCTCTATGTTTTGCTCTTCTTTAGATTATCGTAGTCAATCCATTTTTCATCATCAGTGACTATACGATACAAAAAACTTTTTCGTTTATGCTTGGCAAGCAGCATTTTGTATGTACAAAATCGACGTTCAACGTTTCTTGGTTTCAGTTCATATGGAACCCAATTTCCTTGCTTTTGAATCATTCCCAACGATTTTAAACGATGTGAAATCGCTTGTTAAGTCACTCCTAATATAAGTGCAAGTTTTTCTTGCGTTTGGCAGAAATCTTCCTCCAATAATGTCAAACTCACCGTTCTTAAACTTATAAAACCGCTCACGACAACTTCTCTCACTTAAAGCAGCCTTATCATATGCTTCCACAAGCAATCGATGCGCCTCAGCTTCAAATTTCTTCAAATTAAAGAAGTAAATCGAAAGTTTCCGTAAATGACGATTATTCGGCTCAAGACTCGACATTTTCTCACGAAACAAATTATATGATGCTGAAATCGCTAATATGCTAAAGTTATGGTGTTTCCAGGATGTCCAACCTTACGATATGATGTTTTACATTTGACAATTTCGACCATAACTTACTGGTGAGCCCATCTTTTGTCAAACGGCGGAGACTTATTTGTACTCCTTTTAAAATCACTGATTTTTAGCCCATTATTAGAAAGCTTCAAGAACATTTGCAAAATTCTTATGAGAATAAAAATTACAAAAACTATTGAAAAGAATGATCAAATTGAATTTTAAATGCGAATGTTATGCGAGTGTTCAGGCGGAACAGTGGTGCATTTAACATTAGCAGTGGTAAACCTAGAACTAGGGCGCGCATTGCACTTAAATACTAAAATTGACATCCACATAAACTGAAACTCACATTATGCGTAATTTATTATTATTCTCGGTAGGATACACTACAAAGGACTCGTAAATTAAATCCCAGCCGGCAATGTCCACAATGTATATTTCACATATGCAACTAATAACAAATTAATGGCAGTGTTATTTCTACATAATTTCCGTCCTTATTAATACCACAATTCTGTCATCAGTATCTGCAATTTTAATGCGCATTCCAGCAACATGCTAGGTACTATAGGGTAATCCAAATTGGACTTTACTGTTGGAATTGCGTGCTACTTGCGTTCTGTGAACGTTGGAAGTTTGCATTTGTACAGTTGGTATCTGAAATCACTGTGGCACAGCCTGTTGAAAGATAAAGCTCATTTATCTTTAAATTGTTTTGTGAATCATCAGGGTGGTAAAAATGCACGTGCTATTTACGAAAAACCAATGCAGTTTAATCTGCATTGTGGGCTGGAGAAATTGTTGGCCCGTACACTTTTGAGGATAAATCTGGCAACGCTGTTATTGTCAATGGTGTACGTTACAGGGATATTCTAATCAACTTTTCAATGAAACTAACAATTTGAACTTGACATGTGGTTTCAACAAAATGGAGCTAATTTCACAGAGTACGTGAAGTAGTCAATTATTCAGACTAAATTTCGTCGTGTTATCTCGAGAAGGCGTGATATCGATTAGTCACCGCGATTTTTGCGATATAACCTCATTAAACTGTTTCGTCTGGAACTGTTTGAAGGAAAGAGTTTATGCCAACAAACCTACGAGGTGCCTTCAAGTCCTAGGTCTCCAAAATTTTTTTCTCAGCAGCGAGAATGAGTAGAAAAATAGTGTTAACCCGCAGCTACTATCAAGCAGTTTAACATTTACAACTGATGGGTCCTAAGGACCCATATAATAATTATGTATATTAAGTTGAAACAAAAAAACATTAGAGTTTAATTTTATTATAAAACTTATTTAGTATATTGTTAGCGGTATAAAAATATAGATATTATTTTTCGAAACATTTTGAACACAGTTTCTTACAACATTCATTGCAAATGGGTATTTTGCAAGCATTGCATGTTATAGCTGTTTTCGGTTCTTGCTAGTAAGACATTTGGCACACCTGTTTCGTTTGTTTTTGGCATAGGTTGAATAGGTACATCTAAAGCAGAAACTGGTATTCTCAAGACGTATCTGTGATATTGCGAATTATCAATCGGATTATTGGACATTCACAAACGTAAGTGTTCTTCTATCAATTGAATTCCCAGCTCTCTAAAAAAATCGAACCGTCAAATTATTTTACCGTCTAAAGCAAATTGATAGATAACGCGGGAATTAGCACCTGCAATATTTGAAATAGCATGGAAAATGGCTATCGGCAATCTATTTGTACGCCTAGATGTTGGGTGCAATGCACATTTTGCATCCAAAGCATCCACACCTGACTTTGTGTTGTTATACATCATAATCATTTCTATTTTTTTGTTGCTAATGTCAATTTAAGGGGTGTGATGCATACTGAATATCAATATGACACTTTTTCCTTTTTTGGGCACATAGGAAATTATCGTATTAGTAGAAGTGAATCCAAAAATCGACGACTGAACTGGTCGTTTTCTGTTTGGGAGAAACTCAGGTGGTATCCCTCTTTTATTTTTTTTATAGTTCCAACATAAGTGAGAGTTTTCTTTCTCAATTCATCGAGAAGTTTTATGGAGGTGTACCACTTATTCCCCGTTATTTTCCTCCTGGACCCTTCAATACAATCGGCTAATTGCAACGCAACTTTTGTTGGGTTCAATAATTATTTTTAGAAGGAAGGACATCTATCTCGACAGCAGCACAGATTTCCGCATTCACCATGTAGTGAGTTCTCGCATCGGCCAAAATCTGCATTTTAATACCATACTTGGCCGATTTATTGGGAATATACGTACGAAATGCACGTCTTCCTCGAAACGGAATTAGCATTTCGTCAATTGTACAACACCCAGGAGAACAGCAAAATGTGGATCGGGAAACAAACTCGTCAAATATATTTGAGGCTGTGGCAAGCCTGTTAGTTTTGACTCTGTCTTTTTGAGTACTAATGTCGTCAAACCGAATACAACTAAGTAAAAAAGAAAATCGGGCAATGCTCATCGTACTCCTAAAAATAGGCCTTCCTGTACCGTTAGTGACCCACAGCGACCGAATATTTTCGTAACCAGATTTAAATATATAAATACAAAAGCCCTAAAAAGGCTTTCATTTCAGCTAAATTTGTATTATCGACAAAGGAGGGTGTGTCTTTTAGTTTGAAACCAAGAAGTCTTCGAAATTTTGCATATTTTTCTTTACACAACGATATTTTTTTTTTATTTGTACAGTCAACAATTGTTTCTAACATCTCGTTATTAAACAGCAAATTCCAGGCTTCAGGAAATGTCCTTGGAGGATAATCTCGAGCAAAACCTTTTAGAGAAGGTAATACAGCTACCTAATTATGAGCTGGAGTTCGTCCCCTAAGCACTTGTGTTTTCGCCCATTTAGTGTTATTCTTTCCGTACCACGCGTTTCAAGCGACAGAGTCTCCCACTCGCTCTTCGTCAGAATCAGAGTATTCCTGTTCACTTGATGTTTCATGATCACTAAGTAGTTCATCTTCATCTTCGTTATCAGTTTGTTCAACAAAATTCAAAATTTCATTTACTGTGTCAGTTCTCCCATTTAATAAAGTTTCACTTTCTTCACCATCTTTGTTTTTCATTGATTCATTGGTTTCATCATTTTTCCAAAATTCGTCAAACTCTAGTATTTGCTGTTGTTTTGATGAATACGTTGAACAAGACTCCATTTTTTACTAAAACCTGTATATAAGTAACTAAGTAAAGAAATGGGGAATATGACTTACCAAGGATGCAAAAATTAAAGTTATATTATCACATTTTTAATACAGTTACCCCCACACCAGTTTGGTTTTAGAGCACAACACGGAACTACGGAACAAGCCCATCGAATAAATAGGTAAATCCGTATTGATATGGAAGATCGCCGGTACTGCTCGGCAGCCTTTGTTGATATAAGCCAGGCATTTGATAAAATTTGGCACCTCGGACTGAAATACAAACTTAAACTCTTGCTCCCACATCCGTACTACTCACTCCTAGCATCCTACCTTTCCGACAGAACATTTCACATTTTCACATGGATCTCTATCCTGTGCAATCCGGAGTTCCTCAAGGAAGTATCTTAGGACCCACACTTTACCCACTGTACACAGCAGACCTATCTCAAACAAATTATACAATCACGGCTACATATGCAGATGACACGACTCTTTTAGCATCACATCAGGACCCTATTTCTGCATCTCGAAATCTGCAAAGCCATCTGAATCTATTTGAAAACTGGCTAAAAAATGGAGAATGGAAGCTAATGCAACTAAATCTACTCATATCACCTTCACCCTTCGCAAAGAAACCTGCCTTGCAGTTACACTTAATGGAACTCCAATACCCCAAAATGATGTAGTCAAATACCTCGGACTACATTTAGATCGAAGATTAACTTGGCGTACTCACATTTTAACTAAGAGAAAACAACTGGGTTCTAAATTTCATCAAATGTACTGGATGCTTGGAAGGAAATCGAACTTATCCATCGAAAATAAACTTTTATTGTAAAAAATTATCCTAAAACCCATTTGGACATACGGGATCCCTATTTGGGGCTCCGCCTGCACCTCAAATATAGAGATTTTCTAGCGCTTCCAAAATAAAGTCCTTAGATCTATTGTCAACGCCCCATGGTATGTACCAAAGGCCTTACTTCATGCTGACTTAAAACTGCCTACAGTTTGTGAAGAAATCACTCGATTCAGCACTAATTATAGAAAGAAGCTGACCTTTTATCCCAATGAGCTAGCAAACAACCTGTTGCAAGAAGAAGACGAGCCAAGACGACTTAAACGATTCAAACCTTCTGATATTCCCACCAGATTTTAGTCACTTGCCTAACACTAAATTGCCATATCTCTAAAATACTACAGAGGATGTCTACTGGGACATTACTCTACATGACTTGTTATTCCTAGAATAGTCTTAGATTGTATTTATAGTCTCCACCGAGACTGATTGTACAAATAAAAGGGGGAAAAATACAGTTAACAAATAAAACTTGTTACGTGTTTACTATTAATGGTCCTGGACCCACTTAACATTCTGCAACAACCAAAAACTAACCATAGATTTGTTATGCACCACTATAAATACCCTCATAATATATATATATATATATATATATATATATATATATATATATATATATATATATATATATATATATATATAGTCAACGACGTACACTAAAAATATTACAGATTTTTAAAATTACCTCGGATTCTTATGACCCATCAGTAGCTGCGGGTTAAATTTAAAAGACGCGGGAAATATTTTTAAATATCGATGGTAGTACAATATATTGTACACAGGTCGAATTACCTCCAATGCAGTAGGCATTAAAATGGCGACATTTAGGGTTCAAAAACCACCCATTTTCTCCTCTTGCGTGGTAAAACGCCCATCGAAATTCATCGCTAATTGAATAAGACATGTAGTGAAGTTGTGCGTTTGTGAGTGCGAACATTTAAAGAAAGTTAAGAATTGTATGACAATGAACCGAAGCAGCCTCGGCTACGAACCAGCCGGACCAAAACCATGATTGCGCGAGTGGAGCAAGTTGTTATAAAAGACCGTCGACTAGGTGTGTATGATATGGTTTTTAAATTTAGAATTTTCGTAGGATCTGTAAAGTCCATTTTGCACGATGACCTAAAAATATATTAAGTTTCTTTAAGGTGGGTCCCACAAATGCTAACCGACGAACCCAAAGCTGTAGTCAGATAGTGCATGCCGCCATAAATTTGACCATAGACACTTTAGGACACAGTAGTGGGCAAAACACACCCCTAAAGCAGTGTTCCCAACAGCCATAAAATCATGGCGACGACGTTGTAATAAAATATATACGTCTAGACGCATATTACGTTGAGAAATAGCAGAACTTTCAACTTTTTTGGGTAATTAATTTTTCAAAAAAAAGTTAAAAACCTTAGAACTTGAACGCACCTCATACTATAATTCCAGGGCTAAAACAAAAAATAAAACGTGCAAAATTCCTCATATCAGGGAACCGTGGAAGTTATTTGGCCAATACCATATTTTCTAAGTGACTTCAGGGGCGCTGTAGAAGTTTTTTAACGGTCAGATGATATAGAAAGAAAATTTCAAAATTACCTTACTTGGGAGAATGTATAAAATCAAATGAAAAGATTTATTAATTTTTTTAATTAAACATAAAATCAATAATCCGAATACTATATATGCCAATGTGTTGGTTTGATAACTGTGCGTGGTAAGGCCCCGTCCAACAATTAGTTCTCATTAGTAAAAGTTAGTGGCCCAACGTCATTTAAATCCTCTGATCGCTTTTTTATGTGGGATGTCAGATAGCAGGAGATTGATGTGGCCATTTTATTGAGATGTTTTGTTGTTCTATTCGACTTTGTTATGAATGGGATGACAAGATCTACGTGTAACATCTCGTTGCTTATGTACCACGGTGCTTTGGTTAATACTCGTAGTACTTTGGATTGGCATCGTTTGACTTAGCACAACCCCACAGCTCCACGCAGTAGGCTCATATGAGCTTGATAGTGGTTTTGCATATTAGAAGTTTATTATCCAGTGATAGGGGTGAATTTATTTCAAGAGCCAGTAAAGGGTTTTGAGTCGTAATTCTTTGGTTGCTTATTTTTTGTTAATATGGTTTCACTAGATAAGCTTGTTGTCGAGGTGAAGACGTAAATATTTTATGAAAGTAGTTTGGAGCATCTCGATATTGTTTAGATAAATTGGTGGTTAGAGTTTTTTCCCAGGGTGAACGTCAAGTGGTTTTATTTCATTTCTTTAGCCACCATTCGAAAAGAATAATGTGAACTTGACGTGAGGTCGTGTTTACATCATTGTGTTTCGCAAATATAATGGTATCGTCGGAAAAAGTATTTATCGTTGTGGTAGGAATAGTTGGAAGGCCTGAGGTGTAAGAGGTAGAGGTAAGGACCCAGAACACTTCCCTGAGGTACACCGAAATTGATTGTTGCTAAAGTTGCATTTTTGACTCGTGTTCGAAATTGCCCATAATTTAGGTAGGATTCTAGCAGATTGTGGAAAAAGGTAGTAGAATTTGTTAAATTCTGTGGATAAGTTTTTTATGCCAGACCTTAACGAAGGCTTGGCTGACCTCCAGAAAGATGGCAATGCAGGAGGATTTTTTTCTCGATAGCTGTGTTTATTACTTGTGTAATCCAGTGACACTGTTGGATTGTTGAGTGCATTTTACGAAAACCAAAATGATAGTTTGGTATCCAATTTGACAGTGTGAGTTTAAGGTCAAGAGTTTGTAGCAGTAGCCTTTTGAGGAGTTTGGAAAGCTTATTAGACGACAATATGTTAGGTAATTGGGATTATTTCAGCTTTTTTGAATTCTGTGGGCCAGTCTGAAGTCTTAGGATAGCACTGAAAATGTAAGTCAAAAGTAGGATTTCCTTTTTTGAGTTCAAGTAACATTCTGGGTGTAATTCTATCAATCCCTGGCGTTTTATTGAGATTGTATCTCGTATCTGATGTGCTTGGGTGTCACTGGCGGAATGGGAGTGGAGGAGTTTCAGGTGATATGAGGATTTCTGGGTTCACATCGTTGAGAGACGCAGAGAAATAGTAAGCAAATAATTCTGCTCTTTTCCTGGCGTTTTTATTCCATCCTAGTGTTGGTGTAGTAATTTTATTAATTTATATAGCCGTGATTTTGTAAAATAAAAACTAAAAAAAAAATAAATTTCTTGGATAGCCTAAGTAATTATGTTGTTTTTATAGCCGCTTTATTTTGATTTCATTATTAAAATATTGCTTGGTAGTTATAAGATTTTTATTAAATACAATTTCTCATGGGGGCCCATTAAAATTTTCTTATTTTTTAGTTCCAATTATTTGTTATGATGATTTATTTTCAGTTATAAACTAAAGTAAAGTAAACTTTTCTATGGAGCAAGTCAGATTTTTTTCGTTTAACTCTTTTTGAGGGTGTGGGAAGAAAATAAGTAAAATACAGGCCGCATTGTGTTTTAAAAAAATATAAATGTAATTTAATGTTGACAATTTACATTATATGAAACTAAAACTGACTAAATTTACCATACGTAAAAATTGTACTGAACGAAACTCCCTGAAATATAACGAACACGACAGGGAAAATGTTATATCCTGCGGCAGAATAGAAAATCATTGTACTCAAGAGCAGTTCACACAATCCAAGCAATCCGACAAATGTCTCTTCAAAGCAGATTAATGTCGTCATTTATCATTCTGTGTTATGTCCATCGTAACATTCACTTCATATGATTATGATTTATGAATGCTTGTAATGCGGGATTAAAATTTAACTCCCAACAATAATTCTGCCTCCAGTCCCCAGGGAGCAAATCTTAATCTTGTTGTAAAATATCTAGCCCAAGCAAAATGAATTATATGCCCACTTTTGAAGTTGAAATACCCATCTGTCTTCGGCTAGTGTGGCCTTTGATGTATTTTCTTTTTCGGGATAACAATTTAACTGCTTGCCTGCTCCGCGCCTGCATAGAGATCCTTTTTAATCAAATCGTTATTGGATTACAGCGTTTTGCTTGTCGCGCGCCAGCCTTTGATCCCATTTCCAATCCAAGCTGCGACGCTGAAAAATCCGCGGAAAATGGAAGCATCCGGGGCAACTGCTGCCGCTAAGTCTGAGAGATCGGCTCTGCGAAGCTGCCGCCCAGAGGAAGTTCTCAGGACTGCTCAGCCCGGAGGATTTCGCCGTAAACTTCATAAAGGTCAGCGCTATGGGCCGAAGGCTATGGCCGTCTATCTGCTGCGCGATATTCCGTCCAAATGCTTTCATATCCGGCAGGGATGTTTTCAAAAGTACGCCGCGCAGCTGACGTTGCAAAATATTGCTGTTTGAAATTGCTACTGCTGCTACACCGTGAGTGATATGTCTGCTATACTGCCTTTTATGTTTATCTACCTACATAAAAAGAAAGTAATATAAAGCTTTTAAAGTTTTGACTAGATGTTTACCTAGTTAATCAGATATTAGAATATATATTTCATGAAGCTTTCACATACTACACATTTAATATATCACCACTGTTAACATAAATTACTTTCTTTTATACTACAAGACTAATTATATTAATATCTTGACAGTGTATTTCTTATCCTTATTTTAGAATTAGAAACTCTAAGATATATTAGATCGAGAAAGGTTGCAATAAATACGCATTCACTTATTTGGAATATTTATAACTTCAATTTTTTATTACGATTGTAAAATAATACTAATTGATACCACTAAATGTTATATTGAAAAAATAATAAAATTGCAACAATTTTTGTAAACCTCTCGACATAAAATTTATCTGATAAACTAAAACAACGTCAATCTCGATGCTACTATAAACTATAATACACAACTTGTGTAATACGAGAAGGTATATCTACTCAAAAAACCAGCAGAGATGTATGCGATCAATATACCATTACACATTAGTTGCACACTTGTTGGAAAAAAGGGACAGATATAAAAGGCAAAAATAGGAATCCTTTCGACAGAACTACACGATGTGCATCAAGTTACAACACCTCCAATAATTTTTCTTACAAACTAATCACACGAAAACTGTGAAACTTTTACCACTTCTCGACGTAATCTCCCTGCAACTGTACAAATTTTTCACAACGCCATGATTTCATGGCCACTGCGAACGCTTCTTTAGAGGTGTGATTTTCACACTGAAAAATTTCTAATGTAATAGCGGCACGACTAATGAATTTGCGACCACGTTTTTTGTTGGAAACAGTCAAAAGTCGCAAGAAGCCAGGTCAGGCGAGTAGGGAATATGAGAAATCATTTCAAAGTTGTCAGCATTTACGGAACCTTGGAGGACACTTCGCATTTTCAGGTCTTCATGCAGGATTGTGTGCACAGATCCCACGAAAATGCCAACTTTGGAAGCGATGTGTTCCACACTCATTCGGCGATCCTCCAAAACAAGTTTCTCAGCTCGCTTGATCATGTCGTCAGACGGACTAGTGCAAGGCCGAAATTGTCTTGGTTTGTTGTCATATGACGTTCTGCCTTCTTTAATTTGTCGCACCCACAAACGCACATTAGACGCATCCATAACACCATCACCACATGTCTTACTCAAATGGCGATGAATTTAAATCGGTGTCACATCACGCAAATAGAGGAAACGAATGATTACACGCTGTTCTTGTAATGAAAACGTCGCCATTTTCAGTATCAAAAACAGTCCTCACTCTTGCCGCTGCCTCTAGAGTCCTTTGTGCTGTGCAGTGCTGCCATCTCTGTCACGCATTTACAAAGAATGAGCGCGTATTTTGAAGTAAACCGTATGTTTCTATCTGTTCCCAGTCCCGAGAACAAAATTCAGAGGTGTTGTAACTTGAATACACCTTATGTATAAAGTACGTTCAAGTTCTAAAGTCTCAAACATTTTTTTTTAGTGATGGTTGCTTTCTATACTTCAAGTGGCAACGTGTAGTGTTCAAGAATAACGTCTAATCATCCGTTTTCGCCTTTTGCGTGACGAAACGCCAATCGAAATTCATCCCCAATTGAGTGAGACATGCGGTAAATGCGTTACGGATGTTAAAATGTGCGTTCGAGAGTGCGAAAGTTTAAAGAAGTCCGAGAATTGTGTGACAATAAACCGAGGCCTCGATCACGAACCAGCCGGACCGAAATCATGATTGCGTAAGTGGAGCAAGTTGTTATAGAAGACCATCGATTAGATGTGCGTGATATCGCCTCTAAACTTGGCATTTTCATAGGAATGCTGTAGGGCCTATTTTGCATGATGTCCTGAAAATGCGGAAAGTTTCTGTAAGGCAAGACCGACGAACACGGATGTGGATGGCAATGTCTGAGAATGTGTTGGCATAAATTTCCGATCATAAAGGGCACTTTGTGGCCGCTTCTTTTCCAATCGAACGGTTGTTGCAGTAACAGCTTTCCATTGGGCAAAAAACCCCTCTTCAGAAGTGTTCTAAAGCCATGGCATCATAGCGTTGACATTGTGAAAAATGTGTACGTCTAGGCGGAGATTATGTTGAGAAGTAATAAAAACGTCAATTTTCTTGGGTAACAACTTTTTCAAAAAAAATTTAGAGACTTTAGAATATGAACACACCTCGTACAATAGGTCAAGGAGGCAACTAAAATTTAAACTGCAAATAATTAAAAACACTATTTTTGAAACTTACATAGTCACGTAATCAAAAGAAAACCAAACAATATAAAAAGATACCAAAAGTGTAAATGCAAAAATCGTAAAGCTCTTGGTTTAGACCTAATCACTTTGTAAATTCTCAATTAGTTATCAAGAAAAGTCGTACTATTACTGAAAACAAACTACAATTGCATATTTAAGTTAACTTGAAAATTTTCTCAAATAATAATGATGCATAAACATGAAAATCCACAGCACATTTATAATAAAGTAACCAATTTATCTGCTGTAGTAAACAACATAAACTAAAAAATTTTCAATAATAAATCCAATTTTATGAAAACTTTGTTAAGTAAAAATTTTAATTACAGGAGGTCATGACAAAACTCATTTTTACGGCCTGAAAGATTCTGATTTCTTCTTCTTCTACTCTTATATAGGCTATTAGCCTATTTGTGACCACACATATTGTGTAGTACTATGAGGTAAGTTGGTCGTATTCCGGGCAGGTGGCTAGTCTGACCCGTTAGAAGAAGGAGAATGTACTTTACGACCGCCAAAGGTGCTTGTATGACTGCTGGAGAACATTTGATATTTACCATAGCTATTGACATGGGAGTCAAACGCAGGTCGCGCCGCACGTTACTGTGGTAGGCCGAGGTCTTTACCTCGAGGCTGTCGTGCTCTCAAGAACATAAAAGCAAGAGCTACTTGCCATAAAGAAGAGAAATATAACTCGGTTCGCCTTATAAAACGTAAAATTGGCCTATTAGACACGTAAAACATAATAATAGGCTCACGCAAGTAATGAAAACGTTAGATCATTAATAAGAAAATTATGAACTTTATTAAAAATAGACTTGTTGCGGCTGAACCACGCCTTTTCTTTAATTAGCTAAAGATATTCCATTTTAGTTTAAATTCGGGCTTTACCCGCTTTCTGTTGGTGCTGTTGAAAATACATACATTATCGGGTATGTGGCCATTTGTAAATCCAGCGAGTGTTCCGTTCCGCCTCGACTTGTTCACCTGCTCTGTACTGAATCTCCTATTCCGATGTAAAACAGCATTTTCTTTTAGCCCGGATTACGCCTTGATTGTGCCTAAAACAAAGCCACCCTTCTGTCTGCTTTATCTGAGCCTAAAAGCAACGCCGCGGCCGAAAGGAAGAACGCCTTTTACAAATCGCTACCAAGTCTTCCCATTAACCCGTAAAGAACGCAAGCAATATATGTGTATTTTATCTTTTCTCTATCAGCTGATCCGTTTTAGGAGAATTGGAAAATACCATTAAAAGAAGCTGTGCCCGGAGGCGAGAAAGACTCAATTTTTTTTCTAGTGCATTTTATCTTTTGCAACGACCACCTGCTACGCGTTCTTAGGATCGAGTATTTCGATCTTATAGAAAAAATGTCATAAAGATCAATTAAAAAATTAAATATATTCAGCATCACTAGCTATTGACTAGCATTTCTATATCTCCATTCGTTATTTAGTTATACGAGAGTCATTCAATAATTAAAGAGACAAATTGGAGTGGGGAAAGACTGTTGATAGTACAAGTTTGATACATTTAGGGTCTTAAGTGGGCCTCACTGGGATGAGTTCTAATCAGCTGATTGATCAACATTGCTCTGTTTATAACCTTAAAATTAAGTTAAACGATGTCGGATCTTCTTGAAAATTCCACATCGGTTGAACAACGTTCTGTGATTCGTTTTTTGATTGCTGAAGGTGAGAAACCAGCTAATGTACACTCTAGAATGACTAAAGTGTATGGTGAAAGTTGTATAAACCGTAGAAATTTTTACAGTTCAAAAGTGGTCGAGAATCAGTGTCTGACGAACACCGTTCTGGCCGGCCTATTGAAATTTCAACTTCTTCACTTGAAACTCGAATTGATGACATTATTTTTAACCAACACTACTCAGATATGCTTTTGAAGAAGGGCCGTGAGAGAGAAATTTGTGGGAAATTGGCTCCGTCACCAAGACAAAGAGTTCTTTGCAGCCGATATAAAGAAGCTAGTAACCTGTTGGGACAAGTGCATAAATGTTGATGGGGATTATGTTGAAAAGCAGGAAAAGTTTTATTTTGTAGAAATAATAAGTTTTTTCTCCAGGTCAGTTTGTCTGTTTAATTATTGAGTGACCCTCGTAACTACAGGTTGATTAAATTAATTTTTAAACTATACTACGACTTATACATAATGTAAATTTACAAAATAGAACTTCTGTGTAAAGAAGTCCGGCTTATTCTGAAATTTTCAATAATCAAGCAGCTAACTCTTTGATGTCGCAACGAAACCATTCTGTTTATTTTAAATTAAAAAGTCTTGAACTGCCAAATCAACATCTCTTATAGAAGTAAACTACCTTTCAGTTAAAACGTGCACCATCGAAAGAGAGGTAATAATTTAATGATCTAAAATCTGAACTAAATACCAAACGAACAGCATCTGGTGTCATCAAGCTGGCGTGTTTTCTCCTGTATTTTTTGCAGTATGTGTATGTGCATGATTTTATCGAAGGAATTTTCGTTTAGAATTAATTAAAGTATTTAATAGTTAATACAACAAATAGATGCATTTTTCGAGGAGCCTTCTAAATAAGCGGTCATCACATTGCAAAAAAAGCAAATGGCAGCAAATTGAATATCGTCAACGTATCAGCCGCTAAAAATTTTTTATTGTAGTTTTGCACTCAAGTGAAGGTAATATACATCAAAATTCATTTTTCACGGACCGTGAATCGAAAAAGGCGCGTCTTCAAAATGTTGTTGGTACAGACACCTGAAAAGGATTGATTCTCCCTAAAGATACCTCGCATTACTTCTCCTTAGTTAGAGAAAGAAGTGCTCTCGTCTATTGCACAACGGATTATTCTTAAGTTTCTTATTATTGAGGGTGTAAAACTGTCTGAGAGTTTAAAAAGATTTAAGGCAGAGTTGGGGAACGGAATCTTTATAAAAATTGAAGTTAGGTGTAGCATAAGTCGTGTTTAAGAAGGCGAGAAAGAACGAAAAATAAGTATCAGTGACGTTTCCCAGAGATCAGCAAGGCCGAGGAGAATATATGTGTTATTATATTATTGATAATTAAGGATTATTGTAATTTATTCTAAGGCCGTTATTGTGTTTCACGACAACGCCCAGCCCCATACGAGGTTTTGGTTTAGCTACATAAGAATACCCTCCTTGTGATTATCATATATTTAAACTACCAAAACACAGCACTTTGATTTGATAATGATGTTACTATGTGTCACAATTACTATCGGTTGGGATAAGTGGGTGTCTAAGTCAGTAGATTATGTAGAAAATTGGCTTTGTACGTTTGCATTTTTGTGGTATTTTTATTTTAATTTATATTTGTCACTAAAGTTTCCCTTATAAAATTCTTTTGATTTTATCAAAATCTGACTCAATAAATGAATAGTTTATAGTTCTTTTAAAAAAGTTTAGAAACTTTGCAAAAATTGTAACATAGCAGTATAGTATGTTAAGCATATCTTTGGTTAACACTGTTGAGAAAAACTAAATATCTTTAAAAATGTAAAGTATATAATTTTGATTACACTACATCACTTGAACAGAATAGGTTTTTCCATTTGATATATTGAGCAGTCAGTTTTAAGAGTTTTGTAGAGTTAAAAAATTAAAAAGTCGATTAAGCAGCTTGAACGTACTATTTCTATTGAATCATAGTGATGACAATATAACCTATTTTATTCATATACAAGTTGCTTTAAAATTCGAGTTTTGTAGCTCAAGCAGTGCAGACGTGCTATATCAGCGTTTTCTGGGTTTTCCTCGCGCGGTATCGGTGATCGCGTCACGTTATTGGTCCCAACCGTATACATGCGTAATGTGTCCGTGTGCATCCGGAGTGAAGCGACAAGATAAAGTGTGACCCTCGGGTCAAAAACCTCAATAATCTGCACGAACAAGTTCCTTATTCCAACTGAAAGGTCAGTATGGCCTACTACTATTCACCCGGCACGGCAGTAAATCCAAACCAGCAATTTTGCCCTATGCTAGTCTAACCACAAGTGTCTTATAAAGATACCATTGCCCTCAGCAGCAGCCTATGGCAATGGTCCGTGTACGCGGTTCTTTATAAATGATATAATACAACCACCAAACAATCCAATTTCAAATTCATCTGGCCAAAATGGTTTAATCTACCAGCAGTTGCCTACTACCATATTCTCCAGCTGAAGACTCTGAATGGCAAGTTGTAGATAGCAGAAAATGCAATCGTAAAGAAGCTAGCGATAAAAATCATACTAAAACCACAAACCATTGGTTAAATCCTACCAATCGCTATGTCCCGTTACATAGCACCGATGCAGATAAAACGAAACTCAAAATTCAGCACCTGCAAAGATGAATCCTAAGCCCCCCCGATTGCCAAAAATAAATATAAAATTAAGGTACTCCACAATGATGAGGTTAAAATACAGCCTAAAATGTCTGAGAAGTACATGATCATAACTAAAGCGCCAGCAGAGAAAAATAAAAAGTGTCAAAAAAAACAACAACAACAAAAACGTACTTTTAGTGTCGTCTTTAAAACTGCCTTTAACTGGTCCAATAACGGTGTGTAGTAGGACCCCGTTATTGTTTTCTTTTTTAAGTAATCGATAAACAGAATTCTGATTATCCTAAAAATAGTCGCCATCCTGTTTCCGGCCGATGAAACCGTCTTCGCCTTTTTGGAGCAGGTTTGCTTTCGCATTCTACTGTTTTGATTGTTCTTTCGTCCCAGCAGTGTAGTGGTAGACCCAAGTTTTATCGATAGTGATAAATCAACACAAAAGGTCCGACTCGTTTCGCTGAAACCGCTTAAGCCGGGCTTCGGAAATGTTCATTCGAATAAATTTTTGGTTCAAAGCGAGCAAGCGCGGAACTCAACGCACAGAGAGCTTTTTCATGCCCAATTTTTCAGTCAAACTCGTTCTTCCGATATGATGCCTGCAGCCTCTGTTATCTCTCTAGCCTTGATTCGACGGCCGTCCAGTATCATTTCGGAATTTTTTTGGTATTATCAGTGGAGGTTGCAGTTGTTGGCCGTCCCGAACGCTCATCGTCAGCCAAGCTGCTACGACTACGTTTCAATTTAGCTTCCCATCTTTTCATGGTAGAAAATGATGGGGCAGAGTTCCCGTAAACGGCTTTTAATTCGGCTTTAATTTGCCTTAATTACAGCTCGGTATTCGATTTTTTCCATTTCTACTTCTTCTAAAAGCAGTGGCATCGACTAATACAAACGACTCTCAAACCACAGCTAACCCTCCAAAACGGCTGAAATGTTTAAATGTACCTTTCAAAGTATGTATGATTGCAGTAGGAGAATGGTTTTGACGAGTAAAAGCATTAAAGTGCACGATAAAATTATTTACACCTTAGTAAAGATGAGGCCCCTGGATACGATTTTATTATCAAAGGTTCTTAAAAGGTATCTTTTCTCCGTCCTACATCTAAATATTGGCCTTTGCAAGTGAATTTTGCTTAGATAATAGTGATACTAAAGCCATACAAATCTGAAAATGTTAGGTCCTATTGTTTAATGAATCTAAACTTCTAGAAAAATTTGTACCGGATCTCTGTCTTCCGGACCACCAATTCCATTTTAGAAGTCAACACTTCACGATTTACAATCCCACAGATTTATAAATATAATTAATACGGCTCTTGAATTAAAACCATACTGTACTGCAGTATTTAGAGGTTACGCAGCAAATCTTCCACACGGCTTGGCACAATAGCCTTTATACTAATTACTTTTTAAATATTATTTTAGCAATGCTTAATTTCAAATAAAATATGTATAATAATACTTTAAGCTTTTTCCCGTCTGCTTTTCCTGGACCATTACTATGTACCATCTATGCAAAGAATAATACCCACAACAGTAGAAATGCACACAAATACTTCTGAAAATAACAGAATGACTCTTTCTAATCATTCCGGTGCTTAAACAGCTTCTTAAAACCTTCACACTTATTTGACTCCTCTAAAAATCTTACAAAAATGGCAAATGAAACTAAATAAAGCTACAAACTATTATGCCAACTTTACCACAAATCGTATGGAATGTTCACCAATATATATAATAAATAACATACTAACTTCACAAACAAATGAACTGCATTACTTAGCTCTCCACTTACATTAAAATTACATCTGTCTATCTACATATTTGAACAGAAAGCAAACAAAAAAATAAGGCGTGATTCTCGACCCTTGATTTATACGAGGAAGTCCGTGCGCTGTAAACAGAGACAGTCTATATATTTGAACGAAAGGTAAACAAAGATGGCTGACATCAAACTGAATGGCCGGTAGGCAATTGTCATTGCCGAACGCAAAAAGCGCGTCTAGTACGGCAATTTGATTTGCTTCCGCCGAGTTGAGCTTCGATTGTAATGCACATTTACATATGTCGCTCATAAGAAATACGTATAACGCACGTAAGCCTTATGTAAACATTTGAAGGTTTCGCATGCTCAATCAAAGTAGCGGCAGCATTGTCCTTCCAGGCATTTTGCCTAATTATATTGTCTTGTTATACTTTTTATGGTGTAGGATTTTTTGGGCGCAGCCTCACTTAAATGCTAAGACATTCACACACACACCCATGGGTTGAGCTAACCTCGAATTCGCGCGCGCCGGCTAGAGAACAGACCCAACTAGTTAAATCATTTGAGCTACCGCGTCCCCATGGTGTAGGATTAGATGCATATTTTCTAACTTAATAGTTGTCTATCCGTTGTAAAAGAACGAAACCAAAATGTCGACAATACCAAAGTTAGGTTATGCAATTTCAAAACCAAACAAACATTCTGTTACTGCTGCCAACATTAATCTAGGGAAAAATTAAAAATTACTGCAAATGAACGTAAGAAATCGTAAAGTTGAAGCAATTTCAACTTCGTATTTCTTCTTACTTATGAACGTAAAACGTAAACATTACGGGAGTGCATTGTAAACGAAACCATAAGCTTTGCATTGATTTCATTTTACGTATTACGTATTTCTCATAGGCGGCTTATGCTTGAGTCCATTATGAATGAGCGCTAAGTTAAATTATTCTACGTTCCAAATCCAGTTAAAAATTTATACGTCGCCATCTTGCAAAAATTTGAAGGAACGCAGGGAAAAAAGTGTCAGCCTAAGACGCCAAAAATATTTTTTGGCGAGCAACCTCCTATTATAAAAGAAAGAAAAGGGATCTACAAATTAAAAAATGTACTATTCGTTTATTTAGATCGTCTTGTATAACCCTTCCTTATAAGATTATAGAAAATTTGAACGTACAGGATTCCAGGAACTATTCTTGTAAATCTAACAATTATTTCATATAATGTTAACATCTCCCCCCCCCCCCAGAAAATTCAAACAAGTGTCTCATCGAAGAAGTTAGTTCCAAGGTATGGAATAAATCACTCTTTTACAATTGATGCCGTGCTATTTGCTTCTTTGTAAACAGTTCTGATTATTATTGTTCAAATAAACAAATGAAGGTGTTCTTTAATTTTTATGTTACTTATATATTTATTCATTACATTTTAGTTGTGTTGGGTGAAAATACTTGTTACATAATTTCAAGTTAGTGTCGCAAATTAGCAGAAGCGCAACTGCGGCAATAATTTGAAACATCACTTTGTGTTATGCACTATTTAAAATTTAATACAAACAACTGTTGTCAGCTAATAAAATGCAGCTGCATATGCACTGCATGAAAGTCTTTTGTTTAGCTGAATTGATCACGTAAATTCTAAAATGGACAACGCCTAGTACTGGTCGTTAGTATAATCGAGAATTTTACCGATTTCAAAATAAAAATGGAGACAGTGCATCACAACGAATTATTCTTCGATGTTTGAATGCAACTTACTGTGACATTACAATTAATACCATTTCTGAAGGATTAGAATTACAAGCTCTCTGCACCTTAGTGGACATTTAAGGTATGCAGTTAATTGTAGCCTAAGTTTACATTTACAATATTCTTGAAATTTCTCAGTTTAAATTACGACGTTTTCAACTGGAAAACTTAACGGTCGATTGATGTTATGGGAAGGTCAATTTTCTGTAATTTGTCTGTAAGTGCTCACAAGGGCTGTGGCTTATTACCGCTGTTTCAAGTCCATTCCCTAAAGCTGAGCATTTGTTACAAGCTGAAGTATTTTATCGAGAAAAGCAATAAGAGTACAAAAAATACGGGCTTATGCATTAAAAGTGCTTCATCACTGATTCAAGGCTTATTTATAGGAGTCTTGGTCATTGACCTACCTTTTTAAGGTGTAGAATTCTGCTTTGCTCTGTTCTTCTAATGAATTTTTTTTTTTTTTTAAATAGCACTTTTGTGCCTGCAATTAAAACTAGTCTATGAGACCAACCATTAATTTTGTTCTGATAAATCTTAAACTAGGTACTTATCTACTAGAGTCCATCCAATGATGTCTTCTAATCTTTTCTGATTTATACACTTTACTTCACTGCCACTGTCTTGCTTTTATACAACAACAACACTAACAAGATCAGCGGTTTTTCCTCCTTAGTCTTCGGACATGATGTTGGTTGTCCAGTAGTTGTAATGCTTCTGGATTTACATGAAGATGGAGCCTATCTTCATGCTTTCAGCAAACCTTTTATTCTTCCTTCACAGTTGGGATCTGAAGGTCTCTGTGGATGTCTGAGTTCGTACATACACGTCCACTATGTTAGCAGCACTTTGTTTTGGAATATTTGTAAGCACTTAACATTTGTGTCACTGGTACAGCCCAGAGCTGAATGCCTAAAGCACACTGGTTTTAGGATCTGGTTGTATATTAATACTTTGTTGGAGATTGAGATTTTGAGTTTATTCAATCAACCAATAGTGCTGTCTGTATTTTAGATTTAGTTCTGTTCTTTCTTTTGACATGTTCCTTCCATCTAAGTCTGACGTCCAGATTTATGCCGAGGTATTTTGCGTTGGTCGAGTGTGTATAGTAGTACCATTAATTTCAGTAGTTGTGGGTCCACTATCTTCATTAGTGTTCACTGTACGGATTTAAGTTCGTTTAGTTTGATCCTCCATCTTCTGGTCCAATCAACTATCTGATTGCTGGCTGTCTGGAGCTTTCTGGCAGACTTCTAATGAATAATGTTTTTAACTTATTTTATAACGTTTGTTGCTAAGGCAACCCTGTTGGGATAAACTTGAGTTAAGTTTGTCTCTTTTAAAAAGTTTAAACATCTTAAACACTTCCAATTAAATCCTTTATTAAAATATCCATTTTATAGTATAGAGCTAATTTTTTATTTCTAATTTTTTAAATAATTGTTTGTGTAATTATTATAAATAGCTGTACTACAACCTTCTGGTATAATAAAAATATATTACTAACATCTAATTAGTAATTTTTGTGATAAACTTATGACATTAGTGTTAACATTAAGAAATTTTAAACATCATGTTTAAGTAGTCATATCGTAGTCACAAATTATCACCATAGTTATGCTTTCAGCAATTTACAGCTCTATCTTCAAATTAGCCATCTACAAATTGAAAAAGAAATGATATTTGCAGGTAGTGTTTATGTTTTGGAATTTTTCGTTAAAACTTGATGTGGGATGCTTAAAAGTAATTTATATGAAAACTTAGTTCGCATTTGAGTTTCAAAGCGTAAAGACGTGTGTCTTACAATTCGAAGATAAGTACTAGCGCGGTGACCTTTTGCCTGGACGGGCAGTGATAAATTTAATCTCTTCATAATTTTTAACAAAATAAAATTATAAATAAATTGCTAATCAGTAATAGTGCATTTAATGGGAGACCCGGTTTATACCGTGCACAAGTGCAACAAATCAGGAGCAATATATGATGCAACAAAATTCATTATTTCATACAAATAATAAAAGAAGACAACAAGAACACACACGTATGACTTCAACTAGTTAGGAAGAAGATAGTACTTATGTATACCACCCAAGATAATATATGGTAAGTAGTAAAAGGAACTATAAGAAGGAGGAATAGGATTGCCAAAAACAATGTAGACCAAGAGTTATCATTAAGTAATGCATTTGATGCACTAAAAGATATCCAGACAGTTAACACTAATAAAAATATTACAAACAACGATATACCTAAACCCCCTCCCATATATGTGTATGTTGTGGTAAGTTTACCACAAATGATCTTAAAATTGAAATAGAACAATACTCAATTAGAAATATGACCAACAATACAGTCACAGTTCAGATACATTTAGAAAGTTAGCTAAATATATGAACGAAAATAATATAATCCACCACACATACAAACCTAAGGAGGAAAGATCATATAAAGCAGTAGTTAAATATTTACACTACTCGGTTGACGTAGAAGACATAAAACATGAAATTTTACAACATGGTCATAAAGTGAGAAATGTAATAAACATCAAACACCGAATATCCAAAGAACCTCTTAATATGTTTTTGTTGACCTAAACCTTCAGAAAATAATCAATAAATCAATAAACCTAATCAACAAAGCAACACAACACAACAAAACCATCTGATGCCAGAAATTGCAAGAAACCAAAATAGAAGCTACGTACAGGTAACTAAGCCGCGAGATTCAACGCAAGAGGACAACTCGACCATGACACACAACAAATTTTTAGAAGAATTCAAGACAATGTTCAACCAATTAATTCACCAAAATAATATGGTTCTCAATATGTTATCAATGTTAATTGGTAAACAAACGAATGGCTCTTAGAATATAGCACTATGGAATGCCATTGGCCTCGTTCAACATAAAGATGAAAAACAAAACCTAATAGACATTCTTTTAATTAGTGAAACTGATTTCACCGAGAAGACCTACTTCAAAATACCTCAATATTCCGTATACAACACAAATTACACAGATGGTTCTGCACTTGAAAGCATAGCTGTAGTAATAAAACAAGCAATAAGACACTACGAATTACCTAAGTTCGCTGAAGACTACCTACAAGCCACCTCTATTCGTGTATATATTCTACCATGTGAAATAACTGTCAGTGCAATCTATTGTCCTCCAAAGCATATTATAAAAAGCATCAATTTGAACCATATTTCGATACTCTAGGAGCCAAATTTTTGACAGGTGGAGACTACAATAGCAAAAACACTGTTTGGGGATCCCAAGCAACTACCACAAAAGGCAAGGAGCTATACAGGCTTATTCAAGATAAACGTTTTTCTTATTTATCTACTGGGTCACTAACGTTCTGGCCAGCAGACGTAAATAAATTGCCAGATTTACTAGACTTTTTCGTCACCAACTTACATGGACATTACACCTAGTTATGATTTATCATAGGACCACTCACTGGTAATATCCATCTACAGCACATACCTAATATACATACAACCTACACCTAGGCTACATAATTAAAAAACAAACTGGGACAAATAAAAACACAAGCTGACAGACATAATAAATATTAATCTAAAGCTTGCAAATCCAAATGGTATTGAGGAAGCCACAACTAATCTAATCACCACCATTAAAGAACCAGTCCAACAAGCTATTCTTAACATAACACATAAAAAAGACATTCTAAATATTCCTCTGGAAATTAAGATATTAGTGCGTCAAAAACGAAAAGCAAGAGCCAAATGGCAAAGAACACATGCCCTAGCAGACAAAACTATTCTAAACAGACTTAGCAACAAGCTTAAATTAAAACTTAAAGCTCTAAGAGAAGAATCGCTCAAAACTTACCTATCGAATTTGAACCGATATGATAATTCTATATGAAATCGATCAAAACAACAAACAAACCTGTAATAAGTATTCCTCCTCTAAAAATTGAGCGACGATCACAGGAACAGTGGGCAAAAAGTGATAAAGAGAAAGCAGCAATACATCTTGCTGATATGTTCCAATCTCATGAAATCGATCAGGATAAAGAAATGTCAGTAACTCAATCTATTAATTCCGTCACACCTAAAGAGGTAAAAGATGATAAAGTTCTTGAGTGCAAAGAAATCACCAGGTATGGATATAATAACACCAAAAATGCTAAAAGAACTACCAAAAGAAGGTGTAGTACTCCTGACTTATATCTTCAATGCAATTCTCCGTATTGAGTATTGGTCCGAAGCACTAAAGACCGCAGAGATAATCCTAACCCTCAAGCCCGGTAAAGATCCCAATAGTGTAAAATCTTATCGACCCATAAGTCTCTTGTCGGCCATTTCAAAATTATAAAACTGGTTCTTAAAGTAATTGGTACTGAATGGATTCCCAATTACTAATTTGGATTTAGGCAAGCCCATTCTACCATACAACAATGCCATCGCATAGCACAAACCATCCTCTCTAGTTTTAACAACAAGGAATACTGTATATCAGTATTCTTAGATGTAAGCCAGGCTTTCGACAGCGTGTGGCACCAGGGTCTACTATATAAAATCAAAACTCATCTACCAGCATTCTTCAACTTACTTAAATCTTATCTAAATAATCGACAATTCAGAACAAAAGTAAGTCAGGAAATTTCCGCTTTCCTTCCTATTAAATCTAGAGTACCTTAGGGTAGCGTGCAGGGTCCTCTACTTTATCTCTTATTTACCTCGGATTTTCCAGTTTCACCAAATGTCACAATCGTTGATGACACTGTCATCATGGCTAGCCACAATGAAGTTGTTCGAGCATGCACTCTCATCCAAGAATATCTGTATAATCTAGAGCACTGGTTTAAAAGGTGGAATGTAAAAATAAACAAATCAAAATGTGCACATCTAACATTTACTCTACGCAGGGACCGATACCCACACATTTTTCTTAACAACATAGAAATACCACAAACTACAACAGTAAAATATCTAGAGCTACACTTGGATACTAAATTAAATTGGAGAGTACATATCAGCAAAAGTGGAAACAGAGAGAGATAAACTGGTTGATCAGAGGAATATCCCCACTATTTATTGGTAATAAACTATTGTAGTACAAATCAATTATCAAACCCATATGGACATAGGGAGTGAAACACTAAAACAAATCTCGCAAAAATTCAAAGATGTCAATACAAAATACTAAGAATCGTAGTTGACGCCCCATGGTATATAAGCAATGAAATGATCCACAATGCCCTGAAAATACCAATTGTACAATAAGTCATCCATTAGAGAAGTCTCGGTCACCGTAAAAGGTTAGAAATACATACAAATCCTCTAATGCAGGCCTTATTGGAAGACTCTGCAAGAAGAATCAAAAGACATGCCATCGTTGAGTGCGATCTCATCATGCCTTATCTAAGTCTAATTGTTAATTCTTAGATTGTAAGAGAGCAAATTAGCTTATAAAATACTCTGTATTTTGATTGCTAATTAAATTACAACCAAAATTTGAAAACTACATAAACGTAATGATAGTTTTTATCTCTTTAATGAGTTATAATGTCTGTCTTATAATTATTATAACGCACGCCTTCTAAAAGTTGGGGTGGCAATTAAGGGATTATAAAAGAAGCCCAAAACGATTTGACAATGTATTAGAGACGGTATTATCGTTGGTATTGTTCATCACCATTCATTAGCAATTTGTTTTAAAAAACTCTTGTGGACCTCTGAAGCAAATGTCATATTTTTAACGCAATATTTTAACAATTAAACCGAACACTTACCATCCATTTTCTCTGATGCCGATTGTGTGTGTATTAGGGGAGTGTATAGTCTATGGTGTGGCGGCCTTTTCGCCCTTGAACTGCTTTATATCGCGGCGGCATGCGAGCCTTTGATATCAGCTACGTTTTGCCGTCGCACACAAACGGCATGGGCTTTTGCACATCCGAGGCTTTTACGCCACGCAGCGCGGCCAGTTCGGTCGTGTCTTAGTCCGCATAAATTCAGATTCATGCACCGCAGCGCGGCTAGTACGGTCGTGTCTTAACCCGCATACATCAGAAACATTTCACATCCCCGCAAATATTCACGCATCGCAGCTCGGCCAATTTGGTCGTGTCTCAACAACCCGCAGACACCAGATCCGCAACGCAGAGGTGGCCACCTTGGAATCGCCGACGAAGCCGAAGCCGAAGCCGAAGCCGATTCAGGTGAGCGATTTGGCAATTCATTGGTTGATATCGGTAACCGCCCCCATCCGCTAACGCGACGGCCGTTTAAGGGACGATTTGGCCTTATCGGCTGACCTTCCACTACGGGCCGTACTACGTTTCCACACTGCACCACGAGAGCGGCTATTTACACGCCTGCCTCTCCATTTTATGGTCCTTACGAGCCGCATCGGTATCGTATCCCACACCGCATCCACGAGAGCGGCTATTACCACGCCTGCCTCTCCAATCTAGTTTAGCGCTTTCTTCATTTGTCAGTCGCTTATTCTACTTGTCGTTTCTTGTTGGCACTTTTTAACTTATTACGATGGGACAACAGTTTAAATAAAACAGATGGTAACAAACTCGTATTACTTCAGTCATTTCATAGAGATAAGTTTGCCCAAACTTCAGACAAAACACAATCCATCACAAAAATCTAATAGTGACCATAACTGAGTTTTAGCTACTTCATCTTCGATCAGAACGATAATTTTTCTTGTTTATGGTCACATGATACACTATACGTTAAAACTTTGAAATGGTTTTATCGTTTATAATAATATGGAGCATAATTGTACTCCAGGTATTTTGTTTTGGTAGATGATGACAGTTGGCAATACTTTTGAACTTGAGCGTTCATTTACCTTCTCCTAATCTATCTGAAACATTTCTTCATTTATATATTATCAGAAAATTCCGCTTCGTATTAGAGAATTGGTCATCGCAAAGCGCAGAGCTCGGCGCAGGTGGCAGACTACCAGGAATCCACTTGACAAAACTTATTTAAATCGAATAACGCACAATCTCCACAACGCTATCCAAGAAGCAAAAACGAATCCTTCGATCACTACATCGTCAATCTATCTACTGATGATCACTCCCTGTGGAACGCGACAAAGAAATTCAAAAGACCCATATTATCTATTCCACCTCTACGAAAAGCTGATGGGAGCTGGGCGCGGACGAATATTGAAAAATCCAACAGATTCGCAGAACACCTTGCTAGCGTATTTTCCGCTCCTGATATCCTCAACGAGGATGAAGATGATGTCGAAATACAAGCATTCTTAAACTCCCCTTGTCAGATGTCTCTTCCACCCAAGCCTATTTCACCTGCAGAAGTCAAAAAAGAAATAAGTCTCTTAAATCCTCATAAAGCTCCTGGATATGATCTCAACACAGGTGAAGTACTGAAAAATTGCCCTAGAAAAGCTATTGTATTACTCACAACCATATATAACAGCATACTACGCCTGTGCTACTATCCGATACTAGGGAAATATGCAATAATAATCATGATACTGAAGCCAGGAAAACCTCCAACTGATGCCACTTCTTATAGGCCAATAAGCCTCCTTCCTGTAATGTCCAAAATTTTCGAAAAACTTATCCTCACCAGAATTGCAAACGTAACACATAGATGCCTTAATCCCTAACCACCAATTCGGCTTCAGACCCAATCACTCCACTATCCAACAGTGCCATAGAATCGTTAATAAAATCAAAGAAAGCTTAGAAGCGAAACAAATGTGTACATCAGCATTTTTAGACGTAAAACAGGCGTTTGACAGGGTGTGGCATCCAGGCTTACTTTTCAAACTTAAACAACACTTACCAAATCAACTGTTCCTCATCCTTAAGTCATACATGTCCAACCGTTACTTCCAAGTTAAATTAGAAGACTCGTTATCTGACTACCAGACTATCAACTCTGGTGTATCGCAAGGAAGTGTTCTGGGACCTTTCTTGTACTTACTGTTTACCGCTGATATACCAGCCAGGGAGGATACACTACTAGCAACGTTCGCTGATGATACAGCCATCCTTTCTACAGATCTCGATCCGATACGAGCTTCTGCAAAATTGCAAGCTTATCTTGATCAACTCCAAATTTGGCTTACGCACTGGAAAATTAATCTAAACGTTGATAAGTCGTGTCAAGTCACGTTCACAACACGAAGAGCAGAATGTCCTCCTCTTACCTTCAATAACACTCCCATTCCTGTCAAAGGAGAAGTTAAATACCTCGGCCTTCATCTTGACGCAAAACTAACTTGGAGAACACACATTAAGGCAAAAAGACGTCAATTAGATTTAAAAGTGAGGAACATGTCTTGGTTACTAAACCGTAGATCTCAGCTCTCACTACAGAACAAACTCCTCATATACAAAACCATTCTTAGGCCTATTTGGACATACGGTATCGAGTTATGGGCTGCAGCAAACCATCTAATACAAAAATTTTACAAACCTTTCAATCTAAAACCCTCAGAATGTTACTAAATGCACCTTGGTATGTCTCCAACAACACCATACACGACGACCTCAAAATACCGTTTATACACGACGTCATCAGTGCTTACTCTGTTAAACATAAAAATCGATGCATAACCCACAGCAACGAGCTAATCAGTGAACTGTTCAGACAACCAATGGAAAATAGAAGACTCAACAGAACATGGCCAGAAGACCTAGCTAGGTGAATCCAGAGAGCCTTCAATGGATGGCCCCTGACTCAAGTGAACTTCTTTCAACCCATTTACTTATTACTTTATTAAGTAGATTGTAAATTTGCATTAATCCAATAAAAAAAATTTATATATCGTGTATTTTTCAGAAATATTTATTATTTACATTGCAATATTAGAGTGCCATTGTGATCAACGCGACCATTCAGGGTTAAATAATATTTGATTTATATATAGTATGTGTATATTAATGGTCAAATATTGTTTTTTTTTTAATTAATGAAAGTAATTTATACTGCTATTATAAATCTAAAAGAAAATAACAATGTTTTAACTTGAACAAATACTACAGTAGCTACCATAGACAGAAGAAGAAGATTGTAAAAGTGTTCTCGGTACTGAAAATCCAGAAGAATTAATAGAAGATTTTGTGTAATATAATAAAGATAAATAAGATGATAAAATTAGCTAAGAAAAATAAGAAAGCATGAAAAGCATTTCAGGAGTGCCAAAGGTTCGAGAACATATCCCAGGACCATTGTTTAACACTCAAGAGTTTTATCTTGGGTGGGTTTGGAAAACCACATAGTATTCAAAACCTCATGTGTCATAGATAAGTCGCAGACTTATAATAATAGCTTTTAGTAAACCAGAACCTCAAAGAAATGCAAAAATAGTACTTCGCCTTAGGCACTAGTTTTTGAGCATTCTGAAGGATGGAGGCGTATTTAGTCTGTGGGTTATTGCACTTTTACACTTAGACATATTCGTAAAAACTGTTTCACAGTAAGGTGTATATAGTCTTTAATGCGTGACACTTGTAATTCCTTATAAATCTTGTCATTCCTAACAAACCAGCTGGCATTACATGTTATGCGAAGAATTTTATTTTGTATTACTTGCACTTTGTTTGCGCCTTTAAAGCTTTTCCCCAAATGACACAACCGCACATTATAATTTGACATATAAGCAATTTATATAACAGAAAGGAATTGGTTAGTAAGGAGGATTTACGATTTATTAAGGGGTATAACTTGTTCAGCCTTGTGTGACATTCATTAAGTTTCTTATTAAGATAGTAGCCCCAAATGAGTTTTCTGTCGATGTATATGTTTAAGTATTTAACAGCTTCATCAGCACTATTCCATGGGATGGAGATCCCGTTGATTTCTAGTTCGGTTGGGTTAGTAGGGTGTCGTAACGTAAAGTTTTTTGCATAGCACTTAAATGTGTTGAGTTTAATTCTCCATTGTTTGCACCATTCCTGATATGAGCCAGCTGCGCTTTGAAGATCATTGATTATTTGTTGGATATCTGAATTCCTAACAGTGATAGCAGTATCATCTGCGTACATCGCCAATTCTGATTAAAATGTGGAACATCCTAGGAATAGATATAGTAGAGTATTGGGTCAAGCATTGAGCCTTGTGGGACTCCAATGTGATATTAAGGTCTGAGTATGTGGCATTAATTCTGACCTTGAATGTTCTGGAGGTTAGAAAAGATGAAATTATGCGAGTAAGACATGCAGGTGTATCTATTTTGATTATTTTGCATATCAAGTCTTCGGTCCAAACTTTATCGAAAGCTTGGGCTATGTTAAAAAAGGCTATTATTATTGAGTGCTCCTTGCTGATTCTTAATAATTAGTGAGTAGTAGAATAATTATTTAGAAAACCGCATTGAGTTGCAGGTATAATGTTCTTCTCATTTATAAAATCAGTAAGACCTGAACAGATGATTCTTTCTAAGAGTTTCCAAAGTGTAGTTAGCAAATTGATAGGCTGATAATTATTAGGAGAGCTTTTTTACAGAAGGCTAACGCCTTACGACTTAAGTTTTCTAAAATAATATTTGGTACGAGGTCGTGACCAGGTGATGGGTTGGGAGTGAACACGTTATGAAGGTGGTGGGCAAATAAATTACACTTAGCTTCATCACTTTCGTAATTGACACCATTGTGTTTCAGCGCAGAGATTTATTCGGTTTTGTGAAGACTTCTTTTAGTAGCTACCCAAAAGGAATTGTAGTTGGGATTTATTTCAGGTATGTGTTCTTGGTACGATGCTATTCTGAAGTTGTCCAAATCTGTTTTGACTTGGCGTGATAGATGATCAAAAATTCTAAAATCTTCTGGCTTTGTTTTTTTCTTTAATTAGATTGAGTACATATATTGGAGGTTCGCGATATTTTAGATAATTATTATTTGTGGTAGGTATTAGGGAAGTTTGGCTAACCTTGGTTAATAATTCAGTAGATTGTCTAACCTCAGTGTCAATGTCGTTAGTTGTATCAATTTTGCTTATTTTTAAACGATGTCTAGTTCGTTACGGTCAACTTTGCCTTCTTCTTCTTCTTAAGTTGCTGCCTTTTTATAGAAGGTTAGCAACGACTTTGGCAAATCGTTCTCCAACTTGTGCTATTCTTAGCAGTGATTGTGAATTTAGACCAATCCAGTCTCTTACATTTCTTAACCATGAGTATCGTCTTCTGCCCAGTCCTCTTCTACCCTCGTTTATTAGTTTTAAAAGCTCGTATCTTCTATCTCTGTATATATGTCCTAAGTAGCTTGTACTTTGTCTTTTGGCAATTCCAAGAATTTTGATGTTTTTCTGGTCTATTCTTTCTTCATAGATGATATTGATCAGCTCTGTGTATCTTACTTGATCAAAGGCTTTTTCATAGTCTGTAGAACATAGGCAAACATCCTGTGATTGGTCTCTGCATTTTTAAGGTAGTACAAACAATGATTCTCCAGTTACAAAGTCTAAACGGAAACGAAATTGTTCGCATTTTGTATGTATTTGTTGATGCATGATTCTTAGCGCTACCTTCAGTACATGGCTCATCAGGCTAATCAATCGATATTGTGAGCACTTTTTCCCCGCTTTTTTAAGTATCGGAATAAATGTAGATTGAGTCCAATCACGTAGTATGATTCCTGTATAATATATTTTATTTAAGATGGTTATTAAGGCCTACATCGTCTAATAATTTAAGCATCCCAGTATAAATATTATCTTCATCCGGGGCTCTACGTGTCTTTGATAGTTTTATTGTGTTTCACCTCTGTTATAAAAATTATAATTGGTTTGTCTTCTTGATCTATTTGTCTTGATTCTGGCTCTATTCTATGTCATAAAAAAGTTCTTGTGTATAGTTTGTCCATATTTCTTCTCTTTTGGGTCTATTATTTATATGATAGTATCTGTAACAAAAATATCCTGTTGAGTTTTATTTTTATTTTCAGTTATTTCTTTTATTTTTATATAAATCTTAGAAAGATCTTGTTTTTTGCAGCTTTTCGAGTTCTTAATAGCGTTTCTCCATCCAGGTCTCCTTTGCCTCCCTTGTGAATCTTGTAATCTTTTGTGGATTTCTTTATATTTATTATTGTCCATACATTTGTATTTTCTTCTTTTTTCTATCAATAATAAAATTTATTTAGTCATCCATTTCTCTTTTGCCCTGTGCTTTTGAATTTCCAGTTTATTTTCTTGCACCTCATGTATTAAGTTTTAATAGATTGCGAAGAGTTTTTTATTGTTTCGTTGTTTCGAATTGTACAGTTTTCTTGAACTTATTATTAAAAACTCGTATTATTTCCTCCTTTGTTTCTAGTTCCTCTAGTTTTTAAAGTTATGTTTTGTCTTTTTCTTTTTCTGAATTTTCTTTAGTCTCATCTCAAGTTTTCCAACTACGGAGTTTATCAGATCCAATGTCTGATCCAGAATTGTTTCGTACACCTTTAATTCTGTTTCTGCATCGTTTATCGATCAGTACGTAATCTACTTGATTTCTTATAATATTCTCTTTGTTGTCTCCTGGTCCTTTCAAATGTACAATTGCCTTTCTGGGGGCTAGAACCAGTGTTTGCTACCATTCAGGTTTACTTCATTAGAGAACTGTACCAGTATATCATCCCTATCGTTCCGATTTCCAAAATTGTGGTCTCTAACAATATCTTAAACTTCTCCCTTGCCTATCTTTGCGTTTAAGTCACCCATGATTATATTCACTTCATTCTTGTTTGTAATTTTCAGTAGATTTTTGAGGTCTTTGTAGAAGTGCTTTATTTCATGATCGGGTTTGTTCGCCCTGGGCGCATATACTTGAATGATGTTTATGTCTTTAAGAAATGCTTTTATTTGTATTAGGACAACTTTGTCTGATATTGGTAAAAACATTTTAACAGATTTTCTGCTTTTTACCCACTATTATTACAACGTCATTATAGTGTCGAGGGTCGTTGTTACTTACATAATACATTGTATAGTCATTGATGTCAAGTTGACGTCTAACTTCGTTCACACCTAACTTTTCCAGTTAGTAATATTGAAATTGAATGGTAAGATTGACGTACAATAATTAAGGCAAACATAACCGGTGGATGATCGAATTCTAACTCACAGGTAATAAAACCATTTAAAACAGAAATATTCGAAATGTTAGATAACTCGTATGGGACTGTGTGCTACTATAAGTTTCCGTTTCGACGACATTTATTGTAAAAAACTACAAAAAGCTGTAGACAAATTTACTATTAGGGGGGTCTTCGATAAATTGCTGTCGAACTGTAAAATTTCATTTAAACCAACAGATTATCTTACGACTGACAAACAGCTTCTTGCTTTCTGATGCAATGGTCCTCTTCATCAGCATGTCCCTAGTAAGCCGGTCAAATATATGATAAAATTGTTTGCACTTGTGCTGCCAGCTAACTTTTGTAACACAAATTTGAAAGTGAATGTGGGAGTGCAGCGAGATGGACCATGCAAATTTAGTAACTCTCGAATGGACCGAGTGATACGATTAGTAGAGCTGGTAGCAAGATTTAAAAGAAACATATGACAATTGGTTCGCTTCAGTGCCCTTCAAAAAGAAAGATGCGACTTTTATTGAAACTTTAAAAATGGAATAACTAACTTTTTACAATATTTTAATAAAGAAATAAAAAGCAACATTTTTGGTTTCAAAAGAAATGTGCATCAGTTACCTATTACCGAAAAAGAATAAAACAGTCTTAGCTACATCAACAATACATGATAGTAGAGGTTTCGTCCTCAGCACAGACAATGACATAAAGCATAGTAGGCTTTATTATATAGTACCATCTATAATAATACCAAATATGGAATATATGTTCTCGACAAAATGTGTGGACAGTATAAAACTGGGAGAAATTTTCGAAGATAGCTGCTAATTCTTTTTCCACCTATTGAAGTTGCAGAAGTCAATACTCTTAATATTTACAGAATCATTGAGTAATACACTAGCATCAAGCGTCTAGACTTTTTCAAAACTTTGGCCTTTGATCCCATGAAACCAAAAATCCATCATCGTATCCCTGTAAATGATAGTGCGGAGATAAACTACTTTTGAAACTGGAACTTCCACCGCAGAAAATAGCAAAAACTGTAGCAGTGAAAGGAACAGAAGTACCAGAAAGATATGCAACAGGCACTAAAAATGGATGTCCTTTTTACCAAAAAGTATGTTTTAACAGTCCATGCAATAAATAAATTTGTTGTCAAAACATCAGAGATGGTGCACAATGACTGGACGCGTGAATGAAAGCGTGAGAGCCTCAGACTTTTCCATTCGCAGGCCGTGCTCCCACAGGGAGCATTAGAGCATTATTATTGCCATTGCCCAAACAACCTTATTAAAAACATGCAAACAGAAGCAAAATTCCTTCTAATATAAAAATTAACTTCAGTAGAGTGTGATCACCACCCAACTTCCTTCTAAATCTATTTTCAGAAAGACCTGTCTTCCGGTGTGCCCCTGCACTATAACTTTCTCAATAAAAAGCTGCAGAACGAAGTAAATTTAAGCCATTCACAAGCTGCGCATCCTTTAATTTATTACCACCCACCACTTTTGGCATTTCCTGCAACGAGTAAATTAAAAACCGCAGGCTGCCCCAAACTGGCACAACACCCGGCGGCTATTTTCGAACCCGCACTTAACGGCGTGCAACGCCGCAGAAATAAAGCGACAGCTTAAGGTCATCGGGACAGCTGGCGCGGCGCCTGCAAGCGGCACGGCGTGTCATTAACCCCCTGGCGCGATCCGTGTGACAATGTAGTGCTTTATATCCATGTTTACGTTTCAGCCTTGGCAGAGTAATACGCGCTAATGCATCGCCGAACGAGCGGGATTCAGCAGCGACGCCAGCTTTGAAATTCGCTCGCCGTTATTCAATTTTACGCTGCAGCGGCACTTCCGCTCACCTTTACGGCCGCGAGCGAATCGGAGACAATGTTCGTGTAAGTTTAATTTGATTCCCTGCACTTGCAGTTCTCGAGGTTAATAATATAGACCGCCGGGACGTTAGGAATTGGAAGAACGTGTTCACAACGTACCAATTAGTTGCAGTGACAGATAGGAAATTACATGTACAAATTTAAATACTTCGGAATTAAAGAGAAAATTAATAAGCCAAGTGCTGCTGAACGACATCAAGAACTTTATCCAGGTCAGCAAAGTAAATCGATAAAATGATCGAGATGCTTCTAAAGTGCTTACCATCATTAAAAAATTTCTTGCCTCTGTGATGGTACTGGGGCTTATAGCAGCGAAAGGAATGTCATGGCGCCTTACTTCTTTAAAAAAGGCCTAAAGTTGTCCACCGACAGCTATATCAACGTGCTACATCCAGTTGTCAAGCTCTGAACAGAGGAGGTGGTCTCCAGGCGGAAGTACGTGTTCCAGCAAGGTTCTGCTCCGGCCCACAAGGCAAAGAAGACTTGGCTACACAACAATTTTCATTACCACTAGTTCCCCGACTTGTGACCACCCTCCAGCCCCGATTGAAATCCCTTTGGTTATTATTTGAGGAGCATGGTTAATTTGAAGGTCAATAAGAGGCATCATGACACTAAGAACAGCTTAAGGGCCTTATAATGGAGATAGATAATGGCACATATAAACAAAAAGGAAGTTGTGTTGGCCTGCTTAAGAAGGTTGTGCCTAACGGGGGCTATATTGAATGGTATAATACTCAATACTATTTACTTTAATTGTGCTAAGTTTCAAGTAAATAAATTTAATTGTTCTTAAATTTTAATATTATTTTGGTTTTCATTCATTTTCTTTATTTACCTGGACGACCCTATACATATGAGTTCAAGTAAAGTTAAATTTACAATTTTTCTATCGGGGGATAAGGGGTGCACCTACTTTGTGCTCTTAAATTTTAACCTTACCTGCCCGTGCTGTTTCTGTTAGACAACTAATGAGGCCCTGACAACCGAATATTGGCGGTATAACTATATCTTATACAGTCATCTCATCTAGATAACCAAATATTATATAATTATGATTATGATAAAGTGAAGGAGGAAATGCCGCCACTGGTATACTAAAACTTATATTGGACATCATGCGGAAGGCAAGGAAAAACCATAGCATAGGAAATTTCCCAAAAGCAGCAAACCTAATAAGTATGGACAAGTCTGCAATAGTTTATAAGTCCGGAAGTAAAACTGTACCCAATTCGGATCTTCAGGAGGGTACAACTAATAAAGAATGATCCTATAAACCACGTGAATTGATACCAGCAAAGTAGGAATCTGGAATGTCAGATCACTACTAAAGTACGTGAAACTAGAAAACATTAAGTTGGGAATGAAAAGGTTTAAAATTGGAATTTTATGTCTTTGTAAAAGGAGATTTTTGGAGTGTTGGCTACAGAATAGTGCACACAGGAGCTAACAAAAAAATGTATGTGTTGGCGAACATAATCAAGAAGTGGAAGATATATAAGAATCCATAAGTAACTTAATCAAGAAAGTTAAAAGAAAACGAAGACTTCATTGTTATGGGAGACTTTAATGTTGTAGTAAGAGGAGAGAATCGAGGCTGGTCGAGTTCTGCGAATGACATAACTTGGTATTAATGAATACAGTATTTCAACATCATCATAGAAGACGATATACCTGTTCAAAGACTGGAGATACAGGAAGATATTAGATAGACTTTATCCTAGTGAAACAATATTTTGGAAATCAGGTTAAAGAATGCAGAACCTACCCCAGTTCTAATGTAGATATAGATCACAACCTGATAATAATGAAACATAAACTGACTTACAAGAAGCTGAGGGAAAACGAAACTCATAGATAAGATATAAATAGGATGAAGAATGTAGAAAACCAGATAGAATACTTAGAAAAAGTTGATATAGAAATAAACAAAGCAGACAATACGATAGAAGATATTAAAAAAGAAATTATTATAAGAGCCAATGGCATACTACAGCAAAAGAACCTACCAGCACGTAAACCCTAGATCGCAAAACAAGTTATCGACCTAATAGAAGAAAGAAGGAAATATAAGGGTACTAAAACAGAGAAAGGTAAACCAAATACCGGCAAATTAGAAATAGCATCAACACAGCTAAAGAACAATAAGAAAAATAGTGATTAAGTTGAGAGATACCCCATAACAAATAGAATGGATCAAGCATATAAACAAGTCAAAAAAAATTGGAATCAAAACCCAAAACGAAGGGAATAAGAGATAGTAAGGGTAATATGTTGTTAGATGACAGAGAAGTTGCCGACATATGGAAATAATGTGTAGAACAACTATATAGCGAAGAAAAAGAGAACAACATGCAAAGTATGGAGGACAAAGCAGTAGACGAACGAACAACTACAGAAGGATACATTCTAAGAGAAGAATTTGATAAAGCACTAGAAGAAGTGAGGGCAAACAAGAGCCCTAGGATGGACAACATTCACGCCGAGTTCTATAAATCCATAAGCGAGTACGCGAAATACAAGATACTTTCTACAGATTTTACAACTACAAAAATAATACCAATACCAACAAAAATCAGCAGTAACGGAATGTGTATATCTTTAAACTCACTGATAACAGGCATATAGCCCGGTAGTTTTCACAGTTTGTGGTGGCTCCTTTCTTATGTATGGGTATTATTATATTTTTTTGCCAATCCGATGGGATCGTTTCCGTTTCCCATGCTTGTTGAAGGATTGTTTTCAGCCACTTCATTACTATATCTCCTCCCTTTTTTATTAATTCTGGGGCGATATCATCTTTCCCTGCTGTTTTCCCGTTTCTCATTGTTTTTACCGCCATCCTGATTTTTTCCTCTCTTATATTTTCTTCTTCGTCTTCCTGATCTTGCTGTTGTAGCGTTGTTTGCTATTCTTCTTGTATTTCTATATCTGCTTCTTGATCATTGGTCTCCAGGTTATTGTGGAATTTGTTTTCGTAATGTCTTTGGCAGAATTCTAGGACTTCTTTGGTTGTTGTTGCTATATCTACCTTTTGGTTTGTTATATTTCGTGTTGGTTTTGCTTGGTTTCCTTCTAGCCTTTTTATTACGCTCCAGAATTGTTTTTTGTTCTCTACATAGTTTTCTTCTATTTTTCTTCCAAACTCCTCCCATGTAGTTCTCTTTGCTACTTTTACTGCTCCTTTGGCTTCATTTCGTTTCTGATAGTAATGTATTTTGCTTTCTTTTGTGTTAGTTCTTTTAAAGATTTGCCATGCTTCTTTTTTCTCTTTAATCTTTTGTTTTACGTCTTGGTTCCACCACTTAGTCTTCTTTTGTTTGTTGTGCTTGATCTTTATCCCGCATATTTCTTGGGCCATTTGGAGTAGGGTTCTCTTAAATAGGTTTCATCTTTCCTCTATGCTCCATTGTCCTTGTTGGTTCGCCTCTAGTTCTAGTGCGTTTAGTTTCTTCGTTAATGTTTGCTCGCATCTTTCTTTCGTCTGGGGGTTTTACAACTCTTTTATTTTTATGCCTATATAATTTTTCTCGATTACTCTTGTAGGTTTTGTGATTAGGGTGTCTGCTACTAGGAGTCTGTGATTCGTAGACAGTTCTACTCCTCTTATTACTTTTACGTCCTGTAGTGCGTATCTCATTCCTTTGGTTATTAGGATGTAATCGATTACCGATTTGTGTCCTAGTGCTTCGTTCTCATATGTGATTTTATGGATGTTTCTATGGTTACACAGTGTGTTTCCAATTAACAGCTGATTTGTTATGCACCGTTGTTATTTAGTTCGACGTTTATTCCATAGCTACCCATTGTTCCATATCCTATTTATTTGTTATTCCTTATGTGGGCATTCCAGTCCCCCATGAGTACGTGTCGGTTCTCGGTCTGAATGTTTTCTAAGGTCCTTTGTAGTTGTTCGTAAAAGTGTTCTTTGTCATATACAATGGCATTTTCTGTTGGGGCTTAGACCTGGATGACCCCTGTTTTTTCCTGTAGTTGTATATACATTGTAACTATCTTCGAGCTTACTGCTACCCAGTTAGTGACTCTTGTTTCCAGTTCACAACTAGAAATTATCCCTACTCCCTCTGTTGCTCTTCATCCTACATGGGATCCTGCGTATCTTAGGGTATATCCTTTGTCCAGCATCTTCTTGCCGTTCCTCTTTTTCTTTGTTTCTGCTAGTCCTAGAATATGAATTTTGTACTTTTGCATTTCTTCTGTCACTTCTATTTCTTTTCCTGTCAGCGTAGTAATGTTCCATGTTCCAAGTCTTATTCCGTTTTTAGCTTTTGGTCGTCTTTGTTGGTTCCATCCTATTCCGAGGCTTCTCTTATTTGTATTATCCATTTTATTAATTTGTGAGGTAAATCTTCGCGTCTAATCCATCCATATCCATCTCGTATTTCTTAGTCCCGCATGTCGAATTTCTCTGAATCTTATTAGCAAGTTATATAGAGTGGGTGATTGGTCCAACGTCTCGCTTAAGGTCCTTTCGGACCGACCTTTATCCGTATCCCTGAACGGGACCCTTACAGGGTGCTATCAGCCGGGCCAGCTGAACCCTAGTTTTTTCTAGGAGGTATTACTCCTCCATCACTCCCCATTTGTCCTGGCTTGTGACAGGCAGAGCCTGGGTCCATTCTAAAAAAACTAAAAATTATACTAAATAAAAATCTGGTGTGAACATCACACGACTTTCCTTATTCTATTATTATTTATTATACCGGGTCCATCGTCTCGGCCCTGCGCTGCTCTCGTCCCGGAACTTGTTATTTTAAAAAAGGACGAGGCGCGAATCCAACACTCGAAAGCTGATTAAAATAAACAGTACAAGACAATAATTGACTCGTACTTAAAATTTTGCTCCGTCACTGAAGGTAACCGTGCGGGCTCGGCCGCACAGTCTTCCCCATTATCGCCTGCGTGCTTCCTCCTAGTGGCCAAGCGCTCCCCCTGTCCCCCCTCCACCGTCCTCCCGCAGTCGCCAAGGGAGCTCTCCGAGCGCGCTGTGATTTGTCCGTTTAATTAATTTTTAATCGGCTATAACTTATTTATTTGACCTCGGTTCAAAAAATTTCATTGTAATTTTTTGTTCGTCTCGGTCTGATCTATACGGTAATATAAATTTACCGAAACATTTTATGAACACCCGGTATATTGAAAATCCTGAGGTAAATCTTCGCGTCTAATCCATCCATATCCATCTCGTATTTCTTAGTCCTGTAGTAGGATTAGCTGAATTTGAATTACATAACTTGGTATTAATGAATACAGTATTTCAACATCATCGTAGAAGACAATATACCTGGACAAAGACTGGAAATACAGGAAGATATTAGATAGACTTTATCCTAGTGAAACAATATTTTTGAAATCAGGTTAAAGAATGCAGAACCTACCCCAGTTCTAATGTAGATATAGATCACAACTTGATAATAATGAAACATAAACTGACTTACAAGAAGCGGAGGGAAAACGAAACTTACAGATAAGATATAAATAGGATTAAGAATGTAGAAAACCAATTAGAATACTTAGAAAAAGTTGATATAGAAATAAACAAAGCAGACAATAAGATAGAAGATATAGAAATCAAATAGAATAACATTAAAAAAGAAATTATTAAAAGAGCCAATGGCATACTACAGCAAAAGAACCTACCAGCACGTAAACTCTGGACCACAAAACAAGTTATCGACATAATAGAAGAAAGAAGGAAATATAAGGGTACTAAAACAGAGAAAGGTAAACCAAATACCGGAAAATTAGAAATAGCATCAACACAGCTAAAGAACAATAAGAAAAATAGTGATTAAGTTGAGAGATACCCCATAACAAATAGAATGGATCAAGCATATAAACAAATAAAAAAAATTGGAATCAAAACCCAAAACAAAGAGAATAAGAGATAGTAAGAGTAATATGTTGTTAGATGACAGAGAAGTTGCCGACATATGGAAATAATGTGTAGAACAACTATATAGCGAAGAAAAAGAGAACAACATGCAAAGTATGGAGGACAAAGCAGTAGACGAACGAACAACTACAGAAGGATACATTCTAAGAGAAGAATTTGATAAAGCACTAGAAGATGTGAGGGCAAACAAGAGCCCTAGGATGGACAACATTCACGCCGAGTTCTATAAATCCATAAGCGAGTCCGCGAAATACAAGATATATAAAAAACGTTAAACATTTATGAGACAGAAATACTTTCTACGGATTTTACAACTACTAAAATAATACCAATATCAACAAAAATCAGAAGTAACGGAATGTGTAAAGAAGTTTGACAACACATATATTAAAAATTTTAATAAAAATAATTTATAGAAAAATAGGAATATATGTGAATTCGATTGAAGACCAATTTGGATTCCATAAAAATACAGGGACAAGAAAGGCAATCATTGCTCTACGACTACGAATAATTAAAAAAAGAATACGGAAAGATAAAAACACCTTTATTAACTTATAAAAGACCTTTGACAAATTACAACAATAACACAAAGAAATGGAATTAGACAAGCCAAAATAGAAAAAGATGTAAGGCAGGGATTTGTTCTCTCGCCGATACTTTTTAACAATATATACATGTACATATGCAACAAGCTGTAAATGAATTAAATTTAGAGCAGACTAACGAGGTTATAAAAATACATGAAGAAAGAATATGCATGATACATTACGGGATGACATAGCGTTATTAGCTAAAAACGAAGAGGAACTTAAACTGCAGCTTAAATAACTGAAAATTATACTAAATACAAATTACAAGGTGGAACTAAACAGAAAGAAAATGAAAGTAACGATATGTGGTAAACAAGATATAGAGATTATAAACATTGACCTAAATGGGACACGACTACAAGAAGCTAATGAATTTCCTTATCTAGGCACAATAACAAGAGATGCAAAATGCAAAAGGAAAATTAGAACTAGCAAGAAGGGATTTCTACCAAAAGAAGAACTTACTAATAACAAGCGCAATCCCCATTTCGACTAAAACAAATTTCATAAAAACATATGTTTGGAGCGTACTATTGTATGGGACTATCGGATTAGCATGCAAAAAGAGACTAGACCAGTGACCAGTGTTGTTATAGAAGAGCCTTAAATATTAGCTATTTCATGGTATACAAGAAGTTTTTGTGGAAAAGCTTACAAAAACAATGGAGCACGTAATAAGGAAGGGAGCTCTATTAACTAGAATTATTAAAGGGCGTATAGAAAGAAAGAATGCTCGTGGCATACCACAGATGAAATATACTAAACAAATAATGAAAGACACAGAATGTACCACGTACAGATCTATGAAAAGAAATGTATGAATAGGAAGGAATGAAGGGCTGCGATAAACCAGCTAACAGCTGAAGACACAGAGAGAGAAAAGAGACTGGTTCTATAGCTGTAAGCTCATTTCTAAGCAGCCATAATAATCTAGAAAACTTTGATATCACTCAACTTTCTAGACTAGAGCGTTAGTATAACCAAAGTTCTTCATTACAGCAGCCGATGTTCAACTTATTCAAAGACAATCATACTTGATGTACGACATATATTGCGAATTGGCTACCCCGCGTGTTAGGATTTTTTACGACTTTCGAAGAGGATTATCTCAACAAAAATGCATCGAGCCACTGTATAGCGTTAGTTCAATGAATTTAATTGTAGTTGTAGTTCTCTGGGGCATGAATTTAAAAGCCGTCCTAAATCAGCTGTGGTATTAGCAAACATCGATGCCGTGCGGAACCGATACAACAAGATCATGTAAATTATCATGAAATTCATACATCCTTAGGCATTAATATGACTAGCACATATACGATATTGCATAAACATTTAACCGTGAAAAAGCTGTTTGCATTAAATCTCGCATAACTTAACTATCACTTAAAAACAGGCTCGTGTCGATCGATTAAAACAAATGCTCAAGAAATACGACCGCGATGCCGTTACATCGTCACAGGTGACGAATCTTGGACATATGCGTTCTAAAGTAAACAGCAGTCGACTGTGTGGGTCTTCCAAGGTGAGCCAAACTCAACAAAAGTCGTTTGGGCTCGAAGTCCTTCGAACCAAATGGTCGTCTGTTTTTTTGACTGAGCATATCGCAACCAGGAAATTATTTTGACAAAGGTTAATAAAAACAACTTAAGTAAATGGTAGTTATCGGTTTTTCTCATTTAGGTACCAACGATACTGATGTCCTCCTCCACTCACGGGGAACGTTAGTGACATTTTCAAATGTTTCTCGCTCTTCAAAAATTGCTTATGACCTGCTCGGGGAAATTAGGGGAATGATGATCTTCTTTAAAAGCAGAGTCCTTTTTGCGTAACAAGGAAATTCAGGTTTATGCTTGAATCGATCTTGTGGTAGTGTCTTGCCTGGCTGTTCAGTTGATCCAAGAAACTGACAGACGGTACAAAACTATGCCAATGTGTTTTGATGTCATTTTTGATCCATTCTGAAGTACCCGAAGGCCAATCATGACGGCTTGATAGAGGAATTATGTTGCAAAAGTGTGTTATACGCCAATAACTTTTCAATTCAATAAAACAATTCCTTTCCATAGAGGCTATGTCTCAGACTTTTCTTATGATATAGTATATATAGATGTGGTGTGGCGGCCTTTTCGCCCTTGAACCGCTTTATATCGCGGCGGCATGCGAGCCTTTGATATCTGCCCGTTTTGCCATCGCACACAAAACGGCATATGGGCTTTTGCTCAGCCGACAAGTCTGCATACGCCGTCGGCGGCACTTTTTGATTTAAAGTGCTGGCAATGCAAGCCTCGAAAAGACCACCCAGCCAGGCGCGAAGCCCGGCAACAGTCGCAATCCGCAACGCGGCCAATTTGGTCGTGTTTAACACCGCATATATTCGCAATCCGCAACGCGGCCAATTTGGTCGTGTTTTAACACCGCACATTCAAGCACCGCAGCTCGGCCAATTCGGTCGTGTCTCAACCTGCATACATTCGCATTCCGCAACGCGGCCAATTTGGTCGTGTTTTAACACCGCAAGACATTCGCTACCCGCAGAAACCCGATCCGCAACGCAGAGGCGGCCACCTGGGAATCGCCGACGAAGCCGAAGCCGAAGCCGATTCAGGTGAGCGATTTGGCAATATTCGTTGGTGGATATCGGTAGCCGCCCCCATCCGCTTACGCGACGGCCGTTTAAGGGACGATTTGGGCCTTCTCGGTTGACGTTCCAAACGGGCCGTATTACGTTTTCACACCGCATCACGAGAGCGGCTATTTACACGCCTGCCTCTCCATTTTTTGGTCCTCTGCCGCATCGGTATCGTATCCCACACCGCATCCACGAGAGCGGCTATTTACACGCCTGCCTCTCCAAGATGATTACACAAATGTCATCTAAATGCGCAACAAACACTTGTGTTAAATCATATTTTAGTTTCATTAACTAGTCTTTATATTTTTACAGGTCTGCCTAATCTAAGTTTGTTAGCATCAGGAGCCAAATAAAAATTACAAAACTATTTTTGAAATGTACTAACCTCTCTTATGCAGAAGTGTTATTCTTGTATGCAGCCAAAATTTGCCCTTTTTCATTTCAACTGTTTCATGTTGTAGGGAATGTATTTACATTTCTAATAGAAGTAAATAAATTTTTTTACTTTCATATTCTATGCTGCTAACGAAGCGCTAATTTATTTTGTCTGTTTAATTTACTTTAGCACATTTCGTTTTATTTTTAACAACGTAAATTTAATATCTTCTTCTTACGAAAGTTGGCGATCCATATGGCTAATTTTCGAAACTACTGCTTTGAATATGTCGAGAAATTTGCAGTCAAGCCAGCGGCGGATATCTTTTAACCAAGAGTGCTTCGGTTTCTCTATTAAGCCAAGTATTTCGTATTTACTACTCTGCATGACACGCCTAAATTATTTTCCTTTCCTTCAGAGTTAATAAAAGCTCTCCATCGGCATTTATTCCGTTGGAGTACTTTAACATTTGTTATTCTTTTTGTCTAGAGTACATATAGAATGCGTCGGTAGATGTACATTTTGAAGGCGTCTATTTTCTTTCTGTGGTGGGACCCAAAATTTACCATTCGCATTCATACAGAAGGATTGGGGATACGTAGCATCGTATCGTTCGTAAGTGCAGATTGGGGCTTAGGTTGGATCTGGTGAAGAACTTTTTCGTGCTCGTAAATGCTCTTTGAGCTTGTTCAATGCGCAACCGGATTTATTTTCTGTTATCTCCATTTCCATTAACAAGTGTTTCTAGGTATCTGAAATTGGGTGTTTGTTCTACGATGTTGCCTTTTATACGCAAAGTTAATCTGGTCTTAATTTTTTATAGATCTATTACTTCTGTTTTTGATATATTCAAGGTTAAACCGCATTCCTCACTACACTCCACCAATCAATCGACCATCATTTGCAACTCTGTTACATTTGTTGCCATTATGACTATATCACCTGCATAACGAAGATTTGTTACTCTGCAACCATTTATTACTTCTCCTCCAATGTTTTCGTCTAGATATTCTCTAAATATAGAACAAAAATTAAAAAGCAGCGGGGAGAATATGCAACTCTGGCGGACACCTTTCCTTATGGGAATAGATTTTAAAGTTTTTTGGTCTATTTTAATTTCAGCTGACTGTTGCCAATAGAATGCCCCAATTATGCAGATATTTTTGTTATCTACTCTAGTTGATTGTAGTATTTTTATTAGTTGTTCATGATTAACGCAGCCGAAGGCTTTTCAGTAATCAATGAAACACTCATATATATGTACATTCGTGTCTCGACATCGGGATGTTCAAACAAAATATTGCTTCACGAGTATCCAGTCCTATTTTGGAAACCAAATTGAGTGTCATTGATTTGTTTTATACATTTTACATATCTAACTATGGATAATACTATGGATAATTTGTAGGATGTGTGACATTAGGCTGGTCATTTGATAGTCATCGCAGTATAAGGGCTAGACTTTTTGGTATTGTGAAAAAAGTTGATTTCAACCAGTCCGTTGGAAATTTTCCCGTACGATATATTGAGTTGAATAATGATAGCAGTAGTTGCAACCCTGCTCGTCTTGTGCCGCGATAATCTTCAATATATGAATTCCGTCTGGTGCTGTTGTATTCCCATCTTTCTGTATGTTCATGACGTGGATAACTTTTGCTTTTGATATCTGGACTTTTGTCTTTTTTGCGTCATTTACTCTCTCAATTACACCAGGCCTGTTATCGTCTAAGAGCTGTTCGACGTATTTCTTCCACGTTTTAATTTTTCCTTAAAGATCTACTATGATCTTATTTTCTTTATTTTTGAGCGTTGATGTTTGTTGTTTATTTTTCTGTCAGATAGAAAGATCACTTCGTTGATGTTTTTATGAAGGTTAAACTTGTATTTCTTCTCTAGTGTTTCTATTTCTTGGGCATCCACTGTTCTTTAACGTTCCTACACTTTCGGCAAATTAGTTTGTTCATCTGTTTGTGGAGGATTGTAAAACATTTTAGATCAGAGCAATATAGAGAGTTCTCAAAATAGACGCAAAATTTGATTTAAAAAAAAACACTTTATTCATTGATTAGTTTGGCAAAGTTAAAACATTACTTTGGTTCGTAAAAATTGCCATTAAATGTTGAACAAGATATTTAATAAATGACTTCTAATGATCATTTTCCATTTTTGAATTCTTCTCATAAAATTTTACTTTTTCGCATAAGTGCGGCTTAATTTTGTAAATAACTCTTTAATAGTTCATTTTAATTCTTAACTTTCGAATCACAAACTTTAGACTTCACAAATACTCATAAGAAAAAATCACAATTGGTGAGGTTGTAAGGTCTTGGTGGGCAGTTCACTTCACTGCTTTGGGGAATAAGTGACTCATTAAATTTTTGTTCCAATATTTGGATTGTTTTGCACGTCGTATGACAGATAACTTCATTCTGCTGAAACCATAGAGTGTCCAAATCCATGCCGTCCAAAAATCTACTAAGTATTATCTTACGATTGTGTTTACTATTGGAAGTCACTGAATGTCCGGCTTCATTTTCAAAGAGAATGGTCCAATCACTCCCCTAGCATAATATCCCCATCAAACTGTTACTCTCTGGATATAAATAGGCCGTTATTTTTTTTTCTGTTCTCCAAATGCCACAATTATGCTTATTGACATAGCCACTAAGATGAAAATATGTATCATCCCTAAAGATGACTGTCTTAGCAAAATTGTCGTCTACTTTTTGATTCTCGTTTCAAGTGGTTACCTGGCTTTAGTTCTTGTGTTAAGTACATCTTGAATAGATGTGGCTGCAATTAGTTTGTTGAAATCCGTTGCATGGTGCCTTTTGATGACATTAATGCTTCTGAATGCCCCGTCATACTATCGTTCGCAGCACCAATAATTTTAGCTAAACGGCTGGTACAAAGTAGGATTGATTTTTTTGCAAATTTTAATTAGTCTTTTTACAGTTGTTTTTGGTGTATTTCTCTTTCTAAAAGTACAGTTTCTTCGAAACACTATTCGTGCTTATAATTAGTTTGAACACTTTGGAAAACATTTAAAAACTTCCTTGCTACCTAGTGCAAGGGCTTGCGGAATAGTGTTAGGTAGATAGTTTATAATATTACTAATAAATTACAGCAATTAATAGAAAAAGGTGTGTTGCTCTTCTTACCAATGTTATTCTGTGTTTGCTTTTGTGTATCACTATATCTTAAGTGCCTTTATGACTTCTAAATGTGAACTATTCACCCATTAAGGGTAAAAATACCTCATAATTTTACGTTGTTGGTGTGTATTTATGTCAATAATATTTAAAAATTTGGGACATACATGTCCCATTGGTGTTGGAAAAAATTATAATGACGTTAACTGCTTTCGTTGATTTAGTTATTTTTTTAGATTTTATGGTTTAATTTTGCAATGCTTAATTACGATGTTCTTTCTGCCTTTATTTATAAAATAATGGTTTAAAAATTATCACAAAAGGAAAAATGACAATGGAACATGACAAACCATCCAAATCGGATTTTCTTGTATAACTGATAACTGTGACGAATTGATTGATAGCAGTTTAAAGAATTTGAAGGACAACCTAAATGAAAAGGAAATAAACAATTCGGGAAACTAAAAGAAGCAAATTCCGACATTGTTGCATGGTCAGTACTAAACGATTAACTTTCTCTAGGCTAGTGCAATTAAATTATTGATTAATTTTAATAAAGCGATTTGCAAAATCGAACACGTTTTTCTTCCATAAATATGATTTTTCACACATAGGTATCTTTTCATAAATTGAATAGAAGAGTATGAAAACTGATACGGATTTCAAAAAGTAACAGTAGAAATTTTTAAAACATAACGAGATCTTCTGCATATACGTGTTGGAAATGTTTCTTTTTATATATTTTTATTATTTCCAAAAATTACTGCATCATTTGTTGAGTACACTACTGTTTATTGAAGCTGTAGCACCCTTAAAAACAAATTGTATTGTCTTAAAATGTTTGTGTTAAATTAAACGTAATATAATTAGAAATAAATAAAGTTTAAGACTCATATGTTTATGTTCATCAGAGATTTGGTTACATTTATAATTTCTTAGTATGAGCTTTAGGGGAAGTATAGATATCACATGTAAAATAAAAAAAAAGTGTTCTCGGACGTTCATATGTGACAGGGGTAACTTACCCAATTTAAGAATGCCTCGTCGCCGACTAAGGCTACACCGTTAACAAGTTAACAAATTTAAAATAGGGCGTATTGTTGGCCTACATAAAACAAGTGTTTCTTTAAGAGAAATAATCTGACGAGTTTGTCGGCATAGCAGTACTGTGGCGCGAATATCGAAGCAGTGCGTCGAAGAGGATCCGCGAGGACGTAAAATCTGGAGCAGTACAGACAACCAACCGCAACAGAAGTAACAGCATGGCGTCCTTTCTTGCGACTACCAAAATGCGTATGCAGACACGCAAGTCGCATATAATCATCTATTCTAATAAATCGGGACTTTCTTTAAACCAAAACTATGGTTGGATATTAATACGAAGGCGGTATTCGTACGAAGCATAGATTCGTACGAAGCATAGAACGCCAACTATGGGTATTATGGTATAAGGTATAGAGGTAACATTACCAGTCAAACCTATACTGATGCGGTTTTATAGCCTGTGGTACTTCCTTTCAAGCAATCAACAAGATAACGCAAGCGTTCTTCTTCGTACTTCTAAATAAAAACCTATATAAAGGGCAGTCCTTTATTCTTTGAGAATATATAGAGAGTTATGTTTGATATGTTTCAGATTGCTACATTCAGAGTTTCATTAACGAATATGTGTTTTAGTGTCTTTGTTTTTGTTTCGTCTGTTTTAATAGAAACTAACAGTACTTGGATCACTCTTCTTAGTATTTCTTTTTTATTCTTTTTTATGAAGTTAATTTTTGATATGTTTCTTATTTAACCTATTATTTTTGAGCGGCTAGTTTTAATTTGAGCATTGCTCTGTCATGTTTATTTGAAATTTATTTTGATTATTACCCAAAATCTTCTGTCCTACTAATTTGTAAGTTTCGTGTGGTGGGTGATTTGCACAAAATATCTAAATAAAGTAAATAAAAGGTATATTCTCTTTGATGAGCGCATGGGTCAAAAGAAATAAAATAAGAGAGAAAAGGACCAAGTGGTAATAATCAACATCACTATAGAGAAAAACAGAACTTAGAATGTCCGAGACTACGTTTCGGGAAAAGGCAAACACTTTCTCTGGTAAATATTAAAGAGAAGTGAATTACAAATAAAAAGGAGATACTAAAAATAACAGAAATACCCTACACTAATTTATACCAAACGTGAGACACAAACTATTCAGGTAATGCGACGAAATTGTCAACTTGAATGTTGGATCTGAACGTTCACCAGAAGAAATAGCAACATCACTTAAAGTTATGAATAAAACGAAAGCACCCGGCGAAGATGCAACAATAATTGACATGATTATAGAAATAGAAGGAACATTGTTTATTGAATGATTATGAAATTTGGCCGAATTGGAAAATATTAAGACATTTTTTTTACGACAGTCTCAAAGAAAAAGTGAAAAACTGTCAGCTTAACTGCGCTTAACAATAAAGTTTGATGGATATCAGGGCATGCAGAAAATTGGCACAAATTAATTTTTTCTTGAAGGTCATAAGCGATTTAGAGGACATTCGTGCATGAGATAGATTAATGACTTAAAATTAACAGTAAGCCCATGCAAAATCTACATCGATAGGGACACAGTTTCGATGTGAAACTCTATAAAGATGTTATTCATAGTATTTAAATACAGAGTTATAGTTTACGTTTTCCTGTCTTGTTATTTAAATATTAATAAAAAGTACTAGAGAAAATTAGAAGCGAAATGGAGTGTGTAAAACAAGCAAAATCGAATACCTTAGCCACGTTATACCCAAAATTCCGCTTATTACAACTAACATTCCTAGGTAAAATTGAAGGACGTCGTCCGCCAAGCCAAAGACGATTATCTTGGCTCAAAAATTTCAGTTACTGGTATAGAACGTCAGTGTTAGGTCTAATAACCGTTAACCATCTTTCCAAAGAGCATGCATTTGAAGAGGAAGATTATTTAAATTTTTGAGGGTACTTGTTTCTTAAATTTCATCCCTGTTATAACCTTGACATCCTTAATTTGGTTGCTTTGTTTTTATCCAATCGACATACAGTAATCAGCCGTTCCAGTTTCTCACTATTATTAACTTTAGTATTAGTACCGAGAATATTAAATTTCAAGTTGTAATTTTCAATTCTGTACCTAATCTGGGGTAGTGCTTAGCATCTCAGAATATAATTTTAAGTAACGGGAGAAAATAAAGTTATAGAAACTTCATTATGCTAATCGAGTCCTTATTTTTAAAAAATGAGGAAAGTTGGAGGAAACAAGCATCCAGCGTTCGACCCATCGCTCTGCATTGCGGTTTAATGAAATTTTGAATTACGAACGCAGCATTCCAGCGTCAAATAGATTATTTAAAGTATACGACCGGCCATTACCTGCAATCAAGAAGCTACAATACGTCGTTTTCTTTCAAATACAATTATATTAAATGCATACATGTGAATAAATTATTTAAATTTGTGTAGTGATTACTATAATTATAGTAAATATAAGTTACGGATGGTGCCGACGCTGCTTACAATTTTTTATATTACATTTTAAATAGCCTATATATAGATATAGACTGCTAAGGACTATTACAGTCACAAATACATAGGCCAAAATATCAAGCCGTATATACAAACATTCGTTAGATATACGGAAAGACGATAAACTCTTCCACGTTTGCCAAATTTAATAGAAAAATCGGATTCATTTTTTTAAATCACAAATACTTGAAACTCGAAGCGATAGTTAACCTTTACCCAATATATCCCACGTCATCAATTACATAACTCGTTCAAACAAATATATCCTCCTCAATATATACAGAACGAACATCACTATATAACAGAAGTTACTGCAAAACATTTACAAAACCACTTTCAGTTATTGCTGGAGTGATTCAATAGATGTAGAGTAATAAAACAAGACTGCACAAGTAATATTTACTAATGAATGTACTTTTTGCAGTTAGGGGGGTTAAAAAGGACGAGATAGTGTAAAAATGAACAAAATACTGGGCGAGTTATACCAAGACCCAGATATCTGTGCAAAAATAAGACAAAGCAGGCTAAGATGGTTAAGTCACGTAATGAGGAAAGAAGGAAATGGTCCAATACAAAATATCAAACGGGAAGTACAAGGAAAACGGAAAAAAGAACAACGAAGAACAATATGGTGGCAGCAGATAGAAAACCTGTAAAAAATGATACCAGCCAATAGAAAATGGAAGAAGATTTAAGCCAAAGGCCAACCTCACTTCTGGAGTTGTTAAAAATATAAACGCATTTATGCCCACAACCCAAAATTTATAATGCTTAAAGACCCTTAAAATTTAAAATAAAATAACGTGGATTACACCTGACCAAATACAAAACTACATCACAGATGTAAGATCAAAGCACTAAATAAATTTCAAATTTTAGCAGATACTTGCGATAACTGGAAGGTACTTTGTAAAAAATGAAATATAAAGCAAAATATTGCGATATAAAGATTTCAATTGAAAACCTTATGTAACTCAAGAAACGTCCCTGGATATATTAGAAATAAATTACTCCACATCGATTTGTCTATTACAAAAAACTAAAATATATCAAAATCAGCTTACAGGTCAACAACCACCAAACCAGTCGTCATTAGATTTAAACGCCAACGGCCACATGACTTAATCTAACACTAAAATAACGTATTATTAAGGTATAGTATTGACTAAACTACCCTCATATCAATTTATTTTTCTTGTCATTAAATGTAAAGAAGGATAAATTAGCAATCCAATTATTAAAAAAGCCTACATATAATTCTCATACTAGGTTTATATTTTGATGTAATGACTGTCTTAATTACAGTTCTTAATTTAAAGTACAAACTTAGCAGTTATGTATGAAATATGATACCCGCCAAATCCTCTGCACGACCCCGCTGATATGTAACTGTTCTTTTAGCAAAGTTTTCTATGAAGCCTTTCCATAAACTTATCCCTATTTCAGCAATTACACGTCTGATGTTGTCTTTTAGTTCTGGAATCCTAGTAGGTTCGTTTACGCAAACTCTTTTATTCAAACAGCCTTACAAAAAAAGCTAATAAAATTAGATCTCAAGACCACGGTGGCCAATCTATTTCACCCCTCTGCGAGATAACATGACCAGGAAATTTGGTTTCAAATAAAGTGAGTGTGACAGTTGAAATTACATGCCATTCAAGTTCAAATCGTTGCTTTAATTGAAAAAAGTTGCTTGTCACCTCCCGATAACATACACCATTGACAGTAATAAAGTTGCTAGCTTAGTCCTCAAAAAATAAAGGCCAATGCTCCTTCTAACTCACGATTCACATAAACAGTGCATAAAGTGGACAAGTCAGGAACTCATAGTCTGTCATGTAAAAAAAGCAATAATTGTCACTCTCGCCACTAGGAACTAAATAAGATTATTCAACAAGCCTTATCATCCATTAACATCCCATCTAAAGTGGAACCATGTGGGCTCTTTCATAATGATGGCAAAAAAGTGGACGGTTTAACTTTAACCCCGTGGTTCTATGTTATGAACCTTATTTGGGATGCTACCTATACTGATACCCTAGCCCCATCGTACATCAAACAATCTAGTGTAACTGCTGGCCTTATCGCAAACAATGCTGCCAATAACAAGAAGAGGAAATACAAAGAGCTCATTGACCAAGGATAAATCTTCATACCTTTTGCAGTCGAGACTTTGGGACCTTGGTATGATGGAGCAACGGATTTTATCGCAAAGCTTGGAAAATACCTTCACCTACTAACTGGAGAGCCCAGATCAAAATCATTTTTAAGACAAAGAATTAGTTTAGCTATCCAACGTGGATATGCAGTTAGCTTTATTGGAACATTTCCTAAAACTATTGCTCTAGACGAAATTTTTATTTTATAAATTTGTTCTTCTTTACTTACGATGTTATTAGCAAAGGTAGTTCAATAAAAACATTTAAAGAAATTAACTGGGGATGAACTAAATGAACGGCATTATACACTTAACACATTTCAGACCAAAAGATAAAATTTGTATCATATTAGGAAATTTCAACGTAAACTCTAGTGTTACCCAGAGCGATAATAATTATATTACAAATATGTGAGAAGAGTACCGAACGAAAGCCATAAATAAGAGAGGAAAACGATTTGCACGTCCATTTAACAAATTATCTTAGTCACAGAAAGTAAAAATTTTATTTTCATTATACATGATGAAGCATAAGCGGAAACATTACCAGAAGCGCAATGTACCTCTGACCCTAAATTAATGGCGACAATATTTAATGAAGCTAAAATAATGAGTCCTAAAACAACAACACTTTACGAGATATGCCAGTTGCACATCTAACTTGAGTAATACTCTAACAATCGCATTAACAGGCGATGAATTCTCTAAAAATGTCCAACTAAATATCGATGCTGCCATAATAAAAATAACATAATTTTTACGACTCAAACAACGTAGAAACCTTTTATATTTAGACAAAACTCTTTTTTCGTATCCAGGAATAAAAAATTTAAACTACATTTTTTACTGTCATTTGCCTTTTTCAGCTACAAAATGCTTTAAAAGGATCAAAATATTGAAAATACACAGGTGAAAATAGTTTTCAAAAGTTTCAACCCGCTTACAAATAACAGGGTCTTTAAGAATGCCCGCAAAAAATGATTTGGCAATGCTTTCCACCATAGAAAATTGTGTTATATCATATTAAAAGTTTGAAACCAAATATAAAACATTAATTTAAATAATTACGAGGATAGCCTAAAAAATTCACGACATAACAATTAAAGCAATTTTATTGTTTCTTTATTATTTAACATAATTCTTAAAACCGAAATACATTTTTCCCACAATGCTCCACCATTATTATCTGATTTCGATAACAATTCTTCCCAAGGTTTGCTAAATAACTATCTGCGGTTGAAATAGCTTCTTGAGTAGAAGAAAATCGTTGACCGGCGAGGAGTTTTATTTTTGAAAATAGAAGTCACTTAAATCCAAACCTAAAAAGCAAAAAGGATATTCTAACAATTCATAAACACATAATAAATAGACTCGTTCTCAAGGATAAATTATCTTTGATAACAGATTATTACCTTGTATAGCGGTTGTTAGTCCAGTCTGGAACAGCCTACCACAATGGGCAGATAGAATGCATTCCCTAGATATGACAAAGATTGAGGTACCGGAAATATCAGTAAGTTTACGGGAATCCAAAACTAAAGAGACACGAGAGATACATTGTTAAATATCAAATGTCGTCTGTACTCAGGTAGGGGCAGCTAAATAAGTATCAAAACACACAGGAAAGAAAGTTTAATTAGCGATAAAACCCATATACAATATACTATATAACATTATAGACAATAAGATATAAATTGATATATAGAATTAACTAAATAGTTATCAAAATGACAAAGTGAATTAAAATACAAATACCGAGATGAGTAGGACCACAGAATCCCAACTGCATCGCAGTCATTTAAAGAATATCTGGCGACAAGAAATAAAAATCAAACAAAGAAGGCATACAGAACGAAACTACTAGTAGGACAGATAACGCAAGACTCATCGCCTAAAGCAAGATTGAGGAAGCTCAAATGAATAAGTTTAAAAACATACAAACTTCGGAGTATCATGAAACAATGACGTAAAGAATGAAAAGATGCATCTTAAATAACTAAAATGGCGCATACGATAAATAATACTAAATGGCAAACAGACGAAAGCACTTAGTGGAGTTAGCAAATATTATAGATCAATAAGAAAATAATGCCATATGCTATACAGTTAATAGAAACCAATGAACGGACAGGGTGATGTATATAATAATAAGTTTAATAAAAGGACTACAATCACAGATCATACAATGTTATGCACCAACATCAAGTTGTGAAGAAGAAGAAATCGAAACGTTCTACGAAGAATTAACTACGGCTGTAGAAGAGAACAAAAGAAAATACACAATAGTTCTGGACTTGATGCAAAATAAGAACAAAAAGGACACAGCAGAAAACTTGTAGGCAATTATGGAGAACACGTAATGAAAAACATGCTAATAAACTTTATGGAACCACACCAACTTTACTGTATGAACACCTTTTATAAAAGAGGACCCAATAGGAAATGGAATGGTCAGTCCAAATGGACAAACACATAATGAAATAGACTACGTTCTCACAGGCCATAAAAATATCATTCAAGATAAACGTATTAAATAGCTTCAACGCGGGAAGTGACCACTGTCTAGTACGAACGAAAGTATATATAAATCAAACAATGGAGAGAAAACAATGGATAATGAAAAACAACAAAACTAGATATGATAAAATTGAGGAAAACGCCGAGAAATATCAGGAAGATTTAAAACAGAATTCCAACAAAACAAAAAGTAAAAGAGAACGACAAAAAAGATAAATGAAATAAACAAAGAAGTAGTTAAGATAATAATAGAAACAGCAAAAAAGTATGCAAAAACTACACAAGGAACGAAAGATAAGTTCAGCGATAAAACAAAACAATTACTACAATAGAGGAGAACATTGATAAAAGAAAATAAAAGACATACAATTGAATGTGTAGAACTTAACAAACTAGTTCGAAAAACGACTAAAGATAATATTAGAAAATACAAAGAAAAAGCAGTAACGGAGATACTGGAACAAAACAAAGGCATAAGAGTATTTAGAAGAAATAATGCAAACAAAAAGGGAATTACAAAAATCAAAAACAAAGAAGGAATAACAATAAAAGAAAGAAATAAAATCCTGGAAAAAACAAGAATTTTACCAAGAACTCTACAAGTCCCGTAAACAAGATAGAAGCCAAAAGAATATTTAAAACAAAAGTACTAAACGTGGGCTCGGAAGACATACAACAATTACTGAGGAAGAAATAAAATATGCATTACAAAACAAAAATGGCAAAGCCCCAGGAGAAGATCAAATAATGACTGAAATGCTAAAAGAAGGAGGAACAAACTTATGGAAAGAATTAGCAAGACTATTCAACTATGTCTGGAAAAGGAGAAACACCAAAGGACAAGTTCAAATCGTTGCTTTAATTAAAAAGTTGCTTGTCACCTGATAACATACACCATTGATAGAATAAAAGCTTAGTCCTTAAAAAGGGCCAATGTTCCTTCTAACTCACGATTCACATAAACAGTGCATAAAGTGGACAAGTCAGGAACTCATAGTCCTCATGTAAAAAAGCAGTAATCGTCACTCCGCCACCAGGAACTAAATAAGATTATTCAACAAGCCTTATCAACCATTAACATCCCATCTAAACTGGAACCATGGGTTTCGTAATGACGGCAAAAGAGGACGGTTTAACTTAACCCCGTTGTCTTATGGTATGAACCTTATTTAATCTACCTTACTGATACCCTAGCCCATCGTACATCAAACAATCTAGTGTAACTGCTGGCCTTATCGCAAACAATGCTGCCAATAACAAGAAGAGGAAATACAAAGAGCTCATTGACCAAGGATAAATCTTCATACCTTTTGCAGTCGAGACTTTGGGACCTTGGTATGATGGAGCAACGGATTTTATCGCAAAGCTTGGAAACTACCTTCACCTACTAACTGGAGAGCCCAGATCAAAATCATTTTTAAGACAAAGAATTAGTTTAGCTATCCAACGTGGATATGCAGTTAGCTTTATTGGAACATTTCCTAAAACTATTGCTCTAGACGAAATTTTTATTTTATAAATTTGTTTTTCTTTACTTACGATGTTATTAGCAAAGATAGTTCAATAAAAACATTTAAAGAAATTAACTGAGGATGAACTAAATGAACGGCATCATACACTTAACACATTTCAGACCAAAAGATAAAATTTGTATCATATTAGGAAATTTCAACGTAAAGTCTAGTGTTATCCAGAGCGATAATAATTATATTATAAATATGTGAGAAGAGTACCGAACGAAACGATTTGGACGTCCATTTAACAAATTATCTTAGAGTCACAGAAAGTAAAAATTTTATTTTCATTTAAACATGACGAAGCATAAGCGGAAACATTACCAAAAGCGGAATGTACCTCTGACCCTAAATTAATGGCGACAATATTTAATGAAGCTAAAATAATGAGCCCTAAAACAACAACACTTTACGAGATATGCCAGTTGCACATCTAACTCTAACAATCGCATTAACAGACGATGAATTCTCTAAAAATGTCCAACTAAATATCGATGCTGCCATCATAAAAATAACATAATTTTTATGACTCAAACAACGTAGAAACCTTTTATACTTAGACAAAACTCTTTTTTCGTATCCAGGCACAAAAAAGTTAAACTACATTTTTTACTGTCATTTGCCTTTTTCAGCTACAAAATGCTTTAAAGGATCAAAATATTGAAAAATAGGTGAAATAGATTTCAAAAGTTTCAAGTCGTTTACAAGAAACAGGGTCTTTAAGAATTCCCACAAAAATGATTTGACAATGCTGTCCACCATAGAAAATTGTATTACATCATATTAAAAGTAGTGAAACCAAATATAAAACATTAATTTATATAATTACGAGGATAGCTTAAAAAATTCACGGCATAACAATTAAAGCAATTTTATTATTTCTTTATTTTTTAACATAATCCCCTAAAACCGAAATACATTTTTCCCAGCAATGCTCCATTATTATTATCTGATTTCGATAACGATTTTTCCCAAGGTTTGCAAAATAACGATCTGCTGTTCAAATAGCTTCTTGAGTAGAAGAAAATCGTTCACCGGCGAGGAGGTGTTTTATTTTTGAAGAAAGATAGAAGTCACTTAAATCCAAACCTATAAAACAAAAAGGATATTCTAACAATTCATAGAGTAGGTCACCTAATTTTTTCGTTTCTAAGAAACATTTGTCTTGATAACAGATTATTCCTGTATAGGGTTGTTAGTCCCCCATCGGGCGCCTACCCAGGTGGCGGATAGGGGAATGCTTCCCAGATATGGGAGGTACCGGGGAAATTAAATACCCGGGGCGGGCCAAAACTAACACGAGACACGATGGTACCTTAAGTTAAAGGCGGTACTCTCACAGCGTCTGTACTCCAGGTCAGGGGCGGCTGAAATAATACTCACCAACACGCAGGACTAGCGATGTGTTTTAATTAGCCAAAATCCTCTCATATAAATATATATATATATATATATATATATATATATATATATATATATATATATATATATATATATATATACTCAAAATGAAAAGTGAATTTAAAACACAAATACCCCAGATGGTAGGACCACAGAATCCCACACTGCATCCGCAGTCAGTTCCAAGGATTCTGGGGGGGGGGGACAAGAATTCACAAAATAGGCAACAAATCAAACTACTAGTAGGAACGTATAACGCAAGATCAATCGCCTCAGAAGCAAGATTGGAGGAACTCCTACATGAACTAAGTTTAATTAAACATCCTTGGAGTATCTGAAACAAGACGTAAAGGAGAAGAACACCTTAAACTACTAAATGGGCATACGATGATATATAAAGGCAGAACAGACAAAGCACTTAGTGGAGTAGCTATTATAATCAATAAGAAAATAATGCCATATGTTACAGTAATAAAACCAATGACGGACAGGGTGATGTATATAATAATAAAGTTTAATAAAAGGACTACAATACAGATCATACAATGTTATGCACCAACATCAAGTTGTGAAGAAGAAGAAATCGAAACGTTCTACGAAGAATTAACTACGGCTGTAGAAGAGAACAAAAGAAAATACACAATAGTTCTCGGGGACTTCGATGCAAAAGTAAGAACAAAAAAGGACACAGCAGAAAAACTTGTAGGCAATTATGGAGTGGGAACACGTAATGAAGGGGGAAACATGCTAATAAACTTTATGGAACCACACCAACTTTACTGTATGAACACCTTTTATAAAAGAGGACCCAATAGGAAATGGACATTGGTCAGTCCAAATGGACAAACACATAATGAAATAGACTACGTTCTCACAGACCATAAAAATATCATTCAAGATGTAAATGTATTAAATAGCTTCAACGCGGGAAGTGACCACTGTCTAGTACGAACGAAAGTATATATAAATCAAACAATGGAGAGAAAACAATGGATAATGAAAAAACAACAAAAACTAGATATGATAAAATTGAGGGAAAACGCCGAGAAATATCAGGAAGATTTAAAACAGAATTCCAACAAAACAAAAATAAAAGAGAACAACAAGAAGAGATAAATGAAATAAACAAAGAAGTAATTAAGATAATAGTAGAAACAGCAAAAAAGTATGCAAAAACCACACAAGGAAAGAAAGTTAAATTCAGCGATAAAACAATACAATTACTACAATAGAGGAGAACATTGATAAAAGAAAATAAAAGACATACAATTGAATATGCAGAACTTAACAAACTAGTTCGAAAAATGACTAAAGATGATATTAGAAAATACAAAGAAAAAGAAGTAACGGAGATACTGGAACAAAACAAAGGCATAAGAGTATTTAGAAGAAATAATACAAACAAAAAGAGAATTGCAAAAATCAAAAACAAAGAAGGAATAACAATAAACGAAAGAAATAAGATCCTGGAAACAGCACAAGAATTTTACCAAGAACTCTACAAGTCCCGTAAACAAGATAGAAGACCAAAAGAATATTTAAAAACAAAAGTACTAAACGTGGGCTCGGAAGACATACAACAATTACTGAGGAAGAAATAAAATATGCATTACAAAAAACAAAAAATGGCAAAGCCCCAGGAGAAGATCAAATAATGACTGAAATGGTAAAAGAAGGAGGAACAAACTTATGGAAAGAATTAGCAAGACTATTCAACGTATGTCTGGAAAAAGGAGAAACACCAAAGGAATGGGAGAACGCGATACTGATAATACTGTTTAAAAAAGGGAACACTGACAACCTAGATAACTACCGACCTATAAGTTTGCTATCGCAGATATATAAACTATTTACTAGAATATTACTAAACCGATTAGACAACAAATTTGAACTATACTTAAGCAAAGAACAAGAAGGCTTTAGAAAAATTTTAGTACTTTAGACCAGCTACTAACAATAAAAATCTTAATAGAACGAACTAGAGAGTAGAATATATCGTTATGGCTAGGGTTCGTAGATTTCAAAAAGTCAAAATACAAAGAGGGGTAAAACAAGGGGATGTAATATCTCCAAAATTATTCTTAATAACTCTCGAACAAATATTCAAAAGCCTAGAATGGGAAAACAAAGGAATTCTAATACAAGGAGAAAGGTTAAGTCATCTATGCTTTGCTGAAGACGTAATAGTAGTAGCCGAGAATAAAGAAGAACTACAAACAATACTAAGCGAATTAGAGAACGAAGCCGAAAAAAGGTCTAGAAATAAATTTAGAAAAACAAAAATATGCACAAACGATAAAACTAATGAAGAGGATGTAATAATAGAAGGTAAAGTTATAGAAAAAGTGGAAAAACATACATATCTGGGTCAAATAGTAACAACTACAGGAGACAACCAGACAGATGAAATTGAAAGAAGAATCAAATTATCTTGGGCAGCCTATGGAAAATTGAAAGACGTTTTATCATAAAACATACTACTATACGTAAAATCAAAAATATATAATGAATGTATCCTGCCAGTAACCACATATGCAAGTGAAACGTGGATATCTACAAAAAAAACGATAGAAAAACTACGAGTACACCAACATGCAATGGAACGCAGAATTTTGAACATATCCATGAAAGACCGCAAAATCAACAGATGGATTAGACAAAAATCAAAGGTTGAGGACATTATAGAAAGAATAACAAGACTTAAGTGGCAATGGGCGGGACATATCATAAGAAAACAAGAGGGATGGTGCAAGAAAATAAGACCATAGGGAGAACATAGAAACAGAGGAAGACCCTTCAAGAGGTGGGCGGATGACATAAAAAATGCAAGCGGGACTAACATGGAACAGATAAGCACAGGACCGCACTAAATGGAGAAATATGGGAGAGGCTTATATCCGTAAATTGGTAGAAGAAAGCTAATGATGATGATGATGATGAAAAGATGATTTTTCTTTTGCAAACTGGATTTTTTCTTGCGAATCTTTCTATCAAGAGTTATGAAAAAAATTGAATAATATTGTCCAGCCATTGTTTTGCCATATTCAAGGTAATCAATTGATTTTTAGCATCCAAGAGATTCATTCCAAAACATTTCCTGCAGATGGAACATACTTTACCTCCTTTAGAGCTTAACCACCTGCTTCAGTCTAGTATTTTAATTGGTGTTTTGATTCCGGTGTATAATAATAAATCTAGTATTGATCCATAGCAACAAATTGACGAACAAAATTGATTTATTTTTTTAAAATGCTTTACGCATTGTTCGGAAACTATAAATTGATTTTTCGGTAAACAAGCGCGGCATCCGTCTTGCATAAAATTTTCTCAAATTTTCATATAAAATATACCATACCGCTCTTTTAAATTCCGCAAAGACAAAAATTAAAAACGAAAAATCTCCAGGATACAACAAAGTATACAATGAATTTTTAAAATATGAAGCTTAAGCGCTTGAAAATAAATTATTGCAACTCCTACAAAAGATATATCACGAACAGAAGATAGAATAGTTATATTAATATTTAAAAAGAGCGACCAGCAGATACTAGGCCACTGCCATGGAATAGCACTTCTAGATACTTTGCTTAAGCTAACAACAAGAATTATAAACAGATCTATTAAGAAGAATCCCGGATGAAACCTTCACTGATTACTTGCATGACCTTTAAAAACAGTAGCAGCAGTGCTTAGAGAGGCAGTTGTTAAGTTGAATAAATTGCTTACAAACCTAATCTTCAAAGGTTTACGACAATGGTTGTAAATTAAATAAAATTTTGCTTATGTTATAAGTGAAGAACTCCTTGACTATGGAAAACTTTTATATTTAAATAAATTTTAAAAAAGCGCCATCAAACTTGACTGTTGGGACAGTACATTCAGATAAAAAGCGTTTTCCTGGTATCCAATAAACCCAGACGCATCCATTGAATTGTCAGATCTCTCACTCCACAGAGCTTATATAGATTTTCAGAAGTTCAATGGCGGTGAGCTTTGCACTGTGCTTATGTTGGACTTGTCAACGAATATTTATGTTTTTTAGTTGCCGATGAACAGTCCTGGTGCTAACGACAACTCCATGAGCACTTTGAAAATTACGTGTGATCGTTGTCACTAAGTACATTCGATATTTCATCATTGCATTATTCGGAGTTCGACGGCTACGTTTGCATTTTATATCATTTATGTACACTCTCTTTAGACACCTTCCAATAAAATAGATGCGAAGGCTTTTATAACCAGTGTTATGGTGCGTTGTGTGGTTGGTTCTCGAGATATACTCCTTGCTCGGAGTTCAGAAACTCTTGACGTTTTGTCCACAACTGCGGCGGACATCTTCAGAAGAAAATATTTACTTCTAAACATTTTTAAAAGATTTTGAATCATAAAATGTTTAAAACTAGAGGTTGCCCGCTAAAAGTATTTTTAACGTGCTAAGCTTACAGTTTTTCACCAGCCGCCCTCAAATTGTTACGGGGTGGGAACGTACAAATTTTTAACTGGATCGACTTTTTACCTGGATCGGAAACTATTCAACTCAGTGCCCATTTATAATAAACGTAAGCATAAGTGTTCTTGTAGGCTCGTTCATAATGCAGTTCCGTAGTTTTTACGTTTTATGTTCAAACGTAAGAAATACGTCAGTTGAAATCGGTTTAACTTTACATATTTCTTACACTCATTTGCAGTAATTTTTAATTTTTCTTTAGATGAATCTTGGGAGCAGTAACAAAATGTTTGTTTTGATTCTGAAATTGCATAACCTAACTTTAGCATTGTCGAGATTTTGGTTATGTTTCTACAACAGATAGGAAACTATTAATTAAATTAGTAAATATGCATCTGTTCTTACACCATAACAGGGATAACAGGTACAAACTATGCAAAATTCCTGGAAGAACATTGCTGCCACTATTTTCATTGAGCACGCGCAACTTTCAAATGTTTACATAAGGCTTATGTGCATTATACGTATTTCTTATGGGCGGCTGATGCTTACGTCTATTATCAATGGGTCCTTACAATTAAACCTCCGCTCGGCGGAAGCAAATCAAATTGCCGAGAAGACGCGCCTTTTGCGTTCGGCAATGCAGAGGCTCGATGACATCAAGGAGCGAGAGCGGCCCCGACGTGCGTGCACAAACGTACGAACCCCCTCGTGTAAATTAAATGATCAGAGCGCAGCACGTCAAGTTACATGTCGACCGTGTTTATTTACTTCCTGTTTAAATGTTTAGGCTGCCTTTGTTTACTTTATTTTACATATGTTGCTACCCACACTTTTATCTCATTCTGTGACGAAAACGGACAGATCCAATTATATATAGGTATTAGGCTACCGGAAAAAGTGTGAAAAAGAAATTCAGCTGCAAAAAAAATGCATTATCATGTTTGACGTGGCCGGTTTTTGACAGATATAAATGAGCGAATTAAGCTCGTTTAGATGAATTAATTTTTGCTAATCGCCACATGCAGCAACAGAATATCGCTGGAACTGTTTGAACACTTTCTAAATAAGCAAATGCTTAATGTCTGTGCCAAATAGATAGAGAAACTTATTCACAGTTGGGTGCGTGTATCGACAAGAATTAGAGTACATTTTAAACTTACAAGAAATATAACTTAATAGTGTATTTTATTTAACAAGAAAGTTATCGCAAAAAGCAAGACTTTTCAAAACATCCTCGTAGAACATGAAAGGGAACATTTAAATGCCAATCCTTTGTTTTTGTTTATTTTGTTTTGTTTAAAATATATAGAACCTTTTATAGCAATCTTAATCAGGAAGAAAAAAAATTTGATTATACCGCTAGTATATAACTTTACCTTTTTTTAAGTAGAACAAAGATATTTTTATGCCCATTTCTAATTTTAATTAGCAGATGGATTAACCTCATTTGATACACCCACAGCATCTCTATGAGTTTAAACATTTGACTGGTACATTTCTCTATTTATATTATAAAAAATATAATAGTCTTGGCCAAGGAAAAAAGACTAATTAAACTTACATAGTGAATTTCCCTAAAAGTAACGTATGCAAATTATAGGTTGTTGAAAAGATATGTAATTATTTAAAGTATTTTTTAGGTTGTTATCGTTGAGAGAGAACCTATTTAACTTACAGTTTAACATTCTATAGCTTTTGGTTTAACATGAAATCTTAAAATTTACAAAATACATTAAGCTACTTTATACTGATGTAACTTATTTAAATTACATAAAGCAAAGTAAAATTTTAAATTAAAACATGTGACTCATAAGATGGTTAAGGGAGCTAACGTTATTTACATTAAAGAAAAAGAATGACAATTAAAACCACAGTTTAAATTTTTCGCATTCTTATATCCGCATAATTAAATATTTTTAAAATCACATGTAATTCAGGCTAAAGAAAAATGTATAGTTCGGTTGACTATAAAAATTATATAGGTCTAATTATAAAATTATAATTCTTGTCTGTTCAGATAACTCATTGTCGAAAAAGCGAGCGGCATTTAACCCTCCGTTAGTCGCGCTGGAGACATCCGTCATCCGCGGTATTTTAATGAAGGATTTTGCTGATTTTACAAAGTTCATGCTTTTGTGGTTCTTAAAACCTTTTAAGAAGCCGCCTGTCTGCTTATAAGCGCTATTAGTCAAAAAAGGCAGTGATCGATGCTTTTTATCCAATCGAAAAAACAAACGACAATATTAAATATTGATGTTTTATAAGTTTGTTAGTTGTGAATGTAAAAGTTTTGAAAAATATTTTCTTAAAAGCATCAGCTATTTTTTATCAATATTTGCGTACCTAGTTTAAATTAGAACGCAAAATTATTATTACGCGTCATTTTTGTTATTACTTGACTTTCAGCAATTAAACATCATTAACTATCCCAGAGAACGTGAAATGTGGCTGAATTCTAGCTGACTGATAACTATGGTCAAAGATGTCTCTTAAAAGCAGTTATAAATAAATAATCCTAAACAAATCTCTTGCCAAATGGAATTTAAGTGAATTTCTAATGCAACCCAAATGCTCCAAATGCACACCAATCTGATTAAAATCAGTAACCACGAATCTTTCAACAACCATAACAAATTTAGCCTCCTACACTATATTTACCAATGTTATGTTAACTATTTCTAACTCCTAGTCAGCCACCAGTGTTTCAGCAAGTGGCCTCTAATATTCAAACGCCTAATAATGTTCAACATTATAATAACATTTTCCTCCTACGTGTTTCGCCAACTGTTATGCAGTCAACCAAAATCAGAGCGTCAGAAGACTCCAAAGACTACGAACTTCAAGCATTTTCTCCCAATTCAATAGTGCTCAAAAACGGGAAAGAACCTTAAATTAAAAATTAAGAATATTGCAGAAACAACTTCTTTACGTGCCGTGCCTCCGAGAACATTGGCGATCAATAACATGGTTTTCACTTTATTAACTGCTATTCTAAATAGTGCCGTGTTGTTGAGTCTATACCACTGACGTAAATTTTTGAGACACGACATTTTGCATCTTCCTGAGCCGTGTTTGCTTTCAATTTTTCTTAAATAGTGATATAAAGTAGTTTGTATTTATCATTCCTCATGACGTGGCCTAGATATATAAGTTTTTTTCTTTTGATAGTATTAAGAATTTTACGTTGTTTGTTTATGCGTCGTTTGTGACTCTGTCCATCCATGAAATTTTTAAAATCCTGCGATAGGTCCATATCTCAAAAGCTTCTAGTTTTTGCACATTGCCTCCGTAAGCGTCCATGCTTTAACACCATACAAGGGGATACTGAATACATAACATTTTAGTAATCGAATACGTAAGGGAATGAACAAGGCTCTACAGGTCAAATTTTTTCATCTTTTGAAAGGCTTTCCTTTATTGCTGTATCCTACATCTAATTTCTTGTTAGGTCCCAATTTTCGTTGACATAGTAGCCAAGACGTTGAGTTTCAGCCCCATTTGTTCACTATGGTTTGTCACTGCTGATAAGTATTTGTAGATCTTTACATGCTTGTGGCTAACATGACAGTATTATCAGCGTATCTCAGATTGTTTATTACAACTCCGTTGATTATAACTCCGTCTGCCCTTTTTTCGAAAGCCTCACAAAATATTTTTGGGTATAAATTAAACAACAGGGGGAGAGAACATACTCTGTCTTACTCCCCTCGGTATGGACATGTCTTGTGATAGCTGACCATCCACACTAACAACAGCTGTCTGACCACAATATAGGTTAGCTGTTATATGTATACCTCTGTCGTCTAGACAAATGTTCCTAAGAACTTGTAGTAATTTATCGTGCTGAAAGGTGTCAAATGCTTTTTTATAATTCACTAAGTACATATACACATTACATTGATATCTCGACAGCCTCTCGTGTTCCAAAGCCATTTTTGAAGCCAAACCGAGAGTCACTAATATTTTGCTCACATTTCTGGCATACTCTGGCATGTATAATTTTGAGAAATATTTTTAGGACGTGACTCATCAAACTGATAGTTCTATAGTTTTTAGCAAGGTTGTATAAATAGATTTAAGCCAGTCTTGCGGAATCATACCAGTTTTATATATGTAGTTAAAGAGTTTGAGATGTAGGGTAATAACACTGCCTCCCTTCAATACTTTCAGGACGTCAACACGTGTATTATCTGGCCCCAGTGCCTTGTCACTTTTTGCTTCAGACCATCGTCTGAACCTATACCATGAGTTAAGTTCCTCGTGTCATTGAAAAGGTTTTTTTATATAATTTGTCCATTTAACTAGTTTTTCTTAAATGTTAATGGTTGTTTACTTTCATTTATAAGAATTTGACTGTTTTTATTTAGGCGTATACCTGCTGCGCGCTTGTATTTCTTGTACATATTAAAAGAGTTATGCTTTGCTTCAAGTTCTTCTATCTCTTCACTCTGTTCCATTTTTCTTTTGCCTCTCTTACTCTGCATTTGATGTTTTTCTGAGTTTTATGAACATCTTAAGCTACATAAATAAAGAAACGTAACGTAAATAGCAATAAAAATAAAATAATCTACAAGCCACTACCGGTGTCTATATAAGCAGCAGTTGATAATACTGACATTACGGAGAAAGAAACCTTCCAGTGCGAAGCACTGCATAGCGATACAGTAAAAATGAACACGAAAAATTCAGAACCTTACAAAAAATTAAGCAAACATCTTAACAATAAAAAAATTGTGCATCATACTTATCAACTAAAAGGAAATTTTGCCTATAAGGTTCTAAGACCCAAACTAATCAATTCCAATTACAAATATAAAATGAGAACTAGAAGAGAAGGGTCATGCTGCCTAAAAATCCGAAATGGGTCCTCCAGGTGGGTGCCACGAATGATGACAACTCTGAAGTGATTTTTCATGCTCCTTACTTATCTGACCTGACTCCTAGCAACTTTTGGCTGTTTACAAAGATAAAAGACACTATCCGTGGTCGTAAATTTACTAGTCTTGCCGCTAATACATCAGCGATTTTCCAGTAGACAAAATATATCCCTAAAGAATTGTTCGCAGAGGCCATGGAATCATAGCGTCGACGTTGTAAAAAATGTGTACGACTGCAAGGAGACTACATCGAGTATTAACACAAATTTTAGAATTTCCGTGTAATTAGTTTGCGAGAAAAAAATCGGAGGAGTTATAACATGAATGCACCTTGTATGAGGTTTAAGTTCTATGGTCTCCAAATTTTTTTCTAAAAAACTACTTACTCAAGAAAGTTTAAGCTTCTGTTACTTGTTAAGGTAATCTCCTTTAGACGTACACATTTTCCACAAGGTCATCGCCACGATTCCATGTCTGCTGGGGTATGTTTTGCCCACTGGAAAACCGCTGATGCAACAGCGGCTCCATTGGAAAATGGTCCGAAATTCATGGGGCATCACGTGTTAACATGTCCTAAAATATTGCTACACGTGCAGCCTAGTGTCCGTCAGTCAGCATTTATGTGACTCACCTTTTTTTTTAATATATATTTATTGCTTATTTACAATCTACAACTGTCAACATTGTAATAAGTAAATTTTATACAAGAATATATCATGAGTAGAGTAATCGTCTACTGATCATTCTCTAAAATACCTCGAATAGGTTAGGTTTGACTAATTTACGTCTTGTATTTCTTGCCTCAGGTCTGTTGGCCATGTTCTTCTGAGCCTTCTCTCTATCGTTGGAGGATTGATTATTTCTACAACTATGTCCTTCAGTTCTTTCAAAGTATATCGTCGAAAGTTTCTCTATGACAAATGGTATGTTCAGGTCATTGTGTAAGGTAAAGTTCGATACGTATCATGGTGCATTGGTGATCAAACGTAGAATCTTAGACTGGATCCTTTGGATTATTTTTTGGTGTGTAAGTTTAGTGCATATCCATAATTGGATCCCATAAGTCCATAGGGGTTTAAGGATACATTTATATAATAATAATTTGTTATCTAGTGATAGTTTGGACCTACTTCCCATTAACCATGACATCGTTTTAAATATTAAGTGGAATTGTTGACGATTTGTTTTGACATGTTTTTTCCAAGTAACTTTTTGGTCTAGATATAATCCTAAGTATTTAACTTCATTTGTTACAGGAATTTGAGTATTGTTTAGAAAAACTGGTGGGCATACCATTCGTCTTGTAGTAAATGTGATTTGCGCTGATTTTGTCCCATTTATCCTAATTTTGCATTTGTCAATCCAGTTTTGTAATAGATCCAAGTGATTTTGAAGATTCCGTGTTGCAACTGCTTTGTCCCTGTTAACTGATAGCAAGGCGGTATCATTCGCGAATGTAGCTATGATAGTGTTGGGTGTTGTTGGTAAGTCTGAAATATAGATCAAGAAAAGCAGCGGTCCCAACACGCTGCCCTGAGGCACCCCCAATTGAAATTGCTGATAATTGGAATAACTGGAGTTGTATTTTATTTGAAAGTATCCTTCTGGCATGTAAGACTTTAACAGATGGTAATGCGGGGTAGGGAATTCTCTTTTGATTTTATGTAAGAGGCCGATGTGCCAGACTTTGTCAAAAGCCTCGGCAACATCTAGGAAAACAGCAGTGCATAACGTCTTTTTCTTGAGGCTTTTGATTATATTGTTTACAACCCTATGTGTTTGTTGTACTGTTGAGTGACTTTCGCGGAAGCCAAATTGGTAGTCTAGAATAATTCTTGATAGGTGTAAATCAGATTTAATTCTTTTTATCAGCAGTTTTTCAAAAATTTTAGATAAACTAGGGAGTAGGCTAATTGGCCGATATGAGTTGGTTTCATTAGCAGACTTTCCTGGTTTGGGCACCATTATGATTTGGGCAAATTTCCAGCTTATGGGATAATATGATAGTCTTAGCATACTATTGTATATGGTTGTTAATAGTACTACCGCCTTTCTTGGTAGGTGTTTAATAATTTTATTCGTGATGATATCGTGCCCGGGTGCTTTATGTTCAATAATTTTTTTTGATTTCTTCAAATGTTTCTCGGGGTATGTGACTCACCTGAATGCAATCATGGTTTCAGTTCGGCTGGTTCGTGGCTGAGGCTGTTTCGGTTCATTGTTACATAAGTCTCGACATTCTTTAAATTTTCTCAACTACAAACGCACATTTTTAAAATCTATAAGGCCTTCACTGTATGTCTCACTCAATTCGCGATGAATTTCGAAGCAAGAGGAGAAAACGGATGATTACACGTTGTTCTTGAACGATAGAAATGTCGACATTTGAGTTATACAAAACAACACTTGACTTTTCTATATTATGTGGTACTACCATCTATACTACAAATTCCGAAATATTTCCCACGTCTTTAAAAATTAATCGCACCTTTCTACTTACTCTCACTGCTGAGAAAAAATTTGGAGATCTTAGAACTTTAACGCATCTGCCACGACTTTTGTGTGCGAAAAACTGCCGGCAGCTACGGTTTATCACAAAGCATGTAAAATTTGCAAAAGAAACATTATGAGTAAAGATGCCGTACGTCAGTGATGTCGTATGTTTAAAGATGTACACGATGAGGTAACAAGCGGCCACACATCTGTGGTCAGCGATGAACTTGTGCAAGAAATTGACAAAAAGTTTCGTTTTACACATGAAGTGTGACTTGCGTCGCACTGTTTTGACGATGTCACTGCGTTTCAAAATGCCATTATAGACTGACCTCATTCCCAAGCGGAAGAGTTTTTGTAGAAAGGATTTCAAACCTTTGTAAGACGTTATGACAAGTATCTTAATGCGCGTGGCGATTATATCGAAAAATAATGCACCTTTGTAGATTTTTAATGTGTACAATAAAGGTTTTGCATTTAGTCGTGTTTGCCATTGATAAACAAACGGAGGTTTTTCCGAACTGCTCTCATACAATACTAAAACTTCAATCCTCTTTGTAATACATTTTATCGACCCACTATGAGTTATTGATATTCTAAATTGCAGGTATATTTTCCCGCTTCGACGGTGAAAATTGCGAAATTTAAGGTTTCGTGACTTTGATTGGCCTAATGGGTATGCTAGATGAGAGTTTCTTTTTAAATCGTTGTTCCTAACCCATCTATTATAAACCCATTGCTAAAAAAGTCTTGTAAAATCAGAGACAAGTTTCTAATTAACTATACTCCCTTAAAAGTTCATTTTATATTTATTATTAGTGCAGTTTGGTTAAATTTCAAAACTTCTTTTCTTAGTTTTATGTACAATGAGAAAATACATCTCAGAACACGAAACCTTCATTGTTGTGGCGTACCATGTTTATTCATTTTGGACTGAAACGGTTCTTCAGTTTATGAAGCATGGTAACCACCATTACTTGGACACTATGACTATTAAACGGTAAGATAAAACTGTCAAATGCGTTCATCTTGTTTTCGTGATCATCTCTAACAAAACGTAAGAAAAATTTATGAGGACTGCAATTTTCCCGGGTAATATTGAGGGAATTAAACCAAAGGAAAGAAAAGTTAGAACCAGTAAAAATATCCAAAGAGTTGAGAATTCGTAAAAGAGAAAGAAGGAAAGATAGCGCCCGAGAGGCTTGACAAGAATTGGGAATGAACAGACCATCGTTACGAAGGATTATGAAGGAAGACTTATTACTGAAACAATATAAGATACGGATAAACCAGTTAATTAGCAAAACGCAAATCAGAGAAGATTCATATTTGCTAATTTAATGATCGGGTTAATAGGAAGAGGATTAATAGAACCGAGAAGATTTAGTTTACGGGCGAAGCCCATTTTTAGATTATGTTAACAAATAGAACTTAAGGATACCGGAAAGCGAAAATCCACACTTGTCAACAGTAAAACCCTTGCATTCAAAGCGGGTGACCCTTTGGTGCAGACATGGTGGTAGGACCTATTTTATAGACGAAAGCATAACTTGTGATCGCCACCTTAAAATGCTCAAGGAAGAAATTTTTCCGTACTTATTGGGCTTGAGAAAGGTTAACACTTTGTTCAGGCAGGAAACTGAAATAATCTCTGAGCTTCTGGAGGAGTACTTTGGTGAAGAAGTCATCGCTTTGGATTATCAGAAGTATAACGGACATGGTATTGAATGGGCATCCTACTCATCGGATCTAAATTCCTATGACTACTTCTTGTAGGGATACTTAAAGGACAACGTGTATAGTACAGAAAACAAATATGGTCAGTAGCGGAACCTCAAAGAAGCAATCACGAAACAAATGAAATCAATAACACCAGAAATAGTATCAAGAGTAGTAAGAAGTTTTAAAGCCCGTTTAAGCCATGCCATTACCTCGGAAGAAAGGCACTTTAAAAATTTAATTAATACTAAATAAATATTAAAGCAGTTTTTTTTTTGCATGCTATCTAGTGTAACTATTGTGCCGGTCAAATGAGAAAAAAATTATTGGTGGATTAGTGGTGGGAGGGTTAGGCACAAGCATTTAAATAAAAATCTCATCTAGCGTACTCATCGAGCCACTCGGCATGTGCATTTAATGTAACCTATTATCTATATATTAAATACATTTTTGAAATAATTTTCCCAAGATTGCAGTTTGACAAGCGAAGTAATTTCTTACCTGGTAAACACAAGACATAGCAGTGTTGCCGACAGTATGGTAAGCTGCTGCGACAGCGCGGACTGGGACTTCTGCATGGCTCTGTGGAGGTCATTCTGCAACGAAAACGTGACTTTTAATACCACGTCCCGCAAACGTCAGGCGATGGCGGGCAGGAATTGGAAATGCTCGAAACTACAGCAAAGCACGAACTTATCTGCTTTGCAACAGCCGCGCTGTAAATGACAATTTAATTTCCTGCCGCCGCGGCATCGCCAAGATTATGAGCGGCACATCGGCATTTGCGTTTGGGCCTCGTTTTTAATATCTGTTAGTGCTCTCATTTAGAAAATTGTTATTCGCATTTCGGGCAGGGCACCCGCTCGCTCCGAGATAATGCCTTTTAAACTCCGCGAACTCGGCTCCCAAGATTAAAAGTTGTTGCTGCAGATAGCCCGAGGCAAATAAGGGTTTGTTTTTGTGTTTGATGTTATCTTTTGTATACGTACATTCGCTCATCACGCATTTCAGAAGCAGGCAATGATACCTGTGCCATTTAAATTCGAAATTAAAAGTAATGTACAGTTCCATGCTACTGTTTCAGTTGAAAACAAATATTAATGTTTTGATACAATAAAAATTTGCAATATAAGAGAGATAATAGAATTTTCCTTTTTGAGGTGAGCTTTTTAAGATTTGAAATGTTTTTGTGAACTTATGATTATAAACTACAGTCAATTAAACGTTCTATAGAGTTTTTTACAATTACATTGCTAGATTTGATAAAATTTAAACAATATTTTGTTCTCTTATAAAATTGTATGTGGCATTTCATTACTTTTAGTTTCTCTCTCTCCCAAACTGTAGTAGTATGATAGTTGGTATTCCAGATATGATAATCGCATATTTATAATGAATGTATAGTGAGTTTCGACTCAAATATCATTAAAATATTCATATTTAAAGTGGAAAACTGTTTTTTGCTTCTTTATGGTAATTTACTGAACTACTAACATTCAATTTTTAGTGGGAGAGGATTATGTTATATTATATTTAGTTAATGAGTAAAGCTCAAGTAAAAATACAACTAAACACAGGTGAAAATTACAAAAACTTCAAACAAATTTTTTTTAAATTTTGAAGATGCTTAACCTAACTTTAGTATTATCGATATTTTGAATTCGTTTCTACAACGAATGAGGAACTACTAATTTAGTTAGTAAATATACATCTGTTCCTGCACCGTAAAAGGGATAACAGGTACAAAGACAACATAATTATGCAAAATGCTTGGAAGGATATTGCTGCCGCTACTGTGTTTGGGCATGCGCAACATTCAAATGTTTACATATGATTTACGTGGATTATACGTATTTCTCATGGGAAGCTTATGCTTACGTCAATTATGAATGGGCGCTTACAATCAAAACTCCTCTCGGCGGAAGCAAACTAAATGGCCGTGGCAGACACGCCTTTTTCGTTTGGAAATGGAGCGGCCAGATAGCCGCGACCCTTTGGCCACTCAGCAAGGAGCGAGATTCCTGACGTGCGTGCATGAACGTACATACCTTCTCCTGTAAATTAAGCGCCCAGAGCGCGGCACGCCAAATTTCATATTAGCCATCTTTGTTTACTTTTTGTTCAAATGTATAAATAGGTAGAAGATAACTGTAAATACATAGAAGCTTAGCTACCGAATTAGATGGGTACTGGCATTAAAAGTTTTGCACATTAGCAATATCAGACCAAAATTATTAAAGGCTCTTTTCCAATATTCTTGTGAAACTTTAACAATCTAATAATAATCAATAAATATTTAGTATTAAATTTTTAATGATTTTTAAACGAACAGTAATTCAATGCTAACTGTATCAGAAATTTTATAATTTAAAAAATTATTGCTGCAGAACACAAATATGTGTTAAATGTGTAAATGAATATTACGAAAGAAAAACCAAAAGTAAAAACGGAAACACGCAAATTATTTAAACAACTACCTAATGAATTACAGGAGGTACTTAGTAACTAAGGAAATAAAGAGAAGACAATATCCACCTCTTAAATCCTAACTTGACCACGCAGGAAGATCATACACATCTCAAGAAAGCAGCTGAATGTAGTATAGGATAGAATGCAGCATACAATCCAAAATGTACTCTAACATCAAACGGACAACAAAATATAAGTATATATATATATATATATATATATATATAGATATGTAAGGATTCTACAGCTGTCGCCGTTTTTCTTCCTTCAACCAGGTTCTCCATGCTTCTCGTTCTTGCCAGTCATTCTCCTCTAAACCTCTCCTTTCCATCGCTTCATCCACTTCATCCCTCCACGATCTCCTCGGTCTTCCTCTTTTTCTCCTTCCTGCGGGACTCCAATCTGTTACTCGTTTGATCCATCTGTTGTCATCCGATCTTCTTACATGTCCGTACCATGCGAGTCTCTTGTTTTCTATACTATGAGTTATGTCTGTCTCTACACCCATTCTTCTTCTTATTTCTTCATTCCTGGTCCTTTCCATCTTGGTTACCCTACAGCACCTTCTCCAATATTCCATTTTTGTCGCTCTTATTTTTCTTTCATTTCCCTTGTTTATTACCCAGACTTCCGCTCCATACGTCATTATACTTTGTACAATTGTGGTGTATATTCTCGTTTTTGTGTTTTTCGTAATTTGTCTATCCCATTGGATGCAACTGTATAATACACGATCTTCTTTGTCCCAGTCTATTTTTAATTTCCTCTTCCGTTGTTGCCTTGTCTGTTATTATAAATCCTAAGTATTTAAATTTGTTTGTGGCTTTTATTCTTATATCCTTCTGTATTCTTCTAACTTTTTTCCGTTGTTGCTAAATACATGGTCTTCTTGTAGTTTGTCTGTAACCCCGCTTTTTCGTACTCCTCGCTCAGTCTTCTCATCATGAAGCTCAAATCTTCCTCATCTTGCGCCATAACCACTTGATCATCTGCGTAGCACAACGTGTGTAGATATTCGTTTCTGACTGGCACTCCCATACCCTCGCATTTACGCTTCCAGTTTTTCAGTGTTTCTTCTAGATAGATCTTAAATAAAGTCGGTGATGTGGAGCATCCCTGTAATAACCCCTTTGTTGTCTGGAAGTTACCTATTATCTTCTGTCCCGCTTTTATGTACTCCCTATTTCCCGTGTACAAACTTTTAACGGGCCTTATTAGGTGGTTGGGAATTCCTATCCTCTCCATTGCCGTATCATATGCTTTTTCCAGATCCACGAACACCAGATATATCGTTTTGTTTTTAGCTCTTTTCTTTTCCATTAATGATTCCACGCATGATTTTCCTGATGTGAACCCGGCCTGTTCTTCCCCTATTTTGTTTTGTGTGTGTTTTTCTAACTTGTTTTTAAGTATTCGTCCGTATATTCTTCCCATTATAGCAATGACACTGATTCTTCTGTAATTCTCACATTTCCGTCTATCGCCCTTTTTAAATATGGAGACAAGATAGGCTTCCTTCCATTCCTTAGGCATTTCTTCTCCACTCATCACTTTCTGGACCATTATCGTTATCATTCTGAACAATTTTTCCGTTTCATACTTTATGAGTTCCGGTTTTTTAATGATTTAATTGCCGCTTTTACTTCTTCCAGTGACACCATATCCTCTTCTTCATCTTTATCTTTATCTGTCTCCTTCTTCTCTTCCTTTTCCTTCTCTGCCTTCTCTTCGATGTCCTTCATGTACTCTTGTCTGTTTTCTGTTAGCAGGTTCGCATAGTATGCTTTCCACTCTTTGTCTTCAATGTACTGTATTTGCAGGTGTTCTTGCCTGTCTGTTCGTAGATTTTTTAGTAACTTCCATGATTCAGAGCATATAGTGCCCCCCAGGTATTGATCAATATTGGTACAGTTTGTTTGCCAGTTGTCATTTTTTTCCTTTACTATGATTTTCTTCTTTTCTCTGGTCTTACTTTTATACTCTCTTAAGTCTTCTTCCTTTTTTGTGCTTAACCATTTGCTGTATAGTTCCTTTTTTTTGTTTAATTGCTTCCTGGGTTTCATTTATGAGTTTGTGTTTATATTGTGTGTTTTTCTCTTCTTTTTCCCCTAATGCTTCGAATCCCGCTTGTTGTATACTTTCCTTTATGTGTTGGTAGATCTTTTCTATCCTCTCGTATCTGAATTCTGTCAATTTATCGTCTAATCTTCTCCTATATAAATCTCTCACTGTCGTGTCTTGCAGCAGGTGTAACTTGAGCTGTCTTTCTTTCGGTATATCATTTGTTTTCTCTGTGTTTCTTTTTTGACTTGTTATTTTTTTTGCCATGGGCACCCTATTTTTGCTATCAGCAGCTTATGATCCGTTCCAAATTCTGCCCCTCTTTTGACTCTTACGTCCTTCGTTCTCATTGTACTGTTTCGTTTTAGTATTACGTAGTCTATTATGGATCTCAGCTGCTTTGTCTCTTGTATCCATGTGTATTAGTGGATATGCTTTGTGTGGGTAAAAACCATTCATGATCTTTAGAGTATGTAGTTCACATACCTCTGTTAATTTTTCTCCATTGTGATTTATGATGTTCTCTTCATAACTTCATACTACCTCGTCCTTTTCTTTCCTTCCGGTTCTTCCATTCAGGTCTCCTGCTATGATTATTTCTTGAGTTCGTTTAATTTTTCTATTTCCTCTTTTAGTACTCCTATGAATGATTCCTTCTCTGCTACTGTGCTGTCATCTGTTGGTCCATAAACACCGAGTATTACTATGTCTCTGCCGTGTAGTGACATATTTACTTTTATTATTCTTTCATTTATGTGTTCCCAGGTCTTTATGTTTCTTCTATATCTTTTTTTTACTATTATTCCTATTCCTGCCTTTGATCTGTTGTCTTTTTGCACTCCACTCCAACAAAGTATGTTGTTGTCAATTTCCTGAATTCCATGACCTTTCTTTTTTGTTTCGCTCAAAATTAACATATCCAGATTCATTTTTTTGAACTCTCCTTATCTTTATTCCTCCATCTTTGTACATTCCATGTTCGTACAGTTATTTTCCTTTCCGTTCTTCTCTTCTTTCTCCTGGTTTTGTTTTCCTGGTTGATATCTTCAACTGTATTTTGAAATTTCAACGCAGAATTGACCCCCCCTCCCCCCGTATCCTATAGGGATCCCTCTCTTCGAGGTGTGGATTACCACCCGGGGAATATTACTGTGATTTTTCATTCTGACCATGACTTTCCAAACTCCTTTATTTTTACATGTGTTAGGTTGTTTATGCCTGACGCCATAACCCCTTTATATGGTGAACCTTTATATACGGCCGCCCAATCTGAGACAGTCGCCGTTCGTAGCCGTCCAATCTGGATCAGACGCTACTAGTTTTGGCTCTTCCGCCTTTTCCGCCATTGTGACTAATTTGTCATCTTCTGCCTTCCAGGTCGTTGGCCGGTTTTTACCTGTAATCCCAGGTAGGAGCCCTTACTGGGTGCTATCAGCCGGGCCAGCTGAACCCAGGTTTTTTTCGAGGTTACAAAATAAAAGTATTAATGACAAATATAATGGAAACAAAAAACGCAACGTTCTATCTGCTTACTCTCATGATCATCAAAATGAATCCTAATGCCTAGCATCCCAAAAATAGCACTTTGGAAAGCTAACAGCTTAACATGAAAATTGATAGAAGTTTAAACTATTTTTATCTACTTATGATTTAGACTTAATGTTAATATCCATAGCTCGTGTCGCAGCCAATACTTACTTAAAATATTAAAGCACACCTTAACCCGACGGCACTGCATATGGAGGAACAATACTCATTAGAAAAGTAAAATCAAGCACTACAAACCACAAACATGTGGGTAGATTATCTACAGGCTACTGTAGCTTTATAAAAAAAATAGAGAAATTATATTTTTAGTTGCCTACAACACCCTTAAGCATACTGCCAAATAGGAACAATTTGCAGTACTCTTAAACCCTGTTTTATGGTAGGTGGGGGACTATAATGCAGAATATAAAATATGGAATAACCAGAATAACACAAACTCATGGTAAAGGACTAGCCAAAGTATCAAAAGAATATATTTGCTACTTATTAACGTTCGAGCCAACATACTGGCCGTCCAATCTTAACAAAGTTTCGGATCTGTTAGTCTTTTGTATCACCACCCGTCAGTAATTATTAAATATAACACACAAGTGAAATAGAGAAATCTCTAACATTGTCTGCAAGACACACAAACTGGGAGAACTTGTTAATTAACTCTACCACTAAAAAAGGAGAACGTTGTGTTTGACTCTATTTAACACCTTAATCACGCCATACAACAGTCGGCATGGGATATTATTAAACAAAAAAGTGGATAAATAAAGATTAAGAAGAATTTGAAAAATTTATGTTTCCCAAGAGTTAAGTAGTCTACTAACCAATTTTAGAAACTAAGGAAAACAGGGATACTTAACTAATCCAACCCTAACAAAAGTCACCGATTTCTCTTTATAGAGGTCTACCAGAAAATTCAAGAAGCCAAAAGCAATAGTCGCGCCAATTAGATAATGATAATGATAAGTGGGTACAAATCAATCAAGAAAAGGCAAACACTTTCGTGTAGAACTTAACTTCAGTATTTAACCTACATGAAATAATCTGTAGTATGGAAGAACTATTCATAGATTAAAATCTCAAAAGAACTAAAGAAAACGCTCAAGTTACAAAGCCAATAAAAATTAGCCAGGTACAACCGTTATAAAAAATCTAAATAATAAAGAGGCTCCAGGCTACGACTTAATAACTGCCAAAATTTTCAAAGAACTTACAGAAAAGACAATACAACTAATAACTTGTATAACCGACACAGTTTCTGTTTAAAAGTCTTTCCAGAATATTGGAAAATGGTACAAGTAGTGAAAGTACCAAAATCTTGTAAAATTCAGAAGATTTAACTTTATGCTGCCCTAGCAGCTTGCTGCTTGTTATATGAAAAGCTTTTGAAAAAATTCTGCTGCAAAAACTAAAACCAATTCTTGAAGAAGAAAACATCACACTTAACTACCAATTTGGTTTTCGAAAAAGCAGAGCAGGTACATAGAATAACTACAAGAATAAATCACGATTTATATCTAAAAAGATATTGCTCATCAGCGCCTTTGACAAGGTCTGGCATACGGATCTTCTATATGAGATTAAAACAGTTCTACCAACAAATTATAAATTAATTAAAAACTAGTTAATTGAATGAAGTTTCCAAATCAAGTTTAAAGACGTTCTACCAAATATTCAACTAGTTTAAGCAGGAGTAGCTCAGAGGCAGCATATTAGGGCCCATATTATAAATTTGGTATACGACAGATCTACTTACAAGGCTTCAAACACTAGCAGTTATGTACGCAGATGATACTGCAATACTGGCATCACACACCTATCTACACAAAATGACAGCGTAAATCTATGGATTCACCTAGAAAGGCGCCTAACCTGGAAGACTCATATGATAAAAAATATTGCAGCTCAGTTTAAAGTTTCGAGAAATGTATCGGTTACTGAGACGGAAGTCTCAGCTATCACTGGAAAATAAATTACTCTTTTATAAAGCTATAATAAAGCCAATTTGATTTTACGTGATATAAGCTTGGAGGACTTGTAGTGCATCGAATTTGAAAATACTAGAATTCATAGATATGTTCCTAATTGGTTCCTTCAGCAAGACTATTAGTCAAGCAGGAACTCGAACGTGCTAATGTAGTGCATTGGGCAAAACTTAAGTGCTCATAAAGCTACTCTAGCTGCGGCGTTTGTAGATAGATAATATGCCAAAATACTTTAGATCAAGATAACAAGTTTAACTAGTATTTAGTATTAGTTTTAGTTTAGGTCTAGGTAATTCAAAATATGTGTTTATATCAATAAGAAGTAATAATGATGATGAGTATTTTTTCTCATGTCATATACAATAAATAATTTACTGAAACCTCTTTTAGTTAAAAAATTTACTAGTTGTCTTACTAGCTTTTTATTTCTTACGTAAGCTTCTCGGTCATGCCTCTCAAAAGCTGACGGCTATCGTAGACCATATGGAAAACTAACCAGTAGTCAAGATAAAATACTACAGGTGGCGATGCTGGAGGTTTTGGACACTCATATGTTCACTCTAGCAGAAGATCAATCCGCATCCACTTTTAAGAGATGGCAGTATTTCGAGAAGATTCTTAGATTCACCTGTGAAGACGACTATGCTTTACAGTAGCTAAAACAGGTAGTTGCCAATTTTCCCTGACCGTGACATAAAGGCCGTCGTGCGGGTGGATTGGCTGTCTAGGTTGTCATTTGTAGGCTGGCAGTGCAGAAGCTCTGGGTGAAGATTCGGAAAGGGTGCATTTTTCACAATTCCAAAAAGGAGAAACCTATGGGTAGACTGCTATTGTGTGGTATACGTGGAAAGGCAGTAACTGTTATTAATAACAAAGAATGGAAACTGTTTTATCAGTTCTCAGTCTTAAACATTAAAATAAAGGAAGAAAACCAACAGCAAAAGAAAGAGGATACGTTCTTGGATACCCTTAAAATGCAAAAAGAGCTACTGCATGATGGAAGTAACTCCTACCGCCATGACAGAGGTAACTCCAGGAAAACAGAGTCTCATAAAAATCCTATTAAAGTTTGGATTTAGCGGATCGGAGATTGACTAATTCTTATGTCGTTCTTATGTTCAAAGGTCCAGGATTTGAAATTAGATAAATTAACTTGAAACACTGCCGAGCGGCTACGGTTACTCTATGCAGACATTTAAGCAGTAAGCCAGACATGTCCCTTATTCAGAAACCTTGGGTTGTCAACTCAAGGATTTGCGCGATCTAAAAGGTTCCATTTTTGTGGACAAAATACATAATAAACCTAGGTCTTGTATTTTTGTTCCAGACCGTATTTAAGCCCTCTTGTTTGTTTCAACTGCAGAAGGATACCGACTTTCTACAAAACTCTATTCTAGAGTCTTTTTAGCGGGCATGCCCCTTGAGGACAGCTCCAACTCACAATACTACCCCCTGGTGGTGCAACGTGCTTGAGAAGCTAAAATCTAAAATGGGTAAGCTGTTTAACAAAGCAAAGAAAACAAGATTGACAGTCAATTGGAAAATGTATAAACATCATCAAAGACATTTTAAAAAAGAAATGACTGAGGCAGAGAAAATTATGGAAGACTCGGCTCGTCTTAATAAAATTCTGTCAAAGAAACCGCAACAGCAGTTAGCAAATTTAAAACGTGTGGATGGTACCTATAGCACCAACGTTGAAGAAACAGCGGAGGCACTCATGAGAACACACTTCACTGATTGCCAAGTGTATAATTTCCCTATAAGGAGTGAGACTCCTAATTCTACTCGTGATGAGGAGCATTGGGAAGTAGTCAACCATGTGGTAGAGGAAGATAAAGTAAGTCTTTTAAACCCTTTAAATTGCAAGGATTGGATGACATATTACCAGCTCTTTTGGAATGGAGTTTGGATATATTGCTACAATTTATTTTGCGAATTTAGTTATTTTCCCAATAATTGGAAGAAAGATTTTATTCCAAAAAACAGGTAAGGAAATTTCTCAGGCCAAATATTATCGTTCAATTAGCCTTACGTCTTTTCTTCTAAAGACACTAGAAAGAGTTTGTGACAGAGAAATAAGAGACAGTGCACTAGCAACTAGCCCATTACTATGGAATCTGCACTATACTTGGTGTAGAGCGGATAAAAAGTTTGATGAACAATAAAGTATCCGCACTGGCTGTACTTTATTGACATGAAGGGCGCCTTTGATGATGCGATTTTTGATGGTATTGATATAGCCCTCCGGCAACGTGGGGTAAATGACATCCTACGAGAATAGATTCTACAATTTCTGTATCACAGAGCTGTACAAATTACTATGCGTGATAAGACCATGAGAGGCATAGTATCTAGAGGCTGTCCCCGGGGAAGCGTTCTGTCACCTCTACTATGGAATCTGATAGTAGGCAGTCTTCTTGAGCGACTCACTGGTGAAGGATTTTACAAAGTAAGTTATGGTAACGACATAACTATCTCGCTCACTGGTAAGTGCAAACAAGTGCTTTACAATTTGATGCAAACAGCGCTTAGAATAACTGAGGAGTAGTGTTTAAGACGCTCCTTATCGATCAACCCCTCCAAGACAGAAATTATACTATTTACGAAAAAAGGAAAGTCAAAGTCCAAAGGGTGGTTAGACTGTTCCAAACAATCCCTTACCTTTTCAGGGGAAGTTAAGTATCTAGCTTGGTAAAATTTAAAACTGGGAAGGCCATTCAATGGCCACACTTTGGAATCCTTCACCAAAGATTGTTCTATGGCTGAACACTGCTATAATTAGACCTGTGCTATGTTATGGTGCACTGGCCAAGTGGTCTAAAACCAGCAACCAGGATCTCACATTTTCAAAGACTGTGGTGTATGAGTATCGCAGCAAAACGGCTGCTGTAGGAGCATGACTGAATCACCCTTTACTAGATCTCTATGTGGAGGAGGTAGCACTAAGATCAGCTTTAAGACTACAGTCAAAAAACATCATCTTATTTTAAAGAGGACCGTACAACGGATTCTCTTTTCAAAGCAATTATAGGTTTTAATTTACCCATCTATAAATTTAGGAAGCTCTAGAATCTTTCTAGAATGCTGAAGAGGTAACCGAACTTATAACTATCTTTATAAATTGGTCTAAAGCGAGTAAGGGTACGGGATCAGGTATTTTTTAAATGATCTGAACCTCCAAGCAAGCATAGCATTAGGCATACTAACCACAATTTTACAAGCAGAAGTATTGGCCATAATGCAAGGTGCAAATGTAATTCTTGAAGGGAGCATTAAAAAATTGCTAGCGATAGCAGAACTGCTTTACTGGCATTGAATAGCTGCAAAGTTATATCTGGAATAACCTTCTAGTGCCAAACTACTTTTGATCAAATAATATCCTGAAACTCGTTTGGGTTAAAGGGCATTCTGGCTTATATGGTAACGAATGCGCAGATAGTATAGCAAGGCAAGACTTGGAACAACCATTTCGTGGTTCGCACTCTACACACCAATAAATTAAGAATCAATTAGTCAGTACAAAGATATGCCAACTTTTGCCAACAGTTATCTAGAGGCAAACTGCGACTTATAGTAGAAATATTATCAAGAAAGTGCAAATTGAAAAAACACATGTACAGAATGGACCTTGTAGCAGATTTATTCTGCCAATATTGCAATATAGAGGACGAGGCGGCAGAGCTTGCTTCAATTAGAGGCTCCACGTTGGGAGAATTCTGGCGTAGCATGGCCAGCATCAGCACTACCATTCTGACGGACATATTCAAATTAATCCAAAAGATTGGTTGGTGTGACTGATGGGTGTAAGGAGAGAGGCAGTGGAAGAGGTAGTACAATGTGCCCAATTGAGGCCTAAGTACGTGTGATATTTGGTTACCCTCCACTTTATATCCAGAATCCATGCCTCTTTCGAATTTTAAAGTTTGCTGCGTAAAATATATTGAATGTATATATGTATATTGATAAAATGAGATTTCTATATAGTTATTTCATAAAGAAGTTACTTAAAAAATAAGATTACATAATATATAAAACTTTTAACTAATTGTTAACAAATATTTTAAGCTTATAAAAAATTATTAAAGATTTTTTTGGTAACTCCTTTAGTTATACGATCAGTCTGTTTACAAAATATACGTAGAAATAATTACATAACATGTAGAATAATGTCCCTGTGGATAGTCTCTATAAAATTTTTATCTATTATAACCAATTAATTAATTTTATTCAATTAACAAGGAATGTCATGGAGTTGTTCTGCTCCGATCGTTATCAAATTTGGTATACAGTATGATATGACTGAGGGATGAATACATGTTAGTGCTTTTTGCTGTGTGACCCAAGACAGACGAGATAAGAAAGGTCAAAATGACGAAACATCAGGTATACATTGTGTTGTGTTATATTGTCCATATCACTATTTTTTTTCTCGTGTCAACAAATGTTCTTCTATTCTCATCAAAATGGCCATAATGGTCCATAAATCTTCTGCATCTCCTCCATCAAACATATCGACCTCAGGATCACCCTGAATCTCCAATCACCTTTGAAGAAGAAGATCTTGCGGCGACACTCTTCGAAGTCCTGGAAAACTGTAGGAATACATCTGTCTATTGAAACTGATGTCAATCTTGACTTTGATGACAACTGGTGAGTAATAATCATCATTATCATTTGCACATAATTAATTATGCATATCTTTCAAGGTATGAACAAGACGAAGGATTCCCAATACTCAAATACTTGGAGAGATATCCAACAGACAATCAGGAAACGATACTCCATTGAAAAGAGCCAAATTATGAGGTAATTATCATTAATTGCCAAATATGATTTATAACCCAATCTCTTTCCATAGATACAAAGTACAGAATGAAAGTTGAGGATCTCGAAATGAGGAACGACGAATGGACGAATGTTATGGCATTTTCAGGAATGCAAAAGAGTATCATGTCCATGATAGGCCATTCTTGTCAACCCGTCTTTCCCCCAACCAGTTCCTCCATCGCAATTCTCTGCGTCTCGATTTTTCATTTACAACTGGAAAAAAGAGAATCGCATTGTATCTCGCAAAGTGACGAAGTTTGTTTCCCTCCGGTTTACTGACGAGGAGAAGAAGATCGAGGACAATGCCCTACAATTTGTCTTGTAAGTCTAGTCACTCATTCCTAATGACTTTCGGCCACACCGAGTAATCAACATTGGTCAAATGGGCATTAATCTAGAAGTCATCTCGGGTCGCACTTTGGAAGTTCAAGGAAAGAAGGCAATGTGTCCAAACTCTAAATGCCATCCAGCATTCATCGACTGTTATGCTTGCAATTACTGCAGTGGGTGAACTTATGTCTCCTTTGTATATATGTATGAAAGAGGCAAATCAAGAGGCAACGCAGGCTAGATTTGGTCCACAAGTCGAAAATACTATGTTCCGTCACCCAAACATTCATGTTGTGGCCAACACCTCTGATATCATGAATAAGGCAAGAACCAAGGAGTACTTCCGCGATGTCCTCTTTTCAAATGCACCGAACAACTTTCTGCTCCTTTGTGATTCAACAAAAGTGTTCAAGGATGACGAAATGATCGAGTCTGTCAAGCCTGCCAACACCACTTTTGTCAAGAAAGTCATTCCTCCAAAGGCAACTGGGTTGGTTCAACCTCTGGATCTTTTTTCCAATCGCCAATTCAAGCATTTTGTGAGGAAGTTCCAAGATCGCATTCGAGTTGAAAGTGTTGATCTTCGTCTCTCCAAAAGGGACAACATATTGAAGCTCTACTCGTTGACTATGCATCAATTTCAAGAAAAATGTTTTGTAGGCATGATCAAATATTCCTTCTTTAAGGCAGGATACATACGAGAGAGACCTCCCCGATTTGAAACTCCTGCCACTGTTTGTTTCCCAAGAACCTTCGAAAATTGTCAGAAGGACATCGAGGGCGAGCGACGCAATGCGTTATTCTTCATCAGATGTGCTCGTTGTCAAATGTGTCTTTATGTTCAACACTTTTTTGCAGTTAACACTAATGATATCTCTCATATTCATTACTGTTAAGCTGTAAATTTTCATACTTCATATCTCTAATGTTTTGAGTCACACAGCAAAAAGTAATAACATGTATTCATCCCTCAGTCATATCATACTGTATACCAAATTTGATAACGATCGGAGCAGAACAATTCCGTGACACTCCTTGTAAATTGCGTTCTTACATCAGAGTTTTACTCTTCTTAGCTTTTCCTCTTCTTGTAGGAGTGTGATTGTCAGTTGGTTTGAATGTGCTGTTAGTTTATCTCTGTAATCGGTGCTAATTTTTGTAATGTCTTCCACAATAGTCGGTATGTTTAGATCGGCGTGCATTACCTCATTTGTTATATATCATTGCTCTGATGACCTTATTTTAAAAATGCTGCAGTATTTCTGTGTTTGAAGTACAGGCTGTACCCCAAAGGGTATACCATATGTATTTGGACTTTAAAATAGATTTGCAAGTTAGCTTCTTTTCTATTGGCAGCTTCAATTTTCTTCCAAGTATCCAGCATATTATATAAATAACTTTATGAGGAGTAGTTGTGAGACAAAGAGTCTTTTAATTTAAAGTATAAACCTATGCGCTATGTCAAAGACTTGGGTTAACAAATTCTGCATTGCAAAATTTCTTATTTTTAAGACTTCTGAAGATTACATTAACTATTTTAGTGAGTTATTGTGAGTTTGTGAAAAGAATTTATAGGTGGAAACATTCCACAGGGTGCATCGATAAAGTCTTTTATTTCTTCAGTCTGCTTTAATTGAGCTTTAAAGACTTCTTTCTAATTTAAGCAAACATTAATATCTTTGTGCTTTCAAAACGAGTGCTTTTGCAATTAGATTTACGGCTAAAAATGTGGATGGTCTGCAACGTTCTGTAATCTTTGTCAAATCCATCATATTTTTAGCTTCTTAGTTGACAAATGTGCAGTAGTATATTTGTGATATTTGTTGTAATTTCTTCGTTTTATGGAATTGATTTCTAGGACGATTTTTGTACTGCTTTACTAGAGTAATGCCCTGCTTTATCGCTGTTTTTTAGAAATTTAAGGCATATTCAATATATGCCTTAAATTTAATTTAAAAAATTAAAATTAAAAATTAAATTTAAGGCATATATTGAGGACAAAGTTTTACAGACGGACCTGGAGACAAATCCAATAGGAATTTCTCGTGATTAGTTCAGGTGGACATAATTTTTAAATAGCTATCATGCTCATGGTATTTATCACTTTAATATGAGCATATTTGTGTTTTGTTATACAGTTGTCCCTCGCTATTCAACTTATTATGTATAAATCTAGAAGTTCCCTAGGGCTGCTTAGTGGATATGTGCCAGTAACAGACATCAACTTTTTGTTATAATTATTCTCGACCCTCAGTGGGCATGTTTTACTCTCTAGTCTTTCCCGGCTTTAAACCTAATATTAAAAATTAAAAAAATCTTTGTACTCATCTATGGATTTATCTATCATGGGGACTGTACAAAGCAGTAACAATAAAGTGTCATAAATCAGCCTTTTATTTCAACGCTAGTTGCTCGTGTTTTATCTATATGAAACTTAGACGATTTATGGTGAATAAAGTGGTGGTTTTAGTATTTTTTTTTTGTTAATATTATTTTTTGTCAAATCTCTTTCGTTCGTAGCTGAAAGTGGATTATAGCGATTTTGTATTTCTGTTGGTGGTATTTTAGTACAGCAATATTCTTTGTTCGGCGTTTCTGTGTTACGTTTTTGACCAATTGGCACGACTTTCCCTGTTCTATTTCTTTCTCGTCAAAGTCTTGCCTTAGTTGTTTGAATATTTAATATTCTGGAGAATACTTTGGTTATTAATGTTTTAATAAACCAGTTGATATAGCACGGAAAGTTGTTGTGCTTGAAGCAGTTATTGAGTTTGGAAAGGCTTGTATTTGTGATGAATTTGGCATAACAAACCATGGTTGGTTTTGAAAATGTTAATATTGATTTTGAAGGTTAGATGCTGAGTAGTCTAATGGCTAATGTTGAGAATTACAAAACATGCCCACCAAGAGAAATTTAAGACCAGCTGCTTACCTGGTTCCTTATTCTCACTAGCAGATTTCTTTATTTATTAAAAATTAGTAGGTCACTTTTAGTGATGTTTTTAGTATTGTTAACTACATATATGAACTTTCTTTAGCTACTTCACAGTAAAATTTTGTTTTAAATATCTCAGTCTATATTTTGGCATTTATTGACATTGCCCATACAAATATCTTAAAAATCAGAGTTGTCTTAAAGTTAATTTTAGTATTATACTATAACTGTGCTCTTACTTTTTAACATATCTTACCTTACTCCTATAATTTTGGTATACTCATCTACCCTATAATATGGTTAAAAATTAAAGTAAACTTCAAATAAAAAGAATTAAAATTAATGAGGTTAAAAATGTGTAAAAGGGAATTAAACTAAAATCAAAAATAGGGAGTCAGGAAAGAAATTTAGAAAATTAAGAAGTTTCTAGGTAAAATAGCTACTTATATTTATAGGCATAAGCAAATAAATAGAACTCTGAGGAGTACAATATATCTGTGGCAGATATAAAGCAGTTGCGTTATGAACTATAGTGTACAATAACGCGAACTATAAAAATACCAAAATTTTTTTTCTTCTGATTAACAGAAATCTCGCCACGACTACATATGTGTGCCAAATAAACATATTAAGGGGAGGTTCTCATCAGAGCCGACCAAAAAATCAATTTTTTTTGTTGCATTTTTTGATAGTTAATTATCCGTAGAATATATATTCTCAAAACGATTTGTACAAAATTATTTTTTTACAAAAGTTATAGCGAAAAAGTAGCGCGTGTTTTCCGTAACATTTTTGAATTTCCCACCTTTACGACCATACCATGGGTGATCATGGTAAGTATAGCTACCTCGAGTGCCACCAGATGTCCGAATATATGCTATTACTTTATAGATGTGCTTCTATATATACTAATATCAACGGTTATAGCGTGAAGCGTTATTCGACCACGTACTCCGAATACAAGCAGTTCGTGTACCGAAACTGTAAACGCGTCTTTCTTGAAACCACGTTTTTCAAACTGGGCGGCACGATATCTCAAAAACTATTGAATATATCGCTATTTTCTTTTTTTTCAAAGTAAATTAAAGTTATTGGAGGACAAACCCCAAAAATGATAATATTTATTATTATTCTTTTACAGCACTTTGAAGAGCGGAAAAAAGCGCAAAAACTAAACGAAACTAAAATTTGCATGTCCGCCATTTTTACAATTTTTTACTTTTTGTTGATTTTATTGGTAGAACCTCCAACAAATGTAATATATTTCATAAAAATTTTTGGATTTCTGATTTCAGATAATATTTACAACTGCTACAGTGCCGCCCACTTGGATACTTTTTTTTTGAGGCGGACACGTTTGAACATAAATAAACAATTAGTATTATAGTATTTTTTACTAAAAAAAATGTATACATACTTTAGGACCTATTAAATAAGTATAAAAAAATTGGGTTCTTTATTTACTTCCTTCCATGAAAAAAATAATTCGAGAAAATCGTGCCATTTTTGGGTCGCTAGATGAGAACCTCCCCTTAAGATCAGATAATATGCTATCGATCCATAAATGGTCTACAGGACAAGTAAGAATTTGTCATCATCATCCACTGTTGGACATGGTTTCCCTCATTTTCGTCCATTCCTCTCTACTTTGGGCTGCCTGAATCCTGTTGTCGACCATTCTTCTCATATCCTCTGCCCATCGTCTGAGCGGCTTTTTTCTGCTTCTTCTGTTGACTCTCCGCCTCCTCTCAAGCAACCTCTTCGTCCATCTCTTTTCCGTCATTCGGGCCATATGTCCTGCCCAGTTTCATTTGAGCTTTGCTATCTGTATGATTATATCAGTCACGCCTGTTCTTCGGCTCAAGTCTTCGTTTCTAATATACTCTCTTAAGGACACACCGAGCATCGATATTTCTATTTTTGCCGCGTTATTTTAAGGTTTTTAGCCGTTACGTTGGTTAAAGTTGAAGTTTTAGCGCCATATGTCATAACAGGTAGCACAGACTCTTCTCTTCAATTCACATGTTTGGTTGTATTTGTAGATTTTTATTTCGCGCCCAAGGTATACATACTTATCAACAGAAGTTGATAGAAATCTACTACTTTTCATATCCCTACTCTGTAGAGACGGCTTCTTCTTTATTCTTTCTGTTTCCTAAATTCCTGCGTAACACTTTCTTGCTTTTGTTATCTTCTATGATTTTTGATTTCCTTTGTGTTATATTTTCTAATATTTTTCTGTATAGCTTTTGATATTTGTTTGTTTATCTCTTTTAGCTCTTCGTCGTCTTCTGATTTGTGTCACTTTTCTTCTGCATTAAGTTGTTAGTCTCTGCACTGACTTTCTCTTTTCTTTCTATTTTGAGACAGTGCTTGCGTTAACTTTCTAGTGTTGCATTTATTATTTTTGTGTTTAAGCTATTAATGTTTTCTTTCAATTCTGTGTTTTCCAGCACTTTATTAATGGCTCGCTGTAATTTGTCAGCATCTGTTAGGTTCATGTAAGGTTTATTAATCTTGTTTATCTTTTTATATCGTGCTTTGCTCACATTAATTAATATTTTCGCTCTCATCCTGTGATCGCTTTCAATACCGACGCGTCTTTGACCACGTGTTTCTTGTCAATTATTATAAAATTAATCTCGTTTTTGTGTGGCCATCTAAACTTGCCCAGATCCATCTTCTATTTGATTTTTTATAGATGAAGCTGTTCATCTGAAACTTATTATTCTGAAATAAGAAACCTAACATTGTCTTTCCGCTATCATTTCTGTCTTCCAAACCGTAGCCTCCTAGTGCCTATCAGCACAGGAACTGTAATCCCTTTTGGTAAAGATAGCCACAGATAGTTCGTATCGCTTGCTTTCATAGCATATATCACCCTAGATAAGATTTTCTTCACATAATAGGTATGGCCTTTGTAGCTCTGTAGTATTGATAATTAATCTACTTAGCATCAATTCGCCCACTATTCCTAGTTAATTTCTTACATGCTATAATATGCATAAGAACACACTTCCATTCCGTTGCACTAAAAATAATGATGGATGTCGATAAGCAACATTTTAGCCATTGCATTTATTCTGTTTTAAAATAAAAAAATGCTGCTTAAACTATGGAATTGACATGTGAACATTCTGTGAGTCATTTAAGAACGGATTGATAGCAACATTACGCCATTGCAATTTTAGTCTTAAGAGAAACACATGCTGTGAAACTATGGATTGATAATCGAATTTCAAGTTTTACTAGATGAAAATCTATGTCAAACTCAAAAAGAACTTGCAGAATTTTGTGGAATTTAGTCTTGAGGAACCTCGATTGCAGGCAATGGGAAAATTTAAAACGGAAGGAATTCAAGTTTCCTAGAAACTGATCATGCAAACTAAAACGAACTTGACATCAGCATGAGTTTACTCACTAAAATACACATGATTTTCAATGGGATTACAGGTAAAAAACCTAAAGTTGACATACAATTTTTTAACAAAACCAAATCAAGAAAACGATAGTTTATGGCCAAAAATCATATTCTGGGAATATTTGCCAAAAAGTGTTACTAATTTCTGGTGGGATTGAAAAGTTTTTACTGATTACCAGGCCAAACTGTTCAGCTGAAGTTAGCTCAGGCAAAATACAATTTAAGAGTAGATCAGGAGAAAAATACTGAATAACAACGCTCGGTAAGAAAAGCAATATTACCAAGGACTCAACCTTTTAGTAGCAAACTTGTCCAGGACTCATCATTCTTCAGGTTAAAACTTTCGATTACCACTTATTCGTCCGATGGCTCATATTTGAAAGATCAACGGTTTACGATGTCGAATTTGAAATGACTCGATGACTATTTTGCTTCGAAACCACCAGGTTTCTATCGCAAAGGCATTTATCGTCTACCCGATAAATAGCAAAAGATCACAAATAGTAATGGCGAATATTTCGATTATTAATCTTTGTAACAAGTATCTTTTCAATAAAGTTGAATTTGACCAAACAAAGCCGAGTTTCTACTTGCACATGTTATTTCACTGTGGCGTTTGTGTATTGTAATTCGAGGTTATCTTATGAAACTATCATCTTCACCCGCATAATAAAAGGTGCTACAAGTTCGTAATTAACAGGCCCAGCTTCAAAGGTGGAGAACAGCTTCTATTTCTGTCATTTCTGACATCTGTCAGGCCTTATAATTTTTGATCTGTGGTAGATAGACATAACGTTTTCAGTATTCAACTAAAGACCATAAGTTAAGCCCAGGCGCCATACATCATTCTGATCGCAAAATCTCGAAATTTGTTTGACCGGAAGTGGCCAAAAAGTTTTCGGTTCCGGCTGCTAAATTTTTGCCGCTATTCACTCTCATTTGAATATAATTCACTATCATTCGTTTTAATAAAATGTCGTTAAGCTTCGTAGTGTAGTTTTATGCATAGGATCTGTTCTGCTTCACCTGTAAAGTAAATTTTCGTTTGTTTTATTAGTTGTTCTTCCCGTTTTTTCAACCCACTGAGATTAATCACGTCTCACTTCACATTCTTCGTCAAGTCTTCGTCAAGTTTCGTTAGGAGTTCTTCTGCTAATAATAATCTTGTGTGGTAGGTTAGAAAATGCCATTTCACAATATTAAGGAGGGTTTTGGGGTTGTTAGCAAATCTTTGCCTCCCTCAAATTCCTTGAAGTAGACTTCTTTAGAGGTTGGGGTTTATGTTTACCTACCTGGGGATCAGATCCATTTGTTTTAAAACTTGCCATATCGGGGGAGAGCTTAATCCTCTACGCTGGCCAAGCGGGTTAGAAGATGGGATATAATATAAGAGGTATTAAAGTGGAGTAGGATAGATTAGAGTTAAGAAGGTCATAGTTACTCTTACTGCTATAAGATGAGAGAAAAAATTAAGGCCCATATACAAAGTGTCTACCCGCTACCCTTAGTAAGGTTTGAAGCCTAAGAAATAGTTTATTATAAAAAATAAGTGCTATTTTAGAGTACCCATATGTAGGCTAATTATGAGTTCTTAATATACTCTTTACACCTTGTTCTTCTTTTTACATACTCTGCATGTAGCATTTTTTGTTCCTTTTTAATGTTATTATCAGAACTATCTTTAGTATCTATAGGCAACCATTATTACGTAAAATGTACTTTTGACAGGGAACATACGGCAATTTAAGCTGCTACAGAGTGTTTCAAAAAAACGCAGAATTTAAGTTGTTTGCATTTTTTCTGCAAGATTTGCAGGGTCGACTTGGTAACATTTTGTAGTAAACACACCGGGGTTAGTCAGTGTGAAACGCTACTCGATGATTGCTAAAAGTTATTACAAGCACGGAGAATTTTAACTCAAATAATAACAGTTTAGTGTGGATTTTATGCTGGTAGAGTGCATTGGCCGTTATTTTTTGAAAATGAGGCCGGAAACGCAGTGATTATCAATGCTGAACGTTATCATAAGGTAGAGTTTCTCTTGTGGGTTCATTTGGACGGCATGGATTTCAATGTCTTGTGGTTTCAACAGGACGGTGCCACCTGTGATACGACGCGTGAAACAATTCAATTGTTGGAGCAAAAATTTAATGGGTGACTTATCTCCAAAAACAACAAAGTGAACTGATTACCAAGATCTTGCGACCTCCGGGGATTCGTAAAAACCAATTCGAAATTTTCTATTTTTTCATATTTAGTAAATATTAACAATCAAAATCAGTACGTTACATTCTATAAGTTAATTGGATGTCTATAATAATAATATGAATAGAATCCGTCCATCGACGTTATCGCATTTCTTGGAACTATTTTACTTTTAGATCAATCGGTCATTTTTTCTTGCGTAGTCTTCTGAAGGGAGGGTCATACTGTAAGTTGGACGCGAGAGTATTTGGATGCACCTGTAAACGCAGGAAGTACCTGGTGCATTCCTCTTGGACTGTTTGTATATAGTGTCAGGTTACTTACATATGAGGGGGCATTTTCGATCATTCTCAGTGTTTTGGACTGTAGACGTTGTATGATGTTCACATTTGATTTGCAAGAGCAGCCCCAAAGCTCGATGCCATATGCCCAGATTGGAACAATTATTGCCTTGTAGAGTAAAAACTTGTTCTCTATAGATAAGCACGACTTTCTACCGAGCACTCAGGACATTTTACGGATTTGTAGGTCTATCTTCTTCCTTTTCTTTAATATGTGATTCTTCCATGTAAGTTTCTTATCCAGACGAATTCCCAAATAGCGTGCTTCATTAGCTTGGGGGAGCTATATTATTGAAATGCACTGTCGGACAGTCCGTACGATTTAGAGTATAAGTTACTTGAGTAATTTTTACTTCATTTACTTTGATACGCCACTTATTTAATCAAGTTTCCAGGAGGTAAAAATACGTTTGAAGATATGCAGAGGCTGTATGAGGACCAGTGTGTTCAGAGAGAAGGATAGTATCGTCAGCAAAAGTACCTATATAAGTGTCATCGGTAGTAGGTATGTCGGGGCTGTATAATGTGTATAAGAGAGGTCCCAGGACACTTTCCAGGGGAACTCCAGAAGTAATAGGGTGAATATCGGAATAACATTGTCCATATTTTATCTGAAAGTATCTGTCAGGCCGATAAGATTTAAGAAGTAGATAAGATTCACTTGGGGGGAATGTCTTAATCTTGCAAAAGAGACCTAAATGCCATATCTTGTCAAATGCTTGATTAATATCTATGAGCACTGCTGGACAGTAGGATTTGTTCTCTAAAGTCGCAATAATTATATTTACAACATAATAGCAATGCTGTACTGTGGAATGCTGTTTCCTGAAACCGAACTGATGACCCGGGATACAGTTTTCTAATGAATCAGTTCTAGTTAATCTTTTAAGAAGTAGCTTCTCAAGTAGTTTTGAGATTTGGGGCAATAGACTTATTGGGCGATAAAAGGTGATTTCTTCAGGGGGTTTTCCTGGTTTTACTAAGAGTATTATCTGCGAAAATTTTAGTGGTAATGGCCAGTATTTAGTGCGTAGTCTATCATTGAACAGGTTTCTTAAGAATATTACACCAAGTTTTGGTAGTTCAGCGAGCACTTTCCCTGTTATTAAGTCATACCCAGGAGCTTTCTTCTTGTTAAAATACTGAATTTCTGTGGAGATCTTCGTAGTTGTAGAATTTTTAATAGGCAGTGATATTTATAGGGGTGTTTTAAGGAAACCCACTGCTTCATCATCTGGATCGTTAGAGTGAGGGGTAAAAACTTCCGCGAAGTGTTGAGCAAACAGGTCAGCCTTTCTTTGGTCCGTTCTGACCCATTTGTTGTCTGGTTTCCTAAGTAAGGAATTTGATGCTGCGGTCTCTTATTTGGTTTGCCATTCTTCCAGATACTATTATCTGTTCGTGATAGCGTGGTTAAGTAGTGACTTAATTTTCCTCGACAACTGTTCTGAATGTAGTCCAATCAGTTTTATAGTTATATAGTGCAGGTCTAGGTGATTTATTAATTATAGTTGTACTAATTGTAGCTATAACTGCTGTGTAATCAGATGACAGATCATAGTTGCTAGCAATATCAGTGTAGTTTGAAAATATGCCATTTGTGATGAAGAAGTCCAACAAGTCCACCAGTGGAGAGATAACCATAATTTTCGTCACCCACTAGATTGTATAGTTCTCTGCCCCTTGTAGTAATTAGCCGATAGCCCCAGTAGGTATGTTTACAATTGAAATTCCCTTCCATATATAAAGTTGTTGCCAAGCAGTTGGAAGAATGGTTTATTGACGTTTTTGCTGAGTTTGTGCCTAGGTGGACAATAAACAGCCGATATAGTTAATGGGTAGTGGTAGTGGGTAGTAGCTTGTAAAAAGGGTTCTTTGTAATGTTGTAATTTATAGTGAGTTATTGAACTCTTAATTAATATAGCTGTGCCTCCATAGCCTGTCCCATCTAGGTGTTCCGTATGATAGCAGTTATAGTGCGGTATTCTTAGATATGACCTATCTGTAAAGTGCATTTCTGATATAAGTAATATATCAATGTTATTTATTTTTAGGAACAGTTTGGTTTCGTGTAGTTTTGACAATATGCCATTGGCATTTCGTAAGTCTATATGTAAAGATTTGGCCATTAGCGAATGAGTTTATTTATAACCGCGGATAACATGCTTATAACCATGTTATTTTGTTATATTAATTGCAAAAACATGAGTTTAAATTCATCTAAAAACATGTGTAATGTTTGTTCTTGATATTTATTGTGGTCTGTGCTTCTTTGTGCTGCTTGACTGAAGCTAAGTGGTGTACTTAGAGGCTATCCTTGTAACTTACTCTGTGATCCATTATGGTGTAGCTGATTTTGATTTGGTTGTCTACCTTGGGGATGCATGCCTGATCTCATTTCGTTTTTTAATTCTTTGTGTATGATGCAGCCTCTATAATTAGGTAGGTTATAGGTAGAACCTCCATCAAATTTATATATTTCATAAAAATTTTTGGATTTCTGATTTCAGATAATATTTACAATTGCTACAGTGCCGCCCACTTGGATACTTTTTTTGAGGCGGACACGTTTCAGCATAAATAAACAATTACTATTATATTACTTTTTGCTAAAAAAAATTATACATACTTTAAGACCTATTAAATAAGTATAAAAAATTGAGCTCTTTATTTACTTCCTTCCATGAAAAAAATAATTCGAGAAAATCGTGCCATTTTTGGGTCGCTAGATGAGAACCTCCCCTTAAGATCAGATAATATGCTATCGATCCATAAATGGTCTACAGGACAAGTAAGAATTTATCATCATCATCCACTGTTGGACATGGTTTCCCTCATTTTTGTCCATTCCCCTCTACTTTGGGCTGCCTGAATCCAGTTGTCGACCATTCTTCTCATATCGTCTGCCCATCGTCTGAGCGGCTTTTTTCTGCTTCTTCTGTTGACTCTCCGCCTCCTCTCAAGCAACCTCTTCGTCCATCTTTTTTTCGTCATTCGGGCCATATGTCCTGCCCAGTTTCATTTGAGCTCTGCTATCTGTATGATTATATCAGTCACGCCTGTTCTTCGGCGCAAGTCTTCGTTTCTAATATGCTCTCTTAAGGACACACCAAGCATCGATCTTTCTATTTTTTGCTGCATTATTTTAAGCTTTTTAGCCGTTACGTTGGTTAAAGTTGAAGTTTTAGCGCAATATGTCATAACAGGTAGCACAGACTCTTCTCTTCAATTCACATGTTTGGTTGTATTTGTAGATTTTTATTTCGCGCCCAAGGTATACATACTTACCAACAGGAGTTGATAGAAATCTTCTACTACTTTTCATATCCCTACTCTGTAGAGACAGCTTCTTCTTTATTCTTTCTATTTCCTAAATTTCTGCGTAACACTTTCTTGCTTTTGTTATCTTCTATGATTTTTGATTTCCTTTGTGTTATATTTTCTAATATTTTTCTGTATAGCTTTTGATATTTGTTTGTTTATCTCTTTTAGCTCTTTGTCGTCTTCTGATTTGTGTCCCTTTTCTTCTGCATTAAGTTGTTAGTCTCTGCACTGACTTTTCCTTTTCTTTCTGTTTTGAGACAGTGCTTGCGTTAACTTTCTAGTGTTGCATTTATTATTTTTGTGTTTAAGCTATTAATCTTTTCTTTCAATTCGGTGTTTTCCAGCACTTTATTAATGGCTCGCTGTAATTTGTCAGCATCTGGTAGGTTCATGTAAGGTTTATTAATCTCGTTTATCATTTTATATCGTGCTTTGCTCACATTAATTAATATTTTCGCTCTCATCCTGTGATCGCTTTCAATACCGACGCGTCTTTGACCACGTGCTTCTTGTCAATTATTATAAAATTAATCTCGTTTTTTGTGCGGCCATCTAAACTTGCCCAGGTCCATCTTCTATTTGATTTTTTATAGATGAAGCTGTTCATCTGAAACTTATTATTCTGAAATAAGAAACCTAACATTGTCTTTCCGCTATCATTTCTGTCTTCCAAATCGTGGACTCCTAGTGCCTATAAGCACTGTGTGCAGTGTAATGCGTTTTCTTTTCCGCGATAGCCGCTGCTACTTCGTCATAGCTTACATAGCTTTAATACGACATATATCACCCTAGTTGAGATTTTCTTCACACATAATAAGTATGCAAGTAGAAACCCGTCTCCGAAGTTAGTTGCACTAAAAAACCTACTTGAACGCAGCCAATTCGCCCGCCATTTTAGATGTATATAGCTTAGTCATTGCTGTTTTTATGACATATGTCTAAGTCACTTACAAGCTGTCATTCGTGTGTATCAATTTTATAAGAGACGGATGTCGATAAGCAACATTTACGCCATTGCATTCTATTCTGTTTTAAAATAAAAAAAGTGCTGCTTAAACTATGGAATTGATTAATTCGACTTTGGGTGAACATTCTGTGAGTCATTCAACAGTATAAAAAATGCTTTGCAAGATTTTGCGATGGAAATTTTAGTCTTGAGGACGACCCACATCCAGGCGAGTAAAAAATTTGAAAACGAAGAATTTCAAGTTTTACTAGATGAAAATCTATGTCAAACTAGAGAAGAACTTGCAGAACAGTTAGTAGTTACTCACCAAAAAATATCACTTCGATTGTATGCAATGGGATAGATACAGAAGGAAAAACCTAAGAGTTGACATCTGCATTTTTTTTAACAATCCTAAACGAAGAAAAGCATAAGTTGATGCAGGCCAGCAACCAACATCAGTTGCAAAAACGAATATTTATGCCAAAAAAGTGTTACTGAATTTCTGGTGGGATTGAAAAGTTATTTACTACGAGCTTCTGGAACCTGGTCAAACTGTTGCAGCTGAATGTTACCAGGCCCAATTTATCAATTGTAGTGACGCTCAGGAGAAAAAAAGACAATTTAAGAGTTAAGGAAGACGGAAAGAGATATTACTGAATGACAACGCTCGTTCATATACAGCAATACCAACCCAAGGACTCATCTTTTTTTTAGGTTAAAATGTTGTCCAGCATGCGCACATTCTCCAGACTAGGCTCCTTTTGATTACCACTTATTCAGATCGATGTCGTCATATTTGAAAGACCAACGGTTTACGGCAGTTGAAGATGTGCGAAAATGACCAGATTTCTATCGCAAAGGCATTTATCATCTACCCGATAAATAGCAAAAGATCACAAACCGTAATGGCGAATATTTCGATTATTAATCTTTGTAACAAGTATCTTTTCAATAACGTTGAATTTGACCAAACAAAGCCGAGTTTCTACTTGCACATGTTACAATTTTTTCACTGTGGCGTTTGTGTATTGTAATTCGAGGTTCTCTTATGAAATCATCTTCACCCGCATAATAAAATGTGTTACCAGTTCGTAATTAGCAGGCCCAGCTTCGAAGCTGAAGACCAGCTTCTATTTCTGTCATTTCTGACATCTGTGGGGGAGGGGAGAGCTTAATCCTCTACGCTGGCCAAGCGGGTTAGATGGGATATGATATAGGATGTATTAAAGTGGAGTAGGATAGATTAGAGTTAAGAAGGTCATTGTTACTCTTACTGCTAAAAGATGAGAGAAAAAATTAAGGCCCATATACAAAGTGTCTACCCGCTACCCTTAGTAAGGTTTGAAGCCTAAGAAATAGTTTATTATAAAAAGTAGGTGCTATTTTAGAGTACCCATATTATGAGTTCTTAATGTACTCTTTACACCTTGTTCTTCTTCTTACATACTCTGCATGTAGCATTTTTTGTTCCTTTTTTAATGTTATTATCAGAACTATCTTTAGTATCTATAGGCAACCGTTATTACGTAAAATGTACTTTTGACAGGGAACATACGGCAATTTAAGCTGCTATAGAGTGTTCCAAAAAAAAGTAGAATTTAAGTTGTTTGAATTTTTTCTGTAAGATTTGCAGGGTTTGACTTGTTAACATTTTGTAGTAAACACACCGGGGTTAGTTAGTGTGAAACGCTACTCGATGGAAAAGTGAATGATGATTGCTAAAATTTATTAGAAGCACGGGGAATTTTTACTCAAATAACAACAGTTTAGTGTGGATTTTATGCTGGTAGAGTGCATTGGCCGTTATTTTTGAAAATAAGGCCGGAAACGCAGTGGTTATCAATGCTGAACGTTATCATAAGGTAGAGTTTCTTTTGTGAGTTCATTTGGACGGCATGGATTTGAATGTCTTGTGGTTTCAACAGGACGGTGCCACCTCGGATACGACGCGTGAAACAATTGTTGGAGCAAAATTTAATGGGTGACTTATCTCCAAAAACAACAAAGTGAACTGATTACCAAGATATTGCGACCTCTGGGGATTCGTAAAAACCAATTCGAAATTTTCTGTTTTTTGATATTTAGTAAATATTAACAATCAGAATCAGTACGTTACATTCTATAAGTTAATTGGATGTCTATAATAATAACATGAATGGAATCCATTCATCGACGTTATCCCATTTCTTGGAACTGTTCTACTTTTAGATCAATCGGCCATTTTTTCTTGCGTAGTCTTCTGAAGGGAGGGTCATACTGTAAGTTGGACGCGAGAGTATTTGGATGCACCTGTAAACGCAGGAAGTACCTGGTGCATTCTTCTTGGACTGTAGAAATTCCGAGGTTTGTATGTAGTGTCAGGTTACTTACATATGAGGGGGCATTTTCGATCATTCTCAGTGTTTTGGACTGTAGACGTTGTATGATGTTTACATTTGATTTGCAAGAGCAGCCCCAAAGCTCTATGCCATATGCCCAGATTGGAACAATTATTGCCTTGTAGAGTAAAAACTTGTTCTCTATAGATAAGCACGACTTTCTACCGAGCACTCAGGACATTTTACGGATTTGTAGGTCTATCTTCTTCCTTTTCTTTAATATGTGATTCTTCCATATAAGTTTTTTATCCAGACGAAGTCCCAAATAGCGTGCTTCATTAGCTTGGGGGAGTGCTATATTATTGAAATGCTTTGTCGGACAGTCCGTACGATTTAGAGCGTAAGTTACTTGAGTACTTTTTGCTTCATTTACTTTGATACGCCACTTATTTAATCAAGTTTCCAGGAGGTAAAAATACGTTTGAAGATATGCAGAGGCTGTATAAGGATCAGTGTGTTCAGAGAGAAGGATAGTATCGTCAGCAAAAGTACCTATATAAGTGTCATCGGTAGTAGGTATGTCGGGGGTGTATAATGTGTATAAGAGAGGTCCCAGGGCACTTTCCTGGGGAACTCCAGAAGTAATACGGTGAATATCGGAATAACATTGTCCATATTTTATCTGGAAGTACCTGTCACGCAGATAAGATTTAAGAAGTAGATAATATTCACTTGGGGGAATGTCTTAATCTTGCAAAAGAGACCTAAATGCCATACCTTGTCAAATGCTTGCTAAATATCTATGAGCACTGCTGGACAGTAGGATTTGTTCTCTAAAGTCGTATTAATTATATTTACAACATAATAGCAATGCTGTACTGTGGAATGCTGTTTCCTGAAACCGAGCTGATGATCCGGGATACAGTTTTCCAATGAATCAGTTTCAGTTAATTTTTTAATAAGTAGCTTCTCAAGTAGTTTTGAGATTTGGGACAATAAACTTATTGGGCGATAAGAGGTGATTTCTTCATGGGGTTTTACTAGGAGTATTATCTGCGGAAATTTTAGTGATAATGGCCAGTATTTAGTGCGTAGTCTATCATTGAACAGGTTTCTTAAGAATATTACACCAAGTTTTGGTAGTTCAGCGAGCACTTTCCCTGTTAATAAGTCATACCCAGGAGCATTCTTCTTGTTAAAATACTGAATTTCTGTGGAGATCTTCGTTGTCGTAAAATTTTTAATAGGCAGTGACAGTTATAGGGGTGTCTTAAGGAAACCCACTGCTTCATCATCTGGATCGTTAGAGTGAGGGGTAAAAACTTCCGCGAAGTGTTGAGCAAACAGGTCAGCCTTTTCTTGGTCCGTTCTGGCCCATTTGTTGTCTAGTTTCCTGAGTAAGGAATTTGATGCTTGCGGTCTCTTATTTGGTTTGGCAATTTTCCAGATACTATTATCTGTTCGTGATAGCGTGGTTAAGTAGTGACTGAATGTTTCTTGTTTTAAAATTTTGATTTCAGTCTTTATTCTATTTGCGAGACTATTGCATACTCTTTTCTTGTCTGGATTGCGAGTTCTATGCTATTTCATTCTTGCTCTGCGCTTTTGACGTACTAAGGTAAGCATTTCGTTGGAGACATTTATATCTTGACGTATCTCTTTAGTAACCACAGGTGTAGAGTTCCATGCAGCATGTTGGATAGTAGTGATAAAATGAACTTTCGCTTCTTCTAACTCGTGAGGGGTATTGAGGCTGATGTTGGTTACTAAATTTTCGTCGACAGCTGTTCTGAATGTAGTCCAATCAGTTTTATAGTTATATAGTGCAGGTCTAGCTGATTTATTAATTATAGTTGTAGTTGTAGTAGCTATAACTGCTGTGTGATCAGATGACAGATCGTAGTTGCTAGCAATATCAGTGTAGTTTGAAAATATGCCATTTGTGATGAACAAGTCCAACAAGTCAAGTATTATAACCGAGTCTGTGGGCCAATATGTAGGCTCAACAGTGGAGAGATAACCATAATTTTCGTCACCCACTAGATTGTATAGTTCTCTGCCCCTTGTTGTAATTAGTTGAGAGCCCCAGTAGGTATGTTTACAATTGCAATCCCCTTCCATATATAAAGTTGTTGCCAAGCAGTTGGAAGGATGATTTATTAGTGGTAGTGGGTAGTAAAAAGGATAGTAAAAAGGGTTCTTTGTAATGTTGTAATTCATAGTGAGTTATTGAACTCTTAATTAATATAGCTGTGCCTCCATAGGCTGTCCCATCTAGGTGTACCATATGATAGCAGTTATAGTGTGGCATTCTTAGATATGACCTAGCTGTAAAGTGCGTTTCTGATATAAGTAATATATCAATGTTATTTATTTTTAGGAACAGTTTGGCTTCGTGTAGTTTTGACAAGATGCCATTGCCATTCCATAAGTCTATATGTAAATATTTGGCCATTCGCAAATGAGTTTATTTATAACCGCGGATAACATGCTTATAACCATGTTATTTTGTTATATTAATTGCAAAAACATTAGTTTAAATTCCTCTAAAAACATGTGTAATGTTTGTTCTTGATTTTTATTGTGCTCTGTGCTTCTTTGTGCTGCTTGACTGAAGGCAAGTGGTGTAGTTAGAGGCTATCCTTGTAACTTACTCTGTGATCCATTATGGTGTAGCTGATTTTGATTTGGTTGTCTACCTTGGGGATGCATGCCTGATCTCATTTTGTTTTTTAATTCTTTGTGTATGATGCAGCCTCTATAATTAGCGGGGTGATCTCCACCACATAGAGCACACTTGGCTTTGTACAAGTCTTTGTGTCATGTTGAGCTCCACATTTTACACAAACATGTGGGCGATTACAATAAGCCTTTGTGTGGTTATATTGCTGGCACCTCGTACATTGGACAATAGTTGTACTTCTATGTGGTGGCTCCACTTTTACAACTTGATTATTTAGATACTGTAGATTATAAATGTCTTTGTTATTGGGAGCAGGTTCTAAATCTACAAAAAATATCGGTAGAGGTTCTTTTGTGCCTAATGTGTCTAATGTTTGTAATAAATCTTACAACAAAGTTTTTTTATTTAAGTAATTCTGATATGTCCTTATTGGGGATTGTGTGATGAAGGTTGCGAATTACGACTTTGAACACCTTATTCTCTTTCAGTTGGTACGTAAGGTATATAACATTAGAATCTTGCATGTAAGTTATTAATTTGCGATAGGTATCTAGAGTATTAGCAGTTATCTTAACTACATTATTAACCATGTCTTTAGTTTTATACTGTTCTGTTACGGCAACGTTTGATAACGCATTAATCATTTCGTTATAGTCTGTAACACTGTAAACAAATATTGGAGGCGGCTTGGGTAGTGTAGTTTGATGTGCATTCGACGTGTTATCCTCTTCACCTGCTTTATTATTGGAAAGGATAGCATATCTATTATTGTGCATGATATTGCTTTTGTTACTTGACGTTGGTTGATTGAGGTTTGTCTTCGTTTTTTGGTTTGCACGTGATGCCATTCAGTGTTTGGAGACGTAATAGATTCGATGTCACGATCATTATCCGATGTAAACATATTACTTGATTCGTTGACTGGCGGATTATTTATTTGTTGTGACAAAATACTGCTAGTGGTTGATACAGGCATTTGGGGTTGTATGGGGAGCATATTCGGTATATATGCCGAAATATTAGAAAAATAAGAATTATTTGTGATCAAGTTTTGTTTAAACTCAAAAAATAAACATATTTAAGGTTTTTCCCAAAATCGCCCCCATCCCCAAGATTATGCTCCCCTCCAAGTGCATTGGAGCACTTTTTAAACATCATATTCGTTATCAGCGACCCCAAAAACCCCCATTCAGACAGTAAACTCGGAAAACAAACAAATTTGAGGTAATTCTCTAAAATCACCTCCATCCCCAGAATTGTGCCCCCAAGTGCATCGGGGCACTTTCTAAGCATCATATTCGTGATCAGCGACCCCAAAAACCTTTGAGTAACGAAGATGAGTTTATTTTGGCCAATATTACGCGAGAAATAAAATATTCTTTGGGTCTGCAAAAAGCTCATGAAATAAATGCATTTTTTGCGTGCACAAATGCACTTTCGCATTATAACAAAAAAATACGCGGTAACATTTTTTTGAGGCTATTACGATTCGAATGCGCCTTGGAACGTCTCGATACGTGTACCCGCTAAAAATTTCGAGCTTTTTACTAATTTGCCTCGACTACGTCCTTACTTTGTGAACGTCAAACGCGGAGTCAATTAGAAAATAACAAAAATTCTAAATAAAGCAAAAATTCGCAGAGTTATTGGCGGAATTGTGCCACAGTTATTCGGAAAACTGTTCGAGAATTTTGTCAGACGAATTTGCAAGTGTCAAATGAAGCGTCGGAGAATTTTGTTAAATATGCTATTTTATAATTGATGATAATGTTTACGTTTTAAAATGATAATGCGATAACTTTACCAGCTAACAAATAAATAAAATGTTTTTTCTAAAATTAACTTCTGCGTTTCTTTAGGTGCATACTTTATTTTTATACGCTCTGTGTAATGTGACAAGTCTATGTACGTCATTAAGTTTTCAAATATCAAACAAGCAGTTGGTTGCGAATGTCCCGCTATAATTAGAAACCTAATATTCGGCTGCCAAATGCAAATTTACCTTGATAATTAGATTTCACCAACACTAATTACTGAAAGCTAACAGAAGCGTCGCGTCAGTGCTGGACAGAGATCTCAAGTATCCACTTCCCCTCTCCTTCCAAAGGGAAGCTGCTATCAGGCACCTAACGATTTCCGAAATGCAGCAAGAACGACACCTGCCAAATAAACGCATTTCCTCGGAGCGAAGCTGTCGAACAAGTTGTACATCATGTAACGTAGAGAGCGGCCAATTTATCCGCGTACCTGACGTGCCAAGTGGATAATTACAGCGTGGCTGGGTAATTAAGGATGTGCTCTCGCTGTAATGCTGCGGCCGCGATCGATCTCCTGCATTATGGCACGCTCCCAACAACGCTGTAGCTTTTTGCACAACCGGCTGCTTTAGAGCTTTTTTGCAAAGGAGTTTTCCTCTAAAGAGACCTTGATAAAAGTTAATGGATAAATGTACGACATGAGAGCCTTACTTTTTATGTCCCCCAAATTTGTGTCACCTTAACACAGTTTTTAGGGAAAAATATTTGCTGAAATATGGACCATGAGCGATGCGTTTTTTTGTAAAAAGATGGATGGGTTGCAACTTTTATGATAAGTAAATTATAGCTCTTGTATATTTAGGTATACGTGAGACACTTAAAAACTTTCAACTATTAGATTGAAAAGTTCGTGTTGATTTTTACTAGATGCCACCGTTACAAAAAACGTGTATATTCTTAAAGTTGATATTTTAACGCAACTTTATAAAAAAGTTCTTTTCAATAGATTGATTTTTATCACTCTTGTAGCCTTTTGAACATTCGAGAAAACAAAATATATTTTAGATATTTAATGCTATTAATAAAAAGGAAAAAATTCCACACAAGCAACCAAAAAATTCATGTTGTTTACGAAGAAAGTTTTTTAGTCGAGTTTAAGTTCAGAGCTGGCGATTTCAAAACCAGCAACTCTTGGGCAGATCCTTCACTGATGACTGTGAACAAATCAGGGTGCTGATAGAGAATAACCCGCAATACACGACAGTAAATTTAGAAAACATACTAAAATATCTAAAAACGCATTCCAAAAATATTTTGTAAAACTTCATTACGTAAATCGATACGACGATAGAGAGAAGCATATAAGGTGCCAGATAATTTCCCGGACAAACCTATCGTACAAGTTTGAGCACGTAAATATTGTGGATTGATAATGATGATGCAAGAGGCGCTTTGTCGACATTTTCTCTACATTTTACTTTGTTTTTATGTCATTATCTTGTTTTCGAGGCAATGACTCATCCATGACAACATTAAACAATACAAAAACTGATGACCGACAAGGACATGCTTCACCGAGGCCGACGAGTCACTGTTTTCACGCCGGCCGTTGCCAAAGCTACCCGAGAGAAACTTGAAAGAAATCTTCAACGATCTATACGTCAACTCAACCAGGACTTTGATATAAGCGATTTTACCGTTCGATCCATTATCAGATCACGCCTGGCGCTTTACTCTTATCGTACGTTCAAGAGCTAGCGTCTGACTAACAGAACGCGACTAGGAAGAAATTAGCCAAGGATTTGCTGACCCGATTTCATCCGGCAGGTTAGCACGACACCGTATGGACAAACAAAAAGATTGTCACAGCCCAGTTGATGGCAAACAGTGAAAATTGTAGGATACTTTTCTGATTCTCCGAGGATGTCAATATATAAACGTATGTATGTATGTAGTTCAAACTTGTATTTTGTGTCATTATTTATTTTTACAGTTCAACTTTCATTTCCTTGGAAAGGTTTGTTATTCCAAACCATATGTTTTGTTTTCTCGTCATTAGTTTCTAATCCAATGTCACACGCTGCTATTAGTAGTTTCCTCGTGGTTTTCTATGTAACTCTTCTTTTGTTCTTGTTAGTATGGTTAGATCATCGGCAAAGGCGAGACATTGGTGTGTTGGGTAGTAAATTGTGCCTGTCCTATTAACGCCAGCTTTACTCACATTTTTTTATTTAAAAAAACCTATTTATTGACAAATAAAAATAATGCCTTCGAATACGTGTCTGCGGACATTTGTCTGCTTAAAGACGATGAAAAAAGTCTGAATCAAATTATAACAGGCCATGAAAGAGGATATTGTGTAACAACCTACAATAAACAAAGCCGGAATAAGCAGATTGTTATCTTTGGCTCGGGTTGCAAATCATTCTCTTTGAGTTTGTCTAGCAAAATAATCACAACTAATCAGTAGTGAGTGCAACTCGCCAAACTAAATATAGAGGTTTATCTTCTTCACGACAATGTTAGCCTTTATGTTGTTCCGACAACTAAAGCAGTTAAGATTTTACAGCACCTACTTGTTCTTTCAGATTTTAATATATATGGGTTTTTGCAAAGTAGTCGGATTGGGAAGAAATACGGTTCCGTGGAAGCTATCGTCTTTTTGTTAAGAAAAACGATAAATTTGCTATAAAGAAGCAATTTACAAGTTCCTTAATATTGAGAGGTTAATATTAAACAGAGTAGCGGGCAGCTACTCCTCAGCAATCCCGGTTGTGGATAGACTTACTTCAGGGATTGGCGGCTCTGCCCACGCGAGCAATTTATTCCCTCTACCTTCTGTATCGAGGAAAATCATGTCCTAACCAAAGTCCTACCGGATCTATTAATCCCCTTCCCATCCTAAACCCATTCACCAACACGTTTGGCCAGCGCGGCGAGTTAAAGCTAAAGACCTTCAAGAATAACTTTTAACTTTTATGAAATGTCGATTATATAAAACATATTACCACAGGGGAATAGAGATAATATATATCAGAATATCACACTGAGAAAGCAGTCACCTCCAAGGATTTTGAGGGGAGCAAACAATCGATAAGCAACAATAAAGAGATGGTCGAAACTAATTAAAGAAAAACAATGTTTAATAGGAACATCTAATATACAAACTCTGTCAATGACAGATAAACTAAAAGAGCTAGAAACAGATAAATTAAAATGGAATGTCGTAGCTATCTCAGAAGCAAGAAGATTAGGGGAAAAATGCATAACTTTACAAAATGGCCATAACCTATGATGAAAAAAGAGTTGCATTCCTAGTTAACAAAAATATCTCACGTTATACAGTATAAAAGTATCTCAGAAAGAGTTATTTTTTAGGTCTCAAAATTAATAAAGATATTAATGCACAATAGGGAAAGTATATGCATCAACCAAGCAAGCGATAAAGAAAAAATAGATTAAATATATGAGGATATAAATACAGCAATAAAAAGTAATCCGCCGAAGTACATTATAATAACGGGAGATTTTATGATGAGGATGAAAAAGAAACAGGAACAATAGGATCATATGGATTGGCTAAACGAAATGACAGAGGAAGCATGCTGATAAATTACGCAGGCGAAAATAATTTCTATATTGTGAATACTTTCTACAAAAAGCCACTACAGAGACGATGGACTTGGCAAATTCCAAACGGGACTTATAAAAACAAAATAAAATATGTGATCTCGAATAATGAAAACACCATAATGAATACAAATGTGGTAAGTATAGTCAATGTAGGTAGTGATCATCGGACGTTAAGAGCAAAGATCTATATAAGTAAAAAATCTGGTGTGAACACCACACGACTTTCCGTATCCTATTATTATATATTATACCGGGTTCATCGTCTCGGCCCTGAGCTGCTCTCGTACCGGAACTTGTTATTTTAAAAAAGGACGAGGCGCGAGTCCAGCACTCGAAAGCTGATTAAAATAAACAGTACAAGACAATAATTGACTGGTACTTAAAATTTTACTACGTCACTGAAGGTAACCGTGCGAGCTCTTTGGTCCGTTTAATTAATTTTTAATCGGCTATAACTTATTTATTTGACCTCGGATCAAAAAATTTCATTGTAATTTTTTTGTTCGTTTCGGTCTGATCTATCCGGTAATATAAATTTCCCGAAACATTTTATGAACACCCGGTATATTAAAAATCCGGAGCTTCAATTTTTTTTTCGAGTTCCTATTTTATCAACTTTTATTTTAAATTCATGTTTATCTCACGATAACAAATCATTTTTATTCTCATAAACTTTTTGTATCTTCAACTGTTTAGATTCGCGACCGCTTTGCGACCGATTTTGCGACCTTGCGACCAAACGAGTCTGCCGATTTTTACCAAAAGCTTTGCACTGGATCGCCCACCTACAAGTAACTTGCACACCAAATTTCAAGTCTCTAGCTCTTACGGTTCTCGAGATATCCTGTTTACTGACAGACCGACACACACACACACACACACACACACACACACACACACCCCGCAGCGCGGCCAGTTCGGTCGTGTCTTAGTCCGCATAAATTCATATTCACGACCCGCAGCTCGGCCAGTTCGGCCGTGTCTTAATCCGCATAAATTCACACCCCGCAAGTATTCACGCCACGCAGCGCGGCCAGTTCGGTCGTGTCTTAGTCCGCATAAATTCAGATTCATGCACCGCAGCGCGGCTAGTACGGTCGTGTCTTAACCCGCATACATCAGAAACATTTCGCATCCCCGCAAATATTCACGCATCGCAGCTCGGCCAATTTGGTCGTGTCTCAACATCCCGAAGATACCAGATCTGCAACGCAGAGGTGGCCACCTTGGAATCGCCGACGAAGCCGAAGCCGAAGCCGATTCATGTGAGCGATTTGGCAATTCATTGGTTGATATCGGTAGCCGCCCCCATCCGCTAACGCGACGGCCGTTTAAGGGACGATTTGGCCTTATCGGCTGACCTTCCACTACGGGCCGTACTACGTTTCCACACCGCACCAGGAGAGCGGCTATTTATACGCCTGCCTCTCCATTTTTTGGTCCTTACGAGCCGCATCGGTATCGTATCCCACACCGCGTCCACGAGAGCGGCTATTTACACGCCTGCCTCTCCATTTTTTGGTCCTACGAGCCGGATCGGTATCAGATACAATTTATTACGCTTTATTCAAGTAAAGTTCCTTATAATGGATAAGCTTGAATTAAAATTAGTTCAGTTAACTGCCAAAAAAGAGGCGATTTTCGAACGATTTAATAGTTTATATAACATATCAAAAAATATTTCAAATTATGAATTACGCTCAAACAAATTATTTTTATCTCAAACAGAAGCTATTAGTGAATCATACAGCAGGTTTGAAACAATAATTGAAGAAATTACCAATTTGCACTTTGAAATTGATCAGACTCCTCCAGACTACTCATGTTTAAATTCTATTGAAGATTTATATTCGAGTATTAAATACAAACGCAACCTTATATTGTCAAACAGCAAAACAAAAGGCATTCAGGAAAAGCTGTAACATCGTAATTAGTACGAGTTATGGCTTACGGTTGTTGTTTATTTGCACATCACTGATCTGAAGGTAATATCACCGTCCGGCTTTTAGTGCAAAGTCAAAGGTTTCTCCAGTTAAAATCCAAGTAGCTCGATTAGAACTTGTCGCCGCTTTGCTGTTGTCTAAGCTTGTTCGCGTGGTCCGCGACAAACTTTCCGCTCGTCTACCTATTACAGGTGTTTACGCCTCTCGGATTCTACAATGCGCTTTCGTGATCCACCACGCCACATAGGTGGTCTATTTTTGTCAGCAATCGTATTGCTAAAAACACGTTAATTTACCTGTCGCTTATAGTACCTACTCGCCGTAGGTCAACGCTCTAGAAAGTTTACATATGTTTGTTTGTCTGTATGGTCTAAAGCTACATATCGAACTGTATCGGAACTTACATCCGATGCGTTTCTTTGCCTTCAAAGGTTTATTCCGCCGCGGTCCAGTGGTTATATACTCAGACAATGGCCCACAATTTTGTCGGAGCTAAGGCACAGCTCGGCGAAATTTATTCTTTTGTTAAACTCCACTGTCCAATCTGATACTGGGAATACATCGACGAACGCAACTATCACCTCACACAACAACAGAACAATGGCTAAATCCAACTTTTTTGGTGTTCTGAGGCTATATTTCGTCCAGAAATGTGAAAAACTGGGTAGCTCAAATTTCCTCAAATATGACAAAGATATATGAACTAAGTAAAAAGATAAAACAAAATATAAGAAGAAATTCAAGAAAATATAAAATTCGGAAAATAGAGGAAAATCTAGAAGAACGAAAGAGCATAAAAAAGGTCATCGTCAGAAATTAAACGTAACATAATAAAACTAAGAAACAATAACAACAAATTAATAACCGAAAAAGAGAAAATAACAGAAGTTGTAGAAAAATAAACCTGCAAAACTTGCAACGCATAGCGAAGTGGTAAAGCAGTATCCCAAATTTGAGAACCCTCTGGTTGACCTTCGACCAATCAGTTTCAAAATCAATGGCAAACAAGCTTTTTTGGTCACCTGTCGATTGATGAAAACAAAATTTGGAAATTCCCAGCCGTTCTAGAGTTATTGCTCGTACGGACAGACGGCCAGACGGACGGACAACACGAAGTTAGTAAGTGACTCCGCTTCGCTTCGCCACTTAATAAAGAGAGTACAAATAAGTCTCCGCCGTTTAACAAAAGATGGCCCCACCAGTAAGTTATGGTTTAGATGTAAAACGCCATATCGTAAGGATGGACATTTGGCAACATCATAACCTTAAAATATTAGCGACTTTGTATCAGCATCGCATAATCCTTTTCGTGCGAATATATCGAGTTTTGAGACGAATAAGCCTCATTTGTTGAAACTTTTGATACACATCTTTAATTTGAAGAAATTCGCAGCTGAGGCTTATCGATTGCTTGTACGAGCATACTATGAGGCTTCTTTAAGTGAGAGAAGTTGTCCTGTGTGGTTTTATAAGTTTAAGAGCGGTGAGTTTGACGTCGAAGCAAAGACCGTAGCGAAAGACCGAAAGAGCACGAAGATGCCGAATTGGAAGCATTATTGGAGGAAGATTCTTACCAAACGTAAGAACAAACTTGCACTTTTACTTAGGAGTGACTCAATAAGCAATTTAACATCGTTTAAAATCGTTGGAATGATTCAAAAGCAAGGAAATTGAGTTTCATATGAACTGAAGCCGAGAAATGTTAAACGGCGATTTTGCACCTGCGAAACGCTGCTTGCCAAGCATAAACTAAAAGGTTTTTTGCATTGCATAGTCACTGGTGATGAAAAATGAATCGACTACGGTACAAATAAGAGGAAATTATAAACACCACATGGTCATGCTTCAACATCGACAGCCAAGCCAAATATTCATGGAAAAAATTCATGTTAGGTATTTGGTGGGATCAACTTGGTGTCGTGTATTATGAGTTACTCAAACCGGACAAAATCATTACTGGGGCTCTCTATCGAACACAATTGATGAGATTGAGCCGAGCAATCAAGGAAAAACGCCCCCACTACTACTCCAGACACGACAAAATTATTCTCGTGCATGATAATGGTCGTCCATATGTTGCGGTCAAAACCTACTTGGAAACACTTAATTGGGAAGTCCTACCCCACCTGCCCTATTCACCAGATATTGCCCCTTCCAATTATCACTTGTTCCGATCGATGGCCCATGGCCTGTCTGAACAGCACAGCACATCACATCATATGAAGATACCAAAAATTGGGTCGATTCGTGGATAGCGTCAATAGATGAAGAAGATGGGAAAATATACTGGCTAGCGATAAACAATATTTTTAATAAAACATAATGTTCCTTTTTGTCACAACAAATGACCAATTTTTGATAAAAAACGCCATAGTCTTATTTGGACTCCTTTTACTATAAATACCTACACGATACCAAATCACGGCTGCAATTAGAAAAACGCAACAAGACGGAATTCAAGTGTTAAATGTGGGGTCAAGAGAAAGTACCAAATATTATGATAAACGAAGTAGAAAACGTTTATATTTAAGAAACGTAACCAGGAAATTATCGACTAATTAGTCTCATGTCGATAACGTTCACAATAATCATCACAGAAAGAATAACAGACATATGGAGTGAATATTAACCAAGAGAACAAGCGAGATTTTGCAAAGGCCACAGTAAATTTGACCACCTACAAGTTACAAAAGCATTAGTAGAGAAAGCAAATGAATATAATGTTATGTTATGGATAGCTTTTATAGACTATGAAAAATCGTTCGACTCTATGGAAATTTGGGCAGTCCTATACGCACTGGGTAACTGTAGAACAGATGATAGATATACTAATATTATAAAGCATATTTACGAAAATGCCATATTTCAAGTGAACTTAGAGAAAATCTAACAAAATCGAAATAAACAGAGGACTAAAACAAGGAGACTTGATATCATCGAAATTGTTTGCATTGGCAATGGAAGACATCTTGAACTGGTATAACAAAAGTATATCTATAGACGGCGAAATGTTAAACCATCTACGTTTTTCCAACGACATTGTGATATTCAGTGAAAGTAAAGAAAACTACAAACAATGATTGATGAATTACAAGAAAAGTCAAATGAAGATTTAAAGATAAACATTAGTAAACAAAATATATGACGAATGATGTTAGAACCAATAATATGAATCTCAGGATACAAAATCAATAAATCAAAAAACTAAATTCGTATATATATACATATATTTGGGACAAAAACTTGAAACAAAGAATAATTTAAAGCAAATTTAAATAAAAGGATATCTTTAGCATGGGCCAGCTTTAGCAAACTACATAGAATCTTTCAATCGAACCTGCCAAATACAGTTAAATCAAGAACATTTGATCAACCACCCTTCTCCCGTATTAACATACGGAACGGAGACATGAGCAATGAATAAGGGTATAATTGAACGATTACCAAAAACGCAAAGCTCAATGGAAAAACGTATGCTTGATGTAACCCTAACAGACCGCATTCCAAACACAGAGATCAGAAGATCACAAGTAATAGACATAATCCATCAAATATGTTCATTAAGATGGAATTAGGTTGGTCACATCGCCAGAATGCAAAGTAACCGGTGGACTAAACGAATTGCTGAATGGAGATCGCGCCAATACAGAAGGAGTGTGGGATGCCCGCAGACTAGGTAGGCTGACGACATCAAAAAGGATGGGAAAAGCAGAAAACAGCTTGGAGTGGAAAAGGCTTGGAGAGGCTTACATTCGACGATGGATAGAATAGCTAAAAATAACAAGAAGAAGAAGAATGTTGTACATAATTATGGCTATATAAATTACTAATATATTTTTTTAAATATATAACCGCTTGTGTTTTTAACGTTTTTAAATCAAGGGTGCATTTTCTCAATCATTCCTTACTTTCACTTGCAGACTAGTTTTTCTAACTCCTTTGTTTCAACCAAAAGTGTATTGGTATGAACCTAATTTTCAAGTACAGCACTGATTTTTTTAAATTTTAATTAATTTTTACATTGCAAAAATTTATAAATTGTAAAAGTCAGAAAAACTTCTGATATCCCGTAAGTTTCTTTTACAATAGATTAAATATATATAAGGATTCTACAACTGTCGCCGTTTTCCTTCCTTCAAGCAGGTTCTCCTTTCTATCGCTTCATCCACTTCATCCTTCACGATCTCCTCGGTCTTCCTTTATTTCTCCTTCCTGCGGAACTCCAATCTGTTACTCGTTTGATCCATCTGTTGTCATTCGATCTTCTTACATGTCCGTACCATGCCAGTCTCTTGTTTTCGATACTATGAATTATGTCTGTCTCTACTCCCATTCTTTTTCTTATTTCTTCATTCCTGGTTCTTTCCATCTTGGTTACCCCACAACACTCCAATATCCACTTCTGTCGCTCTTATTTTTCTTTCATTTCCGTTGTTTATTACCCAGATTTCAGCTCCATACGTCATTATACTTTGTACAATTGTGGTGTATATTCTCGTTTTTGTGTTTTTCGTAATTTGTCTATCCCATATTACTGGATGCAACTGTCTAATACACGATCTTGTTTGTCCCAGTCTATTTTTAATTTCTTCTTCCGTTGTTGCCTTGTCTGTTATTGTAAATCCTAAGTATTTGAATTTGTTTGTGGGTTTTATTCTTATATCCTTCTCTATTTGTAGGTCTTCTAACTTTTCTTCCGTTGTTGCTAAATACATGGTCTTCTTGTAGTTTATCTGTAACCCCGCTTTTTCGTACTCCTCGCTTGGTCTTCTCATCATGAAGCTCAAATCTTCCTTATCTTGCGCTATAACCACTTGATCATCTGCGTAGCAAACGTGTATAGATATTCGTTTCTGACTGGCACTCCCTAACCCTCGCATTTACGCTTCCAGTTTTTCAGTGTTTCTTCTAGGTAGATCTTAAATAAAGTCGGTGATGTGGAGCATCCCTGTAATAACCCCTTTGTTGTCTGGAAGTTACCTATTATCTTCTATCCCGCTTTTATGTACACCCTATTTCTCTTGTACAAACTTTTAACGGCCCTTATTAGGTGGTTGGGAGTTCCTATCCTCTCCATTGCTGTCCATAATCTTTGTCTGGGAACCGTATCATATGCTTTTTCCAGATCCACGAACGCCAGAGATATCGTTCTGTTTTTAGCTCTTTTCTTTTCCAGTAATTATACTATTATATATATATATATATATATATATATATATATATATATATGATTTTCCTGCTGTGAACCCGGCTTGTTCTTCCCCTATTTTGTTTTGTATGTGTTTTTCTAACTTGTTTTTAAGTATTCGTCCGTATATTGTTCCCATTATAGCAATGACACTAATTCCTCTGTAATTCTCACATTTCCGTCTATCGCCCTTTTTAAATATGGAGACAAGATAGGCTTCCTTCCATTACTTAGGCATGTCTTCTCTGCTCATCACTTTCTGGGCCATTATCGTTATCATTCTGAACAATTTTTCCGTTCCATACTTTACGAGTTTCGGTGGTATCTCTCCTGGTCCCGCAGCCTTATTGTTTTTTAATGATTTAATTGCCGCTTTTAGTTCTTCCAGTGACACCATCTCCTCTTCTTCATCTTTATCTTTATCTGTCTCCTTCTTCTCTTCCTTTTTCTTCTCTGCCTTCTCTTCGATGTCCTTCATGTACTCTTGTCTGTTTTCTGTTAGCAGGTTAGCATAGTATGCTTCCCACTCTTTGTCTTCAATGTACTGTATTTGCAGGGGTTCTTTCCTGTCTATTCGTAGATTTTTTAGTAACTTCCATGATTCAGAGCATCTAGTGCCCCCTAGGTATTGATCAATATTGGTACAGGTTGTTTGCCAGTTGTCATTTTTTTCCTTTACTGTGATTTTCTTCTTTTCTTTGGTCTTACTTCTATACTCTCTTAGGTCTTCTTCCTTTTTTGTGCTTAACCATTTGCTGTATAGTTCCTTTTTTTTGTTTAATTGCTTCCTGGGTTTCATTTGTGAGTTTGTTTTTATATTGTGTGGTTTTCTCTTCTTTTTCCCATAATGCTTCGAATCCCGCTTGTATTGAACTTTCCTTTATGTGTTGGTAGATCTTTTCTATGCTCTCGTATCTGAATTCTGTCAATTTATCGTCTAATCTTCTCCTATATAAATCTCTCACTGTCGTGTCTTGCAGTAGGTGTAACTTGAGCTGTCTTTCTTTCGGTATATCATTTGTTTTCTCTGTGTTTCTTTTTTCACTTGTTATTTTTTTTGCCATGGGAACCCTATTTTTGCTATCAGCAGTTTATGATCCTTTCCAAATTCTGCCCCTCTTTTGACTCTAACGTCCTTCGTTCTCATTGTACTGTTTCGTTTTAGTATTACGTAGTCTATTATGGATCTCAGCTGCCTTGTCTCTTGTATCCATGTGTATTTATGGATATCTTTGTGTGGGTAAAAACCATTCATGATCTTTAGGTTATGTAGTTCACATACCTCTGTTAATCTTTCTCCATTGTCATTTATTATTCATTAAATGCATATTAATGGATTTTTAATAATTACATTACAGAAAAATTGTATTTACATAATTTTGTATAAGCTTTGTATCATTTTTGCTTGAGTTGTTACCACTTATGTATTTTGTCGCACCTTCTTATCCCATCTATTCTGTGTTTGAATTTTTCCATAATTTGATTTTTCTTCTTCTTAAAGTTCCGATCCGTTTCGGATGTTGGAAACCATGATGGCAATACGGACTTTATCAACAGCGGCACGAAACAATTCAGTTGTTGTTGTATTGAACCATACTCGCAGGTTTTTCAGCCACGATATGCGTCTTCTGCCGATGCTTCTTTTTCCTTCGATCTTACCCTGGAGGACCAATTGTAGGAGCCCATATCTCTGATTGTTGCGCATGATGTGCCCTAGATACTCCAGCTTACGAACTTTTATTGTTGTGAGGAGTTCTGTTTCTTGTTTCCCCATTTTCCTCAGCACGGTGTGGTTGGTTACATGCTCTGTCCAAGATATACGGAGGATTCTGCGGTACAACCACATCTCGAAGGCCTCTATTGTTCGTCTTGATGCCTCTGTCAGTGTCCATGTCTCTGCTCCATACAGCAATACGCTGAAGACATAACATCTCAGTAGTCTTAATTTAATGGGTAAAGATAATTCATGGCACTTGAATAGTTTGGCCATTTTACGAACGCTGCTCTCACCTTTTCAATTCTACACTTTATTTCAGTGAGTGGTCCCAGTTTTCATCGATTGTTGTCCCAAGGTAAGTATATTTTCGCACACGTTCGATCCTGTTGTTGTCAATCGTTAATCCGGTGTCAACAATGTGATTTTTGTAATTATCATATATTTGGTCTTTTGGTATTTAGGGTCAGTCCGAACCGCTTGCTAACTTCTGTAATTCTGTTCATAATTCGTTGGAGACTGGTGATGTCGTTTGTAAACACTATCGTGTCATCCGCATATCTAAAATTATTTAATAATTCTCCGTTGACTCTGATTCCATCATCTATGCTGCCCAGAGCTTGCTGAAAGATGTGTTCCGAATACACGTTGAACAGAAGAGGAGAAAGTACGCATCCTTGCCTGAGACCGCGTTTTATCTTGATGTCTTCTGATATCATATTGCCAGTTTGCACTGCTGCTTTTTGATTCCAATAAAGGTTGCTTATTATTCTTATGTCTCGATTATCAAGGCCTATTTCTTGAAGTATGTCTATTAGTTTATTATGTCGGACTTTATCGAAGGCTTTTTGATAATCGATGAAGCAAGCATATATGTCATGATTTACATCTCTGGCTCTTTGAAATAGAACTTGTAGGCTAAAAATAGCATCGCGAGTTCCCAAGGCATTGAAGAATCCGAACTGTTCTCTACTTACTTGTGCTTCACACGTTGTAAAAATTCTGCGGTGTATAATTTTTAGAAATAATTTTAGGAGGTGACTCATAAGGCTGATGGTGCGGTAATCTTCGCAATATTTAGCATTTGGTTTTTTGGGGATTGTCACAAATGTTGATCTTAACCACGGTTCAGGGATTTTTCCGGTGGTATAGATAATGTTAAAAATTTTTGCTAGCCATTCTACACTCCTTCGTCCATCATTTTTAAAATTCGGTATGTATATGATCAGGACCTGGAGCCTTTCCGATTTTTAACTGTTTTATGCATTTTTCCACTTCGTCGGTGGTGATGGGTAAGGGCTCTACTTCTGGATATTCTTGAGGTTCCATCTGATCTATCAACGTCTTCGAAAAGGTCTTCAACATATTTCTGCCAGGCAGAAATTTTTGCGTCTGGTTCTATAATTATTTTTCCGTCCTTGTTGAGTAGCCTTGTTGTATTGTTTACTTTGTAGATTCCTGCAGCTTCTTTTACTTTTTATACATGTTAAATGCATCCTGTTTTGTTCTAATTGTTCAATTTCTTTGCATTGTGTTGTTAGCCATGTTTCTTTAGCCATCCTTATTTTGCATTTTATTAATTTCTGGATTTCTTTGTATCTGGTGTCGTTATTTTTGCTTTTCTTCTTTCATCCATTAATTGTAGGATTTCATCAGTCATCCACTTTTTTTCTTTCGGTTTTGTACTGTCAGATACTTATCTCCGATTTTGTCAAAGGATGTTGTCATGTCTCGAAGTGCTTCTTCTACCGTTTGGTTTTTGTTTATACTCTGTTCACATGCTACACCTAGTTCTTGTGTCATATTCCCACGCGTTTGCGGGCTATCACTTATTTTCCTAAGGTCCCATTTCTTTTTACAATTTTCTCAAGCATTTCTTTAGTTTTAATCTGAATTTTCCTACTAATAAGCAATGGTCTGATGCAATGTCCACTCCAGGGTATGTTTTGGCGGCTAAACAGCTATTGCGATAACGTTTGTTTATTAGAAGATAGTCTATTTGTTTTCGTACTCTCTTCTCTTTGGGTTCGTCGGGGTTGGTGGGGGCGGTCCATGTGTAGAGTCTTCTTGGTGGTAGCTTATATAATGTATTAAGGATAACAAAGTCTTCTTCTTCTACGAACATTTTAAGTCGCTCTCCCCGCTCATTTCGTACTCCCAGTCCGTATTCACCTATATGCTCTCCGCTTCTACCTTGGCCTATTTTAGAGTTTAAATCTCCCATAATAAGAGTTAGTTCTTGCTTTTTTAGTTGGTTCAATGTATTTTTAAGAGATTCGTAGAACTCTTCTATTTTGTCTTCCTCTGCTTCGGCTGTTGGGGCATAGACCTGTATTATATTTATGTTTATGGGATTTCCACTTAGTTGGATAAGTATTAGTCTCTCTGATACAGGTATGAAGTTAGTAACATATTTTTGAAGTTTGCTTGATAGTATCAATCCGACACCATTTATAAATTGACCTTTTTCGTTTCCTGAATAGTATACTTGGTGTTCGTCTATTAAGTATTGGCCATTGTTTGGCCATCTCATCTCGCTTACCCCCATTATGTCCAGTTGAAGTCTTTTGATTTCAGCTACTGCGTTATTAATTTTTCCTTGTTGGGCCATCGTACGGACATTCCAAGTTCCAATTTTGATTGGACTCTTTGACAATTTTAGCCTTTGTTGGTCTTGTGATTTGCAAGGGTTTCGCTGGATGACGACCTGAGAAGCCTTGCTGGTGTTTCTTCTCCTGCCGAATCTTGGGTTCCGATTACCATGATTAGTATTCATTGTATTATTGCAACTGTTTGCCATCTTGATTTTTTTTATTTTTATATCTTCATTATTGGAGAAATTACATCCTTACGCGTTATTTCAATACGAGATTCAAGTTGCCCAATGGGTACGCTAGATGTTTAATTTAAATAGTTGCCTCTAACCTCTCACCCATAAATTTTTTCTTCTTTTCTAACGATGTACTTTTTCCCACTTCAAAGGTCAAAATTGCGAAACTTAATATTCTGTAAGTTTGCCTGGCCCAATGGGTATGCCAGATGAAATTTTCATTTAAAATTGTTATTCATAACTCCCCGACGACGAATCTTCAGATAAAAATCTCGTAAAATCAAAAACAGAAAAGTTGTGTTTACTGTTGCAGTTTAGTTAGATTTCAAAAACGTACCCTTATTTTCCTAAATTTTATGTCCAATGGGAAAATATACCATAGAACACAAAACCTTCATTGTTCTATCGTACCGTGTTAGCTAATCCCCGGCTGAAACAGTTTGTTAGTTCGACAAGTTTATAACCACTATTTTTAGATAATATGACAATTACTTGTTGGGCAGGTCAAAATGACCGAATCTTAAATTTAGCAATTTTGACCTTCCAAGCAAAAAAAGTATCGCGCTAGATGAGGAATTTTTTATAGGTGGATTTGTGGTCGGGGGGTTGGGGACAACTATTTAAACTAAAAATTTTGTTTAGAGTAGCCACTGCTCCACCTTGTATTATTATCCTAAAAATATTGCGTATCAAAGTTGCTTCAAAAAGTAAAGTTTGTACTGTGTATTTCCACATCTCAAACTTGCACGGTTTATCCGCCAATTAAAAAGTTTGCTAAACAGGGCGCAGGCGTTTAGCTACACTGACTAATAAACTTAGCGCTAGTTAAAATCTAATTTACACCGAACTAAAATCCAGCCCGCCCGCAGGCCGTTAAGCGGCGCAGTTCGAATTAACTGCGAATTAAAATATTTAGCAGCAACATCCCCGCTTTATGTTCGCTGCAACAATGCGCCGTTCTGGCGTTTTTGATACTTACGAACATGTTCTCGAGGGAGTGCTTCGCCAGCCAGCAGTTGAGAAACACGGGGATGAACAGGTTGCGCATCGGGGGGTACAAAATCTGCAAAGCAAGATAAACTGTGTCAGGCGGGCGCCGCGGATTAGTGCTCACCCTGTTGTACTTACCGTTAATGCAAATGGAATCGTGTCTACGAGCTCTAAGATGAAGTGAAATGACAGCAGCTGCTGCCATATGTTTCCCTGCAAAGAGAACATAGCCATTTGTAAACTATTTCGAGGAATCTTTGGTTAAATGAAATAAATTATAAACATAAATATAAATCATTTGTAACAGAACATTTAATAACAGTATAGCTAAGAAAATGTATCAAAAATTAATGCAAAGAGTAGATGTATGAGTAAAAGGCCTCTCACACTCGCTTGTCATTGGCAGGAAAAAGCTGACGCCAGCACTACCAATTTTTATTATAACGTGGAAAAATACAGTAGAAAAGATTTATTACTCTAATTTATATGCACCCCCGACTAATAAATTAGTCCAGCTAATAAAACGGACAGTTTATTTTTTAAAATGACAATCCACAGTAAAGATTACAATAAATTTTTTAGTCGAGTCTAAACGATTAGACGGCTTTTTCCTTACTTATATATTTTGGGAACTGAGACCGACATAGCAACTACAGTTTCATTTAAACTTAGATAATCAAATGGTATGAAACGAAATAACCAAAACCATAAATCATTTTCAAAAACATTTTAAATATTTCTTAACCAAATATATCTTTGCTTATAGAAAAATTCTAATTAATATTTAACAGTATAAAACAAATTTTTACATTTGTTCAATAATATACGGCACCACCCCGAGATTTTCTGACCGCTTCCTTTCTTCTTAGAATCGAGCCAAACATGAAGGGTATCTAAATGAATTGTATTCCATTCGTCACTAACACGCTCCCATAATTTAGCTAAATCCCCTAGAGGTAGTAAATACGACTGTACTTTTTATGCAATTATATTTCAAAAGTTTTTGATCGGTAAAAAAGTATGAGAGAGTTTGTTTCCACGCTATTCTGTTGAAGGAAGTTTAATGTGTTACATGCCTCTTGATTTGTTTGTCTTTAAAGACGTATCTGCTATCTGTGTTATCACAATCTTGCCATTGTTTACACTTTTCATGTTAATGTCACCAAAAACTAACTGGTGTGTATTTAGAACCAACATAGATCAATGCTTAAACATAAATATTCGACTAAAACAGTCATTTTAATAGTTCGGTATACCATCTCACCAAAACTATATAGACAGTAGCACGAATACTCCCCTCCCTCCTCAAATAAAAACAAAAAAGAACTGGCGATAAACATTCCTGTACATACAAAATACCTTATTGCTCAAAAAAGAAGAACAAGAACTCGCAATCCCATAGATGAGAATATATGTAATACATTAACCCGACAATTAGAAACATTATACAGAATACTCGATATACCATATTCGAATCATACATCAGAAGTCTATCAAAAGAAGACCGCACTATCTGGACGACTATCAAATCATTCAAGCGGCCGATAAAAAAAGATGAAAGTTGAGCAAAAACTAAACAAGAAGAACCTAACAATAACAATGGGCGTATTAATAATTTCTTGGACATCCCCTGCTTGATGATGTTACCAATTAAACCGTTCTGTCAAGCTTAAGTAAAAGGAGAAATCCCAATGTGTAATGCACAAGAAACGACCCAGAGAAGCATTAGTTCTGCTGACCATAATTTATAACAACGTATTAAGGTTAGAATACTACCTGATCACATAAAAGATTGTACAAATAATAATGGTCACACATGAATACAGTTTTCTCCTACCGGCCAATAAACTTGCTACCAATTGTGTCTATATCTATATCTTAGAAAAGCATCTAATCAAAAGAATCTCTGAAGACACCGAAGTAAACACAGTAATACAAACTCGCCAATTAAAGTTTAGGAAAAGTCACTCAATTATACAGGGTGTCTGGTGGCAGATTTATATTTTTAAATACGATTATTTCAAAAAGTAATAAACGGTGCGGGGTGAGGGTGGTGCCGTTGGAATCACCGATCGTGCGGATTTGTCAGTCACGATGTCGCAGTGGTCGAGTGAGCATCGCGCGTTCGCTGTAGAGACATTTTTTAAGAGTAATGGTTCTTACGTAATTGCCCGTCGACAATTTTGTTCAAAGTTCGGTATTCGGCGAATACGTGATGAACCGAGTGTAAATTTAATTCGTTCGTGGGTGCAGAGATTCCGCGCAACTGCCTCGGCTATGAATGCCCCACGGCCAGGGCCCAGTCGATCTTCAAGGACTCCCGAAAACATTGAACTGGTTGAAAGCAGTTTACGTGAAAATCCGCGACTTTCAATACGGAAAAGAGCAGCCTTACTGGGACTTCCAAGAGCGATTATTCATGAAATTTCAAGAAAGGATCTGAAGTTCCATCCTTTTAAAATTCAAATCGTTCAAGAACTGAAAGAAAGTGACTTTGATTTACGCAAACATTTTTGTGAAACGATGTTGGAGCGTTTTCGCACTGTAAATCCCATTTTTTGGAGCGACGAGGCTCATTTTCACTTAAACGGCCACGTCAACAAGCAAAACTGCCGTTACTGGTCTCCAAGAACCCGCAACTCTCGATTGAAACATCAAAAACCATTGCATTGCTCCAGGGTAACTGTTTGGTGTGCCTTATCCACGCATGAGATAATTGGACCATTTTTTTTCCAAAATTCTCGAGGTCAGGCGACGAATGTCAATGGTGAAAATTATCGACGCATGATTACGGATTTCTTTTTGCCAAACGTGCGAGCTCATCCTTTTATAAAAACTCTTCACACACGTGGTTTCAACAGGATGGGGCGACTGCACACACAGCCAGAGCTTCGATGAATTTGCTTCAGGAAAATTTCCCCCAAAAACTGATCAGTCGCTTTGGGGACATCCCATGGCCACCGAGGTCGCCCGATCTAACTCTCATGGATTTTTTTTATGGGGCTACCTCAAAGAGAGGGTTTATAATGACAATCCCCAATCTCTTGTGGCTTTAAAGGAAAATATTCGTCGAGAAATCAGCTGAATTGAACCAAGTTTACTGCAGCGTGTGGCGCAGAACACAAGGCTTCGTTTTGAACAGTGTGTGCAACTCGACGGGAGACATTTGGATGACATATTCTTTAAAAAATGATATCCGCATTTCTATTCTATCGTTTAATGCTCTTAATAAAACTTTGTGTCAATTATTACGTTTTTTATTTAAGTTTGAAAATATAAATCTGCCACCAGACACCCTGTATAACAACGGCACAAGATTGTTAAGAAAAGTTTTGATGAGAAAAAATATGTATAGTTGTCTTTTTGGATGAGTATGGCAGGAAGATCGACGAATGGGTTGCCTAATAGGGCGAAAGTAAAAATTCTTCACAGAAACTTATCACAGGACTTATGGTGTCCAACTCTGGGGTTGTACTAGTCATCAAATACAATAATAATGCAAAGTCTAATTGAACATACTTAGACTGATTTTTAATGAACCGTAGTACGTTAGTAATATAATCCTGCGTGATGACTTTGGTATACCGCTCGTTGAAGAAGAAATTGGCATACTAACAACGAACTACCTCTCTGAACATCCCTAATGAGATATCAAGACAATTCTTTATTTGGCCTAAAATCAGAAGAAGGTTAAAAAAGTATTAGCTAGGAGAGTTGTTACTAAATAACTTCTCCCCAATTTGCAATTTTCCAAAAAAAAATATTGTAGAGGACACCACTTTTGTCTAGGCAAACAATAAGTTTTTTGAAAATTCTCTAAGCTTATTTAACACGTAATATCATTACTTTAACTAGATCTGTTATGTAAGAAACGATATAACCGAATTTTGGTCATATAAATATATGGTTCTCAAACTCTAATCGTTTTTTGAGTGTAGTTAGATTGATATAAAAGTTTCAATACAACATTATTCGTTTTTAATAGTGCTGTAGTTTCAATAAACAGCAATGCATTGGAAAATGGGATAAAGAAGTGTACAGGTAAAACTAGAGGTCAGCTGAAAAACATTAAGGATTAGGGTGTTATAAGACTACAGAATTAAAAATTATATATATATAAATCCCTATTGATAGCAATGGCAATTGATGGCACATGTTATTTTTGTATTTGTATCTCTTCAACTGAATCGCTTTACTTGTCATTCGCTTCTTGAACGTTCCTGTTTTTATTATCCTTCTCTGCCTTGTCAATTATTTATTTTTTGTTTTCCTATTATAAAAACTATTTTAAAAACTGCAGCACCAAGAAGTAGCCAGAAAAGATTTAAAAAACTGAATCGAATGACAAGAGCGGAAGAATTATTACGCAATTTGCAAGAAACAAGGATATGAAGTACAAAAGTCAAATTAGAGAAAATAAGGAATCAAACAAAAATACGGTCAGGATATAGAATATAGATTTGGGCATTGATATAAATAAATAATAACAACATGTCAATCCAAAATCTAATACAGAAAATCATGCTTATCAAAGAAACTAAAATTCATCGGCTTGTCCCCATTGTACTTGATACGTCATCTTCTGGTTTAGATGTTAATCTTGTCAATAGAGATTTGGAATTTTCTGGTTGTGTCTTCATGGTTACTTACAACTGCAGGTATTGGGATGTTATCAGCAGACGTTGCTTATATATTTTGTTTAAGGTTAGGGACAAGACTGATATACAGCAGATATGGTCCTAGAACTAGTATACTCCCTTGGAGTATTCCCCCCTCACTTTTTTAAATTCAGAATAAGCCTCGTTTTGCTTACTCTGTAATATCTTTCAAGGTTTCCAAAAATCTAAGTCTATGCTATACTTTTTTGAAACCTGTGCTACACAAGGAATATAGTAGAACAAACTATTTTTCTATTTTCCCTCATGGACTTAATGAATGGTCGAGAAGCATTATCTGAAACTAAATTGGTAGAAGAAAATCAAGCCTTTTCTTGTTTTATTGATTTTAGCCTCTTCAGCAGTGTTTAGCGATCATCACTACCTCTGCAAATTTTTACATTTTAGGCACGTACTTTGGTCTGAAGAATGTGACGATAAGGTTGGCTAGCCTTAGAATAGCTTTTCATGTGGTTGCTTCAGAATGTTTCCAGTAATCAGTCGAAGTCAAGAACTTTTTCTGGTTGTTGGTATCTTTTTAATGAAATCTTTTGCAAATTTGATTCCTTTTTGCAAGTCTTCATCAGCTTTTCTGATTGGTAGATGGTAGAGGCGAAATGTTAGCAAACTTCCTCAGTAGCGAAAAGCTATACTGTTTAAACACATTCTTCAAAAAACAAAGACAAAGAAAATGGACATGGAGAAGTCCCGACCAAAAAACAAAAAACGAAATAGACTACATCATGTCGAATGACAAAACACTATGTACGGACGTAGCAGTGCTAAATAGATTTACTACAGGCAGTGACCATAGATTAGTCAGGTCGGTGCTAGAAATAAAACCGAAACTGGAAAGGAAAAAGTTGCAACACCAACAAAACTTTCCACCCATACAAGAATTGAGCCTCAATCAAGAAAAATACCAATTACAACTACAGCGAAAACTAGAACCTACAGATAAGCTAAAGAACCTATACATAGATGCGCTAAATGAAAAAATTAAAAATAGTATCCACGAATCAGTTAAAAAAAATATGTGCCAATAAGAAACCTAGCGGTAGCAAACTAAAACAAGAAACCCTGAATTTAATAGAAGAAAGAAGACGAACAAATAGAGAAGCCCAAAATTTTCAAGAAATTAACAAGAAGGTCAAAGTGATGATTAGGAAGGACATAAGAGCACATAGAAATAAGCAAATTGAAGATGCAATAGAGGACAACAGAAATATGAAGGTATTAATATCGAAACTATCACAGAGTAAACAGAAAATAATAAAAATAAAGAATCAAGAAGGTACTGTAGTAGCAAACAGAAGACATATAGTACATACAATAGAAAACTTCTACACAAAGCTATATTCATCTAATATATCTATACAGAGCTCGGTTAATAAAACTATTTCAAACGTGGGTTCCGAGGAAATACCAGAGATAACTAGACTTGAGGTTAAACAAACCCTCAAGAAACTGAAAAATAGAAAAGCGCCAGGAGAAGACCGGATAACAGCCGAAATGCTGAAAATGGGTGGTGAAATAGTAGAAAATATTGTCACGGTGCTACTAAACAAATGTTTGATTGAGGGAAAGATACCAAAGGCGTGGAATAATGCTGAGGTAATTCTTCTCTTCAAAAAAGGGGACACATCAAATATTGAAAACTACCGCCCCATAAGCTTACTCTCGTGCATATATAAAGTATTGACTAAAATCATCACAAATCGCCTCACTCAAAAATTAGACTTCTACCAGCCAGTAGAGCAGGCGGGCTTTAGAAAAGGGTTCAGTACCATGGATCACATTCAAACCATCAGAACATTAATTGAAAAGACAACGGAATACAACACCCCCATTCACTTGGCGTTCGTGGACTATCGAAAGGCGTTTGACTCAATTGAAATGCACGCTGTCCTCCAAGCACTAAATAACGCAAGAGTTGACTCCAGATACTCGCAGCTAATTAAACACATCTACGAAGAGGCTACATTTCACGTAAAGGTAGATGAAGACACAATGTCTCCAAAATTGTTGACGTCGGCGATGGAGGATGTGTTCAAGCAAATGAATTCGGAAGGGATGGGTATTAACATTGACGGATTTCTGCTAAACCACCTGAGATTTGCGGACGACATCGTACTGATTTCTAGCAATATTGACGAACTTGAAGCTATGCTAATACAATTAAATGAGGCATCCAAGACCGTAGGGCTGGAGATAAATATAAATAAAACCAAAATAATGACAAACAGCGATGCAGTTGTTTTTATTGATAATCAACCGGTGGAAAGAGTGGACGAATATATTTATCTTAGTCATTCAATTAGGATTGGAAAGGAAAACCAAACATCTGAAATTAGAAGAAGAATAAGAGCCACCTGGTCAGCCTTTGGGAGGCTACAGCATATTCTCAAAAATTCCGATATTCCCAATAGCCTGAAAAGAAAGGTGTATGAAATATGTATACTGCCCGTGGCAACCTATGGTTTAGAGACGGTGACGTTAACCCAGAAGAGCGCCGAGCAGCTAAGAGTTTGCCAAAGAGCGATGGAGCGCAGAATGTTGGGAGTGAGTCTAAGAGATAGACTGAAAAACGAGGAAATAAGGCGTAGAACGAAAATACCCGATATAATGCAGAGAGTAGCTCAAGCAAAGTGGCAATGGGCGGGACATATAGCACGGCATGAACCAAACCGCTGGACCTCAAAAATCTTGAGATGGAGGCCCCGTTTAACGAAAAGAGGTGTAGGAAGATCACCAAAAAGATGGAGCGACGATATCGGAGACTTTGCGGGAAGAGATTGGATCCAGATGCAAATAGTCAGCTTTGTTGTTGTTAGTTAATTTACTTAGGTACTGACAAATAAACTCTTAACTCGTTAAACTTTACGTCTTAGTTACTAAGTATCATTAGTTAAAGTTGTCTTATCTATAGGTAGACACTTTCTTCCAGCTTTTCTTTTTTCTATAGTTAATTTTTTAATGACTTTAAGAAAGTTATTTACTTTTTCCAAGTTTGATCTTGAAGATATTTTTTCATGCAGCTTGTAAATATTTTTGAGAAACAGATTTACGTCATTAAGGGGTTGCATCAGTCAGCAAATTTTTTCTTTCATTTTTTTTTAATTGGCTTAAAATATATACGACCTATCTGAAAATCATAATCTATCACATTTATGATTGAGAAACACTTTTAAAAATGTTTACAGCTGATTTTTAGAGGTTCCTACGTGCGTTCTTAAATGTTTGGAGTGTTTCAGCCAAGCTGGTTAACTTTTGTCGATATGGGTTACTTAACCTTTCTCCGATGCTTAGATGTCTTTAGAAAACATTGGAAATCGATTCGGAGAAGCCGCATGACGCCGTAATGGCAATTAGACCGTAGCTATTCTCGCAGCACGTGGTTTTTTTTAAACTTTAAACGCGTTTTTCTCGAAATCATGTTTTTTGACCTGGTTGATAGCACAACCAAAATTCTTTTTATCCCATCGACCTAATTCAAAATAAATTTTTTTAGAAAATGTGTCGCTGTTGTGCATCGTACAGCTTTTCTTTTAAATTGCGTATTTTTTTTATTAACAATTTAGTGCGAAAGTTTTTAAAAAATATTTTTTTAAATAGCCACCATTTTTTTTCTAATCAAAATTTTCAATTGTTTCGCAATGCTGCGCTAGCTATTCATCTATCATTTAATAATCTTTTGAAATTTTGGTTTCAGACGTCTGCAGTACGAGTTGTGCTGTAAACGCAAAGGGGCCTTTGTTTCAGAACGCCATCTTGTGGACACTTTTGTGCAAAATTGAAACCTTAAAAAATTATTTGTGCACTTCTTGATTACATAAATAAACGTACAAAATTTTAAATCGATTAGTGTAGTGGTTTTTTGAAAAAAATCCTAAAAACATTCTTTTTCAGCACTTCACACTGTTGTTACCCCTTAAGGAGAATTTTTAAAAATTATTCTGAACCTTTGTCAATCAGTCAGTTTATTAATAAGTGTGCTAGGTAGGTTCTTTTGAATGGCAATGTCATGTAAAGTCAGGAATAAGACAGAATGATCTGAATCCATAGCTTATGATTCTTGAACGCACAAATAATTTGATGAGATGTCTCTAATTACAAAGTCTATAAGGCCAAAAATTTTGTTCGTATCTGTAGACTAATAGGTTAGCTTTCCAGTTGATAATGTTTCACACTTTAATTGGTTACATACTACTATCAATTGCTTTAATTGATGTTAATTTACATCCTTTGTATGCTATGTATGCTTTATATTGAACTCATTTCCTACCATTAACCTATATTCTCGACTGTTCAGAAAGTTACTGAATGCATTGTACTTTCTTTTAGTATGTTTTGGCGGGCTATGTAATGTTATAATAATAACCTCATATATTTCAGATTTGACATTCACAAGTGTGGCCTGTATTTTTTCTCTTTTGTACCACATTTCTTTATGATTTCTTTACCATCACTGTACTTCCACATAAGGTATGACTCTTTGGTGAAGCGAGTTTTATAAATGTTCTCTAATTCAAGGATATCTTGCAATTCCTGTTGGTGCTGCAGCAATTTATTAGCATTCCATTACATTATTTTAAGTTGATTGGTCACCTCTTATCTGTTTTGGTCAATTTTTCGGTTATTCTTTTAGGGTAGAATTAATTGGAAAAATTGTTAACTTTTTTAATATTTCCTTTGGAATTACTTGTCAGTGCCTGGATGCATATTCTAAGTTTAGGATTATTCCTATTTTGCTTTGGTTTTTGTGTCTTTGATTAACACTTATGTGCGCACCCAGCCTTTACCATGTTGATGTGCACCCAGGGTACCCGGGTACCTACCTCTAGTTTAAAATATCTTTTGAGTGCAGATGTGAACGGAATCGTCCAAAATCAATAAAATAATGAAATAAACATAAATAAAGAGTTTCTGAACTTTGTCTAAGTCTTGTAGCATAGTTTCGTTTCCAGATATCGAAATCGGAGCGGGGTCTCGAGCGCTCTGCAGGTGAAACATCGTCAGTTTTCACCTTTAACCGTCGGCAAAATATTTTGAAATATCTGTAGTGGTGATTGTAGCATAGCAGAGCTCTATTTCGTAGCACCGGGGTCTACAGTGACGCATCTGAGACTCATTGTCAGAAAGAAGTGGAGGTGAAAAGACGTGCATTGCACAGAAAGTCGACTAGGCACTTGAGCGTTGACCCGCATAGCGGTAAAACAAACATCGTTGACTAACAATCAATTAATTGCTAACAATTTATGTAATCGATTTGTAATAGATATTAATCAACTTATTATTATGGTAGACAATTTATCACGTTCTAAATTCGCGAGGTAAGCATCATATTTTGACTTTCTCGAATTTTTACTATATTTTTCATAAAATTATGACTATTAATTGTAAATTCAGATTGACTCGTGCTAAGAAAAAAGAATATTTGGATAATATACTTGGAAAAGACGGTGAGAGCTCAGAATATGTAAACGACAGTGGAGAGGAAGACCGGCTACCAAGCCACGCCATAGCCGACAAGCCGGCAACAGATGCTATAACTGCAAGCGAGGCGTCCGAAAGGGAGGGAGAGATCACTAGTGAGACGGAAGAGAGTGAAAGCAAGGATACAGTCGCAGATATATCGGCGAGAAGGAAAGAAGCAGATATAGAAAATGGCAATGAATACATTGCAAAAGACAAAACTATGTAGAGTAAGAGGCCGCCCGAAATTCGACAAACTGCTTCTCACAATATATTACAGCAAAGAAGCAGTCCATGCAGATCTACAGAAACGTTGTAAATAGGAGGTACATTCAAGACAATTGTTATAGTATAAATGGTTGATTTTATTGTTCCCTATACTAATCAAAAAGCTCTGAACGTTTATAATGATTATATCGTGAAAAATCCCAATTCTAATCGATCGTGGCGTCCGGTGGCTATACAAGAAATGTATAATATGATAAAGCGGCTCCTATATGTAATTAATGGACAATGTTTAATGCAAATTTGGGTAAAGTGTATAAACCAACGGAAAATTTAACAATTGATTAGCAGCTTTATCCTTATCGTGGACACATAAAATTCACACAGTACATTCCTCCGAAACAATTTGCGATGCCGAAAACGCATATCCTTTGTTAGGAATTTTTTATACTGGTAAAAGTCGCAATGTTTGCGAACAAAATCAAGGAGAGAGGGTCGTGAAAGAACTTGCAGCTCCATTCAAAAGTGGCTAAAATATTACTATGGATAATTATTTTACTACTTCACCTCTAGCTAAACACTTGCTATCATGACAATTGACTATCACTGGTACATTGAAAAAGAATAAGCCTTATATTCCCAAAGAAATGACTGCTAATAAATGTAGAGCAGAATTCTCACCCTGGTACCCGGGTGCACACGTAGGTGTTAAGATGTCCTCTAAAGACGTTAAGACAAAGTAGCTTTCTTCAAGTGCACATTTTTTATTTTCTGCATTTCTTTCGTCACTATACATTTTATATTATCTTATATTATAATTATTTCAGTGTCCTTTTCCGCAGTATAAACATTTAGACTTTGTATTTTTAGGTTTCGTGCACTCCGCCGTTAGATGTCCTGGGAATTTTACACACCTCGATTCTGTAATTCATTTTTTGTAGTTTTTTGTTAACACCCTTATCATTTTTAAAAAGATATTAAGTAACTATTTAGTCTTGTACCTTAGTACTGCTTTAATAAGTTTACATCCCCTTTTCCATAGGGATAAGTTATTTAATCAGAATTACACTAGTACGTTAACAGTCTGAAAAGTTTAGACCCTAACATAGAAACAAGTATTTCTTTCTATCAAATTAAATTTTATTTTTTAGCATAGTCTTCTTTTAAGTGGATACACTTTTTCCAGCGATGCTTTAACCTCTTTAACACGTCCAAATAATAGTTGGCATCTTGCTCTGCAAAATAGGCGTATACGATAACGATGATCTCGTTTTATAAAAGTCTCTGGCTTTCGAGCCAATTTTTTAGCTTCTAAAACAGGAAATAGTCGCTGGGGATTAGATCTGGTGAATATGATGGGCGGGCAATCAATTAAAATTACAATTTGTAAATTTTAGCCATAACGACCACCAAAGTGTAAGCCGGTGCATTGTCTTGATGAAAGAGTACTTCTTCCGTTCCAAATGAAGCCGTTTTTCAGCAATTGCTGCCTTTAACTGGTCCAATAACGATGCATAGGACGACTCCGTTATTGGTTTTCATTTTTCTAAGTAGTCGATGAATAGAATATCCTAACTATCCCAAAAAACAGACTTCATCACTTTTCCGGCCGATGAAACCGTTTTCGCCTTTTCGGAGCAGGTCCACCCTTCGCAGTCTACTATTTTGACTATTCCTTCGTTTCAGGAGCGTAATGATGAATAAGTTTCATCGATAGTGATGAATTGACCACTTAAACAGGACCTTAAAATTGCTGATTTGAATAAATGTTTGGTTCACAGTGAGTAAGCGCGAAACTTAACGCGGCGACAGCTTCCTCGTGTTCAATTCTTCGGTCAAAATATGACATACGCGTTTTTTCGACATGTCCACAGCTTTTGCCATCTTCCTAATCTTGATTCGACGATTGTCCAGTACCGTTTGGTAAACCTTTTCGATGTTATCGGTGAAGGTCGCAGTTATTGTCAGTCCCGAACGCTCATCATCAGCCGATCTGGTATGATCACGTTCTAATACAGCTGTCCATCTTTTTACGGTGGCAAATGATGGGGCAGAGTCTACATAAACGACGTCTAACTCGGCTTCAATTTGCGTAAGCATATTGCCTTTTAAATGCAAGTACTTAATTAGAGCATGGTATTCGAATTTTCCATTTTTACAAAAGCACTGACATCAACTAATGCAAACGACTGTCAATCAACAATTAAGCGTCCAACTTCACAAGTATCTTTCAGAGCATGTACAATTGTAGTAGTAGAATGGTTTTGACAGGTAGGTCATTTCCATATTGAGACTCAAAACTCTTCAGACTGCCCACGTACAGTAATTTGTTAGCTATCGCCGTAATAGGTCTATTGCTCGTTTTTATACTTTTTCCACATATAGGTTTGCTCATTCAACATCTTTAGTACTACTTAATTTAGATATGTGTTGCATTTATAATTTTAGTCTGACAGTTATTAATTTATCAATTTTTGTGCGTATTTGATTGAAGTTCTCTATGCTATCCACAACCATTTGCGGTAACTTTAAAACTCTTTAAAACTGCTTTGGGCTTCCTTATGGAGAGGTGAATAAGCAGCCGTTTTCCTTTTTTTCCGATTTTTTCTTTATCCACTTGTTTTTCTTGGATAATCCATGTATATAAATAAAGTGTATATTTGTTTCAAGATGACTTGTGTCTATCTATTTCTAGCTCTTCATAATTATTTTGCAAATCTGTATGTATTTTCAGGAGAATTTATTTTGGAATCGCTGAACTATCTCTATATTGGAAGTACTTCAGTACTCCATACGACCAGATGGGCTTCAATACGGCTTTGTAGAGTAGCAGCTTTTTGTCGTTGACAATTCCGGCTTTCGTCCAATTATCCAATAAAGTTGTTTGAGCTTTGCTTCTAGTTGTTTTCTTTAGAAAAGATGCAGGTTTGCAAAGTCAGTCTTCTATCTGGGTGAATGCCTATAGCTGTGTCTGCTTGTGGTATTTGGTTTTCATGCAGTGTGACAGCAGGTCAAGTTTTTTCTCACTGTAAATGTAACATAAATCGATATATTTTCGTAGCCTGCATTTGCCTTCTTGTTAGCCACTGTTTGAGTTAATTTAAATAGTTGCAGTATTAGGGTCTTGATGTAAAGCTAAAATCGTTGTGTCGTACGTTACTATTATCGTTGAATTGGTTTGTGGAGATTTGTTGGTACAGTGAATACAAGACCTGCCCGAGCGCACTGTCCTGTGTTACTCCGGATTTGATAGGGTATAGGTCAGGGTATGCTTCTTGATGTTTTGCTTGGAATGTCCGATCCGAAAGGTAGGAAGGGAGTAAAAGGAATGTAGAATTGAGTTTCTAAGTTTATAGAATAACCCTGAATGCCATGTTTTGTCGAATAAAAGCAGCTGAGCAATATCATTTCCCTTCCATGTCCTAAGCCAAACCGAAGAGCGGGTATGAGGATGTTGTCATCTATGTTAGCTAATTGTTTTAATAAAATTTTCTCCAGTACTTTTACAGTCTATTAGATTTTGATCTGCTTTGGGTTTCATTATAATTTGTAATATTTTTTTGGGACAATTCTTAAAGTATTTTACCCGTAATTAGGTCGAGGTCCGGGGCCTTTTTTGTATTTATTTCTGGGAATATTACTATTTGAACTCGCACATGCTAACTTTTTATATTGGTAGACTCATCTGGAAAAGAGTTTTGAAGTAGTTTTTAACTTATTTTCCTTTTGCAGCAGCTAGCTGGTGTGAAAATGGTTGAAAAACTGTGATGAGGTTCTCAAAGAAAGTTTTAGCTTCTTGATCTTTTGTTCGTGCCGAGCAGGTTTGGCTTGATCGTATTGGAGGTATTTGTTGTTTTAGTTTATGGATTACCTTCCTTATAGAATAGTCTATCGCTTCATTTGATGTTAGTCTTCTAAGATATTCTTGGACATATTCATTTTTCACTTATATAACAGATTTTTGCGATCTTTAGCTAATTTGTTTTATTGTTGTTTATCAGGTGAGGCTCTTGTATTTTGCTAGCTTTTTCCAATATTTTCTGTTTTATTATTTGTCGGACATACGTTTGATACTTTTTTGTCCTCTATTTGTGGTTGATTGTCGTACTGCTTTTTGTATTACTTTGGTTAGTTCTGTTGCTGCTTCTTTGATATATATTTTTGTGGTATTGCGAAGATTTTTTGTTGATCTAGTTTTTCACGAAAATGCTCCCAATTTGTTCTTTTACCTTTAACGTGACGGTGTCTTTGGTATTTCCTGTATTTTGGTTAGAAACGTTATCATGATTGGTGTGTAATCAGAAGTTAATTCTAAACACAATTTTACTTTAGTTGTCTTTGAGTTGAGACCTTTGATTACATAGAAGTCCACAAGATCAGGTATCTTTTTAGGATCTGAAGATCAGTAGGTTGATGTGTTGATAAATAACTTAGTTCACTATTTTTCATGACTTTTAAGAGTTTTCTTCATGTTAGTAATAAGTCTAGATCACCAGTACGTGTATAGTGTTCGTATTTGTTGTTGTGTCACGGTGGACAGTATACTAGTGATATTGTTGTTTCTTCTTAGCTGTTTACAATAGTTACATTAGTGGATTGAATATTGTTTTGTCGATATTCCTTTCTTTCTTAGTGTTTGATTTTCTGTTTGATAATCACAGCAGACCTTCCGTCTGGGTGGCTGGTGTTAAATATGTTATAGTTGGGCATAGTGATATAGGTTTTGCTTGTAAAATGAGTTTCTGACACTAAGAGGATATCAATATCATACATTTTTAAAAATCGGTTTACTTCCTGTGCATGTTGGCACAGGCCATTGAAATTATTATTGAATTGCTATTTTTATTAGTTGATCCATTATTTGCTTTTGTTAACGAGCATTGACATTAGCTTTACTCGACTGCTTATTTAATCCATCTGTTTTAGTTCGTTTAAGTCATTTGTAGATTGTATGTTTATTGGAATTTGTTGTTCTTGCATTTTTTGGGGCATATGTTATTCCTGGTTGTACCTATTTAATTTTTATCTTTCGTCGTCTTAATACTGGACACATTTTTTGTTGTAATATTTGCTTATAAATTGTACAACCTCTGTAATTCTCTGGATAGTTCTAATTATAGTTTGCACAGTTGCCATTTTTATTTCTTCTTTTCTGGGACAATCTATGATTAGGTGTTCTTCTGCGTATTTTCTACATTCTTCGTATGTCTAAATTTGAGGCATTTTGCGTCTAGCGAGGGATGCTTCAATTTGTACTTTAGTGTTTAAAAGCAAATCTATTTTATAAATTTCTTTGTTGTTGTCTCTTAGTACTAAGTCAATGAAGTGCATTGGCAGTACTGCTTTATTCTCTCGTTTCTAGAAGTTAGTGTTAATGCTTTAATTATTTTTTGTATATCTTACTTTCCAGGAGTTGCACCTCGAATTGCTTATTATATAAGGATTTTATCTTTGGCTTGTTCATTACGTAAAGAGAGTAAAAGTTGAATATGATCTACGTTCGATATAAAAATTGATGGAGGATTAGGTTTAGTATTTTATTTTTGTATTTCTGCCTAGCCATCATTCATATATACTTCTGAAAGTGTATTGTATTTGTTGTTTTTCTCTGTACCTGTGGGTTCATCTTCTGCTGTCTGCCTGCCTCTTTTTTTTGTTACGTTTTGCCACCGATTTTCTGCATTTCGTAACGATGAGTATTCCTAATTTTGTGTTTGTAGTAAATTTATTATTGGAGGAATATTTAATGGATGGCTATTGTACATTAATGGATTTTGTGTGTGCTCTTGGACTGGCATCGGTTGAGGTATTCGGTGTCATTTGAAAGTAGTGTAATGCGTTTGAATCGCCTGATGCATTCTTAATTTATACATGTAGTAAGGGACTTACTCATTAATATTAATGATTTCTTTTTATGTAATTATTTGTTGCACTTTAACGTGTCTGTTCGGTTAAGTTAGCCTTACGGCTTATAAATAATTCGTTAAAACAAATATGTTTGAAATAGTAATTTAGCACTATTGCATTACTACTGCATTGACCTTACATCAGCGATAACTGTCGTCTGTACTGAGAGATTAATATAGAACTCACAGGTAGATTAGTAACAGCTTAAGGAAGACTGCCATCGCTGCCACGATGATAACGCAGGTGCGAATCGGCTCGTAAATACCTTCTGATCAAAAAGTACCCGAACTTTGTCAACAAAACGAAAACAGTTCAATTATTCATTGATATTCATTTTATTCTTTTGAAAGTAATCTCCATCAAGCAATACACATATTTTAACGCTTCTTCTAATCTTCAAAATATTTTTCATAGGCCGATTTTGGAATCGTCTTCAGCTCTTTCTGCGAATTCTCCTTTATTGCCTCAATCGTCTCAAAACAATTTCCGCGAAGTGGTAACTTGAGTCGTGGAAACAGGAAAAGTCACATGGGGCCATGTCAGATGATTGCGAAGCTTGAAAAACGTTGTTTTTGGTGAAATGGTAGCGTAAAAGATGAGATGTGTGAGCAGATGGATTGTGGTTGGTGAAGAAACCACGAGTTGTTTCTCCAAAATTTCGGCCCCTTGCGACGAACATTCTCCCTCAAACGTTTCAGTATGCTCACATAATATTTCTTATGCTTGGCCTGGCGGAAGGAATTCGGGGTGGACCACACCACGGCAATCAATGAAAACGGCCAACAAAATTTTGGATCGATTTTGTTGCGTTTTTTTTTGAGGGGGTTGGCTCGTCTGAAAAGCGTCATTTTCAAGATTAATGGTTCGTTTTGATGTTACATTTATAGATCCATCTTTCGTCACCAGTAATAATGCCGCCGATAACATTTTGGCCCAAAGAAATCATTTTTTAGCGTCAGCAATGTGATGCTGCTTCTGCAAAAAATTCAACAATCTCGGCACAAGCCGCTCTTTAACTCGCCTCATGCCCAAAACATCGTGCATAACGCTCTGCACCGATCTGAACGAGACACTAAGATCAGCTGCTATCTCCCTGATGCTCACAGGACGATCTTCGACCACAATTTTCTTGAAGTTATTGAGTTATTGCAGGGTGCAATAAAGCAAACGATAAAGAAACATAACGTTGCTTGAAAAAATGTTTAAAAAAATTCTACTAAATAATGGAATGTTATTATTCGTGAAAAGTTTCGGAAGCTAGATAGGGGTAGTAATGATTTCGCTTGGTTTAAGCAACTCATAATACACGACACCAAGCTGATCCCACCAAATACACAACATGAGTTTTTTCCCATAGATATTCGGCTTGGCTGTAGATGTTAAAACATGGCCACGTGGTCCCCATGAGTTCCTCTTCTTTGGGTTATCGTAGTGGATCTATTTTTTATCACCAGTGACTATACGATGCAAAAAACCTTTTCGTTTATGCTTGGCAAGCAGCATTTCATTGGTGCAAAATCGACGTTTAACGTTTCTTACCTCCAAATCATATGGAACCTAATTTTTTGCTTGTTGAGTAACTCCTAATGTTAGTGCAAGTTCTTCTTGAGTTTGGCAGGAATCTTCTTCAATGATGGTTCAAATTCCGCATTTTCGTACACTTTCGGCCTTCTTAAACTTATGAAACCACTCACGACAACTTCTCTCACTTAAAGCAACCTCACCATATGCTTCTACAAGCAATCGATGCGCCTTAACTGCAGATTTCTTCTAATTAAAGAAGTAAATCAAAAGTTCCCGCAAGTGACGCTGATTCGGCTCAAAACTGGACATTTAGGCACGAAAAAAATTAAGTGATGCTAATACAAAATCGCTAATATTTTAACGTTATGGTGTTGCCAGATGTCTAACCTTACATCTGACACTTTAAACCATAACTTACTGGTGGGGCTATCTTTTGTCCAACGGCGGAGACTTATTTGTACTCCTTTTACATATTGTTATAAAGATAAACAATGCAAAACCACTGTTACACAATTAGGAAAAACTGAAACTATTAATAAAAACTATAAATACAGAAATAAATATAGTGTTAGTATTTTAATGCACTTAACATTTTTAAAGAACAAGTTTGTATTGCATATTTAAATTTAAGTTTCATTTAAAATTCCTTGCACTTTTAGGCAAATGAAAGAATCTCTGCAACTTTCCAAGTCGCATAGGATAATGTTAATAAACAAATATTTAAAACCCATAATGTAGTTATGTGAAAATACATGTGCAAACCTATATAGCGTTTTGCAACGTTTTTGTGCTTCCAGTGCCCACTCTTTTTGCATTCTCCTTGTTATCTGTGGAGCGCAGTTGGAGCTCATCGAAGTTGATTGATTATCGCACGAGATGGGGACAAAAAGTGCTTTTCAGTTCGTGTCTGCGCATTTCGCAATCGTTGCGTTATAATTACAGAATTAATGTTTCTAAAACAAGTTTCCAATACAAAAGCAAAGGATTTACGACTCGAGCGCTGTCCATCACTACATTGCGCGTGGCGATCAATTCAATAAGGGGAGGCCAATTTGCCCGACCCTGTACATTAACTGTAACAAGATGTACGGCAATAGGAATTACAATGTATAAAAACTATTAGAATAAACTCTAAAAATGTGTAAAACACAAAGACTTATCAGCTCTTTAACCACTGTTATGCATTGAGATTCTGTAAGCTACTAAAAAGATAAAGATCAAAACGAGCCAATCGTTACACTAATTACAGGACAAAAAATTTCACCGGATTAAAAGAACAACTTTATCGGTAAACTTCGTTTTGTACACATCCACCCGGGAGCTTTTGAAAGAGTAAAAACAACCGATAGTCGTTTAGCGTCGTTTCCCTAGTTTTCCACTTGTCTCGTTGCTGCCTCTGCGCGCCGTTTACATCTGGGAGGCGCTGCTCCGAGCTAATCTCAGTCAAACGGAATAAATTGCTGTAAATCGAAGCAAACATAAATTTCGCCCTAAGGATGGCCTTGTTTTGCCAACTTTTTCCGTCGATCGTTAAGTACGTTGCAGATGCGTTGCTAAGTGCAGCCTTAATGGCTGCAAGCGCTGCAGCAAGCCGATTTCCTGTCACGGCAACATAAAATGAAGTTTGCCTCTTCTATCTCTACCCACTAAACTTTACGTGCCGGCAAGCTGTTGTTTATGGTGAGGCGTTTGACTTGCGCTGCCGCAGCTTTACGGGTAATTGAAAACAACTTTGTTCTAATAAAGTGTATGCGTAATGAGGGCATTTTTATGTCAGCTCAGAGAGGTACCTAAAGCTAGATATTATTATTCTGCATTGTATTACAAATAAGGAAACTGACCTAATCATACGAGGTGTGGAAAAAAGTAACAAAAATGGAAATTTTACATTTCCTAAGAGTTCGGGTGAAGTGTAGCGTCTATGATAGAACAATTTTTGTTATTTGTTCAGCAATATCTAAGTTATTTTGGGGTAACAGTTTGTGTCAACTTGAATAACAGTCCACGTGAGAAATACGTGGTATTATGTATGCAGAATTTATATGAGCTAAGACTTATCGATGTCTTTTTTTGTAAAATAATGTCAAAATAGAACTGTGTAACTTAATAATTAGATGTTGGATTATTTAATGACTATGTAAAGGCAAATTTTATGGGCAAGATGACCGCTGAAAATGAATCATAAAGGTACAATTGATATTCTTTATTTCTTTACTATAAACTTTCCACATTCCTTCTATCCAGTGCTAATCTCCTTGCTTCTGTCCACGTTTTACCTTTTTTCTTAAACATTTTTTTCTATTGGATTGTCGCAGGTTTCCTTTGGTCTTCTTTTCTTTTTCCTCCAAGGAGTTTTGCTTTTCCATGCTCTTCTTTCGAGTACTCCCCCATTAATTCTTTTTTACGTGTCCCCACCATCCCATTTATCTTTGTTCCATGTATTGTTCTGCTCTAATCTGATTATTCCTAATTTTTTTCAATCTTGTTATTTCTTTAACTAGCCGCAGATATTTCATTTTGGCGGTTCCCAATTTACTCTTGTCTTTTCTTGATAGGACACATGTTTTACATCCGTATGTTAGAATAAGCCTGTATATTGTTTTGTACAATTTTAGCTTTTACCTCTTTCTTTTTTATGATACTTTTGCTTATTGCATAATATGGCCTCCCTGTTTGGTCTATTGTAATTTCCAAATAATGTAAACTATGCAACTGTTTTATTAATTCCTTTCTATTCCCGTTTCTATTTCCTTTCTATTTTTTGATACAACAAAGATATAAGTGGGAGAAAAATATAAAAAAAATTATGGAAAAATTAGAAAGCATAAAGAGGGGTGAAAATAAAATATAACAAAAAATAAAGAAATATAAAGCAAAATAAGAGATATAAAAGAAGAAAATATAAAAATGTAAAAAGAAAATGAGGAATTGAAATAAGAATTAAGAAAGAAAAATATTATAAAATACGGTATACAAAAACCCACAGAAAAAAATAAAAAACATGGAAAATAAAATCAAGAAGATAACAACAATTCTAAAACACATAAACTATAAAGAAATGCCAATACTAATATGGCAAGAATTTTTCACCGAGCTCCTAGAAGTATAAGCTTCCCAAGTCGCGGGGCCACACAAAGAAAGCAGGGGTCAACAAGAAAATAAGAAATTAGAGCACCAGAGAACAGAAGAGATACAGACAATAGAAATAGAAGAGGCAATACAAAAACTCAAGAAGGCAGCAGGCAAAGACGGGATAAAACCAAAAAAACCTCGACACCCACCGGGTAAAAGAGACAACTGATGAAGTAAGTAACTAAGAATATGAAGACCAGCGCAAGAAACACTGAAAACTAGAATTGACAAACAAAAAAAAAACAGCAAAGGAAATGTAGCAAGGAAATTATAGAAGGAATGGAAACATATGTTATACATATACTAAGCAAAACAAGGAAAATAGGAAAAGAACACAACATAATAACTAACGAAAATAGTTTATCATCTTCAGCAGCAGCAGTAGCTTATTCGTCCATCGTCGGTCGTAAGCCTTCCTCAAGTTGTCCCATTTTTTTTATTGTGCGTTTTCCTCATCCAAGCGTACCTTGTCACCCTTTTTATGTCGTTTGTCTACCTGGTCTGAGGTCTTCCTTTACCTCTTTTACTTTCTTAATGTCCCCATTCTTTGATCCTATGCGTCTATCTGTTACATTGCATTCTTCCTACAATCCCAGCCTAGTTTCATCTCTCCATATTGCTTATATTACTCAAGAATAGGTACCGCAAGTGAGATTAAAAGAAGGAGTAGGTCTAATAGTAAAAGAAGAGATAAATAAAAGAATTATTAGTTATGATCCGATGTCATCAAAATTATAACTAAAACAATAGATATGGAAGAATAAATAAATATAGTACAAGTACTGAGCAAGTATACAGCCCAGTAAACGAACAGGTACAAGCACAATGATATAAATCTATTTAAAATAGGTAAATTGTTTGAGAAACAAAACAAAATTATTATAATGGAAAAATGGAATGGTAGGATAGGTAAAGATATACATAAAGAACTAGGATGTAGATGATCATACGAGGAAAACGAAATGAACAGCAATGAGATAATACAACAACTAAAAATCGGAAATTCTTTCTGGAAACAAAAACAAGAGAATAGATATAAAAGAAAGGCAAGTAAAGAGCATCATGGACTACATAGTATACTCAGAGGAAATGGAGGAAGACGTAGAAGAATTAAAAGTGCAACCATAAGCAGAAATGGGTACACAACACAGGCTAGTAATAGGAAAATTTAAAAAAAAACTTGAAACCAAACGTAGAGAAAACAAAAATTACTAGAGTAACTATAAATAAATTAACAGAAGATGAAAACAAGAATAAGTATATAAAGATAATAGAACCAAAAAATAAAGATGGACAATAGATGACATATGGCAAGTACTAAAAGAAAAACTAGTTCGCACGACAAAACAAGTATGTCGATACAGGACGATAAATAATGGATGGAAGATGGTGGACAAGAGATGTTAAAAAATGCAGTAGAAGAAAAAAAAGCATGTAAAAAATACACACACACTAAAGAGCTAAAGACAAGGACTCCTATGATAAAAAACAAAGAAACTTAAAAAAATTAGTGAAAAAAATCAAACAAAAAAGGAACATTTTGGAAATAAATTAAATGAAGGATACAAAGAAAACAACCAAACATTTTGGAACATAATCAAAAGGTTAAGAGAAAAAGTAAGAAGATAGATTAATGCGTAAGAGATAAAAACAACAAAATTACAACAAATACCTCTAAAAATAAGTCTTGAGATGCCACTCCAAACATAAATTTGAGCAAGATGAAGATTACAAAATACAGCCCATAGAAGTAAATATGTCCAGATAACAAGGCAACGAAGTGCACCAAAATACAATTGAAATAAAAAGTCTGATAGCGGCAATGAATAGCATTAAAATAGGCAAAGCAGGTGGTGAAGAAGGGGTAGACCCAGAAATGATAAAATATATGGGAAAGAAAAAATATGGCTAAACAAGATGGATAAACAACTTGATAATGCCTATATCCAAAACAGAAGACAGAAATCAATGCGATAACTTTAGCCCAATATGTCTATCACCGGTAGCATACCAAATTTACACAAAAATAATACAAAACAAACTAAAAATAAACGGAAAATAAGATAGAAGATAAGCAAAGAGAATTTACAGAGCAATGCCAAATAACAGATAATGTATTTACAAAACAATTCATAGAAAAGAAAATAGAAACGGAGAAGAACTCATTCTCACATTTATAAATCTAAGGGAGGCTACGGTACAAAGACATGTGATAAAAAACTGAATTAATAGGCACACCAAAAAAACTTATACAAATCATAAATTCAACATAACAAGAGACACGAGCTAAAGTGCAAGTGGATGGATATCAATCATAAGCATCTAACATCAGAGAGAAAATAAAAAGTCTAAGCCCATATAATTTATAATAGTAATAGATAGATTACTCAAGAACACGAGACAAAAAACAGACAGACTACAGACTACAGTGGGATATAGGAATATGATACTAATTAGAATAAATAACTCAATATATTCTGACAAACTAATGCTCATGGTAAATAGACAAACCAAAATTCAGAAATTGATAAATATATGGATAGAAGAAATCGAAAAACTAAAATAAAAGTAAATGTAAAGAAAAACAAAGTAGTGTATATAAACAAAACGGAAGAGCAAAAACAGACAAATATAATGTATAAGGATGAACCCCTAAAAGAAGCGACTACAATGGAATACTTAGGAACTGTAATGGAAAATGACAGAAGAATAGATCTTGAAATAGTCAATAGAATCAGGAAAGCAAATAATATATATTACCTACCAAATAAGAAAATGAAGCTAAAAATATACAATACTATTCTGTATGGAAGCTAAACGTGGACAATGCACCAAAAACATTAGTCAAAACTAATTGCAGCAGAAATGAAATACTTCTGAAAGATAGTAGGAAAGCCAAGCTAGACATCATCAGTAATGAAGAAATTAGGAAACTAGAAATAGAATGTATAGTACAAAAAGTCGAGGGAAAACAAACAGAATGGTACGGATATGTACAAAAATTGGACAGCAACAAACTACCTAAAAGAACACTGAAAATGAAAACAACGAAGAAACAAAAAAGGGGAAAACCAAGACTAACATGGATGAAAGAAATTGCAGAGATGGATGGAAAAAACGACAGAAGATATGAACAAAATAGCGTTAGACAAGGAAAATATAAAGAAATGGGTCAAGAAGGTGGAACCTAGAAATATTCGACATCCGTGAGGGTGAACGGATGCTAGAAAAAGAAGAAGAAGGTGTACATAAATAAGTAAAAGTTGTAGAACACAAAAATATTGACTACTTCTTAAAAGTTAGCATAAATGAAAAAATGTACAGAGTATCAAAATAACACAACAAAAAATGAAATGGAATAGAAGGCAAGTAGAAGAAGTTTAAGAGTATTATACTAAAACTAATATAAAAAGTTGTGGAAAAAGAAAAATAATAAATAAAAACAAAAATAGAAAATTGTGGGAATTGTTGTTTTGCTTAATTGTTTCTTTTCTTGTTATATATTTTTTTGGTGCAAATCTTATATTTTAATACATTAAAGTCGTTTTGCGCTTTGTATATTCAAAATTTGTATGACAAAATTAAATGTATGTTGCAATGTTTCGCAATCAATCGGCAGATAGCAAGTAAAATATATGTCCAGACTAGTTGCGGTTTGAGTTTCGTTCTGTAAGGTTATGTGCCGCTCTCATCTGTAGCTATTCAAAAGGTCAGCCGATAACTTCCTAATGTTACATTAATACTTTGTATAAACTAACACGTTACACCAATATGTCTACAAATAAATGCTCAATTAAATTAGGCCGCCATGTTTGGCGCGCGAAATTACGGGCATCAATACCCTCCTCCAACACCGATGTTAATTGATCAGCATCTCAATCCTGTTCCCGAGTCCGCATTTGTATTTCGTAGAGTAAAGACGCTGTGAACGGTCTGCGAAATAACAAGTGCTGTGCGATAAAGTGTGACCTTTAGTCAACTTATGATATCAACTTTAAATAGTTAACAAACTGTAAGCGAACATTTTTATTTCAATTAATTTAAAAGGATTTATTAATAGTAATAACAAATCTAATAAGTACCTACCAACAAAATGCTGCCGACCGGAAACGGCTTTAACGGCGCATATAACATTAATAACCAACAACATATAAATCCTCTACAAATTCCTCAATAACTGTTTTTACCCAACATACAACCCAACTGTTCTTATCAACAAACTCAATATTCATACTCATCACCCCCTAACCCATCCTATTTACCACAGTATCAATCAACGTTAAACCAGCCACAAATTTACTTTAGTCAGCATCACGATACAACAATCAATCAATCACATCAAGATAAAAGTAACATAAGCGAAATTTCCGAAGACGACGAAGAAATGGAAATTAATCCCGCTAATAATTGGCAACGCGTTTCGAATAATAAACGAAAACGGTTAACAAAGATTCACACACAAACTACTAATACTGTAAAGGAGCCAGTAACCACAAATAAAAATATACACTCTGTATTAACTGAGGAAGATGAACCAAACAAACAAAAAAAAACGAAGAACATCAAAACGTAACTGAACATAAACCACCACCAATTTTTGTACACGGTGTTTTAGATTATGGTAAGATGATCACAAACTTACAAACAATAGTGGAAGAAGGACAATACACCTCAAAAAGCTTACACAATAATGTAGTTAAAATAAATGCAAATACCCCTGATACGTACCGTAAACTTATTAAGCACATGCAAGATAGTAAGATAATACATCACACATATCAAATGAAAGAAAATCGTCCCTACAGAGTTGTATTAAAACATCTACACCACGCTACCCCGACCGATGATATCAAAAATGCCATTAAAAAATTAGGACAGTGCGTAACATTATGAACGTAAAAAACAGACAAAACAAAGATCCTTTGCCAATATCTTTTATAGATCTTGAACCAGCTACAAACAACAAAGATATATACAACATAATTCACTGAAAAATAAACGTATTATAATTGAACCACCAAGGACAAACAGAGCTATTGTACAACGTACTCGCTGCCAGAACTACAAAAAGTTATTGCAGTAGACATTTTGCTTGCGTGAAATGCGCGGGTCCTCATGATACAAAAAGTTGTCAAAAAAACCTAGCAACTTCAGCTGTATGCATTTTATGCAAAGGGCCCCACCCAGCTAACTATAAGGGGTGCTCCATATATCAAGAGCTTCAACGAAAATACCAACCCAACAAGCAACAAATAACCCCAAGACCTTCAAACCTAACAAGAGAAAATTTTCCATTCTTAAAAAGTCAAAATAATCAACCTTACACTAACCCTAGCCAGCCAACACATACACATTTAAATTATGCGGAAGCAGCCCGAAATCAACCCTCATCCTCAGAAGATGTTAGTTTTAAACAGTTTCTTGATGAATTCAAAAATATGTTCAACCAATTACTACAGCAAAATAGTATGATACTAAATATGTTAACTACAGTCATCAATAAACTCATACAATAATGGCCAAGTTATTAAAAATAGCACTATGGAACGCTAACGGACTACAACACAGAAAGCTAGAAATTGAAACCTTCGTACGTGTTATTAACATTGATGTGTTACTAATTTCAGAAACACACTTCACCCCAAGATCTTGTCTAACAATACCTCAGTACTCTGTATATCACACAACTCATCCAGATAACACCGCGCATGGTGGCTCAGCGATAATAGTACGTAGCTCCATTAAACATTATCAGTTACCTTCATACAAACAGACTACCTACAAGCCACTATGATAGAAGTTGAGAGATTGCCAGCACCTCTAGTCATAGCAAGTGTTTACTATCCACCACGTCATAACTTAACTAAACAAATATTATAACCCTTCTTTGAACTACTAGGACCTAGATTTCTAACGGGAGGAGACTTCAATGCAAAGCATACACACTGGGGCTCACGACTAATAACATCAAAAGGCAGAGAACTACTTAAACTAATAATAGATAACAAATACAGTTTTCTATCAACGGGAAGTCCAACATATTGGCACTCAGATTCCAACAAAATTTCTGATTTACTCGATTTCTTTATTACCCATGGTATGTCAGCAAACTACATGGATATTATTCCCAACTATGATATTTCATCTGACCATACGCCTGTAATAGCTATACTGTACCAAGAACCAAAACCTACTCTTAGCAATGCCAAAACTAACTGGAAAGTGTTCGAAGACTATATTACTGAAAATCTAGATACAAATATAAGCTTAAAAACAAATCAAGACCTGGAGCACGCAACAAACCACTTTACATCAACAATACAGGAAGCAGGATGAGAGCAACACCACAACAAACAATTTAAAATGTAATACTCCTAACATCCCCACCGAAATAATGGAGCTAGTAAAAGAAAAAAGAAGAGCAAGAGCAATTGGGCAGCGTAGTCGGAATATTCAAGACAAAAATAGACTAAATCAACTAAACAACAAACTGAGTCGTCGGCTGCAACAAATACGGAACGAGACTTTTCAATACTATACAAGTTCACTTCCTGTAAATGACCAAACAATTTGGAGAGCAACTAAAGGAATTAAGCGCCCTAAAGATCATGTTCCACCCTTACAAGATGAAACGGGAACATGGGAAAAGTCGAATAAACAGAAAGCTGAAACATTCGCCGACCATTTACAAAACACCTTTCAAACAAATTCTAACGAACCTGATCAAGACTCTAACTGCTCCACTACAGCTATCGTTTCCAATACGTAGATTTACACAACAAGAAATGCAAACTCAGATAAAACGGTTAAATAGTAAAAAATCTCTGTTCTAAAACGTCTTCCCAAGAAAGGAATTCGATTTTTACAAATATTGTTTAACGGAGTTCTGCGACTTGTATATTGGCCTTTGACGTTGAAATTTGCTCAAATTATTTTAATAGTCAAATCGGGTAAACATCCTAACCAAATCAAATCATACCGTCCCAACAGCCTCCTCCCGATGGTATCAAAGTAGTTGGAAAAATTAATATTAAAACGCATAAATGAAAGTGAACTTCAAGAAGAATGGCTACCAAACCAGCAGTTCGGCTTTCGAACTAGTCACTCAACAACACAACAATGTCGTAAACTGGTAAACACAATCCGTACAGCATTCGAAGACAAAGTGTATTGTAGTGCAGTGTTCTTGGACGTGAGTAATGCATTTGATAAGGTATGGCATAGAGGCCTGCTTTACAAAATTAAAAGTTTATTGCTGCAAAACTACTATCTACTTTTGCAAATTTACCTAGCAGATCGATATTTCCAAACAAAAGTAGGCAGCGAAACATCTCAAATAAGAAAAATAAATGCAGGCGTCCCCCAAGGCAGCGTCTTAGGGCCAGTAATGTACTTACTATACACGTTCAACCCTCCAACCCTCACTATATATAAGCCTAAGCAGCTTTGCTGACGATATTGCCATACTATCATTTAACGAGAACCCAGTGGTAGCATCAGAGTTGCTACAAGAACACATAAGCTTACTAGAAAGATAGATGGAAAAATGGAAAGTGAAAGCAAATCAGCACATATCACTTTTACAACCAAGCACTCAACATGCCCCCGGTTACACTCAACAACATGCGCATACCCTAAGTAGATGAAGTCTGGTACTTGGGTCTACACCTAGATCGACGATTGACATGGAGTACACACGTTAATAAAAAACGCAAAGAAATGGACCTACATTGTAAAAAACTATATTGGCTCATTGGGAAAATACCCAGCCCTTACGCTAAATAACAAGTTAATAATCTACAAGTGCATAATCCGTCCTACATGGTTCTATGGATGTGAACTTTGGGGATGTGCCAGTTCATCAACTCTAAATATTATTCAACGTTTCCAATCCAAAACACTTGGAATGTTATCTAATGCCCCGTGGTATGTGTCAAACATAACCTTACATAATGACCTAAACATTCCATATGTAAAGGATATAATAAAAGCAAGAGCAATAAAACATCACCATGCTCTGAAAAACCATCCAAACGTAACAGTAATCCCATTAGCTGACGACCCCCAAACCAGAAGATTGAAAAGAAAGTGGCCAATAGACTTAACGGATTAAAATAGGGACGACTTCACTGGATGTCTTCCCCTCATAACTGTATCAATTTACATAAAATTAGCTCATAGAATATCATGTAAATATTCTGATTGCTAATAAATAAATATTAAAAAAAATCCTGCTCCCAACAGCAACAGTAGCATTTTTAACTTCAACAACCACCATATTTAATCGCAGCACTCACAACGCATTTATCTCACATACTTATTGCAACACACAGATCAACAAGAAACACTTCAACTCTCAACGATCAATGAAAATTCCAAACGCAAGAAGTACAGAACGTAATGGTTCCGAACTACATCACAATGCTAAGTAAACAAAATATCTAATTTCTGGCTTAACGCCCCAACCAAATCTAACAAATATCAACCTCTTGCCAGTATTATTTATGGCGTAAATAATTTAAACCCCCTAACAGATACGTTGGAAGAAAAGCCAAAGACAATTATGTTGTTAAATTAATCGTTCATACACAAACAAAGGTGCAACTAAAAAAGCTCCAGATTATTGTACAATTATCAAAATACTTAAAGAAAAAGCACGGAATTCTATACATTTTATCAAAAAAACAAGATAAAATACAAAGTAGTACTATGGGACATCCCGCAGTCGAAATCAAAGAATTAGCAGAAATAACGATAGACATAAAGTTCTGAACATTTATATCAGACATAGAATCACCAAAAACTTCATTGTCAATTTATAGAACTAGAACAGACCAACAACAATAAAAATATCTTCAACATAAAATTTCTAATGAAATCTAAAATAAGATCAAACCACGTGGAGTAAAAGAAAATAATTTAATGTCAAAAGTGTCAAAGATTTGGCCACTGTCACAGAACGCCAAAATGCGTTAAATGTGCAGGCGAACACCTAATGGAAACTGCGAAAGAAAAGTTAAAAACCAGTGTGTCAAATGCATTAACTGTCAAGCCACCCAGCGAACTAACGCGACTGCATAGTTGCGAGAGAAATTCAGATAAGAAAATATCCTTCCTTACGTCTAAGACCAAGTAACACTCAGTTCAATTTTATACAACAAGGAGTATCGTATGCTCAAAAAACATCAGACAATATACCAGTTTACAACAAAACCAATATTTCACAACAACATACACAAATTCCACTTGAACAACAAACAGATAATAAACTAGCTTATGACAAAAATCATGGAAAGAATGAATACTATACTCAACGTATTTACAACCATAATTTGCAAAATGAGTCACAATGCTTAATATTTTAAAAATTGCTCGTGGAACGCCAACGGCCTTGCTCAACATAGGCAGCAGGTTAAATCATTCTTATTACTTCACGACATAGATATCATGTTCGTATCAGAAGCTCATTCCACAGTTTATTCTTATTAGAAAATACCAAAGTACACAATATACACTACTTCTCATCCTTGATGGCACTGCTCATGCAGGTACCGCACTTGTCATAAAATCAATAACTAATTATGAATTACTAATATTTCAATCTGAATATCATCGGTATTATATGCTTTTCTGTATACTGCCCTCCACGGCTCGCTATTAAAAAGCAGCAATTTGGGCAATTTGGGCCCCTTAATAGCCTGTGGAGACTGCAACTCCAAAAATTGAATATGGAGGTCGAGAATAACATTAACTCAAAGAAGAGAGTTGTATAAACTAATAGAGGAGCACAACTTATACTACCTAATTACCTATTAGATTTTTGCATCATCAAACTATTTAAAAGCTAATTCTTAGTGGGATTTGTTCTCCGGCCACTCACCAGTACTTATTACATTTGGCACAGAAGCACTAAAAGTTCAAAAGCCATCTAGCTTCTAGAGCACTAACTGGAATTACATTCGAAAATTAATTAAGGAAAGAATACAATTCAGCATCCCATTAAAAACAGAATATGAATTGTAGAATGCCATCAAACACTTCAATCATACCATACATTAAGCGGATTAGGAGGCCACTCCAGTCCACAAAACTCAATAATTATCAAAATACTGTCCGACAATCATTAAACAAAAACTAAAAGAAAAGCGAAGATTAAGAATAACCTGGCAAACCACAAGAAATCTCAGAAGCAAAGCCCTACTCAATCAAGCTATGCGGGAATTAAAAATCTTCTGTCCACCACGAAAAACCAGCAAGTGCAAAATACCTAACTCCTACTGAGGACACCAGCTATTGTTTATGGAAAGCCATTAAACATTTAAAAACATAAAAACTTTCAGTTCCACACATAAGGAAACACGAGCACACTTGGGCAAGGGCAAATCAAGAAATGCGCAAGCACTTCGCAGATCATCTAACTTTAGTATTCCAACCACACGACAGGTCCTGCCACGCTAACGAAAAAATACTTCATCAAACTCTCTATGAGTCTAACAACGTTCCTCAACCTATAAGACATGTAAAAATTAGTAACGTCAAAATTATTGTAAAAAATATTAACTCAAAAAAGGTCCCGGTTACGACCAAATTACAACCAAAATCCTAAAAGACTTGACAGAAAAAGTAGGTAAGTTTATAACTTACATAATTAATACAACCTTTTGAGTACGAATGTTTTCAGATAATGGAAAGTGGCGTAAATTGTGATGGTACCAAAGCCTGCCAAAAACCAGAAGAGATCACCGCATACCGACCGATTAATTTGTTACCTACTTTGTCTAAAGTGTGTTAAAAGATAAAACCAATCATACCAAGGGACCAATTTGGCTTTCGGGAAAGTCACAACACTATAGAACAAGTGTATAGAATAGTCACAAAAATAAACCACTACCACCAGAATAATGTGCTGCTAAAAACATACCTGTCAGAAAGAAATTCTCATGTCAAATTTAAAGATGCACAATTCAAGCAGGTGCTCCACAAGGCAGCATTTTAGGTCTTGTCTTATATCTCCTATATACAATGGACTTACCAACAACACCTCGAACGCTGGTAGCTACATATGCAGACGATTCTGCAATCCTCGAATCACGTAACCATCCACAAATAACATCGCAGATACTTCAAAAAAATCTTAGAAAAACAGAATGGTTCAAACTATGACGAATACATGTGAATGAATCAAAGTCAATTCAACTAACCTTCGCTATATGAAAAGAAACTTGTCCATAAGTTACATTGAATAATACTCTCATACCACAATAAAACAACGTAAAATACTTAGGGATTTATTTAGACCGACGCTTGACCGTCACATAATGACGAAAAGATTACAACTTGTGCTAAAACTCCGTAATATGTACTAAATGATAGGAAGAAACTCTCAATTATAACTTCAAAACAAAATACTACTCTATAAATCAATTTTGAAACCAATCTGGACTTATGGAATCGAGTTATGGGGGTCTGCCAGCAATTCCAACCTAGAAATTTTGCAATTATTCTAAAATAAAGTAATACGGTTAATATCCGATGTTCCTAGGTAGGTTCCGATTGGCTACTTCAACAAGATCTACCTGCGCCAGCACCAACTACCAAGCAAAACTTGGTGCTCACCCCAATAATTTAGCTGCTACTCTTCTAGAAAGACAATTTGACAAACGACTCTAAAGATTCGACCCGCTAGACCTGGTTAATAGATTCACCTAGATTAGTTTTAGAATTTCTAAGTTTAAGCTAATGCAAACATAATTTATTATAAGATAAAAAGTAATGCTCAAGGGTATTACTTCCTCTTGTTACGTAAAAATTTAAATAATTTACTGAATGTTAATATAATTAACAAATTGTAAATATTCATAGCAATAAACATCTGGAAAAATGTCTTGACTATTTTTTATGTATACTAAGTTTTAAATATATCGCTAGCAAAAGCACATGTAGTTTTTTGTAAGCATACACACAAAGAATGCACGCTATAAATATGTTGTTTGCTAGGTTTGTAGTTAAAAATCGAAATAACAGCACAGCCAGCCAGGCACTTCCCGGAATTGCCCCCAGTAAAGTTTTATTTGTTCAATCTGGGTATGCATTAAAACAAGCCTTCAAATATTAATGGGCCTTTCCATACATCGCTTTCGTGGGAAATTGCCCATCGCTGCACAACCTGAGCTGCAGCGGCGAATCGAACAATGGGGCATTAGGGCTGAATAATTTATCGGGAATGCCTGGCTGCACACAAAACTATCGCGGAATCGAAAGACGTCCGCCGTAATGAGTCGGCGAGTGCTATTTGTTATCGAGTTCGTTCGAGGATTTCAGCCGCGCGCGCCGCGTGCTCAGGCTTTTACGATATTGTTCCGGACTAAAATATGGAAAAGTGAGGGCTTTCAGGAGCTCTTTGCTAGTGCACCACTTTCGAAGATGATGTAATATAGCGAATAAAATTGAAATCCGGAAAGCGTACTTGCCGCGCGGTGCAGCGGCGGCGCCCAAACTGCAACGCTTAATATTAATCACGCCTAAGAGCCCTTAGCGTCTGAGGACTCGCCTTCTCTATATAAATTTTGCTGAAGATGAAATACAGCTACTGTATTTTTGAGCCCCGCTTTCACTTATTAACTTATACAGTAGCGATCGTGGGCGCGTTCAGTTTTGGTTTTTTGGCTATAATTTTCTTTAAAAGTAAGATATTGGCTTGAAACTTAGACAGAAAATGGCCAAAAGACTTACTCTCGCGCATTGTCATGATACACCGCTGAATACTCATTACGAAAGTTGCAATTGGTAGCGCAATATCAGTGAAGTTTACACTGTTCGCTATGTTTTATCATTTTGTGCTATCACGTGCTATATGTGCAAGCCTCCGGCAGCACCAACTAGGCCACTTGGACGGCGTGACTGTGAAGCAGGTTGAGAATTATTTAAAAGGTTTGGAAGAAGTATAAGGTTCATATTGCATCGTGTGGTTGGTGCTGGAGTTATAAGGCCGTGGTCGGAGTTCGGAAACTCTTGACTTTTTGTCCACAAGTGCGCCGGACATCTTCAGAAGAAAATCTTCTCTAAATTAAGTGACTCTCTCGTGTGTCTTCGTTTTTATATTTGTGCAAGTGTGGTAGGGAAAGTGTTGACGTCACCAGTATGGTAGATACTGTAATTAGGCTAGCTACTGACGTCAAGCGGGTTGTTGTAGGTAATATTTTGGCACTTTCTGACGTCACTCACTCTTTCACTGTACTGCGATCTGTTGCTTGCCCCTTAAGAGCGTTAAACCAAGATTTAGGTAGACTGAATCTGTCGTCCCTTTTAAAATTATTTTCATATTTATAAATCCCCACCGCCTCTCTGTATAATCTCGGGTAGTAATCCCTACAATTGGATAAAACTTGTGTTTGCCCAAATTCTATCTCGCGATCAGAATTTTCCAAAGCATGTTCAGCGACTGCTGATTTTTCGGGTTGATTAAGGTAAAAATGACGTTTGTGTTCCTTTAGACTAGTGATAATCATTTGGCCCGTGGTCCTAATGTAGACTTGCTCACATGAACAAGATATTCAGTATACCCCTGGTGTATCCTAAGAGTTTATTGCATCTTTGGCTAGTCTAAGTAAATCCCGTATCTTCGTGGTAATAGTATAGGTGGTTTCCACATGTGTTTATTGAGAATTTTTCCTATCTGGTCCGTAATTTTGTTGATATAAGGTAAAAAGCTTTGCTTACTGTAGTCGATTTTGGTTGTGTATTTCGCGAGTATTTGTCAGGTTTGTTGCTCTGTTTATCACCGTCCTCAAGTTGTAGGCCTTATAACCCGAGAATCAACCACACGATGCACCATAACACCGGCCGTAAAAATCTTTGCATCTATTTTATAAAGTCCATGAATATGTTAAAGTCAAAGTTGATCCCGCACTTTGAATATCGAGAAGTAATCTTCGCCGCACTGCAGCCCAATCAGAAGGCCTGAATCCCTCAGTCACACTGTCTAGCGTCGCCTTCCACAAACGGGACGGCATAGAAGCCAAACTGCCAAGAAGCCGTTGATCTCGCTGAAGAACCGCAAGGCACGGCTGGAATGGTCCAAGCCTCACGAAGACTGGACCATTCAGCAGAGGAAGAAAGTCGTCTAGAACGATGAATCGAAATTCATGCTGTTCGTTACGGACAGTGTGTGACCTACGTTCGACGTCCTGTGGGCCAGCGATCCGAAGTATCAATTAATATCAAGGACGGTGATGGTTCTGTCATAGTGCATAAGTCTTTCTGTAGCAAAGAAATGGAACCATGAATGGCAAAATATACTTGAGTATCATAAAAAATGCTGTCTGGCTTTATGTATGCACCACAATTGTCGAGACTACCGCTCTAGTCTTCTGCAGGAGCGTTTCAAAGCTAACAAAGTCCCCCTTCTGCCGTGGCTAATTGCAGTTTCCGAATTTGAATCTGATCTGATGTGTGGGGCAAGCTTGAGAGAAGACTCAAAGGTGTCGTCATAGCGCAAAATGCCAGCGAAAAGTGTGTCCTGCTTCAAGTCACATGGGCTAGCATCCCGCAGTCGACAATCGACAAGCTGGTCGATGCAGAATTCAAGCGGTAATTAACGGCAAGGGTTTTGTAACTGAATGAAGTTGTAGTTTTGATATTTGTTGATTTTTTTGTTATGTTGTGTTTTTGTAGGAACTCAAAATTAACAAGAATTTTGGCGATAGACAATAATGGTAGAAATCAATAATAATTACCTGTGCAAATCTAAACATTTAGCGACTATTAACTAATTTGTCTCTATTGAGTCTAAATTTCAAGTCAAAAGCTTAATTTTAAAGAAAATTATAGCCAAAAAACTAAAACTGAACATGGCTAAGATGGTGAAACAAAATTAAAACTATAAAAATATTTTTTATAAAAGGATCTGCTAAGCTTCAGGGTCGTTTTTAATAATTTTTGTTACTAGGTTTACTTTGAAATACCACCTAATCATTAAAATGTAGATAGTAATAGCACTTTTTACATATAATTGCATATAAAAGTATGTACTGTTACGATACCTTCAAACCAATTAATAATGATAAAATAATTTCTTGATTTGGTCATTACAGAATTAGAAAAGTATTTGTTGCCCAATAATATAATAAAGTTTGAAAACATGTAATAATACCATTTTACTTAATTATGATCATTCACCATTAATTCCTTTAAACTTCTGCAAAGAACTTTAAAAATAAATAGTAATTTTGTTAATTGTGTCTTAAACCTCTATTATATCCTAACCACAGACGAAATAGGAAAAACAATAACTAAAGTAACAAGTATAAGAAAAAGCATCCAAACAGCTACTCTGCCAAGAATCAAAAGAACATTCGAAAACCCTGGAAGTCCACCTTCACACATAATCAATTTAATAAAACAGAAGAGTCAACTCCATAGAGAATGGGAACGCACCAGAAATCATTTACCTAAAAACTTTGTAACAATTTATTTAACCGCATTAAACAGGAACTAGACAGCTACAGAATTCAGATTTACCAAAAGTTCACTAACAACCTTGAGTCAGGCAATCCGAGGCCATAGAAAACCACAAGGAAAATTTTAAGACAATTACAAGAAATACTCTCCATAACATTACAAGATATGGTATGTAATACAGATAAAGAAAAATGTGGGGCATTTGCCGAAAAATCCTTTACCTCTTATAATCATCACGATCCTTGCTTAGCGAATGATACTGTCAGAGATATTAAAACCCACCAATCGTTAGCTGGAGAACAGACAAAGTCAACCTCCCCTAAAAAATTGTCACAATAATCAAGACATTTCCATTAAGCGAATCCCCAGGGGAGGATAGAATCGCCAATATAATTCTCAAAAATCTGTCTCGCAAAACCGTAACTTAACTTGAAAACCTCTTTATTGCTTTTTTAAGTACTGAATATTTTCCAAAGCAATAGAAACATGGTCAAATTCTACTTTTTCACAAACCTTAGAGAAACAAGAAACATGTTTGTAGTTGCCGCCCTATTATATATTAGTCTTCTAACAATACTGTCAAAATTGCTCGAAAAAGTGATATACACTCGGCTCTATGATAAACTCAAACACTAGAGCTGCTACCAAAGTTACAATTCGAATTCAAAAGGGGACGTTCTACATACCATCAGCTCCAAACAATCGTCAAGACAATTGGAACAAGATATAAAAACAAAAAATTCACATTGACGCTTTTCGTAGATTTATAACAAGCTTTTGGCCGTGTGTGGGCAAGAGATCTTAAATGCAAGATCTCTAAACTGCAATTTCCAGAATATCTAAAAGTAATTCTGTTTTGATTTCTGGACAACAAAACTTTTGGAATTAAAGTAAGGACAACCCGACATATTAGAGCTGGAGTGTTTCAGGGAAGCATCCTGGGTCAAATACTCTTCAATATTCTCAGTGCTATTCCTAACATTGTTACTAAGAAACGAAAATCTACTAATAGTGATCAACCAGCTACATATTGACACAAACACTCTTGCCAGAAACACTGGAGCTTGACAATCAGTTATGATAAATACGTCGCAAAGATTTACACACTTAAACGCATCGTTAACCCACCTCCAGTCTCAATCAACGAGAATCCTATTATCTTGAATCCGAAAACAGAAACATTAAAATACCTAGGCCTGTACTTGGACTCCCGCCTAACTTACAAATTTCATATAATTAAAAAACCCATTGGGGGTCATACGAGACTAGCACATTTATATCCGCTCATCAACGGAAAATCTTCACCCAAACTTGAATGTGCCAATCTACTATACAAATCTTTAATTGAGCCACTAGTTCTCTATGGCTGCGTTGTTTGGGAGAACACATTAAAAACAAGCTGAAATAAAATCTAAGCTTTGCAAAACAAAATCCTAAGGATCTCTATCAATGCCCCATTGTTCGTTACCGACTATCAACTCCACGCTAAACACCGCATATCTACAATTCATGAACATATTCAAAAATTCCACAACATGGACAAGTGCAATGGGTGTAGTGATTTGTAATTTTAGCCAAAAGCAATATACATACGCGATTGAAGCGCAAATTCACTCAAGAGATTTATCTAGTATTAAATGATTCTAATGCTGGTTAACTGACTTATTTCATGTGGTATACTGTGCTTAAATCTACTATATTAAGTTGTATTTCAGGCCATTCGTCATTTTACTTTCAAAGCGTCAAGACGTGCTTTATCGCTGTCCCAAGTGTGTGAAAGATTAAAGTGCATTTATCCAACGAAAAGGTCTTATAATATCAACTTTAAAAATTCAATTTCAATTCAATTTATTAAAATAACCGAAAACATTAATAATGATAACCCAATGGAAATTCAAACGCTAAACAAGCGTAAATCTGATTCATTAACACCGCCACTTAATGAAGTGCAAAAACGCTACGCATGGACCCCAAACATTCCAACGCATAACAAATATGATCTACTTGCCAGTCAAGAAGTTGACCCAGTTGATAACCCTTACGATAACCATAATCAGCAAAACACAGACGGAAAAACTGAAACTTCGGCAACTAAACCCAAAATACCGCCTATCTATCTACACAACGCCATAAATCACGCAGCCCTGACTGCAGATATTAAACAACTAACATCAAACGAGTTCACGACCTTTTGTAACACAAACACCTTAAGAATCAACTAACTGAAGAGAACGACTACAGAATTTTAACAAAACACCTTAAAGATAACAACATCAAATTTCATACCTTCCAAAACCCTGTCGGCAAACCCCTCAATGTCGTGATCAAAAACGTACCACCATCCATAACAGAACAAGAAATATTCACCGAACTTAGCAAAACCCTGTCAGTTATCAAAGTCACACGCCTGCTTACAAAAAATAAACAGCCGCTTCCAATTTGCGCAGTCGACCTGAAGGATAACGAAAACGCTAAGAAAATCTTTACATTAAAAAGCATGTACTACTCAATAGTCACAGTAGAACCGAGAAGAAAGCCATCAAACATTCCACAATGCCACCGCTGTCAAGGCTATGGGCATACCAAAAACTACTGTACATTAGATCTGCGCTGCGTTAAATGTGGCGATAGCCACCAGCATCAACAATGCAAGAAAAAACCTGAAGAAACACCCAAATGTGCCAACTGTGGAGGACCACACCCCGCAAGCTATCGCGGCTGTAGCCACCACCTAGAGATAGTACAAAACGACAAAATAACATCAGCAACTTCAACCAATCCAGCACAAGACACAATAGGAACTATTTTGTCAATCCGAACCGCTCATATGCAGATCAAGCTCGAAACACTGCACCGACCAACTCCACCCTTATTAACCCTAACCAGACAACCTGATCCAATGACCTCACCTAACATAAATAATATAGCCAAAATCCTTGTTGATCTCCTTACCCTTACCTCCCCATAATTAAAAATTTTATCACTAGTACACTCCTTCCTCTACTCCTCAATGGATCCTAAATCGCAGAAAATCATCGAAAACTATCAATCCTAAACTGGAATGCTAATGGCGTCAAAACTCAAAGATCAATCCTTATAACCTTCCTTGCCAGACATAACATAGACATCGCGTGCATCACAGAAACCCACCTATCTGAAGTAGACACGTTTAAAATTCCAGGATACCAAATTCACAGAGCAGATAGAAACGCCCAAATAGCTGCTGGTGGAGTAGCTATCCTCATTAGAAAGAAAATTTGCCACAATCCTGTCCCCGAAACAAAAACCTAAGCCTTGAAACAATAGGAGTTAAAATAAAATAAACGATCAAAACCTCACACTAATCAGCACATACAGACAGCCGAACAAGAAATTAATGGAGGACGACATAAAACCATCTTCAACACAAACGAGCCACTCCTGATGATTGGAGACCTCAACACCAAAACCAATTATGGGGATGCAGAGCTAACAATCCTGAGGGAATCAAGATGGAAGGCTACGCGACTAAATACTCCTTCCAAATAACAGCCCCGAGAATTATACCTACTACCCGTATCGCAGTGATCACCAGCCGGACATACTAGACATAGTACTCCAAAAAACTTCGATAAACCAACTTTTCAAACTGTAGTAGAAGAACTAGATTCTGACCACCTACCAGTTATAATAACATTTATTAGCTCACCTCAGCTGGTACAGCCAGTACCAAAACTAATAAACGGGATAATTAACTGGGAACAATTCCAAGCCATCCTAGATGATCAGCTGATATGCCCAACCGGTCTTATCAACCACGAGGACATTGATCTAACCATATCCAAACTAACAACATCAATAACTGACAGCGTGCAAAGATCAACACTAGCGCCCAAAACTAACAAAAACCTAATCACCATAGCTTGCCTCGAGAAATCACAGCACTAATCAAAAGAAAAGTCAAGTCAGACGCGAATGGCAGAGAACCAGGATACCGGAAACAAAACGATTACTGAACAGGTTAACACACACCTTAAAAAGATGCTTGGATGAGCTGAGAATCAACTCATATCAAAAATACATAGAAGATCTCCAACCAGGTGACATCGGAATGTGGAGAGCTACAAAGCGCATATTAAAGCAAAGAGAGGACATCCCAACATTAAGCGTGAATAATACACTACTTGCTACTGACGAAGAAAAATCAACAGCCTTTGCTACCCACTACGAAAGTGTATTCACTCCAACAGTCACTTGCGCTCCAAACCACGCAACATATATAATTAATCACGTTGAAACTCATCTCCAGTAGTTACAGAACCGATAACTCCTCTTCTCCCTTGAAATTAAAACAATAATCGACAGTCTCCTAAAAGAAAAGCTCCTGGGCACGATCTCATTACCAACCTAATATTATCTCAGCTCACCACCAAAACCTTAGCCTATCTAGCAACAACTTTTAATGCATGTCTTCAGCAAGGTTATTTCCACAAACATGGAAGCATGCACACATACTGGTGATTCCTAAACCAGGTAAAGACAAAAGTTGATTAGTAGCTACAGGCCAATAAGCTTACTGACATCACTTTCCAAAGTTTTCGAGAAGATCATCCACTCCCGGCTAATGAATGAATTAACATCACTCAACATCCTACCAGCATTCCAATTCGGCTTTAGGAAATCACACTCTACGCAGCACCAACTCCAACGCATAACTGAAAAAATAGAAGAGGGCTACGAAAACAAAGGTTATACAGTTGTAGTTCTCCTCGATATAGCCCAGGCCTTCGACAAAGTCTGGATCGAAGGCCTAAAAAGCAAGATCATCAAGATAAAATTCCCAGCTACCTTAAAGCCATAGTCTTCTCCTTCCTAGAAAACGCACTTTGCGGTGCGCATAAACCCGCATCTTCTGAAACAAAGTCCATCCATGCAGGCGTACCTCAAGGAAGCGTACTGGGACCCCTATTATTCAATATTTTTACTTCAGATATCCCTAACATAGAGGCAACCCTAGCGACCTTCGCGGACGACACCGCAATCTTGACCCAACACACTGACCTTACCTTAGCTATTGAAAAGCAGCAGACTGCGCTGAACCAAATATGCTCGTGGTTCAACCAATGGAATATGCACATCAACCACACCAAATGTCAGGCAAAAATATTTTCCTCAGAAGAATTAGAAACCCTCCCAGCTTAACAATCAACAACAACACTATTGCCTGGAATCCCGCCGATGCCGCCATCAAGTATCTGGGAGTGCTCCTTGACACTCGACTTACCTGGAAACTTCATATTAACTACAAGTTAAACCAAGGATACGCGCGATTGGCACAACTTTAACCTCTCATTAATAGAAAGTCATCTCTTAAGCCCAAATGCACCATTATGATGTACAAATCTCTAATACGACCGTTGGTGCTATACGCATCAACAATCTGGAGCAACACTGCAAAGTCAAACATAAAAAGTCCAAAGACTACAGAACAAAATTCTCCGCATAGCAGTGAATGCTCCTTGGTTCATTCGGAACGAACAACTACATTACGAACTAGACATACCAACAATCCAAAGCTACATCGCCGCGAGTGCCAAAAAATTCTTTGAAAACTTACATAAATGTGAAGGTGCAGTTCTAGACAACTTAGGCAGACCAAACATACACCAAAGACTCAAACGAAAATTACCACAAGATTTATATCTAACCGAACTCGACATTGATTAGTTAATATAACAATTAGTTAACATACTTGTAAGGGTACAACCTACCTCATAAACTATAAAAGAACGTACTGTTATTGCTTACTTTACTATTATTATCATTGCCATGTATAACATGTAACTGATTGTTGAGCTGGCAAATAAATGATTTTAAAAAAAGTTGTATTTCTAAGAGGTGATAATAACTTTTCTGTTACTCTGAACTGTGACGTATATATGAGCCTATCTGTAATAACGTTACCACAAAGAACAATTAATACGTTGAACTGGTAAATGCCTAACAAAAAAAACCCATTAGCTTATTCGTGTCTGGAAATGAGCATTAAGCTAATCTCACCCTTTAGTCTACCTGACAACTCAATAAAGATTTTACACTTCACAACTGCAGAGTGTAGATTTCTTGCTTTGGAAATTAAAAGTAATAAACTTCAGACATTTTTTGTTTATTATAGAAGATTATAGGGTTACATAAAAATTGATAATCTCCCGTAGATATAGCAGGAGAATATTATAAAACGTTGTTTGATATATCAGTATTTTATTTAAGAGATAAAGCATTTGATGTGTATAGAGTGTATATTTGTATAATCAACTGGAGTCTTAGCCTTCAACGATCACTCAACTATCATTTATGGCACCTAGAAACTGTAAAGGCAATACAGCGGCCAAATATCCGTAAACTACATCGGTGTACACGTAAAAATAAATGACGGCAAATCAAGGGAAACTTCCAAGTATTGAATTTTATGGCTCTGATTATAAATAACCTTCGCAGATAGAAGAGGGTTCTCAAAATCGAAGGTGGAAATCAAGGGGATTAGAACAGTTTCATACATAGAATCTGTAAGTGGCAGTAATTGACACTACAACCGGTCATCCTTACCACGATACAGAAAACAACGGAAAACCACTGCATTATTTATTTCAAGAAAATTTCAAAGAGTATAAAACTTAACTACCACGCCCAGTCCTCGACAGGTTTTAAGTAATCAGAATCTTCGAGTAGAAAAAAATTGATTTAACTGTTAAAATGCGTATATAGAATGTTCACAACCTATATTCACGTAGAAGGTTAGCAAATAAGATCTCTGAATTTCGAAATTAAAATAACACGGCAAGACTAGATATTACTCATAAAATCAAGACACCATCATAAAAATGTAGTAGCAATTATAGTAGACAAGAAGCTAAATTAGTATGTTCAAAATTATGTATCATATTCTGATAGTTATACTCGTACAACTGATAGGCAAGCCTGTCTATATTAATACAATCGAAAGATCCTTTGCTGAAGTTGAAGATTAAAGACGTAAAGCGTTTGACAAAAAAAAAACATGTAAATATGATAATGGAAAATTTATAATAAATAACATAGGGAAGAGAAAGGTAAGAGAAGATCGATTATTTAAAAATAGCTAATATATTATTTAACCCTTAGCTGCCACACTTGAGCAGAATATCATAGCTGCCACACTGGGGCGTTTCAGACCCCACCGTTAAAAAATTCCATTGCGAAGCGACTTATCGTTATTTATGCTTCAAAATTTTTTCTAATGTTTGTTAATAGTTGTTTTAGTGTACAGAATAAATTGTTTATAAAAAAATAACATTTAGTATTGTAAAAAAATTGTTGAATTTAAAAAATGGTAAAAGTGCCCATTTTCACTAAAAAAATCAGATATTTATTTTAATATATTAAATGCTAAAAATCAATAGAATACTCTTGAGATATATATCTTTAAGGAAGCAAATCGTTTGGTAGTCGGCGTTGAAAAAAAGGTATTTATTTTTAACTTTGAATGGAACCATTTTTACAAAATCACAATTTTACTATAATTCACAATTAAATGTAAATAATCATATAAATATCATATATAATCATAATATTATATCCGTATTAATGGTAATATCAATGAATAATAATCGTATGAAAAAATTATATCGCATAAAAGAAACTGAGTATTAAAAATTATTGAAATAAGGACTTATTATCCAGCGCAAGAGTGACACAAATTCAGACGATGCTCATCGCAAACTGGTGCTTCGCAAAGATTGCACGGGCATTTGGTTTTTCTATCTTCTTTTCTATCGCAAAAAGCACCTCGTTGCCTGGATGGCAATTCTATTCTTTCTGGTTTTTCTCTTTGAATATCAATGTTTAAAATTGATTGTATTCCAGTTTTGATGTAGCGGCGCAGTGTTGGTATTTTAGATCTGTCGTTGACATAAGGCTGAATTAAGTGTGTGTACAATCTTTCAAGGCACATGATTGCCATGCATTTCTCGTTGCTATTATCTGCTTTCAATTTACACTTCATGAGAATTCTAGCGTCGACTGCAGCCTGGTCGCGAATACCATAGAAAATACGCATTGGCCACTTGTTCGTCCTACGCGTAACCGTAGAAGAATGACACAACTGATCAAATGAGTCTGTTCCTCCTTTTCTTTCATTATAATGTAGAACTATAGTTGCTTTGCCATTATCTCCGTAGAATTCGAATACGAAGAAACCACTAATACAATTTGGCGCCATTTGAAAGACGCATGATTGTAAACATACCCGATGTACGTTGAGAAGGAGCCCTTGTGTCCCAAAGGAAGCCATTTTTTCCTTTTAGCTTTGTTGTTGGGCGGCCCCGTGCATGTGACTAATAAACGCTGATATAAACTTGCTTCTTGCTCATCTTCCTCCAAATCAACTTCTATGTCAGAATCAGACGAATATTCTGAACCTCTAGAATCATCGTCTGTACTGTCAGAAACATCCTCATGAACTTCATTGTCTGAGTTCTCAGACACATGGCTTTCTTCGTTTTCATCCAACAGCTATTGTCGCAGTGTTAGAGATCATAAATTATACTCCCCAAAATTGTGTGTGTGTATATATATATATATATATATATATATATATATATATATATATATATAAAATTCTCACCAACCAAAATGTTTTACTTACCTCTCTGTCTTCAAAACAAAGCGAATACAATAAAAAAATTCGAAAAAACATTCGGCTAATAACTATAGCTGCCACACTGGGGTCTTAAACGGCACCACCCTACTTTTCACAGCTGCCAGAGCTACACTAACGTCTTGTGAGACTTGATTTGGGCTCGAGGGGTCAGGGGAACTCTCCAACTAAGAACAGGTGGCGTCACAAGTCCATATTTGTAAAAGTGCGAGCGTTTAAATTGAACTTGATTACGGCTGGGGTCATCTGGACCCCAGCGTGGCAGCTAAGGGTTAAGCTGCCACTTCGCATACTATATACGTGGAAAAGTCAGACATCAAATAGATTACATTTATATATGTAGCGATATACTAAACACAAAAACATATTTCGATAACGATGTTGAACTGGATCATATCCCAGTAATCATCAAAATAAGAGTTAGGTTTAACTACACTACTAAAAAAGCCATGAAAAAACTGTCCATAGAAACAAAAAAAAAACAAACAGAACAATCTAAAAACTGAGATGTCATGTTTAACAAACGATGCCTCGTTTGTAATAAAAAGTGTGCAAGAAAACTAAAAAATTAAAATCAAAGGTAATAGAAGTTGAAAATAAAAGCTTGATATTCAAACAAAAATAAACAAAGAAAGATATATTATACTTAATGGACAGACGAAAAACAGCAATGAACTAAAATATAAACGGATGAATAAAAATATAAAATACAAAGTTAGAGAAGTGGATGCAAGAGGGACGTACAGAAACTTGTATAAACAGGACAATATGATTGAACTACTTGAGAAAGTAAAAAATTACTAGGCATTAACAGAAAGAAAACATAAACGATGATACGAGATGACAGCAATAACATTATAATGGATAAAACTAAGAAGATAAAAATATGTACTAAAATTGTTTGATACGAGGAACCAGAAGCCAATATACAAATTAAAGCTAAAGAACAAGTAGAACCAATTATTTTAAAACGTAAAGTTTTTTTAGCAACTTGATATCTATTAGAAATAACTGAAATAAATATCTTGTGTACTTAAAGGCTTGTAATTATAATTCATTACTGTTATGTAGTAATGTGCTAATGTAAACCATTTCCATTAAAATTTTAATAATTTCCGTTTTAGTCACACAAAAATGATTCTTTCAACTTACTCTTACTTGAAAAAAATTGCGTTGTTTATCTTTCGATTTTTTTTATTTACAGTGAATTTACATTCTATAAAACAGTAAAATATACATTATACACAATATTTAAAGAACATAACATGAAAATATCAGTGTCAAAGTCCAAGGTAATGGCATTCTTCAGAAAAACCTACAGAAAACACAAAATCGTTACAAACGATGCAATATTATAACAAGTATCACACTTCAATTATTCAGGTTGTGAAATTTCTTATAATGAAAACCACGATAAAAATAAATTTCAAACTATTCGCAGAATAATGAAAGGTGCATTAAGAAACAAATCAAGAAGAAACACAACTTAAATTATAGCCAGCGAAGCTAGGTTCAAAACAGAAAAGAGAAAATAGACATCAAAACAGCAGAAATTATATGACTTAAATATTCTTAAGTCACAAGGCTAGCGTCATCTAAATCTTCTGAAAGACGGATGAACATCAGGTAGTTGTTGAATCAGTGCATTATAATGCTTCTTCATGTACAATGGAGTTAGAGATAAATCATAGCGCATCCATCATTGCACACCATAGGCCCAACTCGGTTTTAGCATTGCTTTGTAAAGCAATAGTTTGTTTCTTAAGAACAACTTGGATCTTCTCCAAATAACCAATACATTTAACTGAACACTAAGTTCAATTGCTGAAGTTCGGGGTTGATATGACTTTTGGTAACGCGTTGGTTAAGATGAAAGAATAGATAATTAGTTTTGATTTTAACAGAAACCAGCCCGTTGTTTATAGCAACCGGCGGGCAGATATTAAAGCGTGTACGGACTTAGTTTGGTACATTTTAATATGCCACTTACCAGCCTATTCATTTACAAAGTTAAGATGGCGTTGAAGATTTGCAGATACCATGAGAGGTCAATATGAAATAACAATATTGTAGTTTGAGATTTTATTGTATTTTACTGAAAAACATCCGCCCAGGTAAGACTAAAATACGGGGTAATAGGAGCTTGGTAAGAGATTTTTAATTTTATATAACTATGTACTGACATATTGGACTACTGTCTCCTATGGCAGACCTTGTCTCAAGCGCAAGTAAAGGCAAAAAACTGATCGGTCTATGTAAAGTTACCTGTTTTGGTGTTTTCCCGGGTTTGGAAACTATTATTATGTGTGTGTACCTTTTCGAAACAGAGATACAAGATACTCATACGATTATACATATATACACATACAATTTTTTGAAGGCAGATTTTAACTATGTAATTGATTTAATCATATGATCGATGTTTAACCCCAAATATGACTTCGCTAACTTTATTAAAGTAAAAGTCTGTTTATTGAACCAATTAGATTTCAAGGAACTAGGCTTTCTATGTCCTTTATAAGATCTGGAGAGTTTAAGAAATGCCGTAAGGTCTTAAGCTCGATGATAGAGAAACTCCAACTACACCTCCCCGTGGTAAAGGATGGGAACACCTAAGGATTGGTGGCAAACGTAGCTCTGAAGACCGAATGTGCGCCGGTATAAGCAAACAAACCTGACTCCCGGGTCAGGATGGGCATCCTATTGTCCAGAGGGTGAGAAATCACCCTCGAAGGCGGAGGAATCGATAAGAAGATCAACGGCATTGGGATCAGGAAGGCAACGGAAAACCACCTGATTAGAGGCACAAAGTGCATTTCCAAGAAAAAATCATGATGGCAAACAGTTGCAATATACAATGAATACTAATCATGGTAATCGGAACCCAAGATTCGGCAGGAGAAGAAACACCAGCAAGGCTTCTCAGGTCGTCATCCAGCGAAACCCTTGCAAATCACAAGACCAACAAAGACTAAAATTGTCAAAGAGTCCTATCAAAATTGGAACTTGGAATGTCCGTACGATGGCCCAACAAGGAAAAATTAATAACGCAGTAGCTGAAATCAAAAGACTTCAACTGGACATAATGGGGGTAAGCGAGATGAGATGGCCAAACAATGGCCAATACTTAATAGACGATCACCAAGTATACTATTCAGGAAACGAAAAAGGTCAATTTCTAAATGGTGTCGGATTGATACTATCAAGCAAACTTCAAAAATATGTTACTAACTTCATACCTGTATCAGAGAGACTAATACTTATCCAACTAAGTGGAAATCCCATAATCATAAATATAATACAGGTCTATGCCCCAACAGCCGAAGCGGAGGAAGACAAAATAGAAGAGTTCTACGAATCTCTTAAAAATACATTGAACCAACTAAAAAAGCAAGAACTAACTCTTATTATGGGAGATTTAAACGCTAAAATAGGCCAAGGTAGAAGCGGAGAGCATATCGGTGAATACGGACTGGGAGTACGAAATGAGCGGGGACAGCGACTTAAAATGTTCGTAGAAGAAGAAGACTTTGTTATCCTTAATACATTATATAAGCTACCACTAAGAAGACTCTACATATGGACCGCCCCCACCAACCCCGACGAACCCAAAGAGAAGAGAGTACGAAACCAAATCGACTATCTTCTAATAAACAAACGTTATCGCAATAGCTGTTTAGCCCAAAACATACCCTGGAGCGGACATTGCATCAGACCATTGCTTATTAGTAGGAAAATTCAGATTAAAACTAAAGAAATGCTTTGAAAAATTGTAAAAAGAAATGGGACCTTAGGAAAATAAGTGATAGCCCGCAAACGCGTGGGAATATGACACAAGAACTAGGTGTAGCATGTGAACAGAGTATAAACAAAAACCAAACGGTAGAAGAAGCACTTCGAGACATGACAACATCCTTTGACAAAATCGGAGATAAGTATCTGACAGTACAAAACCGAAAGAAAAAAGTGGATGACTGACGAAATCCTACAATTAATGGATGAAAGAAGAAAAGCAAAAATAACGACACCAGATACAAAGAAATCCAGAAATTAATAAAATACAAAATAAGGATGGCTAAAGAAACATGGCTAACAACACAATGCAAAGAAATTGAACAATTAGAACAAAAACAGGATGCATTTAACATGTATAAAAAGTAAAAGAAGCTGCAGGAATCTACAAAGTAAACAATACAACAAGGCTACTCAACAAGGACGGAAAAATAATTATAGAACCAGACGCAAAATTTCTGCCTGGCAGAAATATGTTGAAGACCTTTTCGAAGACGTTGATAGATCAGATGAACCTCAAGAATATCCAGAAGTAAAGCCCTTACCCATCACCACCGACGAAGTGGAAAATGCATAAAACAGTTAAAAATCGGAAAGGCTCTAGGTCCTGATCATATACATACCGAATTTTTAAAAATGATGGACGAAGGAGTGTAGAATGGCTAGCAAAATTTTTAACATTATCTATACCACCGGAAAAATCCCTGAACCGTGGTTAAGATCAACATTTGTGACAATCCCCAAAAACCAAATGCTAAATATTGCGAAGATTACCGCACCATCATCCTTATGAGTCACCTCCTAAAATTATTTCTAAAATTATACACCGCAGAATTTTTACAACGTGTGAAGCACAAATAAGTAGAGAACAGTTCGGATTCCGCAATGCCTTGGGAACTCATGAAGCTATTTTTAGCCTACAAGTTCTATTTCAAAGAGCCAGAGATGTAAATCATGACATATATGCTTGCTTCATCGATTATCAAAAGCCTTCGATAAAGTCCAACATAATAAACTAATTGACATACTTCAAGAAATAGGCCTTGATAATCGAGACATAAGAATAATAAGCAACCTTTATTGGAATCAAAAAGTAGCAGTGCAAACTGGCAACATGATATCAGAAGACATCAAGATAAAACGCGGTCTCAGGCAAGGATGCGTACTTTCTCCTCTTCTGTTCAACGTGTATTCGGAACACATCTTTCAGCAAGCTCTGGGCAGCATAGATGATGGAATCAGAGTCAACGGAGAAATATTAAATAATTTTAGATATGCGGATGACAAGATAGTGTCTCCAACGAATTATGAACAGAATTACAGAAGTTAGCAAGCGGTTCGGACTGACCCTAAATACCAAAAAGACCAAATATATGATAATTACAAAAAATCACATTGTTGACACCGGATTAACGATTGACAACAACAGCATCGAACGTGTGCGAAAATATACTTACCTTGGGACAACAATCGATGAAAACTGGGACCACTCACTGGAAATAAAGTGTAGAATTGAAAAGGCCAGAGCATCGTTCAAGTGCCATGAATTATCTTTACCCATTAAATTAAGACTACTGAGATGTTATGTCTTCAGCGTATTGCTGTATGGGGCAGAGACGTGGACACTGACAGAGGCATCAAGACGAAAAATAGAGGCCTTCGAGATGTGGTTGTACCGCAGAATCCTCCGTATATCTTGGACAGAGCATGTAACCAACCACACCGTGCTGAGGAAAATGGGGAAACAAGAAACAGAACTCCTCACAACAATAAAAGTTCGTAAGCTGGAGTATCTAGGGCACATCATGCGCAACAATCAGAGATATGGGCTCCTACAATTGGTCCTCCAGGGTAAAATCGAAGGAAAAAGAAGCATCGGCAGAAGACGCATATCGTGGCTGAAAAACCTGCGAGTATGGTTCAATACAACAACAACTGAATAGTTTCGTGCCGCTGTTGATAAAGTCCGTATTGCCATCATGGTTTCCAACATCCGAAACGGATCAAAACTTTAAGAAGAAGAAGGCTTTCTATGTTCTGTTTTAACTGTCGTATCAAAGGTAAATAGTCTTTAGTGATTTGTAACTAAAGAAAAAACTGCTAACCAAATTTAACAATCTTAAATGGGTAATTTGGTCTGAATTCAACTTTTCGTAAGTATGAGCGATGGAAAGGTAAATGGCCAACGAAATCTAAAATTCTAATTTAAATAAAAGATTAATTAACCACCCGAAATTTTCAGACAGTTCTATTTCAAGAAAAAAAATCTGTTTTCTATGACAATAGTCTTAGCATGGTTCTATTTCTTAGATACAGACTTGCCGAAAAATGGATATATTTGAATGCGAAGAAGAAAGAACCAAAAAAATGTTTCGACAAGTCCATCGTATTCCCTTAACTGTAATAGCTAAGACCACACTTCGGCAAGCGAAAAAGATTTGATAAGAAGAAACGTCTGGCACCCAGTGTCTAGGAATGTCTGAATAGCTTCATCCGGTATGAATGAGCCGTAGATTTTTCTATGTTAGATCTTGCCCAAGTGCCATTGAGATTTTATGTAGGAACGTTAATATCTTGAGGTATTTTTAAGTTTTTTCTTGCTTTCCAGAAAACATAATCACCCTGCTTAATATTAGCGAAATGGTAAATACCGTTAACGTTCTGAACATCATCGAAAGTCGCACGGAGTCGTCTGTTAAATCGGTTATAACTGCGTTTATGAGTAAAATTACGTTGCCATTGTACTCTAATTTGACACTTATTATCGAGCAATTCTTTTATACATATGGGTTGGGGGGGTAAAGAGTATGATGTGCATAGTTGGTTTGATAAGACTTTCTACGCTACTCCTTAAATAAAAATTACAAGGTTCTGGTCCGTCCGATCTAGATCTTTAAGTTTTTTATGCACAGTTGCAGGTCTATTTTTGTATTACTGAAGTTTATTTGAGTGCTTCTTTACTTGTTTAGTTTGATTATGATTTTATTGGTAGCTATTCCATATGATATAATATAATCTTGCTAACATCGGTAACCAAATAATCTATATGCTTTCTTACTGCTCTGGTAGAGTAGTAATTACAAATATTTGATAGAAGTGTTCGAAGTCAGATCTATCTTTGGTGAAGATTAATAGGAGGACTTGGGATTTCAGTCGCCACCAGTAATGAACCTGTTAACTAGAATATGGAAGAATTCAATATAGAGGATATAAATTGTCGAGGAGAGCTGAGGAACAAGACTATCAAGTGCCACAAAAACGCATGTTTAATATTTGTAGCTTGAATTGCTGCAGTTTGGGAAGGATTTAATTGATGAAGCGATATAGAGGTTTTCATTATGACTGCGGTTCCTAGATACGTTGTGCCATCTGAATGAAATACGAAATATAGTTCGTTCTATAAAATATGGTACCATTATGTCAATTTATGTAAACTGAGAAAAGAAAGTAATTCTTGTTTATGGTCCAAAAGACCATTTGCGTTCCAGGTAGTGACAGGCAAAATGTTAGCTGTTGTGGTGTAATCTGGTCTCCATATTTGACACACATGTATTGTCTGGTACAGTAGGTCCTGATTTTAATTGAATGATTTCTCGCTATTTTTAAGCGATGACACAACATTTGTTTTACTATTGTAGTTCATTATGTTACGTACTAAGTTCGTTTGTAATGTCTTCAGTAGACACTGTATGGTACAGATAACTGATGTGTATGTTTTTTTTTTTTTTTTGATATAATGTTTTACACTGTGCCACTCTGATTCATGACATCATATATGTATATTGGGGGTGGTTCCAGTAGATTTTTGGGATTGCCATTATCATTTGTTTGCATTTGATTCGAGTCATCTTTAGAGGCATTATCTGAGGGTTCGTATTTATTCTGAGTATAGCTTAATAATTGGTTAATTACTATAATATTTTTAGTTTATTAGTTTTGTCTTTTTTTTTAAATATCTGTCACGGGTGATTAGTGTCTTTCAAAACAATTTGTTCATTGATAGCTATTAGTTGATTGATATGGAGGTACGCTGGAGATGTTATAGTACAATAATAACTAGGAATTGAAGAGGCAACGTTTAAAAACACTGGAGGGGATGCAGGGATTAGGAGGGTCGAGTAAAGCTAGAAGATTTTTTAAGTACTTAATGGTAACTGATGCGGATGGTACTGAGTTAGTGATTGAGTACTAGTTAGATTAATTATTTGTCCGTAAGTAGCAGTTAAATTCCGCGTTTTAATGGAGAATATAACGTTCCATTAGCTGGCTAAAATTAAATTTAAATCTATATAAACATAACTTTAACTTGAACATACAATTTATAGAAACCTATAAATAGAATTGTTAGAATTTGTGTGTTTGACGTGAGGTCAGCACTCACCTGCATATGTTAAAGTACGAATTGGACGCCTTTATGGTTCAATGATCAAATAAGAACTTCTGTCGATTAAAAAAGTTTGGGCATTTCATACAAAATTTTTTGTCTCTTTGGCGTAGTGATTATTATCGCTATTATTCCGATTATTTTTATTCTTTACCTAGAACACCTTATCCTAAGTGGCAGCTTTGTTAATTTATACAATCACTTCGTTGATACTTTTATATCAAGTAAAGTATATAGTTTTAATTATAGTAACAGATTTGAAGAACAAAATTCTAAGCGAACGGCAGAAAGACCCTGAAATTAGAACTGACTTAGAAATGGATATGATACAGTTTTACATAAAATTCCGGGTTTTCTCAATTGTTGCTTAACTAAATTAAAATGTTAGTGTTATTTTACAGTTGGTTAAATATTTAGCTTTTCTTTTATCTTTCAGCTACCTTTAGTGCCTATATATCCGTTTTTTTTTTTGGTACAGGGAGAGTAGGGAGGGGTTAGTAGATAAGTCGTTCTTAACACAAATGCTGTTTGTCTCTTTTCATCATCATTGAGTTACAAACTCAACTTGTGGGTATTTTAAAACTAATTTTTTTCCCGATTTTTAGAGCCGAGATGTCGTTCGGTTTTTAGATTAGAGATGTATGCTACGTTTAAAGAATTGAAAGAACACGTCCTCGTTCAAAGCTTCCCTGGTCGAGCTGCTGGCAGTGCTATCGCCCGCATCATCGCCATCCGCATTATCATGTTTCTCGGTCTGAGGCTCAGGCTTCATTATCTGCAGCCCTATTACCTACGCTGCCAATCAAGAAGCTGTCCAGGCCGGGAACGGTTCTCGTCAACGTCATAATCAGCCAGCAGTCCAGTTCGAAACCGACAAATATAACGGAAATGCACGTTACATACCTGAGAAGCATTGACAGAACAAATAATTCAAAATGACTATCAAGAGCCAATCAAACGCAGCCGCAAATTTGCAACATTTAAATGTTGCCATGGCCTCCTCATATTAAACTAATTAATGTAATATAATAGTAAAATTACTGATTATTCGTTCCTTGGCGACAATGATTCTACTATATAAATCTCTCTATACATTTGAACAGAAAGTAAACAAAGAAATGTGGCGTGCCGCAGGTCCTTGATTTACACGAGGAGATCCTTACGTAGTAAACAAAGACATTTGAACGGAAAGTAAACAAAGACGGCTGACATAAAATTTGGCGTGCCGCGCTCTGATCGATTAATTTAAACGAGGAGATCGGTATGTTTGAGCCGCACGCCGGGGCCGCTCTTGCTCCTTGACGAATGTCCGGGCAGCCGCGGCTGTCATCGGGCCGCTGCATTACCGAACGCAAAAGCGTGTCTGCCACGCCCATTTGATTTGTTTCCGTCTAGCGGAGGTTTCATTGTGAGCGCCAATTTATAATAGACATAAGCATAAGCCGTTCATAAGAAATACGTATAATGCCCGTAAGCCTTATGAGTCGCGCTTGCTTAATCAATGCAGCGGCAGCAATGTCCTTCCAGGTATTTTGCATAATTATGTTGCCTTTGTACCTATTATCCCTTTTATGGTGTAGAAACAAATGGATATATACTAACTTAGTTAATAGTTTCCTTGTAAAAACAAAGCCAAAATATCGACAATATTAAAGTTAGGTTATGCAATTTCGGAATCGAAACAAGTATTCTATTATTGCTGCTAATATTAATATATGAAAAATTAAAAATTACTGCAAATTAATTTAATAAATACGTAAAATTAAACAATTTGTCATTAGATAGAGTCTAATCTATATTTATACTTTGACTGTAGTGCAATAATAATACCAACTTTAAATATAAAGATAACATAAAGAGAGTTACCACCAATATTGTGTGTAGAAAAAAATTAATAAAAAAAATTTGAAGGAGTAGTTAATAATCTAATGCCCACAAATCAGAAAGTAGCTAAAATCTGCGAAAATCAAAAATAGTGCTATAAAATCTTAATATATCTTTCTATATAATAAAACTTGTAATAAAATAGAGAGATGCATAAAAGAGGCAAAGAGAGATAAATTCCCTTAATAAAACGCAACTCTATAGATTAGTTCACTAAATATACTCAATTGTAGAATATTCTCTAAATGATACCTAATACTTATCATCAGAAGATCACTCATTAAACTAAAAAAATTAAGAGATATATCGTATCGGTTCCACCAAAAAGGAAACTAAACACTACTCGAGTAGAAACGAACGAGAGAACGACCAATAAAACATGTTCTAATTCTGAACAATATTAAAACTTGCTTAGGTGCATTCTGATAATCATAATTGGTTCGTAAAGAAGTATCACAATTCGTTTTTTTTACTATCTTCGTAAAAGTAGTAGTGATTAAGATAATTTAAACTGTTACACGAGAGTAGACTGTTGATATTAGATAGATCTGTTTTTGAAAAACATTTTGAGATAAATATTGACGTTTTGACATCTGCTTTGATGCCATTTAAAGAGGGTTTAGCTCTAGAGTTGGGAGTCTCAATCTGCTTACCCATCCAAAAAAGCTATGAGTCTGAATAATACTCGATTACGCAACAACTTTAAATCGCCAAACTTCCTCCAACTCAACTTTCAGTTTTGGTCCTATAAATAGTAAAGCAGGACACACAAAAGATCAGTTTTATTCAACTACTCATAGCTTTCCTTGAGAAGTAGACAGATTGAGACCCAGAGCAAAGAGCTTAACTATCCTGTAACTGTTGGTACAGATTTTGATCATATCCTTAATCTAAGAAAACTTGATAACTTTTTACTTTGTTGTAATGTTGTAGCATTTTGACATTACAAGGTTCTTTGCAGCCCCAGAACAGCACTTCATAAGTTAACGAATACTGTTTTGCATGATAGTGCCTTGATAACTGAGGCTTACTTTTTAATAATAATTAATAGTGCACTTTTGTGTTATCTTCCATTCTTTAGTCGTGAACCCACTTGTGTCAAAGTAAATGCAATTACTAAAAATTTATGTTTTGTATCAAGCGTTAAATCGCATCGAGAGATGTTTCTACGCTTATCAATATTCATACTAAAAATTCGTAACCTGTCTGTCGTTACATTTTCTTGGGACGAAAGGTCTGATAAATATATACACATATTTGATATAGTAATGGACTGAAATATTCTCTTGTGGTACTTTTTCTTTAAAGTCATGAATAATAAGTAAACTCTCAGTAATATTTTAACAGTAAAAAATACTCAGTGAAAGACTCTTTTTGATTTTATATAAGAAGAATGGGTTCTTTTGACATAAAAACGTATTTAAGTTTGGTATGAACACTGAGTGTCGCTCCAAAATTATAAGCGGCACCAAAACGGCAGAGTTTGTAACGACTGATACTCGAAGACTACTGCACTGAGTACAATATAGAGGGCAGTGTTCGATAGAGAAAAGTTAACATCGATAAAAAAATTAACCTAAATTTTTCCCGCCTTCCCTAAAACGCAAGGGCGAGGGAACTTACTCGGGTAACAAAACGACTAGTCAGTGTACACCGAGTAGCCTTGGAGAGCGCATGTTATTTTTATAGCGTGATTTGAGACAAATAAATGACTCTTTTAAGTAGAATAAAGTATTGAGGACAATTGCAGGATATTCAGATTACCAAATTTGAAAAAACTGTGGCGCACTGAAGTTGAAAATGTCGCAGTGCATGAACAGAAAGTGGAAGCTGAATTAACGTAACGAAGATCGAATTAAAGCGGACCCTATCGGAAATACAGTGAAAGTTTGGTGCTACCGATTGAAAAAGAAGGCCGAGCGCGAAAAGGACATGTTTGGGATTGAAGTTACACAATAATCGATAAACGGCATCAAAATTTGGTGCATTGAATTCGGTGGGATCCAGTGGTGTGGAGGCGAATTTACAGCAATAGAATAGCCTCAAATAAACAAAGATTATTCTGAAGAATTCGACGTCCCCATAAAGGGCAGACGAAATTCAGCAAATGTCGTTTTATTGAAAAACGGCTGATGTACACTTTAACAACACATTTGTTTCGAACGAGTTTGGTTTTAAGATCTTTTGTGGTTTCAGTCTGACTTAAAGAACCCGCAGGAGAAGCATTACGGGACATTAAAGCCAGTATTTTCTGAATACGGTATCGTTCAAGTAATGCGTGACCTGTAAACGATACTTGGACAGTGTCTTCCTCCCTTAAATCACATATTTTTGGTTTCATCGGGCAAAGCGGCGTTTTCACGAAAAGCTAACGCTAGTAGCCCCGATTACTACTCACCCAAAAAATTATTTTTCTTTAAAATCCATGTTGCTAATGAATTTGTACAATGCTTCTCACGAAAGTCAAATTAGTATAGAATTACCTCCTTTTCTTTCGGATTAATTGTGTTAGTATTCTCTATTTATCTAGAATTTAATGGCAGCAGATAAATTAGTTAGAAGAATGTTGTTTTATGAGAATTAAAATTAGTTGTGAAAAATTTTATTTGATAAAGTATTCTTGGGTTCTTGCGGCGGAAATGAGGATTTGTGCTAAAGCAGAAATTCATTTCCTAGTTATTTTTAGAGTAGTTTAGTTGTAATTAGGTTGTATCCTGGCTCATTATTGATGTTTAAGCAGTTAATTTCTTTGGGACTGGAGAATTCATTTGAAGAATGGTGATTCGATCGTCAACTGTTTATTCCATTTTAAGTTTTTCTTCAGATATTTTCTGTATTTGTCCTAGTTAGCATGATTACATAGTCTAGGGTATGTTTATCCTTATTACAGTTGTGCTTATGGTGTAGATGATTGGTGCTTATGGTGACCCTATGGTCAGATGGTAATTTGCAGCATCTTATTATATATATGTAGTGAAAAGAGATGTTCTTAGTCACAAAATATAGGACACCTGGTGGCTTAAGCCGCTTAGTTGAAATGTAAAGCTACCTGTGGATATTTGGTTAAATTGATTATTTAAGGTGGATGTATGCAATGTTCTTTTTTTCAGACTATCTAGTCTAGCTCTTCCACCGGTCACACAAAAACAACAAAAATATCCCTTTTGAAATTAAAGAGTTAGTCAAAAGCGGAAAGCCAGGGCTCAATGGAAAAAACTCCATCAGACAAAACAAACTCAATAATTTAATTAATCAACTAAAGGCAAAGCACAAGAACCTACGAGAAAACTTCTTCAAAACCTACATATCAAATCTTAACAGATATGACAATTTAATCTGGAAACTAATTAAATCCTTCCTAAAACCTCAAAAATCTTCTTCATCCGTAAGAAAACTACATCAGGACTAGAACGGGCTGAAAGCGCCAAGGAAAGAGCAGACTTATTTGCATGGGTCTAACGTCTTCTAACCACACGAAGACACGCTCAACGATCGAAACCCGATAAATCTCATACGACTTGAGACTGTCTCCTCCCTCGACTGTTATTCCATTAGTCATACATAATATCCGAGATACAACAACTAAATTCCAAGAAAACGCCAAGGAAGAGCCAAAGTACACACGAAACGTTACAAAAACTTCCCATCAAAGAAATCTTACTCATGACCTACATGTTAAACGCATTCTGTGATTTAGTACTAGCCTCAGAATTCAAAAAAGTTGAAATAACCCTCATCGGTGATCTTCAAACCCCTCAAAGGCTAGTTTTATGAACTCTGGACCCAAAAATTACACCTTAAAACTGAATACCAGACTGCCAATTTGGTGTTCATAAAATGAATGCAACAATTAAACAATGTCACCAGATCATACAAGTAATACGTACAGTTCTCGAGGAAAATCTTACTTCATTGCCATCCGTCTGGACGTCAGCCAAGCCTTCGATAAGGATCTGTCATAAAAAACTCATCCACAAAATTCAACCAATCCCATCCCCTTCCTTCCATAAGGTGCTAGAATCTTACTTAACCTACAGGCAATTTCAAACGACACAACTTCGGCACGATATCCAATTAATTTCGGTATATCTCAGGGCAGTGTCCGAGCTCCCTTCCTCTACCTCTTATACACCTCACACTTTCCAACTACTTCTACCACAACGATAGGTTATTTTGCCATTATACTTGCGGAAAACAATTATGTAAACATCGCCTCACGTTACGTTCAAAACCACATTATTCTCTTCGAAAACTGGCTTAAGAAATGGAAAATAAAAGTCAACGAAATGAAATCAAACCAAGTGACATTCATTCTGAGAAAAGAACACTGGCCACCAATTTATCTAAACAATATCGAGATTCCCCAAACTACCTCCATGACATATCTAGGTCTTTACCTCGACTGGCAAAACCATATAAACAAAATAAAGCAACACATACAACTAGAACTCAAAACCCCATACTGGATCCTTAAAAAACATTTACCCCTATCACTGAATAACTGGAACTATGGGACTGTGCCTTCAAGTCAAATATCGCCATCCTGCAACGACGTCTAAATACTGCGAATATTAACCAACGCACAAAACCAATCAAATGTTACATGGAGACCTTGGTATCCCGTTCATAACACAAGTCATACTGAATATAACAACAAAACATTTCGATAAAATCGCAGTCCACAATTCCCGCCTGAAGTGATCAGGAGAGTCAAACGACGTTGAACCAATGATTTTTTCTAACAAGGACCCATTGCTGGACGGGTCTTTACCACGCCAGTTATAAATCAATATATGAGCTTATAGGATAATATTGCATTTTGATTACTGTTTTTATGTTTAATAAAAAAAGTTTATTGCTTGTAAGTATACAGCCTCCTCTTTTTATATTTTATAGTGAGATTAGTTGACAAGCTTAGTATGTTATTAATTTATTATAATATACAATATCGGCCAAAATTCTCTTATTACTCGGTGTTTCTCAAATGGCTTTTGTCTCTCATCGAAATCTTCAGAAATTTCGCTACGTATATGCTGAAGATACAGGGCATCGGATTCTCAAACCGGATTGTTTAGAAATATAATAGATTTTTTAATAGACATTTTTTTTAAAAATTTTCATAATCAACAATAAACTGTCTAAGCGAAATAATTTTTCACAAACGTAGAAACATCATTTTGCACGACAGCTAGCGAACCAATCTATGAGGTGACGTCTGCGATGCTTCGAGTCATTGTCTTGTTGAAAAATAAAGGCCCGGTTGATGGAACGAAAAGCGTGGGGTTCTGCAAGATGTTCTCGTATCCGAATTTTGGAAATAAGACGAGGAGGGACGACTCCATTCACATCGAAGCATCGCCACACCATACATAATCCCCCACCATGCTTCATCGTAGACAGTTGGTACTTGGGATTCAAAACGAGTACCGACAGGACGTAGAATCTATGCTATCCCGAGTTAAACTAGATTGGTCACTCCAGATAACTTGGCTCCACTCTTTCCGTCCCCAATGCAGATGGTCCTTCGCCCATTGAAGTCGCAGATTCCGATTCTTCTCGCTGATCATTGGTTTCTTCACAGGTCTCCGTCCATCCAATCCTGTTTGTTGTAGCCGTTCGTACGGAGAGGCTTGGCCCGTGCGAGTATTGGCAAGGGAAAATCTTAGTTACAGCGAGTCGAAGGTTGTTTCTTCTGCGCGGACAATGTTTTGATCAGTTGTATAAGTAGTCACACGGGATCTTTTGGCCATATTTTTCTTCCTCACTACTCCCTGCACTCTCCAATGCTTCAGGAAGATACTCACTGCTGCTTGGGTCACTTCAAATTGCCGTGCGAGTTCAACTTGTGTTCTTCCTTGCTGCCAGCCAATCAAAATTGCGTCCTGGTCGGGGATCGACAAGTTTCCGAAACCTAGGAGTTTTCCCATCACTTTCAACAACGTAAAGTATGTAGGAGAGACAACCATAAAAAAACAACTAAAATTTAAAAAATATATGAACCAAATAGCAAAAACGAGAGCACGACAGCCGCGACGGAAAGGCTTCGGCCTGCCAGACTAACGCGCGGCGGGCCCTGGGTTCGACTCCCGGGTCAAAATAACGGCAAAAATCGAGTGCTCTCCGGCCATCATACAAACACCTTTGGCGGTCGTAAAGTATATTCTCCTTCTTCTAACGGGTCAGACTAGCCACCTGCCCGGGGTACGCCCAACATGGCTCATAGTACTACACGAAATGTGTAGTTAGAAACAGGCTAATAGCCTATATAAGAGTAGAAGAAGAAGAAGAAGAAATAGCAAAACGATAAGAAATTCGATAAATCGAGGAAAAATTGAGAAGTTTTCTGTGATTTTCCAAATCACACCATACTGGACTCGCACTTTCGAGTACACCACGTGCTTCATATTGCCAAATATAATATAATTTTAGCCGGTGCTGTAACTACTGCCGATCAAATGTGTTTTCATTATTAAAACTATGTCTATTTTATGCATTTGAAAAAATAGCTCAACTTTTAATTAATGTGATAATCTGATTCTAAATGCTTTCATTATTGCGATAGTTTATCTAGCATACCATTAGATTAACATTATATTAACTCATTGAACATGGCTTCAAGTTCGGTAAGAAATATCAGTATTTTTGGGTATTTCTATCATAAGTTATATTTTGTTATTGACCTAAAACAATTTTAGCATAACTAGGTTGAGGCAGATTATTCACTTTTGACTTAGTGGTATGGATAACAGTAACTACAAAGGGATTATTTAAAAGCTTAGGTCTTTCAGATTTGTATAGATTTTTTCTTTTGGTTTAGAGTTACTGATGGATATTACAATTTCTATAATTCTCTGGTGTAAGCGGTATGGTATATTGCACCACGCACATCTAACAAAAGTTTTATTCGGTTCTTTACATGTGATGATATTGTGTTCATACCTGAAATAGATACACTGATTGAGCTTTTGGCAATGTGTACGTATGCTTGGTAAAGGCACAGGAAATTACGGGTGGTTTTATTCTTTGGAGGTTTCAGCGATACTTGAATGTTAAATAGGAATTTTAAGTTATATTTTTCTTGTTATTTGACATAAGTTCTATATCGAAAAAAGTGTAATAGTAAGGAATTCGTGCTTGCTCTGTGTTTTATATATCATAAAGTTACGTACGACGTGTCTGTTTTTGTTTTAATTTGTCTTTAATCAGATCAGTGCTTATGGTTCAATGTAAATTTCTGATTGCTACTCTGTATGCTCTTTCATATTTGATTTGATAAATATGATTATATTTTAATCGTTACGGTGTTTAATAAACTTTCTCCAGGGTGTTGATTATTATCTTAACAATATTATCACCAATTTTGATTACTTTTAATTGTGAATCATTTTTTTAGTCCATAGTACCATATACATAAATCGTTAAAGGTTACGATGATTTTTCCTGTTAACTTGTTTGTACCAAATGAGAGTAATTTTTATCATTATTAAACGAAACATTGTATTGATTGCTGTATGATTTACTTGTGCTTTCATTAATGTTCTTATCCGAATGATGTATTTGTTCATTTTTACTAATTGCCATTGACGAGGTCTTGATTCGCTTTATTTTTTAAAAATGTCCATTAGGGTTATAGGAAACCATGTAGTCGGCAATGCCGTGGGAGGTGTAGATATGATGAGCGGATACACATGTGAGTGGTTGGCTTGCAAAAATATATTGATTTGCTGTTAAGAAGATTACATCTTCCTGTTATAACTGACTTACTAGTCAGTAAATAGAATAAAATTGTTTTTGATGCACGATCCCTTAATAAAAACGTTCTTATATTTATCGCCCGCAATATGCAAGCGGACATACATTTTCTCTTATTTATCGAAGTTAGTTCCACATTGAAAAATAATTTTTGTTAACTTAAAAAGTAGCTTCTGTACCTACAGGCGAACTAAAGAAAAATGCAAGGTACAAAATTAGCATATGTTCGTTACTCTTTATCATATTCTTCTAATTCATCTTCTTTTTTATTCATAGTGAAATACTTCTCTGTAAAATATATTTTTTGCTATTATTTATTCATTAGCAGTCTAGTTAAAGCATTTGCTTTTCAATTTTTATTGAGGTTGTTAACTATTTCTTTATTATGCTATATTTCAATGTTTTGACCATATATTACTACTTACTGAAATTTAAGCGCTATCACTATTTGAGTTTATAACATATTTTATTATAATCACTTTATTATTTGTAAAACCTTTAACTTATCTATAAATTAAAAGTTAGATGCATATTTTTGCGTTTACATTTTCTATTTTAAAGATGTAGAACAATACCCATATTTATTTTGTTGAGTGCTGGCTGCTTATTGTAATAGTAAATAGATAAATGTAGTAAATAAGGAAATTAAGAATACGTGAGGTTAAGTTGTAGAGTTTTCAAAACTTCTTCTTTGAGTGTTTATCTTTTCCAGGTGTTGGCTAATCTGACTTTATTTACAGCTGCTTAGAATAGTTCAATGGTTGTCATGGAGAACCAGGTCCTTAAATATTTCAACCATAAGATTCTTATTCTTCTGAAACTTTTCTTTCCTTTCACTTTGCCCTGTAGTATGCACTATAAGAGACATCTGTTTTCGTTTCGCATGATGTGGCCTAGGTATTATAATTTTCTTGTTTCAATTGTATTCGAGATTTTATTTTCTTTTGACATTCTTCCAAGGATTTCAATGTTCGTTACATGGTTTGTGCATGATACCCTTAGCATCCTTTAATAAAGCTACATCTCGAAAGCTTCAATCTTTTTTGTTGTTGCTTCTGTTAGTGTCTATGCTTCCGCTCGTATCATAATAATAAAAATACACAGCACTTTTAAATGCTGCTGACATTTTAATGAATACACTTCTGCTCTTTTCTATTCAACATTTAACTTCTAGAGAGTGGTGCCATTGATCATTAATAGCAATGCCCAGATATGCGTATTTGTCAACTATTCTAATTGTTCCTGGCGTAGCGGCCTTTTCGCCCTTAAACCGCTTGTATATCGCGGCGGCATGCTGGTGGCTCTGATATCTGCCGCCACGTTTTGATATCGCACACAAAACAGCATATGGGCTTTTGCTCAGCCGGCGAGTTTGCATACCCCGTCGGCGGCACCCTTTGAGACGAAAAGTGCTGTCGAATTAAAATTTCCCGCAAATGATCTACCGCTAAGCCAGACGCGAAGTCTCGGCGATATACTCACACCGCATCGCGTCCAGTACGGCCGCATTTAATCAACCCGCAACTAACTCAAACCGCATCGCGTCCAGTACAGCCGCATTTAACCAACCCGCAATATATACTCGCACAGCATCGTGGCCAGTGCGGCCGCATTTAACCAACCCGCAACATACTCAAACCGCATTGCGTCCAGTGCGGCCGCATTTAACCAACCCGCAATATATACTCACACCGCATCGCGTCCAGTGCGGCCGAATTTAACCAACCGGTAATATATACTCACACCGCACCGCGTCCAGTGCGGCCGCATTTAACCAACCCGCAATATATACTCGCACCGCATCGGGCCAGTGCGGCCGCATTTAACCAACCCGCAACATATCAACCGCATTGCGTCCAGTGCGGCCGCATTTAACCAACCCGCAATATATACTCACACCGCATCGCGTCCAGTGCGGCCGAATTTAACAAACCGGTAATATATACTCACACCGCACCGCGTGCAGTGCGGCCGCATTTAACCAACCCGCAATATATACTCGCACCGCATCGTGGCCAGTGCGGCCGCATTTAACCAACCCGCAATATATACTCGCACAGCATCGCGTCCAGTACGGCCGCATTTAATCAACCCGCAACATACTCAAACCGCATTGCGTCCAGTGCGGCCGCATTTAACCAACCCGCAATATATACTCGCACCGCATCGTGGCCAGTGCGGCCGCATTTAACCAACCCGCAACATACTCAAACCGCATTGCGTCCAGTACGGCCGCATTTAACCAACCCGCAATATATACTCACACCACATCGCGTCCAGTGCGGCCGCATTTAACCAACCCGCAATATATACTCGCACCGCATCGTGGCCAGTGCGGCCGCATTTAACCAACCCGCAACATACTCAAACCGCATTGCGTCCAGTGCGGCCGCATTTAACCAACCCGCAAATATACTCACACAGCATCGCGTCCAGTACGGCCGCATTTAACCAACCCGCAATACATTATTCGACCCGCAACGCGGCCAGTTCGGTCGCATTTAACCAACCCGCAGACAACTACCCCGCAAGACATACTCGATCCCCATCGCATCTTGGCCAGTGCGTGTTCCAGGCACGAAGACATCGCAACAAGATGGCCACCGTGAAACCATCGCCGCCGAAGCCGAAGCCGATTACAGGTGAGCGATTTGGCTTTACTTATCGGTAGCCGCTCCCATCCGCTTTCGCTCTGGCCGTTTAAGGGACGATTTGGGCTTCAGCGTTTTACCTTTCAAAACGGGCCGTACTTAGTTCCCCACACCGCACCACGAGGGCACGGCTATTTACACGCCTGCCTCTCCAGTTCCACTGTCTAAACTTACAATTAGTTGTCGAGTAGGAATGTTGTTTTTGCTTATGATCATATATTTAGTTTTTTTATGTTGGTGTCCAGACCATATCGGTGTCCACTATCTGTTAATCTATTCATTAGCTGTTTCAGATCTAGCATATTATCGGTAAATATTACTGGTGTAAGCGCTGTCCTTTATCAGTATTTCTTCTTGTGAATTTTCCAAGGGTTCTCTAAATATATGTTCTGAATAAATGTAGAACAGCAGTGGCGGCAATACACATCCTTGTCTTACTCCACGCAAAATCTTAACCGGATTTGTCTGGTCTTCTTCCACTCTTACACTGGCTATCTGATTCCAATATAAGTTTATTATTATCTTTAGGTCTTCGCCATCTATACCCGCATTTTTCAAAGTTTCATCAGTTTGTGATTCTGGACTCTATCAAACACTTTTCTATAGTCTACAAAACAGGCGTGGACCATACACTTCATATCTCTGGATCTCTGGAATAGAACTTGGACACTGAATAAAACTTCTTTGGCTCCGACTACGTCTCTAAATTCAAATTGCGGGTGCTATCTGTTCTTCGCACGTTTTGTAAATTTTTCTACTTGAGATTTTTAAAAATATTTTCTATAGGCGGCTTATTATTCTATATTCCTCGCATTTTTTGGCACCAGACATTTTTGTTATAGTTATGAACTCCAACTGAAGCCATTGCCGTGGGATAGAACTCGTGTTTTGTTTAATATTGAATACCTTGGTTAACCATTTGATTTCCTCGTCGACCATTAGTTTTAAGAGTTTGGCTTGGAAATTATCTGAGCCTGGAACTTTGCCATCTTTCATTTGTTTCATAGTTCTTACTTCTACAGCTACAATATTTGGTCCAGTTTCTGCTTCTATTTCATGTGGTTCTGGTTTTTTATAATGAAAAACTTGTTCAATATATAGTTTCCAGATGTTTTTGATTTCTTTCTGGTCAATTACAACTTTTCTTTATTTGTTTATAATTTTGTTTGCTGTTTTTGTTTTATATTGTTTAGTGGGTTAGTTTATTTTTCGGGGTATATTGAAGATGTTTAATTTCTTTTGGCAAGTTTACATTTCTTCACTCCCTGATGTCTTTTTCTTTTGCTTCTCGTATCTTTTGTATTTATAGTTTTGTGTATCCTATTATATTGTTATATATCTACGTTCTTACAGTTTCTTCTCGTTTCCATCAGTTGTAAGATTTCATTAGTCATCCATGTTTTTTTTTTGTTTGTTTCACCTTTCTTCAAACTATCTTTTTTAATTTTTTAAATTGTAACGCTTAATCGCTTTATTTCATCTTCTATCTTAACGGCATCTTCCAATGCTATAAATTTTTCCGATAACTCATGCTCTATTTGTGTTTTTACATTTTGCTCTTTTATTTTTCGCATGTGACATCTTGTGATAATATTCTTCTTTTAATGTTTTTGTTCAAATTTTTATTTTTCCTGCTACCGTGTTGTGGTCAGATTGTATATCTGGCCCATGATACGTTTTTACAAATGTGAAGCTGTTTCTATATCTTTGATTTACAAGGATGTAGTCTATTTGATTTCTTACAATCGTGTCTAAGGTGTCTACCGGTGACCTCCAGGTAGACAGTCTTCTTGGAGGATGTTCAAAGAAAGTATTTAGCACTATAAAGTAATGTTCTGCTGCAAAGATACTTAATCTTTCTCCCCTTTCATTTCTTTTCCCTAGCCCATATGCTTCAATGTTTTTTAGTTTGTCCTTTGCATATTGTTGTATTGAATTATTTAGTTATTATTGTAAGATCTTGTTTGCAGAGTTTTTTCAAAATTTCTGATATCTGTGAGTAAAATTGTTCTACTTCCTCGTCAGTTTAGTTATTAGTCGGGTCATATGTTTGGATAATGTTTACTGGGCCGGGGCTACATGATATTTGGAGTAACGGTATCCTCTTCGATATAGGCACAACGTTTGTTACATACCTTGCAATGTTTCTTTCTACAATCATTTCTACTCCATGCTGATGTTCTCCATTTGTTGTTCCCAAGTAGTATACTTTACAATCGTTGATGTGTAATTGTCCTAAGCCTGGACATCTTATTTTACTTACTTCCGTAATTTTTATTTCTTCCTAAAACTACCGCTGCAAATTAATGTATTTCAAATATGTATATCAACACGTAGAAGAATGTCGACTAAAATAGTTTAGTGGTGTAGTTTGACTAACATTCAAGAATGATATTCTTTATTTTCGGCATTGTCACTTTCTTTTATTTTAAAAAAGACTGCCTTTATTATTACTGTGAGATAGTGGCTAGTTTTCAAATCCACCCTAATTTTTAACGATAAACTTTTACGTGACACATAAATAAATAATTAAATTAAATTTAATGTTAAAAACATTTAGTAGCCATCTTTGTATAGTTAAATACTACCTAAAAATTCTCTTAACTGACCCTATTTGGCTTATACTTTATCTAGTCCTCAGCAATATAGGTGAAGTTCAGTAAAACGACTGGCAGCGTAAATATACACTTTCAATTCAACAAATGATATCAGTCCATTCCATAAACTTGTACAATTCTGCAGTATCAATCTTAAGTGAGAAATACTTCCAAATATTGTATACTGGTTAGACGTCAAAACATAGTACACCAACAAAGTGCTTGTCCTCTATTAATAACTGGTAGCGCCTATAATTATAAGTTGTCCCATTATACAATATCTTCTTAACATAGAACACAGGTATACTTATTACAATAGCTTGTAGATTACAGCTATTTTTCTCAATTCCTTTCCTTAAAAATTTACATTTTTTTTTTACAACAAACTTTGCACTCTTTAAATATCACAGAATTTGCCCTTCTTTAACCTTACTTTACCCAATTATTTCTATCCATACTTATCTTCTATTACTTTTATGCACTTCTCTCTCTCTCTCTCTCCCCCCTCTCTACCTCCCCTCTCTCCCCCACCATCTCTCTCTCTCTCTAATTTTTTGAACAACCTGCATTTTTATGGACATTCTAACTTAACTTCACATGGATATATTATTATAAATCATTCTAAAGTTTGTATCCAAGTTCATATGTCTATTCAGCATCTACTTAAGATCAGACAACTATTCAATCTACTCTCCAGATATAGAAAAAAATGTCGTCTTTGTTATTGGCTAATTCTACCTAAGCTATTCTTAATACTCTCCCAAGATACTAAGATTTTTCACATTAACACGTGTTACAATGAAAAGTTGAGCAAATACTTGAAGATGAACAATTCTATGTAGCGTGTTTCATATTTGTACAGTTAACGTACAACACATTTTGAGTATGGTACGGTCAGTTTTAGGATGAATGTGAAATACGCGTCTCTATGTAGCGATCGAAAAGTTTTAGAGCTATTTTCATGATTTTTCCAAATGAAATTTCACAAAGAAGTTTTAGGAAAGATATGTGTCCTGTATAATAGGGTTGTTTCTTTAACAAAGTTGAACTTTGCGTACTGGGCAAGAAAAATTCGATAAAAGAGGTATTTATGAAACTATTACGATAATTTACAGAAAATTAGCAAGCAGATAATTAAATAAAACAGCTCCACGACACTAATCGATAGGCCACGAAAGATATGGATCGCAATTGGGATAATGCAGTGTTTAGTAAAAAGCTTACCTTGGAGGGGGGAGGCATAGACTACAAAAAGCCTTCTGACAAAGAAAAGGAAAAAGTTTATGAAAGATTTCCACTTTATGCGTCTTCATGTACACTTTGAAAGAATGTCTAAGCGGATTCCATATTATCGGTTGAAAATAGTTCAATAAAAATAATGAAAATTAAATTTTGCGAGAGAATAATGATCAGAAACACCGAGGTACGCTGAAATCAGCACCAAACAATAAAGACTTTAGTGTCTCACATGTTTTTTAGATATTATTAAGTCTAGGTAATAAACGCTAAACATTTATGTTACAAATCGTTTCGCAAAAAAAGAGAAAACTTTATTAAAATTGAAAAGAGTAGAGCTTTCGCTATCCGGTTAACTAAAAAGAGACAAGATACTATTGATTGATATTGTACAAAATTTTTCTACGGATCAAAGGCAACAATATAAAAATATATACATATTTGAGTTACTCATATGTTATAGTATACCGCCAGAGTGGTCCAGTGGTTGAGGCGCGGGCTGCGATGCGGACGGACCCGGGTTCAATTCCCGGTGCTCTCTGATGCCTGACGGGTGGCCTACTCAGTCACTAAAAATAATTGAGTACCTGCGTTCACTCGAACAAGGGGTAATAATGGCGGTCGTCTAAGACGCGGTGCTTGCCACATCGCCCCGCACCAGAGATGGTGCGCTACGACCGGGCACATTGAGCGAACATATGAGAGCCTTAATCTCTCAGTTTGCAGGCCGTGCTCCCACGCGGGTCGTTAGAGCCGTGTCATTATTATTATATGTTATAGTAATATAATTGATTAAATTATAATCAAATTTTTTCTCATATTCCTATTACAAAATAATTTTACTAGATATCAGAAGTATTTCTACCTGGAAGGACATTTTAGTTAAATGGCTGTTTCGATTAATAAAACAACATAAATTAAATCAACATTGTTTTATTCCTATCATCAATTTGTGACAGTTTTAAGAGAAGTTTGTATTAATTTATTATAAGCGACATTAAAAGCTTTAAAGTGCTTGAAGCAAGCCAAATCGAAAAACAATCAAAGTGCTACAAACACGTTACTACTCCTTTAATGTTTATTTAAAGCAATTAACTGAAAGTCTGTTTTAAGTTGTTACAGGAAATTTAACGGCAGCAAAACTGCCGTCGTTTAATTACTTTAACTACACCAAGTAGCAGCGCAGTGCTTTTTGAGGAAGCCGAGCTTTAGCATTCAAGTCGGGGAAATTTGTCGACGGCACTTTCACCTCCACAAAGTCGCAAGTCGAAACTATATCTAAAGGGGTCGCGAGTAGCTTGAAGCGCCGCCTTCAACTTTTCCTCTTCGACTCTCCAGGCCGGCGCCCTCAAGAGCTGCAGTTACTGCTATAATAAACCGGAGTATCGGATTTCCCTGCAAACGGCTCAAAAGTTGGGGCAGATTTTCATGGAAATAACGTCGGGTTGTGTGCTAGCGAGCGGTGAAACGGGGTGCAGCAGAAACTGATCGATGTGTTTCGGTGGATTTTTCGAAACAATAAACCGGTGCAGGCTTTCCAATTTGCTTTGTTTGCATTGGTTTTTTCGGCGAGATCCCTCGCATGCAGTTGTATGTCTGCCGTGAGCATTATGATTGCAGGAAATAATATTATTGTGTTGCTGTTCTATGTAGCAAAAAAGCACTTCTGACACATTTATGTGATTTATGAAGATTATTTTATTTTTTACAATATACTAAATGGGTGTATATTTAACCATTTTTTCTTAAAATTAATTATTTTAAAAGGCTGTATGTGGAAACCTATGTTTTAAATAATTTTGAAAATTTATTTATTTATTAGCAATCAGAATAATAACAACATTTTATTAGCTAATTGTTGTAATCTTCTGGTTTGAGGTTACATTCGGATGATTTTCCAGGGTAGGGTGATGTTTCATTGCTCTTGCTGTTATTATGTCTGTTACGTATGGAATGTTGAGGTCATTTTGTAGAGTTACGTTTGAAACAGAATACTGGGCATTAGATAGCAATTTAAGTGTTTTAGACTAGCACATCCCCAAAGTTGGCAACTATATAGCCAGCTAGGATATTATGCTCTGTAAATTAATAATTTATTATCCAACGCAAGGGCTGAGTTTTCCAAACGAGCTTACATGTGTCTTAAATGTAAGCTCAAGTATCTGGCCTCATATGTCTGCGGACTGCGTATGCTGTTGAGTGCAATCGGAAGACATGTTGAACGTTTGGTTGTGAAAGTAATATGCATTTATTTTCAATTTCCATTTCTTCAGTCAAGTTTCCGATAAGCTGGATATTCTAGTATCAATTCTTTTGCTAGAACTAGATTATTGTTTTATGAAAGTATTACTGTACCATCGGCGAAGGTACCTAGGTTTATTTTTCGCTGTGGTTGGTAGTTATACATGTGTAGCAAAGACATTGGCGGTCCAATAACACTATCTTGGGGAACAGCGGAGTTGATAAGGCAAAAGTTAGACTGCTGGTCATTAAATTTTACATAAAAGTACCTATTTGACCAATAAGACTTGATTAGGAGATAACAGTTAATGATTATAACATTTTTTAGTTTGAAATCTCTATGTTATACTTTATCGAACGCTTGGAAGATGAAATACAGCTTTGTAGAGTATCTTTTCTTTGAGACTAAAGCTAAATTGATGTTTTGAAAGCAGTGTTATTCATTCGTAATTTACGTAAATCAGTCATTCAAAAACTTTACTTATGACGCCTATGATTGGGAGCAGACTGACGATAGAATGTAAATTTATTGTTGTTTCCATATTACGGGAAACGGGATAAACTTAGCATGCGATTAACGTAACTGTCAAGACAACAATGGTCTTATTTGAAAGTTGTTTTAATATTTGGGTTAAAATTAAATCGTATCCTGCAGCCGTTCGTATATTATGATTGTTTATTTCTATAGGAGTGAAACTTTTAATAGGTAGAGATATTTGGCATATTGCGTCGATTAAGTTTTCTAATTCTTTATCAACGGCCCTTGGCTTTGAAGAGTTTCTTAAATGTGAGCTTTTTTGTGTCAAAGCTGCACGACTTGCCATTTGGCTTACGAATAGGAATCGTATACAGTCTCTTAAGTTTGTTTGTCGCCTTTCAGAGTACTGCAAGATTTGTAGCATAGTGGATTTCTTAAAAACGCTTAGGTATATCTTAGGTATAGCTTAGGTAGACTACTATTATGATCTTCATCAAGTTTTGATGCATTTTGACTCCATAAAGTATACTTATTCTAACTACTATGTTTATAGTTACAATCCATGTGTACTTATGGCGCTATTAAACGGAAATTTTTGTCCACTCTTGATATCAATTCTTAGATAGCCAAATAACACTTCTACAAAAGTTTTACAATGCAATTCATCAATGCAAAACCAACTAAATGGTTTACGCTTCTGAAAATTTCTTCTAGTCTTCAAATTAAATTATCTCAATAGCCTAAAATTAGCCGTTCTATTATTATTATCCTTTCTTGAAAATATAGTTATTTTAATTAGTTTCCAGAACACGTTGTTGCACCCCAATACTTTGATTTTGTTGCAAACAGCGCAATATCAATTTGCAGTTAAATATCTTTATTTTTAAACTGTCTTTATCCTTTACATTACGAGACAATTAAAGACAAAAAATTTCAGGAACTTTAACAATTCCATATTTTTATGTGCGTGCCTAGCCATTCCGGGCCTTCGCTGCGGTCGGCTTAAAAAGGATTAATTCATTATTTATTTATGTGCTATTACTTGTGCGCTGTTTTATTTGCTGGTGTATAAAGTATCAGTCGTATCCAATAAACAAGAGACCCCTGCGCCTCGGAGTGTCCATGAACAAACGGTCCGCTTTTCAATTATCACCGTGGTTGCTTTACACTTGAAGCGTACTTTCAAAAGGCTCGTCAAACTGTGCTGTGCGATAACAAGCAACCTCATGATAACGCGAGTTAAATTTATACCTATTTAATACTGCACTAAAGTTTAAATAAGCCTCATGGCTCACGTTCAAAAAGCACCGGTTCATTGCAATCAACAAGCTGAACCAATGCAGGCTGATAAAATTACACAGAGCTCGTAGTACGTGCCGGGATTTTATACTACCAAATATCAATCTTTGCCAGCTAGGCTTAAAATAGAAATTCCGCAGTGCATTTAGTGCCAACGGTTAGGACATACAAAAAACTTCTGCAACAAAAGTTCATGTTGTGTAAAATGTGCAGGTAACCATGTAACCATACAATGCCTACGTAAAACAAAAAGTGCTAATGTTAAATGCGTTCTTTGCACGAGCAATCATTCAACGAATTACAAAAGATGCGCTATATACCAAGAGTTGCAACAGGAAACCTTGCCCCCGCTCAGACAAAAACAGACGAATAGAAGACCATCAATGTTAATTCTACCTGACTTCACTCATGCACAAGTGGTTAGCGGTAGAATCTACCAAGTACAAGAGACAAATAGTAACGTTCAACAACTAATGCAATCACCTCAACCATCTCAAGCAGTCAGTGATATGCATGAACTGAAACAGATGATAAAATTTATAGAATAGATGTCAACAATGTTAAATCTACTAACAACTCTTGTCTCCAAACAAAATTGCTGATTGGAATGCCTATGGCTTACAACAACATGCCCTTAAAATCAAGACATTTATTCAACTACACGACATAGATGTTATGCTAATCTCCAAAGCCCAATTTACCAAAAGAAGTTACTTCAAAATACATAACTTCTCTAGATCCTGATGGAACTGGCCACGCTAGTTCAACTATTATCATAAAAAAATACTATAAAGCACTTTGAAATAAACAAATACTGCAAAGAGCATTTGCAAGCGACGTTATTTGTAATTGGGAATTGAATAGAGCCCTTAACTCTCTTTTGTCCACCACGACGTGCCAATAAATAAGAGCATCTTAATACACTGGGTAATCGTTTTATCGCTAGCGGTGACTATAATGTCAAGAATATACACTTAGGCTCCAGGATAACGACCACTAAGGGCCTCGAACTAGTAAAAGCTATAACGTCATATAACCTAAATTTTATCTCCAGTGAAGAACCGACATACTAACCCTCAAATGTCAAAAGGCTACCAGATCTTCTAGACTTTTTCGTCATTAAAAATATAAGCCTATATTTACTTTAAATTAAATCTTGCCTTGACACTCCTTCCGACCATTCCCCAGTTCTAGTCGATCTCGGATCACAAGCATTCCATATAGAAGAACCTCTACTCCCGACTACTGAAAGAACTGATTGGATCTGTTTTAAAGACAAGGTTGAAGAATTTTTATTTCTAGAAACCTCGCTGCAAACGGAAGAAGATCTATGAAACGCTGCCGAACACTTCAATCAAGTCGTACAACAAGTTTGTTAGCATGCGACTCCAAGGGAGACTGAACATACATGCACAGATAAATGCCCAACTGCAGTCAAGAGACTAATAGCAGAAAAAAGAAGGCTGAGACGACGATGGCAAAATACCAGAGCACCAATCGACAGAACAAACCTCAACCGAGCAACAGCCAAACTTAGACAGCTTTTTAAACGACTAAAAAATGAGGTAATTCAACACTACCTGGAAACGTTATCACCTACTGCGGCTACTGACTACTCTTTATGGCGAGCCACAAGAAAATTAAAACAACCACCTCAATACATTCCACCGTTCCGCAAGGATGATGGAATACAGGCAAGAAGTTCTGCTGAAAAGCCGACAGTATTTGCAAAACATCTGGAAAAAGTATTTTAGCCACACCCTTCAGAAGCTACTCCTGAAGAAGAAAGTGAAATTCAGCAATTTCTAACAGCGCCATTTTAGATGAGCTTACCAAGCAAACTTTTTAGAACAAAAGATACTAGATCTATAATCAAATGCCTTAAAAATAATAAGTCGCCGGGTTATGACCTAATCACTAGTATAGTACTTAAAGAACTACCCGAAAAAGGCTACAAATTCTTAACAATGCTGTTTAATGCAGTACTCAGACTAGGCTTCTTCCCTGATTAGTGAAAAGTAGCTACTATAATCCCGTGTGGGGTTGCTAGTCCCCCATCGGGCGCCTCCCCAGGTGGCGGATAGGGGAACACCTCCCAGATATGGGTGGTACCGGGGAAATTAAATACCCGGAGTGGACCAAAACTAACATATCAACGGGCAGCAACGTGGATATTAGTTCGTATAGGCGGATGTCAGGGAGACAGGAACGACTATAAGAACAGATAACCTTAAGCACGGAATAAATGATATTGAAGTGGTTAAGATATTGCGATGAGGAAGGCAACGGAAAACCACCTCATTACTTTTCCTAGTAAAATCATCATGGTAGTGAAGACTGACAATCTAAATGTTACTGATCATGGGTATCGGACCCCAACATCCGGCAGGGGAGGAGAATGTTGGGCCTCCCAGGTCGTCATCAAGCGAAATCCCGGCAGAACGAACATAAACACAAATAGAAATACATTCTTGAAGATAAATAAGTCACCGGTGAAAATAGCAACATGGAATGTCAAAAGCATGTATCAAACAGGAAAGATACAAAATGTTATTGCTGAAATGAAACGGATGGACATAGATATTCTTGGAATCAGCGATACTCAATGGCCAGGGAACGGAGAGAGCACTATAAACAACAACTACAGCGTTTATTACTCTGGTGGAGATGAACCCAACCACAGATATGGAGTTGCTACAATACTGTCAGATAGACTGAAACCGCAAGTTAAAAGCGTGATAAATTATTCAAATAGAATAATGTTGATACAACTACACTCTCACACCAATAACATCAATATTATTCAGATCTATGCCCCAACAGCAGACAAAAGTGACAATGAAATAGAGGAGTTTTATAATCACCTGGATATACTGATGAAGTCCATCGCTAAAAATGACGTGACAATCATGCTTGGTGATTTTAATGCAAAAATAGGAGAAGGAAGTGTACAAGATTATGTTGGCCCACATGGACTAGGTAAGAGGAACGAACGTGGAGAAAAACTCATTGAATTCTGCCAGAACAAACAGATGGTAATATCTAACACATAGTTTAAGCTCCCTAACAGACGGTTATATACTTGGACCTCACCAGCACACACCAACGACCACGTGGTACGAAACCAAATCGATTTCATTTTAATAAATAAAAGATATATAAATGCGCTTCTGTCCGCCAAAACATACCCTGGTGCAGACGTGGGATCAGACCACAATCCAGTGGTGGCTACTTTTAAACTAAAATTGAAAATAATAAAAAGAAAACGTCTGGATCCAAAAGTCAATACCCGAATTTTAGAAAATGCTACTGTAAAAACTGATATAACGAAAGATGTTAATATAAAATTAGAAACACTAAAGAATTCAAAAGAAACAACTATCGAGAAGCAGTGGCTAAATATCAAAACAGCAATAATAGACGCAGCCAACCAAAATTCTTCAGAAATAACCCAATATGCAAAACAGGAATGGATGACACCTGAAATCCTTAAATTAATGGAGACGAGAAGGAAATATAAAAACATAGATGACAACAAGTATAAAGAAATACATAAGATTATTAAAAAAGAAATTATAAAAGACAAAGAAAAATATATGACCGACAGATGTAACGAAATAGAGGAGCTTCAGACGAAACACGATACATTCCATTTGCATAAAAAAGTTAAGGAGATGACGGGAGTAGCAAAGAAGAGAGAGAGAAGTATTATGAAAGACAAGAATGGCAACATAATTATAGACATAACCAAGCAAATAGAAATATGGAAGGGATACATAAAAGAACTCTTTGACGACGACCTGTAGAATTTCTAAAGCTAATAGAGGACGAAAATCTACACTTACTTGTAGATCTATACAATAATATATATAAAAAAGGGAGTATTCCAAACGATTGGTTACAATCGGTGTTTGTACCTCTACCCAAAAAGAACAACCCCAAAGACTGCTCAGAATTTAGAACAATAAGCATTATGAGCCGTACTCTAAAGGTGTTTTTGAAAATCATACATAAAAGGATCTACAGAAAAATAGAGGCAGATATTAGCGACACACAATTCGGATTCCGAAACAACATGGGGACAAGAGAAGCACTCTTTGGGATAAATGTTCTAATACAGCGATGTCTCGACATGAATGTGGATTTATATATAGGATTCATAGATTATGAAAAAGCCTTTGATAAGGTAAAACACGATAGGTTAATAACAAAAAGGCTTGGATCCTTATGATATCCGCATCATTCGTAATCTTTATTGGAAACAACATGCGGCGATCAATGTTAATGGCCAGTTGTCCGAAAATATTGAGATCCTTAGGGGCGTTAGACAGGGATGTGTACTATCACCTGCCCTCTTTAACATGTACTCTGAGTGTATATTCCGGGAGGCTTTAGAAGACCCACAAGGAGGGATAAAAGTGAATGGGCAAGTGATCAATAATCTGCGATATGCGGATGACACTGTAATAATAGCTTGCAATCCCGACGACCTACAAAACATGCTAGAAAATATCAACAGAGTTAGTAAAGAGTATGGTCTCAAAATGAACTGTAAGAAAACTAAATTCATGGTCATCAAGAAAATAGGAAATAATAACATCAACAATATAAAAATAAAAATCGAAAACACCGAAATCGAAAGAATGCACAAATACCAATATTTAGGGACCATAATAAACAGTTGTAATGACCAAGCTACTGAAATCAATAGGAGAATTGAAATTGCGAGGGCAGCGTTTGTAAAAATGAGGCAATTCTTCTCTAATCGCAATCTCTCGCTAGATCTGAGAATGCGCATGGTACGATGCTACGTCTTCTCGATTCTGTTGTACGGAATGGAGGCTTGGCCCCTTAAACAACAGCAAATGAAAAAACTGGAAGCCTTTGAGCTCTTTATATACAGACGCATACTTAAAATATCATGGACAGAACACGTTTACAATGAAGAAGTCCTCCATCACATGAACAAAGAACGAGAGTTACTACTGACATTAAAAAAACGCAAATTGGAATATTTCGGACATGTCATGCGAGGTGAAAGATACTGCTTGCTGCAATTGCTCATACAGGGCAAGATCTCAGGACAAAGATCGAGAGGCAGAAGAAGGATGTCGTGGATGAGGAACCTCCGGGAATGGTTTGGATGTTCATCACTAGTCTATTCAGAGCAACTACATCAAAAATTAGAATAGCTATGATGATTGCTAACCTCCGATAGGAGATAGCACTTTAAGAAGAAGCTACTATAATACTTATTTTAAAACCAGAGTAGCCATCTGAAGAGGTCACCTCGTATAGACCAATAAGTCTGCTTTTGCTCCTTTCAAAGGTGTTCGAAAAACTTCTGTTATTTAAATTAAGACCTATAATATTCCAAAATAATTTACTACCACATCAATTTGGGTTTTGTGTGCAGAACTCCACGACTGAGTGCATAGACAAATGTATTATCATCAGATCTCTTTCAAATAGTGAAGACATATTTTACTAACAGACATTTTCTAGTCAATGTACAAGGCGAGTTCACCATATTACTCCAAATCAATTCTGGAGTGCCCCAAGAAAGCGTTTTGGGACCGCTGTTATACTTGCTCTATACATCAGACCTACCCACAGACTAAAAGCAATCGCTACTTATGCTGATGGTACAGTCATCTTGTGATCACATCAAGATCCCATCGTAGCATTCTACCAATTGCTAACCACCCCAACAAACTGCAAACTTGTTTAAAAAAAATGCCGTATTAAAGCCAATGAAACGTAATCTGTGCAGGTGACCTTCACGTTGAAGCCAGAAACTTGCCCTACAGTAAATCTTAACGGACAACCACTTCTCCAACAAGACACAGCTAAATATCTAGGAATGCACTTAAACAGACGTCTCACTTGGAAGGAACATATTTAGATCAAACGTAAAAGATTAGAACTTAAATATAGACAAATATATTGGTTGCTAGGTAAAAGTTCACAGTTAACAACAGTTAACAAATTACTTCTTTACAAAACAATTCTACGATCAATCTGGACGTATGGCTTGCAGTTATGGGATGCAGCAGCCAACTCTTCCATAGACATCATTAGAATATTCCAAGCTAAAGTGCTAAGTCAATTAAAATTTACTTAATGCCTGTAAACTGTGTGGCAGATTGTAAATAAAGAAGAATAAATAAATAAAACACCCGATAAGTTATCCATCGCAGCCAAATTTAAAATGTTTATCATTTTATGTGATTAGACTAATACAAGTAGCACCTTCCAAAAATGGTTTACTGATTTTAGTAAAATTATTTTCAATACAAACACGTGTGCTATTTTTCGAAGATTGTCTATTGAGTAAAAAATAATCAATTTTCGAACGAAAACAAAATATTCGGATGTAGAAGAAAATAACTACTTTCAACTTTGCCAAAAATTTGCTTTTAAAATTGTTTTTATATTAAAAATTACAGTTTGACCAAAAATTGGCTGAACACAGAAATTTTGTTCGATGATAATTAAAGGACAGGCCGTTCACACTCATTTTAAAGAAAGAACAATATCTGGTGCACAAACCAAATTCTTTGATCAGAAATGCCTTAACAGAACTCTCAATTAAAAAAGCTGCATTACATTCGTTAATAAAGAAGAATTTGAAACTCTTGGTAATTAATAACTTTAACTGATGACCATGTTCTACTGACTTAAACTTTTATAATTAATTTTTTTATGGTTTAAAAAAGGTATTATACACCATTTTAGTTGAGGAAACCAACAATCTAAAAAAAATTAAACTGTAGATTTGATCTCAGGAAGCAACAGGCGAAAAATAGTTGACCAGTTTTTGAATTATTTGAGCGCTGTGACCAGAAGCACAGGACACATTTTGAAAATATTTTAATGTGAGTAAATGCAGTTGGTTTTGTCTGAATACCTTCTATGTTCTTATTGTAATATTTTTTTCTACTGACAGACTATTGGACATGCGGTAAAATGATGCTAAAAATTGTATGTAGCAGATGAGGTAATTAGACTAAACAGACTAGTATTAGATTTGCTTAAAAAACTTATTTTTAGACTGTGAAGAGAATCAAACAGTTTTACATATTATATTTGATTGACGGAGGCGCTGAAATTTGGAAGAAACCAAATTTAGAAAACAATATTTCGAACAGGTATATTTTTGAGATTTTTGGTTTTGAGAACCATCGGAGAAAAGTTACCACAAGTCTCAGGAGTAAGTAAATGTAAATTATATATCATTACATTACACAACAATAAAAGTTGGCAATGCTTTTTTGTCTGCATGTTAAGAAATCAATAAAGATTTACTTTAATGGTAGCAGCGTTCGTGCAAAACCATTTAGCCTAGTTACTACATATGATTACAATAACCAGCATCTACTCTGCAAGTTCTTCCAGATGTAAATAAGTCATTAACAGCAACTTACATGCAAGTATTGTTCTCATTCAAAAAGCCCGGTTTAATTAATGAGAACACGCTAAACATCGATCTACTTAATTGTTTATTTCAGATGTCATTATAGATTGCTTGATGTAATTGTAGGGTTTTCATATGGTTTTATTGTATCAGATACAAGAGAAAATAGTCCTATTATTGATAAGAATTAGTAACAAGGCTTTCTAGTTTCCTATCACTTAATTAGCTTTATATAAAAATGTCGCAGATCGTTAGACGTGTAATATCCACTTAGCTAATCAATTGAGGACAATTATAGTACAGCCACATTATTTATTCTTAATTGAAATGCATTTTGTAATTTTTGTATTTTTAAATTACAAAATAATAGTGAACATATTCTTACAAAATTCTGGAATTTGACAAGCATTTGTTTCCATTAAGTGATTTAATTACATTTATAAGAAATTGGAGTCTGGCAAGGGAAAGCTTTTGGGGCTTTGTATTTATGGACGGGCAGGTTGTGATGTCTGATTTATGATCAGGCCGTGCTCGCCAAAAAATTTTAATATGTTGTGCAACTTGAAGGTGCGCGTCGAATAAGCAAACGTGCTATAAATTAAATAAAAAATACAGGATTTAACCCGCATTGGCAGGTCAGACACGTGCGATGTTTACGAGGCTAACGCATCCAGAGTCGCTAAGTTCAATGCAGAGCAAAAGATTATTTTGAGGGCAATTCGGCTCAGGTGTCGGCGTGTCTGACTGCACAATTTTTTAAAAATTGTCACGAAGTCAACCAAAGGAACAATTTTTCAAATAAACAGACATGGTATAGTTAGCTAGTCTTATTTTTTAGCAAGAAAAATAATGCCCCTTGACACATTACCTTTAATTTAAATAATTATTACCTCATTCTTTAAAATCTATAATCAATCTGACAATTGTAACTAATACAAGCACCGAAGAGCCAATAATTGTGCATTAACATATAGTACATATAAGTGAAGACAAAAAAAAAATACACAAGTCATTATTATATATTTTCTTTATAACATGTAAGTGATTTAACAAAAAAAAAGAATATAATATTCACGAAACAACTCATATTGTACAGGAAGATTAAGAAAAAGTAAACCTGACTTTTGTGCTAAAACAGATGTAAGTGGGAGTATAATGCCTCTATCAAAAGTAAAAATTACTAGACCCTCCAGCAATGCCTTGCTTTCATTTGCACTGGCTTTTTATTGTTCTTTCTCTGATTACTTTTCTTATGCATATTTTTTAAGATGTTTTTTTTATATTTGAATATAAAATAAAAAAATAAAATTAAATTTTAGTTATCTGCAAAAGCTCCCGTATTTTTAAATTTATTTTAGATAATCTTTATAGGGATTATACTTGTCTTTAAGTAGTTGCTTACAATAAAAACAATGTTAACGTTGTTTAACCAATTTTACAGTGTATGTTGTTAAGTAAAAAAACAGGATATTAGGCGGTATTTACTACTGTGTACAAATATAACATGGAATTTTTAATTTAAACTGCGCGGGCATTTCGTTGGGCACAAACCTTTTTAGTTTTAAGTTGGTGGGACTGCTACTGACATCTCATTTTTACCATGTCAGAAAATATTCAACAAAGAAGTTTGATTAAATTTTGTGTTAGAAATGATATTTCTGCTGCGGAAACGCTCAGAATGTTACAAAAAGCCTTCTGTAAACAGGCTATGTCTAAAACACAAGTATACGAATGGCATAAAATGTTCAAAGAGGGTCGTGAAGGCATTGAAGACGAACTACATCAAAGACGTCCAAGAACATCAACTGACGAACAGCACGTCGCGAAAATGAAGGAATTGGTGCCCCAAAATCGTCGATTGACAACTAGAGAGCTTGCTGACATCGTTGGCATTTGAAATGGATCAGTCAACAGCATTTTGAAGGAAGTTTTGTGCCTCAAAAAAGTCAAATCTCGTTTGGTTCCAAAAACCCTCAATTTATTCGTGACCATTTCGTTAAAAATTCCACCCATATCGTTCCGCAACCGCCGTATTCGCCCGATTTTGCTCCATGTGACTTCTGGCTATTCAGCAAAATGAAAAGACCGCTCCGGGGACACCGTTTCGACACGATAGAAGAGATTCAAGCCGAATCGAAGAAGGTGCTGAAGGCCATACCGAAACAGGACTTTTAAAAGTGTTTTGATGAGTGGAAAATTCGCTGGCATAAGTGCATTGCAGCCGAGGGGGATTACTTCGAAGGCGATGAAATAGATTTTTAAGAATAAATAAGGATTTCAACAATTATAACAAAATTCCGGGTTATATTTGTACACTGTAGTATATTTACGTTAAATAGTTTGAAATTTTTTTGATTCCTTAGAAAAAGGAAGTGCAACGTTACATGTTTTTAACTTTGATAGTCGAAGAAAGTAAAAAACAATTTTAAAAGTTAGTTCTAAGAAATTTATATATCTTGTAAAACTCTGGCATTTCCAACATGTATTATAAATGTTTCTATTATTCTTGTATAATACTAATAATACCTGTCTGCGTCTCCTTGATAGTAAACAAACTGTTTGTTTTCGAGTTCATTGGCAGTGTTGTACATCAAGGAACTAAGATGTTAAGTTAAAGCAGAATGTCATTGAGTACCAATTATCTATTAGGATTAAAATGGGTGGAAGAGCCAAACAGGGAAGATAGCCTTCTAGAATGGTGGACAAATAAACTATCCAGAGGAAGAACACTCTAAAATAAAAGTTCCTGGTCCTCCAGCTTGGAGGTTGGGTACATGGGTTAGCTTTTTGTGACTTGTAAAACCAAACAAACTGTTAAAAGATCAAAGCGTAAGCCTCAAATTACGGATGGAAATTATGATAACAGAAAAAGCAAACGGAAAAGGACATTGAGTTTTGGCACATGGAATGTCCAGGGTATAAACACAAAAATATGAGATTTTTGAACAACTTTACAAAAATAAAATTGTCGTAGCTATACTTACACACAAAAAAGGGAACGGAAAATGAATATTACGCAAATTACATATGGTCTTATAGTGGAGTGCCTATAGAGGAGTAGCTATTATCATATTAAACAAAAATATAAAAAGTACATTACACACTGGGAAGAGGAAAATAAAAAATTACAATGGAGCTACAAATATTTGGGCACACAATTTGCATAATAGCGGCATATACTCTTACATATGACACAAATAAAAACATAAAAGGCGAATTTGAGAACAACTTATATATAAAAAAAATTGGAAATAGGAAATAAAATGGATTTAAAATAGGAGATTTAAATGCTAGGACAGAACTTGAACGACAAGATCTAGTAATAGAGAAATTTGGTGAAGACGCAGTCAACGATAATTAAAACATGCAACAAATTTACCTTAAGGGGTTATACTACCCGGCAATTTTTTTTTATATACCTTAAGACATGTACAACAACGCCTCACAATTTCATTTTGATCCATTTTATAGTTTCCAAGAAACAAATTTCCAAAAAAAAAAAAACGTTCATTTTTCAGTGCGCCTGGGTAGTATAACCCCTTAAAAACAATATATGACCATTTTCAACATCGAGATGAGCATAAATATACGTGATATCAACCAACACCCGGATAAAATTATTTGCGCGCGTTTCTTTTTGCAGATAATCAAATAGCTCTGATAACTAATGAAGATGATACTAATTTTATGGCTAGAAAACTACGTAAAAACTATAAAAAGTGGGGAATAACAATAAATGTTGACAAAACCAAATGCACGGTTGCAACTGGGAAATCTCAGGGCATGTAGATAAATGGAAACGTAATTAAAACATGTAACTATTATAAATATTTAAGTACAATAACATCAAATGAAAGTAATAGTAAAAAAGAGATTACACACAGAATAATATAAGCCAAATAAGCCACACAAAAATTAAACTTATTATTATGGCCACAACAAATCAGAGACGAAAAAGAGAATATATGTACAATACAGTTGTCAGAAGCATTATTTCATACGGTGCAAAAACATGGGAAAGAACAAAAAGAAACTGAGAAAAAATTATAGCTGCGGAAGCAGATTTTTGAAAGAAGCTCTAGGAATTCCGATTGGAACATGTCAGAAATGAGGACATGGAAGAAGCAGTCGTAGAGGAAACTGAGGAAACATTATTAAAGTGGTATGGCGAAATAAAAAGACTAGCACTAAATAGATGGCCAAAAATAATTTGGAACTGGAAACCTTAGGAACTAAAGATGAGAGGACGACCACCTTAGAGACTGGGATGAAGAATTACGTGAGGCAAAGGAAAGCCGAAACTTAATCGATGAAAATGGCAGGATAAAGGCTTTTGGCGTTTTAAAGAAAAGAGACGGTCTTAAGCTGTAAATATATTATAAGCATGGCCTGCGAGATAAACAGCTAAGGCACTTATATGTTCGCCCATTGTCGCGCACTATCTTTAATGAAAGGCAATGTGCCTTAGACGTCCGCCACTATTGCCCCTCATTCAAAGTAAACGCAGGTACTCAATTATTTTTAATGACTGAATAGACTACCCGTCAGGCATCAGGGAGCTACAGAAATGAACATGCACCGCAGCCACGCCTTAACTGTGCGATTACGCTGGCGATTGAGCTGCAAATAAACTTGCTTTTATACATATAGAATAAGTAGTTCAGTTTAATATCAATTTTGTTATATTGTATAATTATACTTAACAAACACATCATAAAAAAGAAAGTTAGAGAAAAGAAGGAGTTATAGTTAATGTAAACAGAGGTAAGAATAAAAAAATAATAGTAATCATAATAAAGATCTAAACACAGAAACATAAATTAAGTATAACGGTAAATAAGAAAAGTACCAAAAGAAGAAAAAGGAACAGGAAACAAGACCAAATAGCGATTGGCCTAAACTTCAAACATACATTTGAAATAAGAAAGCCAAAAAATTAACAAAAAAACATCACAAAGAGGTAAGGAAAACGACGATAAAACGCCAGTTGGTAGAATTTGTTGCACAAAAGGGTAATCAATAAAAAATAATTTACGGTACTGCACTTATGAGATCAAAAGTTATAAGGCATGACAGACGACGGACATGATAAAAATAACTTTACTTTTATCATGTCTCCAGCTTGGAAGCTGGGTCCACTAAAAAGTAATAGTAGAAATATTTCTCCCAGCTATCAAATAAAAAGGAGCTGCGAGCTGAGAAAATTAATAAGGCAAGCCATAGACAAGAAAAATCTGGTGTGAACATCACACGACTTTCCTTATCCTAGTATTTGGGCAATTCTGGCAAAAATCCTGGGTTTCAATTTTTTTCGAGTTCCTATTTTTTTTTTTGTTTATTATACAATCTGTTACAAAATTAACAATAAGCATTTATGTGGATTGACAACATTAACTTGAATAGAGATATGCTCCAACGAACAATAATCTCTACATGAAAATTAATTTAAATTTGTTTGTAAACTTAACTAAACTCTAAAATAGGATATTTATCGGTCATGAACTAAATCGAGTGGCGTTTTACGTTTAAGTCTCTTTGTCTGTTCACTGTTATCAAGCAAATTTACTGCCAGTACATTTGGATGATTTTCCAATCGTTGAATGTATTTAACACTGCACTAAATAATCGTTTCACTTACTGTCAGCACTTGCAGATCATTGTAGATGTCTTTATTTGTTACAAACCATGGGGCGTCTACAAGAGCACGCAGCACTTTAGACTGCAATCTCTCGATAATGGCGATGTTCGATTTCGATGATGTTCCCCAAAGCTGTGGCCCATATGTCCATACTGGCCTGAAGATGACATTTGTTTTGCAAGTAATTTGTTTTGAAGTGTAAGTTAAGACTGTCGTCCCAGCAGCCAATAATGGTTTCGGAATTTAGTACCTAGTTGTTTGCGTTTTTTCCAAATATGTGTACGCCAGGTCAATCCCTTGTCTAAGTGTATACCCAGGTATTTTACACTGTCTGTGGTAGGTATAAACTGATTTCCTATCATTACTTGTGGTGAATCGCCTCGGCATTTAGTGAAGACAATGTGGTTGGACTTAGCCTCGTTTATTTTAATCCCCCACTTCTGGGCCCATTTATGGATTTCATTAATACTGTTTTGTAGTATGTTGCTTGCTTCAATTGGACTTTTATGTACAGCTAATATGGCAGTATCGTCTGCGAATGTGGTTGTGAGCGCTTCGTTATTGGTTGGAAGATCAGCAGTGAATAAGAGGTACAATAAAGGACCCAGTATACTACCTTGTGGTACGCCAGACGTTATTGGGTGCAGTGTTGTTATTTCACTTTCATATCTCACTCGGAAGTACCTCTCAGTTAGATATGATTTAAGGAGGATGTAGAATTTTTCTGGAAGTATCTTTCTGAGCTTACAGAGAAGTCGCTGGTGCCATACCCGATCGAAAGCCTGGCTAATGTCCAAGAATACTGCGGCGCAATAATATTTATTTTCAAACGTCTTATTAATGGTATCGACTACACGAAGCACCTGTTCAATTGTAGAATGTTGCTGTCTAAATCCGAATTGGTGATCAGGTATCAGGTTTCTCTCTGCGACTATCTTATTTAACCTTTTGGCTAACAGATTTTCAACAATTTTAGATAAGACTGGCAACAAACTAATCGGCCTATAAGATGAAGGCTCCTGTGGTGGTTTGCCGGGTTTTTTAATTAATATTATTTCTGCTGTCTTCCATTGGGCTGGGAAATGTTGTATTCTGAAAAGAGCGTTTATGAGCTGTGTTAGCATAATTATACCCTTGCGAGGAAGTTCCTTAATTAATTTACCCGTTATCGAGTCGTAACCGGGGGCCTTCTTAGGATTTAGATCGTGCAGAATTACATCCTTTACTTCTTTTCGTGTTGCTAAAGGTACAGGTTCGCTATGTTGTTCAGGCTCTTCTAGGAATCTTTGAATTTCGTTATCATCGACATCGTCGATCTTTGGTAATGGTTTAAATACGTTTTCTAGATACCCGGCAAAAGTTTCAGCCTTTTTCTTGTCTGTTTTCGCCCAGCCGTTGTTTGGTATTCTGATGGGTGGTATATGTTCTCTTGGTTGTTTTAATTTTTTTGTTGCTTTCCACAGAGCATATTCAGTGTCAACTGTTGATGTTAGCCTTTCCAAGTATCTGTTCTTCAGTTCTTTTAACAACTCCTTCAATTGTCTTGCAGCACGATTAAAATTTGTTTTATCTTGTGGGTGTTTTGATAATTGCCAAATCTGTCGAAGTCGTCTTTTTTCTAGTATTTTTTGGCGGATGTGTATTGGACAATCAACTGTTTTTGATTTAGATTTATTTTGCACCGGTGTTGCTTCCCATGTAGATTCTTGTATTAAAGAGGTAAAGTTTTGTACTTCTGTTTCCAACTCTTCTGTTGTTTTGAGCGAGACTCTTAGGTTTGTTTTGTCGTTAATTAGTTCTTTAAAGTAACCCCAATCTGTTTTACGGTTGTAAAGTTGTATCTTCTGCTCTTTTTCCTTTATACCTGAATAGATGGTTGCAACCAATTGAGAGTGATCAGATGCTAAGTCATCACTTGGTTCAATGTCTAGGGATCCTGGAGTAAACCCTTTAGAGACAAAGAAGTCCAGGCAATCTGGTAGTTTGTTGGGGTCAGTCGGCCAATATGTTGGTTTATACGACGAAAAATGGTTCAGATGGAGTTCGTTAATTACTGCGTGTAGTATTTTACCTCTCCCGGGGGCTGATAGTCTGGATCCCCAGCTGACATGCTTCGCATTATAGTCACCACCCGCTAGAAATCTATGTCCGAGCTGAGTGAAGTAATTTATAAAGATTTGTTTATCTGCAGGGTAGTTTGGAGGGCAATAGGCTGCAGATACGGTTATAGGACCGTGCCAGTCTTCTAAAACAATGCTTGCTGCCTGAAGACACGCTTCTTCGATTTTGTCTAACACATGGTGTTTTATACCGTTTCTTATGATAATTGCTGCACCCGCACTGGCTCGTCGTTCTGTATCCGGGTGTGCTGCATTCTATATTATATAGTGTGGAATTTTAAAATTGGTATTTGTTGTTAAGTGTGATTCCGATATAAGCAAAATATCGATCTTATTGAAAGTTAAGAATAATTCTACTTCATGTTTATGGTTCGTGATGCCATTAGCGTTCCACAGAGCAATTTTGAATAATTGAGCCATTATTTTTTGGATTTGGGAGCATGCTTCATCTCCTCTCGGAGCTGTCTGATTTCTTGTGTTAGTTGTAGTAAAGATTGTTGTTGTTTTTCTATTTGCTGCTGTAGATATATATTTTGTTGCAGTAGGTACGCATTTTGTTGTTGTAAAAGGGTTATAATATTATTATCCGGGTTTTGTTGGCAAAATTCCGGATATTGGTTTTGTTTTGTAACTGCTTGATCAGCATGCTGCACACTTGGTTTGGTTTGTGGGGTTTGTATATTTTGTGGAGCCATTATTTCTGAATGTGGTGGTGGTGGCGGTAACACACTTTGTGTATTTGCTCGATTTAGTGCTATTCCATTTCGTGTTGGAAATCTTTTGTTTATTATTTCTAAATGTACTTCGCATCCTTTGAAATTTGCCGGGTGTGCTCCTTTACAAAGCGCGCATTTTGCAGGTTTGCCTTCTTTTTGTTGCATGTCCGATAATCATGTGGTCCTACACATTTGACGCAACGAAATTGCTGGGTACACTGATTTCTGGTATGGCCATATGCCTGACATCTTTTGCATTGAACGATGGTTTGTTTTTTGTTTGGGTTTCAAAACGCACAACTGCATTTAATAGAGTTTTTATTTTGTAGATTTCACCATTATTCACTTTTTTCTCGATATCTATGAAAAATAAGTTTTTTGGTGCTTTCTTTACTCTGTCTAAAACTGTCATTATTTGTTTGACAGTATGTCCTTGTTCTTTCAGTGCTTCTATGATTTTGTCGTGTGCTGTTGTATGATGTAGGTTTCTTAACACTACTCTGCAGCACTTTTCCTCTGGTAGTTTATATGTGTGTCTACTTATGTTGTTGGCATCCAGCACAGTTTTGAGATTTTTGTAGTTTTCAATTGTATCTGTTTGTATTTTCATTTTGTCATCCGATAAAAGTTGATATGAAAACTTAGTGGTAGCCGTTTTAACTATTTCTAACAAATTTTGAACGTTCCTATTTTACCAACTTTTACTTTAAATTCATGTGTATCTCGTGATAACAAATCGTTTTTATTCTCATGAATTTTTTGTATCTTCAACCGTTTCGCGACCGCTTTGCAACCGATTTTGCGATCTTGAGACCAAACGGCTCGGCTGATTTTTACCACTGCGTCCTCTACCTACAAGTAACTTGCATACCAAGTTTCAAGTCTCTAGATCTTACGGTTCTGGAGATATCCTGTTTACTGACACACACACACACACACACACACACACGAACCAATGGCCCAAACCAACTTTTTTGGTGTCCTGAGGCTATATTTCGTCCAGAAATGTGAAAAACTGGGTAGGTCAAATTTCCGCCAATTACATTACTTTCCTTATAGGATAAGGAAAGTAATAAAATTATAAGAGAATCTTAAAAGCCTAAAATGAAACATTTGGTAATGGTGTTATGAATGTGTCTAATGTGCGTTTGTGAGTGCGACAGTTCAAAGAAGGTAGAACGTCGTGTGACAACAAATCAAGACAATCTCTGCCTCGCACCAGCCGGTCTGACTACGTGATCAAGCGAGTGGAGAAACTTGTTTTGGAGGATCGCCGAATGAGTGTGAAACGTCGCCTACAAAGTTGGCATTTCCGTGGAATCTGTGCACACAATGCTGCATGAAAATCGGAAAATGTCCTCCAAGTGGGTGGCACGAATGCTGACGAACGACCACAAGGCTGCGTGATGACGCTGCTTGTAACCATGAAAGACATTGCATGTGGTCGCAAATTCACTAGTCGTGCCGCTATTGCACCAGCCATTCTGCAGTGGTCGAAGACTCCTAAAGAAACGTTCGCAGTGGCCATGGAATCATGGCGCCGACGTTGTGAAAAATGTGTACGGTTGCAGGGAGATTACGTCGAAAAGTGACACAAGTATTACAGTTTTCGTGTGAAAAAAATAACTTTAATGCACTTTGTATGAATTGCAATTGAAAACTCCCATTAACAATAAAAAGGAGCTAGAGAACTGAATGATCACCTAAGAAGTAAAGACTAGAATACCTTAGCTTATAATAAAAGTAAATAAAACAGTAAAAGGGAAAAAGCAGAAGAACATCTTGGATAAAAAAACATAAGGCTACAATAAATATGCAAAAATTATTTTGAATAGTCAAAGAGAGAGAAACATTTGCCAATGTAATATTCAATCACGTTTAAAGACAGTATCCCAAGAAAAAGAAAATAAAATAAATCATGTCTATTTACAAAGTTTTTAATTTCTTTACGCTCTTGAAATTACCACCCCTCTTTTCTTATCCTTCTTTCGATTTTTTTATGAAATCTGTTATTTAGTTCCTATATAACTTTGCCGTTGATTCATAAGACTCACAATATATCCTGTCATTTTTTTGTTTTCTTTTAAGTTTTTATTTAAATATTTTATCTGTTGTACACTTAAGATTCCTTTAACTTTATACCACATGTCGTCTTTCCTTCCTGTTATCCAGTTTAGTTTTTCTCCAAATAGTTTGCATGCTGCTTCTTGCATTATCTTCTGTATCTCTGTCTGTTCTTATTCTTGTTGTGCTTAATTTGTTGGCCTCTTTCAAACGTAACCTTATTTTTGCTACAAGGAGGCCATGGTCAGTTGGTACATCTCTACCAAGGTATATTTTTACTTACGTAATCAAATTAGTACATCTCTTATTGATACATATGTTTTTTAAGGACATAAATGCTTTTTTAACAGTTTGTAGAATGTACTCGTTTAATTAATCTTCCAGGCAGAATCTTTTAATTATAGTACCCAATTTATGACCTTTTATGGTTCTTTGCATCCCATTTTTGCCTTTGAAGCTTTCATAATAAAAGTTGTTTTATGTTTCTTTGCAATTAATGGTACTTGTTCCAAAATATTGAAAGCAAGCGAATTAATAAAAGCCATCACCCTTTCAACTGTTCAAATCGAGTTGCTGAGTAAAAATTAAATTTCTTCGCATCCACCCTATTTATCCGATCTAACTCTTTCGAGTTACCATTTGTTCGCAACACTCAGAATAGCTTGATTAAAGAAAAAGTTTAAATAAACAAAACGTAAACGAGTGGTTTAAAGTTTCGAAGAAACCCACTTCTGCTAAGCAATTGCAAACCTGGAGAAATGTAGGGATGTTGAACTGTAACGGGTTTTGATCAAAAATAGTATAGTTTATAAAACTCCAATTCTGTTTTAAATAAAAACCCATCCTCACACAACTAGTATATAAACTGCAGAAAAAAGATCAGCTCAAAATATAACCGATAATTAAAAGACGGGGAAAGACAAGCAAATATTACCATGTTATATGTATTTATAAAGGTGTATTTTCAAATATGACGAGAAATATTAGAGTGGCGTTTTTCTTTAGATGTTTTAATCTCTCTATTATCAGACTGGCACATAACGTAAAAGCCAATCAAAATATAAATAAATTATAGCTACAAAAGCGAACTGGGCATTACTTGAGAAATACAGAAAATTATTCAAGAGCACATAAAGTAAGCGGTAGTAAGAGATGACAGCACACTAAGTTCTAGTTACATGCACAAATAAAGATATCAAAGGAAACCATTAAATGTAATACTCTAAATCTCAAAATTATAGTTTTTTAAATAATGGAAGAATAAATTAATAAATTAATGTAGAGATTAAGAACAAAAGTATAAAAACTGCCTAGCTATAACAGTTCAGAAAATTAGAAACATATAGTGGATTAGTAAAAAATATTTTTATTATGTCATTAAAAAGCGTTGGATAGATCTAATTCGTCGGCTCCAATTTGTTTGTAGTTAATTTACCATTTGTCCTTTATTTCCTATTTCTGCTACCCTTTCTATCTATATATTTCTTGTATTCTTTTATTGCTTTTACCTTCTTGTATTGCACTTTTAGCTAGTCTGTCATCATTCGGTGTCCTAGCTATTTGAATTAATTTGTTTACTTTCCTCTTTTGCAGACACTTGTCCGATTATATTTGTAACTTCCTCGTTTGTTAAGTAATCCTATTTTGCTTTTACTTACTTTTTTACTTATTTGGTTGAGGTGGGAAAGGAATACTGAAAGGGTATCATGTTTCCCACTTTCACCTTCATTGCTAACCTTTTTATGGCCGATTTTGAAACAAAAGCCCTCGCCTCCTTTCACCTTAAATCTACCTGCTGGATACGATATGTCGATGGCACTTTTGTTATCTGGCCTCATGGACATGATACCCTTTCAGAATTCCTTTCTCACCTCAACCGAATTCACATCAATATCAAATTTACCATGGAAACTGAACATAATAAGAAATCCTTAATGACAGCTTTTATTACACTGTTTACAGAAAACCCAGTCACACTAACCGCTACTTAAATCCCAAATTCCATCACCAACCGGCCCAAATTCATTAGGTTGCAAAATCCCTCATAACCAGATCCATCAGACTTTCCGATACGAAAAATCGCCAAACACAAATTAAATCCATTACCATCACTCGACTGCAAAATAGATATTCCAACAAATCCTTAACTAATATAATCAAAAATATAAATAAAAACTGTAACTCTCAATACCAAAACCTTCCTGACCAACAAAGAGCATTCCTACCTTGCAACAGAGGCATCACCGATAGAATAAGCCGCATACTAATGCGGCAAAATATACGCAATAACCAAATATCTGGGCTTATTCGCTCAGCAAAGGATTACTGCCCCAATGAATGCCAAGGAGTGTATGAAATACCTTGTGGAGACTGCCAAAGGACCTACATAGGTCAAACAAATCGGCAAATATCTAGCCGAATATATGAACATTCTCTGGCCGCCCGGAAAGGCGATAATGGTTAGGCATTTGCCAAACGCAACAAAGAAACAGGCCACAAAATTAATTTCTCTAGAGCTAAACCATTGCCCCCATTTCACCAGCAGAATGATACGTGAGGCAATTGAAATAGAAAAACGCCTACAGTGCCTCAACACAAGAGATAACAGCCAACGTTTACCCGTCATATGGAAATCCCTTATTAACCCGCACCGCCAATTACGCAATAATCCTACAAATCTTCACTTCCAGCCCTATAAAAGACCAAGCAGGCCATACAAAAGGCCAGTCTTACTCAAAGGCTCGTAGCTCTCCTTGGGGAGTAAGCAGATTGAGACCCCAACTGGAGAGATAAACTCTTGAAAATGGCATCAAAGCCAAATCAAAGTATAGTTTTTCCCTTTTTCTGTTACTCTATCCATAATATTTCTTAAACTAAATATGTTATTTTTACTTCAACGAGTGCTTTATTACCCGCTCTCAAACGAAAATCTTCTATCGCTTGTGGTTCCGGTAATATATTACCTCGGACGTGCCTGCCGCCGGGCCGAGATTTGTCCTTCGAAGGCGCTCGGGTCGGCACGGAAAGGCACGAACGACCTGTGTGACAGCAGCAGCACTCATAATTTTTTTTATATATATAATTACTAGTTATGTGTGCTGCTTGTTTATCTTCTAATTTTGATTCTTATTCTTTCCCAACCATACTTGTGTACACTTGTTGTTCTATAATTTGTTCAGTTCATTTGATTTCCTTCTTTGTAGCTTTACATTATTAGATGATGTTTCCAAGTTTACGGTTTATTGTATTTGTGCCCAAAGCTTCATTGCATATTTTCCAAAACTATTTTCTCTCATATTTTATCACTTTAGTGTCTGTATTATTTCCTCTATCCGCTTTTTCTATTTTAATTTTTGGAATTGCATATTCTACTTCTGCTTTTTTAATTTTGTAATATTGTAATCCTTACATTTATTATCTCTATTTGTTTTTAGTTGCCAATGACGTATGCATTTTGTACACCAAATTTGTTTTCATAATAGCTTCTAGTTCCCGTGTAACGTTATTCTTATCTATTTTTTTATCTCTTGCTGCTTAAACTATGTTATTTTCTCGTGTTTGCATTGCTTTAATTTGGCTTTAAACTAATCTGTAGTCTTCTTTCTGTTTATAATTTAGTTTCTTTCCAAATCTTGTGCTTTGCCTTTCTGTCTGCTTTTTTAGTGTGACATGAAGAATAAAAAAAAACGAAATTAATTCGTTACTTGCTAGTTTTATTAAGCAAATGTATGAAGAAAACCAAAACGTGCTTTTTGCGTTAAGTTTCTGAATCTTAACACAAGATCTAAACCTCCAAAGAGTCATGGGCTAAATTCAAAATAATTGTATTGTCTATTAAAGCTTGTAATCTGCTTAAAAATGATCAAATTCCTTGTCCTCTCTCCCTTCAATAATTGTTTTTTTAATTTTTTAGTTATCATTACTAAAAACTTTCAACTCAGTTTAATATTTTCTGATATATGAAATAAACGTTAACAAGGGTTTTCAATAGAAAAAGAACAAGTTTGAAAATGTATATCTCATTACAAATATGTTTATGTTTTCTTTCTAATTGCAGATCTGTTTCTAAGTGAGCATTTGTGATAAAGTACTGTTAACATAGTCGACTATTTATATTAGGAATCAGACATGGTTTATTTGAATAGACAATATTATATCCATCCTGTTTAATTTTTTACACATAACCTTAACAATCGTTTGAAAGCCCGCGATCCTCCTGAATTGATATACAACTTGCTACTACCAGGTGTACAGCAAAGTCTTTACCGTTTTTTTGGAAAAAATGCGTAATTTTCGATATAATGGAAAAATTTATTTATTGAAAATATTGACCATTTAATTCTGCACATCTTGCCCATCTTTCAGGCAATTTGTGAATCCCATTCAAAAAAAATTGTTTTTCCTTTGAGCGAAATCATTCATCGATACATTTTTTAACTTCTTCGAAATTGGCAAAGTGTTTTTCTGCTAATGCAGAGCCCATTGATGCAAAAAGGTGAGAGTACGGCGGGTGCAATAATATTTTTCACCCAAGCGCTTTCAATGCTTTCTTGATCGGTTTTGCTGTATGAGGCGGCGCGTTATCGTGCTGTCAAATCGCTTTACCGTGTCTTCGGGCCCATTCTGGACGTTTTCGATCAATGGATGGTTCAAGTTGATCATTTGTTGTCGGTAGCGATCACTATCAACTGTTTCACTAGGTTTCAGCAGTTCATAATACACCACGCCACTCTGGTCCCACCAAACACAGAGCATCGTTTTCGTGCCAAAGCGATTCGGTCTCGTGGTTGATGGGCCGGCTTCTCCAGGTGATAACCATGATTTTTTACGCTTGGGGTTTTTGAAATAAATCCACTTTTTATCACCCGTCACTATTCGATCCAGAAATGACTTTCGATCAAACCTTTGAAGCAGCATTTCACAGACGATTTTTCGATTTTCCATTTGCCTGTCATTCAATTGATGTGGCACCCATCTTTTGGATTTTTCCCATCGGTCGCTAATAGTTTCTTGGGCCACATTTAACGCTTCTGCCAATTGTTTTTGCGTTTACGTTGGGTCTTCATCCAATAACTCCTGCAGTTTCGCATCTTCAAACTTTTTCGGTCTGCCAGAACGTTCTTTGTCTTGCACATCGAAAACACCACTTTTGAATTGTCGAAACCACGCCTTACATGTTTTTATGGTTCGAGCATGCTCGCCGTATGTTTCGACTAGCAAACGATGACCTTCAACGGCTTTTTTCTTTTGATTAAATAAAAAAAGTAACGCATGCCGCAAATGCACGTTTTCAAGCACATAACTTGACATTTTTGAAGAGGTATAAATATTCGACGGTGATATTTTCACAAAATATAACCTACGACGTTGAAGCTTGATGTCTGTAGAATAAAATGAACACGTGTCAAATCATAATGTTTTATATTAAGCCTAGCGACACCTATTGGAAAAAACTGGTGAAAACTTTCCGGTACACCTGGTATAACTACTTATTTTAAGATGTTGTCCAAAGAAAGTTACAAGCGCGCCATTTTTCTGCATTATTATAAAAAGTTAGTTCTGTCGAAGGCGAAGGCGCAAGCTTGAAGAAGATATTCCATAATTTTTTGTTTTTAAAGATTGAGTCTTTTATGGAAGAAGCACTGAACAATGGTTATAATGTGTCGAGGCGGATGAATTTTATTTTGTAGAATAAATGTTTAAGTTTTATATATCAAAATTTTAAGGCGATTGAAGGCTTTCAAATGGACCTTTGAATTAATTGAGTTAATACTTGTTTATATTTTGTTTTTATCGAAAATTGCTTTCCTATGCTTACCTTGCATAATGAATTAAATGACTAACTTTACACATTACATTTTATTATACTTAGGAGGCAACAAAAATACAAATGGTTTTTTTTTCTAAATCTGTAGATATTTTCTTCTATTAACATTAAATGGCAAGTGGATAAATTGTTGCTTGTAAGTTATTACTAAATAAAAGATTAGGCTTTGTTCTCGCAAAAGGGTCACCGTTATTTCCCAACACATAAATTAATATACACCATAAAAGAATATTTTTCGGACTTTTGGATTATGATAGTTTCAGATGAAATTGGAATTGTATCCTAACCTATAAAGTGACTGCGAGTATATAATTTTGTACTCTTGCTATTAATTACTGCAAAATATTTTAATCTTGAAGCAAAAGCGAAAAGTTCACTAATTCAAACAATCTTAAGGTACTACATAGTAAGTTCTTTTGAGGTTTCTTGTATAACGTATATTATAACGATGTTCACTAACACCATCACCTGAATTAAAAAAATTAATGAAAATTGCTTAACTCGGCAAAAAGGAATCAACCGAATAATAATAAAAATAAAGTCTGCTTGCCATTTGCTCTTCGGGTATGTTAATTCAATTAACAGTGACTACTTTCAATTCATAGCAGGTAATAATCGTCATATTATCAATGCCAGCTGACCGTATGCTAGCTTCTTTGGTGTTTATTGAAAATTGTACTTTAATTAGCCATTAATTCTAGCGACATCAGAGCCAAATATGCAATATTTCTTGTTGGGTAAAGTAAAAGGATAAAATATTCCCACCGTAGGTTCAGAAAAAATTGTCACGACGTGCAACACTCAAATATCGACAAATTTACTATTATCTACAATCTTTAAAGATCAATCTGGAAACCTTAAACCGGGTAGGTTTTTATTGAATCTTTCAGGTAATAGTAATTAGATTTTCTTAAATATTCATCGTTCTTATTATCCTCTAGGAGTTTTAAGCCTAAGAGTCTCTCGTGGTCATCTGAAGGCCAAATCTGATTCTTCTAATTTACTATAATCATGAGAACACTTAACATGACAATTTACTAGCTATCGGCTATTAAAGTTATTTCACTAATTCTTCAATAGCATGACCTTCGTTTAATTGTGGATAAATGTATCTTTCAGGAAAAGAATCGAGCCTCAATATCAAGATTGAGGAACTTATAGAAGTAAAAATGTGATTGCTAAAATGTCGATGAAAGAATTATAAACTGACACAATGTTATATATGTTTTAAAGTACCAAATGAATGTAATTTTTTTAGCAATTTATTAAGATACATAGTGTGCATACTGCAGTTAAAAAGCCTGTATATATAGTTACTGCAGCTTTTAAATTTTGAGAGCTGTTCTTCTCTTAAAACAGGTTAAAAATCAAATATGCAAAAAACTGATTATTCTACCCGCCTGTATAAAAATATGGAAAAAATTCATTACCTCGACAGTTAACACATTTTAGTTTTTGGCTTATTTTTTCTTGTTACAGATTTTTGTTAAGTGTTCTTCGGCATTCAATAAATTTTAGAGTTTTATGGCAACAGTTTTTGGAGTTTTTGACAATAAAGCATTTATCGTTTTGTTTTTGTTCTAGATCAAGGAAGAATATTAATACTTAGTTAATTCATTTATTGCCACTATAGAATGCATATTGAGTAACACAACTCTGAGTTTCCTGGACTCTATGCGAAAAAGAATAAAATGCAGTATTTTATTTTTTAATATTTTGATATCGATCTATAATTCTTAGTATAAGTAAAATAAATTTTTAATTAACCTTTTAATTTTCTTTTGTTGTTTATGGAACACTTACTCAATAATCTGTTGATTTTCTGTTTTAGGGGTAGGTTTACATAATCGTTGTGTTGGTCTTTTAAGCTTGCGTCTTTAATTTAATTGTTCTTTAATTATCTGTACTGATTAATATTGATGTATAGTTGGGGACAATTCCTTTTAAAAGGTGTTCCAAAATTAACGCAAGATTTGAATTAAATAGAAAACACAGTTTTTAGTCTTTTGATAGTAATTTTTTTATTGAATCATAAAGTACATAGGATAGGGTTATTTATGGAATAACACATCGGGCAAATGGCCTTCACGGTTTTGCATACACATACGCACTCGTTTGTCGAAATTTTCGATGACCATTCTGCATAAATGTGGCTGAATTTCGTTGATGCAACGTTGAATCTCCTCCTTTAATGCACACGTGGTTGTGGGCTTGTTGACATATACCTGTGATTTTAAATAACCCCATAAAAAGAAATCTAATGGTGTTAAATCACACGATCTACGGGGCCAATTCTGACCACCGAAACGAGAGAGTACACGACCTGGAAATGTCTCATGCAGTAATTGAAGTGTTTCACGGGCTGTATGGCATGTGGCACCGTCTTGTTGAAACCACATATTGGCCACATCAATATCATCCAATTTCGGCAAAAAGAACTGTGTTATCATGTCGCTATATCGAGCACCAGTAACAGTCACTGCTTGACCAGCCTCATTTTCAAAAAAGTATGGTCCAATTAAGCCTCCAGCCCAAAATCCACACCAAACAGTGACACGTTGTGGACGCATTTGTTTTTCGACAATCACATGTGAGTTCTCAGAACCCCAAAAGCGGCAATTTTGGCGATTAACAAACCCATAATATAATTTTGCTCGAAAAATCAGCATCCATTTGTTGATGCTCAATAATTCATTCAACAAACTCTCTTCGCTGTGCATGGTCATTAGGCTTCAGTTGTTGTGTTAATTGAATTTTGTAAGCATGGAGACACAGATCTTTAGTGAGTATACGCTGTAGAGAGCTTCTTGAAATTTGCAATTCTTGTCCACGACGCCGAATTGAGGTTCCTGGATTGTCACCGACACTCTCACGCACTGCTTCGATGTTGACATTTGAACGGCTTGTTTTTGGACGACCAGTGTGTTTGGCGTCTCCAACGGATCCTGTCTCTCGGAATTTTTCAATTAATTTCTTCACAGTTGACGAAATTAAAACACTATTCCGACCATATTTTGTATGAAATTTTCGAACAGCTGCCGCCAAGCTTTCATTATTTTTGAAATATTGTTCAATAATGAAGACACGTTATTCTATCGTGTAACGCTCCATTTTTACTAACCCTAAACTGTCAGCTGTCGATTTGTTTTTGTTTTAGGGTTGTCAAAACTTTACTGCATAAATGAGGCAAATTTAAATCTTGCGTTAATTCTGGGACACCTTTTATATGGATTTTAAAATAGGGTCGGCCGTTTTGTGGCTTTCCCTGTACGCGTTCTGTTTAATAAGAGATAGCGCGCGGCAGTTTGCCTCGCCTGCGCGGCGACGTCGCTATAAAAGCAGAGCAGCTACAGCCGTTTCGGTGTAGCCATGATAGTTTTGGAAACGTTTGTCCGTGTGTACAAAACCGTGTTGACCGAGAGTTTGATTGGTGGCAAGAGTTTCCACATCCCGGAGGTCGTTTGTTGTAGGCCGATTGTATGTATAGAAGTCGATATTTGCTGACGGAGACACTCGGTTCGTTTTCTTTGTATTCGACCCGGCGAGGAAAATAGAAAAACCCGATTGTAAACCTCGGACACAACCAAATAAAATACCCACATTAGGAAAGACGCTTCCGACCGGCCCGGCAGCGAAGATTGGGGTAACTTGTATAGCTCCGGGGAGCCAATTTCTGCAGCAGAGCGTCCGCTTTCAAAGTGAGTGTCTTCCAGCTTTTTGGACTTTTAATTGAAATTTCTTTTTTTGAAATTAAAAATACGATACAGTCCGCTTAAACCTGAACATGTACATCTAGCGTCCAAATTTGATATCCCGTACATAATCACTCATTTTGTAAGTTCTTCTTCACGTTGTATCTTTTGATCAGAAGAGTTGTGATCTATTATTCATTGTATTTTTGAGGATGTTTTTCCATCTTAGTTGGTTCTCATGATTTATTTGTTGAATTGGCTTTCCTATTGCTGTTTTGACTTGATCTAGCCATCTTATCAGCGCTGTTCCTCGTGGTCTGATGCATTCAGCGCTTCCTTCCACCACTAGTTTTTCAAAGCCATTGTTGGCCGTAATGTTTTAGGATTTGTCTGTGCACTATAGTAGAAAGGCGATCATTTATATTGAGTTTTTGTAGTACAGACACATTTGTCCTCCTTGCTGTCCAGGATATTCTTAGCATGCGTCTGCAGCATCACATCTCAAAAGCTTCAATTCTTTTGCATTCTTTTTTGTACTTTCCACTATTCGGCTCCATGTAATAATATCGGGAAAACCAGTAATACTTTTGTGTTGCTTGTTATTTATCAAACTTTCCATAGTTTCTGTAACATTGTCATAACATTTTTGCTTATTTGGGTTTGTCTGATTACTTTCGCTGAGCAGTCTCAGATGTTGTTGATAAGTGTTCTCAAATTTATGTAATGGTTGACCACTTTAATTCCGCCAATTTCTTTTAAATCAGGCCAATTACTGTTTGTTCTATAAACTAAGAGGACTTCTCTTTTCGTTCTATTTAAGTTTAAGCCATATATTGTACCGTTGCATTGTAATTTTAAAAGGAATTCCATTATCTCATCGTTGGCAAAAGCGACAATGGCAGTGTCATCGGCATATCTGAGGTTAGATATAGTTTCACCGTTGATCTTGAACCTTCCAATGTTGTTTCGTAGCACTTATCTTATTACATATTCGCCGTACATATTAAATAGTTGCGAAAACAGGATGTATCCCTGCCTAACACCTTTTCTTATGCTAAATCCCTTTGACTGATGGTTGCCAATTTTTATTACGCCATGCCCATTGTTATACAGCCCTTAGATCAGTGTGATATGCTGCGGCATCTTCAGTTTCTTGAAAATGTTCCATAGCTTCTTCCAGGTCTATCAAAAGTCCTATGCTTAGATTGTATGCTTTTTCTATTATTTGTCTTAGGTTAAGGATTTGTTCTCGACTACCCTTGTATTTTAGGCCAATCTGTTTTTTTGCTATCTGCTGTTCTAGATACGCCTTTAATCTTTCATTTATTAAATGTAGTAAGATCTTGCTGATATGCGGTATCAGCGCAGTTAGCTTGTAGTTGTCACATTTGTTGTTTGTCCCTTTTTTGTGTATAAATATAAAAACTGAGTTGCATCAATCTTCTGGCTAGATCCCCATGTTCCAGATGGCTTGGCATAGCATTAATACATACGCTATGTAATCATCGGCTCTCAGTTCTCCCACAGCTTTAATCACATCTGCACTAATTCCATCGCTAGAAGTTTCTTTTCCTGTCTTTAGATGCAACATCAATTTCTTCTCGCATAATGTAAGGTTCTTTCCCCTCCATGCTTGACTGCAGCTGCTTTTTAGGTTGCATGTAGTTGTTAAACAGTCTATCACAGTATCTCCTCCATTTATCTAGAATCTCTGTAATTTTTCGTCTTGTTTGTTTAAGTAATTCCAGTTTTGCGGCTTGAAATCTCTTGCGACATGTTTGACTGCTTAAAAAAGTTATTTGGTGTTTGTTTTTGTCTGCATAGTGTTGGAGATCTTGGCATAGCTCTTTATAGTAATTATTTTTATTGATTTTGCATGAGCGTTGAATATCGCTATTTATCTGCTGATACAGCTCTTGTTCCTGGGTCTTGTGCATTCCAGTGTTCTTAAGTTTTCTTCTTCTTTTATCAGTCCTAATATATTCAATAAAATTCATCTTAGAAGTTATTCTGTTTTCTGTTTCTACAATTTTTATTATTCCAATTGCCTTATTTTAATGGCTTGCTTACAGCACTTTCCTCGCTCTATAACAACCATTCCCAGGCATTCCTGTGTAACTTTTCCACTCTATCTTCTATTTTCTTTGATTTTGTGATATAAAGTTATTATTTAAGTGCAGGACCAATACACACATCTTTGTTATTATTCTGCTCAAAATTTATATTAACTGAAGTGATATGAATATACGAAGCCACTTAAAAATGTAATTTTCTTCAAGTCACAAAGCTACCTCCGGTTGCATTTAATCTATTAAAAATATTTTAAATTTAGTATATTATTATGTTGTCATGGTGATTGTTTATCTAGCTTACAAACAGCACAAAAAGAAACATTTCAAATGCCAGCAGAAAATCATATATAGTGTGAGAATCTATCAGTAAATACTAATTTTAAAAACTTTGAAACTATCTAGAAGTGTCTAATAATAAAAAAAGCGGCAGCTTTGCCTATTTTAGTAATTATCGGCAATAAAAACAAAACTATGTAATTTTATTAGGTAAAATTGCAGTTATTTTGATTATAGTACAATCTGGTTTCATAAAGGAGACAAATTGTCACCAAGGATTATCCAAAAATAACCTACTCGTTCAGCTTAATAAAAGTATTGGTAAACATAACATATATTTGGTGCTACTATTGGTGCGAAATATATACCTGTACAAAGAATTATAAAGTACACAATATTACTGGGGACACAATAAAGTTGCTAATTGAGATACAAAAATTTTAACAAATAAATTCATAGAATATACACTCCAGATGAGATACAAGCCTGGAAAATATGGTTCACAACAATAATACCCATTCATAATGTCAAATCAATATTATTGAACAGTCTGCCCTAATAAACAATAGGTTCTTGGCAATTTTAATACTTTGATGGCTTGCAAGAAATGTTCCTATAAACGCTCTCCTTTTTACCTTAGCTTGGTTCATTTTACGTCATTTATATAATTAAATCTATAGGGCAAACGAGAAGTCTTGTAATTTTCTAATTGTTTTAAGGCCTTTTCCCATTAACTTAGTAACTAGTGTATTTGAATAAACTTCCACTCAGTCACTGTATTTTTCACTATATATTTTTCTTCTTCTCTAACTGACGGTGCACATTAATCGTTTTGTATAACTATATTCGGCACGTTCCATGGTATATCCATCATTGCACACAGCCTTTTATTTTGAAATCTCAGGATGATGTCTATAGGGCTGCTAGTTAGGCTTATTGCAACTGTTACATTTTATTATACTAAAACTACAATTGTCATCTTTGTAAGCACCAATTTTTAAATATTTTTATATTTATAGCCATTCTCATATACTTTCCTTTATTTCACGCTACTACTATTGGGTTTATTGGGCCTCCTGCTGATTTACACCAATCTTATTTCATTGACTCCATGACGTCCAGACATCCTCAGATAGACACATATTGAAGCGGAAATCGAACTTGTCCGATTGAAATGCGTATCTTAGAGAGACGTGTTCTTAAATTACTCGCCTACAATACGTTTTTCTTATATAAATGACGAAGAAGTTATGAGTTTATAATAAAGTTTGACAGCTTTTCTTTTGTAATAATTAGAAACTTAATTATGAGCTTTAGCTGCTAATCTATTTCAATTTAATTTAGCATACTCTCCAAGTGTTAATTTTTAATTTAATTCGCAGGATTTGCCCGATGTTTGTAGAAAGAATGGTTATTCCTTATAGGTATATTAGAGATTTTTTTATTTTTTGCTTTTTCTGGGAACTAGTTGGCAACAGCTTTACATCTTCTAGCTTTTGGTAGTTGCTACCAATGTCACATTATCAGAATATGCAGTGATAGTAATGTCATTTTTTACCATATTAATTTTCATTCTTTACTGTTCTAAGTGTCCAAATTTTTTTTGACTACTTCTATTGCGTTTTGTTCACTCAATTGTATAGCACAGTTTCGCACCAATTAAGTTACTTCGGCAAAATTTATTATCTAGGCTTACTGCATAACAAGAAGTTGGGAATTTAAGGCTGAAATTAATGGAGAGCTTATTTTGTGCCGCGACAACTAAATCTGGAGAAAATAGGATGCGGTTATGGTTCGGCAGCGTTCCTGTCGGGCGACCGACCCAACAAATTCAGTTGGTCACGAAACATGAAGCGCTTCTGTTACGTAACTAAATTTTTTTTCTGTTATGCTTTCTTAATCTGCTACGAGTAGGCGTTAATAACATCGAGAAATCCACCAAAACATACTCAAAACTCATGTATTATTTTTGACGGCACTAATGCTTACGTAATTAACTTGGTCATTTTATATATTTGGTTTTCAACCTGTCCTAAGGAAAAAACAGATTAGGCTATTTTACTCAACGGTAACATATGAATAAGTGTTTTGCTTATAAGGTAGTATATGAACACAATTTATATCGAAGGGGGTAAGAGTATTAATAATATTCTTTGATTAGTATGGCACAATTAGCATTATATAGACGCTAATTGTGTAATTAATATTACATATACAACAAACTGCTATTTATTTATTTATTTAATAGGTGCACAACTTTGCTTCCGCCATTTTCCAATAGATGTCTTTAGGTGGTACGTGGTAGTGGAAATAAACAGATGTAGACGTCATGCAATAAGGTTGGACATTTGTCAACATAACCCCATTGAAGCATTAGTCGATTTGTCTCCATATCGTAAAGTTATTCTCGATTGAAAATGTCAGATTACGAGCCAAATTCTTGTCATTTGCGAGAGATGAACATGAAGAAATCTGCGGTTAAGGTTTATCAAATGCTCTCAAATACTTAAGGCTAGGCCGCTGTTAGTGAAAAAACATATCGTGAGTGGTTTTAACGCTTCAAGAACGGTGATTTTGACGTAGAAAACCGGCTTGGCGGTGAAAGAGAGAAGGTTTTTAAAGATGCAAACTTAGAGGCATTACTTCAAGAAGACTCGTGTTAAGCGCAAGAACGATTGGCAGGATCATTAGGAGTGACTCAAAAAGCCATTTCAAAACGCTTGAAGGCCATGGGAATGATTCAGAAACAAGGAAACTGGGTGCCATATGAATTGAAGCCGAAAGATGTTGAACGACGTTGCATGTGAACAGCTGAGAGGCAAAGCCAGAAGAGATTTTTGCATCGCATTGTGACTGGAGACGAAAAATGGATTTATTACGATAATCCAAGCGCAGAAAATCATGGAGACTTTCCAGCCATGCTTCCACGTCGACGCCCAAACCGAATATTCACAGCTCTAAGGTTATGCTCTGTATTTGGTGGCATCAGCTCGACGTAGTGTATTATGAGTTGCTAAAACCGTCTAGAACAATCAAAAATAATCTGTATTCAAAGAAATTAATACGTTTAACTCAAGCATTAAAAGACAAACAGCCGCAATATAACGAGAGACACGATAAAGTGATTTTGTAACATGACAATACTTCCACCATATAAAACACATTTAGGTAAAATGTTGAAATTTTATACATTCAAATATTGTCTTCATCACTAAATTTTACGCAGGTAGAAGGTTTGTTACTGTATGTTTTTATATATCCCAGTCTTGAGATCTCAGGGATTAGGAAATAATATTGAATTAAATTGCTAATGTGTCCTACATCTAATATATTTTTAATGTTTTGGTTTGGTTTGACATCTGCCTAAAAATGTAAGAAAGACTGTTTAGTTAGCCTGTGGCCAATGTTATAGTACTATGACCTTTACGAGTTGATTTGGTAGGTTTATTCGTGACGATATCTCAAACAAAATGATGTAATTTTCATTACACTGCATAACAGCATTTCTGATGATTGGGTTATGTTACATGATATTAGTCCAATTTTTGTTGACGATTTCAATTCCGTGATTGCAATTTCTGTATCAGCTCTAGTTAAAAAAATATGACACGGGTTTTTTTTATAATAAAACACTATAAATTTAGAGATAATTCTAATTTATTTAATTCTTAAGATGAAAAAAACTTTCTTTTATATGATTTTCTTGCTGAAGTCGAAGGCAGAGAGCTATTCTGAATGCTTCAACAATAGTTAGCCATCATGTGTGCGTTCCAGTAGCCCTGATAGCGTTCTCCATGGTACGGATGCCCTGGTGGAATCGCTCGCCCTGTTCTTCACTTAGGTCCCCAAGATTGGCGGGAAAATAGTCCAGGTGGTTGTAAAGAAAGTGTAACTTGATGTTCATGTTACATCCAAGCCTTTGAAAGTGATTCATCAGTTGTTCAGGACTTTTCTTATTTCCCAAAAAATTTTGAACAAGCCAAACAAACGCATTCCATGCCGTTTTCTCAATCCCTGTCATAGTGTCCGTAACATTTGAGTCTTTTATTAATGATCTTATTTATGGCCCGTCAAAAATTCCCGCTTTTATCTTTTCTGCACTCAGTTTTGGAAACTTTCTTGATAGGAAAAGAAAACAATTTCCATTTTGTCAAGACCTTTTACAAATTGTTTTATAAGTCCTAGTTTTATATGTAACGGAGGCAAAATTATACGATCCCTTGGTACTAAAGGTGGGTTTATCACGTTCTGTTGTCCTGGAACTAGCGCTTCCCGAGGAGGACAGTCTTTTTTAATCCAATGTTGGTTTTTAGCTCTACTGTCCCACAAGCAAAGAAAATATTTTGTATAACCACCTTGTTGGCCTAAAAGGAAGTTGGCCATTTTTAAATCAACACATATGAGCCAATCGTGTTCCACATATTTAATTTTGTCTAAAACCAGAGCAATAGTCGTATATTCTTCTTTTACTTTTGTGAAATGTACAATAGGCAACGACCCTAATTTATTCCCAATGTGTAAGAGAATAAATACATTTTAGACTAGGTTCTGATGAGTCTACGAATAAACACCACTCCCTAGAAACGTAATTTTGAAGTCCCATTGCAGCCATTAAACCAGGTACATCTTTACAAAATACGAAATCATTTTCCTCAGCAAAATATTTGAGGAGATTTTGTTCTCTTGTGCGGTAATAAGAAATTTTCGTTTCTTTTGTTACTAAGTTTCTTTCTTTTAGCCTAGAAGCTAATATTTCTGAAGCAACCTTTGACAGTCCCAGATCTCTGACAAGGTCGTTTAAATCATCTTGGTTGAATAGTTTTGGCGCTTTCAGGTCACATTCAAAGTCACTATCACTTCTGTTAATTTTCGCCTCACAATGCATAAGATCCTCCTGTGAAGCACCAGTTTGAGGTTAAAGTGATATTTTAGGACTCAAAATATGTCCATGTGCCGACCGTATGGAAGGATATTTCCATTTGGATCAATTTTTTCGGTTAATGCCAGTTATGTTCACCAAACAAAAATAACAGTCGTCGTGGCGATTCAAGGGTTCAGTCCAGATCATAGCGGTTTCGTACCTAAAGCTATTCCTTTTCTTATTTGTCCACAAACGTAGAAACTCAACGCACGCATTGCATACCTGTTGTGGAATCCAAGGCTTGTCTTTCATTGGCAGTGTGTGACCAAAGTAATTTTTGTAAGCCTCAATCACGAACTCTGTCACATTAAAACGGTATTCTTTAAACATATACTCTCCGCAAATGAAACAAAAATGATCAAATAATCAAATTATATTAAAAAAACTTAATATTTTCTTAATTACAAGCAAATTAACACACTAACAAAGTGATTTTTTCGTGAAAGCTATATCTCGCAAACAAGAGCTGTTACAAAAAAACTGAGGTTATATTTGAATCAAACCTTTCACTAGGGCTGCAGTTCAAACAATTATTGATAGAAAGACTAATTGCAAAAAGTCTCCTGGACACGACTTAATCACTGGTCACATAATGAAGGAACTGCCTCCTAAAGCTGTATGCTCACGCTTATCTTCAACAGTATTCTGCGTACAGGATACTTTCCGTTACAATGGAACATTGCTCAAATAATACTTATCCCCAAACCTGGAAAGCCCATCAACGAGCCCAATTCATACAGACCTATTAGTCTGTTACCGCTATTCTCAAAGCTTTTTGAAAAATTATTTCTGAACAAGCTCACCCCCATCCTGGACGACGAAAACCTAATACCTGATCACCAGTTTGGTTTTAGGAGTCACCACTCCACAATACAACAGGTACACAGGGTAGTTGAACACATTAACCAAGCATTCGAAAACAAGAACTATTGTGCGGCCGTCTTTCTTGACATCAGCCAGGCCTTCGATAAGGTCTGGCATGAAGGCCTACTCTTTAAGCTAAAGCTGATGTTACCCTACACTTACTACCAAATCATAAAATCATACCTCGAAGATAGAAATTTCCAAATGAAATTCGGAGAAGCAGTATCAATTCTCCATCCCATCACATCAGGCGTTCCGCAAGGTAGTGTCCTAGGTCCGGTCTTATACGTTCTATACACTGCAGACCTCCCTACGAATGCTAACAATTTGATCGCAACCTACGCTGATGATACAGCGCTTCTCTCCTCTCACACCGACCCTATTACAGCCGCTAGTAATCTACAGCAAAACTTAGACGCAGTAACCGACTGGTTCCAAAAATGGCGATTCAAAATCAACTCTCAAAAGTCACTACAAATCACGTTCACTAAACGTAGAGGAATCGTCCCTGATGTGATAATGGACGGCCGAGTTCTACCCCGTACCGACAGTATGAAATATCTTGGGATGCATTTAGATAAAGGCCTGACCTGGAAAACTCATATATGGACTAAGAGAAAACACCTAAATCTTAAACTCAAGAGTTACTACTGGCTCTTAGGTCGCAACTCCAAACTCTCTCTGAGTAATAAATTATTAATCTACAAAAGTATACTGAAACCAATTTGGAGCTACGGTATCCAGTTGTGGGGTACCGCCTCACATTCCAATATCGAAATCCTGGAACGCTTTCAGTCGAAGACCTTACGCACCATCACTAACGCCCCTACTACATACCCAACACGGAAATACGGAAAGACCTAAAAATGAAGTCAGTGAAAGAAGAAATTACCAAGTTTAGTGAAAAATACCTCTTGCGACTAGAATCTCATCCTAACCCACTAGTTACAGAACTAATTGATGAAAGTGAACAAGTGCGCAGACTCAAACGTTTCAAGCCGTCAGATCTTCCTAATCGTTTTTAGACAGATATAATATCCCTACTACTTACTTATTATTAGTTATTAATTGTTGAAAGTAATTTCATTTGAGGAACGTCAAAGGGCGTTACCTCCCATGTAATTTACACTGCTATGTATTTCCATTATAGTAACATGATTTGCTTATTGCTAATGTAGCAGACTGCAAATAAATACCAATTGCTAAAAAAATATTTGAAATTAGCGACGTCAAATTAGTAAACATCACGTGATAAAAGTCAATCATCAGACAAAAGTTGCAATTTTGTTGTGCAGTGTTATATGTGCCTTTTCTTATTTAAGCTGCTATGTATGGTAAATAATGTTTTAATTTTTGAAACTACATGTTAATTTTCTGAAAACATCTGCAATAACGGAATTGATTTTGAATGCTGATCTTTTTTCGAATACACCAATAAGATGTTTTATTATTTTCTCATAATTAGTGGCATTATGAATGTAGATTGATAGGTGTTTTGAGGTTGACTTCGTTGACTGCTATAATTGTTACCCCTTACTTGCGAGAAGATGTAGTACCTGTTGTATGTGCTTAGTTGACTTTCTTGTGTTGTGTTAGAATTTAATTAGTGTGTGTTCCGTCTTCTCTTGTTTAACTCTTAATATTGTTATCAATATCGTTTGTATAAGTTTCTGCAATTATCTATGTGCTCACGTAATTTATAAGATCTCCGGTGTCTCATTTGTTGCCTTAAGTTACCTGCATTACCTGTAAAAAATGTAATGTTAAAGAGGGTGACATTATTGTTTCATTATGAGCTACATTTAGAAATTAGGGCTTATTAACTCTCCGGTACTGATCTTATTTTCCTCGAATAATTATAAACATTTATGTATCCAGGGCACCATTATACAAATAAGTTTTACTGTTTGCAGTGTAAATATTTATGTATTTAAGAGTAAAATTCTCTGCCATTTATTCCGGTTTCCTACCGTTCTGTACTATAGCATTTTGCATATTTTTTATGTCGTCTGAGCATCGCTGAAATGGTCATCCTCTATTTCATATGTTCACCCCAAAACCCCCATTTGATGATTTTACTTTATCGTCCGTCTTTATCTCTTATGGCATATCTTGCCCAGTTCTACAGGGTGGCCAAAAAGTCGGGAAAGATTTCATTTGGTCACTATTGTCCACTACAGTGTCCGAATACATATCGGACGTCATTGATGTGAAGGACAGACGATAGGGTTTTGTTTACATTTGATGACCATTCGGTGAGATGTCTTCAGATCGGATCACATACACTGCTCCCGAACGGGTATTTATTGTCTCAGCGTATTACTCAAATGGTAAATCGCCCACTATGGCTCTTAGAAAATTCCGAGCAGAGTTCGATCGGAACACAAAACTGATTCTGAAGACGATAACAATGTGAGTAAACAAAAATCAATTTCTCCCAAAATTGTCTAATCGTTTATTTTTAAGGTTAATTGAAAAGTTTGAGCGAACCGGTAGTGTCCTCGACGACAACGACTCCAGAACTGACCAACCAGTGACTGTCACCACACCTGAGAATGTGGAAAAAGTTAGGGAACACTTTGAGCAGTACCCGACAACCTCAACCAGAAAAGCGCCCCAACAACTGTCAAATACATCAGAACCGCTGCAAATTAGCCGAACATCAGTGCAAAACATATCAAAAAGTTGAATATGTTTCCTTACAAGATTCAAGTTCAACAACCACTCACTCAAGTGAATGTTGACCGGAGATTAGAGTTCGCCAATCACGCTTTGGCCTTAAAAAATGACAAAACTTTGGACTTCAAACACACCCATTTTACAGACGAGGCTTACTTTCACCTGGATGGCTATGTGAATAAGCAAAATTACCGATATTGGGGCACACCAAATCCACACCTGGCTGTAGTCAAGAGTCTTTACCCCCAAAAAGTCAGTGTTTGGGCAGCCATATCATGGCGTGGCATTATTGGCCCGTTTTTTCTCACCAAATATGTCGATGAAAATGTCTACCGAGACCAAGTTCTCATTCCGTTTTTCGAAGAGGCGAAGGAAAAGAAAATTATTAACCAATAGTGGTTCCAACAAGATGGCGCGACACCACACCGAACACAAGGTTTTAAAAATTTTCATGGTTTAAATTTTGATTTAATCTTCATGATGTCTCTAGGGAATTTGGATATGATCGCTGAAAAATTCGGTGTGCGAATTATCGGTATGGATGCGGAGAAAAAAAAACCGGAAATGGAATTGATTGGCCTACGTGTTCACCGGATCTCAATGTCTGCGATTTTTTCCTTTGGGGTTATTTCAAGGATAGAGTGTATCGCACTAACCTTAAGACCATCGACTAACTAAAACAACGAATCAGAGAAGAGTTTGCGACCATTGACCAAGATATGCACCACAATGCAATTACCAGTTTTGAGGAAAGGCTTCACTGCGTCGTTGAAAATAATGGCTCATATTTTGAGAACCTTGTTCATTAAACCCTATGACCTCTACTAATGTATAGTCAATGAATTAAATTTTTATCTTTGTTAATTACCGAGAAATTAAATTTTACTTTATTTCTCGACTTATTGGCCACCCAGTACTAGAGTGTAGTTCTTTTATGTATAGCTGACGCTAGTAGCCATAAGGGGTGAAGATTTCTTAAGCAAATTTAAATTTTGTCTCTCTCTCTCTTCCTCTTTTATGTATAATACCTTTTGCTTAACCCGTTTATTAGTTTTGTGTTTTCATTATTTGTGGGTGTTCATGTAACTTATTATTGTTTTTGTGGAGAGGGAGAGATAAAATTAAATGTTTTACAGCCACACGTCGTCTGAAGTAGTATATTGCTGGTTATGGACCAAATGCTGCCCAACTTATCTTATTTTTTTGTTTCTGCTGTTTGGATGTTCCCAATGACTTACATACACGCGCACGTCCCCTTCCCCCCCAAACATATATATTAGGCTTCTGTACTTAAAAAGGAAGCCTAATGAAATCGGTGCGGACGTCTGCCTGACCGTTGCAACTTTCAACTTGAGAACTACTGAACCTAAAGACATAAGGGGTGTATCATTCGAAAGCCTATGGCCTACCGGGTTCATATCCGCGAGCTGGCATAGGTGGGATGTCCTACAACAATGAAATAAGGGTTTTTAGCAGATCTAGCTGCCTATATGTCATTCCTTGTAACTTTTGATCGAGGCAGCTTCCAAGCTGGAGACCAGTTTCTATTTCTGACATTTCTGACATCTGCCACGTCTTATAATTTTTGATCTGTGATAGAAAAATAACATTTTCAGGATTCAACTAAGGACGATAAGTCAAGTCAAGACGCCAAAAATCAGCCTGATCGGAAAATCTCGAGACCGGTTTGACCGGAAGTGGTCGCAAATTGTTGTTTATGTATAGAAGCCCCGGACATTGGTGGAAAAGGACTTCCATGTCCGTGCTTGTTATTATTAATACAAACTTTTATTTTATTAAATTTCATTTTTAAACATTTTATGCCTTTTTCGTTGTTAGAATTCTTTGCAGTTCTTCAGTTCTTCAGCGTGATTACTATGTGTCCCTGTACCCCATCGGATATCCCGCTTTTTTGCAATATAGCCAAAGAGTCATTTGTATAATAGGTTTGTCATACAGAGTTGCGCATAAACATGGGATCTTTTGAGCGGTGGTTGGTGGGGTAACCCCCCTCCAGTCTTATGTTCCGATTCATCGAAACCTCAAGTTAGAGGAGCGTTGGACCGGCCCACAACGCACTTTCGCTGTCAAAGCGTATTACACTTTAAACGGTAGTTTCGTAGCTATGCAACGGGCACATTTTCATCTTCGTACTACCGACCGAGTTCCATCTTGTAATGCAATCGGTCTGTGGATTTCACGCTTTAAAGAAACAGCTTCTGCTTTGTACTGAAGACCTGCAGACCGTTCGAGATCCGTCAGAACACTCGAGACAGTGGCAGCTGTGAGAGGCGCTTTTTTGCAAATCCCGATCTGGTTTGCACAGAGACACGCGCGAACCCTTGGACTGTCTCGTTGTTCCCTCGGGCGAATTTTGCGCAGTGACTTAAACTTTCACCCCTATAAAATTCAAATTGTTTAGCAGTTTCTGCCCACTGATTACGAAAAGGTTAGTGTTTGCAGAAAAGTTTTTAGATGTGACCCCACGTTGACGAGAGTTTAAATAAACAGAACTGTCGATATTGGTTCGATACCAGTCCAGAACTGTTTCACCAACGCCCTTTAGACAGCCAAAAAGTTACGATTCGGTGCACCTTTTCTTTACAAGGAATAATCGGTCCTTACTTCTTTGGGGATGAGTCGGGTAACACAGTAACTGTCAATTCTTCACGATATGTGACAATGATTAAAAATTTTCTAACGCAAAAACTTCAGATGAACTACCCCGTGGATGAAAACACTTGGTTTCAATAAGATGGCGCCACTTCCCACACTGCTCGAGCCTCCATAGCCGCTGTTCGCGCAATTTTCGTAAATTGCGTATTTTATCGATTTGGTGATGTTGAATAGTCGCCAAGGTCACCTGTTTTAACTTGCCTTAAAGCTAAAGTTTTCTTGGATAGAATTCACACAATTTATGAATTGAAGGCGAGAATACGCCAGGAAATTGATGCGATTCCTACCGACCTACTGGAGCGGGTGGCACTAAATTTGATCACTAAAATGGGGGACTAATGTAATTTTCAGATCGTAAAAATTGAGTTCTCTGTGAATATATCGTACTATTCTCTTTTTAATACAATTTTTTTTAAATCCGAAATTTTTATTTTACTAAGTCCCGTTTTTACGCGCCAACCTGTATACGCTTTTTACTATTTTTCTAAATTATTGTTATTTAATGTCTGTAACTGGTCTATTATTTCAATTTGTCTCTTAAAGCCGGTTTGCACTTTGTTTATATATACATTCAATTAATTTTTAAGTCTCTGGGACAACTGGATTATTGGACGGTAGTTTTCTAAATTTTATCTATTTTTTTTGTGATGGAATTACAATGGAATGCTCTCATTTGCCTTAGATCTATAGCTTGCCTCGTTGCGCTTATGACTGGTCCTTTATATCTTTCTAATTATTTGTGGAAGCTTCTAGCTACTCCCCAAGCTTTGCTGTTTTTTACTTTACGACGTGCGTACTTTATTTTTTTTGTATATTTTAGGATATTTTTATAGCTTATATTCATCATATTGTTTTAGTCTATTGGCTTGTCTTTCCTATATATGTCTACTTACGTACCCTGACAAAACTGTAGTGCCTCTTTAAGAATGTTTTATTTATAATTAACTGTTCTCACTATTGTTTAGTTTAATTATCTTCTTTGTCACATTTTTACATCTAAAATTTTTTATTAATTTCTTGTTTTCTATTATAGTCATTACGCTATTTAATTTTACATAATTGATTATTTCTTATTTATTAGTTTTTATTTTTCTCTTTGTATACTTCTAGCATACTGGATTGTGTCCACTATTACCGTTTGTGCATTTATGTATCTTACCAAGTTATCTAACTTCAATATTTGTGTTGGGTTTTTTTTTATTTTACTCTATGAACATGTTGTCATATCAACTTGAAAGAATTCCACCTCTTCCTCCTCACTGCTTGATGCGCATATTTTATTTTATTGTAGATTAATTTTTAGAATTATATTGACAACTCTATCATTATATGTTCGTTTGATAGTTTGTGAGATTTTCTATTAATTTCATTTAGTTGAAGATACTTCAATGATTTGCCACTTCTTTTGCGATAGTTCAAATAAAAGTTCTTCTATACTTATTTTCAGCAAATTCCGACATTACATTGTATGTTATTTTTTATCTTGGCGAATTATTGTGGTCCTTGTCTAACACACATGGCTGATTATTGCAACAATATGGGATTCTAAATCTACAATTCTATCAATTTAGGGCAGTTGCTTTTTAAAATTCAGATATTCGAAATGATTTACCTCTTACATTCTCATGCTTTTGCTCTCTGTAATTTACTTTATATAAGTCGGTTTTTATTTTGTAATCCAAAGCGGAACCCTAACTGAATGATATTAGCCACGTCAGCTAACCTCAGGTTTCGTAACGAAGTTATTACTCCTCATTGTCTTTCTTTTCCATTCAAGCTTGGGAGAAGCGTTGACGGAGTATGAATAACACGAGCCTTTATTCTTACCAAATGTATAAGCCAATAAAAGTTAATCATAACCCAAGATTTACTATTTCTTTGCTAGTGACGCTTTAGCGATCTCTATTTCAACCTCACTTAATGAGTTTACTATAAATATTGATTAACTGTACCATTGTAATGTAGAAGCCTACGTGAGACTTTTTTATTTTTTCATTGCTTACTAAAGGATTTTGGCAATAATGTCCTAAATATATTTTAAAAATCTCCAAATATTTGCCTAATTTTCTCAATTTGTTCAATCCTATATATTTATCATTAGTTTGTTGCATGCAATAAACAAAATGTTTTTGTTCCTTGTCATTTCGGTTCTACATCTAAATCTGCGGCTCAATTTATTTTAGTTTTTTTAAAATTCGAACAAGTTATTTTAACTATCCTAAACACAAAGTTTGAAATTACCTATTTTAAGTATGTCTTTAATTAACAAATATTTATTAGTTTTAGCTTTTCAGCAAAGAATATCCTTCGCTTGTTTCTCTTTTCGTAGTATTTAGCAACACTGACGTGTTTGATGGGGAGATTAAGCGCTCTCCTAAACAACATGCTAATGCGCTAATTATTTTCCAGAATCGCCAATTTATGACGCACATACGCGTGTATTGCAGAGCCCGGCTAACGACACAACTGTGTATTACAAAATGCAGCAAACGCGGTATCAAGCACATGACGAGGCTCTCATTAAAACGCGAAGCTCCCCGCGCTGAAAATATCTACCAAGTCATCACCTCAGGCATTTTTACTATTCGCTTTTAATTGAGCGGCGCGTTGCAGCTTTAGTGGCATCAATTAGTTTTTTATGGGGCACTAGATACAGCCGGCAATAACATTTGACCCATTTGCTTTAATTGGATTGTATGCCGTACGGCATAGAGACCAACAAATTTATGGCAAGGCATGTTAATATCTGCCGATCCAATAGTGCTTCATTCGCCGAAGATTACATTGAAATGTTGATACAGCTTTTACGCCGTAATATTCAAGATTTTTATGTTTAATAGTGGTTGCGTAAAAAGATGCAATATTTGGGTTATGTGTTTCATAATAAAAATATTCTGCGAAGGTGTATTCAACAGCACTTTTAGTAGTAGTTATTTAAACATAAATTTACATTTCAAATTTTTATTCACAATACAAATTTAACATTTATTGTAATGACTCTTGTATTATTGCATTTGCAAATTTTATAACATATGCCATTTCAAAAAACATATTTTCCTCTTTACTAAAATAAAAAAGAATTTACAACAACTTCAAAATCATACTAACCCTAATATATAAAAAAGTGCGCTATTTTCTGCTTGTACAAATTTATATTAAGTTGCTCTTCTTTTAAATTTTCTATAATTCTTTGGCCATTGATTATAATCTGTTGATTAATTGTACTTTGCATCTTAGCCACTCCTAATTCCAATAAATTATCTGTGATTCTCTAATTTGAAAGTAAAAATATCAAATTTTTGTTTTCAATGTTGAAAGAAATGCAAGGAAAGTTATACGTTAAATAAAGAAATAAATCATAAAAATACCTATTATTGTGTAGTTGTTTAAGAGTACAAATATCCATTTTTCAAATTATTTATTTATGTTTTATAATCCCAATGCAAGTTTCTATGCTATATAAATTAAATTAATAAAGAATACAACTTATTTGGTAAGGTTGGATGGTGCCTAAATAGATACTTGAAAGCAATTAAGGCAATTTGACGCATGACTTTTCCAAGACATTTTAAATCCAACTAAAGGCTACTATACCGCACAATGTCATGTAGCTCAAAACCAAAAAAAAAAAACGGTTTTTCTTTATTTTAACTTAAGATATGTGACTGAATAATAACCGACTAGTTTTTTACCCTCTCTCCTAATCGTACTTTCAGGACACTATGGATTCTCAGGCAATTCAAACATTTTTTTAAATAGTGGTAGAAATGAGTATGTGATTTATTATGGCACTCGTGTTTCAGTAAGGATTAGTATTTTAAATATCCCATACGGGACTCCGGTCCGTACATTGAAGCAGAGTGGACGTGTGCGGGCCAATTTTACCTGCGATATCGCCGCGCCGCACCGCAGTCTAAGGTCAGGCGTATTTATTTATTTATTTAATAATTTAATACCTTTAACGCATAAATCTACTATTGAATAAAACAAAGACTTTACCAATAAGAGCCCCTGCGGAGGGGTTCTTTATTCAAGATGAGCAATCCTAATCTTAAACGAACCAGCTCTACCTTATCGTCACCTGTATCCGAACCGAATAGAAAATATGTATTTATACCTGAAAATCTAATAACCAAAAATAAATTTTCCGTTACGGAGAAACAAATCGAGAATGCCGGTAAAACCATTTATCAAGGTAAACTCGCTGCAGCTATAAAAGACGTGGATACCTCTGTTACCGCTCCGTCCCAATCTGTTAATACTAAGGAGAATAAAATAAAGATCCCGCCAATTTATCTGCATAACACAGACAAATTAAAATTTTAAGAAATAATTACTGATTTTAAGGAAAAAGCTACAAGTGAATTTACCACTGTAGTTAGAAACAAACAATCTAGCCTACCACACATTTAAAACCCAGAAGTTCGCAACTTATCTGTAATAATCCGAAACGTCCCTGTCTCCTTTACGGAAGATGAAATCAAAAACGAATTAACAACTCTAAAATATCCGGTACAAAAAGTAGCCAGATTATACAACAAAGACAGATATCTGATCCCACTATGCGCGGTGGACCTCGATGACACCCAAGAAGGCAAGGAAATTTTCAAACTAACAAAACTAAACCACAGCGTAGTAGAAGTAGAGATACGAAGAAAGTCGAAGGAAATTCCTCAGTGCAAAAAATGCCAACTGTACGGCCACACACGTAACTATTGCCACTCGCAAGCACGCTGTGTGAAGTGCACTCGCAATCACTTATTTACCGAATGCCCTAAACGACCTGGAGATGATCCTCAGTGTGTAAACTGCATGGAAAAGCACCCAGCGAACTACAAAGGTTGTAGTTATTACGCTAAGGTAACCCTGAACCAAACAAGAAACTCTAGCTTTAGAACTCAAAACAGATCATACGCCCAAGCAGTAATAGACAAACAAAATACTACGATTAATGAGGCATCGCCCCTAAGACGTTTTGTATCCAAACCCAACGTTTCCACTCCCGACGAACAGCAATCATCAACCGACCTTATCTCCACAGTACTTAAGAAATTAATAGAACTAATAATCCCCCATTTAGACAAAATAATGCCATTCCTAACAACGTTATTACCAACATTGCTAAATAATGGATCAAAATAATCCTCGGTTAATAAATAATATAACAGTGACAAATTAGAATGCCAATGGTCTTAAATCTCAATGTTCAACTTTTATAGAATTCATGACACGACACAACATTGATATCGCGTGTATCACAGAGACACACTTTGTAAGCACCGAAAAATTCAGAATTCCTGGGTATCACGTATATCGGAAAGACCGAGAAGCTGTAATAGCATCAGGCGGAGTTGCAATTATAATTAAAAAGAAATTCAGCCACCATCTCCTCCATATGGGTGTTCTTCAAAACATAGAAGCCATTTCTATCAAAATACACATGAAAACTAGTGGCTCTTTAACCCTTACATCTGCATACAAACCTCCAAATAAACGGCTTGTTGAAGACGATATCGGTGAATTGTTCAGCAGCAACGAGCCCACGTTAGTTTTAGGAGACTTAAATGCAAAAAATACCATATGGGGATGCCGTGCTAGTAATCCAGACGGGATGAAGTTGCATAACATTATGGCCAAACACAGTATATTAATATCAGCCCCTGACGACTACACTTACCATCCATACCGAACAGACTATCAACCTGACATCTTAGATGTTATACTGCATAAAAATGTCACTTATCCAGTACATCAAACAGTGGCATCTGAATTGGACTCTGATCATCTTCCTGTCATCATGAGCCTCCACAACACTTCTCAAATAATACCTCCACCGCCTAGCTTAGCGCCTGGTAAAACTGATTGGGACAATTTTCAGTAGACCGTTGATCAAAACCTCCGTTCGGTGGGATCACCTGAACTTCCCCCGGATATAGACAATGCCGTCCTACAATACACATCAGCCTTACAAGCAAGTATACAAGAAACAACCACTCCATGGAAGCAAAGGAAAGTGCCGAGCATATTAGAACTCCCAACTACATACTTGATCTAATTAAGCAAAAGAATAGATATAGAAGGGATTGGCAAAGACACCGGTTACCATACCTTAAAACACTGTACAATCAACTATGTCACTTAGTAAAGAATGAACTTGACAGTCTAAGAATCCAAAGATACAATTCTTACCTTGAAGACACTAAACCCGGTGACCCATCTATGAGGTTAGCTACCAAACGATTATTAAGACAACGAGTATAATCTATCCTATGATATCAAATAACGACAGATACTCCTCCGATGATGAAAAAGCCAACTTATTAGCAACTCATCTTGAACAGGCATTTACGCCCAATTTTGAAGAACAAGACGAACACTTCGAAAGGCAGGTAACAAGCGCAATCGCAAATATGCACTTACAGGATAACCACGAAATAGCTCCCACATCTGTCCAAGAAATTAAATCTTATATAACAATATTACCTAAGTGTAAGACCCCTGGGCCCGGCCTTATAACAAACGAAATGCTAAAGCACCTATCAAAAAAGGCTCTGGCTTACTTAACCTCAATATACAACGCCTGTCTCAGACTAGGATACTTTCCGACAGCATGGAAAACTGCAAATGTGCTACCCATCTATAAAGTAGGTAAACCGAAGGAAAACCCTGACAGCTACTGACCTATCAGTCTCCTGTCAACCCTGGCCAAGCTCTTAGAAAAAGTGATACTTTCCAGATTACAAGATTACCTCCACCAAAATGATACTTTACCTCCTCTCCAATTTGGCTTCCGAACCCATCACTCGACCTCTCACCAGCTTCTCAGAATAAGTGAATCAATTGAAACAGGGTTTGAAAGGAAAGAATACACTGCTTTCGACAAGGTCTGGCATGATGGACTTCTATATAAAATGGGGCTTTTAAACATTCCAAATTACCTAACCAAAATCATTCACTCATTTCTCACTAACAGAACTTTTAGAGTCCGGATCAGCTCAACCTTATCTAGTTCTAAACCTATTTGGGCCGGAGTACCCCAGGACAGTATTCTGGGACCCACCTTATTCAACCTGTTCGTTCACGACTTACCTACAGATCTCAACTCAACGCTGGCCATGTATGCTGATGATACTGCAATTATTACACAGAATCTCAGTCTTGATACAGCAATTGTACTCCTACAAAACTCTATAAATACGTTATGTGCATGGTTTCAGAAATAGAAAATTAAAATAAATTCTGATAAATGTCAAACAAAAATTTTTACCCTCAAGAGATATGAGCAAATTACAAAAATAAAAATAAATAATAACGAAATAGATTGGAATCCAAAGGCTGTTAAATATTTAGGCGTGCACTTAGACGCGAAACTGAACTGGGGGTTTCATATCAATAAAAAGCTCAACGAGTGCCACAACAGACTGGGTGCATTATATCCCCTTATAAACCGCAAATCTCACCTCAGACCTGAGTGTGCTGCATTTATCTACAAAGGAATCCTCAGACCAATTCTTACATACGCATGTCCAATATGGTGCAACACATCAAAGACAAACATGAAGAAACTCCAAACAATCCAGAACAAAGTGCTCAGAATCGCCATCAACTGCCCTTGGTTTGTGCGTAATAATCAAGTTCACAGTGAATTAAGTGTTCCATTAATTACAGAGTTCATTAATAAATCCACTGTAAAGTTTTTCCAAAATCTAACCTTGTGTTCAAGTGCTACCAAATTAAATCTATGCCAAAAAAATATTCACAGGCGTCTTAAACGTAAACTACAACAGGACTTAATTTAAATGTGGTATATAAACCCAACTCAATGTCAAATTAAGATAGAAATGTAATTTATCAGTTAATCCCCACTGGATTAAACCTCAATGTATGTAGTTTAGTTCTTATTTAATTGTACTATAACAACCAAGCCGTGTATTGCATTGTATATTGCAGAGCCAGCTATAATAAAATAAAATAAAATAAAAAAATATCCCATACAAGGGATTGCCCGCCGAAAGGTATTTTTGGCGCCCTATACTGACAATTTTCCACTCGCCTTGCCTCAAATTTTTGCAAGGTAGGAACATATAAATTTTTAATTTGATCGGCTTTTTCCCTGGATCGAAAACGTGAAACAATTTTATTTAGTCCCCATTCATAGTGGACGTAAACATAAGCTTCTCACAAGAAATACGTAATACGTAAAGTTGAACCAATGCAAAGTTTATCCGCTCGTTCATAATGCCTCCTCGTTTAAATTAACCGCCCAGAGCGCGGCACGACAAATTTCATATCAGCCATCTTTGTTTACTTTTCGTTCATATGTACAGGCTGTCTTTGTTTACAACGCACAGAACTCCTGGTGTGAATCAAGAGCCTAGAATCACGCCACATTTTTTTGTTTACTTTCTGTTTCAATGTATAGATAGATAGTATGCAACTAAAACCCTCGGTATCTACCTTAGTCATAATCTTAAACTTTCTGAGAGACTAACCATTTGGTTTCATGTACAATAATAATTAGCTATTGATTAGAAGGGGAGGGGAGAATCGGTATTCACAATCGTTCGTCTGTAGTCGGATCTATGTGATAGTTGTCTAAGAAATTTATCCATCATTTTTAGTACTAATTTCTAATCGTACCAAAAAAGAATTCTTTAAAATTTAGTTGATACGTATTCCCAAGATGTTCAAAAATTGTGAAGAACATGATCAAAAAAATTCCAATTATTTTTTTATTATGATGATGAATAAATGAAAATCAGTGTATTATGTTTTCAAATTGACTGCCTTCATTAGAGATGGTTCGAAAATCTCAATTGCGGCTTTTATGATGCCCGCAAAAATGGCCAGAACCTGTGATGCAATTCTTGAGTTTGTCGATAAAATCCTTAAGATAACCCCATAAGAGGAAATCATATTGGTTTAAATTGGGGGAATTCGGGGGCCACTAGAAACCACGTTCTATATTACGGGGGGCATCCAGACTTACAATCTTCTTACAAAGACTTCTATGAGCATGGCAAAACTGACCTGAGTTCAATGAACAGTAGCTCTATCTTGCTGAAGCCAGTATTGATTGACTTGTCCTTTGTCTCCCACAAAAGAAATGAATTTATCGAGAACTTCTGTGCGATAAACTGTTTCATTCACATATTTTGTGAGAACAGTGGACCGACAATTCTATAAAGGAAAATTGCACACCGTACACTAACCTCTTCTGGGTGCAATCGACGAACTTTGGTCAAATGTGGATTTTGCGGGCCCCAATATCGGTAATTTTGTTTGTTGACATAGACATCTAGTTGAAAATAGACCTCAGCTCTGAAATGGATGTGCTTTATGTCTGAACCATCTCCATGATCACTTTGCAAAAGTAAGCCTTTTGCCAATATTGACCACGGACAGAAGCGTTTGCAATCGAATCTTATGCGAAAATAGATTCAATTTCTTAATGGGGGTGGTGTGCATAAAGCCACACTCACATCGAGTTGAGCTGCGCTTTAAGAGACCGAAGTTGTGGACTCTTTTTCATAAAGCTTCCGAGCTTGTTCTAAGGTCTCGGGAGTGGTCACAGTGACTGGTCTACCCGTTCTTAACAAAATGCTATCCTGTACACTTTCCGTCTTTCTAAATTTTGCAATCAACCTACTATAACATGGTAAAATAGACAATTTAATTATAGCTCAAATTTTATCATACTTAAACTTACTTAGGAATAACCGTCCTTTAACCATTATATCAGCCAGTAACATACGAAAACAGTATCCTCCTTATCAAGAGGCTAAATCTGCTTAACCAGCTAAAGATTAAGTAGTTCCATTATATTAACAAGCCAGGACTTTTCCTATTAAGACCTGTTTTTCTATTCCTTTGCGTTATTTGGATTTTTCGGAAAAATTTAGCTAAAATAAGCCAAGTTGTAATAAAAAACACAAAACCAAAGGAAACTACATTGTAATCGAGATCAAGAAAGGGCACGTTGCAACTTTAAAATATATAGGGGTACTTAACTCTAATTAATCAAAGTATAAAAAAGTAACATACATGCAACAACTTCTTAAGTGATTTGCCATTTGGCTTCTGATTTATAGTGGGATATAATAAGACCGTGGATCACTTTCATTAGTTAAAGAAACGACGCCCAACAGGATGACGTATACATGATGGCATAACATTTTTCTGGTTGATTTGGGGAATTTTTTATGTTTTAGGAGATGAGCAAAATAGGACAACTGATTCTAAAACTTTGAAGACTTTTAAATGGTCTACTTGATTTTATTAGATAATTTTTGCACTGGTTATTTTAATATTTTATAAAATACATATAACATTGTGTGATGGAGTAATGATCATAATATAATAATAATTTAATTGTTTATTTAAGCTGTTAGTACTAAGGCTTGAGGCACTTTACGTTGGAGACTAGTGTGAATATTTGGTTTAAAGAGTTTAAACCGTGCCACCAGATGCACTTGAGTTTAAAACAAACTTTTCCCATATTTTTTAATAAATTGATTGATGGATTGGATGCTTAGCTCTTTATGCATTTGTGTGTTACGAACATACCATGATGCATTCCCTGTTAGTCTTAACACCTTATTTTGAAAGCGTTGAATTATCTCTATGTTGGTTATTCTGTTTAGTGTAGTTCTAAAGCTATATAACATAACTTTATATTAATTTATGTGTGTTTATATAATAAAAATTTCTTATGTAAAGAAATTTTAGAATTTTTTCCAATCGTGTAGTGTATTGACTTATACAAGGTGCTTTCAAGTTACTACACCTTCAAAAATTTTTCTCAAGACTGGGAACAGATAAAAACATGCGGTTTATTTCATATATGCACTCACTTTTTGTGAATTTGTGACAGAGATGGCAGTACTTCAAGGCACACAGAACTCTGGCGGCAGTGGCAAAGGTGCAGACTGTTTTTTATACTTAAAATGGCGACGTTTTTATTACAAGAGCTGCGTGTAATCATTCGTTTTCTCTATTTTCGTGGTGTGACACCGACTGATATTATGTTATGGATGTGTCTGATGTGCGTTTGTGGGCGCGACAGTCCAAAGAAGGCAGAACGTCGTGTGACAACAATCCAAGACCATCCGGTCTCGCACCAGCCGGTTTGACGACATAAAAAAGGGAGTGAAAAAACTTGCTTTGGGGGATCGCCGAATTAGTGTGGAACACATCGCCTTCATAGTTAGCATTTTCGTAGGATCTATGCACACAATCCTGCATGAAGACCTGAAAATGCGAAAAGTGTCCTCTATGTGACTGCCACGAATGCTGACAATTTCAAAGTGACTTTTCATGCTCCCTACTCTTACTGACCTGGCTCCTAGCAATTTTTGGCTGTTTTTAACAATGAAAGACACTGCCCGTGGTCGCAAATGCACTAGTCGTGCCGCTATTGCATGAGCGATTTTCTAGTTGTCACAGAAGACTCGTAAAGAAGCGTTTGCAGTGGCCATGTGATCATCTCGTCGACGTTATAAAAAATGTGTACGTCGAGAAGTGACACAAGTTTCACAGTTTTAGTGTGATTATTTTTTGAGAATTAAATCGGAAATGTTATAAGTTGAATGCACTTTGTATTTGAGATCAACTTATTCCTTTCTAGTTAAGCTGTGTTTCCGTAGGATATTTGGTAGTAAATTATTTTAATTGTTATATGTTCTTTAACTTTATTACTAAAGTTAATGTAAACTAATTTATTTTCCTTAATTTTATTCTCAATATTTTTGTCCAATCGCTTATTTGTAATGTTTTTGTAGCTTCTTTATTACTTTTGCTCACTGACAAAATAGCTCTGTCGTTAGCAAAAGTCGCTATGGCATTGTTTTATAACAAAACCGGCCAAATACGCTTCCTTGTGGTACTCCCACCTTTATTTTGTTTTAGTTTTAAATAAGGTTCTCTTTGTTTATTTTAAAAATGTCAGATGTATGTGATTTAAATATTTTAGAATATTGACTAGAAAGAACCACTCTCAGTTTATATTTTAAGCCTTTGTGCCAACCTATGTCAAAACTTTGTAATATATCTAAAAATATTGTAACGCTATCGTTTTTCTTTTCTATTATTCCGTGTACTTGGTCAATTGAGTATTTGGTTACAAATCTCCATTAATATAACTTACTTAATCCAAAACCTTTCTACCTTTCGGTGTAAGGCTATTGAGCTGAGTTGTGCTTTATGGATTCGGGCTTGTCTTGCACAGTTCTCTCCACTTTTTTCTATCCTTTGCTGTTGTGCGAATTTCTTCCCACTTTATGTTTCTTGATTCTGCTGCCTCTTTTAGTTCCTCCTTCCATGTTTTTCTCGGTCTTCCTATCCTATTTTTCCCTTTTGGTCTTGCTTCAAACACTTTTTTCAGTGTTCTGTTTTTGTCTATTATTATTATATGTCCCAACCACCCTAACTGTCTTTCTTGCACTGATACCGCTACCGCTTTAGTTTTTAAATTTTCTCTAAATGTTGTGCTACTGATGTGGTCTCTCTTTGTTTTGCCCTCTATTTTACGCAGGAATCTCATCTCCGTACTTTCGACCCTGCTCCTATGTTTATTCACTGTTGTCCATGATTCACTGCCATAGATGAGTATTGGTGTTACAACTTTTTTGAATACTTCTACTTTTGCGTCATTTGGTACTTCCTTTTTTCCTAGAAAAGAGGACTTTATTTATGGAGTTAAATAGTCGTCCTGTAATTCCTACCCTTTCATTTATCTCGTCATCGAGTTTTCCATTTTCCTGTATCCATACACCTAGGTATTTGAACTTCTCTACTTGTTCCAATTTTCTTCCCTCTATATATATACGATGTCTTCTCTTGTCTGATGCTATTACCATTGTTTTAGTTTTATCTCCGTTTATCTTCATGTTTTTCTTTTTTAGTTCTAAGTTGTATACATTGATATTTTCTTGTAGGTCTTTCTCACTTTTCCGAATATGACCATATCATCAGCAAAAAGTAATTCTGATATCTAGATTTTTTCCATATTCTAGCTTCCTACATGGTATCTTCTTATTTTTTTCTTGCATTCTTTTATTGCCTCATCTAATACTAAGCTAGATAGCAGCGGGCTGAATACACATCCCCGTCTTAAGCCTACATTAGCCTTAAATTCCTCCGACTGCTCATGTCTCGTTCTTATTATGTTTCCGCTATTTTCGTATAGTGCTTTGATTGCTGCTACTTCTCTGTAATTTATATTTGCTTTTTCTAGACACTGCCATATTGTCTCTCTTTCTATTCTGTCGAAGGCCTTTTCCAGATCTATAAAACAGAGATGTATTTCTTTCCCTTTCTCTATGACATTTTCACTTAGCTGTCTGATTGTAAATATGTGGTTTTGTACCCCCCGTCCTTCTCTAAACCCACTCTGGGTGTCTTCTATTGTCTTATCTAGTTTGTCTTTGAGTCTAGTTTCTAGAATCCTTGCGAATACCTTCCCTGGGATGCTTAGTAAGGAAATTGCTCTGTAATTACAGCATTCTCTTCGGTCTCCCTTCTTATATATGGGTATTATGATTCCTATTTTCCATTCCTTCGGTACTTTTCCTGCTACTAAGATGTCGTTGTTAAGTTCTAGTAAACCTTTCCTTGCCTGTTTCTCCTATGTATTTTACCATCTCTGGGGTAATTTCATCTATGCCTGGGGCTTTTGCTAGTTTGAGTTTCCTTATTGCTATATCCAATTCTTGTTTTTTTCTTCTTTTTTCCAATCCTCTCTGTTCTTCCCCTGCTGCCAACAAATCTTCGAAATATTGTTTCCATCTTTCCACAATATCGTTTTCCTTTGTCAGTACATTTCCCTGTTTATCCTTGATGTTTTTTGTGGGTGTAGTTTTCTTTTTTCTCAGTTGCTTCAAAGTTCCGTAAAATAGTTTCTGGTTGTCGTCAAATTCTTTTTTCATTTTGTTTCCGAATTCTTCCCACGCTTTCAGTTTTGCTTCCTTCACCTTGTTTTTTACCTGCGTTCTTTTCTCTTTGTATAGATTGTAGTCCTCTTCCAATTTTGTTTGTAGATATTTGCGCCAGCATTCTTTTTTCTTTTTACCAGTGTTTTTATGTCGGTTGTCCACCATGCCGTTCTTTTAAAGTTCGTGTTAGTTACCTTTGTCACTCCGCAAAATTTGCGCGCTGCTTTTATCATGCATTGTTTTATCTTTTTCCATTTATCTTCTATATTTGGTCTGATATTTTTTGTCTCGTATTCCTTTTTTAGGATGTCTTGGTATTTCTTCCTGATGTGTTCTTCTTGTAACATGTGGCTTTTAATTTTATCCTTAGTTATTTTTCTATGTTTCTCTGTCGCTTGTTTTTGGCTCACCCTCATATCCATTTAGAGTAGGTAGTGGTTGCTGCCTACTTCCGGTCCTCTCTTCACCTTAACATCTTTGATTTTTCGCCAATTCTCCCCGATTACTAGAAAATAGTCTATAACTGATTTCTCGTTTCTGCTGTGTTGCACCCTTGTGTATTTGTGTATGTCTTTATGTACGAACTTTGTGTTCGTTATTACTAAATCATTTGCCACGCAGAACTCTACAATTTTCGTACCGTTTCTATTTATTTTGCGCTCTCCTTGTCTTCCTAAAATTCTCTCTATGCCTCTATTATCCTTTCCTACGCTTCCATTTAGGTCCCCCATAATTATAATATTGTTTCCTTTCGTATCTATTACTTTTTGTAGTTCCTCAAAAAACTGTTTTTTTATTTCCACTTTCTCGTCTTCATCAGGTCCGTACGCCACAATCATTTGCCATGTTTCTTCTTTTTCCCCTAGTTTGACTTCTACTGCCATTATTCTTTCATTTATTATTGTTTCCATTTTGCCAGGGTGTACCACTAAACCCACTCCCGCTTGTGCCCTTTTAGATTTTTCTATTCCTGACCAAAGCATCCAATATCCTTTGTGTAGTCTCGTATGTCCTTGTCCTTTCTTCTTTGTCTCTGTTATTCCCATAAAATCCAGCTTTTGTTTCTCCATTTTTTCTATGAGTTCCTCCTCCTTCCCGTTTATACTTCTGATGTTCCATGTTCCTATTTTTATATACTCCTGCTTTCCTCTTTTTTGTTTCGTTTCTCTACTCGTGTCCGTGTCCTTTGCTCTGTTCGTCATCTTTTGTGTCTGTTTTTTATTTTCTGGGTGCTTAGTTTTTGAGGAGGAGTCTCTTCTATGACTCTTTGTTCTCCTTCGCTCCACTTGTAGCAAGTTCCGTCTATTATTATCTTCTGGTATCCAGTTTTTACCTCTTTTCCTTCTGCTCTTTTCGCTCTTGCTATTTTCCTGATTTCCGCTTGTATTCTTCTCTCGTCCTGTGTTTGATCGTTTTCAATGTATATTCTTGTTCCTTTCAAAGATTTCTTGTTTTGCATTACTTCCTGTTTTTCATTCCAAGAATCCATCTCCACTACTGTTAGTGCTGGCTTTATGGTACGTACATTTTTTACTTTGGCCTCCACTTGTAATCTTTCTTCGAGGAACTCCATCACGACTTGTTTCTTATTCTGTCCTTTGAATTCAACCCCTTTTATTACAATATTGAATTTCCTTCTATTCTTTTCCGTTGTCTCTAGTTTTCCTTCCAGCTTTTCTATTCTTTTGATAAGGTAGCCTTTTTCCAGCTCCCACTTCTCTTCCTTCTTCTTGAACTCCTCTCTAAGCTCCTTGTTAGCTTTCGTGTTTTCCTTTATTTCCTTCATCATCTCTTCAAACATTATTTTCAGCTCACTTATTTCCGACATTTTGGTATTCGCTGATCCTGTGATTTTTAACAGGGGGGATTTGTTAATGTTTTTTCTCTTGCTTTCTCTACAGAGTTCTTGGTCCAAATCTGTGCTGCTATTTAACTCCCGTTCCCTTTTGTTTATGATTTCCATCCAGTTAGCTCTTAAATGTGATCCCCTCTGAACTCCGTTGACCGCGACCTTGATCACTGTCCGCACTTGCACCGCTCGCTTATCACACTTTCGCCGCCCGTTCATTGTCGTCAGCTCTAGGTTTATTCACTGCATTGTACACGTAAAATCACAGAACGCTGCACACAAACCCTTTGTTTTCCTCTTTTTTCTTAACTTTTCGCCACTAAATCCGCTTTGTTTTATATGCACGTTTTACGTCGCGTTGAAATTTACGAATTTCATTTGGTGTGATATAGCCCGTATACGGTATTTATATATCGCCACCTGTTATAAAATTAGCGTCCGCGCCGTCCCACATCTAAAACTCAACTCCTCCATTAATATAATGGTATCAAATTCTTCGTTTTGACTATTTGTTTAGATCTTTTAAAATTTCCTGTAACAGTTTCAACATTATGGATGCGGAGGTTTTTCAAGTTTAAATATTATGATAATATCACGTACTTGGTACACACCTTATATAGTTAATTTAAATATAGTTTTACTTAGAAGCCGTTTTAACGTCTCTCCGATGATTTATTTAAATCTCTAGGTTTTTTAGGACTGATAACATTTTTAGTTACAGTCAAAAGTTCCTTGAATTCTAGGGCATCTCTTACATTGTGAAATTAGTTTAGATTACTTGATTGACATGCTTCTAATCTGATATGTATTATGTCAATAAAAGCATACATTTTGTTAACATTTTCAGCATGCCTCAATAATATAATGAATAATGATATTGATAAGTTGCTTAATTTTTTATTTTACTTTTCTAACAGCTTTTAATATAGCCCCTTATAATCTTTTTTCGGAGTTCCTTTACTGTCATTTTTAGATTGGACGGTTGATGTAACTTTTTTTCCATTGTTTTGCCATTTTTACTGTTTGATTTTTCTATTTCTATTACTTATTACTTCTATATGAAATCTAGTTATTAACTTACTTAGTGTCTAGTAAATTTAGTTAAAATTAAAATTCTTTTATTTTTTCTTCTATATACCAATTGAGACATCCCGTTCATTTTTATTAAAGATGTTAATGATCTCTCCATTCGTATTTCTTATAGTTTTTTCTTTTTATTCATTGTTTCTCCTGCATAGCATAATATTCATTTTTTAAATTTTTGTTCCATCTGATTAATTTTAATGTTTTCTCCCGTACTCCCATTTCTCTGGATACCTTTCTCACGTAGCTGTCAATTGAAATTAAAGTTACAATAACTGGGTAAATAGAACATTTATCCTATAATCCAAATTTTCCGTACATTTCCTATTTCTTTAAATTAATACAGCTTAACTTGACGCCGTTGGTTGTAGAATTATATATAAAGAATCATTCAAAAAAAGTAAGGTTGCATAATTTTATTTTAAAAAATTAATTCTGAGAGATATCCACTCAAATACATTTTTTTGGTGCTTCGTACCGGGAAATTCTACTTTTTAAGTAATCCCAAAGAAAGTAGTCACAAGCCATGAGGTCTGGTGAACGAGAGAGCTATGCAATATTGTCGTATCGAAACATGATGTGATTTAGAACCAAGCCGTTGACAATATTAATGTTCACTCTCACTGTATGGCTGGTAAATCCGTCTTGTTGAAAAAATGTTTTCTGGCTTATAACATACTGGGGTTGTGGTATAAAAAATATTTATAACATGTATGCATACCTCTTGATGTTGGTCTTCCAGGATTCTTCTTGGTCGTCGACTATATCTATTTAAACTTCTAAACACACGTTTTTATTGCATGGGCTGATGGCATTGGCCGATTCCTAGGATTAAAGAGGAGCATGGAAAGTGCGCGCGCACGTTTGTAAGATTTGGGGTTTTGATAAAACGTTCTGACGGCGTATTTTTATTATTGATGATGTAACTAAATGCTAAGATGTATGCACCACGGCCGGCAACTCTCTAACTCTCTCCCTTCGGTACAACGAGATTGTCACCCTTTTCAAAATCGCCTCCCTTTAGAATGATGAGTTGACGGCAGATCTTTCTGTGTTCTACTTTCTTCTTTTTGAAATAAATGGCAAGTATTGTTTCTTGTGCTTCCGGTGGAGTGATCTTACAGAACGTTTTTTGTAACAAACATGTATTAGTCTTGATGAGTTGTTGAATTGTAAGGCTGAAATTTGTTTTCCTTCTTGTCGTTTTCGAAGTAGTTTTAATTTGCTTTATGTGTGACAAGTTCGGAAATTTTCGATTAATATATAGGGAGTTTATTAAAAAATCTCAATTGCATTTAATCTTAAGGTGGCTATTATAATATTGCTATGGTCATTTGACTAATACGTTGGTTAGTTAGTAGTAAAAGCGCGTACCGTTGACGGTCTTTGGCCTGTATGCGTTGTAATTAGCAAAAAAAAAAGTTTTATATTTGTTAGATTCAATAATATCTTCATGGGATGAAATATTAAAGATCAAAGCTTTATATGAATATGGCTTTTAATTATTAACACATCTATTTTACTACTATGTAGAGAATCCATAATTCGATTTTATGATATGCGTTCTACTAAGTAAAGAACGTAAATGAGAAAACTCTTATTTTATTTATTGTTATGTCTAATACTTTGCTCTTTTTCTATGACACTTGTTCTTAAAATATCTGCTTGCGATTGGTCATCTCCAAGCATTTACTGAAAGTTTTACTTTGTTAATACTTAGGGCACCTTGAGGTTGCAAATTGGTTGATGACGTTTAACAGTCTTGTCCGGTCTGTTTTTTTATATTTTTTAGTTTATGTACACAGTGTACTCCTTATAACTAGGTTTTCGGCTTTGAGCCGAGTTACGGATTCTACTATACTTTGCGTATTTAGAAGAATTGTGCAGTATTACTTTTTAAATAGATGCGAAGGCTTTCACGGCCGGTGTTATGGTGTGTCGTGTGGTTGGTTCTCGGGTTATAAGGCCGTGGTCCTAGTTCAGAAACTCTAAACGTTTCGTCCACAACTGCGGCAGACATGTTCAGAAGCAAATGTTTAATTTTTAGAAGATTTTCTTCCTACTATTTCATTTTAAACATAATTTAATTTAAAAAAGTAAAGGCTTTCTCGGCTGTAATCTTGGAATACTATGATGTCGACTGTCAGGTTGTTAGGTGGTATCTTCAGAAGGAAATCTTCAAAGTTACGTTTCCGTGCACTTTAGCTTTTATACTCATGCGCGTGTGGTAGGATTGGTAATGGGGGGCGTTGTTGACGTCACTGAGTTAGTTTCGACGTAACTGGTCTAGCTGTTGACGTAACACAAGGTTTTTTAGGTAACATCTCAGCACTTGCTGATACTGTTTAAAATTATTTTTATATTTATAAATTTCCACCACTTGTTTACATAATTTCTTGTAATAGTTTTTACAATTAGACAGAATTAGTGTTTGCCTAGAATTTTCCAATACACGTTCAGCAACAGCTGACTTTCCGGATTGGTTGAAGTGTGGGTGCCGTTGGTTTTTTTATTTTTGGTCCCTAGAAACATATACTATAGTTTGGTGGTATTAGCGAAGATGGCACTTTATATTTGCTGAGAGCTTTTCCTTCCGGCCCATGACTCTAAACTCTGATCACCGCCCAACAATTCGATGCACCACAATTAAATCTGCCTGACATTATTATTTGAGATGTTTCAACTACATTTCATTGTTAAACTATTAATTTTATTTTTCTATTATTAATTATATAATTATTATGTAATATGTATATATTATTATTAATTTAGTTTTTTTGTTCATGTTCGATGATTCATCATCACAGACTAATATCATAGTGCCCTGCGTAATTTTTTCTGCATGGCAGTTGTTTGTAAATTTGATTGTCAGGAATCATAATTTTAACTAAATAATTGCTTGTAAATTGCTATTCCAAAGATAAAAAATTTTCTAATCTGTAGAATTCGCAGAGGTGGCTTATACTTTAATACTAGCAGGCGCACTAAATACCTAAATACTAAAACTCACTTCCTTAAGTTTACAGCTTCTATAATATTACATTATTTTAGGCTACAAAAAAAGAAAACAATAATTAGGCTTTGTTTTTATCTTTTTGCTCCAACTAATCTCTAATATTAAACTGATAGATAATACGCATATGTTAATTCTCAATACACCGCTATCAACTTCTGATAAAATAACAGTATACTATAATAATAAAATTTGATTAATTCGGATACATGTATTATTATCAACTAATGTTTTCAGTTCTTTAAAATTGAAACACTACAAATATTTGAGTTCAATAGGTATTAAAAAAATATTGTCAGGCTATGGTATTTTGTATTCGTAACCGTTTACACTTTGCCATAAAAATAATTTAATAATTAACTCTCTCTGTTGCCATGAAAATCGTACTTTCTTAATTGTTAAATCCGTTGAAATACTGCTTAAATCAATGCCATAATTTAAAAATTTTATCTTCATTTTTGTAGCCAACTTAATTATTTTTCATAACTGAGAGGTCCTTTGCTATTTCTGTCTAAATAATGCGGCGAATTTCAAGTTGTCTAGCCGTGTTTTTATAAAATCTTTTTTCTGCAGGTGTCAGCCGCAGCTCTGGACGAAGCGATAAAATCCCGAAAACTCGGCTTTAATTATTGTTTGTAATTTGTGTTGTAGATTTTGTAAGTCGTGTTTATGATTTCAGCAATTTATTTTTGCTGCTTATCCATAAAATGAAAGCGTCGCTAGCCCGCTACAGATTTAATTCACCAACTTCCTATTAAATGGTTGTAAATTATTTTAACCTTAAAGCATGTTTAACAATGTATTGATTTTTTTCTGTTAAATTAACATTAATTAAGGGTAAAATAATTTTTAGATTATTTTTATAAATAGCAAGCCAACAACAGATTTATAAAATGTTTCAAATTTTTTGTTAAAGTAAAGTTATCATATCAAGAAACTCTTCATACCCGGAGAAAAATCTTCCAATATATATAGCCCACTGAAGTATGCCATATCAATTAAATTTATATCAAGAAGTAATTGGAGTACCTAAAACACAGCTTGAGTCTTAAGACCAATCAACTCAAAAGTACACAATCTATTCAGAGCAATGCAGCTTCGGAGAACCCACTGATTGACCGAGATATAGATCAGTTTATAAACTATTTGAATGAAAACAACCTAGCCATTAGAATCAAAGATTTTTAAAGTTTTAATGCTGCTGCTCAATACTTGACCACCGTGTTTCAAGTGGCTGCTTGGTAAGACACACCAAAACCTTTAAATAATACTCCTAGAGTCATTAACATTCTTCATCATATATATGAAACCCCGTTATCGAGAAACACAGATTCAAAAAGGAAATAAACAAGACAAAACCTATAACAGGCTTGTCTAGCAACTGCACAATGCATCAATGAAAACACGCAATTAAGTTTAAAAGACTACATGTCAAAATTTTCTCTTAATGATTACATTACATCACATTACAACAAAAAAGTTTATACACTAGTAGTAGTAATTTTACTAATTATAAAATCCTACATTAGTTGGGCTAGACCAAATAAAGTACGTTTTCACGACTCCACTCCCCAAGTAAATAACTGGATGCCCCGTGCCAATCGCGCCATTCTCCAGTTTTAATTTGTTATTCACTCAAATACACAACACCCTAAAAGTCTCCAGTTATGACTTGACAGTAAAAAATACTGTACTACTTCGCAAGAAAGGAGTTAGTGCTATGTACTATGACATACAATTTTAAGAATAACCAACTTTTCGTACAATGGAAGTTTGCTCATAATTGTTGGTAATCCTAGAAAATTAAGACCATTAAGTCTGCTGACCGTAATATCAAGTATTAAATAACTGCAACTTAATGATACATAAGATCGTCGAATTTTCATTTAAATAATAGAGAGCCTGCAGATAAGAAAGGTATGCGTGACTGTATTTCTAGACATAAAGCAAACCTTTCACAAAGTGTAGTTTGTTATACAAAATTAAATTATAACTTCCAAACCAGCTCTCCTCGGTTCTTTAACGCGGTCCAAGATTAAGAAACTACTGTAGTAAGATATTATATAATCTTTAATTAAATTGTAATTTTCTTCATTATGAGACACCTGCATAGTTCAGAATATGATAGCGACAACAGCAGAGACAGATCAATAAATGTCTACAAATCTTTTTAAATTTCTTATTTTTTATTGTTTTATTGAACTTAGAAATAATTGAAAATAATAATAATTTTATTAATAATGATATTAATAGAAAATCAGCACAGGAGTCTTTAAATGCCCGTAAGATGATCCAAAACTGACTTTCACTAACGAGGACCTATCGCTGGACGGGCTCACAACACGACACATTAGATTATAGGATACTATTATATTATCATTTCTGATATTATGTTTAATAAAAAAATACCATGTTACCATCCAAAACCTACCTCTACAAATAACATACCTGAAGACACTAACATTCATCACCATATATAAGATGTCATTGTCAAAAGGTACAAAATAACAAAAAACAGACAAAACAAAACTTCCCACAACAGACTTATCCAGTAACGGCGTAATGCATTAATGGTAGCACGCAATGAATCCTTCAAAAACTATATATTAAAACCCCATCCTAATGATCACACCATATGGAAGAGAACGACGAAATTTTAAAAAAAAAACAGTAGTAGCAATTTCAGCAATTAGAAATTTGACAATAGCTGGGCTAGCGCAAATAAAGTACATTTTTACGACTCCATTCCCAAAGTAAATAATTGCAGTGCCAGCTACATTTACCAACTACACCACTGTTTCTAGCTGAACTTTGTTATTCAATACCTTAAAAATCTCTAGTTATGACTTAATAGCAGAAAGAGTTAGAATAAGAATTAATTAAGAATAACTAAGTCTCTGTACTACGGAAATATGCTCAGATCATAATGATTATGAAGCATAGAAAACCAACCAATCAATACTCAACCTACAGATTAATAAGACTCCTCTAATATCAAAAATATTTAAAAGACTATTACTAGAAACAATTGACTAACGGACAACCTTCACTAGATAGTTCCATTTTGCCAGTTTGGATTTTGTAAACATTACTTAATGATACCTTAAGGTCGTCCAATAAAGAACTGCCAGATAAGAAAGGTATGCGTGGTTGACAAAAAAAAATGTTTTGAGAAAGTATGACGGTAACATATTTGATGACCGGTTATTCCAAGTTAAGATTACAATGAGGTTTCAATCTACCACCAAATTACGTTGAGAGTTCCACACAGCAGTATGCTGGGACCACTTCCCTACTTAATCTACTCTTCCGACTTACCAACCACAGATAATACAATCATCGCTACGTTTGCAGATGATGCAACTATTATGGCAGTTAGCAAAACATAAGTAGCAGCAGAACAGTGAAAATTTTCTCATAAATAATTTTTACCAACAAACGAATTAGATTTAGAAATAAGCCAATTCCAATAAACATAAATAAACTTACATGCATCGCACATATCAAAGCCTAAAGGAAAAAGTTAGACATAAAATAAAATAAATGTATTAGTTACTTAAGCATCAATTTTGCCAAATTTATTTAACTACTTCTATACTAAAGTTCGTTTAGAACAATGGGATTCAACTACCAAAGGTGTATCTCACCAAAATACTATAACAGTTTCAATCTAAGATTCTTCGTATGTCGACATAGATGGCATAATGCATTAGAAATGCTATTCTTCACGCAGGTATGAAAATCCCATATGTAACCAATGAAAGCGAGACACAATTATAAGTTAGCGGGACACGAAAACGGCTTTGTAAAACATCAGTTGCACTTTCGGCGAAATTAGCTATAATCAAAAATAACATATTTATCCCGAAGTCTAGCGATGTCTATATCGCCCACATATTATGTATATATTATTAACTTTACTTATTTCTTTGACATAATAATAGATTATAAATATGCAATTAAATGAAGAAACAGTTTATGCATTTCAACATAATTGTGATCTAACTGCCAAAACTTTGTTACAAATTTTGACACCTTTTGTATGTCCGTCGGCGAGAATCAACAACTTATCTTTAAGGACAAAAGCTCTGTTACATCTTAAAAAAATAAATATGTGTTTAATAAATATCCTGAGGTTTAGAAGCTTTACTTTTATAAAAATATTGAAGCAACTTAGTTATACTAAAGCGATAAATCAGCAACCGAAAAACTACCAGTTACGCTTCTATGGTAAATTAGGTATACTAATAATGCTCATATTATATTTATTTTGATTAAAGGAAATGGGAATAAGAAAAAATATATTTCTTAGCAGCAGAGAAAAAACCTGAGAAGCAATAAAGCAAACCAGATGCTGGAAAATATTCTTTGATAACAAAAAGAGAGTTTAATACTATAAGACGTTTTACGTGACTGAGTCACACTCAGTTACGAAAGATATCTAAAGTTTAGAAGAAACTAATGAAAAGACAACAGAATTACAAGGATAACAGTAAACTTATACATATAGTCTTCCGGTATAAAGTTAAAGCCCGTAATTAAAAAAGTTTTAACAGTATTAAATTAGTTCCAAGATTGATTTTTTAATCCTCTTCCTGTGATATTCAAACGAAATGGGTATTATTCAGTCATCATCATCATCATCATCTGCCCAATTCAGTCCTTTGTTGGACGTAGGCCTCTCCAAGCATCTTCCATTAGTCCCTGCTTTTCGCCTTCTGCATCCAATTGTAATCTGCTATTCTTTTGATGTCGTCAGTCCACCTGAGGGGGGGCCTGCCTCTATGCCTTTTGCCTATTCTTGGTCTCCACTGCAGCGTGCTCTTCGTCCATCTTTTATCTTCTAGTCTGGCAATATGTCCGGCCCACTGCCATTTCCCTTTAAATATATGTTCTATTACATCTTTTACTTTTGTTTTATTTCGAATCCATATATTTGTCATCCTATCTCTTAGACTGATTCCCAGCATTGCCCGCTCCATTCATCTCTGCGCTACCCTCAATTTTTGCATATTTTTTATCGTTAACGCCCATGTCTCTGCTGCGTAGGATAAAACAGGGAGTATATTCTGGTTGTATAACTTAGTCTTTAGTGTTTGGTCTATGTTACTTTTAAATATTTCTTTCCATCTACCGAATACGGCCCAACCAAGTTTTATTCGCCTTTCTATTTCTTTTGTTTGATTATCCTATTGTAGTGAGATGTATTGTCCAAGGTATATATAACTTCCTACTTGTTCTAAAGTTTCCCCGTCAATCTGTATATCAACTATCTCATCTAGTAGATCGTTTATCATTATTTTAGTTTTTCCTCTGTTCATTTTAATCCTATGTCTTTGGCCTTTTCGTTTAGGTCTGTTATCATTTCTTCTAATTCTTCTACATTGTCCGATATGAGCACGACGTCATCAGCAAATCGTCGATGGTTCAATCTTTCCCATCTACTCTTATTCCTTTATTTTCTCAAGCGCATTTTAAACACATCTTCTAAACATAGGGTAAATAATTTTGGAGAGATAGTGTCTCCCTGTCTTACTCCTCGTTCTACATTTATCGGATTGGTAGAACTTTGCAATTTGATTGTACAGGTAGCGTTTGTATATATATATATTATATTAATTCCGTGTATCTGTAATCAACGCGGCTGTTCTGTAGAGATTGTATTATGTCACAGTGTTCAACCGAATCGAATGCCTTTTCAAAATCTATGAAGGCAAGACATAATGGTAAGTTATATTCTTTTGATTTTTCTATTAAATTTCGCATAACTTGTAGATGGTCTTGGGTACTATAGCCGCTACGAAATCCTGCTTGTTCTGGTGGTTGGTAGTTGTCTAATTTGTTAACCAGTCTATTCGTAATGATCTTTGTCAGCAATTTATACATTTGTGGTAATAGACTGATTGGTCTATAATTTTCCAATCTATGTTTGTCGCCTTTTTTGAATAGTAGTATTACAACTGCGTTATCCCATTCTTTAGGTATTTTCCCTTCTTGCAAGCATTGGTTTAATAGTACTTTTAGTTCTTGTAATATCGGCTGTCCCCCTTCTTTTAGCATTTCTGGGAGTATCTCATCTTCGCCTGGTGCCTTATTTCTTTTTGTCTGTCTTAAAGCTTTTTCTATTTCGTATATTTCAATATCAGGAATGTCTTCTGAATTTACATTTAGTATTTTCCTTTCTATATCTTTTATATTTGTATCAGTTTTTGTGCTATATAGACATTTGTAGAACTGTTCCGTTTTTTGCGTTATTTTATTTTGGTCTATAATTAAGGCTCCATTTGCGTCTCTTAGCGATGTCATGATTGTATCGAATAATATACATAATACTAAAGATATCAGAGAAGTACAACTTAAAAATAATATAAGTGTACGCACCCACTAGCGACCATGAGGACGAAGAGGTAGAACAACTTTATGAGGAAATAAATACCTGCATTGCTGAAAACCATACAAAACACTTACTAATAATAGGGGATTTCAACGCCAAGTAAGGACCAAAACAAGAAGAAGGAGAAGAATATATAGGAGACTACGGGATAGGAGTGCGAAATGAAAGGGGGGATATGTTAATAAATTATATGGGACAACAGCAAATTTATGCAATGAATACCTTCTTTAAGAAGAAATTACAAAATAAATGGACTTGGATTAGTCCGGATGGACAAACCAAGAACGAAATAGATTTCATCTTATCCTCACACAAAAACATAGTGCAAGATGTATCGGTAGTGAAAAAAATAAATACCGGAAGTGATCATAGGCTAATAAGAAGTAAGATTGTTATCAATAACAAAAACGATAGATATAAAGCTATACAGAAATCTAAAAACTGGACAGGGGGAAAACATATAGTAGCAAACAAGGAAATATACGAAAACGAATTAAACAAAAAATTAAAAGAAGTAAATATAGTAGCGGAAGACAACTTAGAAGAAAGAAATAAGAAAATAACAACGGCACTTAAAGAAGCCTCGTCTAGAATAAAAACATCAAAACCAAGAGACAGCAAAATAAGCGATAATACAAAGAAGCTAATGGAAGAAAGAAGGAAATTGACAATCAACCGGGAAGAAAATATAGAGCCTCTAAAAGAAATAAGCAAAGAAATAAGAAGAGAGATGAAAAAAGATTTAAAAGCATGGCATGAACTAAAAATTGAAGAAGCAGTGATTAATGGAGGAAAAATAAAACAATGGCAGAAAGAAAGAAGACTGGGGGATACAATTATTCAGTCACCTGATATATATTCTGAAAAGACATGGTCTTGAAAGTGTTTGCATGTAAACTCATTAGGTGGCCGGGCTGTATTTAGCAACTCACTCTTTAGCTTGTTTGCCCACGTAGTTGGAAGTTACACGAGTGATGTAGTAGATACAAATTCCGAACACATAGTTAACATCAAGTTCTGAATTAAGCCAGGGAAAATCTCTAGCAAATTATAGAGTACGATACAGCAAGCATATAGTAACGATACATTACTAAGGAGTTGTGTTTTGAATGGTACAAATGGTACAAAAGGACCGTTGTGTTAACGAAGATTTAAAGTTGAATAGAGATGTGTCACCAAAGTTTACGTAACGATTTAAGGAAACAAACAATTGTTCAGAAATAGTGCCTTACACGCTGATAGAGAAAAAAAACAGGCGAACAATTTCTGCTCAACTGCTGGAAAAACCTCATGTTGGAATGGCTCTCAAAAGGAAGCATCATACAGATATGCAGAGAAGTATCCTGGATAAAGCTTTCTCTGCTTGCTTCCATGATTTGCAAAATAGTGGCAGCTGTACATAAACAACCGAGGAATTTACTTTAACAAGATCTAAAACCTTTATGTGGTAAGCTGAATAAGTTATTATTTACAAAGAAAGGCTTGAAACTTTATCGACAAACATTTATATGCAGAATTTCATTGTTTTCCTAAATATCCATTGAAAATCGGAAATCACAATTTGTTACTAATTTACAGTCACTAACAAAATACCCACTAATTATATTTATAAATACTGTCATTAGTAATTTAGCTTCCAATCCACCAATTTTTTTAATAATGGGCTGCAATTCTTTTATTTTAAATTTTTATTAAGTTCTGTTCAATCACAATTATTTCTGTTTCTGTTATTTAATTGTTGGATTCCCAAAAATAAATCAGAATAGAGTAATGTAAACAGTAAACTACATTTTTCGCATGTATTTACCATTGTTTTCTTTAATCTACATTAAAATGCTCTTTAACAGCATCTTACCTAGATAGTTATCCAACAAATATAAAAAAATTGATTCCTGAATATTTCAACTTTGTGATTTGTATGTATAAAAGATCGCCGTAGTAAATTCTGCTACGTTAAGTTATATTCTAAAATTATTTAATATACCAGTTTTTTTTTATTTTAACCCCTTTATTTACACTCTGCCCTAGTTATACTATGGACAATAAGCAGTTGGTGTGTATATATTATAAGCAATGAGCAAAAACATCCTAATGGACATGCAGGATCCTATAATTAATACACTATTCTATACTGCTAGCTAATGATTTGAATTGAAGGTACTTTAAGTAATTAACTAATTTATAAACTAATGGAATGGCACTGGAATAGCTTAATGTTCAAGAACAGCATTGAAGCGCGTTGGTAGTTCGTTTGGTTTAAAACGCTTTAGGCGTTTTGGGCGATCTGGTTCGTTCATTAGAGAATGTACAAGGTCGTTAGGGTGTGCTGTTAATCGGTCTTTGTATTTTTGGACAATTTTCCCTATTTGTTCTTTAATGGTTGGAACACTTAAGTCACTTAAAATCACTTTGTTCGGCACATACCACGGCGCATTAACTACAGCCCGAAGCACTTTATTCTGGAACCTCTCGATGATGGCCAGGTTGGTGTTGCTAGCAGTTCCCCAAAGTGAGAGATCGTAGGTCCATATTGGTTTCAGAATCACCTTATAGAGCAATACCTTATTTTCTAGCGAGAGTACAGAGTTTCTTCCAATCATCCAGTATAGTTTCCTGTATTGTATCCCTAGCTGTTTGCGTTTATTAAATATGTGGGTTCTCCAGGTCAAGCGTCGATCTAGATGGAGTCCTAAGTATTTTGCGGGGTCTGCGTGTTTTATTTATTGTCCGTTACGTGAGATCGTTATCACGGTTCATGGTGAACGTTACATGTTGGGATTTGGTTTTGTTTACCGAGATTCTCCATACCTTGAGCCATTGCTGCAATTTATTCAGAGCGGTTTGCAGGTTGGAAGTTGCAGTATTTGGATTTAGGTGCGTAGCTAGAATTGCCGTATCGTCAGCAAAAGTGGCGGTTGTAGTTAGGCTTGTAGTTGGTAAGTCAGCTGTGAAGAGTAAGTAGAGGATAGGTCCTAGAACGCTGCCTTGGGAGATTCCCGATAGTATTGGGTGGAGGTTCGTGTGTTCATCTTGATAATTAACGAAGTAATGTAGATCCGTTAAGTAAGACTTTAGTATTTCATAGTATTGGTATGGTAGATATTTTTTTAATTTATAGAAGAGGCCCAAGTGCCATACTTTATCGAACGCTTGTGAAATATCTAGAAACGCAGCGGAGCAATATCGATATTCATCTAGGTCGGTATGAATTTGATCTAAAAGTCGATGTATTTGTTCGATAGTTGCATGTGAGTGTCGAAAACCGAACTGGTGCTTGGGTATCAATTCTAAATCATCTAGGATTGGTTGAAGGCGCTTTAAGAACAATTTTTCAAAGACTTTTGATAGGACAGGTAGGAGGCTGATGGGACGATAGGAAGCAGGATCAGTGGGTGGCTTTCCAGGTTTCTGAATTATTGTGACCTGTGCTACTTTCCAAGCGCTTGGATAGTATCTGTTGGAGAGGATAGCATTGTATAGTTGAGTGATTGCTCGTAGTGCGGTTTCAGGTAGCTGATGGAGAATTTTTCCAGTGATAAGGTCAAAGCCTGGTGCTTTCTTGATGTTGATTTCTTTTCTAATTACTTCTTGTACTTCCCAGCGCTTGAATGGTTTAATCGGTAGGCTCATTTGGAATGAAGATTCCAGAAAGTTGTTTATTTTAGTATCTTCCTCCGTATACTGACTAGGGTATGGTTGGAATGCGTTGACTAGGTGGTCAGCAAACGTTTCAGCTTTATCCTTACTAGTATGAGCTAATTTGCCGTTTGATTTGGTGATAGGTGGTATGTGAGCTATTGGCCTTTTGAGTTTTCTAACTGCTTTCCACAGAGAATAGTCGGTGGTTTCAGTGGCTGTAAGGTTCGCAAGGTAGTGTTGTATGCCTTCGTTTTTAAGTTGTTGTTGAAGTTTCTTTAGTTTCTTTGTTATCCGGTTTAGTGCTAGTTTGTCTGCTTCTAGACGGGTAATTTGCCAGCGTTTTCTGAGATGTCTTTTTTCCATTATCTTGCCTTTTAATAGTGTTGGGCAGCTGATGGTATAAGTAGTTTTCATCACAGGGGTGGCTTTCCATGCTGCTTGTTGGATTGTACTAGTTAATTGCAGTACAGCTTCTTCAATATCATATTTGGTTTTCAAAGGAACTCCCAGGTTCAAGTTGTTCAGTTATTATTGTTTGGAATAGGTCCCAGTCCATTTTAGTGTTGTGAAGGGCTGGTCGTGTTTGTATTTGTGTTAGTTCTGAGTGGAGTGTAATTAGAATGGAGGAGTGATCAGCTGCAAGTTCAAAGCAAGATTTGATTGTAAATTGTCTTGTATTTAGCCCTTTAGTTAATTAAGTCTGGAATCTTTCGGCGATCTGTTGGCCAATAGGTTGGCTCGCCAGTTGATAGGCATTGTACTTGTTTGCATTTATAGCTGCCAATAGCTCGCGTCCATCAGTTCCTGTAATACGAGATCCCCAGTCCTGATGTTTCGCATTAAAGTCGCCGGCTGCAAAGAATCTGTTTCCAAGACTTTGGAAGAAATGTGAGTAATTGTCTTTTTTGTTGAATGTTTGGGGGGTCTATAGACGGCAAAAATTTTTAGGATTGCTGTTTTGTCTTCTACTTGGATGGTAGTAGCCTGGAGTTGTTCTGTTTCATATTTAGCCAATTCATGATGTTTTATGTTAGACTTTATGATAACTGCCGTTCCACCGTGGCATTCCAAACTGCTATAGTTAATAGTTGGTCCATTATGTCATTTTACTAATGAGCGTGGTTAGGAGATTCATAATAATCCCCATTTGTGTAATTAAGTTCTTCATCATGGATTTTAGTTCTTCCATGTCGTTTTACGGCTGATTTAAGGCCATCGCTTGTGTTTGTGGGGTTGCATTAGAAGCCAAGTTTTGTGGAGGTTGAGTATTTTGTCTTGCTTGTTCAGCGTATGTGACCCCAGGGATTCTATAATTTTGAGTAGGCGTGTGGGTGTGTGTAACTGCGTTTCTTAATCTTGTTAAGAGTTTTTCTTGGAGTTGCTTATATACTATGCATCCACGATAGTTAGCAGGATGACCCTCGCCACAGTTTACGCATTTAACTTGATCATCTTTAGTTACTCTCGGACATTCTTTGGTAGGATGATTTCCTATACATTTGACACAACGAGATGTTTGTTAGCAATAGTTATTGGTATGTCCGAACCTTTGGCATTTGGCACACTGTGGCAGTGTTCTTTTAGCATGTGGCGGTTCAACAGTGATTCTTGTGTTCATGAATAGCGTGGTTTTATAAATTTCTTTGTTGTTATCTTTTTGTTTAATTTCAACAATAAACATGGGGAGAGGGGTTTTGTTTAATTGTTGTTTAAAATTTCAAATATTAACTATTTCGTGACCAAGATTTTCTAGGTTCTGTTTTGTTTCTGCGATGTCTGTTGAGTGATGGATATTTTTGATTACTACTCTGAATGTTCGTTCTTGCTTTGGTTTGTAAGTATAAAATTTTGTTTTCTTATCTAAAAGGTGTTTAATAATAGTTGTATAGTTTTTACTTGTGTTGCTTTGTATTTTGACTTGTTCGTTGCCAAGTGCTTTTAATATGTAATTGTTTTTGGCGATTTCATTCAGTAGTGTCGTTAGCAGATTAATGTTTTTGACATCGGATACGTAGATAGGTGGAGGTTTGGGGTCCTTCTGAACGATTGTTGTCTGTGTGGTGTTTGTTTGGATGTCGTCTATTTCCATATTTAGTGGGTCATATCTATTAGAAGTTTTAACTGGGTTGTCTAACCAATATTGGTTTTTTTTTCTTGCCTTTGATTATTTGTAGCGTCTTCAGGGCTCCTGGGTTTTTTGTAATTGGTAGTGTGCCATTCGTTGTCTGTCATATTACTAGCTAAGAGGCTCGTAGAGGGTTGATGCTGATTTATCGGGTACATATCATCGGTCCATGGTAAGGATTTGGTTGGTACATGGGAGGTTGGGATTGTATAGGAAAAGTTTGTTGTCATGATGCATTACAGGTTTGGTATTGAAATTGCTGTTGTAGATTGGTTTGGTTTGGATATGAATTATAGTTAGGTTGTGAATAGGACATATTTCATAAATTAAATATTTTCGAGGTTATTTGCGTTCAATTTAAATTAATTTGTTTATAAAATAACGAATAGTGAATGATACCTGTGGTATCAGTGACCTTACGGTCAATGATAACGGTTAACACTCGTATTACAGCCGACACTTATCGCTGACGTTCTTTACGCTTCGAACGTCAAGCGCGAATAAATTAGGATTTGTAATTTGGAATATGCATAAAATGACTCGTAATTCTAATTATAATAGAAATTGTAGGCCTGACCTTAGCAGCAGGTAGAGAGTTTTGGGGCACTTATTACTTTGACCTAAATGAACGCTATAAGAAAAGTTGTATATTTTTTGATGATAAGAATTTTAAAGTAGTGAGCTTTGATAAAATGATATTAAAGATAGTAAGTGACGTAAAAGGAAATCTATAATTACATATTTGGCAATTAATTCCCTTCTAATGCTATTATTTCTTGCTGGGTGGGAAAATTCAATAAAAAAAGAATCAAGTTGAAAATTATTTTTATAGCGGAGAAAATTCCAGAGCCCAAGATGCCTCAGGGATGCGAAACGTATACGAAATTACCCGTTGGTCTAACAAGTTAGATTAATTGATACCTTTAAATGGACATTTTGGGGGTTTTGACAAAAACTAGTTAAAAAAGCTATTCAGAATCAAGTGGGTTAAATTAAAAGAGCACTTTATTTTACATTCTATTTATCTACATCGAATAGCAAGGTTTATCATCCCGCCGTTGCATTATATATAAATAGGTTAATCCAGATTATATTTGAAAAACTATTAAAAGTAAAAAACTGAAGAATAAATATATATAAACGAGTTTATTTATAGCTCAAAGCCGTCTCTCGCATTTAAAGCGCCAAAAGTCTTTATATTACCAATCTTCATCGCTTAAGTTTCGGATTTCTATTGCCTCTTGGTCTCAAACTCTAGAACGTCGATCTCTTTTCCTTCACTCCCAGGGTTTCCAATTTTAAACTATTTGGGGCCATCTGTTTAGTACTATTTTTCTCGTATAACCGTAGTATTTTAATCTGTTGTCTCAATTTCATCTATGACTGTTTTTCCATTTTCATACTTTCTTTAATGCCCTCATTTCTGACATTGTCCAATCGGTTTTTCTTACAGCTTCTTTGCAAAAGTCCGTTTCCGTAGCTAAAATTTTTTTCTTTGTTTATTTTTATTGTTTCCCATGTTTCCGCACGTAGTACGAATGCTCTTGACAACCGTATTGCATATACTTCTTTGTAGATTTTTGTAACCATTATATTGATTTTAATTTTTATGTGTCTTCTTTGACTTATATTATTCTATGTATGATATCTTTTTGACTATTACTTTCATCTGACATTACTGTTCTTAAATATTTATAATATTTACATGTTTTAATCGCGTTTCCATCTATCTGCATGTCCTGAGCTTTTCTCTATGTAATCATATATTTGGTTTTGTTTAAATTTATTGTCATTCCTCATACTTTTTATAAATTTAATGTTTTATCTTGATCAGCTGCCAGAATTATTATTGGATAGCCGCAAAAGAAGCGTGTGCAAATAATTTTCATCAATCTCCTGCATTTCGTTCTTTTAATAATTTATTTATATAGTTATTAAAAAGTGTCGGTGCTAAACAACACCTCTGTCTTAATTCTTCGAAAACATCAAATGATTGAAATAATCTGTTTCCTGTCTTTATCACGTTTTTCTGTAAGATCAATGTTCCTAGTACCTCAAATAATTTTCCAATTGATACAGTGTCGTAAGCGTTTTCTAAATCTATGAATAGGATGTGCGTCTCTATCTCTTGCTGATAATTTCTATACCACTTGGTTTAGAGTGAAAACGTTGGCTATGCAGGATCTCATCATCATTATCAACCAACACTTTTGTCCATTTCTCTCTACTTTGGACTGTCCGAATACAGTTGGCGACCATTCTTCTGATATCCATTCGTCCATCGTGTGGACGGTCTTCCTCTGTTGCATCTATCAGCTATAAAACCGCATTTTTCTTCTACAATATCAGCTATACTTTCTACCTCTTGTTTAACTATTCGTCCGTACAATTTACCTATTGATGATGTTACTGTAATACGCCAATAACTGTGACACTCCGCTATATTTTCCTTTTTATGTATTGGACTATTGTTTTTTATACCACCTTTTAATTAGCTCTTGAAGAATTGATAATTTGAGCTACATTATTAAATTAACATACATCACGTTTTAGTTTAATCTTCTATTTTACAATAAAATTAATTCTTGCAATTTTTAAATTTCAAAAACTGCAAACCAAAAAAAATTATAAACCAAAGTTTAGTACTTAATTTTAATAAAGAAAAGTGAGTATAGGTATGACGTAAAAAAGAGATATTAATAAGTATTCTATTAAACGCCAATTATTACAAGAAAAAGCAATAAAATTTAAAGTTTGAAGAAACTTTACTTAATGTATATTTAATCTTTAATTAGGCGCAAGAAACTAATGAAATAATTTTACTTTTTGTGTTACGTACAACAAAAAAGTATTAGACTTGACCACATCTAATAAATTATGTTGTTTTCGCCAGAATGTTAAAACTCAAACAACACTAAGCTAACAAAAATTATCTCACCTAATTAAAATAGTGATAAAAAACTTGATCATATGCCTTTAACGCAGAATGATTTAGAGTTGATTACCTCACAGCGTTATCAAACTACACTAAGATTTTTTAAAAAGCTATTCTTTTCTAATAAACAAGGCAATACTCCTATTGATTATTGCAAAATTAATATAAAATCGAATATTTTCTAGTTTATAATAAATAAAATATCACCAGTAGATATTTGACCGCAAAAAATATGTGACGAAAGAATGTTACGAGTTGTTCAACTAAGATGGAGGAATCACCACAAAAGTTGGAATAAAATTACATAAAAGACACTTTTACAAGTGGCTTTGGCCAGAAGCGCAAAATATACTGACAAAAGAGTAATAAAGTATATACAACTCCTAAATGAACAAATTAAGAGCCTCTCAAGCCGTAGTTTTATTTCAGATAAAGTAGTAAGCAATTAAATGTATCCAATCTTACAATAGATAATCAATTTTTATTACTATTTTAAAAAAGCTGCAGAATTTTATTACCTTACTCTATGAAATTTTATATATTCATTTGTATTAGTTGCCAAACTAATTATACTTTTCAATTCAATTCATTATTTTTTATTTTAATTTGATTATTTACAAATTTGTACATTAAGTTTGGTTTTTAACATTCCGTCCATGTATTTCAATAAGCTTTTCTTGCATTTTGCCGGAATCTCAAATTGCACAAAGATATTGTTTAAAAACATATTCAGTATTCATCTATAATTGTCATAACTGTTTTGAATTTATTTTAGGAAACATTAACAGAGCGGTTGTTTTAATTTATTTTAATATACTTAGCTAAGTATTCCATACATTTTTGAACGCACTGAAATAAATCAAACTTATCTTTCCCAAATAAAGTCTTTTTATAAACACGTTAATGTTATCCAGACTGCTTTTACATCAACATCGCGGATTGCAAACTACTATCAAAATATTGAAGGGTTCGAAAATATCAACCAAGAGACCAGCTTAAGAAGTGAAAGAGGATTGTAAAACAGGCTTTCATATTCCGATATCTCACCTTGTTAGCTAATACATCAAACGTTCTGAATTTAAAATGAGAATTCTTTTTATGTCGTCATCCTCCGAAAGCCAACTTATAAATTACATATAGATGAAGGCTTGCATACTGGTCTAAAAGCACATGCTACAACGCGTTTTTTTGGCGGAATTTAAATATTAATTTTGGAAGCTAATGGTTTTACCGCAAGAACTTCTTGATGTAAAAACAGTGTAGCCATGTAGCCTTCAGCTAATGCTGAAGTAATCTTATAATTTTACAATAAGACTAAATCAATATCCTACTACAGCTTCAACTTTATTGATACAGATGGCAATGCATTTCACTAGTCAATATCGTATATGTCGATACTTTTCATGAAAGTGTCGAATTAATATTTCCCGGTCGTACTTTACAAATGCAATAAATATAGGTAGATCCGTCCATCTTAATGTTTTCAATAAATTATGTTCCAGGGGGTTAAATGGTTGGTATGGTCTCGATAGGATATGTCAAATAACCACCCTTATAAATGTCGAGGAAAGCCACTGCGATTTTCTTAGCAGCTCTGCTAACAGGTTTTTATCCTTACGTAGTAACTCCTAACTGTAGTCGTAATAGACTGTAGCTAACAAGGAAGGACGAAAGGCGAGTATCCGGTGCCTAAAAACCGGATCATTTCGGCTAAGGGAGCATACTCTAAAAGAAAAAAACTGGTCTTCTAAGTTGGGTGTCGTGGCGTAGGGGTCAGCAACCCTAATAATAATAATAGTTCCCCGTAACAGGCTTTGAAGGCCCTTTGGGCTCGTAACAGGATAGGTCTGCTACAATCTAGAGGCTACGGTACACAAGGGTAGTAACGTGGCTAGCGCTACGTACCGATCACCTATTATTACCCCAGAGTTTGACCTCCAGGTACTCATTTATTGCAGCCTGAGTCGAGCTGGGCCGTAAAAATGCCAGCGATCGAATTGGCGAGAGCGGGATTCGAACCCGCAACTCTTGGTTTCGTAGTCTAGCGATCTATCCACTAAGCAACCCTTTATTTGTAAAAAAACAGCACCGCTAAAAAGACTTTCGACAAGCTTCTGAATCGGACGAATAGTAGCCTAAGACGACATTTGCCAAAGAAATAGGCCTGGAATGTATAGGGGATAAGTAATAAAGTAGTAGAAATAATAAAAGGATTAAACCGGCAAAAATTGATATAGCAGTTCTATCGAAAACAAAAAAAAAGGAAAAAGACAGGAAGAACTAACAGATTACTTACAAATTTGGTCTGTTGTAGATAATCTGAAAGAGCAGCATCAAGTGTTGCTATTTTAATACATAAAAAATACAAGAACTATATCAGAAACTTCGAATGTGAATCAGACAGAATTGTAACACTAACAATGTACCTTTATGAATAAGAAACTGTCATAATTGGAATTTATGGTCCAACGAATGGCTCGACGCAAAGGGTAAAAGGTAATTTCTATCAAGACTTAAGAAGAGTAATGGCAAAAACAAAAAGCCACCAAAAATAGTACTAACTGGAGGAAGAATTGGATACAAACAAAAAGATGACGTAGTAGGCCAACACGAAGAAAATATTATCAACCAGTCGGGACAATTACTAATAGAATACTGTAATAAGCATCATCTAAAAATATTGAAGGTTTTATGCACACAAGAACATACTTAGATGCACATGGGAAAAACCGATACTAGGACGAAGATCAATTATTGATTACTTTATTATAAAACAAAGTTCATCTATAAAAATTCAAGACTGTCGAGTAAGACAAGGACCCAATTGTGGGTCTGATCACTACATGTTCGAATTAAAAATTATTTGGCCTTTTAAAACAAACTTTAACATACCACTACGAGAAAGTACAGTAGAATGTAAAAATATAGAAGAAGAAAAGTACAAATTATATCTGTTCTCAGAACCTAGTATCAGAACACTATATGAAAATCAATTAAATAATAAACCTGAAATTTATGAAAAGTAGATGATATAAAAAAGAATATACCAATATCAAGAAAGCACTCCATAATGAACAATAGATAACAAGAAGAAGAAACAAAAACTTTTGTAAATGACAGAAGAGGTAGAAAGATTGATATCAGAAAAGAAGAAATTATCTAACAGGTGGTTAACTAAACAAACTTGCAAAAAAAGAGAGAAATACATAGAAAAAAATAAAACTAGAAAAAAGAATTAGAAAATCCGAATTTGGAAACAGAAATGTTTTTAAATTGAGGGCATGATAAGAGGATTCAGAAGCCTGGAAAATAGTCAAAGGGATATCAAGACACAACAATGTGATCTATTTATAAGTATGAGAGAATGAAAATACCAGTATAAAATGTTACTGGCAGAAAACTGCAATGTATACAAACAGATACACCATAATAGAAGAAAGAGAGGGCCACAACCTACTAATAACAAAAAAAGAAATTAAAAAACATTATGAACATGAAAAATTCAAGATTACTAAGACCAGGTAAAATACCTGTGGAACTAGTAAGATATGGAGAAAAAGAAATTATAAGCCGAATTGCAAAGTTAGTGAATAAATGTGTTAAATCAGTACAGATCTCTCAAAAACGTTAAAAAGCTTATATAACACCGATTTTTAAAAAGGGAAATAGCAAGAACCTTGGTTGCTACAGAGGCATTATTGGTAGTATCAGTAGGTTGTCTGGAAAGATACTCCAGAAAAAGGTAAGAGCAGATGTAGGCCATTGTATAAGTGAAGATCAAAGTGGTTTTGTACCGGGTCGCTTCTGTATTAACAATATCTTTATACTGCAACAAATATTAGAAAAAAAAAGATTTTGACAAGAGAGAAAATACATCTTGCCTTTATTTACCTTGAAAAAGCATATGATTCTACACCACAAAATAAACTTGTGAAAGCCCCGACTGAACTAAACATAAATGCCCATTTGATAGCTATCATAAAAGAACTTTATAACAACAATACATCCTATGTAAAAAGAGGAAAACAATTATCAATACCGATATCAATAACCAAAGGATTTCGCCAAAGATGTAGTCTATTATCAATGTTATAGTATTGAGGGAATAGAAAAAAATGCACACGAATGGGTATACCGGTAAATAAAAACTCTTTATACTAAATTTTGCGGGCGATCAAATACCTATAGCGTAAGATTTGTTCGATCTGGAATTTATGTTACATTGAATACCGTGGGGATTGCAAGTAAGCTTACAGAAAACAGAGTATTTTGGTAGTTAATAGTAAAACACAATTTTAAGTTCTTCTAAACGACGATACACTTGTAAAACAAGTTGAGGGATTTAAACACCTTGGGGCCATTGTATATCCAAAAGGATTAGGAGAAGGAGAAATAAAACATAGAATTTAAAATAGCAGAAAAGTAATAGGCTTCCTCAATTCGCTAGAGTGGGATAAAAACATATCCAAAAAGACAAAAAAAGAATAGGTGAATCAATAGTAGAATCAGTGGAATCTGGGTGATAAGCGCAGAAATGAAGTGCAGGTTACAAACAGTAGAAATGGATTACTTGAGCTTTAACATTCCCAATAAAGAAATTAGACGACAGATAAAGACATGACAAACAATTATTGATAACATTTGGACATCTAATAAAAGACCGGAAAATAGATGGCCATAACGAATATTTCGCTGGAAACCTTCAGGAAAAGGAAGCGTTGACGACCAAGACGTTATTATTGCACAGAGGTGTTATATTTAATTTGACAAATTTAGATCTTTAAGGTTTGTTTGTGTCTTACTTTTACAATGCAACTCGATGACTTGCTAGTAATACTTTTGTATCAATAGTTAATAGTGGTTGCTGGGATGGCTTATTCTTTGTGGAGAGTTCCACCGGGTTGTTTTTTTTGTCTGGATATTTAATATGTAAATGTCAAAGATGGCTTAAAACTTTTTTTAATAGGAGTATCATGTTTAACAAATAGCATGCTATAGGTTATTGGAAATAATAGTAAAACCACGTGAAATGTTCATCGCTGTATAATTCTTTTTCATTCTATTTTTATCACCTTGTTGTAACAATATTTTTAAAAATCTATTCACATTTAACAAATTAATTGGTGTAACTCGTAGTTCATCGTTAAATGTTAGATATTGCATTAAGTAAGCAACAAGATAGCGCATAAGTTGTAAATGATGCTTCATCGTGTTTGGGTGTTCATATAAAGCCAAATTAAAAATATTCAAAAGGCTACAGTGTCATCTACCATCTCTCTAATATAGAGAGTTTCAAAAAGAATTATCTGATTTACAAAAATTATAACTAATCAGCTTTCAATTTGTTTTGATCAAATAATGTACGGTTAAAAAAGAGCAAAATTTTGAGTTTCACTCGGTTGGTGATATATAGCACCAGCGCGCTTCGTTCACACGCCATATCAGTGTTTGTCAAGCTAGAAATCATTTATGTTCTACGCTTTGCGAAGTGTGAGTCCGTAACAACTGTTCAGCGTGAATTTCGGTGACAACATGGTGTTGAACCTTCTACCACTCAGAGCATTAGGCGAAGGTATAGGCAATTACAAGGCAAAGGTTGTCCGTGTAAAGGAAAATCTAGTGGTCGTCCCCATGTGTTAGACAAAGATGTGGAAGGCATCCAGCCACTCGTCGTGCCGGTAGGGAACTAAACATGTCCTTAACGTTTGTTTGGCGTGTTTTGTGGCAACGTTTGATTATGAAACCGTACAGAATTCAATAAATACAAGCTTAATTTTTCAGCAAGACGGGCACTACCACATGGGAGGCTGAAAGTCCGAGAACTTGAAAATAATCCGATTTCACAACGATGGATCGGTCGTATGGTATTTAACGATTTAGTTTTAGATTACTGACCTACAAGGTTGCCAGACCTCACTGTGTGCGATTTTTTCTTGTCGGGGTTTATAGAAAACTGCGTTTATGTACCTTCTTTACCAACTACACTGGGCAAACTGCAAAACCGCTTAGCAGCAGTGGATCCAGATGTGTCCGCAAAAGTTTGAGGTAAACTTGTCTACCGTATGGACATATACCGTGTATCCCAAGGGGGGCATATTTGAATATTAGCTTTGTAATATAAAATTAATCTTTGTTATATAAACATTTTAAATAAGATGATTCCTTTTGAAACACCGTGAATGTTAAATCACAAAGAAATAAGTTGAGCTACTTGGTAATAGCTGGTGCCAACGACGAAGAAACAAATTGTTAGCATATTGGTAACAGGTCTGTCCAGTTATTTGGCCGTACAGTTGCTATTTTGTTATACATAACGTTAAGTACGACAAGAACCGGAGGTGGGGAGTCAATAAAATTTTAGTCGAAAACGAACCATGCTTTAGAAACTTTTACGAACGACTGCCTTGCGATACTTAGCACATTGTGAAGCAATCTACGATTATTGACAAAATCAGTCGAAGAATACCATTGCACCAGAAAATCGCCGACAGAAATTATTGCTCGGTTTGGCTTTAAATACCTAAGTTTATGAGGAAACCGTTAACAAAGAAAGCGATCTGATCGCAAGGTAAATAATAAGTTTCTCCATAAACTGAAAGAAAAGATCAATCAGAATCCTAGGCGAAGCATGACGGATCAACTACCAATTTAGTAATGCATCAGGACCTTCACTACAAGTTTTTCGTCCTGACTAACAGCTAACTGTTGAATGAGAATAATAAGATCAACAGGAAGTTGAAGGCCTAAGCACTACTGAACGATATCAAGAACGACAGCGTTAGACCAAAAGGCTTAATCCAGGACAGAAAGGTGAATCGCCAAAGTGATCGTTAGATCTGCCAAGATCAGGCGTACAAAAATTTTCCACCGCTGTGATGGTGCTAGGTGTTGTGAGAAACGAAAGGAAAGTCATGGCGCCCCACTTCTTTAAGAAAGACTTAACGGTAAACACCGACTACTATAGCAACGTGTTAGCGACAGTTGTCACGCCTTGGATAGAGGCGAGCGCTAAGCGGAAGTACGTGTTCCAAAAGTCTTCGATTTAGCCCTTAAATCTGTAAAGATCTAAGCATGCATATACAACTTCCCGATTTGCGGCCACCCTCCAGCTTTGACTACAATCCCCTTGACTATTCCTTGTGGGCGGAGTCGAGGAAAAGGTCAACGAGAAGCATCATAACGTCTAGGAGAGTTTAAGGGCTTCCAGCATGGTGCTTATAGATAAGAAGAAGTCGTGTCAAGAAAGACCGCAAAAGGTCATGGTCGCTGATGGGGTTACGTTAAATAATTCCCAATACTAGTTACATACTTTGATTGTGCTATGTTTTGTGTAAATAAATTAATTTTTTTAATGTCATTTTCATTGTTTATTAATTTTTCGAATTTACTTCAACTATGCTGTATACAAACATACATTTAAAAAAAATCTTTAAAAATCTTTTGGTACATTATTGTGACTTATAGAGTTGAAGTCATTTGTAATAAAATACTTCATTAAAACACGTTTATCCTGTTGAAAACTTTAGGGCAATACATATGCAACAGAAAACTAAACAAAATTGAGGTACCCAATAAAATACTAAAAAGTTTAGCAAAAGCTTACAAAATGAAATTAAAAAAAGCTTTATGAATAGCTATAAAGAAGAAAGGGTCAGCAAGCAATCATGTAGCTAAAGACTCATTCTCACCAACCTACATAATCTGCTTTGACACTCTCACCAACACCAAATAAGAAAGCTGTATTAATGACAAACTTTAATCTACTCACAAATACAAGTAATTAATGGCTTAATCGAAAAAACCTCTTCAAAAGTACTCTAACTAGTCACTTGCTTATACAATATTATTTAAAGAAGCTAGAAGTTAGTGCCAAAAGTCATTAAAGTCCTGACCATGCAAAAAATAAATAAATCTCAAAAATTATATAAATACCTTGCCGCTAGCAAAGCGTTACTGAAAAGCTTTAATATCTTGAAACCATAAAACAATAAAGTACGTTTGAAGATAATCATATTATTAAGAGTATTGTGTCAGACTTGATTATTGATTTATTAAATAAATCGTTATATCAGAAACTTGATAATTCTAAAACTTTGAGAAAAATTAACGAGCTTTTTAATTTCAAACTTGGGCAACTTGTAATAAAAATGAAGTAATATTATATAACAGTAATTACAAAAAAATTAGTCTCTTCATCCGAATGATTACCTTTATTATAGGGGCCTATATGAATTTAAAATACACATAGAGATACAAGAAGAAAAAGACAAGAAATACAATATAATAATAAAATTCAATTCAGAAGAAATACCCGAGATAGACATAGAAGAGCTGGAGAAAGCGTTGTCTTAAATAAAAAATTGCAAAGGTAAGGAGAAGACAATACAATACTTGAGAGGCTCAAAGAAAGTAACAGAATAACCAAAAAAGGACTAGTAAAATTATTTAATAAATGCGTAACAGAATAACACATCTCTAAGAATAGGAAAATAGAATAGTAGTTCTGCTTTTTAAAAAAGGTGATCCGGCTCTCGAAAATTACAAACCGGTCAGTATGCTATTTCAGATATATAAACTATTCACTAGAATAATAAATAAAATAGACTTGAGATCTACCAACTAAAAAAACAGGCTGATACGATAGAACATCTTCATACAGTGAGACAGGCAATTAAGAAATTTATAAAATTATAGATGGTTTTTGTCAACTTCCGAAAGACATTCGATACCACAGAAATATGGACCATAATAAAATCTCCACGAAATGCTAGGTGAGACTAACGTTATATAAATATCATTGAAAACATATATATGAAATCTACGATAACGATAAAAGTATATGAGACAATGGATAGAATAAACGTCAGAAGAGGAGTTCGCCAACCAGACGTAATCTCACCCAAATTATTTATCTTAGTACTCGAGGACATCTTTAAAAACCTATAATGGAAAGATAAAAGATTAAAAATACAATGGGAATTCTTACATAATCTGAGATTTGCTTATGGTATTGTATTGTACGCAAAGGATAAATAGGAGTGAATAGACATGATAGAAGAATTACAAGAAGAACCTGCAAAACTAGGACTGCGCCTGAACAGAACAAGAACATAATTCACTACAAATGTACCAAATGCAGACAAAATAATTTTTATTCATAAACAAAACAATAAACAAGACACAATCATATATATACCTAGGACAATCTATAACATTAGGCAAACAAAATCAGGAAATGGAGATAGATAGGTCAATTAGACTAGGATTGGTACCCCAAAGGAAATTGAAGAACATACTGAACATAAATATATCATTGGCATTAAAAAAAAGTTTACAAAGAGTGCATACTTCCAGTTGCCACATACGGTTCTGAGACCTGTGTCCTGACTAAAAAGGTTAAGAACAAACTAAGAGTACACTAGAGGGCCGTACAGAGAAGAATTATAGGAATATCACCAAAGTTATAGACATCATAAAAAAATCGGGTATTTAAAATGGCAATGGGCATACAGAAAAAGCAGTGTTGGTATGATGAGATAAAGAAATTTCTGGGGCTCAACTGGTATCAACTGCACAAAATAGAAACACATAGACCTATATCCAATGGATAGAAAACGGCCGAAGAAGAAGAAGTTTAGATTTCAAAATAATTTAGGACCAATCTGTTAATAACAATAATGCTAATAACATTAGTATAGACCATTTATATCGAAAATCGTGCATTATTACTGAAATGCTTTAGTGAAAACTAATCAGCCTTATTTTTCGCAAACCTAATATATTAAAGATATTCGGTTTTACGTCAATAACTAAAATACTTCATATTTAAGGCGCAATGAGTTCATTAAAGGTGCGAGTTTGATCAATATTTTATTATGATTCAACAGATTGGTCTGCGGTTATCATTTGGATCTGCTATTGAGCAGCGAGGCCAATAAAAAAACACTAGTGACTTCCCCAGACAATAACGAGCCAGAAAACACGATAATCCTCACCTTGTATCCTAAGTATGCTAACAGCAGCGCCTCGGTCAAGCTGATTATAGCCAGGATGACCTGCACGATCCACAGAACCAGGGGGCGGTTCACCCACAGAATCGCATCCCAGTTGATAATCGGGTTTTCCTGGAACTTCTCCTCCGTCAAGTTGGCCGACAAGATGTACTCCGACTTGTTTCCTGGCGTACAACCATAGCTGAAAGTTCAAAATGCGTGCATTTCAAATATTTTTGTGGCGATTAACGCCACAAGCCTATCATTGCAAAGTGCAGCTACTAGAACGTGGCAGCAGGATACTTTTTCGAATTGACGTCACAGACAGAGGATCGATTTTCGAGTCAATAGCCTCCAAAATAGCTTCCGCTTCCAGCACTCAGCGAAAGGCCGTAAATTCAAAGGCACGTTTTTCGCCTTCCTCCAGACTGCTGAAAGCCGAACCGGCATGAGCGCGCTATTATTTTTAGAACGGCCGCGCTCATTTGCTTAATAGTAGATGTACATCTAATTTGCTAATTGCACTCTTAATTAAATTAATTTTGGTCCCGCAGGTCGTTACGCGCACGGGGAAAATGGATCCCCGCCTGCCCGGAACCGACCGGAATCCGGCAGCGGCCCTCCAAACTCCGAGTCATCGAACCGCTTCTCGCGGAAGTTGTTGCCCCGGCACGGGAATTAACGCGTTTCTGGGCTGTTCGCCCGGAACGGCCGCGTTTCAGAACAATGCCGGGCAAATTTACTATTCTACGATAAGGTTTGATTGTTTTTCTGGCTATTTTTAGCGGCCGCGGCTATTTTCAGCGCAGATAACGTGGCCTGACCGGAAGGCACGTGGCACGCAGGTCAAGAGTGCGGCGGGCGGCACGCAATGAGGCAGAGGTCTACTTACCAAGCAGCGTATGTGGGATCTAAGTCGGTTATCACCCTGATTATGTATAACACGCATGATAGCAGCTTTAAAAATAAATTGGCTATACGTATCCTTAAACCTGAAACAAACAAAGAGATATTAGCTTAAAATCGATTTTACTACAGGGCTAATTTTATATAAAGCTTTATTTGCAATTTTATAATTATAATATAAACTTTTTAAGTTATAATATAAACTTTTATAATTGGGTACTAAAAACATTGTTTAATAGAACAATAAATTGCACCGTATCATCTTAATCAGTTTTTAATATCTATAGTAGCCTAACTGATATGGAGTTAATCTGGATAATTGAGTAATTATGCAGGTTCTTCAGAAGTCCTGAATTGAGTTTCTGAGATAACAGAAAGGAATGGGAGGTTGTGCTGCAAGGTAGCATCTTTTGTCGGAACGGATGTTTGCGGCAACTGGGTCTCGCAAGATACTCAGCTTTTCTTCCAAATACAGGGCAACTGCGTTGATCTGTAAGCTGAACTATGTAAGGGTGGACAGATATGGCAAAACCTGGCTACGTCTAATCCAGAATGAACGGCTATACAGCGTCTGACCAAGAGTGGTCGGCTGATTCCACAGATTCTTCCAGTGAGGAAGGTTGTAGTAGAATAAAAAATTGTAAATATATAAAGCATCCTTGGTAATAATCTACAACTCAAAAAGTGGGAGCCCCGTTAGATATGGAATCTTAACCAAGAACAGAAATAAGGACAAAAGTGAAAAAAAGATAAGTCAGAGAAAAAAAATAAAAAGAAGACTTGGACGATTTGGAAAAAAGAAAATAAATAAAAATGAGATTACTTACTTTATGCGGAAAATATAGATTAAGGATTACCAACTCTTCCTTTTAACATACGAAGATTTACAAATATACCAGAATCTATACAACACAAGCGTTTACATTTATTATTATTATTATTTTTTAAATTTATTTAACCAGATCAGCAACGTTGTGCTATACATGGTTTTGTTAACTATTGATTACATGTAACACTATTGTCGCTTAGGGATTGCCTATTGGCTTACCCATTCACTGTTTAGTTTTATTGTTGTATTATTTTGGTTTTGTCACTACTCTATACTTCATTATCACTACTATTATCGGTTGAGAGGAGATCTTGCGTCAGTTTCCGTTTCAAGCGTTGATGTATGTGTCTCATTCCTAGTGCGTAATGGGCTGCTCCTGCACAGTTGTAATTTTTAAAGAAGGTTGCCGCTAATATTTTAATGTGTTCTTCTATGGTTGGGATATTTAGTTCAGCGTGTAGTTGATGGTTCCTTATATACCATGGAGAATTTGTGTCTATTCGAAGAATCTTATTTTGTAGTGTTTGTATTTTGTGGATGTGAGTCGGTGAAGCAGATCCCCATACACAGCATGCATACATTACCACTGGTCTAATTATTGATTTATAGATTAGCATTGTACAGTCTATGTGTAGAGAACTTTTTCTGTTTATCAGTGGGTATAGTAGGGCTACTCTAGTATAGCTTTCATTCAATTTGTGGTTAATATGGAAACCCCAGGTTAGTCGTTGGTCTAAGTATACCCCTAGATACTTAACTTGGCTATTTTGCGTGTTCCATGGAATTTCTTCATTATTTATTTGAATGTTGGGTATATCTCTGAGGCGTCGTAAGGTAAACACTTGGGTTTGACATTTGGTTGAGTTAAGGTTTATGTGCCATTTTTCCATCCAGCTTGATATTGTATTTAGGCTGGATTGTAGTTCATTTGATGCTTCCAATAGTTCGTTGCTCTGGGTAAGTAGCGCAGTATCATCTGCGTACATAGCAATGGCTGCATTGTCTGTTTGAGGTATATCATGGACGTAGATATTAAATAGTGTTGGGCCCAATATGGATCCCTGTGGGACGCCAGCATGGATAGGTCTAACTGTTGAGTATGTGGAGTTGATTCTAACGGACAAGGTGCGGTGTGTTTATTATTGATATGGTAATAGCTAGGTTAGAGCGAAAAACGATAATAAAAAATGTAAGAGCACATCGCTCATCAAAGTGCAATTTACGTAAGGTTGTAGAAACTTTTATTTGCAAGAAAATAGCGACGATCAGACACCAAGAAAAACGGAACAGAGCGGTTAGAAAAAATAAACGACCCAAGGTATAAAATAGAATTTTTAAGGCAAAAAAGATTGTAAATGCACTTAAATAAGCTCTGTTAATAGACACAAAGAAAAATAATAGAAGAAAAACGTTTAGGAAGAAAATAAAGGAGACGATCAAAATAAAAAGGCACATTATTTGGAATGGGTGCGGGAAAGACCATTAACATCCAGGCAAAACTATGTGTAATTGAGAAGTCAATAAATAAAGTTAAGAAAAATAAACATTAGTAGTAACATAAGAATTAGAATGGGATTCAATAATGACAAAGAAGACTGGAAAATAATTCACAGTGTAAGACTAGAAACAAAGAGCTCCAAGCAAAATATAATAACACATGGGTAATCGATAGAACACTATGAAATACTCCCTTAAGAAGAAATTTAATAAAACACTCAAAGAAAAGCAGTTATAGAAGAAAAAGCATTTAAGAACAATAACAATAATAATTCAGCAGGACCAGAAAACATTAAAATAGATTTAGTAAAGTGTGGAGGAGTAGACCAAGAGAAACAATAACTAAAAAAGAAAGCGGACAAAAAGGCATGTCATAACTATAGTATATGCCGAGGCTACTAAGAAGAGACATAAGAAATAAAATAAAAGCGTGTATAACGAATTTAGTGAAGAACAAAATGGACATCAATAAGGTCATGTATGAGCAACATCCACTGCATCAGACGAGTTATTGAAAAGAATCGAGCAAAAAATGAAAACTTATATAACTTTTCTTTTTCCAAGCGAAAAACTATGGAACCTAATGAAGCAAATAGGCCAAAGTAACTAAAGTGTTATACCAAAATGCAGAAGTCCCAATTGGAATAAAAAACAAATTAACAAAACCAATTTGAATGTGTAAAGGATTGAAACAAGTTTGTACGGTATCATGGCTTTTTTTAATATACACGCTAAACAAGTATTAAAGCAATGGTATAGAAAATGCTAAAGAATGAGAATACCGATACAGTACAAAATATTATACTCACTGTTTGCCAATGACCAGGTGAAAACTATATGATATTTTTTTTATTGGATTAATGCAAATTTACAATCTACTTAATAAAGTAATAAGTAAATGGGTTGAAAGAAGTTCACTTGAGTCAGGGGCCATCCAGTGACGGCTCTCTGGACTCACCTAGCTAGGTCTTCTGGCCATGTTCTGTTAAGTCTTCTATTTTCCATTGGTTGTCTGAACAGTTCACTGATTAGCTCGTTGCTGTGGGTTATGCTACGATTTTTATGTTTAACAGAGTAAGCACTGATGACGTCGTGTATAAACTGTATTTTGAGGTCGTCGTGTATGGTGTTGTTGGAGACATACCAAGGTGCATTTAGTAACATTCTGAGGGTTTTAGATTGAAAGGTTTGTAAAATTTTTGTATTAGACGGTTTGCTGCACCCCCATAACTCGACACTATATGTCCAAATAGGCCTAAGAATGGTTTTGTATATGAGGAGTTTGTTCTGTAGTGAGAGCTGAGATCTACGATTTAGTAACCAAGACATGTTCCTCACTTTTAAATTTAATTGACGTCGTTTTGCCTTAATGAGTGTTCTCCAAGTTAGTTTTGCGTCAAGGTGAAGGCCGAGGTATTTAACTTATTCTTTGACAGGAATGGGAGTGTTATTGAAGGTAAGAGGAGGACATTCTGCTCTTCGTGTTGTGAACGTGACTTGACACGACTTATCAACGTTTAGATTAATTTTCCAGTGCGTAAGCCAAATTTGGAGTTGATCAAGATAAGCTTGCAATTTTGCAGAAGCTCGTATCGGATCGAGATCTGTAGAAAGGATGGCTGTATCATCAGCGAACGTTGCTAGTAGTGTATCCTCGATGGCTGGTATATCAGCGGTAAACAGTAAGTACAAGAAAGGTCCCAGAACACTTCCTTGGGGTACACCAGAGTTGATAGTCTGGTAGTCAGATAACGAGTCTTCGAATTTAACTTGGAAGTAACGGTTGGACATGTATGACTTAAGGATGAGGAACAATTGATTTGGTAAGTGTTGTTTAAGTTTGAAAAGTAAGCCTGCATGCCACACCCTGTCAAACGCCTGTTTTACATCTAAAAAGGCTGATGTACACATTTGTTTTGCTTCTAAGCTTTCTTTGATTTTATTAACGATTCTATGGCACTGTTGGATAGTGGAGTGATTGGGTCTGAAGCCAAATTGGTGGTTAGGGATTAAGGCATCTATATGTGTTACGTTTGAAATTCTGGTGAGGATAAGTTTTTCGAAAATTTTGGACATTATAGGAAGGAGGCTTATTGGCCTACAGGAAGTGGCATCAGTTGGAGGTTTTCCTGGCTTCAGTATCATGATTACTATTGCATATTTCCATAGTATCGGATAGTAGCACAGGCGTAGTATGCTGTTATATATGGTTGTGAGTAATACAATAGCTTTTCTAGGGTAGTTTTTCAGTACTTCACCTGTAATGAGATCATATCCAGGAGCTTTATGAGGATTTAAGAGACTTATTTCTTTTTTGACTTCTGCATGTGAAATAGGCTTGGGTGGAAGAGACATCTGACAAGTGGCGTTTAAGAATGTTTGTATTTCGACATCATCTTCATCATCGTTGAGGATATCAGGAGCGGAAAATACACTAGCAAGGTGTTCTGCGAATCTGTTGGATTTTTCAATATTCGTCCGCGCCCAGCTCCCATCAGCTTTTCGTAGAGGTGGAATAGATACTATGGGTCTTTTGAATTTCTTTGTCGCGTTCCAAAGGGAGTGATCATCAGTAGATAGATTGACGATGTAGTGTTCGAAGGATTCGTTTTTTGCTTCTTGAATAGCATTGTGGAGATTGTGCGTTATTCGATTTAAATAAGTTTTGTCAGGTGGATTCCTGGTAGTCTGCCAGCTGCGCCGAGCTCTGCGCTTTGCGATGATCAATTCTCTAATATGAAGCGGAATGTTCTGATTGTTGCGGGTGAGACCATGGGGTTCTGGAGTAGAGGTCCAGAAAGCGCTTTGTATTAACGTAGTTAGGTACTGCACAGCTTCATCTATGTCCTCCTTATCTTATAGCGAATATTTAGTGATATATTATCGTTGATATGGTGACGGAATAGGTTCCAATCAGTCTTTTTGGAAGACAGTCTCTGTTTTGGCTTTTTCCATATAATACTGATGCTTAGAGTTATTATTACAGGACTGTGGTCAAAGTGCAGATCTAAATTGGATTCAATATCACTATGTAGGTCTGAGATTCCCTTAGTTATGGCAAAGTCTAACAGGTCGGGGATTTTATTTCGATCGGTCGGCCAATAAGTTGGCTCTCCAGTCGACAAATAGTTGAAATTATTTAGTTCTAAAACTTTCAATAATGTTCTGCCTTTAGGAGTAATCAGTCTAGATCCCCAGGCTGTATTTTTAGCATTCCAGTCTCCGGCAACTAAAAAGTGTGAGCCGAGTCGTTGGAAGAACTCGAGGTATACATCGCATGTTATAGAATAACGTGGTGGACAATATATTGAAGCAATTGTCGGGAGAAAGTATCTACTTTTATGATGACACTTTGAATTTTGTGTGTTATGTATGGTTGGAGTACGTGATGTTTTATTGAAGATCTGATTATGATTGCAGACCCTGCGTGAGCTGCATCATCAGAATGGTTAGCATAGTAAATGGAATAGTATGGTATTTTAAGAGTTGTCCTTTGTGTTGAATGACTTTCAGCGATTAGGAGGATATCAGTTTTATTTATGTTAAGAAATAGCGTAAGTTCCTGAATATGGTTTGATAAGCCATTTGCGTTCCATTCTGCAATTCTAAGTGCAGGGGCCATTATTGAGTCAATTTATTGATAACTGTTGTCAGCATGGTTAGAATCATACTGTTCTGGTTGAGTAATTGATTGAACATATTCTTAAAATCATTAAGGAATATAGTAAATTTGCTAGTTAGGTCTGTTTCGGTGTTGTTAGATGGGATGTTAGGTTATACTGCGGTCATTTGGGCATAAGTAGGGGTTGGGGTTGTTGGATGTAGTGGAGTATTAGTTGTAATATTTTGTGACAAAGGACTGGGCTTGGTTGGTCTTAGGTGATGATTTCTGTTTATTAAGTCTTGATAAACTTTACAGCCTTTGTAGTTCGCCGGATGATTTTTCTGACATAGTGCACATGTTGCTGGTGTATTTTTAGATTTGCTGCAACTAGAGGTGTTATGTGGTCCTCCGCATTTAACACACTTAAACGGTTTCCTACAATAGGTTTTCGTGTGTCCATAGTCTTGGCATCTTGTGCATTGTACGATCCCACCTTTATTTCTTGGCGCTTCTACTCGAATTTTAGAATTATACAGAAATTCTAATTTAAAGATGTCTTTATTATTATTTTGTGGCTCGAGATCTACAAAGAATAGAGGTAAGGGCTCTTTAGTAACTCGATGCCTGACATTTGTAATATTACGAAGTTTGTGTTCTCTTTTCTCGGGTTCTTGTGTAATTTCTGGTAGGGGAATAGAAGGGTGGATGCCTCTTATGACTACACGATATGCTCTATCTTGTTTTAACTGATATGAATGGTGCACAATTTCTTCTTCACGAACGTGACGGATGAGTTTTCTATAAGTTTCAGGAGTGTTGGGGGTTTATTTTAACAGTATTGTTTGCTAACGTTTTGGTAGTGTAAGTTTCTTATTCAACTACTTGTGCTAAGTTATCGATCATGTCTTTGTAATTTGAGACCCCGTATATAAAGATTGGTGGAGGTTTCGGTTCTCTTTTTGGAGGAATTGAAGTATTAGACGTGTTGTTATTGCTTTCAGAGAGAAGTGAGAACTGATTAGCAGTTTCTATTTGGGAATCAATTTCAGAAGAATTTTGTCGTTTTGCTCTTTCTCTTTTGGTTACTATTTGCCAGGCGTGTTTGGTTTGATTTTGTGTTCCATTGTAGTTCATTGTTTCATCATCAGATGCTAAGTTATCTTCTGTGGTTTTATAGTTTATATTGCTGCTAACAGAATTATCATAATTTGCACTAACCTGCTGTGCTGATAGTACAGGTGGAAATTGATTATAAATTGGTGTGAATGAAGGTGCTATTTGACTTGGTTGTTGATTGAATCCTAGTAAAGGTGCTTGATTCGCTGGGGATCAGTTGGGGTACATTAGTGGCATTTGTGCATTTACAAAGGATTGTCCTGGTATGTTTGATGACTGCACAATAGGCTGATTATAGTAATTACCATTTTGTCCGAATCCATTATTGGCTTGAGTGTTAAATTGTGGGGTCCCAGGTCCTGCGTTACTCGTGGAAGGGAACATGTCGATCCCGAATGTTTATCGTTCTCATGCAGTGTAATAGGATTCTTAATAATGCGCACTTTTAAATATTATGAAAACGTTTAAAAATATACTCGAGTTTTCGAAATCAAATTAATAAATATATAAATTTGCCTGACCATAAGCAAGGCTACGGCTGCGGCTCCGCCGTTGTGATAACTCAGGTATAGCTCGGCACGCACGTTCGGTCTGCTTGAAGGCACTAGCAAGAATACTATATGATATACATGCTGTGTGGGGCCTGCGTAATAATAAGTATTAAGAAAAGTGAATACATATGTGTTAAGGGAGTCGTAAAAAACTTTCAGATAGGGCACAATACATTGAGAGCTTCTTCAGAATACAAACATTTGGCCTCTATAATATCAAATGCGGGTAAGAGGCAGACACAAAAGATGAAGTGTTAAAAGAAAGAGAAAACAAACAAAAACATTACATAGGCTAATTTAGAGTAGAAATTTGGAGAAGAAATGTAGCTTATGAAGAACAAAATAAAGGATAAAATAAGAACAGCAGAGTTGCCTATATAATACAAAGTTTACAATAAACATAAAAAGAGAAAAAAGCTAGAAGATAAATTGAACGTTGAGATGGTAATACGCCTAAGTTACAAAGGATAAATTATGAAACACGGCCAAAAGCAGTTATGAGTCGCTTACCTAGCAAAAAAAAGGAGAAGGGATCGGCCAGCAGTTATATAGAAAACAAGCGTCAAGAAAATAATGATAGAGAAACGCCTGCACGGAGAGAAGAGTCACAGAAAGAGAGGGTGGGGGAAAAGAGGAAGAAAAAGGAAAGAATGAGAGAGAGATAGAGGGAGAGAGGAGATAGGAAAGAGGGAGAGAAAAAGAGAATAAGGCAGAGAGGAAAGAGGTAGAGAGTAAAAAAGAAAAAGAAGAAGAGAGAGGCCGAGAGAAAGGGAAAGGAAGAAAGGGAAAGAGGGGCAGAGAGGGTGAGAAAAAGAAGAAGAGAGGTAGTGAAGTAGAAAGGAGAGGGCGAAAGGGAGCGTGAGAAAGATAGAGAAGGAGAAGGGAAAGGGAAGGCGGGGTGAGAAGAGTAGACGAGAAAAAGGAGAGACGGGGGAGAGAAAGAAGAAGAGAGAAAGAAAAAAGAAAAAGATGCAGTGAGAGAAGAGTGGAAGAAAAAGAATGAAAGAAGAGAGGTGGAGGAGAAAGAGAGAAAACATTTTAAGTTAATTTTTATGATAATCATATATGGCTTCAATATAAATTAATATAATAATATATAAGAACGATATACAAATAGAAAGTAAATCAAAAGTTCTTTTTGAACTTGAATAGCATAATAACAAATATAGTAACAAATACAGAAAGCATGCACATAAGAGTAAATAGAGACCCTATCCAAATTTGCATTTATAACTACTAAATTTGGCTAGCAGAAAGCAATCACATACATAACGATTACAGGTGAACGGAGTTTTTTGTACTTATAAAGTTTTGCAGAAAATCCTAAACAGGAAAATGTTTAAAGAAAAAGTTTAAGAAACCCGTGCGTTGTAAAATACATAAGCTGGTCACAGCTGTAGGCTGAAAATATGTTATTTTGTGGAAAAAGTATTTCTAGAAGTTCCAATAGTCAACATATTGTTCGAGCTAGAAATAGTAGGTGTTTCACTAACTGCCTGATGTATTCTGGTGTCGAGTGTAGAAGTTGTAGGCTTTACTCTTATGTTTCGGGTCGTTGTCTTCCTGAAGAATCCAATCCTAGTCCTCTTTTTCAGCGTTTTGCAGCGTTTTACTGCTTTGCAGTACATGTGGTTTAGTTTTTCGGCGTTCAAATTGTTAGTGAATAGATATAAAGTGCCAAGACCCTTTTATGAGACACACTCACAAACATAGTCCTTGATCGGATGTTTTGCGGTCCGTTGGAGCAGTCTGCCTCTCGATCTTAGCGAGGGCGTTTCATGATCGGAAATGCCAAAAAGGATGTTTCATTGAAAAAGCTTAGATTGCCCCAGTCATTTTCCCAGTTCTCTTGCGCTCACACGAGTCGTTTCGCGACGTGTTTTTCACTAAACAAAGGTTTTTTCAAATTGCTTTAATAGTGTACGTTATTAGCAAGCAAATGCTCACTAATAGTATGGTACGATATTTTAACATCTTTTTTGCAAATTTCGGCATGTTTATAGAGTCAAATTAGAATTTTTCGAAAACAAAGCGAGAACTATTTTCTCAACTTTCTTTAACACTTGGCCAGAAAACCCACGATTTGAAAAGTCATCGACTTTACGTACTGCCAAATAGCGGATCACCCACTAGCTTACAAATTGTCGCGGTTTTTCCATGTATTTTGCGGCGGTTGTACGAGTCAGTTTCGGACCCTTGGGGTGTGAGCACAAAAATTTAGCCTCGTAGCGCAAAGCGTCCGCGACACTTATTTTGTTTAAGTTAACCGAAATCTAGATAAATCAAATAAATAGCTGATTTTTTAAGGCGTTTACGATAATGATTTCCTCTCCATTTACAAAAACAAAGTATAAGGCTACGATTAACGTGTTGCCGATAATCACCACGCTTTTATCTAAGAAACTGTGTTAGGAAAATATGCTGATGTAGTAATAAATTAAAACCGGACTACAAACGTCTTCCTGAAAAATTATCATATTTGGAAAAGTATTAAAAAAGTTTTCCTTTAAAGAACCCAAGAAGACTGAATTGAAAACTACTGGCTCAACTCCAACTCTAGAAAAATTTATCCAAAAGAATAAGCTCACCGAATCGCAAATTACAATACTCTAAGTCAGGGGTTAGCAACCTGCGGCTCTTTTGATATAAAGTTGCGGCTCTCCAGTTCCATAAGCAAAAAATTAATAATTTATTATCAAAGCCCTCAAAAAATAAAAAAATATATTTTTAAAACAGGCTGGCGTCGTGTTGGTACTGAATTGTTCATTCATTCATTTCTTCTATTCATCAGTGTAGGTCTGGTCTGTCTTTTGTTCGTTTGGCTGGTCAGTCATACATCTTGACACATTTATTGCCCCCCATTTATAACTTAAATTCTTTGAATGGGGTTAATGAAATTCCTCTTGCAGCTCTATTATAATGTATTTCCTGGAATTGGCCACTTTGTGTTAATATTCAGGTACGTCGCCGATAGAATCAGTATTAGTACAAAATGTAAACTGTAAGGGTAGTCTGTATCATAGTGTTTTATCGTTTGTGTATGTCGTTTAAGTGCTTTAATTTTATTTATTTCTCACTGTAAAGTTTTGAAGGAAACATAAGGCAATTATTTTTATTATTTGTTTTTAAGTTACAATGTAGGCCCAATACACACATCGTTCTTTTCTGGGAGTTTTACGTCGGGTAAAACTGCACGAGTAAACAAGCGGAATGACATGACAACGTCCACTAATTACACGTTCTATACTGTAAATATTATTCCATTTTCACGTTTTAAAATTTTAAGACCTTGAGTTTTGATAAGGAATAGAAATATATTGAAAAGAGAATTTTGGAACGCTGGCACAGAGGACGGTTTTCCGCCACATCGAAATACTCAGAGGCGGATATAAGGGCGGGCGCAAGAGCGCGCGCCCGGGGCCCCGACCTCCACGGAGCTCCGCAAAAACCTGACTTTACACTTAACATTAATAGTACTTAATATTTTTTATTTATTTAATAATATGGTTAACACGTATTTTTATTTTCCTTGTCTCTCTCGTTTTATTGGGAGCCCAATATTTTTTCTGCTCCCGGGGCCTCAACTGACCTAAATCCGCCACTGCGTTGCATGTGTTTTAATTTAATGGCTTGCGGTTTTTGGAGGTTTATTCGCTTGTTGTCTCAAGAAGAATTCGATTTAGAAGCGTATTATCTTCTCAAAGGTATGTAAGTCAGTAACAGAATTGAATTATATATTTGAGGATTGTGTTAAGGTAGTAATAATGGTTAATAAATTGGTCGCTTTAGATAGTTAAGTAAAATTTTCAAAAATCATTTTTTCAGCTCCCCTGCCAACATGGCATCTGGTAAAAAAAGAGAAGAACTGAAGAAGAAAACCGAGAATTCAATCAGGTTTGGGCGGAGTCGTTTACGTTCATATGCAACACAGATAGCCTTCCGACTTGTCTCATTTTCCACGAAAAACTCGCACACAATAAGAAGTCAAATTTGGAGAGACACTTCACTACAAAACATACCCAGTTTGCTGGTAAATATCTAGCCGGTGACGCACGAAAAAAAGCTGTTGAAGAACTCCAAAAAAATCAAACACAGTCAAGTTCCATGTCAAGGAAATGGTCACAATCTTCCAATAATGTAAATCTGGCAAGCTTTGCAATATCATTAGAAATTGCGAAAAGAGGAAAACCATTTACAGATGGTGAGTACGTGAAAGATTGTTTTATACGTGCATCTGAAGAACTGTTTCGTGATTGTAAAAACAAAGCAGAAATCATGAAAAAAATCACTGATTTACCATTATCTGCTAAAACAGTACAAGATAGAACTTCTAAAATGTCTTCAATGTAACACATATGCAAGTGGAAGACATTCAGCTGGCTTCTGCCTTATCACTTGCTATAGATGAGTCTTGCGACATAAAAGACACGGCACAAGTTACCCTTTTTGTCAGGTATATGTCGTCCCAAGGTCCAAAAGAAGAACTGCTAGGATTGCTACCGCTCTCAGGGCGGACTCGTGGAGAAGATATAGCAAATGCTGTGCAAAAACGATTGGAAGACAATGGAATCGATATAAATAAAATAGTTTTTATAGCAACTGATGGACCAGAAGTATGACAGGAATACATAGAGGGGTAACATCAATTCTTCAGAAAAAAATAAACCACGAAATTCTAACATTTCACTGCATAATTCATCAAGAAGCGCTTTGTGTCCAAACATTTCCGGCCGAAATAGTTGAAGTCATGAACTTGGTAATTAAGATTATTAACAGCATCTTGCAGAAATAGATTGCCAGTATTCTGACCTACTTCTGCACAATAAAGTTAGATGGCTGTCCAAAGGTAACATATTGCAACGTTTTGCTTTGTGCTTGAGTGATATAAAAACATTCCTCAATGAAAAAAGTATTTACCATCCCGAATTAGAAGAAGACAAATGGCTGCAAAAATTCTACTTCATGATAGATACCACAATGAAACTAAATGAACTAAATCTAAAACTGCAAGGAAAGGGCAACCCAGCCTACGCCTTGCTTGAAGAAGTAATTTGTTTCGAAAAGACATTACTTCTTTTTCTTGAAGACATCGAGAGCGGTAAATTACTTCATTTTAAACATTTGAAGCAATATCGCGATGAGACCAATGCATCTATTGACACAAATTACTAGCTATAAAAAAAATGAAGGATGGATTCGCTGAAAGATTCGAGCAATTCAAAACAAACAAAAGTACTCTGGCGTTCATAGTAAACCCTCTCAACACAAATACAAATGAAATCAACATTGAGCCATTTCAAGTTGATGCTGGATCACTTCAAATGCAATTTTTGGATTTGAAAACCAAAGACTTGTGGAGTGGCAAATTCACAGAACTCAAGAGCAAGTTGGAATAGTTGGAGGTCCAGAAATGCATGCGCATCGCGCAGCACAAGTGGACAGCTTTAAAAGAAATGCAGCGAGTTGAGGCCCTCATATTCGGCGCATGGAATAGTCTTCCAGAATGCTACAGTGAGGTGAAGAAGTTGACATATGGAGTGCTCACGATCTTCAGGTCGACATATTCGTGCGAGCAAGCGTTCTCTTGCATGAATATAATAAAAAGTAAACTTAGAAGTCAACTAATAAATTTAAATCTAGAGTCCTACTTGAAACTTAAAACAACAAGTTGTAAGCCAGATTTAATAAAACCTTCAAAAGACATGCAAAGCCAATGCTCCCATTGATGTGTACATTTATGTTATTATATTGTTTTATATATTGTATTATTTATATTATTATTTATATTATATTATTATATTATTTCGTATTTAAAGCCGTTTATTTTAAATCAAAAATCAAATATATATAAGCAAATACTATAATATTAAAACGAAAATTTTTACTGGCTCCTTAAAAACTAAGAAATTTCGAAAATTGTAACTTTTGGCTCTTCCGTTTCAAAAGGTTGCCGACGCCTGCTCTAAGTTTAGAAGAAGAGACATATTGTCAAGAGATACTAATTGACGTAAATGTTTGATACACAAGTCTATTTTTCAAATCACGACCTGCTTTTTAGGTCTTATTTTTCTGATAAAAGTTTTACAGCTAAACATAAAGATTATTTCCCTGATTATTGTTATATAGTTTTATGTACCCCAAAGCAGCTACTAGGCTGTTCCTACTTGCAACATTTGCAGGCAATGCAGTGATTCTTTTTATAAATGAAGACGCAAAGGCAACATCCGAAGGTGTCCGAGTTAGAGAACTACTAGTTGTCTATTTGTAATAATTAGTGACTGAAAAACTGATCTTCATACAAACTAAAGACTAACATAACAAATACTTAAAAGAAAAAAAATACACACATAATTACACCTTACATTAAAAAAATATATACTGCTTTCGTTAATAGAATTAAAATAGTTAATAAGCAATAAAATGTTTTTATGCAAAATCATATGGTCATACGGATAAGCTAGTGCGAATAAAAGTTATGCACATATTGCAGTTATAAGTGTATAGATTATTGATTTTTGAAATATCTGACCAGCTTAGGTGAACGCAAATTTTAAAATTAAAGTTAACTAATTTACTGCCATTTATATGATGATATGCAGGATAACCGAGGGGAGTCAGGTGTTTTTAGAATAAGCTCCCATCCATTAAAACGTCAATTCAGTCACATTAGACCAGTGAACGCTATATAATTCGTTTGTTCATAACAGTTTTGTCTGAAGTGGTGAGTGTAACAGTAACCCAGCAACCATTTGATCGAAAATTCAGTTCCCAATAGCAGCACGATCATCACGTGGATTGAAAATTTTAGAATAACGTTATTAACAACAAGCCATACCTAGCCGCGCACGCCGAGAGAAATTGCAAGCATGAAAGAGGCACTAGTTAGGAGTTCAAACGGTCTCCTCGTGCATGCGAGCAAGTTACGGTATAAAATCCATCTGTATATAATGCGAGTTGTTCAGTAGCTTCTCGTGAGAGGCGACGAGCAACTTTGCTGTGCGAATGCAAGTGATTTTGAAATAAGATAGAACTGCATTGAGTAGAGCAGTAAATAAGCAGAACGTTCGATACTGAGCTTCTGAAAATCCTAAAAACGCTCTACGCTCGGCACAGTATGGCAAGCAGTTGCCCCAAGTTTAAGCTAAAGAGGATAGTCGAAATTAAATTAAATAAGTAATTAAAATGACTAGTTCTGACCTGTATTTTGTAGAAATAAATTTATTTAGAGTTAAAAACCTATGAAATTCTGGTTACGAACTAATCAATAAGCAGTGAGCAACTAGCGTTGGTGGCGGCCATGTCGAACTTTGAAAGTGCCGCCCCATTCTTGTGCCAAAAAGTACTAAAGTGGTAAACTTACATCTCAATCGTTTATTTTATTTCATAAAGTTAAAACAAAAATTATACAGCATGCTTATTACAGAACCCATCGAGTTTTGTGAGAAGCGAATTCACTAATAACAACATCAAAATCCAACTGATTAGTACTTTCCTGCTCTAGTGACAGTATCGCAAGGTTTGACAATCTGAGATGACTCATAGTTGATCTGAAATAGTTTTTGATTAATTTCTACTTGGAGAAACTTCTCTCACAACTGGCAACACTTATTCCGACGATCAGGAACAATCGCAACAATATTTGGAACACAAACATCAAGGTTGAACTGTTGAGTAAACTGCAGAAGCTCAAGAGATTCCTCTTGAATAATTTTGGGCTTCTTCTGCAATGCATTAAAAAATTCCCGAAGCCGCCTTCGTTCTCTCTGGAATTCGCCTTTGTCGATGTCATTAGGTGGGTTGCCCAGGTCGCAGGTATATTCGTCATCCAGACTTTGAAGGTTTCAAAAAGCAGAATTTGTCATCTAGGTCTCGGAGCTGCTGAAATCTGGCAGTGATTTCCTTTAATACGTAACATTTCTCTCCTCAATTCCTACTCGTACGTCAAATCAGCACCAAAATTCTGCTTGGGCTTTCTCTTTCGAGGGGGCTCAATTTCCAAGTTCTTCACACATATTTTTCGCAAAAATAAACCCGTTGGAAATGACGTCTCGATTGTACTTTAAGAGCGTTTCTAATGGATCCATTTTAATTGCACATTGGTGATGATCAAGCCCTATTGTATGCAAGAAACTTTAAGCATCGTTAACTTCGCGGAGAACTTAACCCCAAAAACTGAGTTAACATAAAAACCGACTGCATCGTTTTCAGCAGCAGACCCGCATCCAATCGCGTAGTTGTACTTTCGGAAGTATCCGTGAGCTGATCCAAAATGCCCAGAATTTTTCATCATATCGACGGCTTAATACATTGCGCTCCAGTGTGTTTCGGCCAAACTTGTTACTCCTTGTGTAGTTGCAGCAGTAAGTACGTTCCATCTATAAGACTTGCTCAACAGTTCCAAAAAACGTAACATAATCCACAGCGAGCGAAGCATGAATTTCAACTAAGTTTAAAGAATGGTTGGTGCAGGCAATAAATTATAATATATAATATATATAATATATAATATTACTGATGCATTGTCATAACTTTAACCTCTACAGTTTCGGATGTCGAGTCCATCTGTCCGAATTTTCTGCACTATCAACTGAGTTAGTTTTTCAGCAGTCTTCCTCTTGGTTTCGATGAAATCAATGAACGATTCGACTACATAACTTTTGGCCCGTCAATTCTCACATAACGTAACACCTGTCTGGTTTGATCATTGTGGGATATGTCCGGCGTACTGTCAAAAATAACACAAAATGATTTTGGTTTCCTTTACTTGCTGGACAATTTGTTTCTAAACCTGGCCTCCAAGAAGGTTAGTGAATTCGTCCTAAAGCAGCGGCAATATGTAAAAGGTCACATTCTTCTTTCCAAGTTTGACTTTTGTGCAATGTTTTCTTAGCACTGGATTATATTTTGCTAACAAATGAAGCAATTCCAGGAAACTTTAGCAAAATTACAGTTTATGTGTTAAACCACAGCAGAATGAGGCTTATGAGGAACATGTAGAGGTGACCTGAGATGTTTGTGGGCCACTGTCCAATTCCACAAGTTTCGATAATTCTTCACTCTCATCTTTAGTTTTGAGTTCTTCTTTGCCCGGACTAGCTGCAGACTCCAAATTCTTAGTTTCCGAAACTGCTACTGATGCCATCACTGGTTCAACTTCGTCAGCAGGACTTGATTCCACCGAGGTTTTAAGACTACCACATGTTTCTTGGTTTTCTTCTACAATGGAACTTATGCTTTTACGACTCGCAGATACATCTCTAGTAGTCCCAAAATATTGCAGCCGTTACCTTTCACTCTTTCTCTTCTCATCTTCTCTCTCCTTCTTTTCTTTCGGTATGGGGCACCGCTTTCCTTAAAACTCTTCATTTGTAAACACCTCTAAATTTCCGGATCGAATAAAGATTTTTACAGACCATACTGTAGGCACTTACGTCTGCTGATGCAAAGGTGTAGGTAAGTTAAAATTTACCAATAAAGTGTTTTCAAAATTAATAAGGGGCATCACGTAGCTTAGCCACGGTATTTCCGTAATGTATCGTCTAAGAAGGTGCAAGTCCTTATAAATAATTTGCTAGAAATTTTACATTATGGACTAATTGCTTAAAAAATTACATATTTACAGTGATTAAAAAATCATCGCTTCGCTCATTTATATTTCCGATAACTCCAGCTTGGGACGGACGGCATCTGGCGCCCTTAAGTGGCGGCAATGTGCTGCTTCCCGTGTTGGACCGCCCCCTATTTACGCCACTCTATATAATAAGCTTTACTACAGTGCGTTTCAAGCTTGTCTACTCTGGAAGATCTTATACAAACAGTCTAAAGTTTTACATATTCGCAACTGTATGCTGACCTTTTCCATGTATAAAGTTTTGAGTTTGCGATGTTAGTTGAAAGCTAGCTTTTAAACGTAATTTCATCAGCTTTACTTAACTTTTGTTTCTTACGAAAACGTTTAGAACTTAAAACAAAAGTTAACAAAAACGCCCTAACACACAAAAACGTATAAGTAAATATGGATTTTTATGAGAAAAGTCAAATATAATATGTAGTTCCAAAAATTACTAAACAGAAACCTGTATATATATATATATATATATATATATATATATATATATATATATATGTATACGTAATTTAAGATAATTGCAATTATACCCTATTAAATAATAAAGTAACCGTTGTAATCTTAAAAAATACAAATGTTTCTTCTTGTATTGGACTAGATTGTAACATAAAAGCCGCTTTGCGGCCTTTTTAGAATATACTTCTATACATGAGATAGTAAAGCTTACGAACGGTGTGCGTTGAGGCGCTTCGTGCCTTGTAAGAAGTGCAGACCTTACCTTCTCCCCCACTTAAATATAGTCACTGGCAAATATATGTAAATGGAGCTATTTTTAGGCCACTTGCACTAGTTTTCTTGCATTTCTGATCGCAGTTTCAGATTCTACTTCATATTTGGCTGTCTCTTTTTTTCACAGTAAACCGGCGGCTAGGGGGTTTTATGTGCTATCCTTATTGTATATAGAGGGAAGGGAACATTTGTTATTGCGCAATTACTTAATATGTGGCCCAATCACCTCCATTACTGATTGTAGCTTCATATCTTTTTCCGTTCTTTTGACAATGTTTTCTGCATAACCATTCGGCAAAGTATGTCATATCTTGTTAATTTAAAATGACAACTGATTCACCATATACACTGACTTTTCTTGTTGCATCATTTTTATGCGCAAGCATACATTTTCAATGGGGTTAACATTCGGAAACATTTTCAACTATTTAATCGTAGTGATGTTATACAGTGTCCGACATCTAACGATCTTTTTTTTGAACTAACGGTTATTCGGTGAATGGCAACACTTAGCTCATGACATTTTTAACAGAAAATTAGTTTTATCCTTCCGCTGACCGAAAGTGGTTGTGAATACACTTGAAGAACGCTGGGAAATATTGCGACATTACTTTGAAAATCATGGTAATGTTGCAGAATGGGAAATGGGAAGAAAAGAGGCACCGTCAGCTCCATATGTGCTTTATCATGTTAAAAAAGTGAGAGAAACTGGCATGCTTATTGACAAACCAACGCGTGAAAAATCAAAAACAGTGCGTACACCCGACAATATCGCTGCTGTTGCCGAGAGCGTGCGTGAATCGCCAGGAACATCAGTTCACCGTCGTTCTCAACAATTGGACATTTAGGAGACATTATTGAGACAAATTTTGCGTAAAGACCTTGGTATGACGCCGTACAAAGTCCAACTGGTTCAGCAATTAAAGCCAACTGACCATCCAATGCGTTTTCGCTTCGCTTCATGGGCTTGGGATCGACTTGAAGAAACGCCGATTTTGGGCGAAAAATCAACTTTTTAGATGAAGCTCATCTCGGCGGGTGTGTCAACAAGCAAAATTGTCGCATTTGGGGCACATAAAACCCCCACGCAATCGAAGAAAAGCCGATGCACCCACAACGAGTCACTGTTTGGTGCAGATTTTGGTCCAGAGGCATCATTGGGCCATTTTTCTTCGAAAATGAGCAAGGAGCGGCTGTTACAATCAATGGTGAGCGTTATCGGGCCATGAACGAATTTTTGTTCACAGAAATTGAAGAGGAAGATATTGGCGACATTTGGTTTCAACTAGACGGCGTTCCGTGCCACAAAACCAACGTTACAATCGATCTTTTGCGCACTGTCTTCGAAAATCGCATTATCAGTCGAAATTCTGATGTCGTTTGGCCGCCTCGGAGCTGCGATTTGACACCGTTGGACTATTATTTGTGTGGAGCCGTCAAAGATAAGTGTTACGCCGACAAACCAGAGACAATTGAGGCTTTGAAGGACAACATTCGTGCAGCCATAGCTGGAATAGAGCTGCATACAATCCAAAATGTAATCAAAAATTGGACCTATCGTATAGGCTACTGCATGGCTAGCCAAGGCAGCCATATGAATGAAGTTATATTCCATTATTAACCGGAAGGATTGTACTTTCAAATAAAAAAAAATTGGAAAAATATTCAGTAGTTTTTTATTTATAGCATTTAAAAAAAGTTATATGGCGGACCCTTTATTGTGGTTGCCAAGTACTGCACAAATTGCTTTGATCTTTAGAGCGATCGTCTTTTTGCAGCACCCAACTTACTCTATCAAAAAAAAACTTTTTATAAATTGCAACAAGCGTTGCTGGTAAATGGTGTACATATTTTTGGCGTTTAGATTGTCCATAAATAGAAGAGGTAACCAAAACCGTGTTTACAGGAATGTTTTAGTGTGCAATAAAAAATTCTAATAATTTTCCTAAGAAAGGAAGCTCGTCCGTAAAGATAATATTATCCCAATCTCAATCTAAATCTTCTTTACCCACGTAAGTTTTAATAATAAACGTCTCTTCAGAGTTGATTATAAAGGCGACTTCGAATTAAATTTAAGAGAAACTTCAATTTTATTTTTTGTTTGGGCGTAGCCTAATAAAAGGCCTGGCTTGTCTTTAAAGAAACGCAAGATCGCTTTATACTCTTTTGCTGCTTCTTCGGCAAATTATCTACAGTTCTAATCTCCAAGTATTGCTTTACTCACTGGCGCATGTATTTTACAGCTGTTTTATGCATCAGTTTCAGTTCTTTTGCGTGGTTCACTAAAACACTACTTTGTATCGCTTCACTCGTGGTAAGGATAACAAAATTACTGACATCACCAACACAATATGCCGTCAAACTTTATGCTGCGTTAAAGAGCACGAAATAAAGATTTAAACGAATTAACTTAGATCTCTTTACCAAATGTCAACGGTTTTTTTTCTGTCTTGCAGACTATGTAATAGCTACTCAACAAAATAACTAAATATTTGTATAACATACTCATTTATCAATTCTTTTAATTTAGCTCAAATAAATGTATTACGTTGAGAACTTTCTATTTGCATCTATTTTGAACTTGCCTACATAAACGTTTGCTGTATTACGCCGCGTCGCATTCACTTATAGTGTGACATTATTTTAAATCGAATAACGTACCTGCTGCGACGCGAATGGGTTTTCTAATGCGCTCCCGAAGTTTGCGCATAAAATATTAAGCAGCAAGCAAACTGGATAGTGCACAAAAACGAGGAAAATTACGATTCGTTTTTATGACAGCAAATCAAAACCGTCATTATAACATAAATATATGAACAAGTTGCACGTGTGCTCGCTAATGTAAGCTTTTATTGGTACACTAGAGATAAAAAGATTTTATTTTTGATATCTGCTTTAACTATTATAGTGCACATTTAAGATATTAATTTTACTCAAAATATTTTTTGGCTATTTTATATTTAAGTCTGATGACATAATGATTTATTGCACTAAATTTAATCTTCAAAGAGTTCTAAAATTCTGTAAGTTGTAGAAGTTTGTAATTTAAACTTTGTTTAGCATTTTATAAATTACTAATTCTTAATGCATAGGATTTATTAAAAAACAATGAAAACTCTTTTTAAGTTTTCTTTTAAATTTTACTATAATTCTTTTAGCTCCGGAGACAACGTATTTTATAAAAGAAATTTTTGTTTGCATCGATAACACTTAGTTGTATAGGATCAGAGTTTTTAAACGCAAATGTTAAATATATTTGTAATAATAAAATAAAACCTAAAAGGGGAATGGGTAGATTGGGCTCCAAATCGAAAATTTCGGTACCCAGACGAAACCTATGTCCATCGATAGTGTCCTGAGCAATATTGTTTGAGAAACCAACCCGGTACGACCTCCCTGAACAAAGATATAGGTCTTAGAACTTAGAAAAAATACTAGAGGCTCACATCGTGCGTAAGTAAGATACATTACGATACACATCATGTATGACCAGCATCCACCTGTATGTAGGGGAGAGTTGCCGAAGTTGGACTGTTGCCTTGATTGGACCACCATTGTTACTTTAAAATTATGCAGTAACTGATTCTTGTTATAGGCAACATAGGTTGTATGGTCCCCGCACAAGGTCACATCGCCAGTTCGTCTGGGTTGCCTACGCAGCAGAGCAAACAGCTGTAATTTCGTGTTTGCAAGACTTCTTTTGTATAAATTTACTTGTATTCCGAAGCCTGTTGAGGTGTATTATTATATCACTAGACAGAGTATTTATTTATCTAAAACTTTATGTAATAATTGCATCACCGTTAGTTAAAAGCAAGTTAATATAAAGTATAGACGAATATAAGTTAGAGTTGCCCAGTTTGGACCATATCGTGGTTGCTCATGTTGGACCGGTCCAATCTAAGTGACGCAACTTATTGATCGAATTTTTGTTAATTTTGATTTATTTTTTAGGGCTGCTATGGCTAAAAGAGAACATTACGGGCGTTGGCCTGAAAACGATCTTTTAATGGCAGTTGACGCTTTATTCTGTTCCTAAAGGCACGCTGATGGAGAAAATTCAAACGTAAATGAAATAAAGAGATTGGATAGACAACCTTCATTTTCTGTCCAGATGGAAAAAGTTCTTGCCGAACACATTTTGCATCTTAAAAAAAGTTTTTTTAGATTAATGATCAGGGACATAAGAAAATTAGCTTTTGATGTCGCCGAAAAATACTCATTGCCATACTCTTCTAACAAAGACAAGAAAACCGCCGGGAAAAATGGTTTTATTCTTTTATGAGACGAAATTCACAACTGTCCTTATGTGCCGGAAGGCACCTCTATGGAAAAAGCAAAAAGATTCAATAGAGAGAATTTTTACCAATTTTTTGATATTTTGGAGAAACTTGTGGATAAATATAAATTTATTGCTGACACCATATTTAACGTAGATGATTTGGGATTCTTCACTGTGCAGAAATCTACACAAAAGGTGGTTGTGCGTAAGGGTCAGCGACAAGTTGGAGCTATAACAAGGGGCAAACGCGCAATACCACTATGGTATGCGCGGTCAGTGCTGTTGGGGTTTATGCCCCCTATGATAATTTTTAAAAGAAATAGAATCAACAACGATCTACAAATTGGGGTTCCGCCAGCAAGTTTTGTTACTATTTTAGACGCTGGATACATAAATTCCGAGTTGTTCGTTGCGTTGTTGAAACATTTTAAACATCACTTAAACTCTAGCAATGACAAGAAGGTACTTTTATTACTTGATGGACATACCACGCACAGCAGGAACTTGGATCCTTGTAGTTTCGCTTGAAATAATGGAATAATATTATTGCAGCTGCCTGGACACACAAGTCATCGTTCGCAACCTTTAGACGTTGCTTTTTTTGGCCCATTACAAATTTATTTTGCTCAGGTGCAAGAAACTTTTCTTCGCCTATATAAAGGAGACAGAGTGAGCCAAATGCAGATTTCTACAATAAAGCACATGACAGAACAGCTAGTGTTGCAACAGCCGAGAGTGCTTTTCGTTCCTCTGATATTTGGCCTGTTAACCGACATGTCTTTCAAGACAGCTAGTTTGTACCATTGGATATTTTGAATCCTAAACCAAGTACTAAGCCAATACCTACGACAGCAAGTGACAGTGAATGCGATGACTTTAATGTTGATTTACGTCAAACTAGGACAATTGAAGATTTTGAGAACGTTCTTCATGAACTTTTACCCCCGTCAGTACTGAATCCATACCCAGGCCCATCATCATCTCGAGCTAGAGGCGCAGCCCAAAAAGCTATAGTAATAAGAAGCAAACAAAATCTTTTAAAATTGCAGGAAGCCAAGGAAAAACAAAGAAATATTGAAATAAAAACAAAAGAGATAAACCAAGCTAAAATAGTTTTGTTTTATTTGTGAAGAAGAAAAATACGCAGAGATGATCCATATGGGTCCATACAAAATGTGCTAGTTATTTCAAAAATCAAAAAGTACTTTTGTACTAACCGTTTGTAATGATCCAATTTGGGCAACCGGTGGTCCAACGTAGAAAAGCGGTTTCTTTTATTGGACCAATGTATCTGATTTTTGAAATGTTTTCTTTTCTGTTATAAATTTTTTTAAAGTAATAATAAATATAATAATTTGTAGGCAATACTTGCAATTTTTTTTCATTGTATATTTTAATTAAAAATAGGTGCATATCTATTTTAGTATTGGACAATGTCCAACTGGTCCAACATAGGCTACTCTAACCTACTCCATTTTTGCAGGTACAGAAATGTTCTGATACGAAGTCCTCACCTGTCTTTTCTTGGTCAAACAATACATACACAAAGTACTTTGTATTGTTCATGTACCTTAACGCGTAAAAAATCCGGCTCACTACATGTTATTCCGTGCTGACCAAAACTTATAGTAAGATTCTCTGTAGTAAGCTGAATCTCATAATTATCCTCAAACAATTGCTCTACACCATGTTTCGAAATCATATTAGAACATTTCCGTTTAATTATTTTTTTACGCGGGGTGTGCAGAGTCCATAGGGTTTTGCCCATCCTCCTTATCAATAAAACATTATAAAATAAACTATAAAGTAACTTTGTTTTAGTACAGATTTTAAAGAATAATCATTATTTATGAACAACTGTATTGATCAAGTCATTGCTTCTTACAGTAGCTCAAACTTTTTTATTTCATATAGTAAAGGGTTCTCCATTAAAAAGTGTCATTATAAATTCCGGGCTATTTTGAATTTGTTAATATTAGAGCTGTTATTTTTCGTCAAGCGAGTAGCAAAATTTATGCGTTTAAAAAAAGTGAAACGATACACCCTCATACGAAATTGTGACCGCGCGAGGATTCAAATACAACCGCCGCGCTAGTAAAGGTATCTTGCGCCATTCTCGTACCTTGAAACATTTTAAATATTTCTAGAAACATTTTCATTTTAATTTATTTAAAATTATTTAACAAAAAAGTTTCACATCCACTCGGATAGCCCAATCAGGGGTTAACATTAGCAATATGTAAACGTGATAATACTGTTTTTGCACCAGCTATTAGTGAACCTAACAAGAAATGAGTGTTTAACCCAGCTATTGTTATTGCATTTAATAAATTTTACATATCAACCAGTATATCAAGAATTTCAAATTTCATCACAGATGACAAACGACAAAATGTAACAGACAATGATAACCGAATCAAAATAACAGAAAATATCACCTACCTATGCAAAAAAAGTAATAAATTACCAAAAACGATAATAAATTTACAACAGTTTGTAGACTTATAAAACTTTCTAAAGAAAATAACATAAAATTCCATACGTACAAAGATTCAATAGTCAATCAGTTATCTCTCAGTATACGAAACGTACCAATATCAATATCTAAGGAAGTTAAAAATAAACTAATTAAGGCAGGATTCGTAATAAATAAGGTCGTCAGGCTATATGACAAACAATAAATGTCAGTTTCAATTTACAACAGAAATTTTTAGTCTTACAAAGTTTTTACATTGTATTATAAGGTTAGAACCAAGAATTGCAATACGTGAAATGCACTGGATATCATTTGTTCAGAAGTTGTTCCAAAAAATCCTAACGAAACCCCCAATATGTTAATTGCGGAACATCCTAAAAACTTTAAAGGCTATTTATATTACACAAAAACTATCAGTGATGTAAAGCCTACCACTATATATAATAGAGTAACACCTAATAAGACCGAATGCAGCACAAATTAATACAACAACCACCTCAAATCCAGAATCAACGGATATAACAAAAATCATCAAGCTACTAATAAAAGAAATTAAACCTTATTGAGACAAAATTACTCCCTATCTATCGACATTCATTCCAACGTTACATTAACATGGTTTTAAATAATATACACGCGATAAACATTGGGTTGTCGGAAAAGTCATGACGTAATTTAGGGTAATTTTCAAGACCTATTTATTAATAACATAAAATAGTTCAATCAATAACGTATTGGACACTTTTATTGGTAATCTGTTGTCCACTTTCTGGAAGTTGCATGATTCCGCACTTGTAGAAGGGCTGGTCTTTACCAGCAAAGAACTGGGTGAGATGCTCAACAGAATCGAAAGACCTTCCATTCAAGTTATTTTGCAAAGATAAAAACAAATGGTAATCTGATAGGGTAAAGTCCGGCGAGCAAAGAGAATGGACCAAAACTTCCCATCCAAGCTGCAGCAACTCCTGGAGGGTCACCAAACTTCTGTGTGGTCTCTTATTGTCAGGATAAAACCTCATGTCTTTACCGTTGACGACCTCTGGTCGTTTCTCCGTGAGAGATGTATTCAGATCATCCATTTGACGACATTACACGACAGAATTGATCGTTTTATTCCGCGGTAGAAGCTGAAAAGATACCACACTCTTGTATTCCCACCACATTGGGAGCTTAACTTTTTTTGGTGAATATCGACCTTGAATGTTGTTTTGGTTCGCTCTTTTTTCTTCGCCACGATTGTTGACCTTTAATATTGTTGAAAACAATCTATTTTTAATCGCCTATGACGAGATGTTTCAAAAACGGGTCGATTTTGTTGCGATTGAGATGAGTATCGACGATATTGATGCAGTTGGAACGATGGAGTTCTTTAAGTTCATACAGAACCCATACATCAAACTTGCTGATGAATCCCAGCTTCCTGAACGTTTGAATGATGAAGGCTCAGTGTCTCTGTGATGTCATGAGTGGTGGAAAGTGGGTTTGCTTCAATCAGTGCCTTTATTTGATCGTCAAAATCACCAGCACGAAATTTAGCGAACTATTTCTGACACTGACGCTCTTGTAGGGCATTGTCTCCGTAAACATTACGTCATTTTTTACAAGCCCATCTTGCGTTCTTTCCTGCGTGAAAATAAAAAAGCAAAATAATGCCGGAAATACACAGTTTGGCTTTCCATTTTTAACTTAATGTAAGAACTAAAGGACGTGACCAAATCAAAAACTTATTTGTTTCAAATGAAGCTTAAACTGTTATCTGTCAAAAATATAACACTTTAATATGTTAAAAATGAACATTCCAATATACCTGGTTATATAGTTCACAAGCAATTGTTTTTAGAGAAGTTATGAACATCATTAAAAAGGACACTGAACACCGTTTACTACCAAACGACACTATGTGGAGCTCTAGAAACGGCTATAGTAGAACTCCAACTGGACAATAATATATAAGTCGGAGTCGTAGTTGTCTATAAATAGCCAAATTGTCGGTTAGTTGAGCAGGACCTAATAAACATATTCAGCGATAACAAAAGTATTTTACTAACAGGAGACATCAACAGCAAAACACACTATGGTATTGTTGGAATAGTTGTATCAGATTTTTGTTACATATACTGTACAAATGTTAGCACCCCAAAAACACAAATAAAACATCCATACCAACGAAATAGTCAGTCAGACATTTTAGACATCATTTTACACAAAAACTTTACAAAACCCACTTACCATTTTAGGAGACTTTCGTCATTTTCTAGTCAGCTTACTTCCCCGGCACCAAAAGTCATCAATGAAATTATTGAGTGGGAATGTTTTCAAAATACACTAATTGCAAACATCAAGACACCCAGAACTTTAGGTAGCGCAGAAGATAAAGATAATGCTAGAGAAAAGGCAGTACTCTCTGGCAAGCCGCTTAACGGATTTTAAAGCAACGTACTCTTATTCCATGACTCAAAATAAATAAAATATGTGACAAATCAGGACAAATGTAACATCACAGCAGATCAAATTGAAGGCACCCTTAAGCCAAACATACCAACGGATCGAAAATTAGTAAATAGAATAAACAGAAGGATATGTCTCAGAACTCCTAGAACCAATATGCGATCAAATAAAACTAACCTCACCTAATGCACTAAAAACGATAACTAAACAGCTTCAGATACGAAATCTAGACTATTTTATACATTATCAAAGCTAATAAAAAAATTCAACAGCCATTTAAAAGCTGCTAGCATTTAAAAAATTGTTCTGCCGGAATTTCAATTTAGCTTTTAAAGAGAAACATAGCGCACTAACTATTACGATTAACCGAAGTTATAGCATAAGCTGTTACTAAGAATAATATATTACTTCTTCGACCTACAAAAAGATTTGATAAGCTATGAACAAAAAGGCTAATACATAAACTATTTTAACTGATTAATATCATATACCCTTTTCTGCAAAATAGTACTTTTACAACTAGAATTAATTTTACTTAGTCTAATAACAAAAATGTTAAAGTCAGAGCTTTTCAGGGAAAACGTATAATGTGGACAATATTCCTAGAACACCTAATTCGAGACTAATGATGTTTGTAAATGATACTGCCGTTATTGCGTAGCCCAGAAATATTAAAACTAGTACATTTCGTTGATACTTGGCGCAATGGTTCAGCCATAGAGAGACAAATTAATCCTACTGAGTGCAAATACAAAATATTTACGCTTAGAAGAATTAATAATTCAACGCTGTTAACGATTAACAACACTATTGATTGCAACTGAAGAGTCTCGGCAGTTAAATACTTAGGCCTATTTTTAGATACATAACTTAAATGAAGCTTTTATATTAATAAAAAAACCAAAAAATAACGAATGTCAACGTTTGACTTGTTGAAGTCCATTATAAATAGAAAAGCTCCATTAAAGATATAATTCTCTTTTACTCTACAAATTTATTCTAAGATCTAGATTTATATACTGCTGTCTAACATAGAGCAATATTTTTACAACAAATACAAGTCAAATCCAATAACTCCAAAATCAAGTAAGAAATGACCAAATGCATGAGGAATTGAGAATTTCAAAAATTAGCGAATAAATTAAGAACGCCTTGAACAAATTTATTTCAACCCTACACTAATGCCCAGAAGCTGCATTGTACAATCAGGACAAAAAATATCCACGTCATTTTAAAAAAACAATTACCGCAAGACCTATGTGATTAGTAAATTTTTGTGTTAATGCAAAATAACCTACATAATAGTGAAAGAAGACAGACACGTTTTGACCATGAAATTTTATTTATTGGTAACGTTTATTTTAACCAAATCATGTATGCTAAGTTGTTTGTCGATCCTAATTTAAAAAAACTGCTTCCGCAACGTATAAAATATTAAAAAGACAGTTCGTAAACTTCGTACACCTTTCGGTCGAAATAAAGCGTCTTGTTGCATAGAAATTGTGAAAATAGTCGAACAATTCGAATATAAAAAAGTTAAAGCGTGTTTGACCAGCCTTGTAGCTGAAACTTATGCCAACAAATCACGAACAACGCCACCCATTCTTTAATTGAGTGTTGAATATCCTAGAAACTGACCTCGATTTTTTAAAGAAAATATCCCGATTCGCTGGTTATACAAATAAGCAAAACTGACGTATCTGAGAGAAGTAATTAAAAACCCTCTTTGTTTCCAATAAGCTACTGCTTGTTTCAATATTTAGGTTGGTGGCGTTATTGGTCTGTATTTTCCCAAGAATGGGGTTTTAAAATCTGTTTATTAAATGATGTGCACTATCTTGAAATACTGGTTGACTTGCCACAGACAAGGATAAACTTTATTTCCAACAGGGCGGTACATCTCACACAAGTCGAGAATTACGTTATTGCAGGACAAATTTCCCGGACGATTAATTTCTTGAAATAGGGATATTATTTGGACATTTTTTTTATTGGTTATAAGCAAATTAACAATGAAAACGTAATAAAATAATACAATGTTCTATGAGTTAATGTGATGACATTTGGCGTGAGAGGGAATCCATCCAGCGATGTTATTTCGTTTCAGTTACGCTCCTTTAAGATCACTGGGCCATTTTTTAGTTTCAATCTTTTCGGTGGGGGGGGTAGGTTGGATGCGAGGGTGTTGGTATGGACTTGTAGCCGTGTAAAGTGGGTGTTGCTTCGTTTGGTACGTCTCTCTTCTACCGTTGTCACTTGTAAGTCCGTGTTCAAGGTCAAGTTGCTGACATATCACGGAGCATTAGCTAGCAGTCTGATGGTTTTGGATTGCAGTGTTTGGATAATGTTAACATTGGACTTACAAGAACAGCCTTAGAGCTCAATTCCATGAGTCCATACGGGTTTCATTATTGTTTTGTAGAGCAGGATCTTGTTTTCGAGGAAAAAACACGACTCTTTGCCAAGCGACAAGTACATTTTCTTGATTCGCAGATCAATATCTTTTCGCTCTTTCAGTATATGAGGCTTCCAGATGGGTCGTCGGTCTAAATGAAAACTTAAATAGCGGACTTCTGTTGCTTGAGGAATGGGTATATTGTTTAGAAAGACTAGGAGGCAGTCGGTGTGATTTAGAGTGGAGGTGACGTAAATACTTTTTTCATTGACCTTGATTTTCCATTTGCCAAGCCAGGTCTGGAGAAGAGTTAGATGAATTTGTAGGTTAGAGGATGCTATATGAGGATTGGTATGACTGGAGAGGAGGACAGTGTCATCTGCGTATGTGCAAAGTGTATCATTTGTTGTGGGAACATCTGAGGTATATAGTAGATATAGCAGCGGCTCAAGGACACTGCCTTGAGGCACACCTGATCGGCCATATTTGATTTGGAAGTAGCAATCATTCAACTACGATTTTAGCAAAAGGTAGCATGTAGTTTAATTTTATATAATAGGCCGTCATGTCACAACTTGTCAAATGCCTATTTAATATATAAATAAAAACTGCAAGTATGATTTGGCGTCAAAGGCCGCATTGATAATGTTTACAAGTCGATGACTGCTGGATCGTTGAATGTTACCGCCTAAATCCAAATTGATGGTCTGGTATGCAGTTTTCCAATATGTTACTATCCTATAGCCTTTTGATTATACGTTTTTCTAAGAGCTTAGAGACTTATTAGACGGTAAGAGGCAACATCTTCAGCAGATTTACCAGGTTTTAATATTAGTGCAATTTGTGCAAATTTTAACGATGATGGCCAATATTGGCATCTCAATATAGAGCTGAACAGATTTCGTAAAACTGTTATGCTGCTTCTGGGCAATTCAATAAGCATCTTGGCCGTAATTAGGTCATAGCCAGAGGCTTTATTATCATTTAGATGACAAATTTCATTAAGCACCTCAGTATAGGTGAAGTTTCTGATGGGCAGCAACATTTGTAGTGGCGCCTGAAGAAAGTCTTGGATCTCAACGTCGCGTGCAGTAGAGTGGGAGGTGAAGACTTGGGAAAAGTGCTGAGCGAAGTGATCTGCTTTTTCTTGATCTGTCTTAGCCCAGTAATTATTTGGTTTTCTTAATGGTGGATTAACAGTCCGTGGCCTTTTAATAGCTTTAGAAATTTTCTAGATACTATGGTCGGCTCGGAACAGGGAAGTTAGGTAGTGTTGAAAGGTTTCTTGTTTGTACAGTTTAAGTTTATTCTTGAGGGCATTGATTAGTCTATTACATATTGTTTTATTCTTCTTGCCCTCCTCTTTTGCCTCATGAGTTCATTGGGGATATTTCCATCCTGTCGTACTGTATTTAAAAATTTGGGCGTAACCCTCCAGGCTGCAGCTTGGACAGTAGTAATGAAGTATTCTGTGGCTTCCTCTATATCATGAGGAGTGCATAGGTTGATGCTGGTTTGGAGATTTTCTTGAAAAAGTCTTCCGTATTCGTCCCAATCCGTTATTTTGTTATATAGAGATGGTCTAGGTTGTCTTTTAATAATTGTAGTGCTAATTGTAGCAATGACTGGTGTATGATCGGATAATAGATCAGTGCTACTAACTATATCTGTATAGGTGGAAGAAATACCGTGGGCTATAAAGAAGTCCAGTAAATCAGGTACCTTATTTAGGTCTATGGGCCAATGCGTGGGCTCTCCAGAGAATAGGTAGCCATAGTTTTCTTCTCGGATGAGTTCATATAAAGCTCTGCCTCTGGTAGTTATTAGACGAGAATGTCAGTAGGTATGTTTGCAGTTATAGTCGTCTTCACATATAAAATTATTGCCGAGAGATTGAAAAATGGCTTTTGGGGGTCTTTGGAAAGTCTATGACTGGGTGAGCAATAAGCGACAGAGACTACTAGTGGATGTGATAATTTGTAAACTTAAATAGTACTTGCTTCAAGAAACGGTTCTTCGTACTTTTCCAATTCGTTGTAAACAAGTGAGCTCCGTATTAAAATGGCTGTGCCTCTGTGCCCTGTACCATCAGGATGTTCTGTATGATAGCATGCGTAGTGTGGTATTCTTAGAAAAGGTCTGTCTGTAAAATGTGTTTTTGATATAAGTAGGATACTATATTATTTAGCTTTAAAGATAGTTCATTTTCATATATTTTTGACAGGATCCGTTAGCATTCCATATTTATATACGAAGTGAGTTAGCCATTATCTTAAAAGTTCACTTATGGCTGTGGACAACATGGTTATTACCATGTCAGCTTTAAAATCTTCTAAAATTTTTTGTAAGGTTACGTCTTGGGACTGTGCTTGCGTAGTATTTGTATTTTTTTGCACGGCCTGACTATATGTTCTTGGGTTGTGAGGATTAGGGCTGATTGGGTAAATTCGATGAAGTCGTTGTTAGGACATGTTTGATGTTGTGGATCAGTTTGTATGGATGTGTTGGGTCTTAACTGATTTTGAAGTTTCTTATGTACGGTATAGCCTCGATAATTAGCCAGGTGATTACCGCCACAGAGAGCACACTTGTCTTCTTACAAGATCGAGTATCATGTGAGCCGCCAGTTTTACATATACGAACGGGCGGTTGCAGTAGGCCTGAGTACGATTATACTGTTGGCACCTCATACACTGTACAATTATTGTATTTTTTTTTGGTGGTTCGACCTTTATAATTCGGTTTCGTAAAAACTTGAGGTTATAAATGCCTTCAAAGAAAAAGTCTAATGCCTTCAAAGCATGCAAAAAAAATGATTCACCAACATCAGAATTTGTATTGTTACGCCAGTTGCACAACAGATGATGTCATCATTTTAAAAGAAGAATTTAAGTTACTCTTTAGTTAGTTAAATATATATTATATAGAAGAACAGCTAATTATTGCTAAATCGTGCTCAACAAAAAGACAATTTGAGAAGCTAACTACATATTCATTATCAACAACTCGTCAATTGGTTTTTAAACCATTGTGAAATAGATATCATCTTTAACGATAAGATACATTTTATCTCCACAGTTTTGTAAACATAGTTGTAGCATTTTGGGTTTGAAAATTCCTTGCGTAACTCATGAAAACAAATGGATCCCTAACAAGTCACTATTTCTTGTGGATTTTGGGATGCTGCCATAATAGACCTACGCTTCTTCAAATATTATGCTGAATTACGATCGTTATCATTACATGACAATGCAATTTTTTTTACTAACTGGGCAATATGGATCTGGCACAAGCAGCTCGATCAATTATTGATTTATTTTACATCGTGCTTCTTCTTTGCGAGGGTGCCTAAAATTAATGTTTACCCAGCAGTTCCCAAACAGGTGACGAATTCAAAATCAAAAATTAATTTAAATGCGTGCGAAATTATAATTGAAAGTTTTATTAAGAGAGTCAAAATTTACAGATACAGTTGAGGTGGCCATTTGTTAGATATAATTTTTCATACTTTTATATTTAAATTGGTCATTCAAATCCACATCTTGTATATATAGAAAAGATAATAAGGCACTTTAAAGAACGACATAAAATAGGACATTCAATAACCTAAACTAAAATGAATATAACAAACTAAAGGAGATGTTGATTTCTTTTGCAGATTTTAAAGCATCTATCGTGCAACATTCATAACAAAAATATGGTGAAGGAATATTTTTATATCCTTCTAAATATTACTTTTGTAGCAGTCTTCTGTATGTTAATGAAACTATAGTTATTTACAATTTTAATATGTAGACAAATAGTGCACTTTTTGTAATTGTGACATATTGAGGAATTTTCGAATAACATCTAGTGAATATCGGCATCAACTTTTCGGGCAACCCAATATTTTGTTTGTACGTTTTAGACTTTTTGTTAACAGTAATACATTATTAACATATTCTAAGCACATGCACTATTAATATTTTATTAACCTGTTTCAATTTATTTGATTTTTTATGATTATGACTTGCAATCAACAATTAAACAGTACTTCAATTAATAAACCTTGTTATGTCCAACCCCTACCAACTTTAAAATATTTACACTAATTCCTAATGACTACAACTTTATATTTGGTGTTAAACAATTATATTCAAATCAATCAGTAACATATCTAGTGCAAAAGTTTTGTTTGTAACTATTGTCAAATGTCCATGTTCACGTCGAAGCTTTCTTATCCATATACTGTTTTGATCTGTGAATTAGTGGACACATTTGTTAGCTGCTCCGTAAATAAACCCGAATTTAAAGCATCTATGAGCAAAATTTATACGCAAGTTAACAACCATAAGAAGATATAATAAATTAGAAAATAATTAAATTAAGCAGAGAAAATCTAAAATCAGTTAAATAAGATAAATTATTTAATGTTTGAATCATTACATATACTTGAAACGATTGTTTGTATTCATATATATATATATCACAATCGAAGGTCACTTGGTATATGAAACCTTATATATGAATTAAAAACGTTAAATTACCTTCGATTGTATAATATGTATATATATATATATATATATATATATATATATATATATATATATATATATATATATATATATATATATATATATATAAACAAAACCATTATCCAAGTTTTTAACTGTTTAAGCTGCATATTTTAAAAATATTTGCAAATATACAGGGTGGTCCTAAAACACGTGATGTAACTACACTTAGTTTTTTTAAATGGAACATCCTGTATTTTTTCCAAATGATACCATTTTTAATTGCCTTTCTAACGATATATTGGTTTTGAGATTATTTTGCACAGTTGCTAAGTTATTCAAAAAAAGGCAAATAAAACTGAAAAATCAGGCCCTAACAAAATTAATCACAGTGAATTTGAAGTGAAATATAAAAAAATTATATTTGGAATTTGGTCTAAATTAACTGAAAATTATCTAATTGTTGGTTATTATTGTACATGGTGTTTCCTACCGGCTATCTAATATGATAATTTTCAAACGTTAATTACTCAAGATTTTCAAATAAAACACTATATATTTTATTATTCCGTATGACGGCCTTTTTATTTCTCTCTCATGTTTGTCCAGAGAAAATTAACATTTTATGTATAAATATGTAATCTTTTAGTTTTCACCAAGTTAATGTTAAAAAATTTTTTCTACTTATGCCATTTTTTTTGGTTTACTATTAGATTTAATTACACAATAGTTACTTTCATTAACCTCTCCTTATTTATTTACGATTGGATCACGAAAGTGATCAAATTAGTTCAAAAATGTAATTATCTGGTAGTAATAATCGATGAGAAGGAAAGCCAAAAGATATATCCGAAAGACTATAAAAAAGTAAAAGAGTATATTATGCAACAAATACGAGCTTTGTAAGAAAAAAAAAGTGTAACAGAAAACAAAGCTGAATGTATATAAAACAATAGCCAGACCTGTATTGACACGCAGATATGAATCATGAAAACTACCAACAAGAATGAAAAATAATAGGGCGGTATAGATAAAATATCTAAGACAAGTTAAAGGAGTTACAGAGAAACATAGAGTCATGAGCAGCCAAATAAGACAAGAATTTGAAAGCCGGCAGCTGAGCTGGTGCAGACATCTATAAAGAATGGAAGCGACACAATAGTGAAACAAATATGGGAAGCTAGAACGACAAGGAAAAGAGGAAGAGGAAAACCACAGGCGACCTGGGATAACGTTATAGGAAAAATACTTTTAAATAGGGGAAACATAGATGGAAGCAAAAGAAATGGCAAGAGAAAAGATAGCGTGGTGGAAATTTGTACACGGTGAACAATTTATTTTCAATTAATTAATTTATTTATTTATATTTTTAAATTTATTTTTTTTTCTTTCCTTACCATGACAATTAATTTGTATTCTATGTATTGGACAACACGTATTTTTATTTTGTAATTCCTAAATCGTAACGAGAGATGGAAATTGTATATATATTTAAACTACGATTTCGAGGCAAGTGGACGTGTGCCGTGCTTCGTATCAGTGGCCGGCGTGTCGCACAATTATACCTGCAGATTAAGGTCAGGCCTATATTACTATTTACTACTAATTATCAAGCGCCTAGTAAGCGCAAATTAGAAAGTTTATCTCCTTCAATTAATGAAGTTTAAAATCTCCTAACCTATAATAAATACTGTAGTGGTTTTGGTTTCAAACGTTTGTCCGTTCTTCTTAAAAGATTAACAGTATCAAGTGCAGTGATAAGCGTGCCGCGACATCGAAGTTTTCGAAGTGAGCGGCACCGTAAATGCGTGCTGCGCGTACGAACGGTGGCCTACGTGCGAGTGCCCAGGTGCAATACTTCCAGCCAATCAACAAATGCAACAAATTATGACCAAAATATGCTTTCATCACTTACAAAGGCCCTTATTACATTGCTCCTGTAACGCAAAATATGTATTATCCTCAACAGCCCCAACAGTATTTAAAGGTTTGCCACTTCCACAGTATAATAGTCAACCAAATTCACTGACATACAGCCAAGCAATACAAAACACTCAAAATTCCAACACAATAACAACAAAACCAGCATTCTACCTGAGCTTACAAATATTTCGGTCTCAAGTAGTAAACAATCAAAATAACACCCAACACCACAAAATAGTAAAAATACATGCGACGATTCAGAGGACGAACCTTTTGAACCAAACGATTTTCAAAAGATAGAATCTCCGTACAAAACGCAAAAGGAATAAAGACAGTCCGCAAAATGAAAACCGCAAACAAAAACAAATACAGGTAGTATACAAACAAAACCCGTTCCAACCACTTAGCGATCTAACAGAAAAAACAAAGACCTTGAAACAAATATACAAGGAATAAAGTAAAATTCAAAAATACCACCATTTATTTTATATGGAGTAAACAAAACGTTCAAAATTTGTTAGAAATAGTTAAAACGGCTACCACTAAGTTTTCATATCAACTTTTATCGGATGACAAATGAAAATACAAACAGATACAATTGAAAACTACAAAATCTCAAAACTGTGCTGGATGCCAACAACATAAGTAGACACACATATAAACTACCAGAGGAAAAGTGCTACAAAGGTTAAGAAACCTAACATACAACAGCACACGACGAAATCATAGAAGCACTGAAAGAACAAGGACATACTGTCAAACAAATAATGACAGTTTTAGACAGAGTAAAGAAACACCAAAAACTTATTTTTCATAGATATCGAGAAAAGTGAATAATGGTGAATAATGGTAAACTACAAAATAAAAACTCTATTAAATGCAGTTGTGCGTTTTGAAACCCCAAACAAAAACAAACCATCGTTCAATGCAAAAGATGTCAGGCAATTACCAGAAATCAGTGTACCCAGCAATTTGTTGCGTCAAATGTGCAGGACCACATGATTATCGGACATGCAAAAAAAGAAGGCAAACCTGCAAAATGCGCGCTTTGTAAAGGAGCCACCCAAATTTCAAAGGATGCAAGTATATTTAGAAATAATAAACAAAAGATTTCCAACACGAAATGGAATAGCACTAAATCGAGCAAATACACAAAGTGTGTTACCGCCACCACCACCACATTCAGAAATAATGGCTCCACAAAATATACAAACCCCACAAACAAAACTAAGTGTGCAGTATGCTGATCAAGCAGTTCAAAAAAAACCAATATCCGGAATTTTGCCAACAAAACCCGGATAATAATATTATAACCCTTTACAACAACAAAATGCGTACCTACTGCAACAAAATATACATCTACAGCAGCAAATAGAAAACAACAACAATCTTTACTACAACTAACACAAGAAATCAGACAGCCTGAGAGGAGATGAAGCATGCTCCAAATCCAAAAATAATGGCTCAATTATTCAAAATTGCTCTGTGGAACGCTAATGGCATCACGAACCACAAACATGAAGTAGAATTATTCTTAACTTTCAATAAGATCGATATTTTGCTTATATCGGAATCACACTTAACAACAAATACCAGTTTTAAAATTCCACACTATATAATAACAATGCAGCACACCCGGATACAGAACGACGAGCCAGTGGGGTGCAGCAATTATCATAAGAAACGGTATAAAACACCATGTGTTAGACAAAATCGAAGAAGCGTGTCTCCAGGCAGCAAGCATTGTTTTAGAAGACTGGCCGGTCCTATAACCGTATCTGCAGCCTATTGCCTCCAAACTACCCTGCAGATAAACAAATCTTTATAAATTATTCACTCAGCTCGGACATAGATTTCTAGCGGTGGGACTATAATGCAAGCATGTCAGCTGGGGATCCAGACCGGGGAGGTAAAATACTACACGCAGTAATTAACGAACTCCATCTGAACCATCTTTCCTCGTATAAACCAACATATTGGCCGACGGACCCCAACAAACTACCAGATTTCTTTTTGTCACTAAAGGGTTTACTCCAGGATCCCTAGACATTGAACCAAGTGATGACTTAGCATCTGATCACTCCAGTGGTTGCAACCATCTATTCAGGGAAAAAGAGAAGATACAACTTTAAACCGTAAAACAGATTGGGGTTACTTTAAAGAACTAATTAACGACAAAACAAACCTAAGAGTCTCGCTCAAAACAACAGAAGAGTTGGAAACAGAAGTACAAAACTTTACCCTCTAATACAAGAATCTACATGGGAAGCAACACCGGTGCAAAATAAATCTAAATCAAAAACAGTTGATTGTCCAATACACATCCGCCAAAAATACTAGAAAAAGACACAGATTTGGCAATTATCAAGAACCCACAAGATAAAACAAATTTAATCGTGTAAGACAATTGAAATTGTTAAAAGAACTCAAGAACAGATCATTCCAAGAATACTTGGAAAGGCTAACACCAACAGTTGACACTGAATATGCTCTGGAAAGCAACAAAAAAAAACAACCAAGAGAACATATACCACCCATCAGAATACCAAACAACGGCTGGGCGAAAACAGACAAGAAAAAGGCTGAAACTTTTGCCGGGTATCTAGAAAACGTATTTAAACCATTACCAAAGATTGACGATGTCGATGATAACGAAATTCAAAGATTCCTAGAAGAGCCTGAACAACATAGCGAACCATACCTTTAGCAACACGAAAAGAAGTAAAGGATGTAACTGCACGATCTGAATCCTAAGAAGGCCCCGGTTACACTCGATAACGGGTAAATTAATTAAGGAACTTCCTCGCAAGGGTATAATTATGCTAACACAGCTCATAAACGCTGTTTTCAGACTACAACATTTCCCAGCCCAATGGAAGACAGCAGAAATAATATTGATTAAAAACCCGGCAAACCACCACAGGAGCCTTCATCTTATAGGCCGATTAGTTTGTTGCCAGTCTTATCTAAAATTGTTGAAAAGCTGTTAGCCAAAAGGTTAGATAAGATAGTCGCAGAGAGAAACCTGATACCTGATCACCAATTCGGGTTTAGACAGCAACATTCTACAATTGAACAGGTGCATCGTGTAGTCGATACCATTAATAAGACGTTGAAAATAAAATTATTGCGCCGCAGTATTCTTGGACATTAGCCAGGCTTTCGATCGGGTATGGCACCAGGGACTTCTATATAAGCTCAGAAAGATACTTCCAGAAAAATTCTACATCCTCCTTAAATCATATCTAACTGAGAGGTACTTCCGAGTTAGATATGAAAGTGAAATAACAACACTGCACCCAATAACGTCTGGCGTGCCACAAGGTAGTATACTGGGTCCTTTATTGTACCTCTTATTCACTGCTGATCTTCCAACCAATAACGAAGCCCTCACAACCACATTCGCAGACGATACTGCCATATTAGCTGTACATAAAAGTCCAATTGAAGCAAGCAACATACTACAAAACAGTATTAATGAAATCCATAAATGGACCCAGAAGTGGATGATTAAAATAAACTAAGTCCAACCACATTGTCTTCACTAAATGCCGAGGCGATTCACCACAAGCAATGATAGGAAATCAGTTTATACCTACCACAGACAGTGTAAAATACCTCGGTATACACTTAGACTAGGGACTGATCTGGCGTACACATATTTGGAAAAAACGCAAACAACTAGGTACTAAATTCCGAAACCATTATTGGCTGCTGGGACGACAGTCTCAATTTACACTTCAAAACAAATTACTTGCATACAATGTCATCTTCAGGCCAGTATGGACATATGGGCTACAGCTTTGGGGAACAGCATCGAAATCGAACATCGCCATCATCGAGAGATTCCAGTCTAAAGTGCTGCGTGCTCTTGTAGACGCCCCATGGTTTGTAACAAATAAAGATATCTACAATGATCTGCAAGTGCTGACAGTAAGTGAAACCATTGTGCAGTGCAGTGTTAAATACATTCAACGATTGGAAAATCATCCAAATGTACTGGCAGTAAATTTGGTTGATAACAGTGAACAGACAAAGAGACTTAAGCGTAAAACGCCAATAGATTTAATTCATGACCGATAAGTATCCCATTTTAGAGTTTAGTTAAGTTTACAAACAAATTTAAATTAATTTTCATATAGAGATTATTGTTCATTGCAGCATATCTATATTCAAGTCAATGTTGTCAATCCACATAAATGCTTATTGTTAATTTTGTAACAGATTGCATAATAAACAAACAACCAAAAAAAAATATTTAACCAACTTAGTTCACGGCATGAACGGCGTCTATTTTGAGAAAATTCTTGACGTTTCGGCATCGGCTTTGATGCCATTTTCAAGAGGTTAGCTCTTCACTCGGGGTCTCAATCTGCCTACTCCCCAAGGAGAGCTATGAGTCTTTGAATAAGACTGAGCTTTCGTGTGACCTGCTTGATCTTTTATAGGGCTGGAAGTGAAAGTTTGTTTGGCGGGAGATGCGTTGGGTTGGGGAAAGTTTGTAGGATTAAGGGTGTTGCGTAATTAGCGGTCCGGAGCAATAAGGGACTTCCACATGACAGGCAAACGCTGGCTGTCATCTTTTGTGTTGAGGCACTGTGGGCATTTTTCTATTTCAATTGCCTCACGTACTATTCTGCTGGTAAATGGGAAATGGGGGCAATGGTTTTATCCCCAGAGGAATTAATTTTGTGGCCAGTTTCGTTGCTGTGTTTGGCAAGTGCCGAACCATTATCGTCTTTCCGTACGGCCAGAGAATTCTCGTATATTCGGCTAGATATTTGCCGATTTGTTTGACCTATGTAGGTCCTTTGGCAGTCTCCACAAGGTATTTCATACACTCCTTGGGATTCATTGGGGCAGTGATCCTTTGCTGAGCGAATAAGCTTAGATATTTGGTCGTAAAGACCTTGCGTATATTTTTGCCGTATTAGTATGCGGCTTATTCTATCGGTCTTGCCTCTGATGTAAGGTAGGAATGCTTTTTGTTTTCGTACAACATCCTTTATGAATTCATATATATTTTTTTCTTTAATATCTCTGCAGTTGTTTTACTGTTGTGACATTAGATCCAGACCATACCTTTTTAATTCGTTTTAACAGATAAGCCATTAATTATTTTACTGACATTTCTATTATCCTTTCTACTATTATCTTGTTGACTAGTTTGGTGATTTATTATTTGCTTACAGATAATCCGTTGGAAAGCGAATTCGTTACTAACACTTGTTTCAGAAAACATAGCTTGTTTATGCAATGGTTTTTTATAGTTTTTCTCATTCAATATTTTTTGATTACTGCACCCTGCTATGTTTAGCTGAGGGAATTATTTAATAATCAGCTGATCTCTGGATAAGGATAGGTATTTTTGAATCTAAGATTTTCAATTTAAATTCGTTTAAGTTATCGTACTATAAACAATTTAACGCCATTGATGTTTATGTATTAAAAACTATTAATGCCAAAGCATTAACTTGCTAAATCTCTTTTAAAGTAGGATTATTTTTTTATATTTTATTTTAGTGTAACATCTCAAATCATATTTTAGCTTCTAAGAAAAATTTTGCTAGTCACTGACCCTCTTTTAATTTTGCAGATTTTAATACTTTTAGGTATGTAGCTTAATGTGTGTTCTAAAACTAAGATAGGTATTCACATCATTTGCGTTGTTTTTATATCTGGGCAAGGCAAAATTTGAATACTAATCTTATTCCCATTTAATATAATAATAAATATTGTAAACAAAATTTACGTAAATCCTCATATTTCTTTTAGAAAAATTATTTTAAAAACTAATTTATTAAAAAGCTCCGTAACTACAATGATAATAATCAAAACTCCTGTTATATAGCAGCTAATACATCACATTTATTTTCATACAGCATGTAAATGCACGCTTTGAATTTAGTCGAGCATTTTTAATCTATGATATCATTCGTATCACGTGCATACACACAATATCCATAATTGAAATTTTTTAAAAATTAAAAAATGAATACGGGTTAATCGATATCAGTTGTCTGCTACACGATATTAATATATCAAATAATTAAGGTTATGTTAAAAGCTGACGGCATCAGTAATTACTAAACCACTTTGAGGTTTTTATTCATTCATAATAAATAATAAATTTTGTTTAAAGTTAACAAGAATATGTTAAATACAGACTCCGGCGAAATTATTTCCCCCTTCCAAAGAGCAATAAAACAAATGACACATCATAAAAATGTTTGGAGTGGTACTTTACACAAAAGTTGTAAAATTTAGAGTACGTGGATAATGTGCAGCTACTTAAAGGAAGAATAAATAAACTAAAATAAAATTAATGCAATGCAATTCGAATGATTAACCAGAAGATAGAAATAATTCATTTGCCAAATGAATATATCAAGTTGAAATGGAAGCATAAATATAGTCTGTTAAGTAAGGTGTTCGGATTAATATGGGAAAAAAATTTAAAAACATTTTTAAATACAGGGGTACGTTGTACTCCATTAGAACAAAGATGCTATTGTATCAATAATGTGTCTAGTCACCACCGGCATCGTCGAAGCATGCTTTTGACCAAATTGTTAGCGTATTCATCCAGCAAGGACCTCCAAATGCGATGAATTTTTCGTGTTAACTGCTTCAAAGTAAATACTTTTCTTTCACAAAGCTTGTGCTTAATGTATGACCACACATACTCATTTGAATTTGCACCAGGCAACTGCGATAGCCGATTAAAACTACTCTTTCCACTCGATGCAAAGTTTGATGCGGTGTTTGTGTTGTTGTCTTCTTACAGGATCTATTTCTTGTTTTTCTTGGTGAATCAATATTTAGCAGTTGGGCACAAATATTTTTATAAATCTCAAGCATGTTCTGATCATTTAGGTTGTATATAAATAGATGCAACGTTTCAAACCCCACTTCTGAGAAACAGCACCAAATATGCACTTTTACCAGCTGTTTAACGGTTCGCTGTATTATCCTAAACTAGAGTTTATTCCCGTAAATATCACATTGCTCCAATCTCAGTCGATATTGTCTATTGCCCAAGCGAGTCGCTTCGTCACATTATTTTTACCTAACAAAGGTTTTTTCACTGAACTACGGCATTTAATATTATGTGAACCAAAATGCGTTAGGAGAGCTACGTATGACATATCTACACCTTTTTGTTTTAATTTTACGATCTGTTTTTTTTACTTTAAAAAACACTTTGGCCATCGCCCCCGTTCCAGCAAGTCAAACCGTTTTTGTTTCCTTATATCGCTGCACTTATTTCCTGAGATGTGTTTTCGACTTGTTCATATACTTAACATGAGACATTTTCGCATCTTCCGGGTGGATACAGAGAAACACAGGCGGTAGCACGACGCGTACGAGGCACTCGAGGTTCTTTACGCGTTTCTCTAACAAAAATTCAATGGCAACTGAAGTCTTTGTGACAAAGATTCGAGGACAAAGATTTCCTCTATCGACTAAGGAAAAAGTTAAAGCGATGTATTTTAACAACTACTAATTATGTCAAACACACTCTTACTTACCTGACTGTAGCAAAAATGTAAAATTTCAACACTAAATAAAAAGAAAATTAGAAATACGTAAGCGGAAACGAGTTAGAGCACTCTAATACGCTGAATATTAATCATATATTTTCCAACCTGAGTACCTATTGAAAAATTTTGAACTACAAAGGATCATAAATATATCGAGATTTTTTAATAGAAAACTTAAAAATCAACCACAAGCTTAACAGAACTAGACGATCGATTATATTAAAAAAAAAGGGAAGTGGGAAGACTTTGTAGTATATGGCAAAGTGATGTTCTTAAATATTGTGAAGAAAATGCTTTAATTTGAAATTAAATAACACCAAAGGATAGAATACCATTTAAAAGCTAACAAAGGTCTATATAAAACAAGTTAATTAATTGTTTAAATTAATAGTGCTTACAAAATTAAATAGTAAATAGTTAGTGTTCGCGCCAACTCCAATTACTTTTATTTGAATTTGAAATTAGGGCCAGACGTCTTTTGGTTCTCTCCTGTATATTTTGGATTTTAGATACTGGCGGCCAATTTGCACGGCCACGCGGAGCGTTGATATGTAGGCCACGGGTCGCCTTTGTCTTTGCTCTCGCGCCTTGCCTGGCCCTTTTGCTTATTTCGTTTTGAATTTAGTTGTGATAGTTTAGAAAGCGGGCGACCGGCTAAAAATTTTCTGTAAGTCGAGAGTGTTTTGACCGAAATTTTCGTCGGCGTGTTTGATTGGCGGCAGAAGTTTTCATTTCTGTAAGGCCGTTTTGTTGCAAATTAATTTTTGTTGCGGAATTCGATATTTTGCCGACCAGACTAACCTGCTCCCGGAGGTCGTTTTGTTTCCGATTACATTTCGGGGTTGAAATTTTTGCCGGTGAGAAAGCTCGGTCCAATTTTCCTTTGCTTCTGACTCGGCAAGCAACGAAGAAGGAATCTTTGCACCAGAAAAGACACTACCGTTCGGCTCCGCTGTGAAGATTGGGGTAACTTGTCCTATCTTTTAACCCACACCCTTATTTTCTCTTCCTGGATCCCCCAGGACCAACAGCACAGGAAACCGATTTCTGCGGGAAAGCGCCGTTTCCACAGGTTAGTGTTTTAGCTTTAGCTTTTGTTTTGAAATTCCTTTGTTTAAATTTCAAATTACTATACAGTCCACTTTTCGGCCGCAACAGCTAGTATATGCCAAAACTATCAAGTCATGTAATACAATAACAATATATAGTTAACAGTTCATGATATAGAGACATTGTACATAGTAAGTAAACTTTTTTAAATTTTTTAGCGTAATTTCAATACTAAAACATTTTGTAAATTTCTGTTTTGTAATTGTATTGGCTTGAATAGCGCCCACGGTTTGGAATCCCTTCTTTTAAGTTTTAGGAACAGCAAAAAGCCTCCGGGTGACAAATTTGGACTGCAAATGCCACCTTGTCTAGTTACAAAGTAAGCCCACAAGGGTGGTCCTTATTTTTTGACTTCCGATTTTCAAAATATGTACCCTTAAATTTTTCCTTTACGTGAGTAGAAAATACTCCTAATATTTTGGATCGATCAGATCACGTTTAATGGAAGCGCAGCCAATTTAGGGCTTTTTGGACTTGCAACCAATTAAATGCTTAACGGTTGATCTTACCAAAAAATGTATTTGTACCATTTTTGTACAGAATGTTTTTATAAAAAAGATCTTTCAGTTAGAAGTAATTGTTTTCAAGTCATTTAGGGTTAACGGAAATGTGGTCTTCTTTTTTAGAATAGGCTAAAACGTTTTGATTAATTTTTTTCTTGAGACTGTAACAGCCCAAGGTCATTATTTTAAAAATTTTTTACCATCTCAAAAGTTAGCAAACCAATCTCTTTTTTTTTTTGTTGTAGGTTCTTCAATAACACTAGGAGTTGTAACTCCCTTGTTTGTTCCTTATTTTAGTTATTCTTCGATTCGGGCTCGTGCCTTCAAATTGAGCGAACGTGCGTGCGGAGCTATTCCGGGCCTTGCCTTGCGGTCGGCTTAAAAAGGTCAGATCAATCCATTATTTATTTATTTGTTATTACTTTTGCGCTGCTTTATTTGCTGGTATATATCTAATTTCATTGGTCTTCATTAAACAAGGGACACCTAGCCCAGGGGCAACCCTGTGCATCGGAGTGTCCATGAACAAACGGCCCGCTTTTCACTTATCACCGTTGTTGCTTTACATTCGAAGCGTACTTTCAAAAGGCTCGTCAAACTGTGACGTGCGATAACAAGCAGCCACGTGATAACGCGAGTAAAATTTATACTTATTTAATACTGCATTAAAGTTTAAATAAGCCTCATATCTCACTTTTAGAATGAACCGACTCATTACAATCAACAAGGGCTTTTTTACTACCAACTATCAATTTTTGCCAGCTAATAATGCATATCATCAATATCTTATAAATCTAACCCAACAATTACCAATATCATCTACAAGAATTTCAGCTCCCAGTCAGTTCTACAATATTTCACACTTATCACAATCACATGTTCAAGTTCCTCAAAATACACACGAACAAGATAGGAAAATAGTGGAAAAATAAAAAACGCCATAGAAACCCAAATAACACCCAATCTTAACTAAAATAAACTAAAATCACTAACTACTGGCTAATCCAACCAGTTGCTACATCCAACCGTTTTCAGAACTTAGAAAACGATAGCACCGACCTAAACGAAAGTGTAAGTTAAAGAACCCCAAATCTCTTCCAATTTTTGTATCTGGGGTTAAATTTCTGCCACCACTATCGGAAGTTTTAGAGAGTATAGTCAAAAACGAATACGAGATGAAAGTATTATACAATGATAAAATTAACATCTTACTCACAACACTGAACTTCATTGGTATCAACCCAAATAAAATACTTCAGAGTTGTACTAGGAAATATTCACCCCGCTACTGATCCTGAAACCCTAAAAAGGCAATAGAAAAACACGACCACGTAGTTAGAAATATATCAAACTTCAGAGATCGAGTATCAAAGAAACAATTACCTCTGTATTATGTTAAACTTAAACCTGCTACAAATAATAAGGATATATGTAATATAAACAAACCTTTGGATTTGATTGTAAAATTTGAATCACCCAGGCCTAAAAGAAAAATTCCGCAGTGCATGAAGTACCAACGGTTAAGACATACAAAAAAATTCTGCAACAGAAGCCCACACTGTGTGTAGATAACCATCAAACCATACAATGCCTTCGTAAAACGAAAAGTGCTGATGTTAAATGCGTTCTTTTTAATGGCAGTCATCCAGCGAATTACAAAGGGTGCGTTATATATAAAAAGTTGCAACAAAGAAATAGAGGCTCATCAATGTTAATTCGACTTGACATCACTCATGCACAAGTGGTTAGTGGTAGAACCTACCAAGTACAAGAGACAAACAGTAACATTCAACAACTAATACGATCAGCTCAACCATCTCAAGCAGTCAATGATATGTTTCAACTGAAACAGATTATAAAGAACATCGTGGAACAGATGTCAACAATGTTAAATCTACTAACAACTCTTCTCTTCAAACATTTATAATAATCCGAATTCTAAAAGTTACTGAGTGAAACGCCAACGGCTTACAACAACGTGTCCTTAAAATAAAGACATAGATGTTATGCTAATCTCCGAAGCCCGATTTACTGAAAGAAGTTATTTCAAAATACATAACTTCTCCACATATGTAACCCTACATCCTGCGAAGAGGATTTGCAAGCGGCATTAGTTGTAGTTGAGGATTGGATAGGACTACTAACTCTCAGCAGTTTATTGTCCATCACGACATGCCAATTTACAACACTATCTTAGTACACTTAGTACACACATCGTTTTATCGCTGGCGGTGACTATAATGCCAAGAATGTACACTGGGGCTTTAGGATAAGGACCACTAAGGGCCGCGAATTGATGAAAGCTATATCGTTATATAACCTAAATTTTATCTCCACTGGAAAACCTACATACTGGCTCTTCGATGTCGGCAGGCTAGACTTCTTCAACATCAAAAATATAAGCCTTAATTTCTTTCAAATTAAATCTTGCCTTGACCTTCCTACCATTTCCCAGTTCTAGTCGATCTCAAATGACAAGTATTACATATAGAAAAACTTCCATTTCTGACTACTAGAAGAATTAATTGGAGCTGTTTTAAAAACAAGGTTTAAGAATGTATACTTTTAGAAACCTCGCTGCAAACGGAAGATCTACGAAACGCTGTCAAACGCTTTAATCAAGTCGTACAACAAGCTTGTTGGTATGTGACTCCAAGGAAGACCGAACATATACGCACAGATGAATGCCCAACTGCAGTCAAGAGACTAATAACAGAATAAAGAAGAGTGAGACGACGATGGCAAAATACCAGATTACCAATCGACAGAACGAACCTTAACCGAGCAACAGCCAAACTTAGACAGCTTTTCAAACGACTAAAAAATGAGGTAATTCAACACTACCTGGAATCGTTACCACCTACTGCGGCCACTGACTACTCTTTATGGCGAGCCACAAGAAAATTAAAACAATCAACTCAACACATTCCACCATTCGCAAGGATGATGGAATAGGCAAGTTTGCTGAAAAGCGACAGTATTTAAAACAGTATTTAGCCACACCCTTCAAAAGCTACTCCTGAAGAAGAAAGTGAAATTCAGCAATTTCTAACAGCGCCATTTTAGAAGAGCTTACCAAGCAAACTTTTTAGAACAAAAAAAACTAGACCTATAATCAGATGCCTTAAAATCAATAAGTCGCCGGGTTATGACCTAATCAGCAGTATAGTAGGTAAAGAACTACCCGAAAAAGGCTACAAATTCCTAACAACGCTGTTTAATGCAGTACTCCGACTGGGCTCCTTTCCTGATCATTGGAAAGTAGCTACTACAATACTCATTTTAAAACCAGGGAAGCCACCTGAAAACCAATAAGCCTGCTCCCAGTCCTTTCAAAGGTGTTTAAAAAACTTCTGTTATTTAAATTGGGATCTATAATCTTGCAAAATAATTTACTCCCACAACACTAATTTGATTTTTGTGTAAAGCACTTTACGACTGAGCGAGTGCATAAAATAAATAATACGTTGGAAACAAAAAAAAAAAAATACTGCTCTGCGGTGTTACTTGACATGAACCAGGTCTTTGATAAGGTTTGACAGGAAAGCTTACTGTTCAAAATCAAAAATGTATTACCATCATATCTCTATCAAATAGTAAAGACATATTTGACTAACAAACATTTACTAGTCAATGTACAAGGCGAGTTCACCACCTTATTCCGAAGCAATTCTGGAGTATCCCAAGGAAGCGTTTTGGGACCGCTGTTATACTTGCTCTATAGAGCAGACCTACACACAACCAGACAAACAACAATCGCTACTATTGCTGATGACAGTCATTTGGTCATCCCATCAAGATTGCATCGTAGCATCCTACTAATTGCAAATTCACCTCAACAAACCGCAAACTTGGTTAAGAAAATGGCGTGTTAAAGCCAATGAAACAAAATCTGCACGTTGAAGCGATATACTTGCCCTCCAGTAATTCTCAACGGACAACAACTTCCCCAACAAGACACAGTTAAATATCTAGGAATTCACTTAGACAGACGTCTCACTTGGAAGTAACTTATTTCAGCCAAACGTACACAATTAGGACTTAAATATAGAAAAATGTATTGCTGCTACGTAAAAGTTCACAGTTATCAACAGTCAGCAAATTACTTCTTTACAAAACAATTCTACGACCAATCTGGGCGTATGGCTTGCACTTATGGGGTGCAGCAGCTAACTCTTTCATATACATCATTAGAAGATTTCAAGCTAAAGTGCTACGTCAAATAGTGCATGCCAAAATTCAACAAGAACTCAAGTAAACCAATATTCATAAATTCCCAGGCTACGACCTAATAACAGGACAAATTTTACGTCATCTACCTAGTACTGCTGACTACCATCTACAACAGCATGTTACGGCGTTGTTACTTCCCCCTCCAGTGGAAGTATGCTATAATCGCAGTGATCGCCAAGCCCGGCAAACCACCCACAGAGCCAACAACATCCTTTCCCTCCTGTCTAAAATTTTTGAAAGGCTATTGCTAAAAAGAATAGAAGATACAGTCGACTTACACCAAAGCATACCAGCGTACCAATTCGGTTTTCATATCCGATACTCGACAATACAGCAAACCCACAGGATTGTTACCAAAATCATGCAATCACTAGAAGCCAATGCATTCTGCACTACAACCTTTTTGGATATCAAACAGGCATTTGATAGAGTATGGCATTTGGGATTACTATACAAAATTAAGACAGTCTTTTCCGGCCAAATTTTCCTATTACTGAAATCCTATCTAAGCGACAGAACCTTCCAAACCAGAATCAACAATTCATTCTTAAACTATCAACCCATATCTGCTGGTGTACCACAAGGAAGTGTTCTGGGTCCTCTATTATATCTGGTGTACACTTTAGATGCTCCTACTAGCCAACACAGATATCGCCAAACAATTTATCTCTCATGGCATCTGAAAACCTTCAGAACCACCTTAACCTCATACAGGAATGGTACAGCAAGTGGAGAATTTCCGTCAACAACGATAAATCTACCCACATTACCTTCACAAACAAGCGAAGTACATGTCCGCCAGTCACCATTAATAATACAGTTATAACAATCAAACCAAAAGTTAAATATTTAGGGATGCATCTTGACCAGAAACTTATATGGAAGACTCACATAAAGGAAGAACGAAAACATCTTGACATTAAAGTAAAAGACATAAAATGGCTTCTTGGAAGGCGTTGGCAGTTATCCCACAAAAAAAGTTCTCCTCTACAAATCTATCCTGAAGCCAATTTAGACCAGTCCAAGACTCTCCGTCTGATGTCAAAAGCCCCTTGGTATGTTACCAACTAGACCCTCCATGAAGAGACATATGTCTCCAGCGTAATCCACAGACTAGCAACTTCCTACCAACACATTCTCGTGGGGCACGAAAAAGAGCTCGTTTATCATCTATCCCAAGAACCACCCGTGACAAGAAGACTGCAATGCCAATGGCCCCATGACCTCGCACATCAACTCAACCAGGCGTAAGCCTCCTACTTGGCAGTAACATCAATGAACGGACCTCCCTCGAGTCTTCTACTTTATCATAGGATTTGCTTATTACTTAGATTCCGCAGAGTAGATTGTAAATATGCACTTCTAATAAAAAATAGTGAATGTCCCGTGGTCTGTCCTAAACGAGGTTATAAGTTGCGATCTTGGAATAAGCATCCAAATAATTTAGCCAGCGACCTATAAAATGTTCGTGTAGTGCGACGACTTAAAATGTTCAAACTCTTGGACTTGCCAAACAGATTGGCCTAAATTCTTTCAATTATTAATTAAAGTTAAATCTAGCCATTTAATGTTAATTTTAATTTTGGTTTTAGCTAATTGAATTACGTTTAGTATATAGCTATATAGTAAACAAACGTCTAACGACATTAGAGTAATTAAAAAAAATGCTAACTAGATAATAGCCCACAATATATTAGCAATATAATAGAATTTACTGAACGCCTGTAAACTGTACGGCAGATTGTAAATAAAGAGGAATAAAAAAAATTTAGTTATTCTTCAAGCGTTGATCGGACAATACCGTGTTTTGTAATGTGCTGCTATTGATTTTCTTAATTTTATTTATTTGCATTTTTTCTAAAATTGTCTGCTGACTTTTGCATTTTGTGCGATTGGGTATTGATCGTATGTTATGAATTAAAACTATATGTGGCTTCATATTGTTAATAAACCTTTTTTATCATTTTTAAAAATCAAGAAGAATTTCCTTGTTGGTATAACAAAACATGAAATAACTGCTAGTAAAAGCCCATCAAAAAGAGGCCGTTTAAGTGTTCCTTTTTGTAATATGAGATTCGTCAAATTACCTCTCAACGCAAGTGCAAGTTTTGTGATAGTCAACACGAAACAAGTTAAACTATGAAAAAAAGTTAAAACAATGATACAAAATGTGGCATCTATTTCACAAAGGCAAAAACCAAAAGAGCAACTGAAATTAGAAAAGCAAAGAACAATTTGAAGAAGAAATAAACAATTTAATTGGCATCGCACACACCAGAGCACTAGATATGATAAGAATCGTTAAAGATAAGAAATTTTTAAAATTTTTAAATGCAAAAGGAACGTCCTGAGTGCATGTTGAGGAGAGACGTGGTGCTTGATGCAGGAGAAAAAAGATCAGAAATGCGGTAGAGGAAAGAGACTGAGCAATCTAAAATGCAAAAAATGTAACAGGAGAATCCACAAGAAGTCAAGAAGATAATGTAGATAAGATAAATGGGATAGTTACTTTTACTTGTGGCTGATTATACGAACATACTTATAAACTGTTATTTGTTTGCCTTTTAGGAGAAGAGTGGAGCGATGACTGCTTAAAAGCGCCAGACAATGAAAAAGCCGGGCATCCTAATTTCAACATTGACAAAAAAATAGCAAGTAAATTTGATTCAGATTACTCTAATTCTGAGAATAAGTAAATGGCATCTGCTTTACACGAAACGCCTCAAAAACTGCAAAACTATCCTGAGTCGATGTAAGTTAAGTGATCGAGATGCCCTGTCATTTACGTAGACACAAACATCTATCATAAATAGGTCGTCTATTAGGTAAGAAAGAATCTACTTTCAGAAGCTGCTGTGAATATTAAGTCAAGTTGTACTTAGATTTTGCTGTTGCAATGGGATGGAAAATACTTCTAGCTTTAACAGGAAAATTATAAGCAGATCGTTTTCCTGTTATCGCCATTACTTCTGGTATCAAACAATTGTTAGGTGTGCCAGGATTACCAAGCAGTATAGGAACTGAAGTATCTTCGGTCGTTTACGATACACTGTGTGTTTGTGGGTTAAGTGATAAAGTAGAATCTTTTGTTTTTGACACAATGACTTCGAATACCGATAGACTTAATGGGACTTGCACTCTTTTAGAACAAAAATTGGGGAAAATACTATTTTTATCATTCCGGCATTTTTGCCGAATCAAAATTATCAGTAATGACAGGACCTGAAATTCAATTATTTAAAAACTTCAGAGTCAGTGGGAAGAAATAGATAAAAATAATTTCAGATTTGAACAGCAGATCCGGAAATTTTTTTATTTTAGACAATTGAGCGGGTGAAATTTTAGCTTTTTTTAATTAAAAATGATTTACCAAAAGATGATCACAAAGAACTGTTAAAAGTCATCATCTTAGCTGGAGTTCCACTAAAAGGCATTTCTTTTCTCCAACCTGGTGCTTACTATCTAACCTCTTGGATGGTCAAAGCAGTGTACTGCCTCAAAATATTTTTATTTAAAAACCAATTTAGTTTATCCAAACAAAAACAGAATGCATTGAGAAGAGTTTGCTGTTTTATTGCAAAATGTTACATCAAAGCGTGGTTTTGTGCAGAGGTTCCATTGAGCGATATAAATTTTAAGAAGATTAATGGATTACCAGAAACATGCTAAGGAAATGGCTGATGTTGCAATGAAAAACTGCTGAACTATTTATGGTATTTGATACGGCGATATCTTCATTGTTCGGTGAAAGGATTGTTCATTTAAAGAAAAAACGCGACATGACAAATATTTTATTAAAAACAAAGATGGTGACCAACATCCAAAAAACTGACTTTAAAAGTTAAAGATGTTCTAGACCTTACCAAAAAAGATTTACTTAAAGTTCTTATTTCTCAAAAATCCATACAAACTTTTAAAAGGTTTAAAATAAACTATTTTGGAAGTCGATCCATCCACTTAGACCCAACTAAAAGACTACATTAAAGGCCAAAATATAGTTAAATCGTTGAGAGTAGTCAACGATAGCGCAGAAAGAGGTGTAAAGCTAATCTAACACTTCAATGACAAAATAACTAAAACTGAAGAACAGAAGCAATATTTGCAGCAGGTAATTTTTCCAAATAAATATGAAACTGCCTCATTACATATACAATATTTATATTAAAACGTTAACAAAAAATAATTCTCCCTCTTCAAATAGTAAAAAGTATAGGAACAGACTTAAGATAAAAGTTTTATATTTAAATGAAATAATTTTCACAAAATATACGGAAATATATAAGTTTAGTCTTAAAAATATAGAAATCATTTTATTTACACTGAGATGAGAATAAATAAAATTTAATAAATAACACTATGTTAGCTTTTATTTATTTTTTTTGTTATCTTTATTTTTGACATCTTTAAAGTGAGTTTATTATAAAAGTATGGAGACAAGATCAAATGCCACTAGAATGGCATAACGCTATTGTCTGTCTGATACACAAGAAGGGGGATAGGTGCCAATGTGAAAACTATAGGGGAGTATCACTGCTGGACGTGGCGTATAAAGTACTGGCGAGACTGATTCGGGAAAGACTGAGGAGAAGGAAGAGGAACCCTGGATCAAATCTTTACGGTGAAAATGATTCAGTGTAGTAGTTATGGACAAAATTTGGAACTACACATGCTATTTGTGGATTTCCACCAAGCTTACGATAAAATCAGCAGGGGAAAACTTTACCAGGCACTTAGATAGCTAGGGATTCCAGAGAAACTCATAAGATTGATACAAATGACCCTAAGAAAAACGAATAGCAAAATATTGATAAATGGGCAGGTATCGGAAAACGTCAATGGAAATAAGGGAGTGAGACAAGGGGTTCCCATCTCAACAGTACTGTTTAACTTGGTACTAGAAGTAATTTTGATAGAAAGTGGGATCGAGACAAGGGGAATAATTCACCAAAGACGTCACCAGATAGTGGCGTACGCAGACGATCTGGCTATTATCACCAGATCAAAAAAAGAGTTGGAAACAGTATTCAGTAAACTGGAAAGGACTGCCACAAAGTATGGGCTAGAGATAAATGAGAGCAAAACGCAGTACATGGAAATGAGACAAAACACTGGGGGAGATACGGTTACCAGCTTCCAAGGGGAGAGAAAAGTGTATAAATTGAAGAAAGTTAGCGAGGTCGATTACTTAGGAATGACGTTATCTAACACCATAGAGGAAGGCACTGAAATACAAAAACAAATCGCAAAAGGTAGTAGGGCGGTAGGTGCAATCAGTGGAATGCTAAAATCTAAAGAAATCTCAAAAGCAGCAAAACTAAGAATGTATAAAACGATTGTAAGACCATCAGTAACGTATGCAAGCGAATTATGGGCATTAACAAAATATATGGAGGTGAAACTGGAAGTATGGGAGAGAAGAGTCTTAAGAAAAATTCTAGGAGGAGTAAGAACAGGGGAAGGAGAGTGGAGGCGAAGAACAAATAAGGAGTTACAAGATAAGTATGGTGACATATCAATAACAGCGTTTGTAAGAGCTCAAAGAGTACGGTGGTTAGGCCATGTTAACCGGATGCCCGAAAACAGGCATGCGAGAAGGATTTTAGAAGGAGGAACAGGGAGAAAAAGAGAAAAGGGCGACCCAAAAAGAGATGGTTGGATGCAGTAGCAAATGACGTGAGAAGAGTGGGGGTAGAGGATTGGAGAAGTACAGAGGGAGACAGAGTGAAGTGGAGGAGAATAGTTAATAAAGTTAAAGAAATGAAAATGTAGAGGTATAAAATGTAAATGTGAAAATATATGAAATGTAATGTTAAGCCATGGGCCTTATTGGCCTGTAGAGCTGATATATATATATATATATATATATATATATATATATATATATATATATATATATATATTTATATATATCTTTAAAGCGGCTTACGATATCAAAAAATTAGTGGAAATATTAAGTGGGGAAAAACACTGTTTTTGGTATACATTTTTTTAGTAAGATCAACCGTTAAGGAGTCAAAAAACCCTAAATTAGCTGAATTTCGACCTTGCTACGCTTCCATTAAGCGTGATCTGATCGATCTAATAAAAAAAAGTATTTTCCACTTGTGCAAAGGAAAAAAATTGGACGTATTTTGAAAATCAAAAGTCGAAAAGATAAGGACCACCCTTGCTGATATTTTTTCTACTTTAAAAAATTGTATTGATAACTAAGTATTTATCATCATTTACATTTGCACAAACAAGATGTTGCATACAGTAAAGGTTAAAAAAAGCCTGTCGAATTGGCATTAATAAAAATATAAAATTGCAGTAAACTTTCGTTTGAAACTATTAGTTGACAATGGAAAGCGTTTATTACATTTAATGCAAATTACATAAGAAGAAGTAATAAAAAAGATAAAAAATTTAAATATTTAAAAGTTTCCTTTGAAAAAAGCTCTGCTTCGACAATTAAGTTCTTAAAAAAATGTAAGTTCTAAAATCAATAAATAAATCTACAAAGAACACAAATAGGCCCTGCAAACTAATTTAAAAGTTGAGAACGGCACGAAAATATAATAAATGTGGGAGTACGCGGTGTAATCTACGCAGAGTGCCTATAAAGTGGGTTCTATTTGCAAGTATTGCCACTAAAGCACTGCGAAAGTGATTTTACGAATCCATGCTGTGTTCTTATGCTCGTCTACCATTTCACAGCAAGTAATAAATATTTGCTTGAAATCTAGTGAGTTTTAAAGGCATAGGGAGGTAATTAGCATTATTTTAGTATAGGTAATTTTAACTTCAAAATAGCATAAACTATTTTAATTTTTCAGTAACAATTAAAGCATATTAAATATTTATTATAAGTACAAAAAAGCCTTTTCGTTTCGTAGCCCCTAAATTAAAACAATTTTAATGTAGTTACTCTAGTTAAACAAAATGTGATTGTATGGTAACTGAACTAATCTACAATATTTTTATGCCCTTCGAATGTAGCCTTTTTTCTCATCGTACATCAAATGAAGCGCTAAGAAACATCAATAGTATGTACCGAGAGGCTACTATATTAAAGACCTGTCAGATACAGCCTGCAAATTTTCGTGAGGGCGATTTTACCCTAAAAGCTGTAGTCGAAAATAATCTCAACCATCGATTGAAGTACTTGTCATACAATGGCGCTTTTGGATCAATACATTTAATGCAATTGAAAAAAACTAGCAAGCCACATTTAATAAACAAATATACAAATATTTTAGCCCATATTCTTCTGTAGCCCATAGGGGCATCCTTTTGGATTATAAAAAATGGCTCTTATACAACAACCTATATAAGAAGAAGAAATTGTTAGAGAGTGATAGAGTAAAAAATAGAGAAAGGTTCTCTGGTTTAACAAACTTAATCATTATAATCTGTACAAAGTGTTATTATCGATTTGTATTGGATCACATAAAAAACGCTGTATCACTGAAACTTCGTGCGGTTTGAAATATAACATTTTCAAACACCATAATGCTAATTTTCACGTATCAAATGTCATGCAACAAGAACTTAAAAGTATAAAAACGTTTAGAATTTACGCTGTCGTTTCAATATTGAAGCGAAAAATTTTTTTAATATTTTTGTTGATCTACTCGACAATAGAATAATGAGTAAATGCCTATAATATGAGTAGTGATTCAACTGGTTTCTTTTAGACTACATCTTTTGGCTGTTGATGCTTCAATCTTCCAATTGTTACATTAACAGGCAGCTGCTGTACCTATTGATTTTAGTGTTCTGCTAGTTTGTTGTAATATGCACGAAAGAGTCGCTGTATTTCTTTGGCTTTGTATGGTATGTATAAATCTGTGTGGATTGTTTCATTGGTAACATACCAGAGAGCGGAACATAAAGTCTTTTATACAGGAGTAACTTATTTGATGTGGAAAGCTGGGAACGCTTGCCAATTAACCAATCTATTTATTTTGTTTTGAGATCTATTGTTTATGTTTGGCAATCATAAATGCACTCTAAGTGAGTTTATGATATTTAACTTTATTTTTCACTGGTATCGGAGTGTTGATTGTTTGCTGACATACGGTGCGTTTGTTAGTAAAAGTTAGTCTGCAGATTTTTCCGTGATTAACCCGGCGTCGTGGGGGTTAGGTCTGTGAGACTCGGCATATTTTATTATGCTTAAAATTCTGTTAATACGCATAAGACGTTGACATTCTTCTCAGTAGCTGGAGCTGTTGAGCCTTTCTAAGCGTTGCAGGCAATAGATTAGTCGAGCGACGACCGTACTGGGAGTTACATGTGCTCAAAGTTAAAAAAGGTAAATGAGAGCCATCCCCGCATTTAATAAAACAATTTTGCGCCATTTTGCATACATATGATTTTAATTTTTTTAAATGTATTTATGCTTTTATATTCCTTGTTTCTTATTGTTGTATATGATTCTACAGGAATCTGACTCGGATCTTACGCTGTCGGATCAGGAGTGTGATGAAGATCATGTGAGTGAGCGTAGTCAACCCAGTGACACAGAGCAAGAAATCTCAGACTTTGATTATGATGTTGACATACCGCCACTATTGGGGGAGCATCCTATGTCTGCATCGACTAGTTCTTTAAATCGTGAGTGTTCTTTGAGCTACTATCTTGGTAAAGATGGCACAATTTGGAATAAGGCACTTTTTCGACATAATGTTAGAACCAAAGCCGAAAGTATAATTCATCAATTGCCAGATGTAGTAGCAGAAGCAAAATCTGCGATGTTTGAACTGGAAAGCTGAAATCTTTTTTTCACTGACTATATGCTGCAAAAGATGCTCATATATACGAATGCATGCATTAGACCTAAAATTACTTTGTCAAAGTATACCCATATAAAAGAATATAGTATGATTGAATTGAAAGCTTCTATAGGCCTTCTGTATCTTGCTGGTCTTCACCGCTCCAGCAAACAAAATTTAGAGCAATCTGTGAGCTTGTAATGTCTTTACAGAGGTTTCATTTTATTCATAGTTGTTTGACCTTTGATGATATTTCTACCCGTCAACAAAGAAAACAACTAGACAATTTGGATGCGATTAGGAAACTGTTTGAAGCTTTAGTCGAGAACTGTAAGAAAACCTACATACCAAGTGATTGTCTAACTATTGATGAAATGCTCATAGATTTTCGAGGCCGATATAAATTTCGGCAATACATACTATCAAAGCCAGCTAAATAAGGGATAAAGATAATTGATTTAGTCGACGCATGAAATTTTACATCAAGAACCTTAAAATATATGGCAAACAGCCTGAAGGTCCTTTTTCTGTAAGCAACAAGCCATATGATGTTGTAGATCTTATTGTACAGCCTATTTCCAAAAAAAACCGTAATGTAAGTTTAATAACTGATTCACTAGTTATGTACTTGTCCAGCATTTGCTCAAAGAAGATATGTTGACATCATTTACTACCCTGCAAAAGAATAAAAGACAAGTCCTGGCGGAATTCACTAAAACTCGTAGAGTTGGAGTTTTTACATCTCGATTTAGTTTTCAAAAGGACATCACGCTTGTTTCTCGTGTTCTTAAATGTTTGGTGCTCATCTCTTTGTCCCCTTGTCCCAAATCCTATCTCTACCTGTAACCTTGATGGTCCGCTAACCTACCCTAGTCGCAACTAAGCGGGATTTTTACCGCCGCCCAGCATTCCGATTCGAAACCTCGTGAGCGACGGAGTCGCCAGCCAGCCGACTAGGTGTTCTATTGCGCTGTGCTTGCAGGCTGTCGCTGCCTTTTGTATGTTCCGCCCCGTCCGTGGTGTCCTAGTAAAACTGCCCAAGGAAACCCCATCCCCGGGTTGAAGCCGCCAAGAAAGAGCACGCCAAAATACGCCGTCCAGGCTACCAGAGACCATTACTTGCGGTAAGTCTCGTTTTAGTTATTCCTTCGTGCATTTGTTCCCAACAGCATTTTTTCCCGCAGTCTGGACAGTGCACAACTGACCTGCCGCCCACCATATTTGAAGTTATTTAATCATAGTTGTTCTTTTTTGTTTTCTTAATTTCTTTGTTTTGCTTAATTGTTACTTTGTTATTAATTTCGTTTTGCCCAATCTATAGTTTACACAGCTCTGTTTTTTTTATTTCCTGTTTTGTTCATCGAGTTACTTTTAACTGCTTAATTATCAAACACTAAAAAATAAAATTGTTTGACTGATGTCTGGCTTACACCATGAAGACACGGTCGATGAAGCAACTTGAGAAAAGTAAAATTAATACCTATTATAACCCAACGAAATGTGGGGTGGGTGTAGCTGATGAGCTACGCGCTGCATACGACGTAAGTCGTAATTCTAAGAAGTGGCTAGTAACAATTCTTTATGCTTCGTTAAACACAGCTGCCATTAATGGCCTCATAATAAATAGAATTAATAATAATTCAAATATGAAATAAAGGCGATTTATAAAAAACGTAGGTCTCGGCCTTGTTATGGAACACTTCGCCAAAATGTTTCAGGCCTATCCCGCGAGTTGGGTAAAAGAATTGGACAATTTGTTGGCAAGTCTTCAGGAGAGCTTCCGGCAAACTGTAGCAACGACAATAATGTGGAGTAATATTTAGTTATTTTTTTTAAGAAATGCTAGTCATATATAAAAATGTGCCATTAAAATATTAATTGTTAATTAGTAATAAAGTTATATTTAACTAGAAGGCAAAGTTGTGCGTTGTGGGACCCCAGAAGCAACTTGGTAATAGTTTGACACAAAATCGTTCAATATGATTTAGAACACTGGTTTGTTTGGACATGATTTTAATACTTGATAAAATTGTTCATTATCTTGGTAATTATAAAACGCCTCTGTTGAATTGTTGAGTCGCATTCGCAAAAGCCACACTGAGAAGGTGGGACTATATTATTAAGTTTACCGTTTTATTGATTTGCTTAAAAAGCCCTTTCTCAAAAATTGTACAAAAAGGGGAGGACGCTCATCGGTCTGTAAGATGTAATTTGTGCAGATTGTTTATCAGGCTTAGAAAGCATAAAAACTTGAGCAAACTTTTATTGTAAGAGGAAACAGCATAATCCCAAGATACTGTTATATATGGTAGTTAGTAGGACCACAGTTTTTCTAGATAGATTTCGAGGTACGTCTCCTATGATTAAGTAACAGCCAGGAGCTTTGTGAGAATTGCTAAGTTGTATTTGGTTTAATACCACTAGGTTAAGAGTATAGTAAGAACGTTTTGGAAAAAACAAAAATTTAATTTTCTTCTTCCTTGTCTAATCTAGTACAATTATCATCTGTTTTTTTAACTGGTTGTTGGTTGTTTTATTTTTTCTTTGTATGCTCCTAAGAGAGTGGTCATTAGGCAGCAGATTAGTAATATATTACTTAAATATTTGGTATCGTACAACTTTTAGCGTTACATAGAACAAATAAGAGAGACAGGGATATATAAAAAGAACAATGAGAGAGAGAGAAAGATTTTCCAGTTCCATCTTTAGACTCCTGAACAGTAAAAAGCAAAAGAGAGAAAATTTGACACTCTTGAGATGATGCGAAAAGAAATTCACATGCAAGACTTTATCAATAAAATCTACGAATAAAATAATAGTTTATGCTAAACTATGTAATGCAAAAACATAAACACATTCGAAGCAATGAGAAGTGTGTCAGCACTCTTTTCAATCTCAAAATGAACTTTATATATACGAATACTAAAACAAAAACAACTTTTACGTTATAAATATAAAAGCTGAAATGATCTATAAAACTTATACTCGAAAGAACGCCCTTACAGATGTTCTAATAATGTCCAAAAGATATCCTGAAAGTTATTCGAAAGTACGTTTTAATTTTTTCTAAATATTATACATTTTGATAAGAAATTAACTAAAAATGAAAGAAAAAGCAAGTTTACATTTACTCCATATTAAAAATCTAGAACATTTATATCAAATACTACAGGGAAAATATTACCTAGGCACTTATTTGATAGTTGAGGCATCAAATAAAGCATTTCAATTTGGATATCGTGCGACAAGGACATGATAAATACAACTGATCAGTCAAGACCTCCTACCACATTAATGAAGCTCATACAGAACATAAACTGCAATATATACACTAATGTTGCAGACTTCTGAAATTATAGATTGATAATGATTTCTAGGGTCAAAAGAGGTAAAATCGCGTTTTCTGCACAATATATGGATCCTACATTTAGTGGTTGCAAGAATAATACTTATTTAATAAAAATTGATTTTTTATTCAACACTCCCCTCACTGCCTATACATTGACTTTACAACAGGAAAACTAGAATTGTAAGTGCAGTGCCATTTATTCCAAATTGCCAAAACTCTTATGTTAACCAAGAAAATAGACGATGCCCATTAAACCCATTGCTGTCTAGAACTCATATAGCATCTATCTAACAGTTTTATTATATTACAGCTGATAATATTATGTCTACATGGATGCAAATCGTTGCACAATTAAAATTCTTAAAACACCTCAAACTTTTGTTTAGCAAGCACTTGGTAGAACTTTTGCGGTAAGAAAAAGGGCATTACCAGATTATCACTATCTTAATAGGTCAAGACTCGGGTTATGAAGTAACACTTTTGCGATCATGTTGCATACAACGACGCTTACAATGTTAAAATAGTCCACAGCGGTGACCCTACAACTGCCTGTAGACAATTTCGTTCAAATCCGATAAGAATTGGACGATAACTGCGTGTTCATTAATAACAGGCTAACATACTGATCTAAACTTCTTCAAAACGACACGTATAGTTTCAACCTACTTTGCATAAAGCTGAGCTTACATTTTTACTCTGCATTATATGTAATGGCTACAACCTAAAGCAAATAAAGAACAGACTGACAACTTTACAAAGAATGTGGTTAACAAAAATCTCTAAAAATCAAAAAGTAATTATATTGAGTTAGCAAAAAGTAGTTTCACCGAATAAATGCAGAATTATCATGAAAAGCCACAGTAGAAATACTAGTCAATATATCAAATCATGAGATGCCTAAAAAGAATATAGCAAAATACTAAATAAAAAACTAAAAGCGCCACAAAAAATAAAAAACAATTAAAACGTTAAAAAAAACTTTTCAAAAATTACTTGGAGAATATCATCTACGCAAAGGATACTGACAATTTTTTATATAAAGTGGCTAGCAACATAGAATTAGGAAACCCTCTACCTTCAATACGTAAAGAAAATAGGTCGTAAGATTATAAAGGCCACAATTTTTGCAAAATATATTTAGAAAGTATTTAACCTTTCCTATCTACTCCCATATAAATTTTTATAGATTAGTTGATTTATTGAAGTAGCACATCAACTGCCATTACCGCCAAAACTGCGAAGAAGTAAATACAACAAAAAAAAAATTAAAGCCAAACAGAGTGTCACACTACAACGTGATTAGTGGACGTCTCAACAAATAACTATCACATAAAGAAGTAGTACTTCTAATTATGTATAATGCAATACCACTACATTTTGGCTATTCTCCAGCACAATAAAAGTTGCAAAAGTTATTTTCATCTAATAAACCTGGCCAATCATGGCCCAATGAGGTAACGTTCTATAGGGCGATTGGTTTCTTACCTTGTCTTACTAAATTTTTAGAATAATTATTACTTAAGAGTTAATCTCCTTTTCCTTAATATCAGATTAAATTTTGTCAAAGCATAGCACAATCCATAAAGTAATCAAAACCATAAAGAATGGCAACTTTTCTGGATGGTAACAAATTTTTATTAAAGTGTGATACCAAGGAATTCTATACAAACTCAAAAAACTTTTTCATATATATTAAATATCATCTTAAATTTGCGACTAGCAAATCATCAAGTAATAGATTCAGTCCGCCTGGCGCTATATAGGTTGTACTCATCATTTCAAAAAAAAAAAAAAATGCCGGTCCTGGCGAAGTTGATTGTGAAAACAAATAAGTCTCTCGCAAATAATTTCGGTAGAAATGGGTGTTTAGTGCGAAATAATTGTAAGGTGGTGAGTAGATAGGTAAAATAAGTGTGATATGATACTATATGCTAGCAGAAACTAAGGTAAGATTAGAATTAATAGTAGGAAAGTAAATTTACAATTTGGGTATAAAGATAAGAGGCGGCCGGCCTCGAGCGAGTCGAATAAGCCCGGTCACGGACGGGTACCATCTTTGCTAAGCGTAAATACCATACAGGGGTCGGATTAAGGCGAATTTAAGTTTCAGCGAAATGATACAAAATACGATAATAAACGTAATAGGCTTAGAAAAAATAAGTTTAGAGAAATTACAAAAATAAAAACCAAAAGTTCAGTGTTCAATACTGATTTATAAAAGGTATAGGATAACAGGTACGGGCCCGGTGTTTGTGTGACAAGTAGATGTGAAATACGGCTTTGGTAATAATTCACAATTTATCGTGGAAAAAGTGACCGATAATTCTGAATACTTAGCAGGTAAGGGGGAAGTCTCTCGAGGGAATGAACCGGAGCTACCCCTTGGCGCCAACTGTTAATTTAACAGGACACACATACATTTTAATTTTAATAGCTGCTTAAAGGCAAATTATAGTTAAAAGCTAGAGAACTTTAAAATACTGAACAGAGAGAAGGCGAACTTGTTTAAATACCTGTATTATAATGGAGAAGATTCTAGAAGAGATTAATACCAAATTAGACAAAATAAAAGATTTAGACACCAATACACAAGATATAAGCACTAAACTGGACGCAATAAGTAAAGAGTTGCAACAAACAAGATTAGAAAATGAGGGTTTAAAGAAACAAAATGAAAAACTAAAAACACAACTAGATATACAAAGTAGGCTTATGGATATATTGGAAAGGAAGATACTTAAGAAAAAAATTAGAATACAAGAAGTTGAAGATAAATTTAATGAATCAGAACTTGAATTAAAATAGAAAATAAAAGTTATTTTAAGAGATATAGGGGTCAACGTGGACATTGAAACTGAAACCCTGGAAATTAAAAGATTGTGAGGGATAGAAGAGGTACAGCAAAAGAACAGACCAATATTAATAGAACTGGCAACATGAAACAAGAAACAGGAGATCCTGAGGAAGGCGAAATACTTAAAGGAAAGATCTGGATTAACGAAGACTACCCGAAGCACATACTGGAAGAAAGAAGTACACTGATAAAACATATGATAGTGGCACGAAACAAGGGATACAATGCAAAACCTATTTATAACAAGCTGATAGTGAATGGAGAAATATACACACTACAACAGCTAGAGGAGAAGTTAGAAATACAAGAAAAAGAAAATGCAGAACAAACAGAAATAGGAAAAGAAGGAACAAGTAGAACGGAAAATTACTCGGAGAAAAACCGGAAAGCAAGAACTATAAGCGAAAGGTCACCACGGAATATAGACAACGAGGAATTCAGAAAACAAATGAGAACAATAACATTTACGGGACGACGTACAAAAACTAGTATAGAATAGAAACAAAAAGACACGAAAGTAGATAACTGCTAGGAAAAAGGAATAACGAGTAAGGAAAAGGATGGAATTAAAAATACAGAAATTAATATAATACATAAACTTAAACAAATACAAAATTGGAACATGGAGTATTACGTCAATAACGGGAAAAGAGTGCGAGCTAATAGAAGAAATGCAACAATATTATATTAAAATTATGGGCTTAAGTGAAACAAAAATCAAAGGATAAGGTAATAAACAATTAAAAGATAATTATAATCTATATTATTCAGGAATAAGGGGTGGGCTTAATAATATCAGAAGAACTAGATAAGAAAGTTAGCAGATTTGAAGCAGAAATTCAAGATTAATGGTATTGGAGATAGACTTAGATGGAATGATAAATATAATACAATTATATGCACCAATACAAGGAGCAGAAGAAGAGAAAAACTTAAATTTTTACACAGATTTACAGAACACACTAGATAGAATTAGAGAAGAGAAAGACCTAATAATCATCATAAAATAAAGGGCTAGGATGCACAGGAAAATATAGAAAAGAGATAATAAATAAAAATGGACAGAGAATGGTAGAGTTCTGCCAAACAAACGATCTCATAGTTAGAAATGACTTTTGGTACCAACCTATGGGAAATAGATATACATTTGTGGCAGAAGAAAGAGACGCTAGAAGTATAATAGATTATATAGTATATACACAGAAACTCAGCGTTAGAATAGAACAGATTAAAACGATACTGGACGCAGAAATGGGAACACAACATAGATTAGTAACAGCAGTGCTAAAAGGGGACACAGAAATGCAAAAATAAAAAAAATATGAAAGAATACATACATGCAATCTAAGAAGTGATAAAATAAAGTTAAAATATGAAGCAGAAGTAGACGAGGAATTATCAAAACTAGAACAAGTTAATACCAACTGGACCCTAGAAAGAGGAAGGCAAACATTCAGTAAAACAATTCATAAAATAGCAAGAAAGACATGCAAAACTAGGAAATATAACAAAAACCAACTGAAGAAAACTAGATGGTGGAATAAAGATGTAAGAGAAGCAGTTACGAATAAAAAATGGAATGGAAAAGATTCAGAGAAACGCGAAACTAACAGGACTAAGAAGAATATATAAACATGAGGAATATAGAGAAAGAATTTATGAGAGAAGCGAAAAGAAAAACTTGAGAGGAGTTTGGCAGGGAACTATACCAAACATACAATAGAAACAATAGAAAATTTAAGAATGTAATAAAAAAACTGAAAAAAAATAAAAAGAAAAAGATAAGGGGCATAAGAAATAACAATAACGAATTTAAATCTGAAGTACATGACATATTAGAAATCTGGACAGACTACTACACAAACAAATTTGAAGATAAGAATAGTGTGAATGAAGCAAAAAGACAGAACGAATCAGATAGCAATGAAAGAACAGATGAAGAAGAAGGGGAAGAATCGCTGAAAGAAATAGAAATAGAAGAACTGGAACAAACAATAAAAAACATCAAAACAGGAAAGGCGTGTGGACAGGATGGCATTGAACCAGAGATGATAAAGTATTTGGGGGATAAAGAAAAGAATTGGATGCTAAAAATAATCAATGAGGCATGGTAGACAGAAGAAATCCCAGAGAATTGGCAAAAAAATATTATAATCCCGATACATAGGAAGGGCGACTTCACACTTTGTGAGAATTACAGGGCCATCTGCCTATCCTCCACCTGTTTTAAACTATATACAAAAGTAATAGAAAGATGATTAAGGAAAATAATTGATAGCAAACTAACAGATGAACAAGCGGGTTACAGGACGGGAAGACAGACTAACGACTACTAAGAAATTTGATAGAAAAAAAATAAAGAAAAGGAGAAGAACTGTTTGTAATTTTCATAGACATAAAAGCAGCTTTTGATACAATAAACAGAAAGATAATATGGAGATGCCTCGAGCAGTTAGAAGTTCAAGCAAAATTGATACGAGTAATGAAGAGTATATATAATGACGTAAAGGGAGTGGTCAAGGTAAATGGAGAAGAATCAACAGGATTTAAAATGGAACTAGGAATAAAACAAGAAGACAGCCTCAGTCCCCCGCTGTTCATAGTCGTGATGGACAGGTTATTAAGGAACACCCGAGTGAAATCCCCACAACAACAAACGATGGTAGGATATAACAGATTAGCACCAGTAAGAGTCAATTGCCTTATGTGCGCGGATGACGTAGTCCTAATATCAGACACCTATATAAAAATGAGAGAACTAACGAAGATATGGTCTGAAGAGATAGATAAGCTAAGAATGGAGGTTAACACGGATAAATGTAAAATGATGATAATTAATGATAAGGCACGAGAAGAAGAAAGAAGAATAGAAATTAAAGGAAAAGGAGTAGAAAAAGTAACGGCATATGAGTACTTGGGCAGTACAATATCAGACGACGATAGCATAGATCTAGAGATAACCAAAAGAATTAATACAAGCAGAAAGATTCCTACGCATTAAATAAAACTATCTTCGGAAAACGGGAAATAGATAGACAAACGAAGTTACGGGTCTATAACACGATAGTCTTACCTACAATGACATATGCATGTGAAACATGGGTTATGCAAGAAAAACATGAAAGTAAAATAATTGCCGCGGAAATGAAATACTTTAGGAAAATAACTGGAAAGACCAAGTTTGACAGAGAGAGAAACCAACATATAAGACATATGATAGATCAAGAACCAGTTACAAAGAAAATAGAAAAGAAATAACTATACTGGAATGGCCACATATTGAGGATGGACCACAGTAGACTAGGGAAGAAAACTATGGAAGCAGATAGGATTGGAATGAGAAGAAAGGGAAGACCTAGAAATAACTGGTTACAGAATATAAAGAAAGTGGGCAGCAGAAGGGGAAAGACGAAGGAGGAGATGAAAGAATTAGAACTGGACCTGAAAAAATGGGTAGAAGGTAGTTAAGAAAATAAACATCCGACACCCAAGGGGTATAAAGATACAGAAGAAGAAGAAGAAAAAGAAGAATTGCGGTTAAATAAAAGACATTTTAAAGTAAAATACAGAAAGCTTTCTTAAACCAACATTGATTAGTACCCTTTAAAACTGAAGGCTTAGTAAAGTAAAGCGGTTATAGTCCTACAGCGAGTACCAAATACCTTCTAAATTATTTTATAAGTAGATAACAAATTATTTATGACGTAAAATACAACTAACATTTTTAGAGCTATAAACCGAAAAGATACTGCAACCTCATAGGCTCTTGCCTTTTCCGTTATCATTATCACTTACTAGATAATTATAAAGTTTTATAGAGCAATTATTAGTTTTGTATTAATAGTAACTGAAGCCTCACACAAGAGACAGATAGGTGTCTCTGGTTCTCTGCCTCATTGTCTGCAACTCAGGTCTCCATTATACAACCCTATTTTGTTAAGGTGCTCTCTAAGAAAACAATGCCCCGTACTTTGCACTAAAATTTGTTCAGTTTCTTTACTAGGCGATCCTTTTATAAAGATTTTTACGTGTCTTTGTCCAGTTCCCGGCTTCGTATTGTACCTTTAGATACTCCCAAAGTCGGTGCGGAGCCTATATATGGAATTGATGCTTGCAATTCCACAACAGGGTTAACTTGTTGTGCTCTGCCAAAGCCTGAGGTCTTCGGACATTCCCATACCTGCCTGGATAATACCTTCGGGTTCTTTAATACTTTCAGGGATGCCTGACTGTCTGTGAATATGTTAATTCGACTGCTTTGATAACACCCAAATTATTTTGCCCTGTTGTGTAATATTCTGTTGCAGCAACGTCTATGGCGAACATTTGCCCAAAATGCAACGCAAATTTAAGCTGAAATAAAGAAAGCTAAGCAAAAGTTGAATTTCAAACAGTTTTAAAATATTACCCCTTAAATTAAATTGTACGAGACAAATTTCGGCCATAATTTTATTTACCTCTACGAAAAGGTTTATTCAGAAGTTGGAAACTTGCATCCCATGAATCTCAAAAAACATATTTTTATAGGTGGTGAAAATATGCTGGACTATAGATGGTATTTAATAATAACCACTGCCCAAAGTACACTTCTACGCTTTATTTGTTCATAAGTTGTTCTTGGTTTGACAATATAAATTCCCTTTTTAGCTACCCCAAAGAAAATATCAGGAACAGTAACATTTGCAGACTTTGTTCTTGTAATCAAATCATTCTTTGCAATAAATGTGAATCAAACACAAACCAAAATTTTTTCATATGCCCCGCCAGTTAAATAGATAAGGGCGCGTTTTTAGTGTTCTAGGTAAGGATGCCTGAAAATATCTTTAGAGTAGTTTTTACTACCTCTTCTTTAAAAGACTTAAAACAAACTAAAAGAATTTGAAAATAACCATTATGATCAAAAAAAAAAAATCGCACGGTTGCTTAAATTGTTTCTGGGGTTAGAATAAGCTATGGTGATGCTCAGAAATTTGAAACGTTTTATTGTTTTATAACAACCCCAGCTCAAACTCAACAAACAGTTGGAGATTTGTTCAAGATTATATGAAAGTGCTCTTTCTAGAAACCAAACTTATCGTCCTACGATTATCATTCTTTGGAATACTTGGGAGAGAAAGATTTGACAACCGCGTCGCTGTTGACGCGTTTCCACGCATTTGTGTATTCCAATATGTTCAAAAAACAATTTCTGTTTACATTTCTTTAGCCCAGAGAGACAACCTATGCGTTAACTTTAAGTTTAGGCGTAAATTGCAACAAGCGTAGCTGCGGCTTGGTTAGTAACCGCGCTGAATGTTATTTGGTATTTAAATTAAAATTATTTTAACTTAGTGCTTTAGTGTCACAGGCGTTCGTATCATTACATATTAGTTGCAGCTTAACAAATTTTGTTTAAATCCTCGATATTTTTACGAATTTTATACATTGAGAAGATAAAGATAAAACACTAGTCAAAATATATGAATACTAATTATTATTTGTATATTTACCTATCATCAACAGATCTTAGCATATAACAACCTTCTTTTTTTTCTTAAAGTGCCTTATTCATTATTGAATGTTGGCAACACTTGAGGCAAATCTTAATTGGCTCTTATCAACTCATGTGTACTCATATGGGTCCAATCTCTAAAGTTCTTAAGCCAGGAGCATCTCCTGCGACCTCGCCCTCTTCTGCCTTCAACTTTTCCTTCCATAATGAGCTGCAATGTATTATATTTATCATCCGATATAAATGTCCAAGATAAGCTGTTTTTCTTCTTTTAATAGTTAATAGGAGTTCATTTCTTCTGTTCATTCGTCTCAGAACCTCTTCTTTTGTGATATGCTCCGTCCATGATGTAGGTAGCATTCTTCTAAACACCCAGTACTCAAAAGGTTGTATTCTCTTTTCTATATTAGCCTTGAGGGTCCACGCTTCAGCACCATATAATAGTATTGAGAATATGTAGCAATGTTGAAATGATGTTGAAATATTATACGAGGACATTATAAATGCGAGGAAAGAGGGAATGTCTAATTATGATATAGTCATGGGCGACTTCAATGCGATTATAGGACATATAAAAGAGGAGGAAGAATACATCGCAACATACGGATTGGGTGAAAGAAACCCAAGAGGAAATATGCTAGCAGCTTTCTGAGCAGATCAAAAATTGAACACCTATGAACACCTTTTTCAGTAAAAAAGCCCAGCGCAAGTGGACGTGGATAACCCCAAATGGGCAGACGAAGAATGAAATTGACTATATACTCTCATCCAAAAAGTTAAGCATAAACGATGTCACAGTCTTAAATTCATTTAACACGGGAAGCGACCATCGGCTCGTAAGGGCAAAGGTTACTGTTCAAAAGTTTAACAGATATAAATATAGATATAAAAGAACGATAAATGCCGAGACACTCAAACAAAACAGGGAAACCTATCAAAAGTACATACGACAATCATTGCTATTAAAGGAACATAATGACAACAATCTAAACCAAATATCTCGTGATCTGACACTAGCATTAACAGAAGCGTCGGAAAAATCACAAAGACGACATGCCAAAAGATAAATAAAATTACTCAACAAACAAATCAAAAATAGAAGAAAGAAGAGAGTTATATAAAGAAGGAAAATATGCAACTGATGAATATCGAGAAGTGAGAAAAGAAGGAGGCGTATGATAAGAAAAGATTTAGAAAAATTCTATGAAGAACAAATAGAGCAAGTAATAGAGGACAACAAAAGCATGAAGTGCCTGAAAAGAAGATATGGAAACGAGAAATCATTGTAGTGAAAGACTCACCGGAACAGAAATAAGAAACACAGACGAGATCCTAAAACTACGGAGAAATACTATAAAACACTATATGGGTCGCATTAAACAACCTGAGGGGCCAAAAGAAATTCTAAAATAGTAAATGTAGGATCTGAGGATATGCCGGAGATCAGTGAAGACGAAATTTTGCATGCCCTGCAGACGATGAAAACAATAAAGCGCCTGGAGATGATAATATAATAATAGAAATGATCAAAGAAGCCAAAGAAATAGTAATCCCCAAGCTAAAATCCTATTTAACATGTGCCTACAACAAGGAGAATACCAGATAACTGGGATAACGCCGTGATAGTAATTTTGTTTAAAAAGGGACGCATTACTATTACAAAATTACCGCCCTATCAGCCTACTTTCTCAAATGTATAAATTGTTAACAAAGATCTTGACTAACAGATTAAAAAAAAATTAGATGATTATCAGACAGTAGAGCAAGCAGCTTTCAGAAAGGGATATGGTACCTGTGACCATTTACTTACTGTTAAAATTCTAATCGAGAAATCCATCGAATATAAGCTGCCTTTGTTCATGGCTTTTATTAATTATGAGAAGGCGTTTGACTGCGTTGAACACTGGGCAATAATGAAGGAACTTAATTGTGATAGAATAGATTCCCGATGTACAGCACTGATAAGTAATATATACAAACACGCTACAGCAACAATTAAATTACATGCATATAGTAATAAATTCTCAATTGATAGAGGTATTAGAGAAGGAGACACAATGTCTCCAAAATTATTTAATATGGCACTTGAAGGAATATTTAAAAATCTGGACTGGTCAAATAGGGGTATTAATGTAAATGGGAAAAATGAATCATTTAAGATTTGCCGACGACGTAGTTCTATTTGCAGACAACAAAGACGACCTACAAATTATGATAAACGAATTAGAAAAACGTCTAAGAAAATAGGTCTAAAAGTAAATTTGAATAAGACGAAGAGAATGTGTCTTGAGAACCCACAAAAAAACATAAATGGAACTATCCTAGAAAATGTCAACGAGTATATATATCTAGGACAAACTGTAACATTAAGGAAGGAAAACAGAGAACACGATATAGATAGAAGAAGACGTCTGGCGTGGGCAGCTTTTGGAAAGCTAGCTTATATTTTAAAAAACAACAAAATACCCCAACGCTTGCGAACTAAGGTATATGACCAATGTATACTTCCCATAATGACATACGGCGCTCAAACATGGACATTAACGAAACAAGTAAAAACAAAACTGGAAGTCACTCAGCGAGCAATGGAGAGAGCAAGGATTGGAATTACAATACGAGACAAAAAAAGAAATAAATGGATAAGAGATAGAACTGGGGTCGCGGATGTAGTGAAAAGAGTGAGGAAATTGAAATGGGAATATGCAGGACATACAGCTCGGATCAAAGACAGTAGGTGGAACGTTAAAATCCTCCAATGGAGACCATGGACAGGCAAGAGACAGCGTGGCAGGCCAATAATGAGATGGCAAGACGACATTAAGAGAGTAGCAGGACTGCCATGGATGAGAGTCGCACATAATCGCGCTACATGGAAGAATTTGAGGGAGACCTATGCCCAATACTGGGCGCAATCAGGGTTAAAGAAGAAAGAAGAATATGTAGCGATGCTCAAATTTGTATCTGGTTGTAAGATGAAGACTGCGATTGGTAAGTAGCTTCTTGAGTTTTTGGAATGCTGATCTTGCTGTTTCTATTCTTATTTTTATTTCGTTTCTGGGTCTCCATTTTCTGTCAGCCAGCTTCCCAGGTTTTTGAATTTCTGTACTTTCTCTATTTGTCGATTATATATTATAAGTTGTGTTTGTGCTATTGATGTTTTGCTTGAAAATCATGTATTTTGTCTTTTTAGTATTTATCTTTAACCCTATTGCGTCTCCTTCAAGGCTTACCGCATCCATCAGCCGTTGTAGTCTTTCTAGGCTATCCGAGATTATTGCGGTGTCGTCAGCATACCTTATATTATTAAAAAGTTTACCGTTTATTTTTATTCCGTCGTCAGAGTTTTCTAGGGCTTTGGCGAAAACTGTCTCTGAATAAATATTAAATAATAGTGGTGAGAGGATGTATCCTTGCCTCACTCCTCTTTTAATTGAGGTAACTTCCGTATTTTCATTATCTGTTTTTACTGTGGCGTTTTGGTTCCAGTATAGGTTTTTAATAGCTATTATGTCTTCTTGATCAAGTCTCAATAGTTCGTCGTGTTTTACACGGCCGATGAAGGACACGTAGATACCTTTTTGTTGGCCACGGCATTTTTGTAGCAGAACTGACAGGCTAAATAGCGCTTCTCTGGTACAAAACCCTTTTCTAAATCCAAATTGGGAGTCGCTCAGATCTATTTCACATTTCTGATATATCCTACGGTGTAAAATTTTTAGAAATAACCTGAGAACGTGGCTCATCAGGCTTATGAGTCGAAAATCATCGCATTTATTTGCGTTGGGGTTTTTGGGTATAGTGATAAACTCCGATGTCATTCAATCAGAAGGCATTTTCCCAGTTTGATAGATTGCATTAAAAAGATTAGTAAGTAATGTTATGTTTTCTTCATTTAGAAGTTTCAAAAATTCGTTATGAATCTGGTCTGGTCCAGCTGCTTTGCCGTTTTTAGAATTTCGTATTACGCTTGTTGTTTCACTTTGTAATATACTTGGTGCATGCTGCGTTGTTGTTATCACATCTTCAAAGGTCTGTTTTATATATTCTTCCCATACTTGTTTTAGATCTTCTTTGCTTGAGATTAGTTGGTTGTCGTTATTTAATATTTTGTTGTAGTTATATTTCTTAGCCCCTCCTATAGTTTCTTTGATCTTTTTGTGTAGGTTAAAAGTATCGTGTCTCTTTTCTAATTTTTCTATTTCATTGCATTTCTCATTTAGCCGTAGTTCCTTCGCTTGCCTTATTTTCTTTTGTATTAGTTTATTTAGTTGTTTATATTGTTGTTGATTTTTGTTTTTATATGTTCTTCTGTTGTCCATTAACGTTAATATTTCTGATGTCATCCATGGTTTCTTATTTTTGTTATGATTTTGTCCGATTATGGTATTTTTGTGTTTGTGATGGCTAGTTTTATTTTCTTCCAGATAGACTCGATAATCTCTGTGCGGCCTGTATCGTCTACATCAGTAATTACATTATTTATTAACTCGTGTATTCCACTTTCTTTTATATTTTCGTTTAGAGTCTGAGCCAATTGCATGCAGTGGACTGGTTCTTTCAGTTTCTGTAAATCTGTTTTCTTGTTATATCGCTTTCGTAGTTTATTGAGACGTATGTTAATGTTTCCTACAACAGGATTATGGTCTGAGCCCACATCACTTCCGGGATATGTTTTAACGCCTATTAGTATATTTTTATATCTCTTGTTAATTAGAAGATAATCTATTTAATTTCGTATAATGTGTTCCGGGGTGTGTTGTGGAGACGTCCATGTATAGAGGAGCCTAGGTGGTAACTTGAACCACGTGTTCATGACGACCATGTTTTCTTCTTGGCAAAATTGTATTAGTCGTTCTCCTCTATCGTTTTGATCTCCAATCCAAATTTTCCCACAATGTCTTCTACTTTGCCTTGGCCCACTTTGGCATTGAAGTCGCCCATAATAATAGTTACTTCGTCTGTTTTAATGTTTTTTCTTAGTTCATTTATGTGCACGTACAGTTGTTCTATTTCTGCATCTGTTTTTTCCATTGTCGGGGCATATATATGGAAGATGTTAATGTTTTTGGTGACGCTTTTAGTTGTAGTAATATTATACGATCTGAAAAGGGTATGCAGTTGATTATAGATTTGTTTATATCCTTGTTGACTATAATCGCAACACCATTCGGATGATTTGTGTCATTGTTACCTGCATAATATATGACATGGTCATCAATTTTTCTACATCCCGGCCATCTTGTTTCTGATATTCCTAGAATTTCTATGTTTAATCTAGTCATTTCTTGGATTATATATATAACAACCGTAGATTTATAATTCAAAATTTGCGACGTATGATGTATGATTATGAACCTATCAACCTCAATCGACATTCATATCACTCAGCAATTGTACAATTCATTGTAAATCTACATGTGGAGATAAACAGTGCTTTTTAAACTTTACACTCAACTCCTTAAATAGTATTATTCTTCTGAGTAGCTAATCAACGAGCGTAGTAGATACTCAAACATATTCAAAACATTCTGTAAAATCAGTACTGATCAGTATTGATCATCTTTGAAGCGTGTCACACTTTTATTTGTTTGGTCCTTTAAATAATCTGCACTTTCAAATTTAAAGTCAAATTAATTCAGCTTCATTTTAAAGGGAAAGTCGTATTTTCACTTAACGGAATTTAAACCATCCAAACTTAGTATAATAACGTTGCCATTATTTATGTACATGTTTACTCTTATTTCTTGCCAAGTTATATTTATGTAACAAAGCGTTCTCCTTAAAATAATAATGCCAAATTACCTTCCGGCCAGACTTGATATTACTAGGATTTCTTTTTAATATTTCAGCAACATAAAAAAGTTATTTTAACTTTCTGTAAACGCACATGGCAGGGCAGGGCATTTACATACAAATCAATTGCATTATAATTTTATGAATATTGAACTGGACTGTTGACGCAATCACAAAAAATAGTCTTGATGTTATCATTCGCTGCCTACCACGAGCAATTTTTAGCTGTCACGCATCAGTACAACATATCCTTTGTTATACATAATTCAGAAAATAACTCGTTTGTTTTTGTTAATGTAGGTATTATACATTGAATGTGTTTTTTAGATATTACGTTAGTAAAGCTGTAAACGTGAAAAAGCAAATAACAATAATATACAAAAATAAAAGTTCAAATCAATATTGGATTACAAATTACTAATCATCTTTTAAAATTTTATTTTTGTAAAGCAGTGTAGAGGGTAGTAAATTCCGAAAATAAACAAACAATAGAAGTAACGTTCAAATGAGAGAAAATTGAAACGTAGTTACATGACGTATTTAGGACAATTGAGGTAAATAGCGTTGAAAGTCATTACTTCTATATTGGAGAAACTTAAGCTGTGCTTGGTGTTATATTAAGTTGGGAAACCGGTGGTAATAAAACAGTTGTTTGCCTTGCTTGGGCCTTTTTTGCCTTGTGGCTTAGAGCAGGTGCTTCTGCCCAGCCGACACCCCTTCTATTCTGTCGGTGGTCATCTTCAGGCCTTACCCGAAGAAACAGAACTCCATAACGTTTCCTTTCCTGCTCACAAGCCCCAGTACTATCATACAGGCAGGAAATTTTGTATGTATGATGAGGCAGTGCAGACACTTTTTAGCAGATCTCATGATCGTTTTGCTGATTCATCACGCTTTCCTAGATAATTTTTTTTTATCCAAAAAGAATCTTAAGAAACCAATATAGTCATGCAGTGTTTGGGCCTTTGACTTTCTATCTCTCTTGTTTTTCTCAATCAACAGTTTCTCAAAACGAAAGACTTGTAGTACATACCCTAGTATATTGGTAGACTAACCATTAATCCCGCCATGTGCATTTCTTTTGCCGGTCGGTCACGCTCCACCTGAGATCTTGATAGATAGAATATAGATATAAATCAGACTGCTTATTAGAATTTGCCTCGTCAGCATTTATTTCCCTTTGGTGGTTAGATCCTTTATACTTCTTAGCCACGTCGTAAACCTGGGCCTTTTTATAGCCAAAGTACGTAATAATTTCTGTCGAGTATAACAGTTATGATTTGCTATCACATCATTATGATTACTGACAATTTTGAAGGCCTACAAACCATGCGAAAGCCTTTGGGAAAGTTGGATTAAACGCAAATTTTACAAAAATGAAAACGTGACGAATAGTGACGGCAAAAAGAAGCGCTCCAAAGTTTTCGTTTGGCTGTCCGGGCTAGTCGACGAAAAAATTGCGAGGGTCCGACTTGGGCTTCAAAACCCAGGGTTAAAAACGAAAGACTGGCAACTTCTTAGCCAAAAGGTGGACAAGAAAAGGTCCATCTTGGCCTACTCCATGGATAGTACATCTTTCAAGGTCGAACAGTTCAAGGCCTACTATGGACTGAGAGCGGTTACTTTCAGAACCATTCAAAAAGCCCAAGATGATGAGAGTTCTTCAAATAAACCTCCAACACAGTAGGGCTGCTTCAGCGGCCCTATGTAAGATAATGGAGGTCTGCGATGTTGCGCTCATCCAAGAACCTTGGACCCACCAATGTAAGGTAAAAGTTCTGGGGAGAATTGGAGGAAAACTCATATACAGTAGATTCTCAAATAGACCCAGAACCTGTATTTTAGTTAAAAAAAAATACATTAAATGCCTGGCGCTACTGCAATACTGTTTTCAGGATATGGCAACAGTGATGCTAACAACAAGTGGAGGAGGACCGAGAAAACTCATACTAGGATCGGTGTACCTCCCAGTTGATGAACCAGATCCTTCACCGCCTAGAGCAGTGGACTAGCTTATGAGATACTGCAAAAACATTGGCCTGCAGATGCTCATTGGCTGCGACGCTAATGCACATCACCTCTCATGGGGCAGCACCGACATCAACATCAGAGGTGAGTTAATTTTACAATTCACTGCTGCAAATAATTTAGACATATTGAATAAGGGTAACAAACCAACTTTCGTAACCAGACGAAGAAAGGAAGTAACTGATATAACAATTGGTACCTTGGTACCATAATAGTCCAAGTTGCGGGGGGTGTACTCGGGGAGAATTCTGCTGTGGAACCTAGTAATGGATTGACTTTTAAAGAACATAAAAGATGAAGGATTCTCTTCTGTAGGTTATGCCGATGACTTAGTTGTCTTGGTGAAAGGGAAATTTGTAGGCACGATCAGGGAACGGATGCAGAGGGTTCTGAACGTGGTAACTGAATAGACTAAACAGGAAGGCCTTAAGGCCAGTCCTGTAAAAACCAATATTATACCCTTCACGCGAAGGAAAAAACTAGAGGGGCTTATACCTCTTTTCCTTTGCGAAAAATAAATCACTATAACGGGAGAAGTAAAGTATCTAGGAGTCGTTTTCGACTCTAAACTGACTTGGAACCGTCATATTGAGAAAGTGGTCGACAAATTGGTGACAACTCTAGCAGTTGTCAGACAGATGCACGACAAGTCGCAGGGGCTAAACCTAGGAATGGTGCACTGGTTCTACACAAGAGCGGTTAGACCCTTTCTTACAAACTCAGCTTTAGTCTGGTGGCCCAAAGTTACACAAGAAACTACCAAACTAAAACTAAGCAAGGTACAAAGACTTGCCTGTTTGGGCATTACAGAGGCTATGAGAACCACTTCCACTGCAGCAATAGAAACACTTCTAGACCTCCCACCTCTGCACATAGTGATTTAGTGGGAGGCAAGACTGGGTCACTACAGGCTGCATCATTCACTGTACAAGACACATACGGGTACAAGCCATACTAGAATAATTAATAATCTGGGGGGTCCTCTGCTTGAAATGAGGACGGACCACATGACTTCAAAAATATGTGACGACGCTCTATTCGAGGTGACCATGCAGGATCGAGGTAGGAGCGAGACATTTAGACAGGCAATTGCACCTGGTGCCCTAATCTGGTTCTAAAAGCAAGGTGGGTGCCGGAGCTGGAATATATGCTAACGTTCCCAGGGTAGAGCTAAGCTTTCTTCTGGGTCAGGACGCTTCTGTCTTTTAGACAAAAATATACGCCATATTACAGTGTGCGTGAAAACGGTAAGAGAGTTTACAGGAGCAAGCGGATCTATATTATATCAGATAGCCAGGCAGCTTTAAAAGTTTTATCAAGCACTAAAGCATCATGTAGGCTGGTATGAGAATGCATCAACGAACTCAATGCACTGTCAGAACACAACACAGTGAAACTGTTATGGGCACCTGGGCATTGCGGTATCTACGGCAACGAGAAAGCCGATGAACTGGCCAGGCAGGGATCTAGTAGGCCCAGAACCTGCATTAGCAATTTCACGAAGTGCTGCCCGAAGCTTTATTAAGGAGAGAACACGCACTTATTATCGAAGATGATACTGGAAGAATCGACCAGGACATAATTTCAGCAAAACTATCAACAACGGACCTTGCCAAGAGAGACCTGCAGAACTCCTCAATTTAAGTAGGCTACAGCTAAAGACAACTATAAAGTTTATCACAGGACATGCGACTGTTAAAAAACACATCTGAAAAACTGATAAATTCAATGGTGATCTTGCATGCAGATTCTGTAGCAAGGAACCAGAATCAGCTTTACATATCCTATGCAAGTGCGATGCGCTGTGCTGGAAAAGACCACATACATTTGGGAGATCAATCCTGAAACCGGAAGATTTTCAGACACACTCTGTAAAGGACCTGTATCTGCTGATTCAGGGGATATCAGTTACAAATCGGTTGTAAATTTACTTTATTAGGCTAATCACAATAAGCCATAGCCTGCAGTGAACAAGGGTCCATCAAGGAAGACATACCCTAAAGGGGAAAAAACTCATCAAGACGCAAAGACCAATAGAGAGATCTATATTGGCATAAAAGGCAGGAAGACTAACAGCTGGATCCGGTAAAGAACGAAAGTAAAGAATGTGGCAGATCAGGTACCAAGACTAAAGTGCAGTTTGCAGCTCACAATGCAACCTAAAACGACACAAGATGGAATTCTGTAATACAACAGTGGAGGTCATATATGGGCAAAAGAAGTAGAGAAAGATCTAAAATTAGATGGGGCGATGGCCCAAAGAAAGTCGCTAGCTTTGGATGAATTGGGAGAGAGTTATGTCTAAAGATGGACAACGGAGGACTAAAGAAGAAAAAGAAGAAGACATATAATATGTTGATTACGTGAAGCTAAGTTGTGTTACATAATTGAAGATTGCGCTTACGTATGAGAAAGCTTTTCGGGTGTCCCGTACTACACTTAAAAAAAATTTTAATTTACCCCAACAACCGGGCATAAAATAAATATTACAATAAATTAAAGTTATAATAAATTCTATGTTTGTTGATAGATACTAAAATTAGTTGTGACTCAGAAAGTTTATTTTTGTTAATACTAACACCAGTATAAGCTTCGTTTTAAACTTATTTCATGATGAGATTTAAATAAACATAAAAATGTTACGTTCATGTATAAATATTTTCCCCTGCAATTATATTAACTAGAAATGGCTTTATTTCGGTCCTAATACATAGATATTTGGAAATATAGTTTAGTAGCCAAACATTAATCATATAGTAGTTATGTTTAATTAAACAGTTAGTTTAACACATGCGCCTCAGTAAACTAATAAGGTTAAAGTAACCCCACACAGAAGCCATTACGAAGCTCATCTAAAACCGCAGTGTTAAAAACACGTTAAAGCTGTAGCAAACACACAACAGTCTTGTTAGCTGCTGCTGTTTGAATTAATGTTGTCTTCGGTCAAAGCAATAAATATTGATTTACAAATTAAAGTAAACACTGGAGGTCTAACAGTAACGAGTATAATAAAACACCAACATCTCACCAGTTCTGTAATATTTAAAAATTGACTTAGTCATGAAAATTAAAATTTAGTATCTTGCTTCCAAAACGTACGACATGTGTCACCTTTAAAATATTTGTTATGATGGAAAATGAAAGTGTATTTCAACCTAATAATTAATTAATTGCAATTATTTCTCTGTTAATACCTATACATATAGACACTCTAGCTCATTTCAAATGTACCTATAAAAAAGTTTTATGGAATTTTTCGCCCTATCTACATCCAGCTCTTTAAATATTCTGCTCGTCTATATCATTATTATCATAGTATTTATCTATTATTGTTTACCTTATCTGCTATGACTGCCTAACTCCATACTCTATACACATTATCGCTTCTGGTGTACTTTATATGTAAGCCTGTCATTATTTTTATTTATATCTCATATTTTAAAAAGTGGAAACTAATATACAATAACTGATTTTGCGTTATAAAACAAGCAGAAAATAAAACAACAGGAAGAAGTAATGAACACGCCAGTAGAAAAACTGATTAAAAGTAATCCAAAAAAATTAAGAAACGAAAGACTAAGTATGAGGTCAATATATTTAGTGATTTAGAAAAATAAAAACAATTGTTTAATACCACTTCATTTAGTAATCTAAGAAGTAAAATAAAGAAAAAGAATGAAATCGTCGTAACGACGGCAGCTCTTAATTTTTTCTTTGTCTTGTAAAAATTGAAATAAATTAACTAATGTATAACTTAAGAGCAGAAAAAACAATTAAATAATAAAATACAGTTTAAATGAATTGATTCCAAGAAGTACTCAACAAGAAATTGGAAGGCATGGTAGAAAGCACGTCATAAAATTAGAATAGAGATTTATAAATGCATGTGAGGTACACATGTAAGAAGATAAAAACCAATGTGAATGAACAAGAAATTTAACATTTAAAAGAAAAACTTTGATAAAAGCTTTATAATGAGGTCAAAAATGTATTAAAATGTGGTAGGTGGTAATTCGGATGGCTTAATATATCAAATAATAATAAAAAAGAAAGCCTAAAATAAATTGTAAAATAAGTTGGTCTGTGCAAAAGAGAGAACAAGAAGATTTATCAAAACTACATTTTTATTTTTAGGATTTGATTATTTAAAACTTAGAACAGATGCGAAAGATCTCGCTACCAGAAACTTGGAGGAATCTCTTGTCAAATTATAAATATCGTCACCGAGAACTATTCTAATGATTAATTAGGGTTTTCGTAGTTGCAAAGAACATCACAAGTCCATAGAGTTTTCTGGGTTGTAAAGGGTCCGCCATATAACTTTTTTTTTTAAATGCTATAAATAAAAAGCTACTGAATATTTTTCCAATTTACTTTTTATTTCAAAGTACAATCCTTCCGGTTAATAATGGAATATGACTTCATTCGTATGGCTGCCTTGGCTAGCCATGCAGTAGCCTATACGATCGGTCCAATGTTTGAGTACATTTTCAATTGTATGCAGCTCTTCGAAGCCTCAATTGTCTCTGGTTTGTCTGCATAACACTTATCTTTGACGGCTCCCCGCAAATAATAGTCCAACGGTGTCAAATCGCAGCTCCGAGGCAGCCAAACGACATCAGAATTTCGACTGATAATGCGATTTTCGAAGACAGTGCGCAAAAGATCGATTATAACGTTGGCTGTGTGGCACGGAGCGCCGACCTGTTGAAACCAAATGTCGCCAATATCTTCCTCTTCAATTTCTGTGAACAAAAATTTGTTCAACATGGCCCGATAACGCTGACCATTGACTATAACAGCCGCTCCTTGCTCATTTTCGAAGAAAAATGACCCAATGATGCCTCTAGACCAAAATCCGCACCAAATAGTGACTCGTTGTGGATTTTCTGTGCCCCAAATGCGACAGTTTTGTTTGTTGACACACCCGCCGAGATGGAAATGAGCTTCATCTGAAAAGATGATTTTTCGCCCAAAATCGGCATTTTCTTTAAGTCGATCCCAAGCCCATGAAGCGAAGCGAAAACGCATTGGATGGTCAGTTGGCTTCAACTACTAAACCAATTGGACTTTGTACGGCGTCATACTAAGGTCTTTACGCAAAATTCGTCTCAATGATGTATGCGAAATGTCCAATTGTTGAGAACGACGGTGAACTGGTGATTCACGCACACTCGGCAACACCAGCGATATTCTCGGGTGTACGCACTGTTTTTGGTTTTTCACGCGTTGGTTTGTCAATAAGCATGCCAGTTTCTCTCACTTTTTTAACAAGATAAAGCACATACGGAGCTGACGGTGCCTCTTTTCTTCCCATTTCCGTACGTAATTTTCGCACACATTCTGCAACATTACCATGATCTTCAAAGTAATGTCGCAATATTTTTCAGCGTTTTTCAAACGTATGCACAACCATTTTCGTTCAGCGGAAGGATAAAACTAATTTTCTGTCAAAAATGTCATGAGCTAAGTGTTACCATTCACCGAATAATCGCTAGTTCAAAAAAAAAAATGTTAGATAGCGGACCCTGTATAGTTAGTTCTGTTTCACTCTCTTAAAACGAAAAAAAATTTATTAACCTAACAAAGATTCAGAAGGAGCTTGACAACGATTGCAGTTCTGCTAGTGCAAAATCTAGTAAAAAGGTAATTGTAAGTACTTAGAGAACTAGACACAATGTGCCAATAACTCGTCCAACTTAGTAGCCACAGTGCATTGAGATTAATGTTACAGTCATTATATACGATAAGTTGCCGAAGACAATAAAATTTCCAATAGTAAAAAATAGGACAAAACTCGACTATCATAAGAACTCAAATTACTGTTGGCCTTGAATCAATAGGAATAATATAGGATAGACGGAAGAAAAGACAGATCAAACTAAAGGCAGCGAATAGACTAAATATTCGGACGATATAATAGATAAAATACTTGTGTATGCAATAAGAGATAGAATCTAACCTAATACACTCTCTTTAAGAAGGAAAAACTGTTAATAATCACCTCTACGCTTATTATCCTTATTGCAAACGAAAAAACTAAATAAAAACAGGTTATTAAAGAAACTGTTTGCAAAATTACAAAATACCAGAAATACAGGGTTGTATCCAGAAGTAGTAGGATCGCGGAGCGATGGCGGGGGGTCTGCAAGGCCGGATGTTATGGAGGGGAGCCTTGGGAACAGGTTTCAACCTGCGGCAGTGGCCTGCGTGCGTTAGTTGAGTGTGGACCACTATTTTAGTGACCTCCTGTTGTGACGCCTCGTCGTCAGTTGCGATGGAGCGAAATTTGGAGCAGCGGTACGCCACAAGTTTTGCTACAAACTTGAAAAATCAACGACCAAAACCAAGGCGATGGTTACGCAGGCCTACAAGAAGGATACCATGAGCCGTTCCTCGATATTTGAGTGGCACAAGTTGTTTCGGGAGGGGAGGGAGCTCGTCGAGGACGATCAACGCGCCGTGCGTACGTCAACCTCGCGAACGGACGACAATATGCTGAAAGTTAAGCAACTTTTGAATTCTGACCGACGGTTGAGCATTAAATTAATTAGTGATGAGTTGAATCTTTCGTGCGGGACAGTCTAACGCATCATCACCGAGGATTTTTCGATGAGAAAAGTGTGCTCGAAACTGGTGCCGAAAGTGTTGAGTGACGAGCAAAAACAACTGCGTGTTGAGATTTCCCAAGAAATACTGAACTGTTTGAAGAAGACGAATATTTTCTCGATAATGTCATCACCGGAAATGAAACCTGGGTCTTCAAATACGACCCGGAAACAAAACGTTAGAGCGAAGAGTGGCACACCGCACAATCACCCCGTAAAAAGAGGCCAGAATGTCGAAATCGAAAGTGAAATCGATGTTGATTGTATTTTTTGACTGCCGTGGCATTGTCCATAAGGAGTTTGCACCTCCTGGACAGGACTGTAAATGCAAGATTTTACGTAGAAGTGCTCACACCAAGCCTGGTGGGGAAGTGGAAGCTCCACCATGACAACGCGCCGTGCCACGGCGCGTGGATTGTGAGGGATCTCCTGGCCAAATTCGGCGTTTCCACGTTGCCTTAACCCCCCCCCCCCCTGCAGCCCTGATGTGGCACCGCCGGACTTCTTCCAGCTCAAGTTGCATCGTTTCGACTCGGTGGAAACAGTCCAAGCGGCAATGACGAGGGCGTTGAATAGCATCCCGGAGGACGACTTCTAGAAGGCCTTCGCGACCTGGAAGGCTCGCTACCAGAAGTGTGTGGATGCCCAATGGGCCTATTTTGAAGGGTATTAAGTCGATGTACGAATAATAATATATCAATAATTTTTTTTTAAATCAGTCCTACTACTTTTGGATACCACCCTGTATGAAAGTCTTGGCAGACGAATAAATTTTAACGAATTTAAAGTTAACACACTTTTTGAAACACAAATAAATTGAAACAGGAAAAAATCAAAGCAGAGAATGTTTGCAATTACGAAATTCTAATGGTTTTTGGACAAAACTATTGAAGACGATTAGTGAACATGATTATGAAAAAGTTTGAAGTTATGGCTTAAAAGGGTGGTGAAACAGTGATGTTAGTGTACTCACTGAACCAAATTGGTTTAATTATGTCCTTTTATTTATTTTTCCGAGAAAGTAAGAACACTGAATTTATTTAAAGGTATTTTTTAGAAACAATGGTTGTTTGGTGCTCATCTCTAAACGCCCTTGTCCCGAATCCCATCTCTACCTGTAACCTTTATTGTACGTTAACCCACCCCAGTCACAACTAAGCGGGATTTTTACCGCCGCCCGGCATTCCAATTCAAACCCCAGTGAGCGACGGAGTCGCTAGTCGAAGCCAAGTGCTATATTGCGCTTTGCTAGCGCGCTTGATCTTTGCACGTTCCGCCCCGTCAAACAATTCTTTGAAGTATGAAACACTGCCAACCCTTGCAATACCAAGCTGTATGTGCCCACGAACAGAACAGAAATTGAGACCTTTATAGGTTTATTGGTCCTACTAGGCGTATTACAAAGTAACAGTAAACCCATTGAAATACTTTTCAATGGTGATCCGGGCTTTTGTCGGCTTATAATTCTTACAAGTCTTTCTGAAAATAGATACAATTTTCTAGCAAAATAGTTACGGTTTGATAATTTTTAGACACCAATTGATAAGCTGGCACCCGTACGGTATATTTTTGATATCTTAGTGTCGAATTTTAAGCTCGCATTAAACCCAAATTCACATTTATGTGTTGATGAACAATTAGTTCCCTTTAGAGGCAAGGAACCGTTTCATGTCTATATAAAAAGCAAGCCGGCCAAGTACGGTACAAAAATTTGGGCTCTTGCAGACTGTGAACTTAGCTACACAGTAAATATGCAAGTTTATTTAAGTAATGTTTCTTCTGTTCTGTATTCTGAGTCAAAAGTGTTTATCTTTTTCTAGGAAAAGAAAATAACAAGCCAGAAAAAAGCCATGGAGAGCGAGTGGTTCTTCAACTTACTGACCATTTGAATTGAGGAGGAGGTATAACAACTGATAATTTTTTTAAGTCTTTAGCTTGCCGATAAACTGTGGGAAAGACAACTGACACTCTGTGGAACTCATCGGAATAATAAAACATTTATTCCAAAAAAACTTTTCCCATCGCCAACAACGAAACCATTTTCATCTATGTTTGCTTTCATGTTGATTTCATTCCTACCAAAAAAAGTTGTGCAGTCATTTTGCTCTGCAGTGAACACCAAGACAACAAAGTCAATAGTGAAGATGTGGGATACAAACCAGACATTATCTTACACTATAACAGATCTAAAGGTTCAAAGATTCAACAGATCAAATGGCACAAAAATATACCATGTAATCGATATTGCCGCAATAAATGCGTACATAATATGAATGATTTGTAATCCCAATTATGAAGATGGTCACCTGGATGCAAGGAGAAAGTTCCTTTACAATTCGATAAAGATCTATGCAAAGAAAACATCATTTCTCGCTATATAAATAATAACGGCTTACATGCGCATTGCACAAGATGATAATGTTTAGGAATAAGCTGGGACAAGTAGCCAAGGAAGATGTTTCCTCTGTAATAGAGCTAAAGATCGAAAGTCAAGGCAATGCTGTGTTCAGTGTAAGAGATTTATATGTGTTCAACATTCACAAAAGGAAATATTTGCTAGGCTTATAAAAATCAACATTAGTTTTTTTTCGATTTATCTTCCGTTATAAACTTTTAATTCAAATAAACATCATACGTTGCAGCTTATGAATCTTTATTTTTAACTCGCACACAGAAATATAACGGGCAAGTTAGTTTGCCTTATGTTCACAAAAAAAATCGCTGGGGTGCATATACACCCCGCTTGGTACGCACGTAACAAAAAGGCTTGGTATTACAAAGTTAATATTTGGGCGGAAAAACAATTTTGAGGTATGTAGTAACTAATATTTTTATGTTTAATTATGTATCTATTACAAATAATAAATTTATTTCAACACTGCAATAATTTTCAAAGCTCAGTTACTTTTTCCTTGATTCATTTGTTCAAATAAACTTCTTACTATAACTTGTACCCTATGTATAATGTTTTAAATAATCACCATATTGGGGAAAAAATTTAAATGTGTCCATCCTATATTGCATGCTCTTCTTTCAAATAAACAACAAGCAACATATAAATCCATGGTCGACATGATAAATTTATGCCTTAGACTGCAGCCAAAGAGGATATCGGTAATTATGAGCTACCGGCAATAAATTCATTCAAAGAAGCTTTCTCAAGTGTCGAAATATTGGGATGCTTTTTTCATTTGACAAAAAGTATAAAAAAAAACGAGTGAAAGATTACCACATGTTGGGAAGATATAACAACGACGCAGAATTCGCCGTGAATGTCGGGATGGTATCGGCTTTGGCTTTTGTACGTATCGCTGATTTGGACGAAGCTGTAGTCGAACTTTCGGAGGCGCTTCCAAACAAATTACACGAACTCCTACAATGGCTCGAGAACAATTATATCGGGCGTCCCAATCGCTGAGGGAATGGACAGCAGCGTCCTTTATTTCATCCAGAAATATGGTGAGCCTTGACAGAGTCATATCCGAAACTGATTGTACCAATAATCATTCAGAAGCCACGCACCGGAAACTACAGTGCGAATTACCGATGGACCATTCGGCAATATAGAAATTTTTCGATACATTAAAAAAAATTTAATAAAACATTAAGGGCAGGATTTGAATCTCCTCATAAACTTAAAAAGTATGTTCAAGCAGATATTAGAATTAAAAACATTGTAACTGAATATATCAGTACCCGTACTTTTGCAGAATATTTGAAGGCAATTCTTCACAATTACGAAATGATAGCATAACTAAAAAATGTTTTATTTGTGTACATATATGTATAAAAAAAAGTATTCGGTTTTTTTATTTATAATAATTTTTTTCACGTTTTTATTAATTGGGTATTTACAATCTGTTATGGGATAACATTCATTAAATCGTTTGGCATATAATACGTAACATGACGAAGTAATATCCAATGATAGTACTTCGCGATACTGCAACAAGTAAGGGTTAGTTGAAAACATAATCTAATTAAGTTTCATACTTATACTATAACTAAACCTAATCTATAAATCGTTCAGGTAAGTCTAACGGGTCACATGTTTGGAGTCGAGGGATATATTGTCGGTCTAGTAACGTCACAGCTAAATCATTAGGATGCGCACTAAGTTTCACTTGATATTTTGTACTAGCACTTTTAATTTCCTGCTTAATTGTAGGTATCGGGACATCCTGTTGTAGTAACCAGTTAGGAACATACCAAGGAGCATTTGTGATGATCCTAATTGTTTTGTTCTGAAATCGTTGTAATATTTCTATGTTTGAATTACTGGCAGATCCCCAAAGCTGAATGCCATAAGTCCAGATTGGTTTTAAAATGGCCTTATACAGTAGAACTTTATTTTCCAAGGATATCCGTGATTTCCTTCTTATCAGCCACTGTAGTTCTCTTGTCTTGATATCTGCTTGTTTTCTCTTGTTTGTAATGTGATGTTTCCAATTTAGTTTGGTGTCTAAATGCAGTCTTAAATATCGTACCGATTGTGTTTGTGGTATGTTCACATTGTTTATTGTGACTGCGGGGCATGTTTCTTTGAGTAGTGTAAAAGTAACATGCGCAGATTTGCTCTCGTTCACTTTTATTTTCCATTTTTCCAGCCATTGTTGAAGGTTATTTAAATAGTTTTGGGTAATGTTTAAGGCTGATTGAGGATCTTCATGGCAAGAAATAATAGCTGTATCATCGGCAAAAGTCCCTATTGTTGCATTTTATGCTATCGGTAGATCGGACGTGTACAAGACATATAGTAGCGGTCCAAGGACACTGCCTTGAGGCTCCTGAGTTGATTGGAAAGTAGGCAGATTTCTCTTCATTTACCTTAGGGCAGGTCTTAGTGTAGTCTGCGAAGTACTATTCTTTCAAGTAGTTTTGATATTACTGGCAGTAGTCTGTAAGAGGAAACATCAGTTGGTTCTTTCCCTGGTTTACCTATCATTATAATTTGCGCTTTTTTAAGACATTTTGGCCAATATCCAAAACGTAGAATAGCATTATAAATTTGAGTTAGCATGATTATTCCTTTTTCAGATAATTCTTTTAACGTTATAGCCGTAATAAGATCGATTCCGGGTGATTTTTTTGGGTTTAGAAATTTAATTTCTTCTGCAATTTCTCTTGATGACAGTGGTTTGATAGGCGTGTGTATTGCAGGTGGGGTAGAAAAACTTTGTTCTATTTCTTGATCTGCTACATTATCTATCGGTTGGAATACGGAAACCAAATGTTCTGCAAATAGGTTGGCTTTCTCAGCATCACTTTTTGCCCATGGTTCATTGATGCTTTTTCTAATTGGTGGAGCAGGAGTTTTAGGTTTACTTGAATTTTTGACTGGCTTCCAAATGGAATTATCTGTTCTGCTTAGTTTAGATATATATTGTTCGAAGTCGTGGTTTCGTACTTCTTTTAGATTGCTCTTTAATCTTTCACTTAATCGGGTATAAACCTGTCTGATGGCAGGAGTGTAGGTACGTTGCCATCTTGATCTGGCACGTCTTTTTACAGCTACGGCCTTTTTTATTTCTAAGGGTATGTTCCGCATTATTTTTCTTGGGTGAAGTATAGGTGAAGACTGTTGCGCAGCTTGTTGTAGTTGACTTAGAAATACTTCTGTAGCTTTTTCTAATCCATCAGCTTCCTTCAACCGAATTTTTATATTTATGCTATTATTTAATATAATCCGGATGGTCTCCCAGTTTGTTTGATGATTGTGTAATCTAGGGGGTTCCTTGTATATTACAGATGTTCCGATAGTTGCTATAATAGGAGAATGGTCGGATGTCAAGTCGTAGCTAGGTATAATGTTGTTGTATATCGAGTTAATTCCATTTATAACTTAAAAGTCTAACAAATCAGGTACTTTCCCTGGGTCAGTCAGCCAATAAGTAGGTGTGCCAGTTGATAGAAAAGAGTATCTGTGATCTTCTATTGTTTTTAACAGTTCTCTGCCTTTGGTTGTTATTAGGCGCGAGCCCCACCTTGTGTGTTTGCTATTGTAATCTCCACCGACTAGAAATTTATTATCTAATGTTTGAAAATATTCTTCAAAATCATTCTTTTTGATATTGTGACGAGATGGCCAATAGACAGCTGCTACTGTAAGTTCATATTGTAGTGTTGATACTTTTATTGCAGTTGAATGTAGGAGATTTTTTTGATATTTCTATACTACGTAATGGCGGATTGTAATTTTTATAAGTACTGCTGTTCCGTCGTGTGCCGTACCATCAGGATGATTAGTATTATACGTTACATAATTTGGTATTTTGAAATATGTTCGATCTGTAAAGTGCGTTTCACTGACTAGTAGAACATTCATGTGATTGTTTGTCAAAAATATTTTTACTTCTTCTTATGCTGTTCACGACAGTTGGCGTTCCACAGTGCAATCCGTAAGAACTGGGCCATAATCAAGCTAGTTTACTAATTAACGTTGTTAACATGTTAAGTACCATGCTATTTTGTTGTATTAATAGGTTGAATATGGCTTTGAATTCATTAAGAAATTGCGATAATATGTTATTTGATAGTTCTGATGTATTATCATTATTTGGTTGATTATTTTCGACTATACTGCTGTAAGTTCTATTTTGTTTTTGAAAATTGTCCTGATAAAAGTTCGGTCTAATGTTAAGATTATTTGTAGTTGGTGATTTTGTAGCATTGTCCTTTTTTTGAGTCTGATTCCCCTGGATTAGCTTGTGGTAATATTCACATCCTTTATAATTGGTCGGATGGTTTCCTCCGCATAAGGCACAAATAGCCGTCGTGTCTCTAGATTTCTTACAGCTTCCAGTACTGTGAGATCCTCCGCATTTTACACAGACGTAAGGTCTATTACGATAAGCTTTGGAATGCCTTATAGTTGGCACCTTGTACACTGCACGATATCATTTTTGGACTTGTGGGGTGATTCAATTGTTTTGTAGATTTACTATTTTATATACATCTTTATTATTGTTAGCTGGTTCGAGGTCAAGGAAAAAGAGATTTATCGGCTCCTTTGTTGTTCTATGTCTAGCATTAATGATGTTTCTCACCTTGTGTCCTAGTTTCGTTATTTCTTCTGCTATTTTAGCAGTTGGGATAGAGTTGTGTAGATGTTTAATAGCCACTCTGTAGGCTCGATCCTCTTTCAGTTGGTAACTGTGGAGAATGATATTTTCTTCTTTTAAATATTTGATTAATTTACGGTAATTTTCTACAATTGAAAAATTTATTTTGGTGGTATTATTTGCTAAGCTCTCCGTGGTGTACTGTTCGTCCTCTAGGCAGTTTTTTATTTGTTTTATCATTTTTGAATAGTCGGTTACTCCGTATATGTAAATGGGATGGGGGTTCCTGATCTTTACACTAGGATCAGTATTTTGATCGTTGTTTTCTTCAACTGCTAATGTGCTATACTTGTTAGTGGTGATTAATTTTCTAGTCACTTTCCATAGTGAATAGTCGGTAGCTTCCGTGGCGGTTAAGTTAGACAGGTAGTTTTGTATTCCCTGGTTTCCAAAGTTGGTCAAGAATGCATTTAAGTCTCTAGTTGCCTGGTTAAGTATCGTTTTATTTCTAGGATTTCTGGTGGTTTGCCAGATTCTTCGTAGCCTCCGTTTTTCTCCTATTTTTTGTTTAATTATTATGGGACAGTACTCTACATTTTCCCATGCCGAGTGTTGGATAGCTTGATTTAAATGTTCAACAGCATCGAAGATGTCTCTTTCTGTTTTTAAGGAGAGATTAAGCAGTAGTCGGTCCTCTACTAGGTCTCGGAAGTAGCTCCAGTCTTCTTGCACTTGAGTACTATATGTTATGAGTATCGGTGAGTGGTCAGAGGATAAGTCTAAACAAGATTCGAGTTTTAAATAATTTTGCGAGACGCCCTTAATGACACAGAAATCCAGTAGATCTGGAATTTTGTTAAGATCTGAGGGCCAATAAGTAGGCTCTGACTTACTTAGATAGTGCAAGTTATTTTCTTCCATTGTTTTATAGAGTTCTCTATCCCGGGGTACTGTTACTTGGGAGCCCCAGATTTGATTTTTTGCATTGTAGTCCCCGCCAGCTATGAAACAAGGACCAAGGGTGCTAAAGAAAGACTTAAATTGTTGTTTTTTAGTGATATGTCGTGGAGGACAATAAACCGCTGAGAAAACAATGTCTCTATTTTTTTCTACAACTGCAATAGTAGTAGCTTGGAGGTAATCAGTTTGAAATTGTTTCATTTCGTAATGTTTGATTGAGCTCTTTACAAGTAGCGCTGTTCCTGCATGTGCTGTGCCGTCAGGATGAGGAGTGATATAAAGTGAATAATTTGGTATTTGTAGGTAAGTGTTAATTGTGAGATGTGCTTCAGAGATCAGTAAAATATCTAGATTGCGAGTATGTAAGAATGTTTTTATCTCCAGGCTATGTTGAGCGAAGCCGTTGGCGTTTCATTGAGCAATCCTTAAAATATTAGGCATTATTATTCATCTTAGTTATCATGGCTGTGAGTAGGTTTAACATGGTATCCATGCGTTCCATAAGTTTAGTTACCAGCATTTCCAGTTTAGTTTCTGTTTGTTGTTGCGATATAGTCTACACTGATTGCGGATTGCAGGTTGTAGTGATCTTGCCCATTTGTATTATTTGTTTTAAGAGCATATGATACTCCTGGCTGGACAAATTGAGTGTTAGTGCCAAGTTGTATGGGGCGCAGAGGAGGATATTTTTGTTTTTGGATTTATTTTGCTACTATGCAGCCTCTATAATTTGCTGGATGGTTACCTTTACAATTAATGCATTTAACGTCCGTGCTTTTAGTCTTGCGTTCGCAGTTTTTTGTTAAGTGGTCTCCTGCACACTTAACACATCTTGGATTCTGTGACAGTAATTTTTTGAGTGCCCATATCTCTGACAGTTTTGACACTGTATAACTTCACGTTTAGCATGCGGAGGTTCAAATCTAATTTTTGTTTTCATGAGGAATTCAATGTTGAATATTTCTTTATTTTTTTCTGATTGTTCTAATTCTACAAAGAACATTGGCAATGGATTTTTAGTAACTCTATGTTTTATGTTGTATATGTTTAGAACTTTGTGCCCATGTGGTTATTTCAGTGACTAATTCTTTGAGGTCAATATTTGGATGCATATCTCGTAGAACAACTTTATAATGCCTATCGTTTTTGTGTTGGAAGGAATGAAATTCCGTGTTTTTAGCTTTTAAAATTTTAATAATTGCGCTGTATATTTTTGCGTCATTTAGTTGTATCTTTACTTGGGTATTTCCGATTACCTTAATGACATAATTATCTTTGGCGTGTTCTTCTAACATATCCCTCAAAGGTTTCATGTTATCTACGCCGTAAACGAAGATTGGTGGAGGTTTGATTTCTGTCGATTTTTCTTCCGCACTATCAGTAAGAGATTGAAAACGATTAGATGTTCCTGGAGCACTAAGCCAGTAATCGGATGTTTTTGCTTGTTTATTAACACGTTGTAGTTCCGTAGAGCCACGTTTTGATTTTCTTGTGTTTGGTGTTTGCCATAATTCTTCATTGTGCGGGGCTATTAATGCCGGTAGTCGTGCTGTTGTGATTGTTGTGGGGGATAATAAAATTGCTGATTTTGTTGCGACTGAGCTTGCATAATTGATTGAGTTTGCATAGGTGTTTGTTGTTGTTGCTGCTGTGGGAGGGTTTGTTGATATATGCACGGGTCTGATTGTTGATCAATTAACGCTGGTGTGTTGATAGGGTACTGATACCCGAAATTAGGTGCGCCAAACATGACTGCCTTTTTGTAAATAATTATACAATTTAGTTAACTAGATTTCTACGTACAATTTATTCGTGGTGATTTGGCCGCTGGCTTCTCGATAACACTGTACTTATCACCGATAAACCACTAGCGCGGCTTATCGCACTTTATAATTTCACTTGCAGACACAATTTGTATGTCTTTCCTCTTTGAAAATAAAATAGGAACCAATAAATTTTGTTCACTGGAAATACGTATTTTTCTTCCTCTTATTTTAGTACTTAATTTAAAATTTCTTAAGCAGTTAAAAATCAACAAGTAACTAAAGGCATTTTTGCAGGTCACTAATAGTTAAATACTTTAAATTTTTAGCTATCTGTCTTATTATTGTTCCTTCATATAATTTTATATTTTTCACTCTAATGTCCTCGCGCTCTAACGACTGCGCTCCAATGTCCCACCCCGTTCTATAGCAGTACTTTGGTAAACAAATTGGTGACTCAAAGGGTTCATGCTCTGCTTGGTGGTCTATTTTCCTTCTTCCATATTTTAGTTATATTTCGCCACCCGGTCGTAGTCCATGCTAATGAAAGCATTAAAATATGTTGTGTGTTAGATAATGGTAATTTGTGGATTTTCAAAGTTACTGTAATTTCAAGCGTATTTTGTTTCTGGCTCGAGTTGAATAATAAATAAAAAGAAAAGTTATTTCAACCGACCAAAAAATAAAAAAATAATATTAGGTAACAATTTTTAAAGCTGCCCACAAAAGAAAAAATGACTTCTATAGCTACGTATATTGCAAGTAACAGCGGTGGTTAACAAATAGTTCATTAGTGTGGTAGAAGCATCTAGAAAAACTATTAGTTGAAGAAAGTTAGTAAAAAATATCGAAATTTTTAGCGGGTACACGTAACGAGACGTTCCAAGGCGCATTCGATTCGTAAGAGCATCAGAAAAATATGCTACCACATTTTTTTTTGTTATTATGCGAAAGTGCATTTGTGCACACAAAAAATGCATTTATTTCATGAGTTTTTGCAGAACCAAAACAATATTTTATTTCTTGTTTAATATTGGTCAAAATAAGCTCATTCCCGTTACATGGAGGTTTTTGGGGTCGCCGATCACTAATGAATGATGCTCAGAAAGTGCTCCAATGCACTTGGGGGCATAATTATGGGGATAGAGGTAATTTTAGAAAATTGCCTCAAATTTGTTTGTTTTCCGAGTTGAAACTGTCTACATAACGGTTTTTGAGTTTGCTGATCACGAATACGATGCTTAGAAAGTGTTCCGATGCACTTGGGGGCATAATTCTGGAGATGGGGGTGATTTTAGGAAAGCACCTCAAAGTCGTTTGTTTTTCGAGTTTCAACTGCCTATATAAGAGTTTTTTGGGCGGCTGATAACGAATATGATGTTTAGGAAGTACCCCGAAGCACTTGGGGTAGCATAATTCTGGGAATAGGGGTAATTTTGGGAAACCAGATCATAGTTGTTTGTTTTTTGAGATTAAACTGTCTATATTTGATAGCATTTTTCTTAAAATTCGGCAGATTCCGATTCAGCACACGGTAGATATTTCATTTTTTAGCTGATGGAAAATGAATATACAGTTGGAAGATTATTATTGCAACAGAAAACATTGACTGTGAAAATTTAATTATTGTAACGTTTTTCTTTCTAAATCTGTTGCACAAAATTGCTTTATGAAAATTTCAATTTACTTTGATAAAAGAAGAAAGTTTGTCCTCTTCAAATTTGAAGATATTTTGTTACTTATGGGTTTTTTACTTAAATAGAACCTTGAAAGCCAGTTTTGAAAACTTGAAAAAAAATGTATTTAATACTGTTAAAACGTGGACACTGGTAGGGTTGTCTGTGTGCCTCCAAAAATTTTTTCATAATAACATATGAAAAAAAACGTTTTTTATAATAATTAAAATTGAATTATACCCAAATGAAAAAATGCTCTACGCGTACTTTAGTGTTCCAGGGTATCCCTTCCCCAAAGTGCACCAGAGCACTTTCTCACTTCGGTGCGTTGGAGTTTCATTTGAGAACCAACATCGTTACCCGAGTTCTCAAAAACCCTTATTTAAACAGTTTAATCTCGAAAAAAAAACGCCTGTGATTTGGTTCCTTAAAATCCATCCCCAGGATTATGCATTGGGACGCTTTTCAAACATCATATTTGTTATCAGCGACCCCAAAAACATTTATTCAGACAGTTTAAACTCAAAAAACAAACGATTTTGAGGTGCTTTCCTAAAATCATCCCTATACCCAGAATTACGCCCCCAAGTGAATCGGAGCACTTTCTCAGCAACATTCATTCGTGATCAGCAAACCCAAAAACCCTTATTCAGACAGTTTAAATTCGGAAAACAAACAAAGTTGAGGTAATTTTCTAAAATTACTCCTATCCCTAGAATTGTGCCCCCCAAGTGCATAGAGGCACTTTCTGAGCATCATATTAGTGATCAGCGACCCCAAAAACCTTCATGTAACGGGAATGAGCTTATTTTGGCCAATATTAAGCAAGAAATAAAATATTATTTTGGGCCTGCAAAAGCTCCTCAAATAATTGCATTTTTTGCGTGCACAAATGCACTTTCGCATTATAACAAAAAAATAAGTGGTAACATTTTTTTCTGGTGCTCTTACGAATCGAATGCGCCTTAGAACGTCTCGATACGTGTACCCGCTAAAAATTTCGAGCTTTCAGCGTTTTTCTTGCTAATTTGACCAATACGATTAATCTGAATAGGTTAAAAGCTGTGAAACTAGGCCCCATTTAAGTAGTGAATGTAAAATTTATGTAATTTAATTATATTTGTAAAAGTTATTTATTGTTATAATAACTCTATAACATGCTTTAAGACCTATGAAACGGCACCTAGACATATTTACATAAAATGTTAAATTTTCCGGTGACAACAATGTAGTTTAGTAGTCACAGGAACTAAGAATAGCCACAATAACATCTGAATCAGCTTACAACAGAGAAAGTAGCCAACAAGTGCAATTTTTCCTGTTATGCCGTTAAAGCCGCCGCCGGCGGCGGCAGACGCGCAATTTCCATAAACAGCTAAATCCCCTTTCCGTGCGTTGTCCTACTTTGCTTGCGGTGTCGCAGTGCGACCATTATGCGGCGTTTAAGCTCAACCGCGCGCTGAAATTTATCTGCGTCGGGCGGACGTCGCCGTGCACAAACAAGCTGCGAACATGCAGTTCAGCTGGTTAATATTCACGCAGAAGTCCTTTTAGCGGCCCATGCTGGACTGCCGATTTACGGCCGCTGCAGCGCTGTTCGAGATGGTTTATGAGATCAGATACCTTTCCGGCCGGGTTAATCTGGCCTGCGTGCCGCCGTTATGGAACGACGAACAATGTTTTCAATTTGCAGAAGATTATCTGTCGCAGACGGCGCCCGTGCCCGCGTTCCCGTTGGACGACATAATCAGTTTACGCGTTGATTTGTGTTGCTTTGTGCGTTACAGCACTGAGTGACACCATGTTATTCGCATTTGCATTCCAAACAGTTTGAGAAAAATTTTATAATGTTAGTAACATTTGTTTTACACAGTTAAGATGTGAATGTACAAAAGTGCCTCTACATGTCCACTTTCAATATATCATCATTGAGTGGAAGATAATTTTATTTCATAAATACGAGCCGCATACCACAATATATAGTCTATCATAATAACCACTCTAATAGAGGGTCACCACGGTTGAGCTGCAGTTATCATTTGCAACACTATTACCATATGGTACCTGCTCACCAAATCGATAAACTACAGATTGCCATAGTTTATATACTGCGTCTATTCTCATTTGATATAGCTGCTATATATAGTCCACCCAAACACAATCATAAGAAGACTATCTGTCTTTAACACCGGCACGATAACGCAGGTAAAGTCAGCCCATGCACGTCTGCTCTGCTTCGATGCACAAGGCTAACTAAGTGTCAAAATATTAGGGTTGTTTTTTTCATTTGACAAAAAGTATAAAAAAACTACTGAAAGATTACCACCTCTTGGGAAGATATAACAACGAAACAGAATTATCCGTGAATGTCAGGATGGTATTGCCATTGGCTTTTGTACGCATCGCTGATTTGGACGAAGCTGTTGACGAACTTTCGGCGGCGCTTCCAAACAAATTACAAGAACTACTACAATGGTTCGAGGACAATTATATCGGGCGTCCCAATTGCTGACGGAATGGACGGCAGCGTCCTTTATTTCACCCAGAGGTGTGGTGAGTCTTGACAGAGTCATATCCGAAACTGATTGTACCAATAATCATTCAGAAGCCACGCACCGGAAACTACAGTGCGAATTACCGATGGACCATTCCACAATATAGAAATTTTTCGATACATTAAAAAAATTTAATAAAATATTAAGGGCAGGATTTGAATCTCCCCATAAACTTAAAAAGTATGTTCAAGCATATATTAGGATTAAAAACATTGTAACTGAATATAACAGCACCCGTACTTTTGCAGAATATTTGAAGGCAATTCTTCACAATTACGAAATGATAGCATAACTAAAAAATGTTTTATTTGTGTACCTATATGTATAAAAAAAGTATTCTGTTTTTTATTTATAACAAATTTTGTTCACTGAAAATACGCATTTTTCTTCCGCTTATTTTAGTACTTAATTTAAAATTTCTTAAGCAGTTGAAAATCAACAAGTAACTAAAGGCATTTTTGCAGGTTACTAATAATTAAATACTTTAAATTTTTAACTATCTGTCTTATTATTGTTCCTTCATATAATTTTATATTTTTCACCCTAATGTCCTCGCGCTCTAACGACTGCGCTCCAATGTCCCACCCCGTTCTATAACAGTACTTTGGTAAACAAATTGGTGACTCAAAGCGTTCTTGCTGTGCTTGTTAGTCTATTTTCCTTCTTCCATATTTTAGTTTTATTTCGCCACCCGGACGTAGTTGATGTTAATGAAAGCATTAAAATATGTTGTGTGTTATATAATGGTAAATTTGTGGATTTTCAAAGTTACTGTAATTTCAAGCGTATTTTGTTTCTGGCTCGAGTTGAATCATAAATAAAAAGAAAAGTTATTTCAACCAACCAAAAAATAAAAAAATAATATTAGGTAACTATTTTTAAAGCTGCCCACAAAAGAAAAAATGACTTCTATAGCTACGTATATTGCAAGTAACAGCGGTGGTTAACAAATAGTTCATTAGTGTGGTAGAAGCATCTAGAAAAACTATTAGTCGAAGAAAGTTAGTAAAAATATCGAAATTTCTAGCGGGTACACGTAACGAGACGTTCCAAGGCACATTCGATTCGTAAGAGCATCAGAAAAATATGCTAACACACATTTTTTTGTTATAATGCGAAAGTGCATTTGTGCACGCAAAAAATGCATTTATTTGATGAATTTTTTGCAGACCCAAAACAATATTTTATTTCTTGTTTAATATTGGTCAAAATAAGCTCATTCCCGTTACATGGAGGTTTTTGGGGTCGCCGATCACGAATGAATGATGCTCAGAAAGTGCTCCAATGCACTTGGGGCATAATTCTGGGGATGGGGGTGATTTTAGAGAATCACTTCCAATTTGTTTGATTCCGAGTTTAAACTGTCTACATAATGGTTTTTGAGTTTGCTGATCACGAATATGATGCTTAGAAAGTGCTCCGATGCACTTGGGAGCATAATTCTGGGGATGGGGGTGATTTTAGAGAATCACTTCCAATTTGTTTGATTCCGAGTTTAAACTGTCTACATAATGGTTTTTGAGTTTGCTGATCACGAATATGATGCTTAGAAAGTGCTCCGATGCACTTGGGAGCATAATTCTGGGATGGGGTGATTTTAGAGAATTACATCCAATTTGTTTGATTCCGAGTTTAAACTGTCTACATAATGGTTTTTGAGTTTGCTGATCACGAATATGATGCTTAGAAAGTGCTCCGATGCACTTGGGAGCATAATTCTGGGGATGGGGGTGATTTTAGAGAATTACATCCAATTTGTTTGATTCCGAGTTTAAACTGTCTACATAATGGTTTTTGAGTTTGCTGATCACGAATATGATGCTTAGAAAGTGCTCCGATGCACTTGGGAGCATAATTCTGGAGATGGGGGTGATTTTAGGAAAGCACATCAAAGTCGTTTGTTTTTCGAGTTTAAACTGCCTATAGAAGAGTTTTTGGGGCTGCTGATAACGAATATGATGTTTAAGAAGTACCCCGAAGCACTTGGGGTAACATAATTCTGGGAATAGGGGCAATTTTGGAAAACTAGATCATAGTTGTTTGTTCTTTGAGATTAAACTGTCTATATTTGATAGCATTATTCTTAAAATTCGGCAGATTCCGATTCAGCACACGGTAGATATTTCATTTTTTAGCTGATGGAAAATGAATATATATTTGGAAGATTATTATTGCAACAGAGAAGATTGACTGTGAAAATTTAATTATTGTAACGTTTTTCTTTCTAAATCCGTTGTACAAAATTGCTTTATGAAAATTTCAATTTACTTTGATAAAAGAAGAAAGTTTGTCCTCTTCAAATTTGAAGATATTTTGTTACATATGGTTTTTTTTACTTAAATAGAACCTTGAAAACCAGTTTTGAAACCTTGAAAAAAAATGTATTTAATACTTTTAAAACGTGGACACTGGTAGGGTTGTCTGTGTGCCTACAAAAAAATTTTCGTAATAACATCTGAAAAAAAAACGTTTTTAATAATAATTAAAATTGAATTATACCCAAATGCTTTACGCGTACTTTAGTGTTCCAGGGTATCCCTTCCCCAAAGTGCACCAGGGCATTTTCTTACTTCGGTGCGTTGGAGTTTAATTTGAGAACCAACATGGTTACCCGAGATCTCAAAAACCCTTATTTAAACAGTTTAATCTCGAAAAAAAATGCCCCTGATCTGGTTCCTTAAAATCCATCCCCAGGATTATGCATTGGGACGCTTTTTAAACATATATTTGTTATCAGCGACCCCAAAAACCTTTATTCAGACAGTTTAAATTCGAAAAACAAACGATTTTGAGGTGCTTTCCTAAAATCACCCCTATACCCAGAATTACGCCCCTAAGTGAATCGTAGCACTTTCTAAGCATCATTCATTCGTGTTCAGCAAACCCAAAAACCCTTATATAGACAGTTTAAAGTTGGAAAACAAACAAAGTTGAGGTAATTTCCCCTATCCCCAGAATTATGCCCCCAAGTGCATCGGAGCACTTTCTAAGCATCATTCATTCGTGATCAGCAAACCCAAAAACCCTTATATAGACAGTTTAAAGTCGGAAAACAAACAAAGTTGAGGTAGTTTTCTAAAATTACTCCTATCCCTAGAATTGTGCCCCCAAGTGCATCGAGGCACTTTCTAAGCATCATATTAGTGATCAGCGACCCCAAAAACCTTCATGTAACGGGAATGAGCTTATTTTGGCCAATATTAAGCAAGAAATAAAATATTATTTTGGGCCTGCAAAAAGCTCATCAAATAATTGGATTTTTTGCGTGCACAAATGCTCAAAAAAATAAGTGGTAACATTTTTTTCTGGTGCTCTTAAAAATTTCGAGCTTTCAGCGTTTTTCTTGCTAATTTGACCAATACGATTAATCTGAATAGGTTAAAAGCTGTGAAACTAGGCCCCATTTAAGTAGTGAATGTAAAATTTATGTAATTTAATTATATTTGTAAAAGTTATTTATTGTTATAATAACCCTATAAAATGCTTTAAGACCTATGAAACGGCACCTAGACATATTTACATAAAATGTTAAATTTTCCGGTGACAACAATGTAGTTTAGTAGTCACAGGAACTAAGAGCAGCCACAATAACACCTGAATCAGCATACAACAGAGAAAGCAGCCAACAAGTGCAACTTTTCCCTGTTATGCTGTCAAAGCCGCCGCCGGCGGCGGCAGACGCGCAATTTCCATAAACAGCTAAATCCCCTTTCCGTGCGTTGTCCTACTTTGCTTGCGGTGTCGCAGTGCGACCATTATGCGGCGTTTAAGCTCAACCGCGCGCTGAAATTTATCTGCGTCGGGCGGACGTCGCCGTGCACAAACAAGCTGCGAACATGCAGTTCAGCTGGTTAATATTCACGCAGAAGTCCTTTTAGCGGCCCATGCTGGACTGCCGATTTACGGCCGCTGCAGCGCTGTTCGAGACGGTTTATGAGATCAGATACCTTTCCGGCCGGGTTAATCTGGCCTGCGTGCCGCCGTTATGGAACGACGAACAATGTTTTCAATTTTCAGAAGATTATCTGTGGCAGACGGCGCCGCGTTCCCGTTGGACGACATAATCAGTTTACGCGTTGATTTGTGTTGCTTGGTACGTTACAGCTCTGAGTGACACCATGTTATTCGCATTTGCATTCCAAACAGTTTGAGAAAAATTTTATAATGTTAGTAACATTTGTTTTACACACTTAAGATGTAAATGTACAAAAGTGCCTCTACATGAGGCATGATTTCTTGAGTGGAAAATAATTTTATTTCATAAATACAAGCCGCATACTACAATATATAGTCTATCATAATAACCACTCTAGTAGAGGGTCACCACGGTTGAGCTGCAGTTATCATTTGCAACACTATTACACTATATAGTACCTGCTCACCAAATCGATAAACTACAGATTGCCATAGTTTACATATACTCGCGTCTATTCTCATTTGATATAGCTGCTATATATAGTCCACCCAAACACACAATCATAACGGAAGACTATCTGTCTCTTTTTTAACAGTTTGAAAACAAATTTATAATTGGAAGCGATCGGAACGCCAAACACCGAGTGGGGATCTAAACTCACTCTAAGGGCAGAAACCTATTGCGAGCCATCAATAACCACAACTGTACCCAACTACCTACGGATATACCAACGTACTGGCCTACAGATTCTCACAAACTATCCGATCTAATTGACTTCTTTGGTATATATAAGGAATATTACCACATTTTCTAAATATTGTGTCTAATTGGGACCTCTCAAACCACTCAAATTATATAGGGACCAGAAGTTAAGTTTATAACACCTAAAACAGATTGGAATACTTTTCGCGACTTTATTTATAATAACCTAAATCTCACTCTTAAATTAAAATGCCCGGATGATCTTAATGCTTTAGTAAACTATCTTATCTGCATAATTCAAGAAACTGCTTGGCAATCGACTCCTGTCACTAAACAAAACTCAAGTTATACAGCTAACATTTCTCTCTATATTTGTAAATTAATGGGAAAAAAGGAGAACCAGATGCATTTAGCAGAGACGCAATCCTGTACATGTAATAGATTAACTAGCCAACTTAAGTCAGAGCTGAACAAGATCAAAAATGCCTCATTTGAATTTTACATTACAACCTCATCCAAGAAGACCATTCTGTCTTGAAAGATAAAAAAATTCAAACGATCAGTCACGCACATTTCTGCAATAAAACCAGATGATAGCTGGGGTAAAACTGAGCAAGAAAAAGCAACAGCATTTGCCAAATACTTATCGACAGTGTTCCAAATCCTACCTGCAAATAACAATAATGAAGAACAAGAAATATTCAGCTTTCCGAGCATTCCTTGCCAAATAGAATTACCTGCACAGCTTTTTTCTCTAACAAAAAAAAATAATATCTAACTGCAATAGTTATAAAGCCCCAGGATTTGATTTCATCATCCCACAAATACTTAAAGAGTTACCTAGAAAAGAAATTGTATTGGTAACTATCATATACAATAGCAGGTTAAGACTTACTTACTTTTCAACAACATAGTAATTCTTGCAGATAATAATGATGCTTAAATCCGGAAAACCTTCACATAAAGTACAATCTTCCTCTTATGTCTGAGAAGTTATCGACATAAACGCATTATACTATCCCATCAGTTTGGTTTCAACGCACAACATTCTACCATTCAGCAAAGACAAGGAATTATCAGTGAAATATTTAAAACTAGAAGAAAATAAACTGTGCACAGTAGCCTTCCTCTATCTTAAATAAGCGTTTGACCGCGTGTGGCATAAGGGGCTCTTATACAAACTGAAACTACATCTACCTATTCCCTATTACCTCTAATTAAAGTCCCATCTGCTACTTCCGATCAAACTCTTTACACCATCTAGTCAGGTGTGCCGCAAAGTACTCTACCTGATTTTTACTGCTGGTATTCCAACCATAAATAACACAAACATTTCTACTTTTGCAGATGACACCGCCTTAATAGATGTCAACGATAACTTAAATGTGGTCTCAGATAATCTCCAACAACACCTTGACCTCCTTAATAATACTAACAAACAAATCTAAATTAGCTCATATTACCTTTATTAATCGAAGATTAGAGTGACGAGAAGTAACAATCAACAACATACACCTCTACGTAAAAAGTGAAATTAAATATATTTGTCTAAGAATTATACGGAAAGATCATATCAATAATAATGAAATACAGTTAAACCTCAAAATATGACAAATGAATTGGATAATAGGTCGCAAATCTAAGCTAACCCGCGATAATAATATTTTACTAAGCCATCCAATACTAAAATTATTCAAAGTTTGCAGTCTAAAATACTAAAGAGGATTTTTGACGCCCCTGGTACATTAGTAATAAAACTCTACATGAGGATGCCGGGCATACCTTTTGTTGAAGAAGAAATACGAAGTTCCATTGACACATACCTAGACAAACTCCCTGGACACTCAAACGAAAGGCCAAATTTTTATCCTCCTTCATTGTTTAAGAATATTTCACAATAAATATGCTTTTTTAACGGATTAACCAATATATTTATATCAATACTTTTTAGGATATCACTTGAGAGTTTCTCAGACCCAGGACTTTTTTATCTTTCATATTTTTAAAATCATATACTACTTCTTCTTTGGTAATATCCAGACCAACCTAATCTTCATTTGTAAATATTTTTTCTGGACCAGTTTTATCATTTGCAAATAAATCTTCGGTGTATTCGTTCCGTCGTCTAAGTTTCCCTTCTACACTTATTAAGATCTTTCCATCTTTATCTAAAAGAGCATTTCTTTAAATCTTTTTTTCACTAATTTATGTAGATTAAATAAATCACGTTTCTTCTTAAGTTCCTCAATTTCTTTACATTTGTCTTGCTAATATTTTTCTTTTGCTTGTCTCTTCTTCTTTCTGATATCTTTCACTGTTTATTTATATTCAGTTGTATTTTTGTTTTCGTATATACTTTGTTGATTCATCATATATAAAATCGCATCGATCATCCATTTGCGTTTGTGGACTGTAGGTTTGTTTAATATCTTTAATACCTTTTACGGCTTTCCATATCGGGTTATCTTTATTATCATTTTTTTTTAGGATTTCCCTAATAACTGGTGTTTGTAGTTCTTATGTGTCTAATCTATAGCTCATTTCGATTTTTTATTTTTGTAAATTTAACTTTTAGTTTAAATGATGGTCTAAAGATATGTCAGTCCTATTACTGTTTTGCTTGATGTTTTATCTAGTATTAGTGCAACGCCATACATATGTTAGGCATTGTTTCCTTTTGAGTAGCAGATTATTCCCTTATCTACTCTACATTTATGTTCACTGACTCCTAAAATATTAATTTTTATTCTATGCATTTCTTGCATACTTTTTGCATTCTATGTACTTATTCTCATAGCCAACCCAAAGATTTTTATCACCCTCTGACCATCAAAGATCTGTCCAGAGCTAAGGTCCGTAGTTTTGTGATAGGATTAATTTCTCCTTGCCTCTCTCATTGCAGTATTATAATCGATCCAAAATTAGCTTTTTACGCTTCAAACTAGTGCTGCTGCCTTTCATCAGAGTAAGGATGCAGGTAGGAATTACATATGGAATAAATAAGACTATAGGATTAGGACTTGATTTTTCTCAGAGTTAGGAGAAGATAGAGAAACGAGACTTGCGTGAGCAAGGTTATTTTTTTGAAGTACACCTATTTCCGCCGGGATCACAAAGAGTGCCTACTCGCTATCGCATTGTTCTTTTTACTATTTTTTTATTAGGACGAAGTACACATTGAATTAAAAGTATATCACAGTTACGATAGCTTTGAGAGTTATAAAACTTCTTTACAATTTCTTTCGTTGTAGCAGTCAACTTATTGGAGGAGAACACCTTACCACTGCTCTTCCACTATGTTAAATAGAGTGTAGCTACTTGCAGGAAAATTAGGCACATATGGTATGTGAAGTAGCATAATGTGTTCGAAATCCTACAAAAGTAGTAAGAGTATAGTCGCTCACTGACTTGTTGAAACAGTGCGCCGTGTTTCTATTTTTCTTTGTGTTATTCCTGAATAACTAGGTGGAATCACTTCAGTGACTTGCAGTACCGCTAATAGCCTCCACTTATAGTTTCGCATTGCTTCCCGAATCATTTTCATTCGTACTGCTAGGCTAGCGTTGCGAATAGCATTCTTTAATTCTTCAATAGTCCGTGGATTGAGTTAAAAGACATGTCCCCACAAAAATAATTCGCATTTATCCCAGAACTTCTCGACAAGTGCTCATCGTATGTGCAGCAGCGCAATCTTGTTGGTGCATTTCTATGTGCGTTGAGTCTGAGCTCTAAGAAGATCACAACATATCGGGTAGATGTGACCGTATATATCAACGCGAGCCCTACACCTATCGTGCCAAATTTTGTAACATCTGCATTACAATAACAGAGTTACAATTTAAAATAAGTCTCCAACACAAACCCATGGTGTTTATCACTCCCCGCCATAATGGGTGTTAAAATGATATGCTATGTACTGCTCAAGGATGTTCGATTCGAGCGTCGCCTACTAATACGTTGGAGGTGATTGTTAATTCAAATAAGGAAAATAATTCTCTTATACTCTTTAAAATAAACCATTTTAAGTTTTTAGTGCTAGAAATAAAACTCGTATATTAAAAAAAAACTTAGGTAATGGGTAAGCATTTCTCTGTAATCCCAGAAAAGGGTAAATATATCTCAAGGACGTAGCAACCTTTCCCACACGAGTTTATAGTTTTTCTTACCCCCAAGTAGCAGGCAAGATCATGTCTCAAGCTTAGTCCCACCCACGCCTGTATTATTACTCCTTTTTATATCATTTTTATTTTTACTTGTCGACCCGACTGGCCACCATACCAAGTTAAGGCTAGAAAACCTCTTAAAACAATGAATATGGCTAATTTTCAAAGCAGGTTACCTCAAGCCAATAGAGGAAACTCAGAGTCTCGTATAAAAACCCAGTCATTCCCGTGAATTCTTAGGAGGTGGTGGTTAATATTTGGTTACAAAAAACACTCAAAATATTCAATGCGAAGACTTTCGAAAAAAATGAGTAAACAGTAATAAAACTCTGCAGTACAGGGGAAAGGAAAAGCATGTACCACATTAAAAATTGACATTAACTCTTTTATAAAGGAAATGCAGATTAGAAGATATGTAGATTTAACTGAAAAAATAGGAAATTATTAACATTACCAAAAATAAAGCACTATTGGAAAGAGTAAGAGGAAAATAGAAAAACTCTGTTGCAAACCTCGGACACGACCAGCTGAAGGAACCACATTGAGAAAGACGCTTCCGATTGGCCCCGCAGTAAAGATTGGGGTACCTTTTTTCCGCTCACACCCTTCTCTCCTCTTTCTCAATTCCTCTAATTATAGCCTTGGGGCCGATTTCTGCAGCAGAGTGTTTGCTTCCACGGTGAGTATCTTCCAGCTTTTTTGGCCTTTTGATTGAAATTCCTTTGTTTGAAATTAAAAATCCGCTTAAATCTAAGCAAGTCTATTAGGGTTGTCAGAAAACCCATTATGTGCTATAAGTTTTCGAGGTGTTAAAATCAAAACACATGTAAAAAATATTGTAGAATAAAAAGAAACGTAACGAAACGGATTTTTCCAACGATAATTAGAAAACAAAATATATATAAAAAATTAACATAAACGTACATTGTAGACTAATAAATATATCAGTATTTTTATCTTGTCTTAATAAAATACTTTAATTTTGATTTTTCTACTCACAGCGATGATAGAGATACTACAATATCAATATAAAATGTCGAAGAATAATCGTTTTCTGCTTAGTAATTTTGAACTTACGTGGGGTTGTCTTCTATCGGGTGGCTCTCCAGGTGGCAGTTAGCAAAGTGCCTCCCAGATATAGATGATATGCCACATGGAATGCTAACAACTAGAAATGGCTTGAAGACGATGTACTCGATCTTAGTGAACTCAGATGGCTAAACGCTGAATAACTTAGCCAAAAGGACGTAATTCTGTACTACAAAAGTGTCAAAATAGTAATAAAAAAGGTATGCGGTATTAAACATAAATTCAGATTTATTCCCACGCCCAACAGCACTGATAAGGTGATAGAAGAGTTTTATTCAATTTTAAAAATGTTAGTTAAGAACTTGATGAAGCACGAAGTCAGTATAATTACAAGTAATTTTTATGCCAAAACTAGGAAGGGTAAGGTTGAAGGTATAGTGGGTTTTATGATGTAACTGCAAAAGGCTGTACACATGGACACTATTTGCACACACTAAAGATACATCATAGGTAGCAGATAGGTACTCCTATGCGATCCCGGCATGGAACAGACCCGTTACAGGGACGCGACCTGCCTTATGCGAGCAATGATTTGCCCCTACCTCCACTCTGGGGGAAAATCATTTCCTACCCTTACACCTACCCATCTCCCCTACCTACCCCATCCCTTACCAAACTCGCCAACACGCAATGCAAGCGTGGCGTTTTAATGCCAAATACCCCTCATTCTCTTTAACTATGGTAATCGCGATACATGGAAGAATTTGAGGGAGACCTATGCCCAATACTGGACGCAATGAGGGTTAAAGAAGAAGAAGAAAGATACATCAATAAGAAACCCAATTGACTTTATCTTAATAAACATGTAATTTGGAGATGGAGTTAAAGTGTAAAAATTTGCACAAGTGCTGATGTAGATTTTGATGATAATTTATTAATGGAAAACATAAAAACATATTTGACAAGAAAGATCAAAACAGATAATATAATGAATTGTAAATAGGAAAGTATAAGCAGATAGAGAAACGAATAAAATATGAAACTAAGAATGCCAGAGAGCACTAGATGGAAGAAAATTGCCGAGAAATAGACAATAAAAGACAAAGAATTCCACTAGTAATAAGAAATTGAACTGTTCGAATTGCATAAAAGAAACACCTGGGAGAACTGTGTAAAAAAATTGTAGAAGATAAAGAAGACAAAACTGAAACTAAGGAAAGTAATGGTATTTAGGAGATCTTAAAATCATAAGTTAAATATTCAATCAAAAAAGTAAAAAGAGACATGTTGCTAGGCTCTAAGGAGCTAACGAAAGCCAAGTTCCAAAATATTGGCTTAAATTGGTATTCACACTTATACCTAGGAGAAATAGCTTTAATATCTATGAAGGTTCTCCTGAGTATTACACAAAATTGTACATGCAAAAAATGCGAAAAACAACTTTATCACAGCCAGTTTCAATTTCGAGGAGGATTGAGCACTAGAGATACGTTATTTGCAATGACTATTCTATTAAAAAGTGTCGGAATTACAACAAAGTGTGTGTGTGTGTGTGTGTTACATAGACTTTTGAAAGGTTTTTGATATATTTAAAGTATCAACTTAGGCCAAGAAGACTTCAAGCTTATAAAAAATATATACTACAATCTGAAACTGCGGCAGTTCGAATAAACAACACTGAAACAGCTGGAATTGAGTTACACTAAGATATCAGACAGTTGTGTGCTCTTGAATAAGGTACTTAAAGTTCTTTCAGAAAGAACAGAGGGTACAAACATTGGTAGAGTACTAATTACGAACATTATATTTGCGAACGATACCGAAATTATACCGGAGCGCGATGAAGAGCTGCAGAAGTTCTTATAAATTATTAACAGAGAAAGTCGAGAAGTAGGGTTAAATATTAACATCGAGAATAACAAATACGTGAACTATAAGGAAACATAAACAATCTTCTTGCACTAGAAGGAGATCGTAGAAAAATAAAACACGTCAATAAATTTAAATATTTTGAACTTACTATAAATTCTTAGTTCGATTGGAACGAAGAAACGAGAATTATCTTAGAAATATCTTTTGAAAATAAATTAAATGTGGCTTTAAAAATAAATACTGAAAATTTTTTGGGCCGCTAGAATTACAAATAAAGAGGTTCCAAGACATATTGGATGTGGCCTAAAACTCACCAATATCGTTAAAATAAAAAACTTCCTATTTAGAATACGTTCTTCGAAATAACAAATGATTATTATGGCAGAACATCCTGCAAGGACAAACTGGAGAAAAAAGTCAGACTTGACCAACTTCAAAGACGCACAGATATTCCACACGGCAAGGAATAGAAAATAGTCTAAAGAAGTAGTCGTTCACTTTTGTTAAAATACCAAAAATTTAATGTAAAGTGTGTAAAACATAGAAACAAAGAAGATAATATATATGTTCACATACGTGAAAAATTCTGAATTAAAAACAAAAAGCTAGACATTTTTATACTTTAGGGTTTGCCAAAATGGTTTGCCACTCTACTTTATATAATGTGCCAGCGTGGTCCCGTAGTTGAGAGACGGGCTGCGATGCTGACGGACCCGGGTTCAATTCGCGGTGCTCTCTGATGCCTGGTGGGTGGCCTACTCAGTCACTAAAAATAATTGAGTAGCTGCGTTCATTCGAACAAGGGGTGCTTGCCACATAGCCCCGCATCAAAGATGGTGCGCGACGACCGGGCAGAAAAAGCGAACGTATGAGAACCTTAACCTCTCAGTTCGCAGGCCGTGCTCCCATGCGGGGCGTAGAGCCTTACCATAAAAAAAAATTAAAAATACTTTGTATAATAAGATCAAAAAGAAATATATTTTTTTATTATTTGAGTAAATAAATATAATAAATTATTCCTCTATAGACATTCTCTATTGCATGTTACATAAGGAATCTCGTTACTTTCATGTTTATGTTTCAGATGTAACCATTTTTATTCTTGTGAGAAAACACTTAACAACGAAAAATTAGTTTAAGCTCTCAAGCGGATGCGCTTTTGTTTCGACTAGAATTTTGAATAACGCCAAATTAGGAAAGCCTTAATCAACAAAATTAACACAAAAGCTGCGCTTGCGAGCCGGCCGCGGCAAGCAAAAAGCCCAGATACGCACGAAATGTTGACGCGCCGTAAATAATTAATCGTTTGCTTCCGGATTCCTTCTATTTCGTGCGCGAAGCAACTTTTTGCTCTCCCAGCGGACAAAACGCGAAGTAAATGGAAGCTGCGGATGCTGAAAGACTGCTTTGTGCATGCGGGAATGATAACTGAAGGTTTCAGCAAAGCGAGCCTTCTCATTTTATGTACGGTGAGCTTAACGTAAGAACTGAAATCAAGCTGGAGCATAATAAATCACTCCGTCATAAATCACTCGGTAATTTAAACTTAATTTTAATACAAAAATAATTTTAAAGGAACTGTTTAAATTTGTGTTATAATCAGAAAACGCTTTTTTAAAATAACAGAATTATACAAAAAATGTATTTTCAATTTACATACAGTTATTAAACATTCAACGCACAAATATACCATGATATTTTAAAGGAATTGAACTAATCACATTAAACAAAATCTGGTAAGTTTCAATAAATAAATAATAAGAAAAATCACGACTCTTTGATAATTTTTGGTATTTCCGCAACTATTGCCGAGCTGTTTAGTAAGTTCTTTCTCTCATTTATTACTTTAAGGCTTTTATTTATGCGACATTTTTAAGTAACAAGAAAATGTTTATAATTTTATAATTTGATTTGACTTGTAAGAATTATATAAAATTAAAGAAGAAACAGGTATCAAAATGCGTACACCCCAAGACTGTATAGGAACACTACAATTAAATTAAGGCAATACGGTAATAAAAGTAGTATTGCAAAAAAGACCTCAAACAAGGACGCAACCTATCTTCTACGTCATTTAGCATATACGTGGAATATTCCTTAAAAAACAAGAACAATTTTAGGACTCGGAAATAACACAAGAGTTCTAGAAAGAGGTCTAAGTACAAATTTAAGAAAAGTAAAGCATTTGTGTATAGGAGAACTATCAGACACTCTTAAATTAAACATGTGAGAAATAAATATTTAAGTGTTAGAGTAGAACAAGACGACCGGGATAAAAAAGATATCAAAAGCAATCCAAAGCAAATATACTTGCAGAACATAGAATATCGGAATAGTTTAAAATTAACTTAAGAGTAAAACAGGGTAACCGGCTACCAACTGAGCTATTTAATATAACACTAAATTCAATAGTTAGGAACTGTAAATTCAGTGGAACAATAATTAATAAAACCGTACAAATAGAGGCATATGCTGACGATTTAGAGATAATAGCAAGAAATAGAAAAATTCTATAGGAAACCATTCGGAAGATTGAAAAAAACAAACAAAAGATGACTAGAAATTAACCAAGAAAAAATATATGAAAATAAGCAGAATATATAAACAAATAATAAATATGAACATAAAGCTAGAAAAGTTCAAGTTCAAAACTGTTGGTGTGGCGGCCTTTTCGCCCTTGAACCGCTTATATCGCGGCGGCATGCTGGCGGCTGTGATGTCTGCACGTTTTGCCATCGCACACGAACCGGCATATGGGCTTTTGCTCAGCCGACAAGTCTGCATACGCCGTCGGCGGCACCTTTTGATTTGAAAGGTGCTGGCGAATGCAAATTGCCCGAAAAGACCTACCGCCAAGCCAGGCGCGAAGCCCGGCAACATTCGCAATCCGCAACGCGGCCAATTTGGTCGTGTTTTAACACCGCACATTCACGCACCGCAGCTCGGCCAATTCGGTCGTGTCTTAACCCGCAAGAAACATTCACGCATCGCAGCTCGGCCAATTTGGTCGTGTCTTCACCCCGCAAGAAACATTCGCTACCCGCAGAAACCCGATCCGCAGCGCAGAGGTGGCCACTTTGGAATTGCCGACGAAGCCGAAGCCGATTCAGGTGAGCGATTTGGCAATATTCGTTGGTGGATATCGGTAGCCGCCCCCATCCGCTTACGCGACGGCTGTTTAAGGGACGATTTGGGCCTTCTCGGTTGACGTTCCAAACGGGCCGTAATACGTTTTCACTCTGCACCACGAGAGCGGCTATTTATACGCCTGCCTCTCCAACTGTTGAATATTTTAAATATATGAGAGTTATAATTTCAATAAAAATGAAAGAAAACAGAAAATCGAACAAAAAATACAGACAAGACATAGAACGTTCTACAAATAGAAAAACAGAAATATAAACAAAGGCACAAAAATAAGGGTTTATAAAGTGGAAAACAGACCAGTTGTAACGATGAACCGAACAAATGTGGAGCAGAAGAAACAAAGATTTTTTAATAGAACTTTTATCAGAAAAATATATAAATTAAAGAAAATTGCGAATGGAGAACTTCGGAGGCTGAGGAACTCGGAAGTATAAACTACTTTAAAGAGGGAAGATATTGTTAAAGTAACAAAGATCAGAAAAAAGCTGGTATAGATACATAAAAAATTATGAACAACACGGAGGTAAAAAATGTTACACTGTGAAGATCAAGTATTAGTAGAGCAAAAGGAAGACCAAAAAGTGGGTGGAAAGAACCACGTAATTAAAAACATAACAAAACTAAGAATACAGAATACATGACCAGAAAAGGTGGTGGAAAATATCAGAAAAACTAAGGCCAACAATAAATTAGTCTAAAAAGAAGGCGAGAAACGTTAAAGTAACTCACCACACTAGAGTTTTGTGAGCTCAGAATGAACGGCTGCAATTACGCTGCAACACCCCGACTGTATTGCCAAAATGGACAACTGGCTAAAATCATCAAACTACTGCCAAATACTCAACGAGCTACCTCAAAAAGAAGAGCAAGACCCTTATCAACAACTCGAATCTATCCCTCGATGCTAAAAAAATTTTATACATTGAGAGAAATCCTCAAGAATACCCAAATTGGACGGCCTTCCAAAAATCCATAAGAAAAATACGCCCTTACGACCCACTGTCAGTGTCTTTAGTTTACCCACCCACAACTTAACCAAATACCTGGCGAAAATTCTACAACAGAACAGAGCCTCATCATACGTGCCAAACTCCTGCTATTTCTAGAAATTTTAGCATCCTTTTCCATTTATGATAACCATAATGGTCAGTTTCGATGTTGTCTCCCTCTTTACTAATACGAGGTGTGACAGAAAAGTAATAAGACTGATTTTTTATTTACCAAAATTTTAATTTTTTTCAAACATCAATGTTATACCCTTCAAAGTAGTTCCCTTGGCCAATTACACACCGATCGAGACATTGTTCTCACTGTCGGTAGCAGCGCTGGAAGTCTTCAACCGGTATGGTCTTCAGCATGTCCGTTACACTCTTTTGGATGTTTTCTAAAGTCCCAAAATAACAAAAAGAAATCTTGCTCATTAACGATTCTGTCAAGAAGATTAAGACACTTGTTTTTTCGAATGTTTTGCTCAATTGTGAGGCTTTTGGGCAACATTTTGGTACAGACCTTTCGCATGTGCAAATGTTCAGTCAAAATTTCAAGTTCCCCATAGGCCTGTTTTAATTTTTTAAACATCACACTTGCGGATTCTCCAAGCTTAACACAAAATTTAATGGCACAACGTTGCTCCAAATTCCGCTGTTCCATTTTGCGTGACGCATAACCAAAATACAACTACACTAATAGCAGTCACAAAAATCACGTAGCTAACGGAACGATTGAAACTCGCACTAAGCTATGGGAGGGTATTTACACACGTGCTCTATCAAGGACAACAGCGTAGCGTTGCCCGATCGCTTGCAGTGTTGCCAATCTCATTACTTTTCTGCCACACCTCGTATATCTGTTTCAGAGACCCTGCAGCTTCCAACAACTAATCATAATTTGGAAGACAACACTCTCAAATTAATTAACCATCTATCCAATACCTATTTTACTTTCCAAAACAACTACAGCCAAACCAATGGTGCTTCACTTTTACCTGTTGTAGCTAACTTATTCATGATTGATTTCGAAATAAAAGCCCTTGCATTTTTTTAAAATTTACCTGTTGGGTAAGATATGTCGACGATACGTTTGTCATCTGGCTTCATGGACATGATACGACTTCCGAATTTCTTTCACACCTTAATAAATTTCATACCAATATCAAATTTACAATGGAAGTCGAACATAACAATTTCCTTCCTTTTTGGACACTCTCATAACCAAAAATCTTTCCAACAGCAGTTTCTATCATACCGTCTACCGAAAACCTACCCATACTAATCGTTATCTAAACGCAAAATTCCACCATCACCCTGCTCAAATTCACTCAGTCGCTAAATCCTTAATCGCTAGATCTCTCAAACTTCCCGACAGTGAGAACCGACAAACTGAAATCAACTCCATTACCAAAACATTAATACAAAACGAATATTCTCAAAAATTTCTAAATACTTCCAAAACCCAAGACCTTCCCGAGCAAATCAAAGCGCTTTTACCTTATATCAAGGCATTACTTATAGAATAAGCCGTATACTGAGTAAACAAGATATACGAACTGCCATTTTATGACGTACGTCGCCGCGGTATGTCAGTTGCAATGGAGCGCTGGAACGTGCAACACCGTGTTACTTGTGTTCGTAGTTATTACAAAACAAATTCTGTCACGAAAGTGCTGCGTATCTATCGACGACAGTTCAATATTGGTCGACGTTATCACGTACCGTCTCGCAATACCACATTGGCTTGGGTAAAGAAATTTGAAAAAACTGGTAGCGTGTTAGACGTGAAGCATGGAGATCCACGAACAGTGCGGACGCCAGACAACTTGCATACACTGAGGGAAGCTGTTAAATGCAGTCCTCGCCGTTCGACGCGCCAGCAATTTCCCAGTTTAGTCATTAGGAGAAGAAGTTTAAATCAAATGCTAAAAGGGATAAAATTTTACCCTTACAAACTGCAGGTTGTGCAACAAACTAACGAGACAAGGAAGCAAAAATTGTGTTGTGCACTACCATGAGTGGTTTGTTAGGAAAACCCAGACATTCTGAATAATTTGCTAATGACCGAAAAGCACATTTTCATGTTTTTGGTTGGGTAAATAAACAGATCATGCGATACTGGTCATCAGTGAACCCTAAGGATCTGCATGAGAAGCTCTTGCACTCTCGTAAAGTGACTGTTTAGTGTGGAGTTGGTGCTTTTGTAATTGTAGGCCCGTATTTCTTTAAAATGACAATGAATAAACAGTGAGCGTTGATTCAGAACGTTAGGTTACTTTGTTGAACAAAGTTGTGACACCTGGCATTGAACTTAAAACATATTTCCAGCTGAAAAGAGCAACAGCCCACACCGCGCGAAACAGTATGACTGTAGTTCGTAAAATGTTCGGAACTGTGTTGAAATCGCTTGGACAGCTCGGTCGCACGACTTCAGTGTACCAGACTTTTTCCTGTGGGGTTCCTGAAAGACCGTGTGTTTCAGAGGCATATCATGGGTATTCAAGAACTCAAGGAAGCCATTGATGACAAAGTTGCAACCATTGGTGAGGACCTACGGAGACGCGTATACGACAACTTGAAGAAACCTTTGCAACAATGCATTGATGTAAACGAAGGCCATCTGCTCGATGTACTTTTCAAAAAATAACCTTGCAATTGGTAGTAAATAAATGGCATCCTTGGTCGTATTTATAAACACTTTTACTTATGTGTTTCCCTGCTTCAGTATATAATATGTGCCTAGTGTCGTTGCATAATACCTTTACCGTCTCGGAAACTTAACCTTTAAGCAAGTTGCTCGTTTGGTCTCTCTTTTCTCATTATTTTTCCAGTAGAAATCATATGGGGTCGAATAAAAGGCTTAATATATTGTTCTTCCCGGTCACCTGAAAATCTTAATGAAGTAGGAGTATTTGTGTTACTTTCATGGACTAATGTTGACGTCATTTATAAAATTCCTTCTTTCGATGTATTGCACTGTTCAACCATTTTTCATTTTTTGTTTTTTACAAAACTAAAAGTAGCCTCGTATTATAAATTTTGGGTCACTGAACACGAAAATAACTTAAAATTTTCTCTTGGTTTAGAGTTTTGAGTAACTTTACTGTTTACATTTCGGTATTCGCCTTATGGATCATGCGATCGAGCGATTAAAACTGGTTCCATCCAATGGCCTTATACGTGGCAACATGTGGAGTTCATATTGCACTGTGTGCTTCTCAATTCTTTTTGCTGATGAGTGACTGTACATTTTACATAAATTTTATGGTCCACTGAATGTAAAGTAATGCTCCGCTCCTGTATAAATTTGCCGGGCAAGTTTTGTTATACATGCGGTGACGTAATATGGAGCTTCAAGAAGTGGTCATTTACTACACTAGAGGCGTACGTACTGTACTTTGCGTGTCGTGTCGGAGACCAGGATAAATCATTGGCTCCCCACGTTTGTTGTGCGACTTGTTTATTCACTCTGAATGCTTGGATGATTTGGAAGTTTCATGCGGTTTGTTGTACCTGCCGTTTGGCGTGAACCAACCAACCATATCACCGATTACTATTTTTGCATGGTACTGTGCTTAAAAAAATAATACAAAAAAGGAGATGAATACCCTGTGATATCATTTGTCATTTGCCCAGTGCCCATGGCCCATTAGTCTCTGATCCCCTCGCTAACATTTCGATAAACAGTGATATAGAGGATGCTAGAAGTGAACTTGCTGTGATATAAAGTATTCCGAACACTAGATGCATCTCCAACATTTCAATCGACAAGTACATCTTGTAACGTACGCAAAATCACACAATGTGAACTTTGTGGCCTGATTAGAACTTTTGAACTACAAAAGAATAAAGCTGAACTCAGCATTCAGATTGAAGCTTAATATTTTGCAATGGTGTTGAAGGTTTGATGTTGGAACTGAACATTCGGTACAAAGCTGACGATTTGAGATTGTTTATAGACGCATTAATAACAAGCCTGGAGGCTGTAATATTTATTGCATAATAGTAATGAAATATCATAAGCAATCCCTATTGATTACGCAGCCCTAGGTAATGAAAGTTATCCCGGTGTTGCCTTCTAGATATTATAAATTACAATCAACATAAATGGATAGCATTTGGAAATTTCAAAATGATAGCAATTGTGCTTGATTTACAAGGTGGGTACACAAAATACTGTTGCTAATATGTAAGTGAGTAACCCTCAGGTACCCCCATTACAAACAGAAATAATGGCCTCTACAGCTTTGTTGACTGGCCTAAAATGTTTTATAGAAACCTCTAATGAACCCTAATAGTCCTACCACCGTTGTACATAAAATTGGAACTTATGAAAGCGTTTACAAAGGTCTTTAACAAAAATAAACGTGCATTTGAATACTTATGTCAAAATTTTCTACGCCTAAGAACGGGAAAGGTAAAATAAATAGTATTTAAAGGTTTCCAGATACGCAAGCTTTTTCAAAACAAACGGTTTCAATACAATTTTAATCCTGATAAGCTAAATGCCTGGCATTGTTTCCGGAACGTTAGTACACAATTCTTGGGAAACCTTCGTGCTGAAAATTACAAAGATCTAGTGGAAGAACTTATATCTGCCTGCGAGAAAATTTGATGCAACATGTCACTAAAAATGCACTTCCTGAATTTACATATTGATGTCTTTCCAGCGAATTGTGGCGCTTTCAGTAACGAAACAAGTACGGACGTGGTACTCCGGTTCTACAGATGTCCGGGGCTTCTATCCATAAACAAAAAATTTCGGCCACTTCCGGTCAAACCGGTCTCGAGATTTTCCGACCAGTCTGCTATTTGGCGTCTGGACTTGACTTACGGTCCTTAGTTGAATACTAATCACAGATCAAAAATTATAAGGCTTGACAGATATCAGAAATGACAGAAATAGAAACTTGTCTCCAACTTGCAAGATGCCTTGATCAAAATTTAAAAAATACAAGAACGGACAGACAGACGACATTTTAATGTATAGAAGCTTAAAAAGAGGGCGATTCTATCAAGACATTTTTGCAATGGAACAACATTACAAAGAAAAGTGGTCAGTTTTAGTGTTAGCAGATTTCTGTTGGATGATCCAGAGAGATGCTCCGGATCTTCCCCACAAGCGACAAGCAAAAAGACGAAGTGTATAAACAGAAAAGTTTATTAACTGTTATTCGTACTATTGTATACCCATAGTATTACGTGTAAAGTGAAAACAGTGAAATTACTCAGCATCCCGAGCGAAGGGGCAATTTTAAGTGGGATTTTTGAAATTTATAAAGGATGGATATTTTCAACTCTGTAAAATGTTTACTGTTAAACAGTGTTATTGAATCCATTCCAGCTCCTAGTGAGCTAAATCATATACTATTATCCTGTATTAATTAATTTTATTTCTAATACAGATTACTTGTTAATATTCAAACTCTAATAATTATCTACACTTTAAAATTTTATTTTCATATACTTACTATTTCTAGGTGGCACAATATCAATGTAGTGCCATGCATTTAAATCCCTACGTTAAATTGCAATTGTAGTGTAATAAGAAAATACAATTAAAGATGAAAAACAACAACAAGAGCTAAAATAAAGTTTTATTTGTTACAATTCAATCCATAAATTAAATGCAATCCAAAACAACTGCACTTGAAATGACAAGATATTTTAGTTTTAAAATATGTATATAATATATATACATATATAATAATATATATAAAAATGTATATAACAAAGGGTTGCTGACCAAAAAGTATTTTTGGCGTCTTAGGCTGACAATTATTCACCCTATTTTTTCCAAATTTTTGCAAGGTAGAAACGTATACATTTTTAATTGGATCGGCTTTTTCCCTATATTAGTAAAGCGGAACAATTTCATTTTGCGCCCGTAGGTAAAGTTGAATCAGTGCAAAGCTTATGGGCTCGTTTATAATGCGCTCCCGTAATTTTTAAGTTTTACGATCAAACGTAAAAAATACCTAAATTGAAACTGGTTCAACTTTACGTATTTCTTAAGCTCATTTGGAGTAATTTTTAATTTTTTCCCTAGATTAATGTTGGCAGCAGTAACAGAATGCTTGTTTTGATTCTAAAATTGCATAACCTACATTTAATATTGTCAACATTTGGGCTTCGTTTTTACAACGGATAGGAAGCTATTAATTAACTTAGTAAAAATACATCTGTTCTTACACCATAATATGGATAACAGATACAAAGGCAACATAATTATATAAAATGCCTGACAGGACTTTGCTGCCGCTACTGTGTTTGGGCACGAGCAACTTTTAAATGTTTATATAAGACTTAAGTGCATTATATGTATCTTTTATGGGCGGTTTGTGGTTACGTCTATTGCAATTGAATCTTCGCTCGGCGGAAGAAAACCAAATGGCCATGACAGACGCGCCTTTTGCGCCCTAATATTTGCGGCCGCCCGGCCATTCTGCAAAAAGCGAATGCGGCCTCAACATACGTGTACGAACCCACGGATCTTCTCGTATAAATCAAGAGTCCTAGAATCACTCCATATTTCTTTTTCACTTGAAATTAAAAAACTGATCAAAGAGAAAAGAAAATCTAGAGAAAAATGGCATGGATCTCATTCACCAGCTGACAAGACTATTTATAATCAACTAAGCAACAAACTCAAAACTAAGATTAAAGAAACGCAAGACAAGTCATTTCAGGTTTACGTTACTAATCTCAATCGTTATGACAATTCTATTTGGAAACCAACAAAGGCTTCTGCAAAATCAACGCAGGCTAATTCCCCAATTCGCATTGATGTTCCACCACCTGGAAATTGGGCTAGAAGCAACAAAGAAAAGGTCGACGTGTTAGCTGTACACCTAGTTGGAGTATTTAGCCTTCAAAATGATGTACCTTCACAAGAGATGCTAGCAGATATGCAATATCATTTGGAAAGTACTGGGCATTTAAAACTAATTACCCCAAAGAAATTAAAAAAGAAATCACTCGTTTAAAAACCAAAAAAACACCTGGACCGATTAAATAACTCTAAAAATGCTAAAACAACTCCCTATAAAAGCTATTGTACTCCTTACTTACATATTTAATGGAATACTTTGTCTATACTACTGGCATACTAAGCTAAAAGTGGCCGAAGTAATATTAATATTCAAACTTGGTCAAAATCCACACAATGTTTCTTCATACAGACCTATAAGTCTCCTATCTACTACTTCCAAACTTCTAGAAAAACTTCTACTCTTCAAAATCAATCCCCTTCTGGACGTTATTTCAAACCACCAGTTCGGGTTTTGTCATTCCCATTCCACAATCCAGCAGTGCCATCAGGTTGTTCGACCAATAAACAAATCCATGGCAGACAAAAAATGTTGCACATCCGTACTTCTTGATATAAGCATGGCTTTTGATAAGGTGTGGTATGATGGTCTACTTAAATCTCCTTAAATCCTACTTAACTGATCGTCAATTCCAAACTAAAGTTAATGGAGAATCCGCAAACAATTTTCTAATCAAAGCTGGGGTTCCACAGGGCAGTGTGTTGGGTCCCGTGTTTTACCTTCTGTACACATCAGATATGCCTACTACACCTAGTACTACAATCGCAACCTTCGCGAACGATACAATTATTTTTGCAAGCCATGAAGATCCAATAACTGCATTTTCATATGCACAATCACAACTAAATCTTGTAAAATATTAGATAAACAGATGGCACATAAAAATCAATGAGAGTAAATCAACTCAAGTAACATTTACGCTAAAAAAGGGCCATTGTCCACCAGTTAGCATCAATAACATGCCTATACCTGCATCACCTTCAGTACGTTATTTAGGCATACACCTCGATCAAAAACTTACTTGGAAGGAGCATATCATAAAGAAGAAGAAACAAATTTGCTGATTGGAAAGAAATCCCGTTTTTCACTAGAAAATAAAATCTTGATTTATAAAGTAATAATCAGACCTATCTGGACTTACGGCATTGAGTTATGGGGATGCGACAGTATGTCAAACACATATATTATCCAACGCTCACAATCCAAGATCCTTAGGGCGATGACTGACGCATAACCAACAAAACGTTACACGATGACCTCAATATTCCGTTCGTCCAAATTTTTATAGAAGAGCGTAGCGTAAATCATCATATCCGACTAGAATTTCACGTCACTCAACCCATACAACCACTCCTACTACAACACGATGCCAGAAAATTAAAAAGATGTTGGCCTATTGATCTCAAATGAGAAGTAGGTGAACTCCTCGCTGGAAGCCATTCCCGCCATAGACTGTTTAATTTTAAGGTTCTATGTTATCACATTAGCCCATAGAATGTTAATTCTGATTGCTAATAAATGAAATAAAAAAAAATATTTTAATTTTACTTTTTACTCAAATGTATGGTTAGTTAAATTTATGAATATCTATGACTAAATCACATCTTTTTTAAATAATTTAGAAGTAAATATGTGTTCAGATTTCTTCTGACATTATTAGAAGTTACCGCTAGTCTACAAGTTCCTTATAGTGTGCATCAACTATTAGATCTTTTTTTACAGAAATTGTAATTTGTCGTACCTGTTAATAAAGAATGATGTTACCATACTAATTATTTATTAAATTGATGTATTATTAGTTTAATAATTTTTTTTTATAATGTGAACTAAAATTTATTTATTTTCATCTGTTTACGTACAACCTAAATGCTCCGAAAATGCTCAAGATTTATAAGAAATATTTGTAACCGACTGCCGAACGTTGGTTCATAAATAAAAACGAGGAAAACGACCCCAAACACCGCAACAAGCTTTGCATCGAGTAAAAAAAGTAGTCTGGTATCATTACACTTAATTGGATGTTGTGATCGCCCGATGTAAATCCGATTGAAAATATGTGGGTATACATCAAACAATTAACACAAAAAATTTAACACATTTCGAGATCCTTGTCGGATGAATACACCATCATTGTGGCCGAAAGCATGCCTCCAAGATGCCAGGCAATTATCGACGGGGGTTTTGACTAGACACATTATTGATACAATAGCATTTTTGCTCTGATGGAGTACAACCTACTGATGTATTTGAAAATGTTTTTAAATAATTTTACCTCTACATTAACCCGAATATGCTCTTACTTAACTGACTGTAACATGCCTGGTTCTTCATGTACACTATCATACATTAGAGCAATATTGTCACCTGAACGACCCTTGCGTTGATAGAAAACTTTTATCTTGTCACTAAGCATTCAATTTGTTTTAAACTTTGGCACTAGATTACGAATAGTATGCTCACTTAACACTTTATTGTATATTAGTGAACTAGATTATATTGGACAGAGAAATTAAAGCTAATTTTTGCAAAAGAGCTCATATTCAAAGATAAAGGTTATTTTTCTTTAATTGGCTTTGTGAACTGACAAAATTATCTCATTTGGGATAGTCCCACAACTCTAACGGAATCAAATAACTCAACAACCATTGTGGCAGATGCCAATGATGCAACAACCAATGATAACGCAACAAACAATAATGCCTAATCAACACCCCTATGCTAATATGGTACATATGCAACAACCCTATCATAACGTAAAATTTATTAATTATCAGCAACCCTACTTAAAACCTATCCAAATAACAAATAACAAGATAGAAATTACATAGAAGAAGCCGAAGAAGAATCTGAATTAACAAGTAAATTTACGTGGCACACAAGCAAGAAAAGAAAGTTATCTAAACTATCCCCTGAGATAAGAACCGGGAAGGAACCGCCATTTCTTGTTACCCAAAACATGTACGACGAACTAACATAATTAACTGATAACAAAGAAGATATGAATTTTAATGAAGGCAATGTTACGGCAGCACAATCCAAAAATACAGGTGCAAAGGAAATAAAAGCCCCACCAATATTTGTTTACAACGTAAACTATAGACAAATGATTAACTACCTCAATAACATACAAGAACAGGAACAATACAAGAGCAAAACCCAATCAAATAATACAATTAAAATCAATGTTAACACGCTTGATTCTTATCGAAAACTTATCAAGCAATTGCAAGAAGACAAGATAATCCGCCACACTTATTAAATCCGACAAGAGAGGCATATAATAGGGTAGTAATCAAACACTTACATCACTCAATACCGGAGCAAGAGATAAAAGATGAAATGTACGAAAGAGGACACAAAATCAGAAACATATTGAACATCAGACACCGCCAAACTAAAGAGCCATTATCATTATTCTTTATAGACTTGGAACCTAATGATAACAATAAAAGCATTTATGATATGAAATATTTAGGCAACATGAGAATTACAGTAGAAGCCCCAAGAAAGAAACCACAATAGTGCATCGCACCAGATGTCAGATGTACGGGCACACTAAATCTTCTTTACAAGGCCATACGCTTGTGTTAAATGTGGAAACAGCCATAATATAAAAGAGTGTAAAAAAGAATCAAATGTTTCTGCTAGATGTGCCCTCTGTCATAGTTATAAAGGATGTGATATTTACCAAAATCTACAAAAATTCAAATGAAAAATAACTAGCCAGCCACGTTTCAACGCACCTCGTCCCAATCTAAACATAAACGACAACAACCAATTTCCGCCATTACATTCAAACTATCAACACACTAAAATTCTAACTAATGGATAGCCAAAATATCCTCCAGTAAATATCCAAAATATAATGGACCAATTCACCGTATTCTTAAACGAATTCAAAGCAATGTTCAATCAACTGATTAGCCAAAATGGCACAATATTCAACATGCTCAGTATAGTAATAACTAAATTGGCACAGTAATGACGCACTCACTAAGAATAGTTTCATGGACCAGTATTGGTTTATTAAACCATAAACTATAATTAGAAAACTTTTTCCAGTTACACAAAATAGATATCGCACCAATCTCATAAACACATTTTACCTCCAGAGCAATGCTCTAAATACCACAATATAAGGTGTACCACGTAACCCATCCTGATGATATGGCGCACGAAGGTGCAGCGGTTATTATTCGCAACTCAATATCTCATTATGAGTTAATTCATCAACAGACAAGTAAAATACAATCAGCTAACGTTAAGGTAGATACTAGATAATTAGGGCCCTTAACAATCTCATCCATCTACTGCCCACCTAGACATGCCATCCCTAAAGAAGAATATGTCGAGTTTCTTAAATCGCTGGGGCCTAAATTCCTTACAGGAGAAGATTGGAATGCCAAAAAAATACAATTTGGGGAGCTAGATTAGTAACAACCAAAGGCAGAAACCTACTACAAGTTATAAATGAAACTAACTGTAATTACTTATCAACAGGTGAAAATACTTATTGGCCGACAGATCCCAATAAAACACCCGATCTCTTAGACTTCTTTATACATAAAAGTATCTTAACAAACTATCTATATGTCGAATCTAATCATGAAATATCTTATATCATACTCCTGTACTTGCAACAATAAGTACGTATTTTATAAATAAAGAACATACACCAACTCTAACTAATAAGGCAACGGATTGGATTAAGTTTCAAACCTATATCGAAAATCATATTAATTTAAAGCTTAGAATTAAATCGGCCGACGAACTGGATAAGGCTGTCAATTACCTGACCACATTAATACAGAGGCTGCCTGGCATGCAACTTCGAAGCAATCGCATTAAGCAACGAAGTATAATAATGAACCTCTCTATATTCGGGAATTGGTGTGTGAAAAGAGAAGAGCAAGAAGCAGATGGCAGAGATCGCGAAGCAATGAAGACAAAACGGTATGCAATAGACTAAAACGAAAATTACATAAAACTCTTTATAAAGTCAAAAATGCAACATTTGAACACTACATAAACTCTCTCTCCAAAGATGATTATACGGTATGGAAAGCGACAAAACAATTCAAGAGATCTAAGATCGCAGTACCCCCAATCAGAAAACCGGACCGCAGTTGCGCCAAAAGCGACGCAGAAAAGGCGGAAACGTTTGCAACACATCTTGCCCAAATCTTTACACAACCCACAGCAGACATTAACAAAGATGATAATAACATTGAAGAGTTTCTTAACATACCTTGCCAAATGTCACTCCCAATTAAAGCTTTTTCACCCCAAGACACACTTGAAGAAATCAAACAAATTAATGCACATAAAGCACCCGGGCAGGATATCATCACTGGTAAAATTATTAAACATCTACCAAGGAAAACGTTAGTACTACTAACAACCATATACAATAGTATGCTAAGACTATCATATTATCCCATAAGCTGGAAATTTGCCCAAATCATAATGGTGCCCAAACCAGGAAAGCCTGCTAATAAAACCAACTCGCATCGGCCAATTAGCCTACTCTTTAGTTTATCTAAGATTTTTGAAAAACTGCCGATGAAAGAAATTAAATCTGATTGAGATCTATCAACAATTATTCCAGACTACGAATTTGGCTTCCACAAAAGTCACTCAACCGAACAGCAAACACATAGGATTGTAAACAATATAATCAAAAGCCTCGAGAAAAAGACATTATGCACTGCTGTTCTTCTAGATGTTGCCCAGGCTTTCGACAAATTCTGGCACATCTGGCTCTTACATAAAGTCAAAAGGGTATTCCCTACCCGGTATTACCGTCTGTTAAAGTCCTACAGATCAGAAAGGTACTTTCAAATAAAAAACAACTCCAGTTACTCCAGCTACCTGCAAGTTCAATTGGGGGTGCCTCAAGGCAGCTTTTCTTGATCTATACTTCAGATTTACCAACAACACCCAACACTATCATAGCTACATCCACGGATGATACCGCCTTGCTGTAAGTTAACACGGACGAAGCAGTTGCAACACGGAACCTTCAAAATCACTTGGATCTATTACAAAACTGGATTGATAAGTGGAAAATTAGGATAAATGGGACAAAATCAGCGCAAGTCACATTTACTACAAGATGAATGGTATGCCCGTCAGTTTTTTAAACAATACTCAAATTCCTGTAACAAACAAAGTTAAATACTTAGGGTTATATCTAGACCAAAAAGTTACTTGGAAAAAACATGTCAAAACAAAACGTTAACAAATCCACTTAAAATTTAAAACGATGTCATGGTTAATGGGAAGTAGGTCCAAAGTATCACTATATAACAAATTATTATTATATAAATGTATCCTTAAACCCATATGGACTTATGGGATCCAATTATGGGGATGTACTAAACCTTCAAACCAAAAAATAATTCAAAAGATCCAGTCTAATATTCTACGTTCTATCACCAATGCACCATGGTATCTATCAAACTTTAACTTACACAATGACCTAAACATACCATTTGTCATCGAGGAGATCGAGAGACTTTGGACGATATACTTTTAAAGAACTAAAGGACACGAAAATAACCTAGTAGTAGAAATTATAAATCCTCCAACGATAGATAGAAGACTCAGAAGAACATGGCTAACAGACCTAAGGCAAGAAATGCACAACGTAAATTAGTCAAACCTAACCTATTTGAGGTATTTTAGAGAATGGTCAGTGGACGATTACTCTACTCATGATACATTCTTGTATCAAATTTACTTATTACAATGTTGACAGTTGTAGATTGTAAATAAGCAATAAATTTATAAAAAAAACTGGATAGTGAAAATCCACATGCTACTCACGACATTTGGTTGACATCAGATTTCATATGTAACTGCCAAGTCTTTAGTTTATACCTATAGCAATAGAACTCGGATTGTTCCAATAGTTTGTGTTTTATTCAGGAATAACTTTCCAAAGCTCAATTAAGTCACCCTATATATCAAAATACACAAAACAAGAAATCCTATTTTGTCACGTGTCACTACACTCAAATTATTATAAGCGCTAATATCCCGTACACATCAAGTGCGACCTTGTTCAAAAGTTCTTCAATTTAATTTTTAAAGCAACTATGAGTTTACTTTTCCAAGAGTTATGGTAACTTCAAAATACATTTATCAAGCTACGGGCCGCTTTCTAACATTTACATGAAGTTTGATTTAGGAAGTGACTTGTTTTGATGCATGCAGTAGATAAATTATTGCCGGCAAACCGAACATTCCATAAATCAACAGCGTTGTACGTGACCCTATTACGTATTCATTCCGGTTTCAGTGGTTAATTGATGCGGCGGGCGAGCTTTCGGGTAAATATTTTATTATTAGCAGATTTAGTGGCCGACTAATCCTTGCTGTTGCCACAATGGAGCATTTATATCAAGCCCACAAGAGTAATGCTGACAGATTTGGGATATTTTAAAAGTTCTTCAGCAGTATAGATGCCATCGGTTGATATTCTTTTTCTATAACTTACAGTGTCTGTGGTAGAGGTTTCTTGATTACACTTTACATGTGCTTCAGCTTTACATAGAAATAAAACAAAATTCGGGTTTCTGCAAATATTCCTATTTTTACCAGAATAATTAGATAGAATATATTTTTTTCTTGTAATATAATTTTTTCATAAAATATTTTTTTGTAACGCCCCAGTTTTTTAAATATCACGACTACGTAATTTTGTTATATTTCATTGTCTTTATATTATATATTTAGTTGTCTGAAAGTTGTTTATACTTTTTATTAGACAAATACCCTGGACAAGAATAAAGAAGTTCTCAGACAAATTTAGGGTGCTAAATAATTAATCTTCTAGAAGCACAGCGTTTAATTATATTATAACGCACATCTGCATATGGGGGTTAACTGGTACGTAGAGTTTATTTTTACTATTCTATTTTTACTATGTTACTAACAGATCTGAGCATTTTTATATTTTTTACCCTAAGGAAATATTATTGCTATATATTGGTAAGGCTAATAAAATAAATAATAAATTTATGCACAAGGATTATCTCAGGGCATTAGTTGCTTCTAAATTATGGGAGCAAAAAGAATTGTATATTCTACAACTTTGCATGCAAGTATTTGTAAAAGTATCTCCCGTATTGTAAAATAATTGTTCTTATTGTTCAACTACAATTAGGTGGTATCAGTAATCTTAAAAAAAACTAACCTATCAAAGAGGATAACTTTGTTGTTGCCAGAACAATGCTCGACTCTGACAGATGTGTGACCTATTGCTAGATAGAGGATCGGTTAAACATTTCTGCATAAGCAAGTAACACTTATTCTGTGTGATCATCTTTGAGTGATGCTGATCATCGTTTTGAGTATTGAAGCATTAAGGATGTTTTTCTATTTCAATAGCCTTAGGAATTATTTTAAGAGTGAAATAGATTTTTTTTTATTGAAACATAGTACATCAGCAATCAGAATTACAAGAGATTCTATGAGCTAATTTGTTGTTAAAGTTTATTGGCTTGATGAGGTTGGCACCCATTGGTGCTTCCTCGCAGTTTCCTAATCCTATTGATTGAGGATGATGGATTCACACTGGAGGATTCACGTTAGTTTGTAGGTCCCAAGGCCATTTCCGCTTTAATCGCCGAAAGTTTGGTTGTAACGTAAGTGGTTGTATAAGGTCGTTTGGATGATATGTAAGTCTATCATAGTGTCTGGTTGCCCGTTCCGTAATTACATCACACACGTATGGTGTGTTGGAGTCGGTATGTAGGGTGAGATTTGTCACGTACCATGGAGCATCCATAAGAGTTCTTATTGTCTTGGATTGGAATCTCTGGATTATATCTACGTTAGAATAGCTAGAGCAGCCCCACAGCTCACATCCATATGTCCAAATAGGACGTAAGATGGTTTTATATATAAGGAGTTTACTCTCGGTTGCTAAAGGTGATTTCCTACCTATTAGCCAGTACATTTTTTTAACTTTCAGATCCATGGCTTTGCGCTTCTTCTTTATGTGTTGTTTCCAATTTAGCCTTTTGTCCCAGTGTAATCCCAGATACGTCACTTCTTCAGATTGTGGTACATCAATGTTGTTTATGGTAACAGGAGGGCATATTCCCCTTCGCATTGTAAATGTTATTTGAACTGACTTATTTTTATTCACCTTAATTCGCCATTTGTCTAGCCATCCTTCTATTAAATGTATGTGTTCCTGCAGTAATCTTGTAGCAGCTAAAGGATCTTCATTGCACGCGAGGATGGCAGTATCATCTGCGAACGTTCCCATTTCTGTGTACGGTGTTATTGGTATATCAGCAGTGAAAAGTAAGTATAGGACTGGACCCAAAACGCTGCCTTGGGGAACCCCAGCGGTAATTGGCTGTAGTGTCGAGATTTTGTTTCCGAATTTTACTAGGAAATAGCGGTTTGAAAGGTAGGATTGGAAAAGGAGATAATATTGGTGCGGAAATAATGCTTTTATTTTAGCCAGTAACCCTTTGTGCCACACCTTATCAAAGGCTTTTCGGACGTCCAGGAATACTGTCGTGCAGTACTTCTTACTTTCAAAAGCTTTCTGAATTACGTTAGACATGCGGTGGCACTGTTGAATAGTAGAATGATCTCGTCTGAATCTAAATTGGTGCTTTGGGATCCAATCATCCAGTGGTGTATCTTTATTTAACCGACTTAATATCAGCTTTTCTATGAGTTTGGCAATTACTGATAACAGGCTAATTGGGCGATAAGATTGCACTTCATTTGGCGGCTTACCAGGTTTCAATATTACTATAATTTGCGCCATCTTTAGTTGGGGCGGCCAGTAGGTTAAGCGCAGAATTGCGTTAAATAATGCTAGTAGTTGTCTTTCCCCAGTTTCTGGTAGCTGTTTAAGAATAGGACCAGTTATGAGGTCGTAGCCTGGTGCTTTTTTGTTGCTCAAGAATTTTACCTCCTGACGTAATTCACCGATTTTAAGATCCCGTATTGGGAATGAAAGTTGTAGTGGGGCTTCGAGGAAGGTGTCTACTTCTATATCTATTGTTTTAGAGTTAGGTCTAAATACTTCTGCCAGATATTGTGCGAATAGGTCGGCTTTTTCTTGGTCAGATCTGGCCCATGTGCCGTCTGTGTTACGTAGCGGCGGTATATGTACCTGTGGCCTCTTGAATCCCTTTGTGGCTTTCCATATACTGTAGTCGTCCTTGGAAAGAGAAGTTACATATTGTTGAAATGTGTCGTTTTTTACTTCGTTCAGTTTTCGTTTAAGTTTATTAGTAATTCGATTGTACTTTGTTTTGTCGTTTCTATTATATGTTCGTTGCCAGACTGCCATAGCTTTCCTTTTTTCCTTAACCAGCTCCATCACTTCTCTTGGGAAGTTTTGTGAGCTGGGTTTTTGCTTTTCCATGCGCGGTGTAGCATACCATGCTGCCTCTTGTGTAGTAGTTATAAATTTGTTGATTCCACTGTCCAACTCTTCAGTCGTTTTTAGGCTTATATTAAGATCAAGATGTTGATCCATATACTCTTTAAAGGCGTCCCAATCTGTGCGTCTGTTACATAACATTGGTTTGGCTTCTTTTCTAATTACTGTAGCACTAATAGTAAGTATGACCGGTGTGTGGTCAGATGATAGATCATAACTGGATGTTATGTCTACGTAGTTAGATGAAACTCCTTTAGCAACGAAGAAATCTAACAAATCCGGAAATTTGCCAGGGTCCGTTGGCCAGTACGTTGGGCTACCTGTTGAGAAATATGTATAATTATTATCAGTTATGAGTTTATTAAGTTCTCTGCCTTTTGTAGTTATCAGTCTACTGCCCCATCTGGTATGCTTCGCATTAAAGTCTCCGCCAGTTATAAATCCTGACCCTAAGGAGTCAAAGAATGGCTGTAGCATGAGGTTGGTTATTTGGAGCCGAGGGGGGCAATATGTTTCCGCTATTGTAATTGGATTTGGTAGTTTATTTACTTCAATCACTGTGGCCTGTAAGAAATTTTCTTCGAATTTTGGTAGTTCGTGATGTGTTATTGATTCACGAATGATAATGGCAGTGCCTCCATGTGCCGTACCATCCGGATGTTCGGCGTGGTAAATAAGATAGTGCGGTATTTTTATGTGGGTTTTACAGTAAAGTGGGTTTCTGATATAAGGAGGATATCAATGTTGTTTATACTGAGGAAGATTTTGATTTCTTGTTTTTTTGATTGGAGGCCGTTGGCGTTCCAGAGTGCAATTTTAAGGAATTTGGCCATTATCGAACTAATTTATTTATGACCGTCGTAAGCATGTTCAAAATAATGCTATTTTGTTGTATTAGTTGATTGAACCTACCTTCGAATTCTTCTAAGAACTGTGTGAGTGGTAGGTCTTGAGGTGATTGAGGTTTATTTGTGTTTGTTTGTTCACAGTTAGTGTTTGGCATTTTCCAGTAGTTCTTCACTGGCAAGGGAGGAAAGTTTTGTGGATTTGTCTTGTAAGAGGCATGTGTGTTTTTTTGTGTTTGGGTGTTCGGTTTTATTTTGTTTTGTAGCTCTTGGTAGATTGAACAGCCCTTGTAGTTTGCGGATGTGCACCATTGCAGAGTGCACAAGTAGCAGGGTTTCCTTGTTTTTGCATGTAATAGAATTGTGCGGTCCGCCACATTTAACGCAGGCGTATGGCCTATTACAATATGACTTTGTATGGTTATAGTTTTGGCATCTTGTGCACTGGACCAGGTTCATATTTCTGTGGGGCGGTTCAACAGAAATTTTTAAGTTTTGTAAGTAATTTATGTTATATATGTCTTTGTTATTGGTGGCTGGCTCCAAATCTACATAGATTAGTGGTAATGCTTCTTTGTTTTCTTATGTTTTATGTTAGTAATGTTTCTAACCTTGTGATTATGAGTAGTTAGTTCAGCTGTAATATCATCTGCTGGAATTGTAGGATGTATGTGCCGTAGGACCACTCTGTATGCACGATCCTGCTTGATTTGGTAAGTGTGGTGAATGACACTGTTTTCCTGGAAATGTTTGATGAGTTTTCTGTACACATCCGGGGAATGCACATTAAATTTGACTACGTTATCAGCCATACTTTTGGTGGTGTACTGTTCCTGTTTCATAATATCCTTCAAGCTGTTTATCATTTCCTGATAATAGTTAACTCCATGTACGTAGATTGGAGGGGGTTTGGGTATTTTATTTGAGCTTTTGTTGGCACCGTTATCTTGATTATTGTTTGTTACGTCTGTAACTTCTGGTAAAATTGAGTATTTGTTAGTTTGTGTTAGATTAAATGATTGTGGCGGATTTTGTGTTTTGCAATTTCCTTTTTCTTCTTTTTAGGTTATTAACTTTTTGCCAAGCATTTTTTTTGTCTGCAATATTTTCTTCTTCCTCTGCGTCGCTAATAATAATTTCCATTGGTTTTTGTGTCGTGATTTGTTGATGCAATGGTTGGACTTGAGGCGGAATTACAAATTGAGACATTGAAGAGTGACCATATTGATAAGGTTGGAATGTTTGTATTTGTGGCGACATTGAGTAGCTATTGGGCATTTGCTGGCATTGCTCAGGTGTTATTTGTTGTAGTTTGTTATTTGGGATAAATGGGTATTGTTGGTAAAAGGATGCGTTTTGTTGCGTTATTGTTGGGTTGAATTGTTGCGTGGGGTTGTAGCCATTGCCAAATGCCAGCATGCTATTAGTTTTACTTACATGCATGCACTGAATTATGTAGTAAACAATACAAAAATGAAAACAGTTTATTCCAATTAATGCACTGGTTTATCACTGCTCGAGGTTCACTGTACGATAGCGATAACATGCAGCGCGCACGACTTAGGCATGTGCTCGGCTTGAGCGCTCGAACCGTACTGAGTGAAATAGATGACGAGAGTGAATGTATTAGAAATGAAAACATTAATTTTGTGCCCGGTTTATTTATTAAGTTTGGCTAAAACAAAAGAAATATTGCCCTTTCTTGTAACCAAATAATGTTCGTATATACGGCTCGACATTTATCTGTTCGTTTGGCCTATGTGGGTTCTGTGACAGTCACCACAAAGTATTTCGTATGTTCACTAGAACTCGTAGGGATGAAGGTCCTTACTCGATTAGATGAAGTCAGTTATGTTACTGTTAGCCGTTAAAACTGTTTGTGTGTTTTGTTTTTTTAATATGCGGCCTATTACGCCTCTAATGTAAAGCAAAACACTTTTATTTGGTCGAGAATGTTGCGCATTTTGAAAATGATGTTTTTTGATTTAATCTTTTTTTTTAGTTTATTTGCAGATTAACAATCAGAACCATTTTTACATAATAAACATATAGTAAGGTCCTATGAGCTAATGAGATGACGGTAGTGACGTGAGGGGAGTCCATCCATCGATGTTAGTTTCTTCTTAGATCAATGGGCCACGTTTTTTGTAGTCGTCTAGGAGGTAGATCATGTTGCAGGATGGATACCAGGACATTGGGATGAACTTGAAGTCGCAGGAAATGGTTGTTGCTTCTTTTAGTACGTTCTTCTACTACTGTTGGCATTTCCAGGTCGGTATGCAGGGTGTCGTTGCTAACATACCAGGGAGCATTGGCTAACATTCTCAGTGTTTTGGATTGCATGCGTTGGATTATGTTTACGTTTGACTTGCAGGAGCATCCCCACAGCTCGATGCCATAGGTCCAGATAGGTTTAATTATTATTTTATAAAGTAGAATCTTATTTTCTAAAGATAGACACGATTTCCTACCAAGTGACCAGTACATTTTTTTAAGTCGTAGATCAACTTCCTTTCGTTTCTTTAATAGATGCGGTTTCCACGTGAGTCTTTTGTCTAAATGAAGGCTCAGGTAGCGGGCTTCATTTGCTTGAGGAATTGCTATACTATTTAGATGCACCGGCGGGCATTCCAAGCGATTTAGGGTAAAATTTACCTGGGTGCATTTGGCTTCGTTCACTTGGATTCTCCATTTGTTTAGCCAGGTTTGTAAGAGGGACAGATGATGTTGCAAGTTTAAGAAGGCTGTTTGAGGATTGGTATGATTGAAGAAGGACTGTATCGTCAGCGAAGGTCCTTATAGTTGTAACTACTGTTGTAGGTATGTCTGCCGTATACAATGTATATAGAAGAGGTCCAAGAACGCTGCCTTTTGGTACTCCGGAGTTGATTGAATGAATGGCAGAATATTCTTGGCCATACTTTATCTGGAAGTGTCGATTTTATAAATAGGATTTTATAAGTAAATAGTATTCACTTGGAAGGTGTTATTTGAGTTTATATAAGAGCCCCTTATGCCATATTTTATCGAACGCCTGTTGTATATCAATAAATACTGCTGGACAGTAAGATTTAGAGTCCAGTGTTGTGTTAATCATATTTACGACGCGTTGACATTGCTGAATGGTAGAGTGATACTTTCTGAACCCAAACTGGTGGTCCGGGATGCAGTTTTCCAATATATCTGTTTCATGTACTCTCCTGACTAAAAGTTTTTCTAACAGTTTAGAAACTTGGGGCAGTAAGCTTATTGGACGGTACGATGTAATTTCCTCAACATGTTTACCTGGTTTTGGTATGAGAATTATCTGTGCGAATTTAAGTGGTAACGGCCAATAATGGAGCCGTAAGATAGAATTGAAAAGGTTCCTTAGAAACACCAGGCCGACTCTAGGTAGTTCAGCAAGCACTTTACCGGATATTAGTTCGTACCCTGGTGCTTTTTTATGGTTAAGATGTTGAATTTCTTCTTCCAGCTCTGCACAGGTGAATCTCTTGACAGGTAGCGACAGTTGCAGTGATATGTCCAAGAAGCTGTTTACTGTATCATCAGGATCATGTGAGTAGTGCGTAAAAACATTAGCAAATTGTCGTGCAAATAAGTCTGCCTTTTCCTGATCTGATCTAGCCCACTCGCTATTTGTTTTTCTTAGTGGGGGATTTGTTTTTTGTTGCCGTTTGTTTGCTTTGACGATTTTCCAAATGCTATTATCTGTTCTTGATAATGGTGTTAGATAATGGTTAAAAGTTTCCTGCCTTATCATGTGTAGTTGGTGCTTTAAGGTATTTGCTAATCTATTATACACTGTTTTGTCAGCTGGATGTTGTGTTCTATGCCATCTAGCTCTCACTCTTCGCTTCTGTCGAACTAATTCAAGTATGTCATTAGGAATATTTATATCTCTTTGAACGCTGTTTGTGATCGTAGGTGTGGATTTTCATGCTGCATTTTGCAGAGTAGTGATAAAGTGATCAGTAGCTTGCTCTAATTCCTGGAGAGTTTTTAAACTAATATTTGATTGTAGGGTTTCTTGAAGAATGGCTCTGTATGAGTCCCAATCTGTTTTATTGTTATAAAGTGATGGTCTTGGTGATTTTTTAATTATCGTTGTACTGATTGTAGCGATAACTGGTGTATGATCTGAAGATAAGTCAAGATTGCTGATAATATCCGTATAGTTAGAAGAAATTCCATTTGTGACAAAAAAGTCCAGCAAATCAGGTGTTTTATTATGGTCCGTCGGCCAGTATATTGGCTCCCCAGTTGATAGGTATCCATATTTTTCTTCTCGTAGGAGGTTATATAGAGCTCTACCCCTAGTGGTAATTAGCCGAGATCCCCAATAGGTGTGCTTACAGTTGAAGTCTCCACCGCATATGAATGTACTGCCAAGTAATTGAAAAAACGGCTTGAGGTCCTCCTTGGTAATATTATGTCTTGGTGGACAATAGACAGCAGATATGATAATTGGGTTTGGTAATTTACAAACTTGTATTGTTGTTACTTGTAGGCATGGATCCTCATATTTTTGTAGTTCATAATGAACTATTGAGCTCTTTATGAGTAGCGCTGTTCCTCCGTGGGCGGTACCATCCGGATGTTCCGTATGATAGCATGTATAGTGCGGAACTTTTAAATAAGATCTGTCCGTAAAATGTGTTTCTGATATAAGAAATATATCTATATTATGAAGTTTTGAAAATAATTCGATTTCTTGAATTTTTGATTGGATGCCATTCGCATTCCATAAACATATTCGTAAGGACTTAGACATTAACGACAAGTTTATTTATGACAGTAGATAACATGTTTATTATCATGTTGTTTTGTTGCATTAGCTGGGTGAACATCATTTTGAATTCTTCTATGAACTTTTGTAAGATTGTGCCTTGACTGTTGGCTTGTACAGTGTCACCTTGTACTACCTGGCTGTATGTTGAGGGTGTGAACTTTGAGTGTTGTCTATTGTTGCTGGGTGGTGAGTGTTTTGAATTGATAAACCTGTTTTGAGTCTGTGTGTCTGGTTTCAGTCTGTTTGTAATTCTTTGTGTACTATACAGCCTCTATAGTTGGAGGGATGATCACCGCCACATAAAGCACATTTAGCCGGCAAATCTCTTGATTTCTTGCATGTCTTAGTGTCATGCGGTCCTCCACATTTAACGCAAGCGTAGGGACGGTTACAGTAGGCTTTGGTATGGTTATATTGTTGACACCTCGTACACTGGACAATTGATGTATTTTTACGTGGCGGCTCCACTTTTATAACGTGATTATTTAAGAATTTAAGATTGTAAATGTCTTTATTGTTTTCAGCAGGTTCCAAGTCTACAAAAAACATTGGTAAGGATAATTTTGTAATTCTGTGTTTGATGTTTGTTACAGCTCTTACTTTGAAACCTTTCTCTTCCAGTGATTCTGTTATTTCGGTAGAGGTACAGTAGGATGGTTACGAATGACAACTCTATAAGCTTTATTTTCTCTCATCTGATATATGTGGTAAATTATACCTGTTTCCTTCATGAATGTTACTAACTTACGGTATGTGTCTGGAGTATTTGCACTTAGCTTAACTATATTATCAGCCATTGCTTTTGTTTTATATTGTTCTATTTCAGCAACAGCTGTTAGAGCATTTATCATTTTATTATAATCTGTAACTCCATGTACAAATATCGGAGGTGGTCTGGGTATCTTATTTTGTTGAACAACCGGTGCGTCTTCAGTAATATCCTCATTAAGGCTATTAAGGGTAGAATATCTATTATTTTGTGTGACATGTACTGCTTTATTTTGTGCTGATTGTTTTGTTATTTTTTCCTTTTTCTGTTTTGTACACATTGCCATTCTTTATTGGGCATTGTATTCAATTCCACTTCACTATCACTATCGGATGCAGTTATTCTGTTTGATAAATTATTTGTCGGTATGTTATGTAGTTGCATTGATGTAAAAGTATGATTAGTTTGTGTATTCATTTTAGATTGTAAATTTGGGATCTGCACATTTGGCACATATGTCAAGTTGTTATGTAAATAAGGAGTATTGATAATAGGAAATTGGGGATTTACCTGGCTATCCATCGGAGCGAAGCTATTATGTGATTGAGATGCTAGCTGCGGTGTTAATTGCGTTGACGGAATATATAAATTATTATTGCTGTTGCATGCCACTTTAGTAGCATGTGGATTGGTTACATATAACTATTTTACGAAATGTGAGTTTATAATTATTATACTTCACACAGATTAAACCAGCGTATTGCTGACCTAAGGTCAGCGATAACCGCGTTACACACTTCCACTATTATCGCTCAGCACACGTCTTTACGTTATGAAAGTCAAACGCGGACTAACATTTAATCATGTGAAATAAGGAATATTTGTTTTATATTAGAATTTTGGTAATAGTATTAATTTAAATTTGTCAGTTTGTATTGTGGAAAAATTTGAAAAATCTGGTAATTAGGGATTTTGCAACTGGAGAGATTTGGTTAGGGCGATGGAATTTTTTTTATGAGATTGCCCAAAAGAACTAAAATTAACAGAGTATCTCCAAGTAGCCAACAATTTAATAACCTACTTTAAAAAGAAAATCAAGACCATTATTAACAACTTGAACCTACCCTTCGTTATAAACAATTTTTACGATTAACAATATAATAACAGACTTCATTGGCTTAGCAATTAAACACCACCCTCACAATTTCTAAGGAGACGAAATACTATGTGATAAATGTGAGAGAATGTACATAGGTCAAATGTACCGACAAACTGTATATACAAAAATTCTGTGGCTATATGAAAATGTGATATTTCTTCTGCTTTGCCAAACATAACAAACATAAAATTAATTTTTCAATTCTAAAACTGTTGCTCTCCTATCTCACCGTTCGTGAGACTATTGAAATGAAAAAACATCCTAAGTACCTCAATATTTAAGAACTTCAGCGTTTACCTGTTACAATATGGAAACCGTTAACCACCGCATATCATTATTTACATAACTTGTCTAAACAAACAAACTTTCTCCAACACAGCACATTTTACGCAAAAATATGTCCCTACCATTCCAATTTCTGAAAAAGTACTTATTTAAGAAAGTTAAAACTTTTGTTGCTTCTCAACGTAATCTCCGTCTAGACATACGCATTTTTCATAACGTCTTTGTAATGATTTTATAGCTGTTGAAAACACTTTTTTAATGGTGTGTATTGCCCACTGAAAAATTTCTGATGCAACAGTAGCTCGATTGGAAAATGAGTGGCTATAGAGTGTTCTTTATGGTACGTACCAGTATGTCCCGAGAAATTGCCACCAACGCAGCCTTGTGTTCGTCGCTCAGCATTTGTAGGACCCACCTTAAAGAACTTCTGCATTTTTAAGTAATCATGCACATATCCTATGGAAAGTTTAGAGGCTATATCACGCACACCTAGTTGAAGATCTTTTATAAAAAATTACTCCACTTGCACAACCACGGTTTTGATCTGGCTGGTTGGTTGCCGAGGGTGCTTCAATTTATTGTCACACAACTCTCTTGACACAACAACTTGATTTAAACTTTTGCACCAACAAACGCACATTTTTAAAATTCATATTGTCTTTATCACATGTCCTATTGAATTTACCATAAATTTCGATGGGAATTTCACTAATCAAGAGAAGAAACGGAAGATTACACGTTGTTCTTAAACACTAAACGCTTCTATTTGAAGTATACAAAACAACACTCACTGCAATGGTGGTAATTCGACCTGTGCATATTTATGATGCTGCTATCTATATTATAAATGCAGATATATTTTCAGACTTTTAAAATTAACCGCATTCTTCTATTTACTCTCACCGCTAAGAAAAAAATTTGAACATTTTAGAACTTGAACGTACTTCGAACTTTCACTTCCGTTTAATAAATAGGAAACTAGGGCACATCGAAAGCCATTTTTCTTTTTTGACTTATAGTTTGATCAGTTAAATGTTTTTACACAGTGAAAAATAAAAAAAAGTATTTTTTTCTCAATCTTCTTGAAGCTCATCAAAGATGAAAATTTCTGGAATTTATCATAGCCACTGATGAACTTACAACTCTATAACTATTGAAGTGCTTTATTCGAGCTTTTTTTATTTGATAAGAACAATGAAAATGTTTTAGTTTGCTTTAATATTAAATTATTGCTTATCTGTCCAAAGGGCCACCATTGTAGCGACTAGTCGGAAGCAGGTGATCTGCTGTCTAGGAGTTCAGCACGAAAATAAGTCTGAGTGTCGCTGAAAACTTTTGTATGTACATAAAGTTGCAGTACCCAACTCGTGCGTTAGTAGACACAATAAGCCCTTGAGGTTACAGTGCCTATAAGTGCGCCTCAACAAAGAAAATAACCGTCTGAAGTCGTAACAAGAATAACCTAACCATGCTGCAAGTGCGAAAAAGGTCCAGAAATTTTTTTTTTATTATAGCCTTTATATGCCAATAGTTTATAAGTTAATTGTTTATGTTGCATTTTAAATATTTTTATTCAGTGTTGGCGTGTCTTTATGCCTCTTCTAGCTTTTTCCACTCTTCCCTAATTTTAGCTGTTCACTGCCATAATGGACCTGCTATTTTTTTTTATTTCATCGGACCATCGTTTTCTTTGTCTTCCTCTTTTTCTGTTGGTTTGGAATCGGGGAATCCATTCTGTTATGTGCTTTGTCCATTTATTTTTATGTTCTTTGAGCATATGTCCTACCCACTGCCATTTGAGATGTTTTTTTTTGGTCACAACATCTTCCAGTTTTGTTATGTATCTTATGTCCGTGATGTTCCAAGGAGTCAAATGCTTTATTATAGTTCACAAGGCCATGTATAGTGGGTAGTTGTATTCATGAGAGTGTATTTAGAGTGGCTGTCTTCTTCCCCCACGGTGACCACCGGCTTGGGGTGCATTTTTCCAAAGTTGATTTGGATAAAGTTGTATATTCTTTGGTTCGGTTCCGGATGTTGGTGGTTATTACATGTGTTTCGGGGTCACTTGCTTTTACTTGCTTGTTTTGTCTTGATGTGTCGGCATGGGTTATTAGTTTTTTGATTGCTCTGATAGAGAAGCACTTCGTCCGTGTTCCACATAGTTGAGTATGCCAGGTTTCAGGACTTCCTTGGTCGTAGGTTTGTTGGCCCCCTTGCTCTGTAGGTTGGTTTTCTTTGCGAAGATGTGTTTGGTGAGCCAGACTCTTTTCTCTTCTTTTTATCACGATTTTTATCTTGTTGGAGGAGCTGTCTTGATTATTATTTTGTTATATTTAATGAATGCAATATTCATTTCTTCTTCTCTTTTTCAACCAGGGACTGTAATAGTTTACGTTTTTCTAATACTAACTTTGAGAAGTCTTCTTTGATGTAGATATTTGGTGGAAAACGAGCTTTATTTTTCATAATTGTATATATAAAATCAGAAATTGCAACGTAGCTCAACTCGTTTCTTTGTTTGAGTAAGAATAGCTTTATTTTCTCTTTTTGATAAATCCTCAATTTTAGTTTAGTGAATCCTCCGTTATTTACACTTGAAGCGTTTCGAACCTATACCGGACTTCAAATAGCACCGAAGAAGAATGCATTTTAGACACTCCTTCCGTTGCAACTATAACAAAAACTTTAGCGATTTCCAGTTAAGCTTAAAATTTGAGAAATTAAATGTAGGACAACTTTCTAAATGCATGTGCTATACAAAAAGTGCCAGGGAATTAAAATATAAGCAAAAACGTGAAATAATACGTTTTTCCATAAATTTTTGAATACAAAATTTAGCACACACTTTTGACTGTACGGACCTTTGCCATTCTGTTCTACGGGAAAAAATAGGAATCATGAAAAATTTAGGCTTCGCCAAAAAATACATGGAAAAAATATCCCTGGCAACCTGGACTAAAATGGAATTACTTTTAAAGAAACACGCTTACTACAACATACATAAAAAAATGAAAAACAAATTTGATATGCACAGAAAAAGAAAAAACACGACACTATTTAATGAAAATAATATAGTCATTGCTGAGGACGCAAGTGGTAAGAGTATGTCAAGATACTATTTACCGAAGATAGGGAGGAGGTTGAAGTCAGTTAAAATGCCACAGATGGTGCGCAAAATATCTTAAGATCCGAGGTTCAATGCGCATGAAAATCAGCTAAATCAAAAAAACCTGTGGATCCAGATGAGATATCAGCAGAAATAATTAAATTAATGGGCGACAGTGCAACAGAGATATTAACTAATCTGTTCAACAAAATATATTACACTAATGAATTAACATTCGACTGATTACAACCATTGTTTGTATCTGTTCCTAAGAAAATCAACCCTAAAACATACGGAGATTATAGTCAAGTATTTAAAATATTTTTAAGAATAATTTATCAAAGAATATATAAGAAATTCGAAGATTGCTTGATTGAATTACAGTTTAGTTTTAGCAAAGCATTAGAAACTAGAAAAACATACAGAACTTATACGCACTCTAAAAGATATATACATAGGGTATAGAAATCTACGTATTATAAAGAAGCTTTACTGGAATCAGACTGCAAGCATAAAAATAAATAACATCTAGACCACCAAACCGAACATTAATAAAGTAGTTAAACAGAAGTCCATAAGTTTACCACCACTTTTTAATATGCATTTAGAGAATGTCGTTATAAATGTCTTAACCAATAAACCGAAAGAAATAGAAGTTAACTGAGAATACCTCAACTGTATTCGTTATGCTAACGACATGACAATTCTCACAAACAAAATTGAAGATCTATATCACATTAAAAAGATAAACCAAGATTAAGCTAATATATAGTTGATAATTAACAGAAAAACTAAAATAATGATTGTTAATAAAACCCTCATAAACAACAAATTACTCCTTTTAGATGGTAAACAAATTGAACAAGTTAGTACGTTTAATTACCTTGGATGCCAAGTAAACTAAACCTGAGATCTAGATCAAGAAGTTAAAATTAGAATAGAGTTAGCCCAAAACGTCTTCACTAAAATGAAACATTTGACACAGATATTTGGTGAAGAATGGTCTAATGTTGTGTATTACCGCTTTTAATTTATGGTACCCAAACACACACCCTCAAAGTGAGACTGGTGATCAGGCTGGAGTCATTCGAAAGGTAGGATGTATATAAGAATGTTCCGACGAAGTGCTAAGAAGTATGGGAAGAGAACGACAGCTACCATAAAACGTCGTAAAGCCGAATACTTAATGCACAACTGTAAATACCATGATGGGTAAAATAAAAGGAAAACGAAGAATAGGTCGACCTTACATGCCTTGGTTTAGAAATTTGGGAAATTAGACTGGCTTAGGAGTACAGGAATTAGTTAACGTAACCCAAGACAAAAATAGATACAGTGAAGCAATTGTTAACATCATTAAATGATGGCGCTTTAAAAAGAAGAATAAAAAGTAGGCTCCTTGTTAGAACATGAAGAAAAACTTAGTGAGCAGCACTTGTGTTTACGTTATAGAAGACTTATGTGTACTAATAAATCTATAATAAAAATATAAGATCCCACTTGCACAAGTTGGTCAAAAATGGATTGCGTAAAGTAAATACTACTCCACTTCAACAAAACAACGTTTTGTGCGAAAACGTTTGTGCTATTTATGCCAAACAGCTCGTAACAAATTGGCCCCTATCTGATTTTCAGGCCCGACTGGTAATTCTGGGCGGACGCGGAAGCGCCGCGTTCCAGCGTGGTGCGTTGTACTCGGGCAGGTGCTTCACCTTAGGCCCAACTTTCGGCCGCAGAAGCCTAATTTTTCCCATTATCAGTGGTCGTAGAACACGCAAGCAAACTAATTTAAGTTTCCAGCCCAACGACGCCCACGGCGAAGGGCGCAATTGTCGCTTCGACGCTCTGGGACGCGTTTCTGATTCGGAATCGCAACAGATCGCTGCGTTTGTCTTCCTACCAATTTCCGCGGCTGAGATCTGCTTTTAAGTTTGGCCCGGTACTGCAAGCGTTGCTGTTATTTACTACTTCTGAAGATATAAAAATGGAATAGCGTGTGTTACCACCTTTTTAATTCTCCACACATATCCGTTCTAAGGGATAAATAATAAATTGTAAATGTAAATAACCTTTACAACAACATATAGACTTTTGAGAAGCCATCCTTTATTATTTTATGATTGAATTAGGAAGGTAATACAAACGTCTAATTAAAATTTAAAATTTTAGTGGTGACGTAGCATTTAGCGCAATTTATAACATTGGTCGTCAAATTAATGTTGACTGCAATAGGTTGAACAAACTTCAACAACTTTAAGGAAGTTAGGTCGGCTTTCCAATAGACATAACTTAACAAAATCGTAAGTCATATAAAAAAAAGAATAAATAAATATTTATCCTTCTGTACTTAAAACGTGGTGGGAGTTATTTAAAATTTATTTATTTATCTCATTTATTTACAAACTATAAATACATTCAGCAAATGGTATGTACAGTATATGTCAGACATGTAGAAGAGGGCTCAGTAGCTCACTAACAACTGTAACAATTGGTTCTTAGGGCCAGTTTGACTTATTGGAAAATAACTTAAATACTAAAACAAATAAACTAACCAACGTGTGATGACTAAAATCTGTTAATCAGATCGGCGGGAACATGTCTTTGTAACCTCCTGTTAGGGAGAGGATTGGTAAATTTGACATTAAATTGTTTGGGTCCGCACTTATTCGGTTACTGTACTTGGCACTGTAGCGTTGGATTTCTTGTTTTACTGTTGTCATTTTTAGGTCTTTCAGAATGACTGTGTTGGGCACAAACCAGGAAGCGTTCACGATCGTCCGTAGTACTTTCGATTGGAATCGTTCTAATATTGCTAAGTTAGATTTAGAAGCGGTGGCCAGAGTTGGATACCGTATGTCTACATATGATGATTTGATTATGGATTTGTATAGTAGAAGGTGAGTTTGGATTTGCGGACTAACATTCAATACATTTCAATACTAATGGTTTCCTCTTTGGGATTATATGCTTGTGCCAAGTAAGTTTTCTGTCAAGATGCAGTCCAAAATATTTGTCTTCATTTTCTTGCGGTAGTTGATTGTTATTTAAACGGACCGGAGAACATGTATCTCGACGGATCGTGAAGGTTATATGGACAGACTTAAACTCATTCACTTTTATTTACCATTTGTTTAACTATTATTGGATTGTTATTAAGTTTTCTTGTAATTTCTGGGAGACAGTAGCAGAATCAATGTCACAGGCTAGAATTGCAGTATCGTCAGCAAATGTTGCTGTTATAGCTTTTGGGGTAGTTGGCAGATCTGCAGTATACAGCAGAAATAGAAAGGGCTCAAGGGCGCTGCTTTGGGGTACTCCAGCTTTTATTGGAAGCACTTTGCTGTGCCCAGAAAGTGTTTATTGTCTAAGTAAGATTTAAGGATAAGAAAATACTTTAGTGAAATGAGAAGACAGAGTGTGCCATACCTTATCGAATGCCTGTGAGATGCCAAGGAAGGCTGCTGAATAATATTGTTGGTTTTCAAAGGCTTTATTAGTTGCCTGAACCAATTGGTGAGCCTGCTGTATTGTGGAATACCCACGTCGGCAGCCAAACTGGTGGTTGGGCACTGGTTTGTTATCTTCAAAAGCCGTGGTGATTCTTTTCAGAAATAGCTGTTCAAATACCTTTGAAACATTAGGCAAAAGACTTATTGGTCGGTAGGATTATTAGTTTATTTGGCGATTTTCCGTGCAAGCAATCATTATGTGGTAGTAGAACATCTTACATAAATGAAGAGAGACATTAAAAGAGTAAAAGAACACAGAATTGGAAATCTTAAAATAATATAACTTTAAAACATATCTACTAAAATATAGTATGATGACGCTACACCAAAATAATATACAAAATACAGTAGATATAGGTAAAGAAAAGGCATTAAAAGAAATGTATGAAAACTTTAAGAAACTTTATTTGTCGCAGATGGTGAAGTTTTTAGTATAGAAATTAGAAAACCAAAAAGAACAACCCCAAAGACTGCTCAGAATTTAGAACAGTAAGCATTATGAGCCATACTCTAAAGGTGTTTTTGAAAATCATACATAAAAGGATCTACAGAAAAATAGAGGCAGATATTAGCGACATACAATTCGGATTCCGAAACAACATGGGGACAAGAGAAGCACTCTTTGGGATAAATGTTCTAATACAGCGATGTCTCGACATGAATGTGGATTTATATATAGAATTCATAGATTATGAAAAAGCCTTTGATAAGGTAAAACACGATAGGTTAATAGCAATTTTGAGACAAAAAGGCTTGGATCCTTATGATATCCGCATAATTCGTAATCTTTATTGGAAACAACATGCGGCGATCAATGTTAATGGCCAGTTGTCCGAAAATACTGAGATCTTTAGGGGCGTTAGACAGGGATGTGTACTATCACCTACCCTCTTTAACATGTACTCTGAGTGTATATTTCGGGAGGCTTTAGAGGACCAACAAGGAGGGATAAAAGTGAATGGGCAAGCGATCAATAATCTGCGATATGCGGATGACACTGTAATAATAGCTTGCAATCCCGACGACCTACAAAACATGCTAGAAAATATCAACAGAGTTAGCAAAGAGTATGGTCTCAAAATGAACTGTAAGAAAACTAAATTCATGGTCATCAAGAAAATAGGAAATAATAACATCAACAATATAAAAATAAAAATCGAAAACACCGAAATCGAAAGAGTGCACAAATACCAATATTTAGGGAGCATAATAAACAGTTGTAATGACCAAGCTACTGAAATCAATAGAAGAATCGAAATGGCGAGGGCAGCGTTTGTAAAAATGAGGCAATTCTTCTCTAATCGCAATCTCTCGCTAGATCTGAGAATGTGCATGGTACGATGCTACGTCTTCTGGATTCTGTTGTACGGAATGGAGGCTTGGACCCTTAAACAACAGCAAATGAAAAAACTGGAAGCCTTTGAGCTCTGAATATACAGACGCATACTTAAAATATCATGGACAGAACACGTTTCCAATGAAGAAGTCCTCCCTCGCATGAACAAAGAACGAGAGTTACTACTGACATTGAAAAAACGCAAATTGGAATATTTCGGACATGTCATGCGAGGTGAAAGATACTGCTTGTTGCAATTGCTCATACAGGGCAAGATCTCAGGATCGAGAGGCAGAAGAAGGATGTCGTGGATGAGGAACCTCCGGGAATGGTTTGGATGTTCATCAATAGATCTATTCAGAGCAGCTACATCAAAAATTAGAATAGCCATGATGATTGCTAACCTCCGATAGGAGATAGCACTTTAAGAAGAAGATTTCTCCCGTACTATTTTTCAGTTAATCCATTTTTGTCCTCTCTTCGATACTTGCACACTTTCGTTGTTTTCGATGAGTTCTGTGATTTTTTTGTATGTTTTTTTTGTATTTTTTCTTATTTTTTATTTATTTGTTTAATCTTAGTATTTTGGTGGATTGCTTTTGTATCCCTTCTCTTTTCGATTAATTTTTGTATTTTTTGTGTTATGCTTTCTTTTTTTAGAAAATGTCTCTTTATTGACTTTTTTATATCCTTCTTTATTTTGGCTTCGAGTGTGTTAATTTTTTTTTGTGATAGTTTCTTTCTATATTAATATTTTTTAATTGTTATTTAGTGGGATATTTATAAGCCTATGGTGCTACCCTTCATTTTTGGTCTTAAAGGTTTATGGTTACTGCCAGCATTGAATCTGTTTAAAACTACCACATCTTTCGTTATAATACAAGGAGTTGCCCACCAAAAGGTATTTTGGCGTCCTAGACTGATAATTTTTTGCCCGCCTTCCCACAAATTTTTGCTAGGTACGAACGTATAAATTTTTAGTTAAATTGGCTTTTTTCCTGAATCGAAAACGGGGATTAATTAAGATAGTAAATATGCATCTGTTCCTACACCATAAAAGGAATAACAGGTACAAAGGCAGCCGCGGCCGCGGCCGTCGAGGGGTGAAAGCAGCCCCGACGTGTTGAACGAACACACGGACCTCGTGTAAATTAAGCGGCATGCTAAATTTCATGTTGTCCGTCGACTTCGTTAAATGTATAGGCTGTCTTTGCTTTAGCCGATCTTCGTGTAAATAGTACTTTACATTGTTTCTGCTCAAATGTATAGATAGATGCTTTATCTGATATGATGTAATTGATCTAGTTTTTTATTCAACCGCCAGGGCTCCTTCATGTCCATCTCCTCTGCGACGGTTTTCAAAAAAAATGTTCATGCAATACAAATTTTTATTGTGTAAGTACTTTATTACATATTTCCTCTTTTGTTAGCAAAACAGAGAATTTTATAATAAACGAGAATGTACCACACGTTAGAAGAACATCAAATGTCAAAGCCCACGCCTTTAAAGAAAAAATTATCGTGTACCATTTAAAGTTAAAACCGTAGAAAACTAAACTATGTATAGCCACTTATACAAAAAAGGGTGTATTGGCGAAAACGCCAAATAGAACTAAAATAAAAATTAAAATATTTTAAATATGGTGTTCTTGATCTCAGCGAAACTATATTATCAGAATAACAGCATGTAAAATAGACAGCTGGGAGGTGCAGATAATTGTAAAAACATAAAACACGATTATGAAAATAAAATTTATATCAACAAGAGCAATCTATATAATGCTGTAGATAAAGAGGAGATAAAAACTCTAAGTAACCCAAGAAACGAAGGAAATAGAATAAATTAGATCAAGAAAATACAATTTACCATGATAATAGGCAATTTTAATGCCAAAGAACCAAGCACCAATAAAGACAACATATTAAACAAAGAAAGCTTTGGTCTTGGTTCTGCAAAATATAAAAAACAATATAATCTTTTTGTCCTTCCGTAGCTGTTCTCAATCCACTTCTGGATGTAGACCTTTCCCAAATTCTTCTACCTGGTTCTATCCCGTGCTTGATATTATGTCTTCCACCTATTTTCCTTACATTGTTGACCCATCTCATCGGCGGTCGTCCTTTACCCCTCTTTGTTTCTTTGGGTCTTCAGTGGGTGATGTTTGATGTCCATTTGTTGTTAGTGGCCTGCCCAGCTCTACTTCAGTTTGGCGATAGGTTCCATGATACATGTTGCCCCTGTTCTTTGTTTTATTGCCACATTTGTAATTTTATTTCTTATGGGAAATTACAATATCCTTATTTCCATGGCTCTTTGCATTATTCGTAGCCGATTTGCACTTTTTTGTCAAAGCCATGGTTTCCAGTCCATATGTAGCTACCAGTATAATACATGTGTCAAATACTTTTTATTTTAAATTTATGGGTATATTTTATTCTGTAATATGCGTTTAAAGTTTTCAAAAACAGGCTCATGGTAAACGGATTCTTCGAGGTATGTCCAGAGTTTGATTTTTTTTACCTGTGCCTCAGGTGTACATAAATATAATTACGTTATCTATGGGCTTTTATTATATGCTAATCTGGACGTTATCTTTAGTCATTATTTTGGTTTTGCTAAGATTCATTCGGAGCCTTATACTCTTAAATGTTTGATTGAGTTCCTCCATCATCTGCTGCAGTTCATTGGGATTAGAGAATATTAGGATTATATAGTCGGCGTATCTCAAATGGCTGAGATATTTTTCAACTATTTATATGCCGCTTTGCTCCCATGAAAGGTTCGCGAAAGCGTGTTCTAGGGCGAGAGTAAAGAGTATTGGTAACATTGTATCAATTCCTCTTTCATTGAAAAACTCTAATTAAAAATACCACAAAATTACTTATATGTACAAACACAAATTTTATTATTGCAAGTGAAATGACAAATCTTAAATTAACTTCGTATGCTGTACAGCGGATTTAAATTACGGTAATATTATGACCATCTACTACACATCAATAAAGCTTACGACCATTGAAGCGCAATAAAGTAGAAAGGTACTTACTAGATCTCTGATTCTTAATAAAATAGAGTTGCAGTCGTTCCTTAAAGGTATTTTCATTGACGTAGTATTCCACTCGAACCCTGCAACAAGAGAGAGCGTCAGTGCCTGAAATGCCAAGTGTCAGCTGTAGCATTCAATCCTAACTTATGTGCCGTACATAGTTCGCTCGAGTGGCAGTCGCGCAAGTTCGCCAGAAACTAGGCTATTAGGCTACGCCACTCCGGAAGGATGCAGTATATTGTTATAAACTGCCGCGGGTGCAGGGCAAACATAAAGATAAATCTCATTTAGTGGAGGCTCGGGCTCCGGCTGATAAATGGCAATATCGGCCGGCGAGCCGGCTTTGATGGAAAACACTTTCATATCATCTGGTTCGAGATGTTTGTGAAATATTGAACGGGGTAATCGGCGATTCCATTAAAATTGGATCGGCTCTCTGATGCCCGGCGCTTTAATTTTTCACGAAAGGAAAATGTAAGGTAAAGCTCTACTCGGAGGTTTTTGAGCAATATCGGCGAGGTTCAATTATTCATTATTAAATGCCTTAAATTATCAACTATAGCGCACATGAGACAATTGTAACTTATAAACATAAAAAATTAATTTGTAGTATAAACAGAAATGACTTAAATTATAATAAACAAGAAATAAAAGGAGTAAGTACAATGCCTAAAATAGCAAATGAGTGTCTGATAATTTTTCAGAGGTTTGGGAGTATTTAAAGTTTTACTTAAGTAGCATATTTGTACAAAACAATTAGAGTAAAGAATAACTGGTTGTGTAGATCTAAATAAGCATTCTAATAAATAATGAAGTAACCATTTACCTATGAGAGAGAGTCATCAGGAAATTCAGTATACCCTTAGAGGAAATAATTTCGTTTGAGTCAATAACTTAGCTGGGGTACTATAGTATAATGTTTTTCTTCTATGTTCCAGATTTTTTTCTTTTTATTTTTCAAGCATCTCTAACGTCCTTATTTAAGTGAGGCCAGTTGCTCTCTTAGGTTATCTTTCAATTTTGTTTAAGATTTTTTTCTTATCAACGAAATTAAAAAGTTCATTGCTATATCTGTTTGTCGGTCGGTCTGTCGGCCCGTCACAAAATCTGAGATTTTTTAAAATTTGAAAATGGATTCTTATAGGAAATTTGAATAATTTTCGAGATATTCGATGTCGAATTTTCCCGAAATTCGAAATCGAAATGGAAAGGTCTTTTTAAGTTCGTTCTGGGATTGCTTACAGAGCAATCTCTTCGCCGGCCCCATGTTTTTTTAGTTACATTTGATTTGAATTTATAAATTATTTTGTTTCATGTGTTGTCCATTTCGTAGGGCATGTTCTACATTTATTAATTTTGCTTTATATTTTAAGATTTTATATCTTTTTTGATTCCTTGCATTTTTCACTACATTAACCTTGTGTTTGAGTAAATTTCTCAAGTTATGATTTACTTTAAATAAATATGTTCATGAATGTAATTTAGTATGGTAACTGATAATTTTGTTTTATATTTATGGCGGTTATTTATTTATAATGACTTCTGTTTTGTAGAAGTTAAAATTATCCCTACTTTTCTGGTCTAGTTTTTATGTTATTGAGCATCTGCTGCTAAGGTAATAAAATTCCGCCGCTTATACCGATACTTTTCTTCTTCCTATTTAATTTTTTTAGTTTTCATAAAAGCGTTGCGAAATTTTGGGTTTCTTGAATTTTTTTGCTCCATTGCTCCATAGTATGTGTCCTGATGTTTTAAAGATTTTATATATTCGGTGAGATCTAAAGTTATATTTAGTGTTTTTTTTGTTATAGCTTTAATTGTAGAATAATCATCATAGATGCTAACATTGAACATACGTAAGGGTTAAATAACCAATTATTTATTTTCATAAATGTTAATAATTATCTTAATTAATAACCCATGTAAGTGAGATAATGAATACAATGTTTATCCAGAAAGTATCGAAAATAATTCAATAAGAACAAAAGTATTATGGGTAATCGTTTATTTCTTCAAATTTATTTACAGCGTTTTCAACGTGCCTGCCACACATTAAAGGCTTCCTAAAATGCGGAAACTAAAATGCTGTTTATGGCCTTAATCACAGAGGTTTCGATTCCTTTCAAATTGGATATGAGAAAGAAGTCGGACAGGGCTTAGCCTGTGCGGTTGGGGCAACGTTGTCACGTTGTGCTTGACCAAAAATTTCCTCACTGGGCACGTTGTCATTGTGGATGGTTCAGGTGTTAGTGATATATTTTCTGACGCGAACGACTCTTTTCGCAGGCGTTCAATCACATTGGCGTAAAATTTTGGGTTCACTGCTTATCCGGCAGGTTCGAACTCTTTGTCTCACACCTTTTGTGTCAAAAAAGATAATGAGGATTTATTTTATCTTTGCCTTGCTCGTGATGATTTTTTGGGTGAGGAGGTCCACTTGTTGTGTGCCAATTAAAACTTTGTCTTTTGGTCTTGGGATCGTACTCAAACACTGATGTTTCATCAGCGGTTATAACCATGTCCAAAAGTCAGGGTCATACGCAACAAGTTGCAAAAATGTTCGGAAGATCAACATAAGCAAATTATTTTAATCTTAAGACAAAACCTATTAGAGCTAACTTTGCACATTTTTTTATTTACAAATCTACAAGTACAACTCCTGTGCTATCAATCAAACACTCAAACGCCAATCAGAGTCCAAAAATTGTTTTACTTTTACCAAATTTTCATCACCACGGTTCGTTGGCGGGCGTCTGCGTTCTTCGTCTTTGACGATTTCTTTTCCTCACAAAACATATTGTGCCATTTAAAAATCCCCGTTTTTGACTTCCGTAGGCTTCCCTTATCAGGTTCAACGTCTCGATGTCGGATTTTATAAGTCTGACACAAAACTTTAGCACAAAACGTTGTTTTAACGTACGCTGATTGTCGAGTCTGCGACGCGTCATCAAAATACGGTTTGGGGACAGCGCGACCCCCACTCTCTCAAGGCTCGGAGGCAACTAAGCTGAGTCAGATCTTTACCCACAATCTTCCTCCCTAACCATCACTGCCTGCGAAAACCATGTCCCTCTAGCTCTTCTGGTTAGCTAGAAAAATTATTTTTGATACCTTCCGCTCAAACCGAATATATCTAATGGCAGTTTTCCAATATATTTGATTGCATTTTTTAAATACTGAGGCTGGTGTATTAATTTCAGTCGCTTATTTTATTATACAACATTTATTGTAATACTCTAATCCTAATATTATTGTTCCTTATTTGCATTTCTTCTTAAAAAAGATCATTTTAATTTATCACTATTGTAGTCGCCCAAAAATTTTTTCCTTATACATAGGTGTATAAATTTCGGTGTAAATTAAGCCGACTTCGGATAATCCACCTGGCCCACGCGAGCCCCAATTCCCCATCGCGTTACCAAAAGGAAATAGTGTTCCGACTTCAATTCAACACAACATACCTACTTCCTGCCTCTTATATCTTCTAAAAATATACGATCCATCAAACAAAACACGCAGTAGTCCGATATCCTTTGTTAAAGCAGCGATTAATACGGCAAACACAAAGAGTGCTGGATTCTAAGGATTTCTGCGGGGGAAAAACTGTCACAAGAAAACTACTGTGACGATAATGACCTATAATTTAACAACGAAAGCACGGATAACCACGTGGAAGAATTAAAAACCAAACTGAAGCAATTAGAAAAAAGGTAGGTAGGATCAGAGAAGATCTGTATGCAAAACTAGATAACCAACAAGGCCAAAGTTAAACATAATCATTATATTTGTTCTCAGTTCAAGCTGTGAACTGTTAAATGCAAATAAATCAAATTTGGAGATAAATAACAAAGTAAGCTACCTATTGTTCAGAGAAAGAGACATAAATCTAAAAGTCATTATAAGTAAGGTTTATACGGGGAACAAACAAAATAATTCGAACAAAAATAAAAATAAACAAAATTACGTATAGAGACATATATCTTCAGAGAAAAAGAAACAACATTGGCAAGCAATAAAAAAGCGCATTTATCACTTATAGAAGAGATCAATAAAATTCTGACAACTATTTCAGTAACATCTAGTCAAAAGAAAGCAATAGAACAGAAATAAGGAAACTCCTAAACTAAAACATAAAAATGTAATAAAATGCGTAGAAACTATTGTTTTTTCAAAGATATAAAAACAATTAAAGAAGAAACAGAGAAAGTACAGAAAGAAATTGAAAAATAAATGCTGTACATATGAATTAGAGATAGCGAAGAAATGCTAACAGTATGCGAAAAATCCTAGCAATATTTTTATAAATCCTAGTAAAATACAGACGAAACAATGTAGGGCTGTGTTTTAAAAATTATTAATTTGTTTAAATTAATATAAAAATAACATTATACCAGCTATTATCTATAATTAGTGAAATATTTAACAAGAAATAATTAACATTTAAGACACAATTTGTAACTGCAATAATAAAAAATCTATACTTAATATTTGTTGAATTTCAATAAAATAATAATAATGTAATTTGCATGTTTTGCATCCAAAATGCAACATAATGTCAGCTAGACGTAAGTCAGGATGAGAAAGGAGGAGGTTAAAAAACCAGAGTTTAACTGACTCGGTTGATAGTACACTGTAAGGGCATCTGTCTAGAATTACATGTAAAACAATGTCAATGATTAGAGGAGCGCCTGAGAGTGTGACTCCAAGGACAGAAGAACCACTTCTACCGTAGGGTAGCAACTTTGGTAGTCCTGAATGGAGGTGGAAATAAAATTACCAATAGCGTCCATGGTAACCATTAATACGGCTGCTGTACTGCTATATGGAAGGAAAAAGAAAAAACCGTATTACTTTCTCAACCGCAGGGAATTAAATGACAGCTCTTCTAAAAAACGATAGATCGTTCCAAACCAATTTACGCATTGATAATAGAGAGCGAGATCTATTTACGAGTTATTGACATTACGAAATTCATACTCTACTCGAAATAAAATATATTGTACATTTAGGGACCACAATTAACAAGGAACGGTACTAATAGTAAGAGAACTACAGACCTCTGGAAAGAAGAGATTAAAAACTGCTTAAGAGATTTAGGCCAATGCAATGAGAGAGTTATTTGTGCATCAACACCGAATTTTTCAGAATATTTTAAACAATGGCAACGTCTGTTCCGAAAACATTCAGCTAATATTAATATAAAAAACACCGATGGGTAAGCACATGTAGTGTGTAGTCTCCGTATTTGTAATAACTAAGCAGGTAAGCAACTAATTATCATCAAATTATTTAAAAAATTTGGAACATTTGTCTATAGAAACCACTTGGATGATTCAGTAGGCTATACAAGCAATGCAATGAGTGTAGCATAAACATGCAGAATAAACGATTCAGAGAAGGTTAGCAATTTGTTTAAAATATTCCACGTTCTGTCAAACCAACAATGAACGGAAGACTGAAAATATTAAGGTGTACCCAATAAGCGCATCTTTTCTAATGATTTAATTGACAATTCGAGAACTACAAGATGTGTCGTCAAAATTTATTTTGCGGCTGTTGTTACCAGACCTGAAGGAACGTCGTGCTGTAATTGCTAATGATTTGTTTTAGATAGTAAACCAGATTTTTGCAAAAAGTTATAAACAATTATAAAACGTGGGTTTACGATTCCAATTGAGAAACAAAATTTAATCGTTCTAATAAAAGTGTTCTTACGTCTAAACGAACTAATGCTACGTACTTCTTGTAACTTAAACCATTTTTACTGATCGCATAAGCTATTTGTTACTGTAATTATATATATTTTTATATTATATTAGTGGATATTTCGGAGCTTAACCTCATTGTCATTTTATACTGTTTTTCTTCCACTAAAATTGAATAAAGCCAGCCTTTTTAACTTCAAAATTGAATTAAAGGCTTTTGGAAAATTACTAAAAAAATAGCGGTTTATTAATAACGTCCTAGGGCACCGCAGAATCACGAGCTTAGCGAACTCTACCCCTCTCTCCCTTTCACTACGACGGATCCGTTTGTTGTTATAATATGCATTGTACATATATTTAGTATTTATAGAATCTTATTGTTTTATGTATATTTCTCTGCATTTTTAATATACATTATCTTAAGTTATTTAAACAAAAATATTTTGGCATAGCTGGAGTAGCCATACACCATAAAAAAGATGTAATTAAATTTGAAGAAAGGCTTCAGTGAAAGTAAGAAGCTATAAACAATACAAAAATATAGAAATTATTTACGCTGTCTGCAGAAAATTATATAGAAACGTAATGAACAAAAGCAATATTTAATAAAATTGAAAAAACAACGAATTAATAAACAAAAATAAGACCAACTCTTGAGAACAAAATGAATATTAGGGAACAAGGAAAATTACATTAAAATAACTAAAGTTAAAATAATTGGACAGGTAAACGCAGGCAGGTTTTGGGAAATGCATGTTTTTTAAACTCGAGACTGATAAAAAAATGGACAAAGAATGATAGATAAAAGCAAAAAGTAAAGAGGTACGAACAAGTTTTCGCCGTTTGACAAAACATGGCCTCACCAGTAAGTTATGGTTGAAATTGCCACATGTAAAACGTTGTATTGTAAAGTTGAACCATAGAGATTTAGAGTAGAGTACTCGTTCTCCGTAAGCGCAACGCTTTTTCAACGGCGTCTCTTTAAGTAAATAGTCGAGTTCCTGTCTCTTTTTAATTATTGGACCTTTCTCTCTACAAGCTCCTCCCATTACTCTACGTGCGGTCTTCAAAATCGGTTTATATAATCTTTCGGGAATAGTTAATGTATCTAAGCGCAGCGTATATACAGAAAAACGTCGAGTATAGAGGAAGAGAGAAAGAGAGGTCCGATAATTAGAAACAAACGGAAACTCGACTTTTTTCTCACAGGAAAATCGCGAAATGTCGAGTCGAGTACTCTGTTCTATATCTCTACTATATCTCTATGGGTTGGACATCTGGCAATACCATAACCTTAAAATATTAGCGATTTTGTATCAGCATCACATAATTTTTTTCGTACGAAAATTCGAGTTTTGAGCCGAATCAGCGTCATTTGCGGGAACTTTCGCTTTACTTCTTTAATTTGAAGAAATCTTGTAGTAGCATATGGTGAGGCTGCTTTAAGTGAGAGAAGATGTCGTGAGTGGATTTATAAGTTTAGAAACGGTGAGTTTGACAAAGAACGTAGCAGAAGGCCGAAAGTGTACGAAGACGCGGAATTGGAAGCATTATTGGAGGAAGGTTGCTGTCAAACGCAAGAAGGACTTGCACTTAGATTAGGAGTGGGTCAACAAGCAATTTAACATCGTTTAAAATTGATGGGAATAATTCAAAAGCAAGGAAATTGGGTATCATATAAACCAAATAAATAAAAAATAAAAAAATAAAAAAATCATATAAAAAAATAAAAGATGTACGAGTTAAAAGAGGGGCGGAATGTGGCACAGACCACAAATTATTAATCGCAAAGATGGAATTCCCTTGGTATAGGAAAACAACAATAACCTACAAACAAACACAGGACAAAATAGAGGATCAGCTCTACCAAGTCGACCAGCTACAAGACGAAAAAATAAGAGAACTCTACCAAAAAAAATTGGATCAGAAACTAAATAAATTCACATTTGATAATATAACAGACATGTACGAACATATATAGAACAACTAGTATAAAAGAAACAGCTCGGGATGTACTGGGAGTCAGAATAAAAAAGAACAATAAGCACAAGATAATCCTTGGTGAAAATACGCTAAAAGTATCCAGGAAAAGAAAGAACAATATAATAGGTGGCTAAGCACCAAAATCCAAGAAGATCAACAAAAGTACAAAGAGAAGAACAAAGAGGTAAAACGATTAGTAACAAGAGAAAAGAATGATCAGTGGAAAACCATGTGCACAAACATTGACCAATACATAGGGGGAACAAAGAGTTCAGAAGCATGGCGAATACTAAAAACGTTAAGAACAAATTCAAAAGAAAAGGCATACATACCGTTCATACAACAAGAAAAATGGGAGCGATACTACCAGGACCTGCTAACAGAAAATAGAGAAGAGGACAAACGATAGAAAATAAACAAAATGACCAAATAGAACACGAAGAAGTAGAAATAACAATTGGAGAAGTCAAAAAGGCCACACAATCATTAAAAAATAGAAAATCAGGAGGACCGGGAGGAATAGTACCCGAAATGGTAAAGTATAGAACCCCGAAATTACTACGCATGATGCAACATATGTTTCGTAAAGCACTAAATGGGGATACTACCGAATGAATGGGCAAAAGCGTATATAACGTCGATATTTAAAAAAGGTAATCGCAGAATATGTGACAACTATAGAAGCATTAGTGTGATCTCTCTAATGGGAAGAATTTATGCAAAAATAGTAAAAAACAAAATAGAAGACAATATTCATGGAAAAATAGGAGAAGACCAAACAGGATTCACAGCCGGAAAATCCTGTATAGACAACATATATACTATCCAACAACTTATAGCGAAGAAAAGAGCGAAAACAGGGACATTCACTTGGCCTTCATAGACCTCAGAAAAGCGTACGACTCGGTTCCCAGAAAAAAACTGTGGGAAGTGATGACTAATATAGGGACCAACAAAAGTCTAATCAGGGCAATACAGCAACTTTATGGAAACAACCAAGTGGCAGTGAAAGTGAGGCAGACGATCAGTAATTACTTTAAGACAACAAAGGGCTCCTACAAGGATGCTGCACATCTCCAACCCTATTCAAGATATTCTTAGAAGATACCTTAAAGAATTGGAAAAGGAAATGTGAGGGAATGGGGATACCAGTGCGCAATGAACATCTTTATACACTAAGCTACGCAGATGATCAAGTGATAATAGCCCAAGATGAAGAGGACCTGAGTTATATGCTACGAAAACTAAAAGACGAGTACACTAAGGCCGGTATGGAAATAAACTTCGACAAGACAGAATATTTAGCGATTACAGAAGAAGAGGTAAAAACTTAGAAATAGACGACAATGTAGAAATAAGAGGGAAAAATAAGTTCAAATACCTAGGCTTTACTATATCAATAAATACATCTACAGAAGAAGAAATAAAGAACAGGTTAGGACAAACTAGAATAAGTATCAGACAACTACATCCCATTCTATGGAACACACACATTACAAAAATACAAAACACAGAATATATAACACAATTATCAGAAGCATTATGACATATGGGGCAGAAAACTGGATAATTAATAAGAAAAATAGAGGAAAATAAAAGCCACAGAAATGGAATTTTGGAGAAGGTGCTGCCAGGTGACACGACTGGACAGAATTAGAAATACAGAAATAAAGAGGAGAATGAATGTAGAAAAAGACACACTGACTTACATCGAGGAAAAGAAATTAATATGGTACGGCCATGTTAGAAGGACGGACAATAATCGATGGATAAAGAAAATAACAGAGTGGAGTCCTCCAGGAAAACGAAAGAGAGGAAGACCCCGAAGATCTTTCAGAGATGAGGTGGACGAAGCCATGGAAAGAAGAGGGCTAGCAGACGGAGATTGGGAAGACAAGAAGGAGTGGAAGAAACGGTTGAGTGAAGGAAGACAGCGTCAGCTGTGAAGATCCTTTTGTATATATATATATAAACGAAAGCCGAGAAACGGTAAACATCGATTTTGCACATGTGAAATGCTGCTTGCCAAGCATAAACTAAAAGTTTTTTTGCACAGTATAGTCACTGTTGATGAAAATCAGATCCACTACGATAATCCAAAGGAGAGAAAATCATGGGGACCACATGGCCATGCTTCAACATCTACAGCCAAGCCGAATATGCATGGAAAAAAAGTCATGTTGTGTACTTGGTGGCATCAACAGGGTGTCGTGTATTATGAGTTGCTCAAACCGAACGAAACCATTACTGGGGCTTGTTACCGGATAAAATTGATGAGAATGAGCTGAGAACTCAAGGAAATTTGCGCCACAACAAAATTATTCTCCTGCACGGTAATGCTCGTCCACATGTTGCGGTGCCGATCAAAACCTACTTGGAAAATTCAATTGGAAAGTCCTACCCTACCTGCCGTATTCATCAGACTTTGCTCCTTCCGATTATCACTTGTTCCAATCGATGGCACATGGCCTGTGTGAGCAGCACTTCACATCATATGAAGATGCCAAAAATTGGTTCGATTCGTGGATAGCTCCAAAAGATGCCAGAAAGATGGGAAAAAGTAATGGCTACCTATGAGCATCACTTTGAATAAAACATAAAGTTCCGTTCTTTCACAATAAAAGCTAATAATAATAATAATAATATATATATATATATATATATATATATATATATATATATATATATATATATATATATAACAGTTGGGCTGAAAAGTTCGTAGGCTGACACATAAGCGGCGCTAGTAGTATTAAATCCATGTGCTTTTAGTTAACCCTAACCTTCAAAAGACTCGTGTATAAATTTGACAACTGTCGAACTATTAGTTTAGGAGATATCGTATTTTGAGTGAAGCAACTATTGTTAATTTTAAAAAATGGATAAAAAGGAATTTCGAGTATTAATAAAACACTGCTTTTGGCAAAAAAATACCGTTGAAACCAAGGCTTGGCTTGATAAGCATTATTTAGACTGTGCACCAGGAAAATCAACCGTTGAAGTGGTTTTCCAAGTTTAAACGAGGCGAGATGAGCACTGATGACGATGCACGCAGTGGACGCCCGAAAGAGGCTGTAACGGACGAAAACATAAAAAGTTTACAAAATGATTATGAATGACCGTAAATTGAAGTTAAGCGAGATAGCTGAGACTCTGAAGATATCAAAATACAGTGTTGGACATATCTTGCATGAATATTTGGACATGCAAAACTGTGTGCAAAGTGAGTGCCGCGCGAGCTCACAATCCAGCAAAAGTTTCAACGTGTCGTTGATTCAGAACAATGTTCAGCGATATTCAACGGTAATAATAACGAATTTTTCGTTGATATGTGACAACGGATGAAACATGGCTTCATCACTGCACTCCAGAGTCAAATCGACAGTCAGCCGAGTGGACTGCACGCGATGAACCGAATCAAAGAGTGGAAAGACGCAATAATCGGCAAGCAAGGTTTATGGCATCAGTATTTATTGATCACCTTGAAAGGGCCAGACCATCAATAGCGATTATTACAAAGCGTTGTTGGAGCGTTTGAAGGACGAAATCACGAAAAAACGGCCCCATTTGAAGAAGAAAAGTGCTGTTTCATCAAGACAATGCAACGTGCCACAAGTCAATGAAAATGATGGCAAAATTGCATGAATTAGGCTACGAATTGCTTCTGCATCCACCGTATTCTCCAGATCTGGCCACCAGCGACTTTTCCTGTTCTCAGACCTCAAGAGAATGGTCGCTGGAAAGAAATTTAGCGCCGATGAAGAGGTAATTGCCGAAACAGAAGCTTATTTTGAGGCTAAAGACAAAATATATTTTAAAAATGGTATAGAAAAATTGTATGATCGCTATAATCGGTGTATCGCCCTCGAAGGCAATTATATTGAATAATAAAATCCAATTTTATCAAAAAAAAATTTTTTTCTATGTTAGCCTACGAACTTTTCAGCCCAACTGTTATATATATATATATATATATATATATATATATATATATATATATATATATATATATATACGACAACAATTGTATCAGAATTTAACAAATGTAAATGAGAAAATATTATTTGACGAATGACGATTAGCGCTACGGAATACAGTTATTATATAAAATGTGCGTTATTATATTTGATTAAGCAATATTATTTATGCGATATCTGTACTTAAATACACATTATTTTTTTGGACTTTTGTTAAGCAAAGAGCTTTATTGAGCGCAGCCGACCCGAGTTATATAGGTACGAAAAGTTTATTACCAATTATATTCGGTGCAATAACAAACAAAGCACAATCGCATATAAGTCTAAATTTATTTTGTTGTCAGCGAGCATTGGCTGACACAACTCAATTTCCAACGTGCCGTATGCATAGCCGCTTACAATCCAATATAAAATGCAATACCCTCCACTCTTTGAAAAGCATATTCAAACAATGCAACCTCAATCACAAATAATAAAACCTCAGCAGTACATGTTCTCTTTAAACAGTCAGCAAGTCAAAGTGCAAAACCAGCTGCATTCAGCCTAGAGTAAACAAGTAAAAAACGAAAAGAAATTCTAACGTAAGTAACAAATACCAATCACTATCCGAAATTGATGACAAAGTTGCAATAACGGACAACAATGTATTAAAAGATTTTGTTAGGAAGACGATAGCCAGAAACCAAGTTAAAATTATATCAGAAAAAATAAAAAAGTTTAATATCATATGTACCAACTAAAGAAAAAACGATCAAACATATGCATAACTAATAAATAAAAAGATATACACACATAGTAACGAGTGCGCACAATGTCAAACTCAGGATCACTAATCTACATTTATCTATAAATTTTATTGATTTGGCTGCAAAAGAATCAAATAAAGAAAACTATTCTTTCACGTGTTTATTGGTATGAATATTTACAATTTGTTAATTATATTAACATTCAGTAAATTATTTGAATTTCTACATAACGTGAGAAAGTAATATCCTTGAGCATTACTTTTTTATCTTATAATAAATTATGTTTGCATTAGCTTGAAATTAACTTAAACTTAGAAATTCTAAAACTAATCTTGGGTGAATCTATTAACCAGGTATAGCGAGTCCAATCTTTGGAGTTAGCACCAGCTAACTTATTGGGATAAGCACTAAGTTTTGCTTAGTAGTTAGTGCTGGCGCGTAGAATTTTTTCTTAGACTGAAGAAACAGGTAGATCTTGTTGAGGTAGCCATTTAGCGAGGCACCTAGGAGTATTGGTTATTTACCGTATTACTTTATTTTTAAATTTTTTCATACTTTCCAGGTTGACAATGCTCGCAGACCCCATAACTCAATTCCATAAGTCTATATTGGTTTCAAAATTGATTTATAGAGTTGTATTTTGTTTGGAAGTGATAATTGAGAGTGTCTGCCTATCATCCAGTACATGTTACGGAGTTTTAGCCCAAGTTGTAATCTTTTTTTCATTATGTGAGTCTTCCAGGTCAGATGTCGGTCTAAATGAATCCCTGCCTTGTTGTGGTATAAAAGTGTTATTCATTGTTATTGGTAGGCAAGATTCTTTCCGTAAAGCAAATAGTACTTGAACTGACTTTGATTTATTCACACGTATTTGCCCTAGTTTGAACCATTTTTATGTTTTCTTGAGATTTTGTTGCAATGCTGTTTGGAGTTCGTTATGTGATGTGAGCATTGCAGTATCGTCTGCGTATGTAGATGTCAGCGTTTGAGGTCTTGTTGGCAAGTCTGCTGTATATAGGAGGTATAAAACAGGACCTAGAATGCTGCCGTGTGGAACACCTGCGTGAATTGGCCGTATGGATATGATTGTGCATCTTTAAATTTGACATGAAATTTTGTTTCCTACAAGTGTATTTTTAGCAGCTCATAGTATTCTGGTAGTAGTGCCCTCTTTATTTTGTATAACAATTCGGTATGCCAGGCTTTGACAAAGGCCTGGCCAATATCGAGAAATACCAACAAGCAGTATGTTTTTAAATGCAGGTCGTGGTTTATTTTTGTGACTACTCTATGCACTTGTTCTATAGTGCCGTGCCCTAAAAACCAAATTGGTGCTTTGGCATGATGCTGTTTTTTGGTCTAGTATCGGCTTTATCTTTTGCAGGAGTATCTTTTAACAAACTTTGGACAAAATATGTAGCAAACTGATTGGTCGGTATGAGGTGACTTTTTCTGGGTTTTTGTCAGACCTTGGTACAATCACAATTTGCGCCGCTTTCCATTAATCAGAGAACGTTCGTAATTTATTAAAAAGATCTATGAAATGAAAAAAAAGGTAAGTTTCTCAGTGTGCAAACTGCTAACGCTACAGGCAGATAAAATAATATAGCACTCGTCAGGCCAGATGTTTTAAATGCAGCAACGCAAGTTACAAGAACATCTTGTACAAAGCCAACAAATGTCCCATCTAAATGCGCTTTCTGTAGCAAAGCCCACCCAGCGAACTACAGGGTCGTAAGATCTACAAGAAAATACAAAGTACAAATTTCCACCGTTATGGCCTAAACAACCAACTTATACCCAATTAGAGCGGATCGGCAATACCAATACAACATTTTTGCTTGTCCTATCAACAGAAAATATACATCAAGTGCCCTTTCAACCAACACAATTTATGATGTTCAGATTAGGTAAACATATAAAGATGATCTTACTTCTTCAAACTGCCAGAGTCTAAGTGGATATAATGACTTAAATCCTTAAAATGGCAGTCTAAAATGCCAACGGCTTGACCACTTAAAATCAAGAGCTTCAGGCATTTCACCAATAGGTGCTACCTATCAACAAGAGTATATACAAGAGATAAGCCTTGCAATTTAAGATTGGACTGCTCCCCACTTCCCCCAAACATGCTACAAAACGCTTTAATTCTGGGGGAGACTTCAATGCCAAGCACTAGCAGTAGTATTCTAGGTTAACCACCCCTAAAGGCAGAGAACTGCTAAAGTCTTTGAATACGAAAGAATATTATAGCAAATTAAAATTAAAAGATATAGAATTACAAAACGGTAAAATTATAATAAAATGCGATATTTATGACACGGACAATGTTAATTATGTTCGACAACTGCTATAAAATGACTTGTATTTTACAAAAGTACAAACAATGCAAACCAATCCAAAACTTTTCTTTATAGTTTATTTGCAGATTAATAATCAGAACCATTTTACATAATAAACATATAATAAGGTCCTATGAGCTAATGAGATGACGATAGTGACGTGAGGGGAGTCCATCCATCGATGTTATCCCGTTAGTTTCTTCTTAGATCAATGGGCCACGTTTTTTGTAGTCGTCTAGGAGGTAGATCATGTTGCAGGATGGATACCAGGACATTGGGATGAACTTGAAGTCGCAGGAAATGGTTGTTGCTTCTTTTAGTACGTTCTTCTACTACTGTTGGCATTTCCAGGTCGGTATGCAGGGTGTCGTTGCTAACATACCAGGGAGCATTGGCTAACATTCTCAGTGTTTTGGATTGCATGCGTTGGATTATGTTTACGTTTGACTTGCAGGAGCATCCCCACAGCTCGATGCCATAGGTCCAGATAGGTTTAATTATTATTTTATAAAGTAGAATCTTATTTTCTAAAGATAGACACAATTTCCTACCAAGTGACCAGTACATTTTTTTAAGTCGTAGATCAAGTTACTTTCGTTTCTTTAATATATGCAGTTTCCACGTGAGTCTTTTGTCTAAATGAAGGCCCAGGTAGCGGGCTTCATTTGCTTGAGGAATTGCTATATTATTTAGATGCACGTTCGGGCATTCCAAGCGATTTAGGTTAAAATTTACCTGGGTGCATTTGGCTTCGTTTACTTGTATTCTCCACTTGTTTAGCCAGGTTAGTAAGAGGGACAGATGATATTGCAATTTTAAGGAGGCTGTTTGAGGATTGGTATGATGAGAGAAGGACTGTATCGTCATCGAAAGTGCTTATAGTTGTAGCTACTGTTGTAGGTATGTCTGCTGTGTACAATGTATATAGAAGAGGTCCAAGAACGCTGCCTTGTGGTACTCCGGAGTTTATTGAATGAATGGCAGAATATTCTTGGACATACTTTATCTGGAAGTGTCGATTTGATAAATAGGATTTTATAAGTAAATAATATTCACTTGGAAGGTGTAATTTGAGTTTGTATAAGAGCCCCTTATGCCATACTTTATCGAACGCCTGTTGTATATCAATAGATACTGCTGGACAGTAAGTGCTGTGTTGATCATATTTACGACGCGATGACATTGCTGAATGGTAGAGTGATACTTTATGAACCCAAACTGGTGGTCCGGGATGCAGTTTTCCAATATATCTGTTTCATGTATTCTCCTGCCTAAAGTTTTTTTAACATTTTAGAAACTTTGGACAGTAAGCTTATTGGACGGTAAGATATAATTTTCTCAGCAGGTTTACCTGGTTTTGGTATGAGAATTATTTGTGCGAATTTAAGTGGTAACGGCCAATAATGGAGACGTAAGATAGAATTGAAAAGGTTGCTTAGAAACCAGACCGACTCTAGGTAATTCAGCAAGCACTTTACCCGATATTAGTTCGTACCCTGGTGCTTTTTTATGGTTAAGATGTTGAATTTCTTCTTCCAGCTCTGCACAGGTGAATCTCTTGATAGGTAGCGACAGTTGCAATGTATGTCCAAGAAGCTGTTTACTGTATCATCAGGATCATCTGAGTAGGGCGTAAAACATTAGCAAAGTGTCGTGCAATAAGTCTGCCTTTTCCTGATCTGTTCTAGCCCACTCGTTATTTGTTTTTCTTAGTGGGGATTTGTTTTTGTGGCCGTTTGTTTGCTTTGGCGATTTTCCAAATATTATTATCTGTTCTTGATAATGTAGTTAGATAAGTGGTTAAAAGTTTCCTGCCTTATCATGTGTAGTTGGTTCTTTAAGGTATTTGCTAATCTATTATACACTGTTTTGTCAGCTGGATGTTGTATTCTATGCCATCTAGCTCTCACTCTTCGCTTCTGTCGAACTAATTCAAGTATGTCATTAGGAATATTTATATCTCTTTGAACGCTGTTTGTGATCGTAGTGTGGATTTCCATGCTGCATTTTGCAGAGTAGTGATAAAGTGATCAGTAGCTCTTTAATTCCTGGGAGTTTTAAACTAATATTTGATTGTAGGGTTTCTTGAAGAATGGCTCTGTATGAGTCCCAATCTGTTTTATTGTTATAAAGTGATGGTCTTGGTGATTTTTAATTATCGTTGTACTGATTGTAGCGATAACTGGTGTATGATCTGAAGATAAGTCAAGATTGCTGATAATATCCGTGTAGTTAGAAGAAATTCCATTTGTGACAAAAAGTCCAGCAAATCAGGTGTTTTATTATGGTCCGTGGGCCAGTATATTGGCTCCCAGTTGATAGGTATCCATATTTTCTTCTCGTAGGAGGTTATATAGTGCCCTAGCCCTAGTGGTAATTAGCCGAGATTCCCAATAGGTGTGCTTACAGTTGAAGTCTCCACCGCATATAAATGTACTGCCAAGTGATTTGAAAAACGGCTTGAGGTCCTCCTTGGTAATATTATGTCTTGGTGGACAATAGACAGCAGATATGATAATTGGGTTTGGTAATTTACAAACTTGTATTGTTGTTGCTTGTAGGCATAGATCCTCATATTTTTGTAGTTCATAATGAACTATTGAGCTCTTTATGAGTAGCGCTGTTCCGCCGTGGGCAGTAGCATCCGGATGTTCCGTATGATAGCATGTATAGTGCGAAACTCTTAGATAAGATCTGTCCGTAAAATGTGTTTCTGATATAAGAAATATATCCATATTATGGAATTTTGAAAATAATTCGATTTCTTGAATTTTTGATTGGATGCCATTCGCATTCCATAAACATATTCGTAAGGACTTAGACATTAACGACAAGTTTATTACTTTCCTTATCCTATAATAAGGAAAGTAATGTAATCGGCGGAAATTTGACCTACCCAGTTTTTCACATTTCTGGACGAATTATAGCCTCAGGACACCAAAAAAGTTGGTTTGGGCCATTGGTTCGTGTGTGTGTGTGTGTATCTGCCAGTAAACAAAATATCTTGAGAACCGTAAGAGCTAGAGACTTGAAATTTGGTATGCAAGTTACTTGTAGGTAGGGGACGCAGTGCGAAGCTTTTGGTAAAAATCGGCGCAAGGTCGCAAAATCGGTCGCAAAGCGGTCGCGAACCTAAACGGTTGAAGATACAAAAAATTTATGAGAATAAAAATGATTTGTTATCATGAGATAAACATGAATTTAAAATAAAAGTTGGTAAAATAGGAACTCGAAAAAAAATTAAAGCTCAGGATATTTAATATACCGGGTGTTTATAAAATGTTGCGGGAAATTTATATTGCCGGATAGATCAAACCGAGACGAACAAAAAATTACCATGTAATTTTTTGATCCGAGGTCAAATAAATAAGTTATAGCCGATTAAAAATTAATTAAACGGACCAATCACAGCGCGCTCGGAGAGCTACCGGGCCGACTGTGTGAGGACGGGGGGAGCGCTTGGCAGCTAGGAGGAAGCACGCAGGCAATAATGGCGAAAGCTGTGCGGCCGAACTCGCACGATTACCTTCAGTGACGTAGCAAAATTTTAAGTACGAGTCAATTATTATCTTGTACTGTTTATTTTAATCAGCTTTCGAGTGTTGGACTATGTATATATATATATATATATATATATATATATATATATATATATATAAGGAAAGTCGTGTGATGTTCACACCAGATTTTTTATGACAGTAGACAACATGTTTATTATCAAGTTGTTTTGTTGCATTAGCTGGGTGAACATCATTTTGAATTTTTGTAAGATTGTGTTTTGACTGTTGGCTTGTACAGTGTCACCTTATACTACTTGGCTGCATGTTAAGGGTGTTAACTTTGAGTGTTGTCTATTGTTACTGGGTGGTAAGTGGTTTGAATTGATAACCCTGTTTTGAGTCTGTGTGTCTGTTTTCAGTCTGTTTTGTAATTCTTTGTGAACTGTACAGCCTCTATAGTTGGAGGGATGATCACTGCCACATAAAGCACATTTAGCCGGCAAATCTTTTGATTTCTTGCATGTCTTAGTGTCATGCGGTGCTCCACATTTAACGCAAGCGTAGGGACGGTTACAGTAGGCTTTGGTATGGTTATATTGTTGACACCTCGTACACTGGACAATTGATGTATTTTTACGTGGCGGCTCCACTTTTATAACGTGATTATTTAAGAATTTAAGATTGTAAATGTCTTTATTGTTTTCAGCAGGTTCCAAGTCTACAAAAAACATTGTTAAGGGTAATTTTGTAATTCTGTGTTTGATGTTTGTTACAGCTCTTACTTTGAAACCTTTCTCTTCCAGCGATTCTGCTATTTCGGTAGAGGGTACAGTAGGATGGAGGTTACGAATGACAACTCTATAAGTTTTATTTTCTCTCATCTGATATATGTGGTAAATTATACCTGTTTCCTTCATGAATGTTACTAACTTACGGTATGTGTCTGGAGTATTTGCACTTAGCTTAACTATATTATCAGCCATTGCTTTTGTTTTATATTGTTCTATTTCAGCAACAGCTGTTAGAGCATTTATCATTTTATTATAATCTGTAACTCCATGTACAAATATCGGAGGTGGTCTGGGTATCTTATTTTGTTGAACAACCGGTGCGTCTTCAGTAATATCCTCATTAAGGCTATTAAGGGCAGAATATCTATTATTTTGTTATTCTTTTCCTTCTTCTGTTTTGTACACATTGCCATTCTTTATTGGGCATTGTATTCCATTCCACTTCACTATCGGGTGTATTTATTCTGTTTGATAAATTATTTGTCGGTATGTTATTTAGTTGCATTGATGTAAAAATATGATTAGTTTGTGTATTCATTTGAGATTGTAAATTTGGGATCTGCACATTTGGCACATATGTCAAGTTGTTGTGTAAATAAGGAGTATTGATAATAGGAAATTGGGGATTTACCTGGCTATCCATCGGGACGAAGCTATTATGTGATTGAGATGCTAGCTGCTGTGTTAATTGCGTTGACGGAATATATAAATTATTATTGCTGTTGCATGCCATTTTAGTAGCATGTGGATTGGTTTCATATAACTATTTTACAAAATGTGAGTTTATAATTATTATACTTCACTCAGATTAAACCACCGTATTGCTGGTCTAAGGTCAGTGATAACCGCGTTACACACTGTCACTATTATCGCTCAGCACACGTCTTAACGGTATGAAAGTCAAACGCGGACTCAATCCCAAACTAAAGGTTGGAAGTGAGAACAGGAAAAAAATGTAACTGTAATTGGTACAAGAAGTGCGACTTTGAAAAACTTAAAGTAGTCGTAGTAAAATAGAATTTATACGGGAAGAAGCAAATTAATTTAAAATTTGAATAAAAAATTTTGGTAATAAGTAAATTTAAAAATACATAGAAAGAATCAACAACTATATACTTCAAAAATATTATAAAGAAAAACTAGAGCTCTATAATTCAAGCCTTATTAATATTATAATTTCTGTCATTTTATTTTATTTTAAAAATTCCAAATACCACGTTGCACATTTTGCTAATCTGTGTAGTTATGGATATTTAGATTGTCATAAATTAGTAAAAATTTTTGGAGAATCTTACAATCAACCAGTACAAAGATTTATATCTGAAATACATGCTTAATAATTAAAAAAAAACAAATAAAATAAGAATTTTAAAAAATATACTCAAATTTTCGATTTAAAGCATTTAAATCATTTTTCTAATTTTATGAAAATTTACAATCCCTTTCATTAATAAGATTCAGTAAATAGATAACGATGAAATGTGACACGCAAGAGAGGTTTTTAATAAACACACTCTTTTCTAAGGTAACTAAAATTAACTAATATCTTATAACAGGTAAGTATAGTTATTAATTACAAATAATATTAAAATATAAATACAAAACACGAGCATATAAGTAATTACATCTAGCAGGTAAGTCTAACGGATCAGATATTTTTAAGCTTTGAGAGTATGTCGTCTATAGTAAATTTGTTGCCAGCTCTTTAGAGTGATCTTGAAGTTTAATATTCTATGTTGTGTTTTTTTATTTCTTCTCTGATGATTGGTACAGAAATATCTTGTTGAATTAACTAGTTTGGAACATACTAAGGAGCGTTGGCGATCGCTCTTAAGATATTATTTTAGAATCTTTGTAGTATTTCCAGATTCGAATTACTAGCTGACCCCCATATATAAATTTATGTCTAAATAGGTTTCATTACTATTAATAGTTTATTTTCTATGGTTAGTTGAGAGTTTCTGCAGATTAACCAATATATTTGACAAAACTTTAGTCCTAATTGTAGCCTTTTCTTTCCAGATGTGGGATTTTTAGGTAAGTCATGCCGAGGTATTTAACGTACGTTGTTGAGGAATTGCTTTGCTGTTTAATATAATTGAGATACATATTTATTGTTGTAACTGATTTGCTTTTGTATACTTTTTGCGTTGGATTTTCAGACAGTCTTCTATCTTCCGTAAAGTTCTTTGGCGTATTTGAGAAGCTGCGCTTGGGTCGTCATGCGAAGCTAACATTGTAGTATCGTAAGTGGCTACCCTTGTTTGCCTTATGGATGGCATGTTTGTGGTATACAATAAGTATAAAAGGAATCCCAGTGGTAGATGCCCCACGGAACTTTTGATTGTATTGGGTACATTGGGGATAGCCGTTCTTGATATTTGACTCAAGAGGATTTTTTTCAAGGTATAGTTTTACGATTTTATAGTAATCAGAGAGTTGCTTTTTGATTTTGTAAAGCAATCCTGTATGCCACACCTTATCAAATGCTTAGCTGACATCTAGAAAGACCGCATAGAAGTATCTTTTAACTTGTAGGTCATGATTAATTATTATGCTCATTCTGTGTATTTGTTCTACGGTAGCGTGCCCTTCTCTAAAACCAAACTGGTGATGTGGTATAAAATTTTTACCCTTGAGGATTGGTTTCATTCCTTTGGAATTAGTTTTTTTTTGGTACTTTGGTTATGACTGGAAAAAAGCTGATCCATTCCTAATTTTGGAATTAGAATTAGTGTTGTTAATTTACATTGTTGTGGTAAGCAATATAGCCTCAGAATGGCATTACATATATATGTAATTCTTTTCACATCTTTTCTGGTAGTTCTTTCAGTGTTTTTGACAGTGATTAAATTGTATCCGAGGGCTTAATTTAACTTTAGCTTTTTTTAACTTTCTCGGCTTCCTTGACTCTAAACGGTTCGGTATTCTGCGTCAGTATATTTCTTTCAACAAATTCGTAAATTTGCTTTATTTGTTACGAAGTGCATGTCTGAATTGGTTGAAATACTTGTGCTAAGTTTTTTTTAAATTTAACTTCTTTTAATATTTACGATCCGTCTTAATATAGTTAGACATTCAGTAAATTATATATCAATTAGTAATAAATAACAATAACATGAATATTTAACACGTATTTATTTTATCAATTTTTAGTGATTTTCTTCTGAAGATGTCCGTCGCAGTTGTTGATGAAGCGTCAAGAGTTGCTGAACTCTGACCATGGTCTTATAACCCGAGAACTAACCACACGGGTTTCAATCTTTTTAAGAACATTTTTTTGGACATTTTAGACAGAGCAGGAAGGAATCTAATGAGCTGGTAAAAAGATGCTTCCTCAGGTGGCTTTCCAAGTTTTAGAATTGGTACTATCTGTGCGACTTTCCAATGGTCAAGAAGAAAACCTGCTTTTAAGATAGTATTAAAGATGTATGCGATTAGTTTGACGCAGGTTTCTGACAGACGTCTTAAGATTTTTCCTGTTATTAGATCATATTCGAGTGACTTTTTGGTATTCAGTTCAGTTTCTTTTACTTCATTTGCTCGTATCTTCTTAACAGGTACTGTTACAGTTAACTGGAACGAAGTGCCGAGATATTCATGGATAAATTCTTTTCTTTTGGAGTGATTTCTGTTGGATATGGTGTAAATATTCTTGATCGCTTTTTGTCCAGGTACCATTTGATAATCTAAATGGAGGAATATAATGTTATGGTTGCTTAAATTTCCTGGTTGCTCCCGAGAGCGAATAATTTGTTGCTTCCATAGGAGACAATGTACTAAGATAGTTTTGGATTGCTTTCTGTTTCATATTGTTCAGTAGTGTTTTTAATAGGTGTATAAATAAGTTCTCAGCTTTTTTCTGCAAAATTAAAGTTTTATTTAAAAACAAACAAAAAAAGTTTAAGTATCAAAGTAATCTCCGTTGCCATCGATGACCTTTTGCCATCTTTCGGCTAGCTTGCGAATTTCCTGGTGATAGAAGCTCACCGGCTTCGAGACGATAAAGTTATCGATGCATTTTCGGACTTCTTCTTCTGTTTTGAAGTGCGTCTCAGCCAAGTGATGTTGTAACGACCGGAATAAACGATAATCGGAAGAGGGCATGTCTGGGCTATACGCCGCATGTGCAAGAAGTTCCCAGCCTAATGCGTCTGCAGCTCATCCGTGTCAAATGGTTGAGGGCGTCCAACGCGTGGTTGATCTTCAAGACTAAACTCTCATCCGCGAAATCTTTGGTACCACTTTTTGCACGTTGCATGACTTACAGCATTCTCACTATATGCAGCATAAGTCATTTCGGTGGCTTCAGCACCGTTTTTTTTAAGATGAAATGCGAAGTGGATAGAAAATCGAATATGCTCTTTTGTGATTGCCGTCGTGAACACATCTGATTATTGAAGTTATGTGCATCAAACGCCAAATCGCTTGATGTTTCGTAAGACCAAACGTCATTGCTTTAAAACCGCAAGAGGGTGGACTAATACGTTACATGTAAACGGTGATTTGCGTCCTGTGAAATCTGAAGCTGAGAACTTATTTATACACCTATTAGATGTCTGCTTGTTACATTAAGTACCCTTTTATCACCTGGTGCCTTTAGGTTTTCCATTTTCTTCTGAGTCGGTGCTTTTTAGCTATTTTCTGTTTTACTAATATAGAAACATCTTCTCAATTTTTAGGTTATGACGAAATAGGTGTTGATTGCCACGTAGCGTGTTGGATGTCTTTAGTTAGGTGCTCAACTGATATTAAAATATCATTTTCCCAGCCAGTCTTCTACGTTAACACTTGTAGTTTGTATATGATTGTACCTGTATTGAAGTAGTTTCGTATGTTTAACCAAATTTTGTATTATGATTGCAGTGCCAGTATGAGCAGTGCCATCAGGGTGTTAAGTATTGCATATGAAATATTTATTTATTTTTAGGTAGGAACGGTCAGTGAAATGAGCTTCAGATGTTAATACTATATCTAGTTTATTGTTTGTTATAAACGTTTTTATCTTTTGCTTATGTTGGAAAAGACTGTGGTTAAAAGATTGAGCATAGTACTCATTTGTTCCATAAGACGTGCCATAATGTTTTTTAATTCGTTGAAGTTATTTGTTTAATGTGCATTTGTACATTGTTGTAGCATTTGGTTATTATTGGCGTTTTATTATTTTTGTTTCGGTTATTTCCTCTGAGTATTTGGGCATAGGATGTTCATGTTTTTTGAGGTCGTCTTGGTAGTATAAAGGTTATTTGATTTGTATGATTAGTAATTATTTTTTTTCTACTTTATTACCTTGGAATTGCAGGTGCACAAGGCAATCTCTGTAATTGATTGGGTGGTTTACGCATTTGACATTATTGTTTTTTTTCCTTTGGCGGTCAGCAGTTAAATGATTACCTGAGTACTTGACCCAACGGGTTCTGCTGCAGAAAGCCTTTGTGTGGCCGTACCTCTAGCATTTTGTACATAGCGTACTTCTCTTTAAGGGTGTGGAGGTTCAATTGTTATTTTGTATTATTAAGTGCTTTATGTTGTGTATTTCTTTATTAGTGGTATTATCCGGTGCAATTTTTACGAAGAATAATGGTAACTGCTTTTTAGTGCTTATTTGCTATAGATTTCTTACTTCGTGTCCATGTTCTAGAGTACATCCAACACCCATATAAGAGGCTGCTTGGTAAACTACTCCAATCGAACACAAAATGGTACCCAAAATTCATAATATACCTCTTTATATAAAGCAGCTTATAACGGAAAAACTCAAAGCCCGCACCGAATGGCAAAGATTTAGAAACCCATAGACTTAGTAACGCTATTTACGATAACAGAAATGCAACAATTCAACTACCTCTCCAATCTATCGCCCGACAATTTCAGTACCTGAAGGCTACTAAAAAGTTCAAATGGCCCATTACTCCTATACCACCATTAAGGATACTTTATGGAAGTTGGACTCGATCCAATGTTAAAAAAACTAATACTCTTGGAGAGCACCTTTAACAAGTTATCACTCTTTACAATCTAACAATATTAATTTTGACGTAGAAATCGAAGAATATCTCACCTCTCCTGACAACTCTCTCTACCATTGAGACCAATTTTCCCTGTGGAAATGCAGCCAATTAACGTAACCAACGCTTTTAAAGCTCCTGGCTGCGACCTCATCACAGGTAATATTTCAAAACATCTTCCTAAGAAAGCTGTGACGTTCACCAATACAATTTATAATAATATGCTCGCCTTCTCTCACTTTTCTATCCAACGGAAATTTGCATCAATAACTATGATCGCAAAGCCAAGTAAACCTCCGCATAAACCCCCCACTCACCAATTTGATTTTCGAGAAGGTCACTCTACAATCCAGCAATACTATTGTTTAGTTAACTAGGTCAAAGCAACCCTTGAAGGAAAACGAATGTGTGACTTAATCTTCTTAGATATAAAAAAAGCTTTTGACAAAGTTTGGCACTCTGGATTGCTTTATAAAATCAAGAAAAAATCCAATACCATGGCACATTGTCAAATTATCATCCTATCGACTTTGGTATTCCGCAAGGCAGTGTTTTTGGTTCTTTTTTTATCTCCTCTACACTAAATACATACCAACAACAGGCAATACCCTTATTGCTACTTTTGCTGACGATACAGCAATTCTATCTTCTGATAATGATGCTAATCAGGCATCTGAAACCATTCAGCTCCACTTAAACCTCCTACAACTATGGATTAAAGTAAATAACGCAAAATCTTCTCAAATCACTTTTACTGCTAAACACTCCACCTGCCCTCCAGTCACCATCTAGGACCAACCCATCCCTATAACAACATAAGTAAAATATCTTGGACTTGACTTATACCAGCGACTTATGTGGAAAGCTCACATCAAAGCCAAAAGACAACAATTAAATATAAAGGCTAAAAATATGTATGGCTTCTTGGACGCAAATCCAATTGTCCATAGAAAACAAGCTTTTGCTCTATAAAGTCATTCTTACACTTCTATGGTTTTATGGTATCAGACTCTGGAGATACACTAAACCATCTAACGCAAAAATTCTCTAGTGTTACCAATCTAAAACCCTTTGTGCTATAGCCAATGTCCCCTGATATGTAAGCAATTCGGCTGCCAAGAATAAAGCACATTCCTTGGGACATCTCAGTCAACTCATTGCTGATCTCTATTTGCAACAGCTAGAAGCTAGAAGATTAAACAAATTTTGGCCTGAGAATCTCACTGTGTGAATCCTGGTGACCCGTCGCTAGATGGTGCCCTTCTCATGTCAATACCGACTTTGTCATATTACTTACTTATTACTCACTATAGAGTAGATTGTAAATTAGCAATTGTAGATAAAAAAAAATGTCCATGCTTTTCGATACTTTTCTTGATATCTTCTGCGTCAGTTGAGTAGTACTACTTTAAAATTACGGCCGTGCGTTAGTTTATAAGTGTGAAATTCTGTTTTCCTATCCCTGAATCTTTTATTATACTAAAGTACAATTCAGGAGTTCCTGTTTGAACCTTAACTTAAGCATTTTGAAGGGATTTAATTTTGTATTTCTTTCCAGCAATTTCGTTTAGCAGTTGCGTTAGCGGTGTAATATATTTAACGTCTGCTACAAATATTGGTGGCGGTTTGGAAATTTTGTTTATTGCATCCTTTTCATTAGATGCGTCTTTATCTGTTTTGTCATCCTGTGATAATGACCCATGTCTATTTGAAGTACTTGACTTTTATAATCAGTAATTATTTACTTTAGTTTGTTTTAACGGTGTTATATTTTGATCTGCACTATTACTTCTGTTTTGTTTCTTATTTTTTACCGTTTTCCATGTAGTTTATGATGGGCATTGTTGACTTGCACTATATTGCGTATTTGTTGACACGGTTGGATTTCCATTGACTGTTACGGCAGGTATCCAAAGTTTGGTTGGACTTGTGATTGTACATTAATTTGTTGTGGTATTTGCATTATATGTTGTATTGGCATACCTGGTTGCGGCATGTATCAAGGGTATCCAGTCTGTTCATAATACTGTGATCCAGGAGGTTGTGACTGATGGACAGTATAATTGTTAGATAAATGCGACATTTATTCGTTTAGTGGATGATTACTTATTTATTATTTATTTTATTTACATTACTTTATTGTATCATTTCATTTATTAACGTTTAATCGTAGCACTTGGTATTTCAAAGTAAACGAAGTACCGCGCACGCCCTTAAGATTGTTCAAAACTCTATAAAGTATTAAACCATGAAAATTTATTAATTTTTAAATTTAAAAGAAGCATCATTTATCCAATCTATAGTACAGGCATATAACAAAGAATAAAAGACGGGAAGGCAAAGAAGAAAAAATACATCGTGAGAAAATTGGACAGAAGAAAAGAAGTATAAACTAAAAGAGCAACAGACAATACTTTATAAAGGTCATGAATATAAAGAACGGTGGTTTGGAAACGATAGAAATAGAGGAGTAAAAAATAAACCAAAATAGCGGCACACTCAAAGAAAAAGAAAGACTCAAATCTATGTTTTCTGTTTTTCATGAATATTCTGAAACTACATAAATCAAATGGAATAAAATATTTAACACAAAAAAGTCAAGTTGGGAAAGAAAAACATTTACATATGACTAGAACTTAATTTAAATTTTAAAAACAAACTAAAACTATCTTAAAACATTTCAATAAAATTACATACACAAAAATCTACAAAAAAAATGTAGATAGGTAAGTAGATCAAAGTAGAAAAAGGGACAAATCAAATAAATACATAGAAACTACCTTTCACTCTTATTACCGCAGAAAATTATATTTTACTCACATTTCGTAATATTAAGTGCATCAGAAAAAATCAGGGCATTAGTACGCAATATACTAAAAATAACGCAATTTTTATAATAAATAGTAAAGAACCTAAAAATATATCAAACTTTTAACATAAAAACAATGTAAGCGTACGTTTCGTTGCATATGCAAACAAAATTAACTGCACTGCAGTTAAATTAATTAAAACGGTAAGGTAAATTCAGCTGTATCGGAATAATGTATACGTCAGAGCTGTACCAATTCGGTTAGCGCGGAGTCCCTTCGGAAAATCTTCCCGCTCAACGTCACCGTCAATCGCAGAAGCAAAGAGATTTCTTCGGGGATTCTGACGTGTCGCTTTTTGTTACTGGAATAAAACAGAAATTTGTCATCTCGCGGAAAATCAATGTAGTGGCATTATACGGACCAGATTGGGAATGGCATCTTACGAACGCTTTTAAAGAGCTAAATAAAAAGCTCTAGGATATAGGATAATTAGGAAAGAACAATTTATGAAAAAAATGCGCAAATAATAAACAAGTCTAATAATTTTTCAATATACGTGAAGACTAAATTTTTATTCAGGAGAAGGCTTTGAGGTGTTTAAAGTTATTTGTATGCACAGAGTGTCTAAGGCTCAACTTAACTAATGTGCAAAGGCATCTTTATAATAACAATTTTAATGATTTTATAAAATAAATTTAAATTATGAATAATATTCGAATTAATAAACAAAAATATGAAAACATCCAGTAAATAAAGATTAAAATAACCTGAAATTTTCAATATTTTTGTTTGCACAAAGTGCAGATTATTGCATTAAGTATAAAAGGTGAGTTCTATAACAAATCTGAAATCATGTTTCAGTGTGCACAAGTGACTTCTATATTGCGCTAAAAACTATTTCAGAATTTATAATTTATTAGTGTAGACTTTTATGAGAACTAATTGTTCCATAACAGGTAAGTAAAGTATTTTTCAAAATTACTGAGTAAGTTTTGCTTCGCCAACACAAAAATGCGTAATCCAAGTAAATCTTCATTTGGTCATAAATTTTATTAAAAGATCCGCTCAAGTTTTGCCAAATAAAAACTAAATAATTAATGATAAATGTGCATGCCTCTTACATAAATATGTAGCACATAATAGTTTAAAGCAAAATTAATTCAACTTATCAAAGTATCAACGCAAAGAATATATAAATTTGCATACATATACAGGCTTTTTATGTAACGTGTCCATAGTATACTGTAATTGTTTATTTAAGAAGAAGTAACATGTCTTACTTTTATATTTTCAAAAAATTATTTAGGCACAATTGAGTAATTTATTTCTGAGTAATGTAGCATTCAATTATTATATATATATATATATATATATATATATATATATATATATATATATGGTGTGGGGGTCTTTTCGCCCTTGAACCGCCTGTGTATCGTGGCGGCATTCTGGGGGCTTTGATATCTGCCGCCACGTTTTGCTATCGCACACAAAACGGCATACGGGCTTTTGCTCAGCCGGCGAGTCTGCGTACGCCGTCGGCGGCATCCTTTGAGACGAAAAGTGCTGTTGAATTAAGATTTCCCGCAAGACATATTCGACCCGCAACGCGGTCAATTCGGTCGTGTTAACCAATCCGCAAGACATACTCGACCCGCATCGCGGCCAATTCGGTCGTGTTTAACCAACCCGCAGATAACTACCCCGCAAGAAATACTCGATCCGCATCGCGGCCAATTCGGTCGTGTTTATTTTATCCACATTTAACCACCCCGCAAGACTTTCGCATCGCATCCCGGCCAGTGCGGTCGTGTTCCAGGCACGAAGACATCGCAACAAGGTGACCACCGTGAAGCCAACGCCGCCGAAGCCGAAGCCGATTACAGGTGAGCGATTTGGCAATTACTCATCGGTTGATATCGGTAGCCGCCCCCATCCGCTTTCGCGCCGGCCGTTTAAGGGACGATTTGGGCCTCAACGTTTTACTTTTCAAAACGGGCCGTACTTAGTTCCCCACACAGCACCACGAGGGCACGGCTATTTACACGCCTGCCTCTCCAATATATTTTAAATAAAGGTATGGTTGAAGTAGAAACAAAAAGATATTTGTAGGTACTAATGTGAGTAGTTAAAGAAAATATTTATTAACATCCACATAAATTACAACAAACGTTAAAAAGAGTAAAAGAAATAAAATGGTACGCGTAGAACGTGTTTTAGGATATAACATCGAACATACAAATAAATAATTAAATAAATAATTAGCTCGTAAATCAGTGTCTCATAGTTACGTTTGTGTTGATAATTGTAAATCGATAATTGCTGTTGCAAATTAAATTTCTAATTAAATTTGGCAAGGGTAGAAGTAAAGAAAAACATATGTTAATCTAATTTCATTTGAGTAATGCTATAAGAAAAACAAAGCCTTTGTAATCATAACTGTCCACTTCCTCATCCAATATTTTAAGTAATATTTTATGATAAATTTAAAAAAATATCTCAAGGTCGTGCCTCCCCAGTTCTTTGGATTAACATATTGTCCCAATAAATATGTATACACATTTTTGTTCAAGTCCGCTAAGAACTGCAGCAATCGTCATGCCTGTAACGTTACCACACTCACAAACATGCACATGCGCGTGCGTACACATCACGAGGACGTCTGCAATGGGTAGCATTTTTGTGAAATTGAAGAAAATGCCAGTGTACATATAAAAGGACTAAACTGAAAAGCATAGCAGTTAGTAATATATTAATCAAAAGCGGTGCCTGAGAAAGGCGTGTACAAAAATGATCTTGAAGGACCTCAACAATCAACAGCAAAGGAGAGCTATAGTTCGCCAAGCAGGTTTAAAAAATCAGACTCTTTATTGTTGGCAATTGAGCCTAAGTAACGACAAAGATAATAAGACAACAATTTTAATAGTCATTCAGAAAATTTCTAATATTGCCTTAAAGGATAGATAGCTTTCAAAACAGTAATTTAAAAATGCGTTTGTTGTATGTAGTACTTTACAAATTTAATTCTTGTATCTATGGGCTAAAAGACCTTATAATTCAGTTAATATAATTAAACTTGCAAATGCTACTATGAAATTATTAAAGAAACCTAGGTAATGTAGCAAAATAGTAGCCCTATCAGATCAGATAATGTGAGAACAGTGTTCGTCAATGGTATGAGTGTTTATCGTCGTTGCTAAAACGCCGAAGGCAATATATTTTAGCATTTTTTCTATTCCATGCAGACTTTCTATTCTGGTAATATCACTTCTTTATTATGCTACCTCGATTTCATTATCATAATTTTGAAATATGAAAAACATTTGGAATACATGTCACTACTCCTAAGGTAACAGAAACTTACTGAACAGAAAAAGTATATTTTAAAAAGCGGTAGCAAAAAAGACTACAAAAATGTATTACATTAGATGCATTTTTATGCACTTTATACAGTCATATTACTTTTTATCCTTGGCTTCTACTGATTTTGAGTTTAAAAACTCTTTTTGCGTATTTCTAATTTCTACTGAATATTGTCGATGTCCTTATGCCTTTTATGTTTTGATTCGCCTTTAAACAAATTTTTATTCATTTTCCCCCCTTGGGAAATAAAATTAAATTGTTTATTAGCATTAAATTTGACGGAAATGTAATTTAATTATTTATGGTAATATCCAACCTGAAACTCTTGCTGACGTTCTTCCTCAAATTTTCAATGTCTAACACTTCAAACGTTTGATTAAAAATTAAGATTATTTATATTTTTCTGTTATATTTATATAAATAATATTATTTTTTATATGTTTTGTTATAAGTTTCTTTCTAATTTTTTTAATTATTTTAATATCGTTTTACTTAAACTGCGTAAACGTTTAAAAATATTTGAACAACGTACTTATGCTATCGAGTCTGCTGTTAGGTAGGTTTTACATATTTTTTTCGTTAAACTCCTTTTCCTAAAGCATATGCGTTACCAAAACACATTTGTAACGTTTTTTTTAATATTTTTTTACTGCTACCGTATGTATGTTACATTTAAGTTTTATTTTTTAATATATTTTAATATGTATTAATAACATTTCTTCAGTATTATTAATTCGATATTTAGTGTCCAATTTCTATTAGATTTTACATAGACGTGTAGATATCCAATCGCCTTATTTTATTTTTGTTTACTTTACTTTAATATTATTTAGTTCCTTTTATATATTTTTTTCTTTTTATTAAATTGGTTAATGATTTCTTCACACAAGTTCATATAATAAAAACAATTGGTGGCGTGGCGGCCTTTTCGCCCTTGAACCGCTTTATATCGCGGCGGCATACGGGCCTTTGATATCTGCACGTTTTGCCATCGCACACAGAACGGCATGGGCTTTTGCTCAGCCGATATTCACGCCCCGTAGCGCGGCCAGTTCGGTCGTGTCTTAACCCGCATAAATTCACGCTCCGCAGCGCGGCCAATTCGGTCGTGTCTTAACACCCCGCAAATATTCACGCACCGCAGCTCGGCCAATTTGGTCGTGTCTCAACATCCCGCAGATACCAGATCCGCAACGCAGAGGTGGCCACCTTGGAATCGCCGACGAAGCCGAAGCCGAAGCCGATTCAGGTGAGCGATTTGGCAATTCATTGGTTGATATCGGTAGCCGCCCCCATCCGCTTACGCGACGGCCGTTTAAGGGACGATTTTGGCCTTATCGGCTGACCTTCCAATACGGGCCGTACTACGTTTCCACACCGCACCACGAGAGCGGCTATTTACACGCCTGCCTCTCCAATTGGTCTGTGAATATTTGATTAGACTATTTTTCCTTTTCATGTTATATTTGATATTGTTACTTAAGCTTTGTTTTTAATTACTCTTTTATATTAATACTATCCTAAATAATTTTGTTACTATAATCTGTATATTATTTTCTAATTGCATTTCATTGTATAATAGATAGCTCAACATTATTTGTTTCGCATTCTATTAGCTAATTTAATAAAAAAAATAAAATTTTTAATATTTTTTATTCTTGTATAATTTGTTTTCTGTTGGACTTGGTTATATACAGAGTTCAACAAATAGGATGATTTGGTCCTAATTCCATATTATAATTTTCGTCATCATTTACAAGTATCACGCTGTACAAAGAATACTGTGCTATATTTTTCGTTTCCATTCAACCATAGATAATTGTCAATTTATAACACTAGAGTGCTTTACAATGCTTTCTGAATGGTCTTGAATTTATCTAAATATTTATAAGTAAATACAAAACTGTAAAATTATAAAATTGTTGTTGTACAGATTGAGAACTTTAAGTTCCATAATTGTGTATTCCAAGCTAAGACGAAGAAGGAAAAAGATGAAGGCCTAAGTGATCAAACAGACAGCACGTGGTACTTAGAAGTCGCATCCTAGTGGAACGGGTGGCAAATGGTTCCAATCCATGATGTTGGGAATAAACATCAATTGTAGAAGATAATACAAAAAAACTAAATTGGGAAAATGAAAATTCTCAGACTAGAGTAACATATGTAGGAGGAACAACCTCCCAGTATAGACCAATTTCTCTATACAAAAAAAAAACAAACAGTAAATTGTAACATGTCCAGTGTATTCTCTAAGTGAACAGATCTGTAGTTGACAATCAAAGTTATAGAAAAAAATTATAAATTGAGTAATGCGGAGGCTATGCGGCACTTTATAAAAATAAAACAAAAGTTTTAAGAACCTATACAGCTTAATGTAGACATTTTAATTGTTACAAGTGGTTGTCACGAAAGAAAGTTCTAGAACACGTGCTTCTAAATACACACACATATGCAGTCACATACACAGCATGTGTGAATGTACTCTGGCTTCGGCGGCCGACACACACACACAGTGAGAGAGAGAGAGAGAATGTTCTAGAACATTCGATGCGCGCATGTGTGTCGAATGTTCTACTGTGTACATGTGTACGTGTATGTTCTTATATATATGCTTTAACGAAATGAAAAAGTTCGCAACTGCAAAACGTATTGAAACTACACGTAATCGGTTGCGAACTGTGACATTGTAGCCTTTGGGAATTCGACTGTGTAGCGTATTTTTTATTTGTATGAGTAGGTTTACTTTTAAGGTGTCTACGGATAGATCTCATCGAGAGGAACACGAAGATACAAAAAAATCTCTTATCGCATCATGAGCACCAAAGTTAACCGAATATACAAATAACTATTTATAATAAAGATATGTAAAACAGAACAGAGGGTAGAAACTTTAAGGCACTCTAATTACATACATCTACATTGAAGTGTCAAAAAGTATAATCATTTAAGAAGCTCTATAATAATTTATAAATGCAGAAATAATATCAACGCACAAATATTATATACATATATATTAAGCTTCTGGAAGCTGAATAGATCTCAACAAAACTGGATAAAAATGTAAAAACTAAGCAGCAGTAGGAGGCTACAGGGTAAAAAATAATGACGGCTAGACATTACCAACACAGTCATAGAAATAGATATACAAAAATGGAAAATTTAAAGACCTATGTTTATAAACCATCTAATAACGTAACATTAAATGTGCATAAGAACAAAGATGAAAAATTATACGAACTCGAAGAAGAACTTAAAAACATTAGATGGGATATAATAGGCTTAGCTGAAATTAAAAGAAAAGGCGAGCACTGCCTAACGCTAACATCAGGACACATACTATATTACAGAGGTGCAGAAACTGAGGAAATCAACAACATAGGAGGAGTAGGTTTTATAATAAATAAGAAATTAAAAAATCACATAAAGAGCTACAATTCCATATCGAACAGAGTAGTATATATCATCCTAAATATATCTACATTCTGAACACGAAAATTATCCAAGTATACGCTCCAACTACAAAATATGATGACGAAGAGGTAGAATCGTTCTATGAAGAAATTTCAGTAGCAATAAAGAATAACTACTGCCAATATACACTCATAATAGGAGACTTTAATAGTAAGATAGGGGAAAAAATAGAATCAAGCGAAGATAAGATCGGAATCCATGAGTTAGGGAAACGAAATGAACGTGGACAAATGCTCATGAATTTTGCAGAACAAAATGTATATGTAATGAATACTTTCTTTAAAAAGAAACTCAGTAGAAAGTGGACATGGGTCAGCCCTAACGGAGAATATAAAAACGAAATAGATTACATTTTATCATCAAATAAAGATACTGTTAAAGATGTAACACCACTAAACAATAGTGGCACAAGAAGCGACCATAGGATACTGAGAACAAGAATAGAAATAAAAACGAGATTGGAAAGAAAGAAAAGAATTAGCACTCCAAAAACAACGACAGACACAAGGATTTTAAAAGAAAAACAAGCACAGTACGAATACGAATTAAACAAGAATTTAGAATCCTCTGAAATACAGGAAATGACAATGAACGACATGAATACTACCATAAACAAATGTATGTTAGACGCAGGCCTTAAAGTAGCAGCTCGTAAGAAAAAGAAAAAGTTGGAGTGACAGAACAGAAAAACTATTCCGTATAAGACGAGAACTGTTGAAAAACGGAAAACGGAACACGATAGAATTTACAGAAACCAATAAGACACTGAAGAAATCAATAAGAGAAGATAAAATGAAACAGTTATACCAGATATACCAGAAATTACTAATGAGGAGATTAAATTCAACATAAAGTCCATCAAAAATCACAAGTGCCCAGGACAAGATGGCGTAATAGGCGAGTTGATAAAAGAAGGAGGAGATACGATAATTCAAGCATTAGAAATATTCTTTAATAAATGTCTGGAGGAAGGAAGGATTCTGAGATTGAGCAACGCACTAATTATCCTCATATACAAAAGGAGACAAAACAATACTTGATAATTATAGGCCAATATCTCTATTGCCCCAAATATACAAACTCTTCACAAAAATCATAGTAAACAGATTAGATGCAAAACTAGAATTCTACCAGACGATCGAACAGGCTGGATTTAGGAAAAATTTCAGCACAAACGACCACATCCTCACAATAAGAACATTAATAGAAACAGCCATCGAATACAATTTACCTTTATATATGGCGCTGGTCGATTTTGAAAAGCTTTCGACTCGATTGAATTGTGGGCGATAGAAAAGCCCTGCAAAACAGTAGAATAGACTATAGATACACTAAAATGATCCACTCCATCTATGAAAATCAACAATGACAGTGAGGTTACACGAAAACACTAATAAAATCCCGGTCGGTAGAGGAGTAAGGCAAGGAGACTCGATGAGCCCTAAGTTGTTTATAACAGCACTAGAAGATGTGATAAAGTCACTTAACTGGGAAAACAAAGGAGTGAATATAAATGGCAAAATGCTCAATCACCTGGCCTATGCAGATGACCTAATCATCATATCAAACTCAGCAGTGGACTTACAAAACATGCTCGAAGAACTCAAGAACAAATCAGCAAAGGTTGCGCTAAAATAAATAAACAAAAACAAAAATAATGACTAACCAACAAGACAACATAAACATAAAATTGACAACCAAACTGTAGAGACAGTACAAGAATATGTTTATTTAGGTCAATTGATAACATGCAAAAATTTAACCAAAATCTGAAATTGATAGACGCATACGCCAAGCATGGTCAGCCTTTGGGAAACAAAATAAAATACTAAAAAACCAAACAATCCCCTTAAATCTGAGAAAAGCTGTGTATGACCCATGCGTACTCCCAGTACTTACTTACGCGGCACAAACATGGACATTAAACAAAACATTAATGGGAAAACTTGCCAAAGCCCAGCGAGCAATGGAAAGGCAAATGCTATATATAAAGTTGAAAGATAGAATAAGAAATGAGAGTATAAGGGAAAAAACAAAAGTAATAGACGTCAAGAGACATGTAGCATCATTGAAATGGAGATGGGTAGGCCACACCATGAGGCAAAAAGATGAACGATGGAACAAGGAAATACAGGAATGGAGACCATGGACGGGCAGAAGGAGTGTGGGCCGCCCACAAACCAAATGGAAAGATGACATAAAATTAATAGCAGGATTAACATGGATAAAGACAGCTCAAAACAGAGACAAATGGAGATTTAAAGGGGAGGCCTATGTCCAACATTGGATAGATACAGGCTGATAAAGAAGAAGAAGAAGAACAAGAAATGCAAAAGTATCAAGAAATGTTAGCTGTTGGGGTGATCTGAATAAGAAAAGATAAGGTAAAGATATTTAAAGAAGAAAGGTGCGGCTAAGACAAAATAATCTGAGAATAGTATAGCTTATAGAAGCACATTGGATAGTAAAGTAGACCAGATTATTAGAATAACGTAAAAAATGGTTATATAGATTTGGCTGCTGCATAGGCGTTAGGTTATCTAAGAAGATTGCTTGTCAAATGTGAATCCAAATAAACATCTTTAACGTTAAAAAGAGAAAAGAGAAAAAATAAGTAGGTTTTGGAAATAATCAACTAACAGCAAAATGGATTTCAAGCAAAAAATGTTTAATTTAATTCTAAAATACTGTATGGCATTCTACCATGGAGAAAAAGTATTTTTTTTAATTTGTCTGAAAATCTGTGTAAGACACTGCTTAGTATACATATTCACATTGAGTAACAACTTTCAGAACGTGTTTTTTGTAGATAAGTTGCTCAAACAAGAATGATGTCCTTACACAACATTTTTTAAAACCTATCTCGAAAAGAAAATGAAATAATATGGGTTTTTAGTTGGAACACAGTTGCCTGTATATATAATCTTTTGTAAACAACCAGGTTATAATAGCGCAACAATATGATTGACTAGAATGAATACCAAACAAGTCTATTTAAGACTACAAAAATAGAGATTAGAAGTAAATGCTGTAAAGATGGAATTTACTCAGCAAAATTTGTCATTAAAAATGGGCAAAAATCAAAAACTACTAAAAATTCTAGTACTGAGGCATAAAATTAACACAATTAAAGATAGCAATGTTTAATATAAAAGATATATAAAATTCACAACTTGACAAGGTCGGTTCTAAGCCCAACTGCAAAAAGAAATAATAACTTTGTTAAGAAACCTATGTTAGGTGACCCAGCTGATAACACCCAGTAGCCTAGCTACAAATAATTTCTGAAATAGCTGATTTTTGAGGCCAGCGTCTTTAATTCCTAATCCACGGAACCTTGAGGAGTACTAAAATAATAAATTAAAAAAATAATAAACAAATACAAACAATTAGTATTGCTTATAAAAACCCGAGAACATTGTGCATATCTTAATTTATTTACATTTTAATATTATATTATGCTATTTAGTTTCAAACAATTGCTATTTTGGGTTCCCAATACAAGCTATTATAGGCGCATCATCAACAAACGTTTAAATTACTCTTTCTTGAAGTAAAGGTAAATCTGATGTATGTGAAATAAATAACAATGGACCCAAGATGCTACCTTGTGAAATACCAAATTGTATGTGCTGATAGGTAAGGTACTTCATTATCAAATTTGCCTTGGAAGTGTCGGTTGGAGAGGTAGAAAAGGAAGAGCAAATAATAAGGAAAAGAATAGGAAGCTTTGATTTTAAATAACAGCCCACCGTACCATACTCTGTCGAAGTCTTGATGGATTCTTTAATGTTGATGTCTAAAACGAAAATAATAATTCGGATTTCTAGAAGAGAATAACTTTGCATTCTTTCAACTATTATTTTTTTTAACTTTTTTGATAATATTAGAGAAAGATATCTACGTGTGCTTCATCGACTATGAAAAAGCCTTCGACCGCGTAAAGCACGACGTACTATTGACAGTATTGACTGAGAAAGGACTTGAAGAGACATAATAGCTATTAGAAACCTATACTGGAACCAAAACGCCACAGTGAGAACAGATAATGAAATACGGAAGTTACACCAATTAAAAGAGGAGTGAGGCAAGGTTGCATCCTCTCACCACTATTATTTAATATTTATTCAGAGACAGTTTTTGTCAAAGCCCTAGAAAACTCCGAAGACGGAATAAAATAAACGGTAAACTTTTAATAATATAAGGTACGCTGACGACACCGCAATAATCTCGGATAGCCTAGAAGGACTACAACGGCTGATGGATGACCGTAAGAATAGGGTTAAAGATAAATACTAAAAGACAAAACACGTGATTTTCAGCAAAACATCAATAGCACAAACACAACTTATAATATATAATCGACAAATAGAGAAAGTACAAAAATTCAAATACCTGGGAAGCTGGCTGACAGAAAATGGAGACCCAGAAACGGAAATAAAAATAAGAATAGAAACAGCAAGATCAGCAATCCAAAAACTCAAAAAACTTCGTCTTACAACCAGATACAGATTTGTACAGTGCTACATATACTCAATACTATTATATGGTGCTGAAGCGTGGACCCTCAAGGCTAATACAGAAAACGTATATCTTGGACGGAGCATATCACAAACGAAGAGGTCCTGAGACGAATGAATGGAAGAAATGAACTCCTATTAACTATTAAAAAAAGAAAAACAGCTTATCTTGGACATTGATATCGGAATGACAAATACAATACTTTGCAGCTCATTATGGAAGGAAAAGTTGAAGGCAAAAGAGGGCGAGGCCGCAGGAGATGCTCCTGGCTTAAGAACATTAGAGATTGGACCTACATGAGTACACATGAGTTCATAAGAAACACTAAAGATAGACAAAATTTTGCCTCGATTGTTGCCAACAATCAATAATGAATAAGGCACTTTAAGAAGAAGAAGAAGAGAAAGATTAACGGGACGATAAAATTTAGTTTTGTTAAAAATTTGCAGGCTTCAAAATCATTATTGGTTGGGAGAATAATCATTGTGATAGTCGCTAAATATCATGATTAGCTTTAATAAGCTCTTTTTCTGCAGTTCAAAATTTCTTAGCTATTATACGGTCATATCCTAGAGGTTTTTAGATTTCTTAAGACATGGACCCGTTTATTTACTTTGTTGAGAGAGAAATTGCAAATGTGTGAAGATAATTGTAAATAAGTATTTACATTTGGTTCCATATTGTTGGAAACAAAAGATTTTGTATTTTTCATCTGACTGAGCTTTATATACGTGGAATGTGTATTGTGGCCTTTTAAATGCGTTAGTTTCCTTCCGCAGAGATATAAAGGGAAAAATATACTATAAAGGTGTATCCACAAGTTAATCAGAATCGCCACTTAGAAAGAAAACAGAATTGAAGTTTAAAACGTGGAATCAGAAGATATACCCCAGGCATAACCAAAAATAAAATATAGCATGCTTTAAAAAAAAAAATGAAAAGTACACACACCCCATGAGAAAACAAAATACTTGCCGAAATACTTAAAGTAGAAATGTAGAAGAATAACAATACTAAACATATTGTACAACAAATGCGTAATCGAAAATTGAGTACCAAACATTTAGAGCAGTCTTTAAAAAAGGAATTAAGAAAAATTACACAACTGTTATTTTTATGAACTATATTCGAAAAAATAATGAGTAAACTAGGTCACTAACAACTAAGAGAACAATTCCGAAAAGGATACAATACACTTGACCATCTACTTCAAGTCGCAATAATGCAAATAAAAGAAGCCAATGAATATAATATTACAATGTTTAGGGCAGGGCTTTCGACTCTATAGTCTTGAGTTAAGTAGTTGTCGAATAAGATAATTGATATAAAATAATAATATAATTTATATACAAAAACGCCACGTTTTAGGTAATGATAAAAGAGAAGACTAACAAAAAAGAAAGTTAGTAGAGGAGTGAAATTAGAAAACTCGATTTCGCCTAAGCTTTTTACCTTGGCATTCGAGTATCTGTCTAAACAGTTAAATTGAAACAAGAAATATATTTCGATAGATGACAAAATGTTAAACTACCTGCGTTTTGCAAACGATATAATAATTACTACAAGCAGTGAACAAGTACAAGATACGATTGCTATTAAAGTCGAAGGAAATAGTTTTGAAAATTAATATAACTAAAACAAAACACATGACGAACTATGTAGGGAAACTAAACGGCTATGCTAATCTTATAGTTAATAATGAACAACTGCAAAGAGTGGGGAACTGGGCAGTCCATATTGCCGGATTATAAAATAATTGTTGGGCCAAACATATAACCCAATGGAAACCACATACATACAAAAGACCAATAGGACGCCCATCTTGTTGATGGGCGGACGATATTAAAAGGCGCGCAAAAACAGTGTATAGAACCGATTTGGGGAGACTTACATTCGATGATAAATGAAACAGAGGTAATAATTTCTTTTAATTATAGATTTAATTACATTTTCTTTATATATACAGGGTCTTTATTATGTCACGCAAAAGAGTTTTTTAATACCATGGTCAAACTTTTTAGCCAATTGTATGTTTGACGCTATTAATAGCTAGGTCAATGTTTTTAGCCGTCTTTTATGAAAGGGACCGAAGTGCTAGTGGACAGCTAACTGCTCTCAAGGCCAAGTTTACAAGCAAAGTAAAAAATACCATGATAAAATTTGCTGTATAATCAAATTGCGTCTTTTATCATGGTATAATAAGCCGATTGGAAAGTTTGAGAAAACACGTTGATAATTTGTCAAGAACGGGCAGATCACCCCCAACACCATAGAACAAAAACCTACAACTTTAGCTTCTAAAGGCACAGTGAACTCGTTGTGAGTATGGGCTCTACGCACATCGCACTCACCAAGAAATTGAATCTATTTCCGTATTCAAATGCAAAAGTTTCTGGCACAAGTCATTATTGGCAAAAGATTTACTTTTGCAAAAGTGGTCATGGAGATGGTTTGGACATAGAGCACTTCCATTTCAACTAGATTGCTATGTCAAAACGAAATTACTAACATTTGGGTGCCCAAAACCCACATTTGACAAAGTTTGTTAATTGTACCCAAAAAGTTAGTGTATAGTGTGCAATTTCCCACTATGGAATTATCGTTCCACTGTTTCTTACAAAAATGTAAATGATGGTGTTTATCCCACAGAAGTTCTCGAAAACTTTGTGTCAATTGTGAGGAACAAAAGGCAAGCCAACCAATACTGATTTCAGCAAGATATAGCCACCGCACATCGGACTCAGACAATCTTCAGTGTTCTTACAAAAGACTTTGGAAAGAGGATCATAAATCTGGACACCCCCCGTAAGATAAAAGATGGCATCGTGTAGCCCCAAATTCCTTTAATTTAAACCCATGTGATTTCTTCTCATGGATTTATCTTAAGGACATGGTTTATCGGAACAAACCCCAGTCTATCGACGAACTCAAGAATCGCATCACAGGAGAGGTTCTCTCAATTTCTGCGGACATCAGGAAAGCCGTAATTCGGTGTTTCGGGAAAAGGGTTGAAATGATCATCTCTAGTAAACGCAGTTATTTTGAAAACGTAATTCATTGAACTCCATTTATCATTATAATAAAAACTAATTGGAATTATATCTTGCGTGGTTTTTTATAACAAATTTTTTAGCGTTTACGTCACATAATAAAGGCTCTGTATTTTCAATATGACTTCTAATTCCCGTTGGGTTTTTTTATTATGCGAATTTGGCAATTTGAAAAATTGCCAAATTCGCACAGAGAACTGGTCTTTAGTAAATGCAATTTGATTATTCAATTCTGCAAATTTAAATTTTTAATTTACAAATTCAACAATCCGATTGTTACAGGGTCGTCAAGGTAAATCCGGATTTATTTTAGGTTGTATTGCCAAAAACTAAACGAGCGTCTTATGGGCATGCGAAATTTTCTATTAGGTGATGTAACAAGTTAGCTTCATGAAATCAACAACCTATGCTTTCCGACAAAATAAGCCGAGAATATGGTCGTAGATCTCCATTACTCGAATCCCGGAAAATCGCCGAAAAAATTATTGGTTTAGCTGCAAAACTTTCAAGCTTAAAATGTAGCCAACAATTACAGGGGGAAGCTGCTGACTGCCCAACTCACAGAAAGCGATCTGATCGCAAGGGTTGTGATGAATTCGGCCGAGATCCTGCGCGGAGCATAACTGACCTGGTAAAAGAAATGGGCGTGGCGAGGCTGACGGTCAGTCTGGCAGTTCACAAGTCTTTCGTTCTGAAGAACCGCCAATTGTTGGTTAAGAAAAACAACGTGGACAGGAAATTGAAGACCCAAATATTGCTAAACGACATTTAAAATTCTAAAATTCTATCAGTAGAAAAAAACTTCATCCGGGATAGGAAGACGAATTGCAAAAATAATTGTTGGATTTTTCAAGATACCTCTGAAGTGCCTACTGTTATGTTGGACCTTGTGAGCAGCGAAGGGGATGCCATAACGTCTTACTTTTTTTGAGAAAGATAAATGTGACCACTGATAGCTATATCAACGTGCTAAACACAGCCGTCAACCCATAGATAGAGAAGATGGACGGTGGACGGGAGTAGGTTTTTCAAAAAAACTTTGCTTTAGTCTACAAGGCAAGGAAGAGTTAGGCAAGGCTATACAACAATTTACATTACTACTAATCCCTAAACTTTGGCTATTGCGTGTGGGGCGTGATCGAGGAGCAGGTCAATAAAAGGCATTATAATACCAAAGGCAGCTTAAGAATTCCCATCATGGTAGTAATGACATATATGGGCAATAAGAAAGTTATGTTGTCCTGTAGCAGGTTTAGATCCCAGCTCGAGAAGATTGTGGCCGCTGATGGAGGCTACATTGAATAACATGAATCTCAATACTATTTACTTCAATTGTGCTAAGTCTCATTTAAGTAAATTTAATTTTTCTTGTGCTATAATGCTATACTAATTGTTTATTCCTTTTTTGGGTTTATATTAACGACCCTATATAATACATAAATATTATTTATTTAATTTGTGACCTGAAACATCTAAAACTGAAATGTTATCTGAATAGTACTAACAAACACATGAAACTCTATAATTCCTTAAAACTAAGAATATTATTATATTAATAAGATAAGCGACCAACAAAAACGCGTTTTATCCCTTTTATCCGCGTAATATTTACATTAGAAGTTTATTTTGACACAAACGTGTAATTCAATTGTAACACCACATAATACCTGCATCGCTTATATCTTAAGCCAACAGCTCAGTTCATTGAGGAAATATCCTTTAATCCTTAAAGCAGATTATGTCCGTCCTCTAGCCGGCAATCGATACCGCCCGGCGGTCTCTATGAAGCTTTAAAACTTCGATTGTCAGTTTGGCCCAGCCAAACCCCATTATTTACTTTGTCACAATTAAAGCAACTGCACAATATCTCTGCCGAACCTTAGAAAATTCAGTCGACTGAGACTGTTTCAATTATTCCGGCTGCCTCCGGGCGCCCGCCGCCGAGGGGCACTTAAGGTACTGGGAAATTTAATATTTTCAATTAGCGCGCGAAGAACTGTGCACTTCGTGCGGCGATTAGGGGTATTTAGGAGCGGCGAATTATGCCCGCGCGTTCTAATTGAACCGCGCGCCCCTTTGACGGCGATGCAACGTTTCGTTAATTATTAGAAGAGCGCGCGCCGTTAATTGCTGTAAATAATGGCGCCTGCTTAGTTTTATGACGAGCGCGGCTTAATATGCAGATTAACGAAAGCTCGGTCTTGGTACGCAGCTTCGCCCGCGAATTAAAACAGCGGCGCAAATACAAAGCCGCGGCTATACCTCCCGCATAATTCCTAGCATGCGTTAAAAATGGGGGAATGCAAATTGCATGTGTTGTAATAGAGTGATATTACAGCAAAAGTTTTAAATCATTTCCGGCATTACGCAATTTGAATTTTAAATGGCGGCTGCCAGGTTTAACTTTTCCGGGCGGCATTTTTGTGCCGGGTCGTTATAATTTTAAATTAGGCAGTAATTCAACTACACCGTCACACCAAAACGTTTCTTTTGAGGACCTACACGAAATACTTTTCAAATAAAGGGTGTCTAATTAATTCCGTGTTTAATTTTTTCTGCCTTACTAATTTTACTTTTAATTTATTAGTGAAGAAGCACCTATATAATCTCTATGTAGTTTCCTCTCTTTGAATCAGCAATAATCAAACAATGTAGATTCTGTTCGAGGTTTTGTGCATACCATCATGCAGACTAACGCTTGCTATTCAGCCATCAACCAGTTTTGAAGATAATATCGTTCAAATGTTTGCCCTCGTGAGAGATACACTCCTGCAGTCTCACTTTAGTTTTGTATTGCTTCTGCTGCGATTATTTCATTAGTCCGCGGCTTGCATTGAAAAACTTAGCTTTTAGGTGTCCTTATCAAAAAAATCTCAAGAGGATAGTTCTGGTGACTTAACCTACCATGGGATGTCACCATGTAACGAGATGAGGACGCCTGGAAAGAATTGTCCCAGGCAATTCACGCCATGGTAGCGCCATCTTGTTGGAACCACAGTGGTGCATTTCCATGTTCCTTGAGTTTAGGCGCTAAAAATTACATAACGTTGCAGCACGGCCGGTAGATGTGACAGTCACTGCACGTTCTTCTTCCTCAAAAAATGCGGTTCTATGATATCAAATTGTGTAATAGCATAGCAAACAGTTATAGACTGTCTGTGGAGAGGTTGCTCGTGGAGTTGTTGGGAATTTTGTGGGTCCAATATCGAAAGCGAGCTGTGTCACTATTGAGCACATTTTGTGATTTTCGTCGTAATGCTGAACCAGTCTGGTGGAAATTATGTACCCACAACATTATGCTTTTGTTGGTCAGAACTCTTCCATGACAACCTCTAACTACTCCGAAATGCTTACAACATATTTTGCCATTTTAAAAGTGAGTCTTCAACACAAACGCACGGTGCTTCACGTATTTTTATTTACCATGGTGTTTGCTGTTTAAAAACGTATGACTTAACCGCCGTCTGCCAAAACAGTGCGCGCCGCAGTCAATTCAGAAAGAGATCATTTTTCCCGAGGTTATATGGTATATTAAAAATTTCATAATTGACAAGCAACGAAACAGAAGGCAAATGAAGAGAAACCAGTTTTGAATTTCGTATACTGAGGGTACCTCATAAATAACGCCGTTTTAGAAAATAAAGCTTCGATATTAAAAAAAGAAAAGTTAGTCTGTAGGCCTTTAAAGCCCATGACTTATAGATACTAAAGGCTATTGTTTTGCAATCTTCTCAACAATTATTCTTCACTGGGGTATATTCTGTGTCGCTGTCCTCCACTCTGTTACACCGATACTTTCATGTCTGACGTCAACATACCTAACTATTTTTTCCTCGGTTGACTTTTTTTTCCCCTTCTCATTTCTGTAATACTCTTGCTATGTATGCACTCTGGCATTCTGCTAACATGCTTTAATCATCTTAACCGTTGCACTTTAATATGTTAAACTATGCTTTATTTCTTGATTTGTTTTTTGTCTCCATATACAATTTTTGCATTTTGTTCCTTCTAATATTCTCCTTAGAATCTTTGCTCCCACACTTCTAATTTCATTTCGTTCTTGTTTGCTAAAACCTATGCCTCGCATCCGTACACTACCGCTGATCTTAACTACTTTCCTGTATATCCCCACTTTCGCTCTAGGAACTTCTTTTGACCTTAGCATTCTGTTTAATAAACCCATTGCTTTGCTTTCTTTCTTTCTTTATTTTTCTAACTCTTTCTTTTCTTCATTATTGCTTGTTTTATTACCACGTATTTTATTTTAAATTCTTGCAGTTTTCTTTGATCTGGTTACTAACGCTACGTCACCTGCATAAGCAATTACCTGTTGTTTTCAGTGGTGTATATTCCTTGCATTTTTATTTTGTCATCTCTAAAAACTGTTTCTAAAATTAAATTAAGTAGTACCGTGGACAACTCTGAAACTGTTTGATATTCTTCATTCTGCTGCTATTTTGTTCTGTGTGTCTCTCAGGGTCATCTTTGTTAAATTTATTAACTTCCTTGGGATCTATAACTGTATCATCGCTTGATATAGTTTTCTTCTTTCTATTGAATAACAGACCTATACTAAATCAATAAAAATGTACGCAGCGGCTTAATCTCTTTCTAATAATTTTTGCTAGTAAGCAGTAAAATCCCACTGTAATTTCCGTAATTAGTTCTGTATTTTTTTTCTAATCTGAAATATCAGAGCGTTTGTCTCTCTCTTCATGCCACATTCTCTTTATTAGTGTGCTAATTATCTTTCTCAATTTATGTCATATATATTTCAGTACTTCTGTAAAAATGCCGTTTTCTTCTACATTTTTATTATTCTTTAGTTTTACGCATTCATCTTCTATCTCTTGATCTGTTGGCTATTCAAGTATATCTTGTTCGTTATTGTCTGTATTTCCACCTCCTCATTTTGTTCTTCGTAACTTCTCATATTTAAGATTTCGTCGAAATACTCCACTCGGATGTTTAATTTTGCTTCCAGATTTCTTACTAACTCTCCGTCTTTATTATTCAGGTACGGCGTTATATTTTGTGAAGTGTATCTTGTTTTTTCAGCACCCTAGCAAAAGATCTTTATTTCCTTATTTTTATAATTTTCTTCTATGCTTTTCAGATTCTTATTTATAATAACTGAGACGTTAAGGCTCTCCATGTTCGCTTTTTTTGTTCGGTAGTTGCGCACAGGGGTGATGTAACAAGCACTGTCTAAATTTTCTTTCTTCTCTCTCTTTCAAGAAATTCAATCCTCTTGTCTTGATTTTCGACTTTTTCTTTCAGCTGTACATTTTCCTATTTTATTTCAATTATATCAGTAGCTATTTGCTTCAGCTTCGCATCAATTCCATCTAGCCTGTTCATAATTTGGTTACATAAATCCTCAAGTTTCTCCATTCCAATTAAGTAACTATGTAAGCCACTATGTACTCTTTTACATAGCATGGGTTGCCTATCTTGTTTAGGACTTAAATATTACCTTATCTATTAATTGCAAGCAACTTTTATCCTTATTCACAATGTCTTCTAACCTTAAATCCAACTACTATATATCCAATTTAATTCACCGAACTGGTGAAATATGCTAAATTCTTATTCAATCTAGATGTCAAAATATCTGTTTTAACTGTTCTGCCGAATTCTTGTGTTTAAAGTTGACTCGATGCTGTACAAATTTAACTTTAACACCGGAGCTTTCTAAACACACAGTTACTTCGTTTGACAATAAAAAGACTTACAGGATCATAAAGAGCAATATGACTATTAGGTTTATCTGCACGTATCAACAAAGAAAGTAGACGTCGTGTGGAAGATCAAAAGCTTCTAGGAGCTTCTAGGAGTCTTGTACATGCTTTTTGAATTGGTTTAATTACTGCTTGTAAGGGTGACCATTTGTACTAATTTTAACTAGTTGCGACAAATTTGGACTGTCATAAATAAAGTTTCATCTTTATTTCAAATTAGTCAAGATAGTAAGTTTCTAAAAATTCAGATACCCCAATCACAAAAATGTGCCACTGTTTGCCTTATGCAATATGCAGTCTAGCACTTACTACTTCCTTAAAATTGCTACTGATGTAGCTATTGACATAGATGTTTCTAAGATTCATGGAAGAAGTCGTGATGCTTGACGTTAAATAATTTATAACGTTTAAAAATTGATTTGGAGTTTTTTCTAATTTTGTCGTAAGCAGATTGTCATTGGCCTAACAATTTTCTCTCCCTTTTTTTAATTCAATCCTGTGTCCTTAGCAGAAAATAAAGTATCGAACAGAGGTTTGTTTTATTGGAAAAGATACATCAGCGATTATTTTGAAAGAGATGCTTATTTTCTAATCTGTTGTAAGCATTTTTAACGATTGCTTGAACGAGTCGATATTTTGTTGGTTGCAGCTGCAACCCCCTTATTTTAGCAGTAGAAGTAGGCCAGGTAGTTGAGCGAAATAAGGTGAGTTTTTAGTTCCGCTGGCAGTTGGTCGCATGTTGGCAATGGATCGTCTAGATGCTGAAGCCTTGTGATGTGGTTGGTTGCTTAAGAATGTAAGTGCTCCAAAATAGGACAGGTAGACCGATAGCCAAGCTAGCGTTTCGGTTACGATGGCGGTTAGTTCCATATGCACCGTCTTGGCCTGGGAATAATTATAGCGACGTCCCGAGGTTTCGAAGCAGCTCCGACGCGACAAATTTCCTTAAAATTTTTCATTTTATTTGCCCCCTTTCCCAAACTTACACTACATACCTATAAATAGTTTTTAATAAATTAACACCTAAAATTTTTCAGAATACCTCGTAACTTGGCAATGTAACAGAAGCAATCAACAACAACACCTAATTAAACCGACAACTACCAATTCTCATGTCGATGATTGTGCTAAAAAATTCTATTCCTGTTACAGCAAATTGTATGCTTCAAACAATTCGTTTTTAATTGCACATGGTGACAGTTATTCTGCTTTTCCGTCTCTGCCATTTTTTACAATCTGCGCGACGCGATAGCTGCAAACGCCCTTCCAACCGGTAATTCAATTTGCGTCCCAGTTTTATATGCGGCGATTGAGCGCATTCCGCTTGCAAACTAATCGGTTTAATCAGCGCAAAAAGCATCGGCTGCAATAAAACAACACCGAAAAGCTGCAACGCCATCATGGCAATTTTGAAACTAAACGGTTCTTAAAACAGTTTGATTTTCGTTGCCGGCGTATTGCTTTAGTAGATATTTAGAGTATGTTGCATATTTATTTAAAACACTGAAACCACATCTCTATACTAAGAATTTATTAAATAAATTATGCCATAGTTTCAAAGTATTATTGTAACTTTTAAGAAATTTGTCAAACTTGACTCGCACCAAAAAGTTGCCCCTTAGATCTCTTTTCTAGAACAAATTTCGAAAATATGTACTTTCTGAAACCATTTAAACGTTTAGATCTAAAGGTTGTTAGACAGAGGTGAAAATGTAATGCTAAAATGCTTCAAACATTTTTTATGTATCAAGAGATTGTAGCTAGAATCAATCAACACAGAGATACCCGTAGGTTTAGAAGAACTGTCAAAAACAGCTTTGTACTTTTTTAATAAGACTTTTTAGGAAACTTACTCCTTTAGCCCAACTGTTTATATTATATTTGGAGTTACTCCTCAAGAGGAATGCTGAAAGATATAAAAGATTTATATACTTATACTATTATTACAATACTAAGATATAAAATATAAGTATTGTTCATGTAGAAGATTCTTGTAAACTGATACGCATAGTTACCTTTACAAAATGTAACAAAAAGTAAACTGTAGTTTTGCAAAAATGGCTTACATTGTCTGATTTACTTAGAGAAATTCTTATAGACACTAAAATGTAAAATATAAAATAATGTAGTTTCGCTTAAAAATAACCACATGGTGATATTTATGAGCAATATCCTGATTAGTGTGAAAATTAAAAAAAGGGATATATAAAAGCAATATTTTCACCAAATACAAGTCTAACAAAAGAAATTAAAAAAAATAATAACAAATCATCTATTGAGATACTTAACGTTCATTATAATGAAAATTATAAAAAAAAAACAGTTAAGTAACAAGACTAGGTACAAGGCTAATAAACGCTATCCTATCTGATGATAATAAAAAGTTTGAAGAAATTCCAAAATAAAAACAAGTATAAAACGTGTAAAAGAAAAACAAAACAGACAGCATAACTAAGAAAAAAATAGGTAACTAAATAAAAAGTTTTACAAAGTCAAGTTTAATGAGACAAATATGTAAATCAAAGTAAGTCTGGTAAGCTTATACAGATAAAACCAGAAAAACAAACAAGAAAAATATTTAACGTAAAATATATCAGAAATGACAAACGTTTTGGTCAAAATTTGAAGTTTAATCCAATTATTTTATTTTAAAACGATAAACACCAAAATTGTAGTTATCCATCTATTCAAAATTAGTCTAATAATTTGTCTGTACACTACAAGTTATACACTTACTTTGTGTATAAAATAGTATAATTATTAAATGTGCACCGATATCGTAAATTTTAAGTGAAATAATTTTAAGTCATTTTGGTACACTTTTATTACCGGAATATAACAACAAATGTACATATATTAGCTATAGTTATTGGTAGTATCACTTGAATAGCCTTACATTGTATATCGTGGATGTTAGATAAAAATGTTTCTTCTTTGATACGTCATGTGTACACATTTGGTTTGTATAAATGTTTGACCGATCTGCTAATTTCTTTAATAACTATATACTGAATATATCATTGCTATTATTTTTAATATACTTTGACTTTTAAGAAATTTCTATTTGGAGTTCTGATTGTGTAGTTCGTATGGAATCGATATAATAGCGAATAAACGTTACTTTTGAGTTTTACTACAAGAAAAATGTGTATAGTCGCGGATGATTTAACATTAATAAAACAGAATAAAAATTAAAATTACCAAAAGTGAAAAGTAAATTACTAATTAGCATAGAGTATACAAAGTACAGTTGTGACTTACAACTACCGCGACCTGGTCTATTAGCTGTTACCGGTGGCACGAAAGTGTAGTTGTATAAGACGATAAATAGACAATGGACTTGTTTGTAAACAACGTATTTACATAAATAAACATTATTTGTTAAAATTAATTGAAAGCACAAAGTGAAAATATATATAGACGTAAGTAGTAAGAAATATAGAGATTTAAATGACACTGTTGTTCAAAACAAATTAAAAAATAGTCAAACCACTAAAAAAACAAAATTATATCAAACTACCATATAGCAAATGCAACAATAAAAGATGTCAGCCATTAAAGATCTCGGAATAATTATAGATAAAAAATTAATTTTTGACCAGCACATAGATTTTATAACTGCAAAAGCTTACAGAACCTTAGGGTTGGTCTCAGAGCTGCCAAACCATTTAGAAATGCTTTCTCCTATATTATATTATACAAAGCACTAGTTAGACCATATCTCAAATATTTGTCAAATATATGGAACCCTTATTATAATATTTACAGACAAAAAATAGAGTTAATACAAAAAAAATTCTGCGAGCTGCACGCTTCCGTACCTTTCAAGATAAAATACCTTATAAAGAACTTTTATCGAACTACAATCTTACAACACTATCAGATAGACTACCGTCTTGGACTTGACGGCCCTGTACAAAATCTGCAACGACTTATTCAACCGCCTGAAACATCCCAAGAATTATTTGTTTCAAATATATGTCGCACAAACGCTGACCGCCGCGCGTCTTTAAACAGACTTATGGATACATATAACAAAAGCTTTGTCTCCGTTGATATTAATGACACCTGCTCAGTACAAACGCAATATATACGATTCACTATAAAAAATAAAATAAAATAAAATGATATAAACAAAAACAGTGTAAACTAAAATTAAGACTAATACTATCATAAATACTATATAACATAATAACACATAATGAATGGTGTGGCTTACCGCTTGTGGAAGCATGAGTGAATGTGTGTGCCTGTATTTATGTGTGTATGTTTTTTTATTGAGGGGAAATGCATTTACGTACGTTATGTCGGGCTCGACAGGTTGCCGAGTGTTGACGCAACCAGACTGGTCAGATAAAAAGACAAGCTCTTGGCATTTTTCTTGCCAAGAGCAATACCGACTAAAAACAACCTCTCTACACCCGGTTTTTATCCCCCATGGCACGGGCGCCAGGTATTACTTTTTGGGGGAGGCGTTAGCTGTTAAGCTCTTTCTTCTATGTTGAGTCTCACTAGGTCCCTGCTCTTACCGTGATGTTGTTGATATTTTCAAGATTCGGTGAGCTCCTTTTTCCTTTTTGCTCCTCTTGTAATAGGAGACAATCAGGACCGTCAGAGACTTTCCTGTTGCGTCTTTTTAAGCTCGGTACTCGTACGCTCTTCGCGACGTGGGTCCTTGAGCACTTTAGTTGCAAAAGTTGTCGTTGCTTCCCATGCTTTTTTAGAGGATATCATCGCCCCAACCAACGTCTCAGGCGTAATGCTTTGCTCCAATGTTACCTGCAAATCGCGACGGTATACATCGCATCTAGAGCAGGCAAAAAATACATGTTCCGCATTTTCTTCTAATCCGCTGCAAGCTTGACATTTCGGAGAATCCTTGTACTTGTATTTGTAAAAGTATGTCCGGAAGCATCCATGGCCCGACAGCATCTGTGTCAGATAGTAATTGACACTACCGTGTTTGCGGTATAACCACTTATCCACTTGGGAGATCAGGCGGTAAGTCCACCTTCCCTTATCCGATTTATTCCATGCCACCTGCCAGTGAAGCAGGCTTGTTTGTCTCTCCTCAACATTCATCTGATCAGGGCCTATGCGTGCGCTTCTTCCTCGGCGGAAGATGCGTTTTCGCTCTTCCGCTAGTTCCTCTATTGGTAACAGGCTTGCGATGACCTCGGCGGCCTCTTTTGAGACCGTTTGGAACGCGCTTGCCACTCAAAGTTCGCTCAGTCGGTCGACTGATGTCAAGTTTTTTGCGAATGTTCTGAGTCATCAATGCATCTGCCCAAATGGCAATGCCATATGTAATAACCGAGATGACTCCTGATGTCAAATGCACTTTCTTTGGGTCCTCCTATATTCGGCATGATCCTCGATAATGTGTGTGCGTGCGCGCGTGTAGGTATGTGTTAGTGTCCGTATTTACGTGTAGACCTGCAGTCACCTCAAACCATATTATCGTTCTAATTTTAGAAATCTTAGTGAGAAATGTAGAGGAACAATGGTATGCCCATCACTCTTAAGAATATTATTGTTAAGTATACTATACGCAATTGTATCTGTTTTTTAATATTTAAATACGAGATCTGATATGGATAATGGAAACAGCTACGCAATTTGTAAGATAGGGACGTTATATAAGAGAACTAACAGTAAATAATTAATACTAACAGACTAGATATAAAATCTAATATGATTTCGGTGGGGTAAATAAAGTGAAAAGAAAACGGTTGTTAAATTATAGGCAATAAAAATTTATTAACATACGGAGAAGAAAAAAAAGAAAAATGACATAAGCAGGAATGGCATGGTTAAAAAAATAACAGAGAGATACAACAATGAGAGTATGTTGCAGGGCAAATAATAAACATGGTGTTACTAATTTGTAAAGCAAAAATACTATCATCAGTTGTAGCTTATAGACCCTACGATGATCATCTGGTCGTTATAATACTCTGCAAAACACTACAAATGTAACTTATAACTGATTTTAATTTTAGAGTTAGTAATAAACATATAAATTTAGAAGGGGTTCTATTACTAATAAGTTTGTTGATGTTGTTAATAGGGGAGAGAAATTGATAATACATTATGTATTAATCCACAACGATATTATGTAGGAAACAACTAACTAACTACTAACAGAAACCACATTTAGAAAAAAGAGAAGAGTAAGAACAATATTCAAGTAACAGGCTACAGATTAAGAAACGATATAGCCAGAAAGCAGTATAGAAGAAATTGCAAATTATGAATTCTCCAAGACAATGAGGATAGTAGCCGTATTAAAATAAGATGAAAAATAATTAAGGTAACAATAATCCAAACAATAAAACAAATATGTGGCACAAATAAAATTAAAAGAAACGAGAAACATGGAACACATTACTGATAATATAAAAAAAGTTAGTGTAAAGAGAAAACTTTAGATAGACTACCTAGTGAAGAGAAATGGAGGGACGTACGAGGTAACCCTGAAAAAATTCCAGCCTGTCTATATTCTAGTTATAATAAAAATAAATTAAATATAGGTGGTGCAAGCTAATGCCAGCTTTGTTTGGAAGTTCATAAAAAATTTAGCAGCCTATTTTTCTTAGATGTGTAACAACACTCATTTGAGTTGTTAGTGCCGCGCAATTTTGTACAATATAGAAAATGGGCTATCAAGCCGTGATTAAATTTCTAAAAAAGAAGAACGTTTCGATGGTGCATACCGTAAACGGAAACGGACGCTACATTTTTATTTGGGCTGGGAAAGAATCAAAGATAAACTACGTGTAAGTGAGCTAATCAAAGTACTTATGCTATCAGACGCCGATCCGTACATGGTTAAAGCTGTGCAACAACTTAAAATAATTTACCTAAATTTATTTAAATTTAGTAACTTGTTTAACTCATGGATGTAACAAAGCAGCTGAACTTTATAAATGTAAATTTCCTGAAGTAAATGAACTAATTAGTAGCGTAAAAAGATATTTGGCAAAAGGCCTTTACGGGTTCAGTTTTACAAGGAAGAATCATCGAATGTACCTTTACCTCCCAAACCAGCGTTGACTAGACGGGGAACTTGGTTGGAATCTTCAATCTTTTATGCTGAACATTTTGTAGCAATTAAGAAATTGCTTTTAGATTTTAATGCCGTGCCGTAGACAGTGTTGCTATTGCAAGGGCATAAAATATTGTTACAAAAACTGAGCTGGTAAATGAACCAACCTTTATCAAAACGCATTACAGTTTTACAATAGAATCTACAAATTATTTAGAAAAGCGGAAAATGTCTAAAACAATCCGTTGAAATTGTTAAAGAATTGAAAAACAATATTTCAAAAGTTTTAAGTCAAATCGCTAACTGAACTAATAAAAAAGCTTCAAAACCCTTGAGGACATTTACGAAATTTTGAATGAAAACTTTGAAATTGATTGAGGTGTAAAATTTTAGGCTTTAACAAGTTATTTTTATTATGCCCCAATTACCTCGGTAGATGTTGAAAGAAGCTTTTTATGATACAAAAATATTTTGGCAGATAAAAGACAACAATTCCTCGCAAATAACTTGAAAAACTCATTGTCGTAAATTATAATCGAAGTTATATCTAGTTTTGTTATATTATACATATTTCCCCATTTATATCAGTTTTGTAAATAAATTGTATAAAAAATAATATGGATTTTGTTCGAATGGGAAAACCTATAAAACATACTTGATCAGAACAACAAAACTATAGTTTTATAAAATGTGCACTATTTGGACGCACTTGTAAGTTGGTACTATCAGTAGTACCCTAGTCTGCATCGAAATTAAATCAAAAATATATGAAGACACAATAATTATATCAGGCATATAGTATCACCGTCTTTATGATAACATTTAATGTACATCAGTGTTAGACGTTGGAATTTTGCAGACCTGTTCTGTAATATTTTTTATAGGTTTGGTACTTTTAAAGGGTGATTTTGTTTAAAATTTTCTCTTAAATTAAAATAATAATTTATATTACTTCATTTGAGACATAATGAATAAACTGCTACAAGTAGAAAAAAAAGGCGATATAACAAACAGAAACATGAACAAACAAACAGAGCACATAAAGAAACTAGAGGAAACCATAAAATACCAGGGAAAGAAAATAGAAAAACTGGAAAACGAATTAAGAAAAAAAACATCATAATTTTTGGAATCCCAGAAAACAGAGGAAAATTTAACAATCCTAAAAGAAAAAGTAATGGAGATTTTAAAGAAAAAAATGGAAATACAAATACAAGAAAACGAAATTGATTTTAACAATAGAATTGGAGAACGTAAAGGAAACGTAAACAGACCAACAAAAGTGGGAATAACAACAATACTGAAAAAATGGAAAATAATGAGAAACACAAAGAAATTGACAGGAACAAAAATAGGAATATCTGAAGATCTAGATAAGAAGACAAGAGAAATGAAGAAACAATTATTCCCATATATGATGGATGCCCGGAAAAGAGGACAAAGAGCCATAATAAAAAAAGATAAACTAATAATAAATGGTAAAGAGTAAAAGATTGAAGACTTAACAGAAAAAGAAGAGGAAAGCGAGGAAGAAACAGGAAACAAGGAAGCAGAAGAACAAAGGAAAAGAGATCCTCAGAAGAAGAAATTAGTCCATCCCAAGGCGTAATACCAAAAAAGAAAAACTGGGAACAAACAATACTAGCACCCTTCCAGGAAGGAACGTCAAGAACAAAAGAAAGGACATCAATAAAACACCAAGAAACATTACAAGAACGAACAGAAACCAGCATTTCCCAAAAAACTAACAGGAAATGAAAACCGGACAGAAATAAAAAAGACGACGAAAAAAGCAAAGGAAAAGGACAAATGAGAATAACAACGAAGAAAATAACAGAACAGGAAGAAAGTAAAGAAAACAAAGCAGAAAAAATAGGAATAGGAACATGGAATACAAATAAAATTAAAGGGAAAGAGATAGAAATTACACAAGAAATGGACGACAACAAAATACAAATAATGGGACTGAGCGAAACAAAGTGGAAAGGAAAAGGAAACAAAAGATTAACAAACATATAATATGCTATACCGGAGTTGACGTAGAAAAGAGAGCAAAAGACGGGGTGGGAATAATTATAACAGAACTAAACAAACGAATAATAAAATGGAAAGCAGTACATAATACTAATCACATTAAGCTCCAACAAAATATAAACTTTATACAAATATATGGACCAATAGAAGGTACACCAAAAGAGGAAGTGGAGGAATTCTACAACCAACTACAAGAAACTCTGGATGAAGCAAGAGAGGAAACAGAACCAACCATAATAATGGGTGATTGGAATGCGAGAGTTGGGAACGACCAAAACAGGGGAATCGGATGTATGGGAAAGTATGGAGAACAAACACTAAACCGAAATGGAGAGAAAATGATCGAGTTCTGCCAGAGAAATGACCTGCTGATAGGAAATACAATATGGGAACAAGAACTTGAAGACCTTTGTTGCTGAAGAACGCAATGCGAAAAGCTTGATAGATTACATAGTATTCACGCAAACACTAAGAGCGACAGTATTGGACATAGAAACGAGAAAAGAGGCAGAAATAGGAACAAACCATAGGCTAGTAGTAGCAAAACTAGGAGAAACAGTAAACAAGAGCGAAGAAGTAATGTACAGCAGAATAGTATTATATAAACTAAAAGAACCAGAAAGACAAGATGAATACCAAGATAAGACCAATAAGCGATTTTGTAAACTAATAAACGAAAAAAAGAGAGAAGACCTGGAAACAAAATGGAGAAAATTTAAAGAAATAACTTTAGAGGTAGCGGAAGAGGTATGTGGAAGAAGAAACGTCAACAAAAACCTAAAAAGAACAAGATGGTGGACTAAAGAGATAAAATAAATGGTTAAATAAAAGAAATACATCCAAACAAATGACCCAGAAGATAAAGAAAAATACAAAGAAAAAGGAATAAGGTTAAACAAGAAATCAGCGAAAAAGGATAGCTGGAAAGAGTTTGGACAAGAATTAAATGACAAACACAAAGTGGATACAAGAAAGTTCTGGACAATAGTGAAAAGAGTAAGAGGGACTAAAAGAAAAGAAATAAAAGCTATAAAAAACAAACAACAGGAACTCAAAGTGGAAATAATAGAAATATTGGAAGCATGGAAAGAGTTTTACACAGAAAAATTTGAGAATTAACAGATGAAAACGGAGAAGAACAGGACGCAATAGAAATATCAGAGATAACTAGGGAAGAACTACAGGAAGCGATAAAACAGATCAAAATAGGAAAAGCGAGCGGAGAGGACGAAATAGCACCAGAAATTCTTAAATACTTAGGGGAAAATGGGATATAATGGCTACACGAAATGTTAAAAGAAGCATGGAAATTGAAGAAAATCCCCAGAGACTGGGAAACAAATTTAATAATACCTATACATAAAAAGGAAGAGACAACAAACTGTGAGAACTACAGGGCGATATGCTTAGCACAAACTACACTAAAACTATACACAAGAATACTGGAAAAAACGCTGAGAATATATGTAGAACACAAAATAGAAGAAGAACAAATGGCATTTAGAACAGGAAGACAGACAAACGATATCATTTATATACTAAAAACGCTAATAGAAAAAGCAATAGAAGAAGATAAAGAGCTCTACCTCATTTTCATCAATTTGAAGGCAGTGCACAGACAGACAATATGGAATAGCCTGGAAGAATTAGAAGTGCCGAAACAATTGATCCAAATAGTAAAAAGCACGTTCAAAACAGTAAGAGGGAAAGTACAAATTGTAGGACAACGCTCAGAAGAATTTGAAATGAGGAAAGGAATAAAACAAGGGGACAGCCTAAGCCCACTCCTATTCTTGATAATAATAGACAGAACAGAAAAACAAACTAAGAAAAAAGAAGACCTGAAAACAACAGTAGGATACAATAAACTAGAACCCATACAAATAAGCAGCTTACTATATGCAGACGATGTAGTACTGATAGCGGAATCACGAAATAAAATGCAAGATCTATTAAATATCTGGATAAAAGAAATAGAAGAAATGAAAATGGGAGTAAACAACAATAAAACAAAACTGATGGTAATAAATGAAAAACAGGTAGAGAATAAAAACAAAGAAATAAAAAGCAAAAACACAATTCTAGAAAAAGTAACAACATTCAATTATCTAGGTACAATACTGACAAACGACGGGAAAATAGATTCAGAAATAACAAATCGATCTAATAAATCAACAAATCTATATTACGCACTCAGCCATTTACTAGGACACAAAGAAATAGACAAGGAAACGAAAAAGAAAGTATATAACATAATAATACTCCCAACAATTACATATGCAGCGGAGAATTGGACACTCACGAAAAAACATGAAGGGAAGATAAACGAGATAGACATGAAACACATAAGAAAAATAACAAGGAAAACAAAATGGGATCAAGTCAGAAACGAAATATTAAGGAAAGAAATAGAATAAACACCAATACTAGAAAAAATTACAGAAAAACAGCTGTTATGGCACGGGCATGTCACAAGAATGAATAATAACCGATTGACGAAAAGAATAATGGAAGGAGGGAAACCAAGAAATAAGAAGAGAGGAAGACCAAGAAGAAAATCGATAGACCAGTTAGTATAATATGGAAAGAACAAAGGGAAAACGAGAGAGGAGATGAATATACTGGCAAGGGAAAGGAGGGTATGGAAGAAATGGATTAAGGAGGACCGTGACTTGCAATCCGACGCCTGAAAGGGCATGAAGGAAACGAGAAAGAAGAAGAAGATTATTATTAACACAGTAAGTGTATAAAAACTATTTTAATTATATATTTGGAAACATATTAACATTAAACTAAACAAATAAAAAAAACAACACGTTTTTTCAAAAATTAGTACGTTGCGTAAACCAGCCATTACACTATAATTGCTATCTTTTGTTAAACAGCTCTATTGTAATTGTTAACAACAGCAAAGCGAAGAATAATTTTTTTCGCAAAGCTCCTGTTAATCTTTTATACAAAAATTTTTATTATCCGAATTGCAGCAATACACAGTAGAAGAAGCAAAGAACTCCAGATAAATTAAAAGAATATAAATAGCCTTCGACATTATCCAGAGTAGAGGTCAGGTGTGTGCTGAGCATCTAGGTTGAGATGCTCAGTAGGGAAGGTGGTGGATGAACCACATGGTCAACGTCGGCTCCCAAATCCTCAAAGAAGATTACAATCTTGGCGTCAGGTGGTAGCCGGCCGTAAATAATAACCAAACTAAATACCCCTAATTATGAAAAAAGTCAAAATGAGTATATGTCTAAATGTTAGGGCGTACCCCGTAAGCGACGCGAATAGTACCAATGTGAGGAATACTAGGGCGTCCTCCTTAAGCGATGGAACGAGCTTAAAGTTAAGGGACAAGAACAAATGTAGTCAAGAAATAGTAGAAATACTAAAACGTCGAAACATAAATGTGTGCTGTATACAACAAACGCGCTGGAAGGGATCAAAATCCGAAGACTTAGGAATGGGGTCCCGGCTGATCTACCATGAAACAGATAACAAGCGCAATGGAGTAGGCGTGATACTTGACCTTCTTCTTCTTCTTTATGTTCCATCTCCGCTACGGAGTTTGGAAATCATCCTAGCAATTTGCACTTTTGAAACTGCTGCTCTACAGAGTTGATTGGAGCTACAGTTATACCATTCTCTAAGATTGTGCAGCCACGACATCCTTCTTCTTCCACACTACGTTTGCCCTTGATTTTCCCTGCATGATAAGTTGCAACAGATAATAATGTTCCCCGCATCACGTGTCCCAAATATTGAAGTTTGCGCCGTTTAATTTCATCCAATATTTCCGTTTCCTTTTATTCACTCTGTTTAAGACATCCGTATTCCTTATTTTTTCGACCCATGAGATTCTCAGAATTCTCCTATATGTCCACATCTCTAATGCTTCTAATTTTTCATAAGATGTTTGTTCAATGTCCATGCTTCCATTCCGTATAAAAGTGTGGAGTGAACATAACATTTCACTATTCGTAATTTAAGTGTTAGGAGAGGTCTTTGCTGCATAGGACATTTCTCATATTTAAGAATACATTTCTTGCTTGTTCTATCCTAGAGGTTATTTCGCTGGTATTATCATTTTTATCGTTGACTATAGTGCCTAAATATCTGTATTTCTTTACTCTTTCAATTTGCTCTCCTTGAATATTTAAGTTAACGTTATAGTAGTTTCTTTTAGATATAATTATGAATTTTGTTTTCTTTGTGTTTAGGCTTAGTCCCATTTTGTCACTAACAACCGCGATTCTTCTCATTACTCTTTCCAGGTCTTCGAGGGATTCTGTGATTATGATGGTATCATCCGCATATCTGATGTTATTGATTGCAATTCCATTAACTCCACGCCCGCCGTTTCATTTTCTAATACTTCGTTTATTACATGTTCTGAATAGAAGTTAAATAGAACTGGTGATAGGACGCACCCTTGTCTGACCCTCGTTTGAACTCGATTTCTTCTGATGTTCGGTTTTCTATACGTATTGTCGCTTTTTGATTGTAGTAAAGATTGGCAATAATTCTGAGGTCTCTTGTATCTATATTCTTATTTTTCAGCAATTTCATTAGGATGTCATGTTTTACTTTGTCAAATGCTTTATTGTAATCTATAAAGCAGACAAAGACGTCTTGGTTCATGTCAAGACACCGCTGGATTAATATATTATATGCCATAAGTGCTTCTCTCGTTCCCAGTCCCTTCCTAAACCCGAATTGTGTGTTCCTATGTGCTCCTCTAGTTTTCTATATAATCTGTGGTGGATAATTTTAAGAAATACTTTTAGTGTGTGACACATAAGGCTAATTGTCCTATACTCGTTGCAGTGTCGGGCGTTATTCTTTTTGGAATGGCTACAAATGTGAGATCAACCATTCTTCCGGAATAATGCCAGTTGTGTATATACTGTTGAATAATTCTTGTAGCGTATTAATATGTTCTTCTTCTAGCAGCTTAAGAATTTCACTTGGGAGATTGTCTGGTCCAGGTGCTTTTCCGGTTTTGGTATTTTTATGGCATATTTTATTTCTTCTACAGTTATATCAGGGCCACTTTCTTCTATCTTCCCTTCGTCTTTCACCCGATTGTCTTGAAATAGTTTTTCTATATACTCCTTCCACAATTTTATTTTTCTCTCAACATCTGCTATTATTTTCCCATTTTCGTCTAATAAATACATGGTTTCCTGTTTTCTTGTAAGTCTTGTTGCTTCCCTTATCTTTTTATGAAGATTATGTGCGTCGTGATCTTTTTCTAGTTTTTCGATCTCTTCGCATTTTTTTGTAAACCAAGCTTCCTTGGCCTGTCGAATTTTATACTTGACCATCAGCTCAAAAATAGAATCGTAAATATAGACAGAATATCAGATCCAATTATTGCCCTTAAGTTAGCTTTGGATAAACAACCCAGCGTAAACATAGTATGCGCTTACGCTCCCCAAGTTGGAAGTCAAGTACGGGAAAAAGAGGTATTTTGATAAGAAATAATTGCAAAAATAAAACCGGAAGAAACAAAATTTGTCATGGGCGACCTAAACGGGCATGTGGGCAAGTCCAACATAACATATAAGTTCATTCATGGAGGGTTTGGTTATGGAAGCTAGAACAAAGAAGGAACACATATTCTTGACTATGCCGCAAGACATAATATGACCATCATTAATACAACATTTTAAAAAAGCCCGAACACTTCATAACATACAAAGTGGGAAAAAATGTCACCAATTGATTTCATTTCGGCGGATAGAAAACTAAAAAAAGGTTTTAAAGACGGTAAACTAATCTCAGGAGAATCTTCAGCACAGAATACTTGTAGGAGTGTTTGTGTAAGCGTTGGAGTTTTAATTTTTCTAGTCATGGACCTGGTGACAACAGATATCCAATCCCCACCTCCCTGGAATCTCCTTTACGCGGGCGACATTGTTCTGACCTCAAATATAGCCAGCGAACTGCAGTCAACATCACACCGGGGGATAAACGCTCTAGAAAATGCGGGACTTAAAGTTAGCCGATCAAAAACCAAGGACCTAGAATGCCCATTTAGCAACAAATTGCAATCAGCCACAATTACCTATGCCGACAGTAAACCAGTACCTAAGATAACACAATTTACATACCTCAGATCAGTGATCACGGAAAATGGAGGTATAGAGGCAGATGTAGCGCATAGAGTTAATGTTGGTTGGCAAAAGCGGCAATCTCTAACTGGCGTTATGTGTGAATCTCGTATGCCTGTTCGAATAAAGGGCAAGGTTTGAAATACAGCAGTGAGACCATAAATGATGTATGGGTTCGAATACTAGCCGGTAAAGGAAACTAATGTACAAAAACTTCACATGGCAAAGATGAAAATCCTTAGATGGTCCGGAGGAGTAACTAGGATATTGAATACATCCGGGGCAGTTTTAAAGTGGCACCTATACAAGACAAATTGAAGGAAAGCAGATTAAGGTGGCGCGGACACGTAATGAGGCGAGATGAAGAGAACTCTAAGTCTATTAGAGAATAAAAGACGCAGAGGCCACCCCCCAGCTTCATGGTGGACCAGCATGGCCTCAATATTAAAAAAAGAAAATTTATCTTACCCGACGACTCTAGACAGAATTTCTTAGCGAAGTAAAGTTAGGAGTGCCGACCCTATTTAAAGTGGGATAGAGCAAAGAAGAAGTAGAAGGTGTCCACAAATGTATGTTGGCTTAAAATACATTATATCTGCCACCTGTGTGCTTAAGGGGAAAAAGAAGGTGGATTTTTAAGATAAGTGATATTTTTAACCAATATACGTATTTCTAAAATTAGTGTTACTATTATACATATATAGCCTCCAAAACAGAAAAGTTAGGGTTTGTCCATATTTTCCAAAAGTAATACGATGCAGATAAGGCATAGATAAGCGCACGCAAGAATGAAATTCAAAATGCTTACTAGCATTTAAGCTGTATTAACTATAGAAACAGTGTAAGCGATAGCAGAGAAAACATTTTGTATTTTGAAGATCATTCAAAAATCAACATGGTGATTTGTACCGAGTAATAATTCTTGTATTAAATTATACACTTTGTAGAGCTAGCCATCTCGTTTAACAATTAATTTGTCATTGCTTTACTGTTCTTTTTGCCGAATTTTTATGTATATTACATAGTCATTTGTGTTTAAACAACTTTGTAACTCGCTAAAGTTGTCGCTTCTGGGGTAGCAAAAGTCCACATGCTATTCCTAACATACCAATCAATCTATTGGTGTGCACTGCGGACCGGAGAAATCATTGTCCCGTAGCTTTTTAAAGACGAAACCGGCAACGTTGTTACTGTCAATGGTGTGCACTATCCGACAACGCCAAACAATATTTTTTAAATAAAAACTATAATTTAAATTTCAGCAAGATGGAGCCACGTTTTATTTCACTTTACTCGACTTTATTTTGCAGAGGAGTGATCCCTCGATCTTGCGATATAACATCTTAGACGTTCTCCTCTAAGAATATTTGAAGGTAAGGCTTTATGTCAACAAAGGTGCTACGATTCCAGCGATAAAAGAGAATGTTAGACGTGCAATTGCTAAAATAGCTGTAATTATGGAGAAGCATTATGCAAAACACAATTCATTGTTTTAGTACTATAAATTATAACAAAATTAATCAAGTTTTCTCAAGTATAATCCAAAAACTGAATCAATACTTTTTTTATAATCAATAATATACGCTACATGTATTTATAAGAATTATTAAACAAAAAATTATGCTGTCCCACCAAAAAATTTAAACAAATCTAAAAAGAAACTTTTGCAGATGAATATACAGCATTAAGTCTTTCATTAACTGTTATTAACTTTCAAGGCGAAGAAAAAATCTCCAGGTTGCACACAGTATGGAAACTTTGAAGACCGCAAGCGTTACAAGAGCTAAGGAATTCAACGAATATTAGATTATGAAAGGTTTTAATGTTATGCGAATAATTCAGTGCCCAATGACAACTCAACAAAAAATGTAATTTGGATGAAACAGGCATAAATTCTTTTAGCGTGTAAAAAAAGTTGGGCGTATTGTGAGCACGAAATGCGAATTTTATGTTCCTGCGGCTTGTGGAATTCTACAGCATCTTAGATTTCTCGCTTTTTGCTTTTCCCTAAGAAGCAAATAAATGAACTTTTTATGAAGGGAAGTATACCGGGTGCTATAACGTTTGAATGTATGGGTATTGTTTTGTTAAATATTTAAATTCTTTATCAAACACATCATAGTCAGGTGAGTTACCACATTAATGTTAATTTTTGATAATCATAACGTACACAAAATATTAGCCCTAATAAAAGCAAGGTATAATTACACTTTAATGATTTACTTTTGCATGCAGTTTACCGAAAGCTTGATTTATCTCGATGTATAACTTTGTAGATCTTTTTGAAAGGTTTGTATCTATGTTTATAGTATAAAGAAAAAGAAAAGGGTTTTACCAGCAATTATCTATTTACTTTAAGCGTTTTTCGATAAAAATTATTATTTAGTAGAAGCCACAAACAAAAAAATTTAAACGAACGTCGTAAACTGCTTCTCTGTATTTCCACCTTTTTTAGTTTGCTTACTTACTGTGAAATGGAAAAGCTTGTCCAACGTTTCTAATAGGGTCTTGATGTAAGTATAATATGAATCCAAAATAGGCATCGAAATAGTTGTCATGTAGCTATGTGAAATTTTATTTATTCTAATTAGTTTTGCGACCCTGGGGTAAATTATTTCTTTTGATCAGCAACGTCACTTTGTTTTTAACTAGGTAACAGATGGCGCAAGAGCCATCACTCGATTTTTTAAGGCAGTATTTTGTAAATAAAAGGAATTGTTTCTATTTATTGATTATGTTTATTTAAACGTTTAATTTTTTTTCCCATTAAGTCGCCAAGATAATATCTGTCAAGTGGCCGCCGTCAGAGTTGATGCACATTAGGGATCGTTTCATAGCAGTTTTCGTGATTTATCTCAAAAATTTTGGCGACAAATTCTTCACTTTTTTCGAATTGTTTTCTTAAGGGCCGTTAAGGTCTGTGGTTTGTTCGTACAGACCCGTGACTTTAAAAAACCCCAAAGAAAGAAGTCTGGAACGGCCAAATCGGGCAATCTTGCGGGCCAGCGATTAAGCAGGCGGAAGACGCTTGCTTTAGAATGTCAAAACCCAATTTGTCAATTTGCGGCAGCAAGAAGTCGTTGATTCTGTAGCGTTCACGAGTTACAGTAACAGCGTTGCCGACGCCGTCCTCGAAAAAAATATGGACCAATCAAACAATGATTGGTGTGGCGGCCTTTTCGCCCTTGAACCGCTTTATATCGCGGCGGCATGCGGACCTTTGATATCAGCTACGTTTTGCCGTCGCACACACAACGGCATGGGCTTTTGCTCAGCCGAGGCTTTCGCATCCCCGCAAGCATTCACGCCCCGCAGCGCGGCCAGTTCGGTCGTGTCTTAGTCCGCATAAATTCGCATTCACGCCCCGCAGCGCGGCCAATACGGTCGTGTCTTAACCCGCATACATTCACGCATATTCAACACCCCGCAAATATTCACGCATCGCAGCTCGGCCAATTTGGTCGTGTCTCAACATCCCGCAGATACCAGATCCGCAAGCCAGAGGTGGCCACCTTAGAATCGCCGACGAAGCCGAAGCCGAAGCCGATTCAGGTGAGCGATTTGGCAATTCATTGGTTGATATCGGTAGCCGCCCCCATCCGCTAACGCGACGGCCGTTTAAGGAACGATTTGGCCTTATCGGCTGACCTTCCACTACGGGCCGTACTACGTTTCCACACCGCACCACGAGAGCGGCTATTTACACGCCTGCCTCTCCATTTTTTGGTCCTTACGAGCCGCATCGGTATCGTATCCCACACCGCATCCACGAGAGCGGCTATTTACACGCCTGCCTCTACAATGATTTTTAACTGATGTAATTGCTATTCCTGCATTACACATGGATATTCAGTACCCCAGAAGTGACAATTTTGCTTATTTACGTATCCGCATAGGTGAAAATGCGCTTCATGACTCGTGATGATTTTAAATGGAAAATCATCCTGATCGCGGTCGAGGTTTAAAATGGCTTGACTAATTTACAAGCGATTGGCGGTTTGCAGGCAATAGCTGATGCACTGATTGCACTTTATACGAAAATATCTTTAAGTTTTTCACCAAAATTTGTTGTAAAGGCCGTCTATTGATGCTCAATTGCGTGGCTCATCGCCTGGCTGATGTATGACGGTCATCTTGGAGATTTGCACCCACATCAGCGATATTCTAGAGAAAACGGCTGCTCCGGGGCCGGTCACGTTTGTTACTGTCCCAAGTTGAGCTAAAGTGTTTGTCCAGTAGGTGCTACACGACTAGGAAATAAACGATAAAATTCACGTTGAGCTAAAACCACCGATAGATTATTTGTCAGAAACAATGACTCAAGTATTCTGCATTCTTGAGGAGTATAGTGGTTCACGGCTTGTCTACATGTATTCTGATTCTGATTACTTTAAAAATGTCAAAGTTGCAATTACATGAGATGCCAGTTACAAAAGTGAGAGCATTTTTTAATAGAGTAATGAATTTTGCGCCACCTGTTGCGAAAAAAGACATGGGTTCGTTAAGGGCTGTGTTGTTAAAATAAAATGAATATGAACTGATTATAGTGCAATATTTGTAAAACAGTAAAATCAAATACAGTCGCAACGATTAATCCAGGCCAATAATTTAACGCCGCCTAGTTTTGAATTGTAACACTCTCAATCAACAAACATCTATAATGATGGTAACGTTAGTGAAGAGAAAATGGACTATAAACATCAGTGTAAACTAGTAAAGGAAGAAAACGTTAATTCAAACAAACAAATATATAACTCAAGCATCGACGAATGTCAATATAAAAAATAGTTTTAATGTACTAACACAAATTAACTCAAATGATAATACAAACAACTCTTAAAGCAACACACAACAAAACATCAATCAACCAAAAGAACGTGGACAACCTCCAAGTTATGATTATGAAGTAAATAATCATAACTCAATGATAGCTTTGCAGAAATAGTTGAAAATAAACAATATTGCACTACATCTATGAGCAATATCAAATAGAATAACAATCAGAAATTTATATCCGTCCATATTCAGCAGCTACTTAAAGTCTGAATTGTTAAAAAAATCACAAAATAAGAAATATTATTAACGTAACATATAAAACTTTGCTTCTATATATTTGTCCTCTAGTATCCTTGAAATATCAAAATCAAGCTTAATCTCTCAGAAATAAAATAGAAAGAACTGAAGATGCCGAGCATATAGTTCACTCAAAGTCTTATTTATATAACTTTATTTCTCCATCAAAAGTGGTGAGCCTCATAATACTATAATACATAATAAACCAAGTAGTACGCCAACTAAATGTGCATGATGTAATGAGAACTATCCAGCAAACTACAAGGATTGTAACGTTTATAAGAACTGTTAAAAATCCAGGCAACATTTTTTTCAAAAAACGGTTACAATATTGCAAATCATAACTATAACTACCAAAAACTACGTTATTGCTCTTTTTTACTTATTAAATAAATTTTAGATTTTACTATTTACTATTCGCTTTAGTCAATAGTAGACTGTAGAGAAATCTATATCCATATCTAATATAACGTACACAACTTCAACGTTTATGATATTCAGAATCCTGGCGGAACTACTCATGATGGGACAGATGTAATAACCAATTAAAAATTGCACGCTTAGAAGTGAAAAACATGAAAAAGATTATATTTAATCGTCTGCAGTTCAAATAAAAAATTCAATGCATAGTAGTCTATTATTTTGCATTATTAGGAAGTTGATTCAATGTTGGAAAGGTTTTTACTCTAAACAACTTTAGTCACAAGCTTCAAAAGGCAATTATCGTAAACATTTAAGTGCCGTTGAATCTTATCCTCCTAATGTTAAAAAAGTACTCGAACTGCTTGATTTCTTTGTAATCAAAAGTTTTCTAATTACTAATACTGATATAAAATTTTGGTTTACCATTATAACACTTTATACTTTAAGTATAACTATAATTAAAACTGAAAAAAAATTGTTTATAAAATGGAGACACTGATAGTGAAATGTTGAGGAAGTATCTCATGGTTAGCAACTAAATAAAATAACCATTAAATTTTTATCTTCAAATATTAAATATGCAAGAGAAATTCAAAAGCTCGCTCAAAAGCTTGCCTCTTTTCCAAGAAAGATAATTCTGCAGTAATAAACATCAACAAGAAACATTCCTATAAATTAGACTCCCTGGTAAAAAAACACAATTAAATGAGCTAACAAAATAGTAGATCTTATTATACAAAATCAAAACTTTGTAAACTATATTCTTATCCAGTAGGACACCATATATAATAATGACTCTTACAAAGCTAATATGTTCGCTGTATATTTGGAGCCAATTGTGCAAGCAAATCCTTTGACAAATAATGACAAAGGGAAAATAATAGCTAATTATTTATAGTTTGTTACAAATAAAGTTACACACTAACTTATTAAATAAGAAAAAATTACCCGATTATAATTTAATCATGGCGAAGGTGTTAAAATAATTGTCTTAGAAAACCATTGCAGCTATCATGAAAATGTCCATTGCAGTATCAAAAGTTCAGTATATTTCCTTCCAATGAAAATTTATACAGGTCATTTGAACCCAAAAACCTGAAAACCCTCTAGCAGAAATCGTTTTTATAAGCCGATTGCACTTTTATTTCAATTGCTAAAACAACTACTTCACAAACATATCAAGATGATACTTAAAAGTTCTGAAGTGTTTTGCAGTATCAACTGGAATCTAGAAAAAGCTATTCCAACCTTTGATAGGCCCACAGCAGCAGACGGACTTTAAAGAAGAACAACTTTATATTACATTTATTAATATCTTTCGAGTATTTGATCGTGTTTGGCTTATTAGGGAGCGGTATTAAGTTAAACAAGTTGTATCTTACCAATTCTACATGTTGTTCAATTGTATCTTGGTGAACTATATTTCAAGTAAAATTTGCGAATAGTTTTTCGAATACCATTTTAAAGAATCCGGAGTTACGCAAGGCAGTGTACTCGGTCCGACTTTATATTTAATTTTTTTGTCCAGCATATGTAGTAAAACGATTTTTTCTCACCAAAATCCAACATAAGCTTAAAATAAGCTGCAAGCTTTACCTAATATTCTGGCACGCTGGCTTTACCAATGACCAACTAAATAAACAAAAATAAACCGGTTTCGGACTGCTAGCCTCCATCGGGCGCCTCCCCAATTGGCGGATAGATATAGTAGGTACCGGGGAATTCAAACATCCGGGGCGGACTGAAGCTAGTAATAGCGTCTGTTTCAGAGTAAGGCTAAACGATAGTCATCGTAGTAAAACTATAAAGTTATGGGTAGGAACTAAAACCGTTTGAATATTTAGAACAAAAGATCGAACAGAAGAATTAAAAAATGCACTTGAAACTATAACGTAAGATATAATTGGACTTAGTGAAATGAAACGAATAGGCAAAGAGTTGTCACTCTCAAATGAAAAACACACTAATATACAAAGGAAATGAAAGTGAAAGTCGGAATAGAGTAGATCTTGTGGTACGATAAAACACACAGATCTTATACAAAATTCGAGCTCAATAAAACAAAAGCAATTAAAAAAGTGCAAGTATATGCGCCGACAACACTAGGATCAAGTAATAGAAGAATTCTAGGACCAGGTTAGAAACGCATTAAATATTCCAATTAAACAAAAAGTACCATACAAACTTATTAAATAAGATTTTAACCCAAACTCGGTGTCAATAACAATATAAACGACCATAAAGAGTTCTTAGAAAAATATGGAATCGAATACAGAAAGGAAAAGAAATAGTGGAATTCTTAAAAGAAAAGAAAATATACACAATGAATACCTTCTTTGAGAACAAATTAAATAACGATGGACTTGGACAACTCGAAATACGCAAAGTAAGAATGAAATTGATTACATTTTAAGCAGCCACAAAAGTATTATTGCAAACGTATTTCTCTTAAATATTTTCGACACAAAAGGTAATCACTGGCTTGTAAGAATAAATATAATAATTGACGCCCAATGAGAATGGCTACAACGTTTAAAAAGTGAAATATGGACATTAGAATATGAGACCTAAAAGATAAAAAACAAGAATATAAAAAAGCAGTAGAAAATAAGTTAAAATATTTTCAAGAAAGCAACACAGTAGAAATACTAATTACGAATGAAGTTAATATAACTGTAAAAACAGAATCTTACAAAAATGATACTGGTGTGGCGGCCTTTTCGCCCTTGAACCGCTTTATATCGCGGCGGCATGCGGGCCTTTGATATCTGCTGCTAAGTTTTGCCGTCGCACACAAAACGGCATATGGGCTTTTGCCCAGCCGTCAAGTCTGCATACGCCGTCGGCGGCACCTTTTGATATGAAAGGTGCTGTCGAATGAAAATTGCCCGCAAAAGACCTACCGCCAAGCCAGGCGCGAAGCCCGGCAACATAAGCATTCCGCAGCGCGGCCAATTCGGTCGTGTCTTAACACCCCGCAAATAAGCACTCCGCAGCGCGGCCAGTTCGGTCGTGTCTTATCAACCCGCATACATACGAGATCCGCAGCGCGGCCAATTCGGTCGTGTGTTTTTAATACCCCGCAACATACAAGAAGACAGCGCAGCAAGGTGGCCACCGTGGAACCATCGCCGACGAAGCCGAGCCGATTCAGGTGAGCGATTTGGCAATACTCGTTGGTTGATATCGGTAGCCGCCCCCATCCGCTTTCGTGACGGCCGTTTAAGGGACGATTTGGGCCTTATCGGTTGACGTTCCAATACGGGCCGTACTACGTATCCCACACCGCACCACGAGAGCGGCTATTTACACGCCTGCCTCTCCAGATACCAAACAATAAAATTAAATAACTTCTAGCAGGAAAGAGACAAATGCCAACTGAAGAAAACAAGAATATAGTGCAATATCTATTTCCGTGCAGAATAATACGGAGCAAAATGGAAACACAAAACAAGAAGAAGATATTAACAAAATAATGAACATAAGGGTACCATGATAACATTAAGACTAAAACAAATCCACGTTTTAAGAGACAACAATTTTGAAAATTATAGAACAATTGTGTAAGGAACTGTATGAACCAAAAACTTTAAAAAATAGAATTAATTATAATTTACTGAGAAACAGTTAGATCATATTAAACGCAGAATCTGAAGAACTGCCAGAAATAGAGGATCGCAAATTGGTGAATGCACTAAAAAAATAATAAAACGCCTGGAAAAGACTAAGATGTAGCAGAACTGATAAAATGGGGCGGAAAATAATTCGTATATTAAACAAATGCCTATTGGAAGCAACAATACCAGTAGACTAGAATGACTTAACAGTTATTCTATTATTTAAAAAAGATTTAGGAATCGTAGAACAATAAGTTACCAGCGCTATACAAATTAATGACAATAATACTAATCAATTAATTACCCTTAAATTAGACAAATATCAATCAGAAACATAGGCACAATTTAGGCACAATTTAGAAAGGGTCAGTTCTCGGTTGACTTATCGGTTATCAAAAAAAGAAAACGAATGGTACAAGCCAAGCCACCTGAAAACTCGTCCGCAACCAATATAACAAACAGGTATCAGATCCTCGCTGAAACCGAAACCATTCACAATTCTGATGAAAACAACTCAAATGAAACTAACCCTGAACCGAAGTCTTCAAAACCTAACTCTCCACCTATTTATATCTACGGTGTTACCGACTTCAAAGCCATGACTGATAACCTGACCAAAGTCGTCGAAGAAGAACGATTTTATTCCAAATCCCTATCCAATAATACGGTAAAAATAAATGCAAGAACAATTGATGCATTCAGGAAGCTAATCTCTCACCTAAGTCAAGAAAAAATAAAACAAGAGCGAGCTTATAGAATCGTCACACGTGACCTACATCATTAAATCCCTATCCAAGACATCAAGGACGAACTGCATAGTTTAGGACACCCTGTAAGAAACTTAATAAACATCCGACACAGAGTAAGCAAAAACCCATTGCCAATGTTTTTCGTCGACCTCGAGCCCCAAACAAACAATAAGGATGTGTATAAAGTTGAATTCTTACAAAATTCAAAAGTCAGAATAGAAGCACCTCAAATCAAAAACAATATAATACAATGTACACGTTGTCAAGCTTATGGCCACTCCAAGGCCTATTGCACGAAGTCCTACAATTGCGTTAGATGTGGAGGACCCCACAACAGTCAAACGAGTAAAAAGACTAGGGAAACTCCAGCCAAATGTGCCCTATGCAATGGCGACTACCCTGCCAACTATAGAGGATGTTCTGTGTACAGAGACCTAAAAGCTAGGAACTTGGCAAAGCAGTCAGCTATCAGAATACCTCACAGAGCAAACCCACCAGCTTTCACATCACTTAACCATCAGCCCTTGTATGACCCTTCTCAGAACGCTCCTAGTTACTCACAAGTTGCAGCAAGAGGAACAAAAAATAATGATGACAAAAATATGTTCACACAATTACTAAATCACAACAGCATGATTCTAACCATGCTCACCACTGTTATTAATAAACTGACGCACTAATGGCTAACTCGATAAAAATAGCGGCATGGTACTCCAACGGACTCAATAATCATATCCAGGAAGTAACTCTATTTTTAAATTACAATAAAATAGATATACTACTTATCTCTGAAAGCCATTCTACATCTTATTCGGTAACAGAATACCACACTATAACACATACTATGCAAATCATCCAGACGGAACAGCACATGGAGGGCCGGCAATCATAATCAGAACCGCAATAGATCACTATGAATTATCATTCTATACAACTAACAAAATCCAAAGTGCATTATTTAAAGTTAACTTATTTCCTTGGCCTCTAACTATCGGAGCAGTCTACTGTCCAACTAAGCATTCCATTGCAGCTGAGGAATTTCAAGATTTTCTCCTCCCACTTGCACCTCGCTTTTTAATAGCAGGAGACTGGAACGCCACACGTACCCACTGGGGTTCTCCAGGTTAATTTCACCTAAAGGACGAGCACTCTTCCATACCACACAACCTAAATTACTTGTCAACCAGTGAACCAACTTAATGGCCGACGGACTTACGTAAAATCCCCGACTTGCTAGACTTCGCGGTCACCAAAGGGATATCCGACATATATAGGAAAACTGAAACAATTTTGACCTAGATTCAGATCATTCCCCAATAATTATAACTCTAAGTTCAAGTATTATATGGAAAAACACATCACCAAACTGCTAAAACTGACTGGGAGCAATTCCAACTGTACATAAATGACAACATTAGTCTAGCACTCAAAATGCACACACCCAGCGAAATTGATGCAACCGTTGAATATCTTACAAAGCTTATTCAAGAGGCTGCCTGGCAAGCTACTCCAATAGATCATAAACGGGCACACGAAATCCACAATATACCGCTACATATGAGACAATTTGTAACCGAAAAACATAGAGCCCATGCCAAATCACAAAGATCCAGAAATCCCCAGGATAAGACTACACTCAATAATCTAACTCACCAACTCCGGAATGTCATACAAGAAAACAGAAATGAATCTTTCGCATACTACCTCCGTAACCTATCGCCAGAAGATCACATTATCTGAAAAGCGACAAAAAAGCTTAAAAGGCTCACATACCACCCCTAAGAAAATTAGATGGAAGCTGGGCTCGTTCAAGTGAAGAAAAAGCAAATACGTTCGGAGAACACCTCGCACAAGTGTTCACTCCATACCCATCTAACAATCCTAACTTTGATACTGAGATAAAGGAATTACTAAACTCATCTAGACAATTATCCCTACCCTTGAGACCTGTCTCACCTGCAGAAGTATACAGAGAGATCAAGCAAATCAGTTCATACAAAGCCCCCGGCTATGACCTCATAGTAGTATATAGTAATACATTAAAAAATCTACCTAAAAAGCAATAGTACTGATTACAACAATCTACAACCGCATGTTTGCCATCTCTCACTTTCCGATTCAATGGAAATTCGCATCAATAATCATGATCGCGAAACCTGGGAAACCTTTATAAGAAGCAGCCTCTTATCGGCCAATAAGCTCTCTAAAATCTTTGAGCGATTACTGTTATACAGAATCAAAGAAATAACCTCTTCAGAGGAGTTAATTCCCGTTCACCAGTTCGGCTTCCGTGAAGGACATTCAACCATCCGGTAGTGTCATAAAAAAAAAAACGTTTGAAGACAAAAAATGTGTGCCTCAGTATTTTTGGATATCGAACAGGCCTTTGATAAAGTATGGCACTGGGGTCTCGTGTATAAAATTGTGTTCCGCAGGGTAGTGTCCTCGGTCCCTTTTTCTATCTTCTCTATACTGAAGATATTCCAACTACAGATAATACCCTAATTGCTACCTTCGCAGATGACACTGCAATAATGTCATCTGATACCAATGCCGACAACGCATCCCAAAACCTTCAGTCACACCTAAATCTCCTAAAAAGCTGGCTTGATCGGTGGCGGATCAAAGTAAACAGCGCTAAATCAAGTCAAATTACCTTCACTATGAAACACCATACATGCCCTCAAGTCACCATCTCCAACCAACCCATTCCAATAAAAACTGAGGTGAAGTACTTGGGACTTCATCTAGATCAACGACTAACTTGGAAAGCTCACATAAAAGCCAAAAGACAGCAACTCAATATAAAAACCAAAAGTATGCACTGGTTAATCGGACGATCATCTAAACTGACAATCGAAAACAAGCTATTACTGTATAAAGTCATCCTAATACCTGTATGGTCTTACGGGATTGAACTGTGGGGATGCAGTAAGCCATCCAACACCAAAATATTGCAGTCCTTCCAATCGAAGACATTGCGCATTCTGACTGATGCACCTTGGTATGTCAGCAATCAAACCCTTCACCACGACCTCAAAATCCCATTCATCTCGGAGTCATCAAGAGTTTTGCAGCCAAGAGCAAAATGCGCACATTAAACCATTTCAACCCACTCATTAGAATCCTCTACCCTCGCCAGCCCTTGGATAGAAGATTGAAGAGACAATGACCAAAAGACATTGAATAAGTCGTGGAGACCCGTCAGTGGATGGTGCCCTACTCATGCCAAATACGTCAGTTTCAACTAATTTGCTTATTACTTTTATCAAAGTAGATTGTAAATTTGCAGTAGTAATATAAAAAAAAATTTAGAAAGGGATATGAAACAACATATGATTTATTTACAATAAAAGTTTAAGGGAAAAATCAAATGAATATACTATTCATATCCATTTGGCTTTCATAAATTTTGAAAAAGCTTTGATTCGGTACAGATATGTGTAATAATAATAATTAATAATAATAATAATAGTAGTAAGTAAATAAATAAACAAATAATAAAATAGACCAAATAGACCAAAGTTACATTGATCTCCTTAAAAACATAAGCAGCAAGGCTACAGCCACGTACAGACTACATAAAGATACAAAACCAACTACTTTACAACGTGGAGTCCGTTAAGGTGACTGTCTATCACCGAAACTACTAGAAGACTTATTTAAAAATTTTAACTAGTAAAATATAAAAATTAACATAAACGGTAAAAACTTAAATCACCTAAGATACGCGGATAACATCATTCTTATCGTTAATAATGAAAATTACTTAGACTGCATGCTAAACGATTTACATGAAAAAGCAGCGAAAATTGGCCTGAAAATGAATGTAGATCAGATTGTTTATTTACTTTATGTTTATGTCTCCTACTTTTATTTTTCTGTTGTGATCTTCCATTTTATATATATATATATATTTCAAAAATACAGCACAACATTTAAAAACTAAAATTTTCAATAAACGCGTAACGCTTATTATGACGTATGAATGTGAAAATTGGTCTTTGGAGAAGACCCACTTACAAAAGCTAGTTACCATGTAACGTAACATGGAACGCAAAATGTTAGCCATCTCCCTAACCGACAGAAAAACCAATGCGTGGATCAGATAAAGGAAAATCACGGATATATTAGAAAATATAGCAACAATAAAGTGGAATTAGGCAGACCATTTAGCTCAAAAAGGGAAAACAGATGGAACAAAAATATACTTTAATGGCGACTGTGGAACCATAAACGAAATCGAAAAGGCTACCGGATAGAAGGTACAATGACATAAAGAGAACAGTAGGGCTAAACTGGAAAAAAAGAGCACAAAACAGAACCAAACGGAAATCGATAAAAAAGGCCTTCGTTCAAACATGGACAGAAATGGGCTAAGAAGAAACCTGCACACATTATATTTGCAACGAGAAGTAAAAAATTAACCATATTGAACTTTAAGATGCGTACTATATTGTTATTGATGTAAAGTACAGACCTATGGTAGCAGTTGTGAGCATGTTCACAAGCGTCCATTTTTTTAGCAAAATGCTTTTCAGCAATTACATGAATGATATTCACTTTTAGCCCTCTAATCATAGCAAGTCAGTTGACAAAACTCTTTTTTTCAAATAGCCCCAAGAGATTTAGTGTAATGGGGTTAGACCGCAAAACTGCGGTGACTAATCGATATTACCACTTTGCAAGATAACATGACCAGGATATTTGGTTTGAAATAAAGTATTTCTCGTGTTATGTGACACGCGGTTTCATCTTGTTGGAGCCACATGCCATTTAAGTTCCAATAGTTGGTTTAATTGAAAAAAGTTGTTTATCATCTCCGAATAGTGTGCACCATTGTTAGTAATAGCATTGCTAGTATTGTCCTCAAGAAAGTGTGAAATAAATGATTTTTCCAACACTTAATGCACAACAAATAATGAATATTTATGGATGTATTGGGTTTTTTCACTACCCCAGATGCAACAATTTTGACGATTTACGAAGTATTAAAGAAAATGAACTTTATCGCTCAATATGAGAATATGAGTATTTTGCAAAAATCAGTACCAACTTCTGTGTTTACAAATGTACGGCGTTTCCAATAATCGGTTTTTATGAGTTATTTTAACAATTGAATTTTATATCTTAGTAAATGCAAATCTTTTGTTAAAATGCATTGAGTACCGCAACATAAATTGCTGTGAACGTTAACGAACTGACGTGCTTAGTTCTTTATGCACACTATTACTTACTCCAACAACATTGCCATCCTAACGACCGTTTTGTTGATAGTAAACCTTTGTTTTGTCAGTAAGCCTACCACGTGTTTCTAGCTTTTGCGCTAGATCAAATATTGAACACTAGCTTAGTATATATTGCGTCCAAACAATGGCCATCATTTCTTTTATTATTATTTAAGCTTACAGCTTATTCTATTCCAGATTGTCTTTCCACCATTTTTTTTACCTAGCTGGGCTGCGCCTTTCTAGTGATTTTTTATTTCTAGCTATCCTTACTGATCTTGTTTCATCCATTCTGAATGTATGTTGCTTTCTTTGATTTCTAACCCAATCTCTTATTTTTTGAATGTTACATTGTTCTCGTACATCTTTGTTTGGTATTGGCCTTATAATACTATATTATAATAGGTGTAAAACTTTGCTTTTCTCAACGTATTTCCGACATTTGAGGTTTTATTGTAAAAAACGGGTTATAAATTAACGATTCAAAATATAGCCCATCACTGGCCACTACTTTCTCTCATATTTCGGGCAGCGTACAAATCCCGTCTCAAAAAAACTGTTCATCTTTTGAGGCGATCCACGTAACCATCAAATTTTTGACTTCTTTATAAGAACGTAAGTGCTGGTCAGCCAAGCCTAGCGCCGTTGATCGAAACAAGTGATAGGCAGGGGAAACAATGTCTGGAAAATACAGGACATGAGGTAGGACTTCCCATTTCAACGTTTCCAAGTATGTTTTGACCGGCTTTGAGACATGGGGTCGAGCATTGTCATGCTGCAAAATCACTTTATCGTGTCTCTCGTATTGCGGTCGTTTTTCTTTCAATGCTCGGCTTAAACGCATTAATTGCTTTCGATACAGATCGCCTGTGATTGTTTTAGATGGTTTTAGCAGCTCATAACACACTATGCCGAGCTGGTCCTTGGCGTGACCTTGGAGCTGTGAATATTTAGTTTGGCCGTCGACTTGGAAGCATGGCCGGGAAGTTACCATATTTTTCTGAGCTTGGGATTAAAAATTAAAAATCCCTTCCGTCTTTGCCTTTCAAGCAGCTGTTCACAAGCAAACAAACGCTATTCAACATCTCTCGCCTTCAATTCATGTGTCACCCATTTTTCCTGTTTCTGAATCATTTCCATTGCCTTTTTGCGTTTTGAAATGGCTTGTTGAGTTGCACCTAATTATCCTGCCAATTGTTCTTACATTTGACACGAGTCTTCATGAAGTAATGCCTCAAATTCTGCCTCTTTGAAAATCTTCTCTCTTCCACCGCCATGCCGGTCTTCGATATTAAAATCACCGTTTATGAAGAGTTAAAACCACTCACGACACGTTCTTTCACTAATACTGAAGCCATTCGATGAGCCTCAGCCGCAGATTTCTTCATATTAAAGCAGAAAATTAAAACATCTCGCAAATGACGAGAATTTGGCTCGTAACCCGACATTTTCTTTCCAAAATAACTTCACAATACGAACACAAATCGACTAATGTTTCGATGGAGTTAAATGAGGAAAAATGCCCATGCTTATTGTATGACGTCTACATATGTTTATTTCCACCACCACTTACAGTCTAAAGCCATCTATTTGAAAACGGCGCAAGCAAAATTGTACACCCATTATTTTGATAATACTAATTACAAGACATTTAGGTTTTGAATTAGATTCTTTTAAATTGTATTTGTTGCATTTTTATGGAAAATGAAATGACTAAATTATTTTTACTATCTGCGTCTAACGCCACATTGTCTGCATATCAAACTATCCAAATTTAGTTCTAGGTCATTTTATATCCTTCTAGATGTGTCTTTTTTATATTATTTTATTAATTACGAAGTTAAAAATCAGTGGGCCTAGTGAATCACCTTGTTTAATTCCTTTATTAGTAGATATTTTTTAATGAATTTGTTTTATCCTCATTTTACTAGTGTTGTTCCTTTATATGTCTTCTATTGATAGAATTAAATTATCCGGTATATTATTCTCTTCCAATATATGCAGAATGTGATGTAGTAGTATGTTATAAAATGTTTTGTTCTATATTAACAAAGCATAAGTACACTAGATTATTGTATCCTAAAGCTTTGAATATTACACCATTACATGATCTACCCGCCCTAAATCATCTCTTAGTTCTATGATTTATGTTAAATTTAGTGTAATTGCTTTTGTTGTTAGTTTTAATGTAGCGTCAAGAATTTTAATCCCTCGGTAATTATTAGGCACTTGTTTTTGACGTTTTTAAATAATGGTATTATAATAGCTTTCTTTAAGTTACATGGTGTTTTCAACCTTTTCGGTGTTCATTTGATTAACTTAATAATTTCCAAAGTCGAACTTTTGCCACCACATTTCAACATTTCGTTGGTAAAACCATTTTTGCCTGGGGATTTATTGTAATTTAACTTCTCTAATGCCACCATCAATTTTAGATTAGTCCGTATATCTTCTGGTTGAATATTCTCTATCCTATTCAACGGACTGCCTACAGATAAGACTTCTAAAATATTGTAAGCATATTTCCTTATTTGTTTTCGTATTTTCTATAAGCTTCTTGATACTTTTTCAAGATCAATCCTCATACTTTTGCTTTTATTGACCGTGTATTCGGTGTACTTTTCCTAAATTTTTTTTGCTTATTCTTATTTTATTTTGTGTACTTCTTTTGAGGCATTCAATATATTTGTTTTTAGTCTTTCCAGGCCTTATCTATTTTGTCTGTTTCTAAGATCGAATTTTGAGAGATGTGGTGTTTCGACCGTCTTTATTAAAGATCTCAACTGATTGGGACTTCTAAAAGTTTCCTCTTTACTTTTTCTTCAAAAATGAGTAGAGCTTATTTCGACTTCTGTACAATTAAACGAATTTTCTTTAATATTAGCTTATGACTGCTGTCAATTTTAGCGAAATTTAATACTCGGACATCTAAGATTCGAGATGAATGTAAATGTATGTTTTATATTATGTAGTTGTTAAAAGATTGGCTTTTCTACACCACTGTATATGAAGATATAATGTTCATATGGAATAAGGCTTTTACCTTTTTTTGTTTCATTACAACAAATATCAATTTTGTGTCTTACAAGTTCTAACATAATTTCTTCTTGTTTTTTATTCCAAGATCTATATTTCATCCACCGAGTCTAATAATATGTTTTCTCCATATCCGTCTTTTTCGTCTTGATAGTATCAGTCCTATGTTAAGGCTTCATGCTGGTTTTGCCAACGAGCTACTCAATTTACTCAGAAACAGACGCAGGCAGAGTCGAAGTTTCTTTTTTGGAATCGCAATTAACCGCTTATTTTTATAATAAACTTGAACGTTATTGATTCCTTGTTAAACAGTGTATTTCACATGTGTTTAGATACCAACTGTAGATATGCCGGCTCGTGTGGCGGCCTTTTCGCCCTTGAACCGCTTTATATCGCGGCCGCATGCTGGGCGGCTTTTGACATCTGCCGCTACGTTTTAAGTCGCACACAGAACGGCATATGGGCTTTGCTCAGCCGACAAGTATATACGCACCGCAGCTCGGCCAATTCGGTCGTGCTTAACAACCCGCTTATATTCACACCGCATCACGTCCAGTACGGCCGCATTTAACTTCGCGCAACATACAAGAAGACAGCGCTGTTAGGTGGCCACCGTGAAACCATCGCCGACGAAGCCGAAGCCGAAGCCGATTCAGGTGAGCGATTTGGCTTTACTTTCGGTGGATATCGGTAGCCGCCCCGTCCGCTTTCGCGCTGGCCGTTTAAGAGACGATTTGGGCCTTATCGGTTTACGTTCCAAAACGGGCCGTACTACGTATCTCACACCGCACCACGAGAGCGGCTATTTACACGCCGGCCTCTTCACTTTTTTGGTCCTTACGAGCCGGATCGGTATCAGCTACAATACTTGTAGAAATATTCGACAGCTTTATAACTTGGCGTTGTCACAGACTTACGTAGGTTTTGGTAAGGTGACCGCCATAAATTATATACGCTTTATTCAAGCAAAGTTCCCTTATAATGAATAAGCTGGAATTAAAATTAGTTCAGGTAACTGCCAAAAAAGAGGCGATTTTCAAACGATTTAATCGTTTGTACAATACGTCAACAAATATTTCAAATTATGAATTACGCTCAAATGAATTATTTTAATCTCAAACAGAAGCTATTATTGAATTATACAGCAGGTTTGAAACAATAATTGAAGAAATTAACAATTTGCAATTTGAAATTGATCAGACTCCTCCAGACTACTCATGTTTAAATTCTATTGAAGATTTATATTCGAGTATTAAATATAAACGCAACCTTATATTGTCAAACAGCAAAACATTTACATTAGATCAAAAAAGAGGTATCGTAAAATTACCGCCAATTGAACTGCCTTCTTTCGATGGCAAGACTGAGAGCTGGCCAATATTTTACGAAATATTTCGTAGCAATGTGCATTTAAATACCAATTTGACTGACGCGCAGCGTGTGCAGTATTTGATTAGTAAATTAACTCATGACGCTTTAAAATTAACCGCAGGTATTATTCCTACAGGGGATACTTATAATATTATATGGGATAGTCTTGTTAAAAGGTATCAAGATAAACGTAGTTTAGGCAGTCATTATCTAAATAACATTCTGGACATCAAAGGATGCGTCGGTAATGCTGTTAGTTTGAATACATATATAGAAAAATATTCCGCGTCTATCGCTGCATTAAAACAGTTAGACATTCCCGACCTATTAGATTTTGTCTTGTTACATTGTGGTTTAAGAAAACTCGATCCCCAAACGCTTCAACAATTCGAAAATAGGGTGAGCGGAATAGAATTACTCCTGTAAACAATTTATTTCATATACGCAAGATTATGTCAAAGTACTCGAGCGCTCGCATGTTAATAATTCGCCAACCAAACCGCGCGCAAATTTCAGTTTACCTTATCACAGCCTTGGCCGTGGTGCACAAGGTGCCTGCAAGTCGTTTGTGTCGAGTAAACAGATTTTTAATACGCGTTGCCCGCTATGCGACAGAGAACACAAGCTGTTTCGCTGCCTTGAATTTAAAAATATAAAATCACCGCAAGCGCGTTTCGAGTTAATTAAAGCGAAACGCGGCTGTATAAACTGTTTAAGTCTATCTCACTCGTTAACTAAATGTAAATCACGGAACGTTTGTAAAACTTGTAAAAAACAGCATCATTCTTTACTGCATTTTTCCAACTTAAAGAATGATCGCCGAATTAAGCCGTCTGTGACGGTTGGACCGCAAGCAGGTAGACGTGCGCCCATAAAGCTGAGTCAACGCATTCATCATCACAATCTCACCTCACGTCTTCCGTATCGCTTAGTTCAGCAGTTTCTTCGAGTTCGGTTATATTGTTATCTACCGCACAGATCTATGCACATAGTAAAAAAGGAAATACGCTCGTCGTCAGATGTTTAATAGACAACGGGTCGCAAAATAATTTAATTACTATGGATTGTTGTAAACGCTTGAACATTCCCATAATTAAATTACGCAATTCATCTTTACAAGGTGTTGGTATGACCTCGCGACCTGTACACGGTTTTATTAATTTCGCAATACAATCGCGAATTAATCCTAACAACAAATATTACATTCGTGCTTTAGTAGTTGACTGTATTACAGACAAACTTCCCGCAAATTTCATTAGATTAAATGAAGATATGTCATATTTAAATAATTTACCGCTTGCCGATGTATCCTGGAATGTACCGGGAGAAATTGACGTTGTTCTTGGTGCTCAACTGTTTCCTTATATTTATTTGGGAGATAGGGTCGATTCCGGTAATCGCGCACCGCCCGCTATATTAACCAGCTTTGGTTACGTACTTATGGGAGATATTGCATGTCATTATGATGCAACCTGCCTACATAGTACTACATCTTCGTTTACCGCGCTTGCTAACGTTGACATTGAGTCAAGTTTACGGAAGTTCTTTGAGTTAGAGGAAATTCCATCTCAACGTTTTATTAGTCCAGATGAATTAGATTGCGAAAATAACTTTAACTCTTCGACTTTATTTAAAGACGGCCGATATTTTGTTGATTTACCCTTTTCACGAAACCCCTCGGAGTTGGGTAATTCACGCGGTGTGGCTCACCGTCGTCTACTTGCGCTCGAGCGTAAATTCGATTGCGTGCCAACCCTACGCGAAAATTATAATAAAACTATCGCCGATTATATAACGCAGGGTATTTGTCCCAGGTGCCTGACTCTGAATTGACAGAGGAGGTTTACTACATACCGCATCACGCCGTTGTCAGACCAGATAAGGACAGCATCCGTATCGTTTTAGACGCTAGTGCTAAAACGCACTCAGGGCTGTCACTTAATGACATTTTGCATGTCGGACCTAATTTGCAGGCCGACTTGTTCTCGTTGTTACTCGACTTTCGTACATTCCCAATAGCAATGACCGCTGATATAAAGCAAATGTTTTTGCGCATCGGAGTAAACGAGCACCATCGTAAATACGTACGAATTTTATTTCGTTTCAGTAGGAACGAACCTATTCGCACTTACAATTTTGACCGCGTACCCTTCGGGCTAAAGCCTAGCCCTTACCTAGCTATGCGTACGTTACGCAACTTAGCGTGCGAGCATAGTGACCGCTTCCCTGAGGCTTCTAAACTGGTAGAAACTCATAGATGATTATGTCGATTCAGTTCCCGATGAACAAACTGCTATGCGATTGTCTCGCGAATTAATCGATTTATTTAAATTAGGCTCTTTCGACCTTGTCAAATGGGCCACTAATTCACCCGCTTTATTGGAGGTTCTTCCCGAGTCTCACCGCTTACCAGTAAATTTTTCTGGCATGGGTAACAATATTTACAATTTTAAAATCCTTGGCTTAAACTGGGATCTTGCTGACGATTACTTTTCTTTAACAACAGTCGCTGTAGAAGATAAATGCACAAAGCGCACGATTCTATCGCTAGTTGCCCGCTTATTCGACGTACTTGGCGTTGTAGCTCCAATTGTGCTGTACGCCAAAATTCTTATTAAGGAACTATGGCTAGCTAAAATAGACTGGGATGAGATTCCTCCGGAATCCATCATCAGTCGCTTTTCAGCTTTTGCACGCGATTTTTCCGCACTCTCTTCTCTAAAAATTCCGCGCCATATTGGCATTGTGGGAAAAGCCGTAGTGAACATCGTAGCCTTTTGTGACGCGAGCTTCAGTGGTTACGGTTGTTGTGTTTATTTACATATCACTGATCCTGAAGGTAATATCACCGTCCGGCTTTTATGTGCAAAGTCAAAGGTTTCTCCAGTTAAAATAACAACGCTAGCTCGATTAGAACTTATCGCCGCTTTGCTGTTGTCTAAGATTGTTAGCGTGATCTGCGACAAATTTTCCGCTCGTCTACCTATTACAGGTCTTTCCCCCTTCAAAAGGTTTATTTCCCGCCGCGGTCCGGTGTCTGTTATATACTCAGACAATGGCACCAATTTTGTCGGAGCTAAGGCACAGCTCGGCGAAATTTATTCTTTTTTTGTTAAACTCCACTGTCCAATCGGATATTAAAAGGGAGCTTCTTAAACACGCATTGAGTGGACAATGATTCCGCCACGTGCCCCGCACTTGGGAGGCATTTGGGAATCTAACATTAAAAGCGTTAAGACACACTACTATCGAGTCATTAGCAAGCAGTTGCTCACTTATGAGGAACTTTTGACTGTGCTAGTGCAAGTGGAAGGTATTGTAAATTCTCGACCACTTAGTGTTTTATCACTAGATCCGCATCCGGATGTGCTCACTCAGGCACATTTCTTAATGTCCAGTCCCCCCTCAAGTATTTACCTTCTTCTGAATTTACAGAAGAAAGTTTGAACTTAACAAACCGCAAAAGGCTTTTAGATCAGCTTGTATTGTCTTATTGGAAAAAATGGAGAGTTGAATACTTGCACACGCTGCAAGTTCGGCAGAAGTGGGGATCACCCGATCGCCCAATAGAGATCGGTACTGTTGTTCTCTTGGGTCAAGGTAATGTACCTCCTTTAACTTGGCCACTAGGCGTTATAACAGAGACTTTTCCCGGATAGGATGGTGTAATCCGAGTAGCTTCAGTAAAAACCGGGTCAGGTACATACAAACGTCCTGTCACCAAGCTATATCCTTTGCCAACCCAATAAACAATATTTTAGCTGACTCATGTATATATAGATAGTGTATTAATAGGGCATTTATATAGTTTGTTACGATATAAATCTAACCGCAATTTAATGCACCTGAAATATAATAGTCAATTTCAGGAATTTAATGACAATATTGTTTCAAACCGCTGTTAATAGCTCCTTGATAAGGTATTAATTTTTTTGAAAGCTCAGGACCTTTCAAGGCGGGGAGTATGGTGTGGCGGCCTTTTCGCCCTTGAACCGCTTTATATCGCGGCGGCATGCTGGGCGGCTTTTCACATCTGCCGCTACGTTTTGCCGTCGCACACAGAACGGCATATGGGCTTTGCTCAGCCGACAAGTATATACGCACCGCAGCGCGGCCAATTCGGTCGTGCTTAACAACCCGCTTATATTCACACCGCATCACGTCCAGTACGGCCGCATTTAACATCCCGCAACATACAAGAAGACAGCGCATCAAGGTGGCCACCGTGAAATCATCGCCGACGAAGCCGAAGCCGAAGCCGATTCAGGTGAGCGATTTGGCTTTACTTTCGGTGGATATCGGTAGCCGCCCCATCCGCTTTCGCGCTGGCCGTTTAAGGGACGATTTGGGCCTTATCGGTTGACGTTCCAAAACGGGCCGTACTACGTATCTTACACGGCACCACGAGAGCGGCTATTTACACGCCGGCCTCTTCACCGGCTTTCTACGTTCATAGAACTCAATTCAAATGCTATAGTTCAATTTGCTACAACTACAGATATAACTTCAAGCAGTAAAGTAATATCAACCAAATATTTTCTCAGACATCTGGAGATATACTTAGAAAAATGCCTCTGTTGGAGAGATCAAACCTTTTTTTGTTGTTATGGGGATGTGCTAAAAATTTAAACACTAATATTATTTAAAGCTTTTAAAATAGTATTAACAATAATAGCTAAGACCCCCTTGTATGTCAGTAACCTAAAATGGGCTCAAAAAGAAATTAAAAATTATGCCTAAAGATATGCTACGCGTTTGAGTAGGCATCCTAACACGTTTGTAGTAACCTTCTTAATAATCAACACGTAAACTAATTTGTACCAAAGTGTTTAGTTATACAGAGTAAACAAATGGTTTATGTTAAGTGTTTATGTGATAGTTTTTTACTTGTTATCTAATACACATGCCTAGCACGTATGTATGTATTTAAAAAAAATCCGAAGGGTTGTAAGTCCATGTACCTTGCTAACTGGTACCTAGTCTAGTTGCAAATAAAGGTATACTTTATATAGACACCTAAGATGATGCTTCAAAATTACAGTAGTAGTTATAAATGTATTTTTGATCATAAAGTAGAGATATCTATATTAATAAATCGAAATGTAAAATTTATATAACAATTTGTATTACGAACTAGAGGTGCTTTATTAAAGTACGAAAATTAATTGTTAAATTTAAATTATTTTCGTTTAGTTTAATTTAAAAAATGTACTGACACTGAAAGAGCGCTTTATTGCAAACTATTTTCAAAACTAATTGGTGAAACTTCTAGAAACAGCGGACGTCAACTTTTACACTTTAGATTGAATTAGCAACTCTAGTTTATGATTTTAATTGCATTTTGCCATTTCGCGGTAAAACCGCAAGGCAATACGAAATACATAACAGGGAGTACCTGCGTCTGATAGTCTGAAAAACTTTAAATTGATTATAGGGTTGCGGAAAGTAATAGATGTGATATGTTGTTGGCAGCATAAAATGTTCACCTTTGGTGGTGTACAAAAAGCGTCGGCGTTTTTCTGCTTGGGGATATTTTTATTTATTAATACATCTACTTAGTTCAACTGATTGAGTTTGTAAATATCTATTTAATTAATATCATATTGATTTTTATATTATTTTTAGTTACAAAAAATGTTCATTTATAAATTCATGTCCTTCGTGCTATACGATTTTTACATTTAACATTATAATAGTACATTTATCAAATAAAATTGATTTTAGTTGTAGTTCTCCTTATTAGGCGATTTTAGAACTTTCCAGTTTTATTTTATAATATACAAATGATGCCATGTTTATCACAAACTTAAATAATTTGACAATTTAAAATTTTTATTTTTTTATTAAATGTTATACCAGATTAACATGATTTTGGCATAACAAAAAAATTAATGTCACTTCTTTAAAAATTAAAATGGTTGTTAAGGAATTTTAGTACAATGTAGTAATTTTATGCATTTCAATTAGTCAAGACCATTATCACTTTAATTTAGATAATTCTCTTGTCTTTGTATTATTTGGATTCTATTTAGGTGTCTATTCAGACATCTTCCCAGATTATATAATTATATAGAACTATACAGAACTAATTAATCACTTATAGAGTAGGATGACATATTATGGTTATATATATTATAGGTAAAGATGTTAAATAGAATAGGACCCAAGATATGCATTTGAAAAACAGTACATCTTGAATAGGGTTAGCCCCAAGTCTTTGCGTTTTGTAAAGATGTTACGTCACATAAGCTTTCTATCAAGGTATAGCCTAAAAAGAAGATGTCAAATATCTTACTTGACATCTTCTTTTTGGGGTAAATAGTTCTTCTTCATTTGTACAGGAGGGCAAGTCCTTGGTAAAGGTTACGTCTGATAATCATTTTTCGATAGAGGTTAGTTTGGCTTGTAGTTTTTGTGAAGCCATGGTTGGGTCACAGTCCGAGGCCAAAACTATGGTGTCGTCCGCGAATGTAGCTGTTATAGTTCCCGGCCTTGAGGTACTCCAGCATTTATCGGAACGAGGCTTGCAAACTCTGTTTCGTATTTTAGCAGAAAGTGTTGATTCAAAAGGTAGGACTGCAGGATTAGAAAGTAGTTCAGGGGTAGGAGTGTTCGTAGTCGGCATAGGAGTTCCATACCCCACGCTCTGCCGAATGCTTGGGAGATGTCTAAAAATGCCGCAAAGCAGTAATGTTTGTCTTCAAAAAGTAGATTGATTTGTTGTACTACCCGGTGAATTTGTTCAGTTGTAGAGTGCATCCTCAGGAACCCGAATTAGTTGACTGGTATTAACTCGTCGTCAATAATTGGAACAAGTCTTTGTAGTAAAATTTTTCAAAAACTTTAACAACAGTGGATAAGAGGCTTATTGGCCAATAAGACTTTGGATCGTTGGAAAATTTGCTTAGTTTTATGATAAGTATTATCTGAACCACTTCCCTTTAAGAATAATTGGGTTGATATCGTATACCAGTAATAGGTAATTCGTTGAAAATTCTGCCGTTTATTAAGTTGTAGCCCGGAGCCTTTTTGGAGTTGAGAGTATTAATGACTTTTCGAACGTCATTAGTTTTAAATCTTTTCTCAGGCTGTTCAAGTTGATAAGGTTGCCTTCTACTTGTGGATCGTTTTCTGGGAGATAAAGTTGGAAAATTGTTGCTAAGTATTCAGCAAAAACAGTTGCCTTATCCTAGTCACTTCTTGCCCAACTCCCACGAGGATTCCGGATGGGAGAAAAGGTTTTTTTCACTTGTTTCTGTTTTTTCGTTATTTTGTAGAAAGAGTAACCTGTGGCTTCCTGTGGGTGTTATATATCATTTAACAATGTTTCGATGCAGTCACTTTAATTTTTGTTAAGTAGTTCTTTGAGCTTACGTGTTGTCGTGTTAAGTAGCTGTTTGTTTTCTGGACTACGTACTCTTTGCTAGTTTCTTTAGTCTTCTTTTTTCTTAAATTTTTGTTTTATAATTGTTGGGCAGTCAGAATATGTGGCAGTATTTGATTTACTTGGCATAGCATTCCAGCCTCCCCGTTAGATAACATCATTGAATAACTTGACGGCATATTTTATTTTCTGGAGACTTTAGTGGAATATTTAAGGATTGTTCGTCAGTCACTAGAGAACTGAAAGTGTTCTAATTTGTGTATCTGCTGCTTAGATTAGGGGTTATCTCTTTCTTGTGGGGTTTAGTATTGAGGGTTATCAACACAAAAGAATGGTCCGAAGAAAGTTCTAAATAAGACTATAGTGCGGAATTTAGGTAAATCAACCAGATCATGCAATTTGTTTAGGTCCCTAGGCCAATAAGTCGGTTCTCCTGTAGAAAGATGTTGTAGGTTGTTATTTTCTAAGGTTTTGTGCAGCTCACGTTTCTTTGTCGTGGTGATTCTGGAACCACAGTCAGTATGTATAGAGTTGTAGCCTCGCCCGCAATAAATCGTTGACCTAGGGTTCTAAAATAATCTGGAAGTCCTTTACCACATGTTTAGGGAAAGGATACCTACTGAAAAAGAGATAAGTTCTATCTGGCCCTCTACTGATACGCTTGTTTAGCGAAAGTCACTACTATATCTTCGTAATTGATGCTGTCGGATTGGACTTTTGATTATTACGGCAGAACCGTCTCTTGCCGTTCCAGCTGGATGATTAGTGGTATAAACTGTATAATTCAAAATTTTAATAAAATTTCTTTCAGTAAAATGTATTTCGGAGATTAATGTCTATGGCTAATAATAAATAATTTTAATTCCTCAAGGTGTTGTGACACGCCATTGGCGTTCCATAAGGCAAGCTGTAGTAGTCTGTCTATTATGTAAGTTTTGTGAGCATTATTAATAGGTTCAGCACAATTCCTATTTGTTCCAACAAATTATTGATTATATTTTTTAACACTTGGACGTCGCTGGTCCTTTGATTGTGCTGAGTAGTATTAACTGTTTTTGGAAGATTTGCCAATAGCTCGAAGTTTTGCTGTTTGACTCTAGCTAATTGTCAATACTACCGTCCGGGTTGTGTTTGTCGGTAATACCTGATTTGAGAGAGTGATGAGTATTGTTTCTGAAAAAGAGGAAATATTGTTTACTTTATAGATCTTTGTATATAGTGCATTCCTTGTTGTTGGGAGGAAAATTACCTCCGCACAAAACTTTGATATTATTCAGTGAGACGATCACTTTCGTATTTTAGACATTTTGGACCTAGCTGCCAAAAATTTTTCTCATATCCGTACCTTTGATATCTTACAGACTGTGTGATATCTCTTTTTGATCTAGAGATTTGATATTACATTGCTGTAGGTATTCTATATAATAAGTGTCTTTGTTGTTGGGGGTTGCCTTTAGCTCAACGTAGAACATCGGAAGAGGCATTTTAGTTCTAAATTGATTAATGTTTCAAATATTTGTGGCCTTATACAATAATTTCTCAATTTTGGCGTTGGCAGAAAAACAACAGATATTAAATCGTGACAAAAATAATCAATTTTAAGGACAAAAAAAGCAGATTCCTTCAAATGCAGTAACTATAAAACATTATCACTATTATATGTTACAACCTATATCAGAAAGTTCATAAAAAATAGCTGATTTTCAAACTTACTCTTTAAGAAAGATAGGAAGCATTCAGGTATGTACAGGATTAGATTTTTTTATTGTGCCAATAGAGAAAAGTATTAGCGGGCGATGAAAAGTTACATATTTATAGAAAGTAATATATTTGTAGGAAGCAGTTGATAGTGTACAGAAAAAAATATAAAATAGAAAACACTGTAAAACTAGGAGAAATATGATCATTTTATTCACGACAACCAGATATGCAAGACGGGAAAGTATTCTAAGTCTAATATTGTTCTTCATGATAATGGATGGAAATATCTTTTCCAATGAGCTAAAATAATAAAAATTAAAAGTTATGAATTAGTATTAGTTCCACTATTAATGTACGAGGTGAATGAAAGGTTTTTATCAAATAGTATAAGAATGATATATAAACGGGCAAAGAAAAAACTCTTAAGTAGATTAAGGGCATCTCAATAAAGGACAAAGGAAAACTAAAAGAAGTTTGCAAGTCAACAATTTATTATAACAAATGAAGTTTAAGTAGCGACAAAGATAAAATGACAGTGCTTAAAAACGGAAAAGAGAATGACAAAAAATTCGAAAGTTTAAAGAACTGATCTGAAAAAAGAAATAAAACCAAGCACAGAGTAAAGTTCTGTACGAAAGGTATTTTGCATTTGGATCACATATTTATGTTAAAACAATGTTGATTATAAGCGAAACCACTTCGTTGTATCTTTTTATAAGTTGTTTAGCAATCAAAATTCTTAATTATTTTAATTTGGGGTTGTCTAGGTATATGATAATTAATCTACTAATAACGCAACCAAAGTTATAAAAACCTAGAGATAAAGGAAGTCGAAGAGAAAAAAATAAATAAATTTGGACACAGCAAGCCGCACTAAAATTTGTTTTTAATTGGATGTAGTCTTTACTAAAGGCAATCGTAGCCGATTCCTTATTTTTGTAACTATCCACTGAAGTTCCTTTTTTTGTAGGGGGCGTACATTTAGAGGCACTACATCCTCAAGGGCTTATTGTGCCGACTAACATGCACCCATGGGCTGGGCGAAACTCGAACTCGCGTGCCCCGGTTAAAAGACAGAGCCAACTGGTTGAACCATCTGAGCCACCGCGTCCCTTATGAAGCTATATTGTAAGCAAATGCAGGCAGTTACGTTTGATAATATCCTGACAAAGGTTTTAGAAAGATGTACTAATTCAATAAAAGTACTTGGTGTGGCGGCCTTTTCGCCCTTGAACCGCTTGTGTATCGTGGCGGCATGCTGGGGGCTTTGATATCTGCCGCCACGTTTTGCTATCGCACACAAAACGGCATATGGGCTTTTGCTCAGCATGCGAGTCTACATACGCCGTCGGCGGCACCCTTTGAGACGAAAAGTACTGTCGAATTAAGATTTCCCGCAAATGGCCAGGCGCGAAGCCCGGCGACATACTCGATCCGCAACGCGGCCAATTCGGTCGTGTTTAACCAACCCGCAGATAACTACCCCGCAAGAAATACTCGATCCGCAACGCGGCCAGTGCGGTCGTATTTAACCAACCCGCAAGACATAATCGATCCGCAACGCTGCCAGTGCGGTCGTGTTTAACCAACCCGCAAGAAATATTCGACCCGCAACGCGGCCAATTCAGTCATGTTTATTTTACTCACACTTAACCACCCCGCAAGGCTTTCGCATCGCATCCCGGCCAGTGCGGTCGTGTTCCAGGCACGAAGACATCGCAACAAGGTAGCCACCGTGAAACCAACGCCGCCGAAGCCGAAGCCGATTACAGGTGAGCGATTTGGCAATTACTTATCGGTTGATATCGGTAGACGCCCCCGTCCGCTTTCGTGCCGGCCGTTTAAGTGACGATTTGGGACTCAACGTTTTAATTTTCAAAACGGGCCGTACTTAGTTCCCCACACCGCACCACGAGATCACGGCTATTTACACGCCTGCCTCTCCAGAACTTTTCAAACATTAAATTTGTTACGTTAATTTCTAAATTCCCTAACGTGTCTGCGAGGTTAAGTATATCTTGATGTTAATATTAACGCCTGTATTGTCACCAAAAAAACTACCGGGTGCGCAATAAGACACATTAGTATTTAAACAATGAAGAAATTTCTTGATCGTTAAGTATTTCCATAAATTTTTCTACACAATGAACTGCACTATTAGGGATTTGTTTCTCTGAGCTCTGGAAATTATATTGAGCAATATTCTTTGTTTTTTATTTTACAAAAACAGACCGGAACTTTTGAATAAATGTTTCCGTCGAGTTGTTGAATATTTTAAGGTAAGATTTTGTTTTGAATAACCCCACAAAAAAATCGGAAACCGTCAAATTGGGCAAACGTGTAGACCACTCAAAATAGCTATTGCATAAAACTGTTCTCTAGTTAATAATGTTTCTGTGGGACGTTACTCGTCGATAACGGACAAGACGTGTTGCCCTATAGTCCTAGTTTGCCTTGGAAAATGTAGGAGTAGGGAAAATTTCGTTTGAAAGGGTCGTTGATACTGCCTAGATGGCACCTAGCCCCGCCGTACTACTCTGTGCAATGCCTGCCACATTTCTTAAAAGCTGCTGTATGAGAAGTTGCTTCATTTTGTTGCCACTGTTGTCCTAGAAAACGTAAGGTTTGATTACCTTTTCTTCTGTCACTCTTCACCAAACAGTGACTTTGAAATAATCTATTGGCTCACGTTGATGCATTACTCTTAGGTTATTGGTACCCCAAAACTCACAATGTCGTTAAGATGAAAATGATCTTCATTACCCATTGGTTACATCTTAAATTCGAATTGCGTAGTACAGTCTTCGTTAAAGGTCTACCGACTTTTTTTCTTGGACCAACTGAACCTCATCGAGATACATGTATAAATATTTGTGTAATCATTGCAGTGAACCTCTTCGAGAATCTTAAAATGCTCTCCTGTATTGTAACAGTATGTGGCCATTCGTAGCCGGTCACCCCAATTTCCTGTTGGCGAGTTAGTCTCCTAGAGCGGGGTGGATGCCTAACTCGAAAATGACGCATGTAAGCTCCTTGGTAAGAACCATAAACCTCTGTTTTTGAAAAAAAATAACTTTACAGCAAGCCGCACTAGAATTTGTTTTTAATTGGATGTAGTCTTTACTAATTGTTTTTCATCGTCTGCAGGGCATGCAAAATTTCGTCTTCACTGATCTCCGGCATATCCTCAGATCCTACATTTACTATTTTAGAATTCTCTTTTGGCCCCTCAGGTTGTTTAATGTGCGACCCATATAGTGTTTTATAGTATTTCTAAGTAGTTTTTAGGATCTCGTCTGTGTTTCTTATTTCGGTTCCGGTGGAGTCTTCCACTACAATGATTTCTCGTTTCCCATATCTTCTTTTCAGGCACTTCATGCTTTTGTTGTCCTCTATTACTTGCTCTATTTGTTCTTCATAGAATTTCTCTAAATCTTTTCTTATCATACGCCTCGCTTCTTTTCTCACTTCTCGATATTCATCAGTTGCATATTTTCCTTCTTTATATAACTCTCTTCTTTCTTCTATTTTTTGTTTTGTTTGTTGAGTAATTTATTTTTCTTTTGGCATGTCGTCTTTGTGATTTTTTCCGACGCTTCTGTTAATGCTAGTGTCAGATCACGAGGTATTTGGTTTAGATTGTTGTCATTATATTCCTTTAATAGCAATGATTGTCGTATGTACTTTTGATAGGTTTCCCTGTTTTGTTTGAGTATCTGGGCATTTATCGTTCTTTTATATCTATATTTATATCTGTTAAACTTTTGAATAGTAACCTTTGCCCTTACGAGCCGATGGTCGCTTCCCGTGTTAAATGAATTTAAGACTGTGACATCGTTTATGCTTAACTTTTTGGATGAGAGTATATAGTCAATTTCATTCTTGGTCTGCCCATTTGGGCTTATCCACGTCCACTTGCGCTGGGCTTTTTTACTGAAAAAGGTCTTCATGGCGTACAATTTTTGATCTGCCAAGAAAGCAGCTAGCATATTTCCTCTTGGGTTTCTCTCGCCCAATCCATATTTTCCGATGTATTCTTCCTCCTCTTTTATATGTCCTATAATCGCATTGAAGTCGCCCATGACTATATCAAGATTAGACATTCCCTCTTTCCTCGCATTTATAATGTCCTCGTATAATATTTCAACATCCTCGTCAGTATATGCAGAAGTAGGTGCATAAACTTGTATTATTTTTATGCGGTAGTTCTTTGATGTTTCTATGATCATATACGCTACTCGTTCAGATATACCTTTGAAGCTAATAATATTTGCAATTATTGATTTCTTAACAAGGAAATCTACTCCTCTTTGACTGTCGCTTTCATGGCCACTATACATTAGTGCATTTCCTGATGGCAGAGTGATATAGCTTTCTCCTTTTCTCCTTACTTGTGCAAGTCCCAATACGTCCCAATTAATTTTACTTGCTTCGTTTTCCAGATCGTATAGTTGTGAATCATCTAGTAGGGATCTGCAGTTATAGGTGGCTACCAGGAGTGAACATTTCTTCTTATGTATCAGTGTCTTGTCCCAGAATCCTTGGGACAAACTGAAAGATCAGTGTGGGATTCTGAGCTTTGAGCTCTACCCACCTGGGGTAATTTTGTTTTGGATACTGACATTACCATAGTTAAAGATGATAATATAATAATAGAAATGATCAAAGAAGCCAAAGAAATAGTAATCCCCAAGCTAAAAATCCTATTTAACATGTGCCTACAACAAGGGAGAATACCAGATAACTGGGATAACGCCGTGATAGTAATTTTGTTTAAAAAAGGGCACGCATTACTATTACAAAATTACCGCCCTATCAGCCTACTTTCTCAAATGTATAAATTGTTAACAAAGATCTTGACTAACAGATTATCACAAAAATTAGATGATTATGAGACAGTAGAGGAAGCAGCTTTCAGAAAGGGATATGGTAGCTGTGACCATTTACTTACTGTTAAAAGTCTAATCGAGAAATCCATCGAATATAACCTGCCTTTGTTCATGGCTTTTATTGATTATGAGAAGGCGTTTGACTGCGTTGAACACTGGGCAATAATGAAGGAACTTAATTGTGATAGAATAGATTCCCGATATACAGCACTGATAAGTAATATATACAAACACGCTACAGCAACAATTAAATTACATGCATATAGTAATAAATTCTCAATTGATAGAGGTATTAGACAAGAAGACACAATGTCTCCAAAATTATTTAATTTGGCACTTGAAGGAATATTTAAAAATCTGGACTGGTCAAATAGGGGTATTAATCTAAATGGGGAAAAAATGAATCATTTAAGATTTGTCGACGACGTAGTTCTATTTGCAGACAACAAAGACGACCTACAAATTATGATAAACGAATTAGAAAAAACGTCTAAGAAAATAGGTCTAAAAGTAAATTTGAATAAGACGAAGACAATGTGTCTTGAGAACCCACAAATAAACATAAATGGAACTATCCTAGAAAATGTCAACGAGTATATATATCTAGGACAAACTGTAACATTAAGAAAGGAAAACAGAGAACACGAGATAGATAGAAGAAGACGTCTGGCGTGGGCAGCTTTTGGAAAGCTAGCTTATATTTTAAAAAACAACAAAATACTCCAACGCTTGCGAACTAAGGTATATGACCAATGTATACTTCCCATAATGACATACGGCGCTCAAACATGGACATTAACGAAACAAGTAAAAACAAAACTGGAAGTCACCCAGCGAGCAATTGAGAGAGCAATGATTGGAATTACAATACAAGACAAAAAAAGAAATAAATGGATAAGAGATAGAACTGGGGTCGCGGATGTAGTTAAAAGAGTGACGAAATTGAAATGAGAATATGCAGGACATACGGCTCGGATCAAAGACAATAGGTGGAACGTTAAAATCTTCCAATGGAGACCATGGACAGGCAAGAGACAACGTGGTAGGCCAATAATGAGATGGCAAGACGACATTAAGAGAGTAGCAGGACTGCCATGGATGAGAGTCGCACAGAATCGCGCTACATGGAAGAATTTGAGGGAGACCTATGCCCAATATTGGGCGCAATGAGGGTTAAAGAAGAAGAAGAAGAAGAAGTCTTTACTAAAGGCAATCGTAGCCGATTCCTTATTTTTGTAACTATCCACTGAAGTTCCTTTTTTTTGAAGGGTGGGGGGACGTAGAGGGGACACTTAGAGGAATTGCGGCCTCAAGGGCTTATTGTGCCGACTAAGATGCACCCATGGGCTGGGCGAAACTCGAACTCGCGTGTCCTGGTTAGAGGACAGAGTCAACTGGTTGAACCATCTGAGCCACCGCGTCCTTAAGGTTCCTTTATGAACCTATATTGTAAGCAAATTCAGGCAGTTACGTTCGATAATATCCTGACAAAGGTTTTAGAAAGATGTACTAATTCAATAAAAGTACTTGTCAAACATTAAATTTGTTACGTTAATTTTTAAATTCCCTAACGTGTCTGCGAGGTTAAGTATATCTTGATGTTAATATTAACGCCTGTATTGTCACCAAAAAAACTACCGGTGCGCAATAAGACACATTACCATTTAAACAATGAAGAAATTTCTTGATCGTTAAGTATTTCCATAAATTTTTCTACACAATGAACTGCACTATTAGTGGTTTGTTTCTCTGAGCTCTGGAAATTATATTGAGCAATATTCTCTGTTTTTTATTTTACAAAAACAGACCGGAACTTTTGAATAAATGTTTACGTCGAGTTATTGAATATTTTAAGGTAAGATATTGTTTTGAATAACCCCACAAAAAAATCGGAAACCGTCAAATTGGGCAAACGTGTAGACCACTCAAAATAGCTATTGCATAAAACTGTCCTCTAGGTAATAATGTTTCTGTGGGACGTTACTCGTCGATAATGGACAAGACGTGTTGCCCTATAGTCCTAGTTTGCCTTGGCAAATGTAGGAGTAGGGAAAATCTCGTTTGAAAGGGTCGTTGATGCTGCCTAGATGGCACCGTACTACTCTGTCCAATGCCTGCCACATTTCTTAAAAGCTGCTGTATGAGCAGTTGCTTCATTTTGTTGCCACTGTTGTCCTAGAAAACCTAAGGTTTGATTACCTTTTCTAATGTCACTCTTCACCAAACAGTGACTTTGAAATAATCGGTACCCCAAAACTCACAATGTCGTTAAGATGAAAATGATCATTGCCCATTGGCTACATCTTAAATTCGAATTGCGTAGTACAGTCTTCGTTAAAGGTCTACCGACTTTTTTTCTTGGACCAACTGAACCTCATCGAGATACATGTATAAATATTTGTGTAATCATTGCAGTGAACCTCTTCGAGAATCTTGTAAAATGCTCTCCTGTATTGTAACAGTATGTGGCCTGGCATTCGTATCCGGTCACCCCCAATTTCCTGTTGGCGAGTTAGTCTACTAGAGCAGTTTTTTTTGGGTGGATGCCTAACTCGAAAATGACGCATGTAAGCTCCTTGAGTAAGAACCATAAACCTCTGTGTTTGAAAGTAAAACTCAACAATTTTGACGTTTCCCATTTAGTTTAATTTTTATAGTTAATTTGCAAAAAATACGTAGATAATTCCAAGACATAACAGCATATATTAATTTAAGGACAACTTAGTTTCTACTTCGAACCGCGTCGTATTTGAAATAAATTTCGACGCTTCAGCATCTGTTTTAATTTATGAGAGTTTAGCTCTTCGCTAGAAGTTTCAATCTGACTACTTTTCAAGGAGAGCTATAAGACCTTAATGACGACTGATCTTTTGAGTATCCTGTTTTAAAATTTGTAGGGCTGAAAATAAAAGTTTGGCGGAAGATACATTGAGTCTCCTGTATTCATGCATCGAGGGTGTTATTTTATTTCAATTGTCTCACTAATAATATTGTTAGTGGGATAAAAAATAGAAGAAATTATTTTTGGCCCAGAGATATCAATTTTGTGGTGTGTTTCTTCGTTAAGTTTGGCAAGGGGGACTTTTTCGTACGGTCAGAGAGTGCTCAGATATTCGGCTAAACATATGCCGGTTTCTTTGACTTATACAGGTGTTTGGTATTTAATAAATTCCTTGGAAACCACTGGGGAAGTGGTTATTGAACTGAGCGAATAAAATCAGCTATTCGATTTTTCATATTCAATTATCCGATAGATTTGGTAATGACAAATTTTGCAACCGAATTGATTTGGGCAAGGTGGTAATGGGATTTGGTATTTATATGGTTAGTATAAACAAGTTTTCTGTAGACAGTGTAATTAAAGCTGTCACTTTTGTTATTAGTCTTTAGGACGGGAGGGGAATTGTTTTGTTTGGTTTTCATAGTAAATTTAATATTGTTGTAAATTTGGTTTAAATGGGAAAGAAACTTGCAGAGCGAATCAATCGTCTATGTAAGTTCAGGTAACAAAAGTATTATCGGCATATCGTAGATAAAAGCTAGTTTAATGTCTTTTAAAATCTTGAAAAGGAAACCCATAGGAGCACTTTGGCGGTAAAATTTATTTAAATTTTATTATTGCTTATTTATATTTAAGTTGTTATAAACCTAAAAGTTATTTAAAAAATGTGACAAAAAGCAATACAGTTTTATATGAGCTTATAGGCTCTGAACAGACTATAAAAGAGTAATTTATATCTATAATTGTGTAGGAAAGTAGTTTTAAACCAGATATTGATTTATCATTATTAAATGTTTATTTAATAACAATAGCTTACATATTAAAATAATTTTTGGAGACACTACACTGATGTTTAATTTTGTATTCTTACTTACTCAATGCAAAGTTTTCTAGATAAGAAACTTACATTTTGCTTTACCATATTAAGCTTTCCATTGAGGCAAATGGAATAACACAAAATAACAAAAATGTTGTTTGTTGGAACAATGTCATTTTATATAAATTATAATTTTCAACATAACAATAACTTGCCATTTTTTGAAATAACTTATTTACAAAATTTGATGAGACGTTCCAAGGTTTCTTTTTCACGCTATTCCCCTTTTTTGAATTTAATATTTTGTAATTGTTGGTAATATACTTAGTTTTGCATTTAATATTTTTAGTACATTCTAATATGTATATAACTTTATATTCCAAAGTTGTAACTAGTAATTGGGTAGACAAACTAATAATTTTAAAATCAAATTTTCTCTTACTTTCGTATTCATTTTCCTAGCACACGGAAGTATTTCTACACTTGGCAACATCAAGTGTCATGTGTGCTATTACCTGTGGCTCATAGCAACGCCCTTATCTATAAAACTTAATAAATTTTCTTATCAAAAGCAATATAGATTTGTAAAATAAATATACCTATATAAAGATTGGATACAACATGTAAATCCAACGACTAGCTATGATGTTAAAGTATTATTATTATAGCTACTAAAATATTTATTATTTACAAAAATTCGAATTAGAATACAAAATTCAAACATTTTTTGGTAGAAGCTTTAATATGGTTAATAGATATATTGTCAGCCCAGCAAGCCATATCACACTTCATCATCATCATCATCAGCCTGCAACCGTCCATCGTTGGACGTAGGCCTCTCTCATTTGTTTCCATGCATTTCTGTCTTGAGCCTTCTGGATCCAATCTCTTCCCGCAAAGTCTCGGATATCGTCGCTCCATCTTTTTGGTGGTCTTCCTACACCTCTTTTCGTTAAACGGGGCCTCCATCTCAAGAGTTTTGAGGTCCAGCGGTTTGGTTCATGCCGTGCTATATGTCCCGCCCATTGCCACTTTGCTTGAGCTACTCTCTGCATTATATCGGGTATTTTCGTTCTACGCCTTATTTCCTCGTTTTTCAGTCTATCTCTTAGACTCACTTCCAACATTCTGCGCTCCATCGCTCTTTGGCAAACTCTTAGCTGCTCGGCGCTCTTCTGGTTACCGTCACCGTCTCTAAACCATAGGTTGCCACGGGCAGTATACATGTTTTATACACCTTTCTTTTCAGGCTATTGGGAATATCGGAATTTTGAGAATATGCTGTAGCCTCCCAAAGGCTGACCAGGTGGCTCTTATTCTTCTTCTAATTTCAGATGTTTGGTTTTCCTTTCCAATCCTAATTGAATGACCCAGATAAATATATTCGTCCACTCTTTCAACCGGTTGATTATCAATAAAAACAACTGCATCGCTGTTTGTCATTATTTTGGTTTTATTTATATTTATCTCCAGCCCTACGGTCTTGGATGCCTCATTTAATTGTATTAGCATAGCTTCAAGTTCGTCAATATTGCTAGAAATCAGTACGATGTCGTCCGCAAATCTCAGGTGGTTTAGCAGACATCCGTCAATGTTAATACCCATCCTTCCCAATTCATTTGCTTGAACACATCCTCCATCGCCGACGTGAACAATTTTGGAGACATTGTGTCTCCTTGGCGGACTCCTTTTCAACCTTTATTTTATTAGTTTGAAGGTCTTCATCTACCTTTACGTGAAATGTAGCCTCTTCGTAGATGTGTTTAATTAGCTGCAGTATCTGGAGTCAACTCTTGCGTTATTTAGTGCTTGGAGGACGGCGTGTATTTCAATTGAGTCAAACGCCTTTCGATAGTCCACGAACGCCAAGTGAATGGGGTGTTGTATTCCGTTGTCTTTTCAATTAATGTTCTGATGGTTTGAATGTGATCCATGGTACTGAACCCTTTTCTAAAGCCCGCCTGCTCTACTGGCTGGTAGAAGTCTAATTTTTGAGTGAGGCGATTTGTGATGATTTTAGTCAATACTTTATATATGCACGAGAGTAAGCTTATGGGGCGGTAGTTTTCAATGTTTGATGGATCCCCTTTTTTGAAGAGAAGAATTACCTCAGCATTATTCCACGCCTTTGGTATCTTTCCCTCAATCAAACATTTGTTTAGTAGTATATAGTGACAATATTTTCTACTATTTCACCTCCCATTTTCAGCATTTCGGCTGTTATCCGGTCTTCTCCTGGCGCTTTTCTATTTTTCAGTTGCTTGAGGGTTTGTTTAACCTCAAGTCTAGTTATCTCGGGTATTTCCTCGGAACCCACGTTAGAAATAGTTTTATTAACCGAGCTCTGTATAGATATGTTAGATGAATATAGCTTTGTGTAGAAGTTTTCTATTGTATGTACTATATCTCTTCTGTTTGCTACTACAGTACCTTCTTGATTCTTTATTTTATTATTTTCTGTTTACTCTGTGATAGTTTCGATCTTAATACCTTCATATTTCTGTTGTCCTCTATTGCTTCTTCAATTTGCTTATTTCTATGTGCTCTTATGTCCTTCCTAATCATCACTTTGACCTTCTTGTTAATTTCTTGAAAATTTTGAGCTTCTATTTGTTCGTCTTCTTTCTTCTATTAAATTCAAGGTTTCTTGTTTTAGTTTGCTACCGCTAGGTTTCTTATTGGCACATATTTTTTAACTGATTCGTGGATACTATTTTAATTTTTTCATTTAGCGCATCTATGTATAGGTTCTTTAGCTTATCTGTAGGTTCTAGTTTTCGCTGTAGTTGTAATTGGTATTTTCTTGATTGAGGCTCAATTCTTGTATGGTTGGAAAGTTTTGTTGGTGTTGTAACTTTTCCTTTCCAGTTTCGGTTTTATTTCTAGCACCGACCTGACTAATCTATGGTCACTGCCTGTATTAAATCTATTTAGCACTGCTATGTCCGTACCTAGTGTTTTGTCGTTCGACATGATGTAGTCTATTTCGTTTTTGGTTTTTTGGTCGGGACTTCTCCATGTCCATTTTCTTTGTCTTTGTTTTTTGAAGAATGTGTTTAAACAGTATAGGTTTTCGCTACTGAGGAAGATTGCTAACATTTCGCATCTGGGATTCCTAATTCCCAAACCATATCTTCCAATGTATTGGTCGTCTTCAGACAGCTTGCCTCCTATTATTGAATTGAAGTCTCCTGTGATAACGGTGTAGTATGTTTTTTCTTGTCTCCTAGCGCGTGTAATATCTTCGTATAGTTGCTCCACTTCTTCACACTTACTTCTATCACACTTACATATCTATAATAAATTTAATACAGCACAAATAAAAATTGACAAAACTAGAAAGAGTACCATTATATTATCATTAAGCCTATTGTTTATATTATTAAAGGTTTTTAAAAGACTTGTACTCTAGAGAATGTATTTTGATTCACCGGTTAAATAATGAGTCTTAAACAATGCTACATAAAACTCGTCCTATAACCCATGTGATTAATAACTCATTAGAATAATAAGAATATTACACTTTTTTAGGTTCTAGCTAAATTTTTGTATAACTCAAAGATTTTTATTGACTAAGCGACTTTAGTATATTAATATTTTACCTAATTGATTAAGAATTTAGAAGTGTGTCAAGTATTGGGTATAAAATATTATTGATTTTTGTATGAAATAAAATAAATAATAACTTTACTAGAGAATATACTTTATTCATGTCCTTTTGCCATCTTTGCGGCAGCTTTATTACTTTATATTTATAGAACTTATAGTCTTCATCCACAAAAAAGCTGAACCGAGTCTGATTTCACAGCATCATTATGGAAAGTTTTACCATTAAAAAAGTTTTGCAAAAATATGGTGGCTATAACATCATTTCTTAATCAAGCTTTAACAATTTTTGACAAGCTACTAAAGATGTTTGTAGTTTAGAGTTGTGGTGGCAAAGCGCATTACTTTAAATTACCAATTCTAGAGGTTCATGATTGCTTCATCCAATTTTATTAGTTGTTGACAATATGCAGTTGGGAGCAGCTGAAAATACTCAATATTTATATTCTAAATAAAATGACAGTATAATTTCCTTTCAATTAAATTTTGGTGTGTTTTTAATGGCTTATTATTTTTGCTTTGCGATTTTTAAATTGATGTTATCAGTGGTTTCAAGAACGGACCATTTTTATTACATTTCAGGCACAAGTCGCCGCAGCTGCTACGTTATATTAATTGTAAGTAAATTTTTTTCAGTTCGCGTGGAAGCTAAGTATAAAATGAATTTAAGAGTCCCTAGCAATCTCATGCGTTGAAATATGACAATCCAATTCGATTATAGCTTTGATTTTGTCATTATCAATTTTAATTGGGCAACCGAAACGCTACTCGTCATTGAGAAAAAAATCACCAGAACAAAATTCTGATAAGTACGTTCGATTAAAACACCAACACTAGAAACTTTATATATATCTTTAATAGCATCCGTAGCTTTTTTGCTGTTGCGGCAATAAGTTGGGAACGTGGGACAATGTACCACAGATATCCTGGGCTTTCATGTATATAAATTTTTATTATAAAATTATTAAGGTGTCAGGCGTTGCGTTCAAGTTGCAGGTCCACTCTGTGGGCGTGGGTTCAAATGCCAGTTTTGACAAGTTACTTTTAATTTAAAAAGCTGAAAAAATCGACGCACAGACAGACGGACGGACAAGCTTTTACTTATACGTATATGTTTAAACGCAAAATATAAAAAAATTGCCTTTTGCAACAACTCTGAAGATGGCGCCGCCACTCTTGCTACACGTATGAATCTAGTGAAAGCCTTAAATATTGTGCAAAATCAATTTAATTGCTTGCAAGTCTGGTTGCAATAATGAGAGGTTAAACAATTTAAAAAAAAATAAAGCAAGTAAATTTCACCGCAAGAAAAAGACATGTACTTGTACCTAAAGACAACACAGAAATTTCCCATGTTCCTATTGTATAATAATTATGTGGCTCGTGTGAAAGCTTGTCCTGCAAACTGAGAGGTTGAGGCTCTCATATGTTTGCTCTCTCTGTCCGGTTGTCGGGCATCATCTCTGATGTGAAGCGATGTGACAACCACCGCGCCTTAGACCGCCACTATTATCCCTTTGCGCGAACGCAGGTACTCAGTTATTTCTATTTTCCGCACCGCAGCCCGCGCCTCAATAATGGGACCACGCTGGCTGTATTCTATTGTATATTACCTAGAATTTTACGTAAAAAATAAAGTTACGTGGAAAAGGTTAATAAATGTTTCTGTTAATAAAAAAAAGTTCAGCTTATTTTTGGAGCGCCAATAGAACATTTTATAAAGGTTGGTATAAGCGCAGTTGTATCCTACACGAATACATGCATACGTGCGCCTTTCGTTTATCATTAAAGTTACAGCTTATAACATCTTGATAAAATAAAATTAAATTTTCCAGTAAATCCGAAAAGAATTAAGATGTGACATCACTAGAGAAGGTGTCGTTACATTAGTAGGATATTATTATTCTAAGTTAACATATTTCATAGGACAAAATGTACCTTGATTGCTTTGTTCCAATATTTAAATAATTGCAAAAAATAAAAATTATATAATTTAGTATGTACAGTCCGCGTTTTACTTTCACGCAGTAAGGAACTGTTCAAAGCTTGTAGAGATAAGTGGGTGTAACGCGCAAATATCGTTGACTCATAATCAATAATCGATTAATATAAACTATTTTTACATTTTATATCAGTGGACTAGTCGCAAGTTATCAACATTAATTACAAAAGTAGCACTTATTACTATCAACAGCCAGAAATCTTTTAACAGAGTTTCTACCCTTCCAATAATTTCAATCAAACGACAAGCCAGGTAGTACCATTATTTCCTGTTATAAATGCATCTTAAGTACCTATTAACCAGCAATATATAGTCCATACGCAAATTCCAAACACATTCTCCCAAACACCATTACAGACACATAATCTTATCACATCAACGCAATCAAATAACACGCCTAATAACGGCACAATAAATGACATGAATATCGCAGACTCTAAAAGCGATATTGAAACTTCTAATACACCAAGTACCGATTGGCAACGTGTTAGCAATAGTAAACGTAAACGAATATCTAAACAACCAGCATCAGCGAACACTATGACACCCACTTAACAGATACTCGACCCTCATAAATCTTACTGATGCTGCTGAAATAGACAATACAACAAACACACAACAAACTAAAATGTCCAAACCACCGCTAATATGTGTACAAGGTGTTACGAATTTCATAAAATGGTCACAGTGCTAACAAACGTTGTAGAATTAGAACAATACAAAACTAAACCACTGACTGATAACGTAATTATAAATTATAATCTCTGCCAACTCGGCTGATATATAACTAATTACATTTATGAAAGAATCTAATGTCATGTCACATATATTAGATGAAAGAAAATAAAGTGTACCGCGTTGTCATCCGTAACGTCACCACTCTGCTTCCACAAAAGAAATATCCGATTTACTAGAGGAGAAAGGTCACTAAATAAGATCTGCAACCAACATTAAACATCGAATAACAAAAAAGCCCCTCTCAATGTTTTTTGCAAATTTGGAATCTGCACCAAATAACAAAAAAGTTTTTACAAAACCAAATTATAAAAGTCGAACCACCACATAAAAATACAACAATCGTACAGTGTATGAGATGCCAATAGTATAATCATACTCAGGTCTATTGCAACCGCGGCTTACAAGATACTCGATCTTGTAAAAAGACATAAGACATACCTGCCAGGTGTGGTTTCTGTGGTGGTGATCACTCGGCTAATTTTCGAAGCTGTACCGTACATAAGAAACTTCAAAATAAGTTAAAAACTTAATACACATCCTTACAAACTCGATCTACATCAAAAATGTCCCAACAACGACTTCATCAAATTCACCCAATCAGCCCTAATCCTCACAACCCACGATCATATAGTCAGACCGTGCAAGAAAATACAAACACTACGCAAGCACAGTCCCAAGACGTAACCTTACAAAAATTTCAGAAAACTTTAAAGTTATGTTTTCACAATTGATGCAACAAAACAACATGGTAATAACCATGTTGTCCACAGTCATAAGTAAACTTGTAAGATAATGGCTAACTCACTCCGCATATCATTGTGAAATGTTAATGGCATAAATAATATAGATATCCTACTTATATCCGAGACACTCTTTACAGGCAGGTCTTTTCTAAAAATACTACACTCTTGATCGTACAGCGCACGGAGGCACAGCTATTCTAATACGGAGCTCACTCGTTGACAATAAATTGGAAAAGTACGAAGAACCGTTTCTTCAAGCAACTACTATTTAAGTTTACAAATTATCACATCCACTCTGTCGCTTATTGCCCACCCAGACATAGACTTTCTAAAGACGCCCTTAAGGTATTCTTTTAATCTCTTGGCAATAATATTAGGTGTGGAGGTGACTATAACTGCAAACATACCTGCTGGGGTTCTCGTCTAATAATTAGCAGAGGCAGAGCTTTATATGAACTCACCCGAGAAGAAAACTATGGCTACCTATCCACGGAAGAGTCAACGTATTAGCCCACCCATATATTTTTATCACCCACGGTATTTCTCCCACCTATACAGATATAGCCAGTAACAGTGACCTATCATCCGATCATACGCTAGTCATTGCTACAATTAACACTATAATTATTAAAGGACAACCTAAACCATTACTGTATAACAAAATAACCGATTGGGACGAATACAGAAGACTTTTGCAAGACAATCTCCAAACCAGCATTAACCTAAGCACTCCTCATGATATAGAGGAAGCCACAGAATACTTCATTACTACTGTCCAATTTGCAGTCTGGGGAGCTACGCCTAAACTTCTAAATACGGTACGATAACATGGAAATATCCCCAATTAAGTTCTTGAACTCATCAGGCAAAAGAGGAGGGCAAAATCTAAATGGCACAGGACTCAAAACGCTGCTGATAAAACGACATATAATAGACTAACCAATGCCCTCAAGAATAAATTCAAACTCCACAAACAAGAAACCTTTCAACATTACCTAACTTCCCTATCTCGAGCCGTCCACAGTATCTGGAAATTTTCTAAAGCTAATAAAAGGAGATAAATAGAGGTGTGATAACTACAGGGGAATCTCCCTCCTTAATGTGATATAAAGTATTCACCAAAAGTTTAGCGAACAGAATGGAAGTTTTCACTGAGCCAGATAATAGGGGAATACCAGAGTGGTTTTAGAAGGGGCAGGTCCACAGTAGACCATATATTTACCATCAGGCAAACCCTAGAAAAATGCTATGAGTACAATATAGATGTTCATCAGGTTTTTATACACTTTACAATAGCCTACGACAGTGTGAAGAGAGAGTACCTGGAAACAGCGATGGGAGAATTAGGAGTCCCAAAGAAATTGAAAGGACTTATCATGATGACGCTGAAAAACACCAAAAGTAAGATTAAAATAGGTACGAATATGTCAGAGGAATTCGAGGTGACAACAGGTCTTAGACAGGGTGATCCATTATCTACGACCTTATTTAATTTAGTGTTGGAAAAATGCATAAGAGCCATACGAATCAACCCTGGAGGCTCGTTATACAACAGGTCAGTGTAATATCTAGCATATGCCGACGATGTGCTGATTATGGCAAGAACAAGTGAAGCACTTAAGACAGCCTATAGAGAATTAGAAAAGGAAGCACAGTTAGCGGGCCTAAAAATAAGTGAACTTAAAACAAAGTACATGTTCCAGTCAAGACAGGAAAGAGGAGGTCAAGCCCAACGTCGAATGCAACTTTTTGGAAATAAACCGGTAGAAAGGGTACAGCAATTTAAGTATTTGGGAAGTATTTTAACCGAGACAAATGATACGAAGGCCGAAGTAAGAAATGCTATTATGCGTTACAAAACATTTTCAAGTCCCGCAACCTATCAAGATCGAGTAAATTAAAAATATACAAGACAATTGTTAGACCCACAGTAATGTATGCGTCCGAAACTTGGACATTAACATCAGACGATAAAAACAGACTCCAAATCTTTGAAAGGAAAGTACTAAGGAAGGTGTTTGGCCCAATACAAGAAAGAGGAGAATGGAGAATAAGAAGAAACAAGGAAATAAAGCAGCTTTATAATGAACCAGATATCATAGCAGTAATAAAGAGTAAGCGACTGGCTTGGTTAGGTCACGTGCACAGGATGCAACAAGAGAGAACGCCAAAATCAGCATACGAGAAAAAGGCAGAGGGAAGACGATTAAGAGGAAGTCCCAGAAAAAGATGGGGAGACGATGTAGAGGAGGATATAAAAGCTTTAGGAGTGCGGAGATGGAGAATGAAGGCGGAGGATAGAAAGCAGTGGAGAGATATTGTGGAGCGAGCCAAGGCCCTTTAAAGGGCTGTAGTGCTAATAATTAAAAAATTAATAAAAGGCCACAGATTGTTAATCCACCTTTAAGAAACCTAAATAATGACTGAGCTAAGACAGATCAATAATAAACAGATTTCTTTGCTCAGCACTTTGCCCAAGTCTTCACCCCCCACTCTACTGCACCCGATGTTGAGATCCGAGACTTCCTTCAGGCATTCTGACAAAAGTTGCATACAGGCTTATATATATAAATAAAAATGTCAAAGAACTACTTATTGCCCAAATGAATACTAACCTTTGCTAAAATCGTTACTATGAATGATCGCTATTTCTAAATCAAAATTTCAACAATATTCTAACCTCCAACCAATCACTTCAGGTGTGACTTAAGGCAGTGTCCTTGGACCGTTGCTATATCTGAAACTATAATACAGATGTTGTCCACAATGAAATCGACACATTGACTTAGGCACCATTCTCAGATTGACACTGTCCTCTATCTCCAGTCAATGACCAATCCTCATATAGCATTCTCTAACCTACAAACCCATCTAACCCTTCTCCAGACCAAATAGAGAGTCAATGAAACAAAAAGCACTTACTTTCTGAACAACTAATACCATTTCTTCAAAACAACAATAACTCCACCATATTTAGGTCTTCATTTAGACCGACGACTTCCTTGGAAGCCTCATATACTTAAAAGCAAAGAGATTGATTGAATCCAAAGAAAATGTACTGGTCACATTGGCAAAAGTCGTGTCTTTCCTCGAACAACCAATGACATTCTAAACAGTAATCAAACCCATGTAGACCTTATGGAATTGAGCTCCGGGGTTACTCATTGTAAGTCCAATGTTAAACAAAGCAACTTAATCAACAACATACCCATTCTTCAAACAACAAAATCCCGCTATTTAGGTCTTCATTTAGACCGACGACTCTCCTGGAAGCCTCATATACTTAAGAAGCGAAAAGAGATTGATCTGCGAATCAAGAAAATGTACTGGTCGCTTGGCAAAAAGTCGTGTCTTTCCCTCGAAAACAAGAACCTGCTTTACAGAACAGTAATCAAACCCATGTAGACTTATGGAATTGAGCTCCGGGGTTACTCTTGTAAGTCCAATGTTAACATTATCCAAACGCTATAATCAAAAATCATCAGACTGCTAGCTAATGGTCCGTGGTATGTCAGAAACTTGACCTTGCATACGGACTTACAAGTTACAACGTTAGAAGAGCTAGCATACCAACGAAGCAACACCCACTTTACATGGCTACAAGTCCATACCAACACCTTTGCATCCAACCTACATCAGGATCCCCCACCAAAAAGATTAAAACTGAAGAATGGCCAAGTGATCTTAAAAAAAGTATAACTCTAATGAAACATGAATACATCGCTGGATGGATTTCCCCTCACGTCAAATGTCATCACATTAACTCATAGAACATTATATTATTTTATTAAGTTCTGAGTGTTAATTTGTTTATAACCAATAAAAAAAATTAGTATGCTAGCGAGATAAGCTAGCATGGTCCAGTGGTTGAGGCGTAGATTCATTCCCGAAGCTCTCTTATGCCAAGCGGGTGGCCTACTCAGTCACTAAATTAATTAAATACCTGAGTTTACTCAAGCAAGGCGTAATAATAACGGTTTTCTAAAGCGCGGTGCTGGCCACATCGCCGAGCATCAAAGATGGTGTGCGACGACAGGGCAGAAAGGGCAAACGTATGAGAGCCCGAACCTCTCAGTTCGCAGGACATGCTTCCACATGGGGCGTTAGAAACTTATCATTATTATAAGCTAGCGAGATAATACGCACATTTTAAAAACCCCCAGGTAAAGAAAATTAAGAAAGAGTAGTTTTTATAGAAACCGCGGCTAGTTCCCCGAATGAACTTAAATTTATATAAAAATTTCTCTACAAACATAAAAATGCTGCAGGTCGTAGTAATTAAATAATCAATTTTTATTGCAAACATAAGTTTGACTGTGAAGTTAAAAGAAGGTTTAGTTACACATTTCTAAAAAGACATCAAACCCTTTTTGTAGTAGGAACTCAAACTACGTTCGTTTAATTTATCTTTTCAGAAACACGCTGTGCGTATAAATAATTCATGCCAATCCCACTAAGCCACGCTATTTGTATTGATTGTTCGACACTACGTACACGACAGAACGTCCATCAGCTGTCTTCCAACGCACAATAACTGTGTCCCATAAATTTGTTTCCAGTGCATATTTTTAATAGCTGCTGGTTTTATTTGCGTTTATAGTTTTGTAGAGGTTCACATGCACGTTTTTAAAACTAGAACAGCGTGCTTTAATTGTAACGAATGCTCTTAACAAATAGAATTATTTGCATTTTGGCTAATAATAAATTAAAATGATAAGCGTAGTACTGTGCGTTACTACATTTTGTATTTCCGCGGAAAGTTTATAATCTGTATTGATAACGGCAGATAGATTTATGGAGTAAAGTAACGTATAGGTATTCGCCCATTGGTTATAACCTTTGAACATACTAAAATTGCTTAATAACTGTTCACAAATCGCATAAGTTTAATTACTAAGTCTTAACTCATTTTGACCTATACTTCTGCACTGATCAACTTTGTTGCTAATTATTTGGATGCTCACTAATCCTTTACTATACCTAGCAGTGTAGGGACTAATTTCTTCTTTCATTTACATCGAGATTGTTTCTAATAATTTCATTTGGGATAAACCATAAACCACAATACGCTGTCCATCGGTCTAAAGGTGTTATTTTGAAATCTCTTTAGAATCTCAATGTTGTAACTAAAGTACCCCAAAGGTATTTCTGTACTTCCACAACGGTTTCATTATTGTCTTATAAACTAAAACTTTGTTTTTCACCGAGAGATTTAATTTGGCACCAATAAGACCAACGTTTTGTAAAACTATAGATTTAGTTATTTTATTTTGGTTCATATATGGATTTTTCAAATAAGTCTACGATTCTATTGTTTATTATTTAGAGAAGTTGTCTGCAAGTACACTTAAATTCATTTTTTCTAATTTAACATTTCTATAACCAGCTAAATTTTATTTAAGTTGATTTGTAAGAGTTTAGAAGCAGTACCAGAGTTATTGTGAGATAACAAAGAATAACAAAGAATAACAAAGAATTGCAGTACCATTTAAGTATATCGTGGTACCATTAATTTCTATTGTTGGAAAATCAGATGCATAAAGCAGATACAATGTTGACACTAGAATGATTTCCGAAGGTACGCCAGATTAGATAGGTTAAAGTGTGGTACTTTTATTTGCTAAACAACAGTTTTTATCTTCAATATCTTTACTCTTGATTATTTCTATTACTCTATAAACCTGTTCCATATTTGAATGGCATTCTTTAAAACTACACTGATGGTTTGAGATTAGATTTTTGACGTTATAAGTAACAAGTTGATTGGTACCTCTACCAAGGTCGGTCGCAAGGCCGGGAAAAGGTGAAGAGTTCCTAAACATGACTAACGACCTTTTTGGGGCAAAACAAAGCAACGCTCATAGATCCAAATATGACGACACGAAACTGAGCAAAGGAACGTGATAACGAATAAATACGCTTTAGGCATATTTATAAAATCTGAACGATAATGGATAAAAGTAAGGAGTAACAGCTCTGGAACAGAATTGATGAGAAAGAGACAACTCTTGCATGGACAAGGACAGTGAGCTTGGGCACACAAAAAACAAAGAAAAGTAAATCGAAAAAAAAACACCATTACACTTGCGTGCTGGAATATATAGTCATAAAACAGCTGGGACCAAACAGATATGTTAGAAACAAAACCAAACAAAAAGGGAAATAATGTATCCAGGCTATACTCTCAAAGATAGTGGCAGATCAAAACACAAGAAAGTAACAGCCGAGGTAGGTTTCATTTTAAATGACAAATATAATCTATATACAAATGATACTAATAAGTATCTTTCCAGTGTTTAGGATAGTTTAACTTGATTAGCATGCACTAATCACATGCACCAAACGCTGAAAAGCAGAGAGATGAGACAATAGCCTTCTAAATGCAAATTCAAGAAAAAATAGACAAAATAGCGACAGGTACAAAAACTTTTATAATGGGTGACCTAAACTCACTGGTAGGGTAAGAACTAGTGGCAGACGTAAAACAACGATTTAATGAACCAAAACTATGGATAAAAACAGAATAAACCATAATATAATGATTACGAAGAAACAAAGCTTTAACACAAAATGCAATGGTGTAATTCCAGAGATCAATTCTCGATGGTAGATTAAATAATAGCAAACAGAGAAACGTATTGCTCTTAAATTATCTCAAGCTCAACAAATACAGGTTTCGTACACATATTGCTATTGGGTAAACTAGAACTGCCCATGCAACCAAGAAAGAAACAACAAAATAATACAAGGAAATAATTAATATTGAATCAATGGCGGATGAAATAGTAAAAGATGTTTCACTCTAAAAGACTATTGCAAAAAATTTAAGAAAAATGTCCTAAGATGGCGTCGAAGTAAGTTAACAGAAAGTCAGAAGTAATATTCATAATGCCGCAGAGGAAGCTCTAAGGAAGAGGATGGTGAACTGGACCGTAATGAAAAATACTATGCCATGGTTTACTATGGAAGTGAAACAACTAACCAAATAAAAACAGTATGCATACTTAAAATATATGAACAATAAGACGCAGGAAGAGTATAATAAGTATAAAACAATCGGGAACAAAGTGAACAACAAAATTAGAACACTGAAAAACGATTAGTGGGTTGGTTTCACTGCGGATATGAAACAGGATTTATATGGTGTTCAAATGAGAATATGGGAAATGCTGAGAAGAAAAAAAGGAAATAAATAAATACTCTCAGATATCTGCTATAAATGAAGACACATGGATACAATATTTTAGAGTCCTATACAATAAGGAGAAACATCCATCTTGAAAGGAACATGATAACAGAGGGCGCAACAACTCGAAGATAGAGATTATTACGCATAGAACTGGTGAGAAAACTAAAAAGTAGAAAATCACCTAGAACAGATAAAACACCAAGTGTTTTTTTTAAATACAGTAGTATTATATCACCTGCTGACAATGTTCCAAAAATAATAGATACAGAATCACAAACAGGATGACAAAAGTTTAACAACAGCTTGACAGAAGATATACTAGTGGCAACAGGAATACGTCAGAGTGACTCTCCAATCCTACTGCCGTTTAGTATTGTACTGGTTAAAATCATAGATGGCCGGATAAGAATATAAAACTATTAAAGAAGAAATAAAAATACTTTGGTACGCGGACGATGCCGTAATAACGTCTGAAAGCGAAGATGAATTACAAGAATTATTACAGAATTTCAATTTGACCACTACAAAATATAACATAAAAATATCGGTATACAAAACAAAAGCTATGGTAATATAAAAAAACCCAAGCTACTGCAAATTAGCTAAGGTAATACTATAATTGAACAAGTCACATTCGTCCAGTACCTGGGTGTAAATCTAACAGCGCTTCAAGGTAGGGTTAAAGAAGTAATACACCAAATAAACAAGGCTACAAGAATATCTGCACCATTAAAAAACGTTATATGGAACATATGCAAAAGGAAAGCCTATATACGACCAATAATGGCATTCGCTGCCGAAACCAGAGCAAACACCGCAAAAATAAAATCCGTGCTAAAAAGAACCAAAATGAAGGTTCTAAGAAGAATAACTTGATACAACTTTAAAGACAGATTCCCAAATGTAATACGACAAACATGCGACATACCAGATATAGTGAGATGGGTCTGGAGAAGGAGAAAATACTGGGAACAAGCACGTGTCGCAAATGGGAAAACACAGACTTCTAAGAATAGTAAGAGATGGGAAGCCCCCAACGTGCAGACTACTTGGCAAACCACCAAAACGATTACTAGAATCGTTGACCTCCACTTTCCAAGAAACGCAATTGGATAAATATAAAAGACGGAGAAGAAGAAGAAGAAAGTTGTTTGATCTATATGACGTGATGTCCTATGGATTTGTGCTTGGTTTAAAGATAAATATTATTTATGCCACTTTTCACAGCAACGAATATATATATATATATATATATATATATATATATATATATATATATGTGTATGTGTGTGTGTATGCTTTAATGCTGAATTAAATAAGATGGCAATTAACTTCAACACCTTGCCAAGTAGTTATAAAGTAGATATAAAATCGTAGTCTAGTTTTTTGGTATTAAAATATTCAATTTGGTGGAGTGCTTCTAAGATTTTAAGAATAAATTTTTTTTCATATTTAGTAAAGTTTGAAAAAAATACGGTTAAACACATATTGGGGGGGGGGGGGGTGCTGTGCAAAAGCTTTAGTTTTTTCTTTGTTACCTTTAGCGCAGATTTTAGTTTTATGAATGCTGCATCAAGTTGTTTTTTGTTTTTTCTCGTGGCATTCCACAGTGGATACTTAGTTACATCAGTTGGAGATCACTTGTAGATACGCTTTAATAGCTGCATTGTTTTCTTCATGTAACAGCTTTTTTATCTCTTTCTCAGCTTTGTTAAACTTGGCTTTATTATATGGAGATCTAATCTATGCCTTCCCCAATTTTTCTTTTTCTAAAATTTTAGCCTTAACGTTATCTGAACAGCTCTACATAATTACTGTTATGTTGTATTCTAGAGTATCTTTCCAAGATACTTTTTGTATATTTCTGTTCAGATAATTCATTACTATTTTCTGCTCTTTTTCTTTAAAAGATATAGCACAGTTCGTTTTTCCCATACGGTTGTACTATTAGAAAGTGATTGTATTTTTGCTTTCTAACTGAGGGTTACTATTATCGATGAATTATTAGAGGTTAAATCTAAGTAATATTCAGCATTCATGTTATTCATAGCCACACTTTTCTTTAAGAAAAAGTCGATATGATCCAAAATTATCTACGGTTTGCAAAAAAGTACGTAAGTTCTGTTGATGTAGCGCAAAGTTTATTGTCTTGCATTGCCAGATACAAATGACGGCCATTATGGGTGTATGAGTCCTAGAGACCCACCAATGATGCTTTGTGCTATAGTCATCTATTACGCTTAATCTGTTTCTAAGCGTTAATTTTGACCCCCATTGGATTAATGTAGTAGGGTTTCAGATAGCAAATCTAAGCGACAACGCTAGTATGGTAACTTAGAGATCAGGGTTATAATGAGATTTGAGGGAGTGTATTTAAATTATTAATTTTATTATCATATCTTCCAATCTGATTGTTAGCTTCTGTATTGAGACTAGCAGTTGTTATTGGATGGTAATTGGTGGTTAATTTTTTATTATTTCCTGCCTATAGGTTATTTAGCTAACATTTGCGTTACTATAGTTATGTACCAATGGCTTGTCTTTAAGTTGTTAAACATAGTTTGATTTTTTCAAATATATAAAAAAAATTACTAGGTGCGCAACTAAATTCCCGGGTTTCACACATGGATGGCGCTAACGACACATGTAGTCGACATACATATCTGAAGTTGTGTTTGTTTTATAACTTGGACATCTGTTACCAATAACAAGTCGTAATATCGGCATATATAACAACGCACAAATATTTTTTCTAACAACGAAAGTGTTGAATTTGTGCCAAACAAACAGAATTTGCAGGGAGCTTTGCTTTTCTGTTTTAACTTACGGCGAACATGTGTGGTCGAAAACTACCTGTGAATATTGCTTTAAACACTTCAGAAGTGGCGCTTTCAATACTGCGGACAAAGATCGCCCCGGAAGACCGAAAACCATTAAGGACACCGATCTGCAAGCGTTATTGGATGAAGATGACACACAAATAGAAGATCAACTTGCGGAGACATTAAACATGACTCGCCAAGGTTTTTCCAAACGTTTACAAGACATGAGAAAAATTTAAAAGGAAGGAAAGTGGATGCCGCATGAGTTGACTGAGAGACAGATGGAAAATCGGAAAGCCACTTCTGAAATTTTGCTTTTGCGACATGAAAGAAAGAGCTTTCTGCATCGAATTGTTACTGACGGTGAGAAGTGGATATATTTCGAAAATCACAAACGCAAATAATCGTGGCTTTTACCTGGCGAAGCATCAACATCGACCGTACGGCCAAATCGCTTCGAAAAGAAAACAATGCTCTGCATTTGGTGGGATTAGAAAGGAATCGTGTATTATGAGCTGCTGAAACCGATATTGCAGCACGACAACGCTCAGTGCCATATTGTTAAATATTGCAAAAACCATAATCAAATGAATCTACACATTGAGTATAATTCTAATTAATATCTACTTGCTTCTAGTTACTTCTCAAATATTTGCGACTCGTAACTCAATTTGTTGGAATCACATATGTGATATATTAAACGTCCTGTAAAAATTTTGAACTACGTCTCCGTATGTCACAAATGATCCTCTTCAATTTCAGCTAATTAGACCGTCTTTAGATGAAAATTCTGACCTTAGCTTCTGCACTTCCTCAAATGCCTCCGATGTTTGCATTTGTTAAAATTCAAGGTTTACCGTCCACATAGGACTAATCAAAAGCAATATTCAATTAGTGGAAGTAAATAACATTGTGTACAATTTTGTATGTCCGTACATTTCTTATGTTGTCTGGAATTACTAAATAATTGTATTTTTAACAAATTTATACGGGGTCCATCGTCTCGGCCCTACGATGCTCTTGTCCCGCAACTTGTTATTTTAAAAAAGGACGAGGCGCGAGTCCAACACACGAAAGCTGATTAAAATAAGCAGTACAAGACAATAATTGTCTAGTACTTAAAATTTTGCTACGTCACTGAAGGTAACGGTGCGAGCTCGGCCGCGCGGCCTTCCCCATTATCGCCTGCGTGCTCCCCTCTAGCGGCCAAGCGCTTCCACCCCGTCCTCCCGCAGTCGGCCGCGAAGCTCTCTGAGCGCGCTGTGATTGGTCCGTTTAATTAATTTTTAATCGGCTATAACTTATTTATTTGACCTAGGATCAAAAACTTCCATTGTAATTTTTTGTTCGTCTTGGTCTGATCTATCCGGTATTATAAATTTCCCGAAACATTTTATGAACACCCGGTGTATTAAAAATCCTGAGCTTCAATTTTTTTCGAGTTCCTATTTTACCAACTTTTATTTTAAATTCATGTTTATCTCATAATAGCAAATCATTTTTATTCTCATAAATTGTTTGTATCTTCAACCGTTTAGATTTGCGACTGCTTTGCGACCGATTTTGCGACCTTGCGACCAAACGGCTAGGCCGATTTTTACCAAAAGCTGCGCACTGCGCCCCCTACCTACAAGTAACTTGCATACCAAATTTCGAGTCTCTAGCTCTTACGGTTCTCGAAATATCCTGTATACTGACAGACGGACAGACGCACACACACACACACACATACGAACCAATGGCTCAAACCAACTTTTTTGGTGTCCTGAGGCTATATTTCGCCCAGAAATGTGAAAAACTGGGTAGGTCAAATTTCCGCCGATTACATTATTCCTTATCCTATAATAAGGAAAGTAATAAACAGTAGTTTTTGGTTAAAAATAAATATTTTAGTAGAACTGTCGAGAACAAAAAAAAATTAAATTTTTGAGTCAAATACTCTGATTTTAATATATACTACATCAAAGTTCGCATAAATTCAAAAATAAACACACTGTTTTTGGTAAGACCAAGGACAGGGTAAAGGCAAAGAATTCAAAAAAAATTTAATCAATAACTAATAACAATTGAAGCTTGCTTGATTATTCTATAAGTGAACTGTATTTTTTTTTGTTTAATAGTGCCTATTTACAACAATTTACCGTATAATAAAGTATCAATATAATAAGTAATAAGTAAATAGTATGTAAGTGAATTCGTTTGTGTCAGAAATCATCCATTGACAATTCGCTGGGATTCAATTGGGAAGATTTTTTGACCACAATATTATCAGTTTTCTTTCGATAAGTGGCTGATTGAGTAGTTTATCTGCGAGTTGATTACTATGTCCTATACATCTGTTTTTGTAATTGGTAGCCTTTGGTACGATTACTTCTGAGCTGAATGGAATTTTCAGATCATTGTGTAGCGTTTTATTGGAAACGTACCGTAGTGCGTAGGCTATCATCCGGAAGGTTTTTGACTGAAATGTTTGCAATATTTTAGTTCTTCCTCAGAGTTATATTTCATATGTTCAGATTGATTTTATGATAGTTTTATAGATAAGAAGCTTATTTTTTATAAATAACTAAAATTTCTGTTAATTAGCCAGTTCATATTTTTATTTTTTAGATCTAACTGTTTTCGTTTGCTTTTTATATGAGCTCTCCAATTAAACTTTTGATCCAGGTGCATTCCAATATACTTAACTTCTTCTTTGATAGGAATAGGTACGTTATTTATATTAAGTTGTGTCCTGTTAATTCTCCGGTTGGTGTATGTTACTTGAGTGGATTTCTTCTAATTTTCCATAATTTTCCTATTATTCGGTTATTTTTGTGAAGTGTTTAAATGATTTTATAGCTTTTTTGATGCCCTATGTGGTTCTGCATCGGTTGACAAAATGGCCGTGTCGTCAGAAAATGTAACCATTAACGTATCGCTCAATAATGAGATATCATTAGTGTACACCAGGTAAAGACAGGGCCAAACACATTACCCTGCGGTACTTCCGATTTGATACAGTGGTAGTCATATAATTTTTCATGGCTTTTTACTTGAATATATATTTATTTTTTATTTTGAAAAGTAATCTCATGTGCCGAAACTTAGCAAAAGCTTGTTGAAAAACAAGGAAAACAAAAGCACATTCCTTTTTGCTTTAAGACTATCTTTGATTTGACTGACTAACCTGTGGCACTGTTGCATGATTGAGCTTTTGATGAAAACTGAATTGATGATTGAGGATAGTATTGCTCAAGGAATCCTCTTCTGGTATTCTATTCAGAAATAGTCTTTTAAAGAGTTTAGTCATTAGGTAACATTTTATAGGTCTATAAGAGCTAGGTTCCGTCGGAAGTTTACCAGGTTTGGGTATTATTAGGTTCTGGGCGTATTTTTATTGTACTGGAAAGTAACAAAGGCATGATATGCCGTTATAGATTGTAGTAATTAAGATAATTGCCTGTCTTGAAAGATTCTTTAATATTTCTACAACAATCAGATCATACCCAAGAGCTTTGCATGGATTTACGAGTTTTATTACTATAAGATCTTCTTTTTTAGTAAATGCTTTTATTGGTTAAGATAACTAGCAATGTTTATTTAAGAAATTTTTAATTTCTAGATCAGCGTTGGTTGCTTCAGGTAGGGAAAATACATTTGATACGTGCTTGGCAAATGTATTAATATTAGCAAGATTTAAACATGCTCATGTTCTGTCCGGTTTTATAATTAGTGGAATAGTTACTGTAGGTCTTTTGAGCTTTTTATAACGAGTGATTATTCGGAGAAAGCTTTGTAATATATATTTTAAAGGACTCGTTTTTAGTATTGTGTAAAGCTTTCTGTAGTTTATATGCTAATTTATTCAGGTGTATACAAAAGATTCCTTATTCTTTGGAATCTTTGTCTAGCTTTTCGTTTATTTTGTGTAAAATTTTTGATATGCAGTAGGAAGTTTAGTTAGAGTTGATTTCGAAGCTGATTCTTAAATTATTTGTTACAGTACTGAACAGCTTTCTCTATATTCTAGTTATATTTTAGGTTAACATCAAGTCTAACAGTTTCATTAATATGAGTTTAGAATAGATTTCAGTTTGTATTTTTGGTGCAGAGTCAGAGAAGTGTTTTTTTTCCAGATTATACCCGTACTCAGGGTTATAATAATAGGGCTGTGGTCCGAGATACGGTCAACAACAATATAACAAATATCCTTTTAATTGCAAATCTAGGTAACCTATTTAGGTCCCAGAGTCAATATTCTTCTGTCAAAAGAATATTTATATTGTTTTATCACTTTAACACTTAAGTAGCACTCGAGCTGTATCTTCAGCTAATAATAAATGGAATTCTAGCTTTTTCAGCTAATTTCTCTATTCTTCGGAGGCAATATGGTGTCTGGGTGGACTGCAGATCGTAGCTACTATCCAAGGGAAGATTTAAAACATTTAAAACATGGCTTTGTATTTTATTTGTACTATATGGTTGAAGCACGGCATGAACCAAACCGCTGGACCTCAAAACTCTTGAGATGGAGGCCCCGTTTAACGAAAAGAGGTATAGGAAGACCACCAAAAAGATGGAGCGACGATATCCGAGACTTTGCGGGAAGAGATTGGATCCAGAAGGCTCAAGACAGAAATGCATGGAAACAAATGAGAGAGGCCTACGTCCAACGATGGACGGTTGCAGGCTGATGATGATGATGATGATATGGTTGAAAGTGATACTGTTTTAACGGTGACCTAATGATAATAGCCAAGCCTGCATGCGCTGTTCTGTCAGGGTAGTTATGTTGCAAAATTAAACGTCACTAAGATAATTAATCGTAGATTAAATCTAGTATAGCGTTAGCGTAATAGATAAAAACTGGTCAAAGTTTCTAAAATCGTACTGATAGTATTCAAACTGGAAGAGTCGATAACACATAGAAATTGATTTTTTAGCTTTAATTAATACTGAGTTAAAGAAAAGTGAATCCTTAAATCAAATTACTCGGTCTTTCTAGTTAGAGTTGGGCCAATAGACTAGCAAGCTCTTTATAGGAAATTGTGGAAATGAAAATTAAGACTGAAACAAAAATAGGAACATTGTGACAATGTTTTAAAAAAAAGAGGTTTGTAAGAATTAAAATGTGGAACAGAAATTCTTGCTTGTTATTACTATTTGTGACCTAGAGCGGAGAAGGCATGCCAGGCATAATTTTTTTTTTATCAAATGTCTTTTTCCTGGACATTTTTGTTATTAAAATCTGATCATAACATTGATGAATAAATAATTTGTTTCTAACTTAAATTGCTACAGCTTAAAACTTAACTAAGGATCTGCTCCCTAGTTCACCTCAGGTTCTGATAATTAAACTACACTAATTTTAACGTGTAACTACTGCACAAGTACTCTGCTTTTCACTCATTTCACTACACTAGTTCGAAGGGTTTAGTCCTCTTCAGTCTTCTTTTCAGGTTGGTGTTGTCGAGGAGCTGGAGTGCCTCAGCATTCACGTGATGGAGAAATCGTTGTTCGTGACGTCTTGCGATTTTGGGAATGGTTTGATTAACTGTCTCTATTTGAAGGTCCTTATGGAGGTCACAATTGCGGAAGTACCAAGGTGCATCGACCATGTCTCTCAGTACTTTGTTTTGTAGTCATTGAATGATTTGGATATTGCTTTTGCTAGCACAACCCCAAAGTTGTAGACCATACGTCCATACTGATTTTTGAACTTGCTTATAAAGAAGCAATTTATTATGAATGGATAACTTGGAGTTCCTTCCTAGTAACCAATATATTTTTCTATATTTTAGATTAACCTCTTCTTTTTTCTTTTTCATGTGGGATTTCCAGCGTAGCCTTGGATCTAAGATCATGCAGGTTTCGCCGAATCAGCGTGTGGAATCTGGGCATCGTTGATTCTAATGGGTATGTGGTGCTTTAATTTATTGGGGAAATCTACATGTACGGACTTGCTCTCGTTGATTTTGATACGCCAAGTTCTGGTCCAGGTGTTTATTCTATCTATGGAGGATTGTAGCTTTTCAGCAACCTCTTCATGATTTTTTCCTATTGCCATAATGGCTGTATCATCTACAAACGTTGCAATAGTGTTCTGTTCAAGATCAGGAATGTCGCTATTGTATAGCAGGTAGAGTACTGGACCTAGTATACTACCTTGCGGCACTCCAGCCTTAATTTCTCTTAATTCAGAATAGGCCTTTTTCTGCTTTATTCTAAAATACCTTCCTGAAAGGTATGATTTTAACAATTGAGAGTGTTGTCGTGGCAAAGTTTTGTTCAATTTATGGAATAAGCCTTCGTGCCAAACTTTATCGAAAGCCTGGAGAACATCTAGTAATATTGCTGAGCAGACTTTCTTTTCCTCTAAAGACTTTTCGATAACATCTGTAATTCTGTGTACCTGACCTATTGTAGAATGGCTTTCTCTGAACCCAAACTGATGGGAAGGGATTAGGTTCTTTTCCTCTATTATCGGTTTTAATCTTTTAAGAAGTAACTTTTCAAATAGTTTCGAAGTAACCGGCAACAAGGAAATAGGCTTGTATGACGAGACTTCTTGCGGGACTTTCCTGGTTTGAGAATCATTATTACCTCCGCTACTTTCCACATCGTTGAAACATATCTTAATTTAAATGTAGTGTTAATAAGGTAAGTCAATTTTACTATTGCTTTCTTTGGAATCTGTTTAAGAATTTCTCCTGTGATTTGATCAAATGCTTTCTTTGGGTTAATATTCGTTTTGATTTTTTCCAAAACTTCTTTTGGAGTGGTGAGTGGAATCTCGACATCCTTTTGTCTTGGTTCAGTCCTATCTTGGGGGTCTTCTCCTGCATTTGATTGGAAGATCTGTTCTGGAAATCTAGTTGCTTTTTGTAGGTTATTCCGGACCCAACTTCCATCTGCCCTTCTGATTGGTGGGTTTTGAAGAGTGGGTTGTTTTAGGCGTTTGGTGGCTTTCCACAAGGAGTAATCAGTTTTACTGTCATTAGTTAATTCTCGCAGATAGCTTTCAATTGAGTTTTCTTTGATGCGTTGTATTTCTCTCTTTAGTTGTTGGGTGACGTTGTTCAGGGCGGTTTTATCTACTGGTCCCCTGTTTGGTGCCATTTTCTTCTTGATTTCCTTTTTTCAAATACAAGTTCCCTAATTTCTTTAGGGTAATTATTACCCTTGACTCTTGGTTTAATCTCAGGGGTATTTTCCCATGCTGCTTGCTAGATGTTCATGACAAACAGTTCTACTTCTGTATCTACAGTTCTTATTGGTACACAAAGATTTATATAGTTCTCAAGTTTGATTGATTAGTTCATATCCCATGCTTCTTGAACCTGTATGTAATTCGAAGAGATAATTTCTGTCAATGAAAAAGTCTATTAGGTCAGGAATTTTGCTCAAATATGTTGGCCAATATGTTGGTTTACCAGTCGATAGTATTTCGCAGCTCAAGGAGTTACATGCTCTCAAAAGTTCTTTACCTTTCGTTGTTATTACCCTAGATCCCCACTGGGTGTTTTTTGCATTGAGATCACCTCCCAAAATGAATCTATATCCTTGTTTTTTAAGAAAGTTAAGGTAGTGTCCTTTCTTGATGTTATGTCTTGGTGGGCTATACAGTGCTGTAACCATTACTTCATACGTTTTAATTTTAACTATGATAGATGTTGCCTATATTACGTCTGTTTGGTAACCTATTTCTTGGTGATGTAGAATGGAATCTTTTACAATGATTGCACTACCACCTTTTGCGTCGTTATCAGGGTGAATGGTGTGATATACCTTGTATCTTTTAAACTTGATATGTAACTCCCTGGTAAAATGTGTTTCGGAAATGAGGCATGTATCAATTTTTTCCATGTCCAGGACTATTTGTAGCTCTTGTTAATGTTTCTGTAGTCCATTGACGTTCCATTCCATTATTCTCAGCTGGTTAGCAATTTTTATTTTTATTTTTAGGGATTGCTCCTTGATTGCGATATTCTAATTTGATAATGCGTTCATCCATTGCATTTAGCTTTTCCAATATTTGTTGAAGAGTTGATTCAATTGTTGAATCTAATCTAATAGTTTTTCTATTATAATTTTCTTCCGTTTTTCCATTTACCGCTTGAGTGTAGGTCAGGGGTTTTGATTCATTTTTTTGCTTCGGTTTTTCCACATTTACTCGTTCGATTCTTTGGGTCTCTCGTAGCAGATTAGATTTCTTAGTTTATTTTTAGTTTTTAATTTTCTGCAATTCTTTGGCCACCAAACATCCACGATAATTAGCTGGGTGTTGTTGGCCGCAGTGAACGCATTTCGGTTTTGCTTCTTTAGGTTTATTACAATCTGCCGTTAAATGTTTTCCGGTGCATCTAACACATCTGGGTTCCTTTGCACAGTATCTTTGCATGTGCCCGTAGGCTTGACACCTTTTACATTGTGTTATTAATCTCGATTTTCTAATCGGCAGAATTTCTACCCTAACCCCCTTTATATCGGTGATTGCAAAAATTTTGTTAATATCCTCGTCATGTTTAAACGCTAAGATAAACATATTCAAAGGTTGTTTGGGAATGTTTAATTTGGGAATTGCTTCTAACAGCTTAAATCCTCTCTTTCTGAGCGACATGACTATCTCCTCAGGTTTGCATAAGCGGTGTAACTTATTCGCTACTACTTTAATTGGCATGTTTTGTTTGTTCTCGTATGAGTGCCACGAGTATTGTTTTTCTTCTAATATTGCTCTAATCAATTTAAATCTGTCTTCGTCCTTGTTGATTTTGATATTCTTATCATTAATTATTTTAACTTGAAAATCATTTAACATTTCACTAATTTGTTCATGTAACTGACTGAAGTTTTCAATTCCATCCACGACTATCGAGGGAGGAGGACGTATTTTTCTGGCTAACAGTTGTTTTGTATCCGAAACGTTTTGATTATTTTGTGGGGGTGTAAACGATGTATCCATTTTTCTTTTATTCCTTTTTTCTGGCGAATCTTCCCTGTCTCATAAGCTAGTTCTTCTTCATCGGTGTAGTACTCAACTGTCTTTTTTTTTCAGTGTTATTAGAGAATTTAGTTTCCAGCTCTGAGTATTTTTTGCTCAGTTCTTCATACATCTTATGGATTTCATTTAACTGGATTTGGAGTTGGTTCGCCCTATTTATTGCACATACCTTCTCATTCTCCGATAATTTCCAGCTGTTGTAGAGTTGTTGTTCATTTTCCGAACGTTGATAATTTCCTTGGAATAACGCATTATTCTGATGCATTAGTAACACTTCATTTTGTGATTGTGGTACAGTTTGTTGGGGAAACATATTTAGCGCGATAACTTTACGGCCGTATTAAGGTCGCCAGATATCACTCGCGTGCAATGATCGTTTATTTTTAGCTTCGCGGCAGAGCTCTCGACACTTGTTTATCGTTCAAAACTCAAAGGAATACTGCCAGGCATAACGAGAAAAATTTTTAGAGAAATATTGTAAAAATATATATGACAGAACACTCACTATGGAAATGTATGGTCGTAGAACAATAATAATTAGAGGTATATGCACTCCAATAAAAAACAGAATATAAGAATAAATATCTTATTACAATATTCACGTACATTAAATAATACTAAAACACATTTAGATATTATATTAGTGTGTAATCTTGATGGTTAAAAATAGATAAGAAGTGATGTTGGTAAGAAAGTTCGCAGACGAAGTGGAAAATTACAATTGAAAAAGGCTATAGAATACTGACCCAGACTCACAATTATTTACAGGCATATTTGAAGAGTAACCTTTAAAGGCAAAATTTATTATTGATTACGTCATTGTGAAGCAGAAAACATCTTTTAAAGTGTAACTGTAAACAAGCCCTCTTGATAAAGAGGAAAGGAGTAGAAATCTTTGAATCCATAGTTTTTTGGGGCTCCGGAAACCTTTAGTACATTACTCTTTATATTAACATAATCGTTATTATTTTATTAATATTTTGTGCCAATTCAGAGAGGTGGTTAACACTGATTCACAATTGCATCATTTCTTCATTCACGTAAAAAACGCCTAAAATGTAATTAAAAACAAGATAAATGGTTTACTCCGAAAGTACTAAAGCACATAATACAAGAAATTATAGTTACAATAATAAAAATCTTTTTTTTTAATAAAAAATGATACAAGATACAACATTGTGAGTAGCAGTAGTCACCTTTAAAAAAAGTTTAGAATTTTGCACACTTTTTTGGTCGTGGTAAACCAGAAGACTTCTACTGGGCGACCGAGCTATTGTTTCCGAACTGCACCTGTAGGTCGAAGCTTTATCTCCGATCATAATCCTTTTGAGAAATTTTATTAATTAGTAACAACTTAAAGCAAGTCATTAGCAAATACAATGCTTTATTTTGGTAACAAATTATTAATAACGTTCAAGTTAATTTTTCAGTCGCTCAATCGATAGTCGTTCAATTACCAGTCGCTGGTCTTTTGCCGTTTCTAGCCCGTTCAAGTTCAACATTTTTGGTGATTTTCTTGTTACTGGTCTTTCAAAACGTGGATCATATCTTTACACATAATTGTTACAGATTCGTTAACCCACGTTACCCAACGCAAGCGCGCTCCATACTCATCTGCTGTCAGGTTACATGGCGTTTGCACAAACTGTTTTCATTATATTAACATTGGTTTATTTTCAGACACTTGCACATAGCATAGCACAAGACGGTAACAATTGAAATTAGTTTATCATGTGAATTGAAAAACTTTAAAAAAAGTAGTCCAAATCTTTGATATAGTATTATTTACAATTATTTTAATATTAGTGATGCGTTAACATATCAAAAAAAAATGTTTTAGGAGTTCGGTAAAAAACTTTTTCCCGAACCTGGCGTTAAATCTCGACGTGCCTGACTGTAAAAAAGAGATTCAAATCGTTACTTATTATTTGCAACTGTAGTAAGTCAATACATTACATTTAAAAAAGAATGAAATGCAATTGCAGACGAGAACGGGAAAGGCACACATATTATTACCAACAACGGTAACGGAAAAGCACCACAAGAATAAGAAATGGAAATATCACTTTGTAATATTCTTTTAACTGAGACGAGGAAAAGGCTTACGAAAATGGAGGTAGAAATGGATATTTCCAAAAAAGTGCTACAACAAACAGTGAAGAAAATAATACAATGCAATTAAAGAAAGAAGAAAAGGAATTTTACATGAGTCTAGACGCTATAGAATTAACTGTTTGAATTTTTTCATCAGAGATTATAACGGAAATAATAAAGCTGTATCCAAGAGCAAAAATTGAAAGAAAAATAACACACATTGTTGCACTGTATAAAAATGGTAATAGGAGACACTAAATTAGTTATACAGTACTCAGTATAAAATGTACATTCAGTAACTATTTGAAAAAATTTTGAAAAGTAAATTTAGAATACAAAATTAGAGAGTTTGAAAGCCAATTGCACCAGGAGGGTTACGAATAGAAAATCTATTATTATATTAGATTTTTATGAACACTTTTTTTTTATTATTATCTAGCAACTTCTGAAAAGAAGACAGTTAAAGTTAATAAAGTGCATATATGCATAACTTTCATTGACTTACTTGAAGCTTATGAGCAAAAGTTAGGAATTGCTCTGTAACAAAAACAATAATGCGTATATAAAACAAGCAAGTGAATTGACAAAACCCATACATATTCTTTCTCTCTGGCTGTATACTTCATAGTTAAAGTGTCGTGATCTTATAATTGTAATTCAGGTTACAGTTTGGGCAATATTCCTCCATTTGTCTCTGCCTGGGCATTTATAATATTTTCTTAAAAAGGTGAACCGGTGAATTCTTTAACTTGGTTGGTCCGGCGTTTTGGGGAACGTCCTCACGGGTGTTTCCCTTCTATTTTCCCTTAAACAACTAGTTTTTCTAAGTTGTCATCCTTCTTTTTGGTGGCGTTTCCGAATTATTTCTAAATTTGTTGTTTTACTGCATTTGACAATCTGCCCTGTTCTTCTAATATGGACACGTTGGCTCTATATGTTGTTCAAACTTATGGCAATGGAAAACACAAATGTTCTGACTTGTCATTTTCGAGATGTGGCAATTCAAATTTTGGTTAACTTAGTCATAGCTGTTTTGGTAAGCGCTATTTTTGGCAAGCGCTATTTTTGGCAAGTTGCCATCATTACGTATATGAAAACCTACATAAATTATTTTATGTTAGGTGCAGTTGCTATTTTGTTACTGCGGTATATTACCATGAGTTTTGTTTTTTGTCGATTGAGTTTAGACCGAAGAGTAACCTCTCCTGCTCAACTTTTGTGATTAGCTCTCACATCTTCTGTTCCTATTTCGCAATAAACGAAAATTGTTTATTGTTTTGCCGCCAATAACCATTTCACCTTTCCAGCCTGTTCCTGTCAATAAATGTTGAATAACAAAAGCTACAAGACAGTCTTGGCAAACGCCGCGTTGTATATTAAAGGGTTTAGAGATCTTGTTGTCAATTTTAATTAGTCCTGTATTGTTGTTATAATATTGTCTTATTAGTATGACGAAGTGTTGAAGTGTTCCCACGTTCAATATTACTTTCTAGAGTTGTGCCAAATTCACCCAGTCAAAGGCCTTGCTAGAGTCAAGAAAGCTTAGATATGTAGGTTTTACCGAATTTTCTTGCTTTCTCAATGACACGCTGTACATATTTCCAAGGGTTCAAAACAAGAGTGCAGTCTGTAATTTCTGGTTTTTAGTATATAAGTGAAGATGGTACCCTAAACTTGGAAGCGTAACTGCTAACACTCTATATATATATATATATATATATATATATATATATATATATATATATATATATATATATATATATATATATATAGTCTTTTGATATTACAAATAAGTTAAGTCAACATATTTTAGATAGAGTTTATAATATCCAAATTTTCAAGAAAATATTAGTTTGTTTTTACCTTTGTGGTTTGCTTAAGGCATTATTAAACTATTGTAAGGCTAGAAAGTCGGATAAATGATTTACGCCAACTTTTGTTGTTTGAACAACAATCCATATTACTATTTCTATAGTTATTTTCATAAATACATATTTAAAATTTCCTCAATTCTGTGACGTCTGTACAGGAAATTTATTATATATGACCGATAGAGGACTAACAATGCTCTTTAAACTTTACTCGTGTCGTATAAATGTGTCGCACATTAGCGGCGCCTAAGGTACACGTGCTAGGGGAGCGTTAAGGCAGCGACAGTAAGGTCAAAGACTTGTGTGATAGGTGCAATCACGCACGTACATTTATAAATTTATTTTTCAATGCAAATAAATTTAAATTTTTGAAAAATTCCTGGCCTAGAGTAACCCTATATTTATAAGTTATAATATACAAGCTACGCTACCAAATAACTATATATCAACAAATAATAGCTGCTATGTACCAAACCGAGATCAATTAAAAAATTACATCAAAATACGAAGTTCTTCATTTTAACCAATACAATCACATCAATTGCAACAATATTTACCTCAGTAATTTTAATAACCTACCCACAATACTGAACTGGAAAGGATCTCAACTAGCGACGAAGAGATGGCACACGGTACAAAGCGTCAAAAGAAAAAAGTTCTTCTAAAAAGATTTACAAGTGTAGAAATAAATACAAAAGGCAGACTTAGCACATTAGTACCAAACCATAAAGAATCTTTAAATACCAACAATCCTGTGAAGAATGTCCCTAAATCTTCTTCGTATTATATCTTATTCGTATACTTATCTTTAAATGCTTCAAAAAAAACAGCAGATGTAAGTAGAAGGCCACAATAATACTAGAAGTATGTCTAACAATGGATGTTGCGAGAATGTCTCAAGCAGTCACATCGCCTACTACTACAGGATAAAATGATTAGTAAGAGTGAAGCTGCAAATCATGCTGGAGATAAATTTGTAGATTATTGCTTGAGAACGAGTTAATAAGTGAAGGTTAAGTTGATAGTTTGTACGGTGAGATCTGCTTTGGCCTTGTGATTTAATTACACTAAATACGATGACAAGAGAAGCCATAGTTCAGTGAAAGAAGAAGCAGTAAAGTGACAAGTTTGTTGTGTGCATAAAGTTGGGTAGACGCGAAAATCATCAAAGCCGGAATTGCCAGAAACAGTGAAAGTTTGTGCAGATTAGGTGCCCACCATTTTATAGGCGACGGGTACGTCACCTCAAACGTCACGGGCGCGTCAGAACGTCGCGGAACGGGATTAGCGCATCCGGAAATAACCATTATAAACGCGAGAAACAAGCAGTGGCATAGAGTACGGGGTGTTTTTAGGTAGATCTAAAACGGCCACGTAATTTTATTCAAACAATGACAGAAGGCAAAGAACCAACACTAATGGACATCATGAACAAACTGATATGTATGGAAAAGAAAATGTATGAGACGAGCATAAACCTAAAACAACAAACGGATAGAACTAAGAAGATGGAAAAAAATATAAAAACCCAAAACACAAAAATTGAAAATTTAGAAAACGAGACAAGGAAAAAGAATATTATAATCTTCGGAATTCCAGAAGAGGAAAGAGAAGATATCTGGATGATGAGGGAAAAAATATTGAGCAGTGTAGTTGGAAAAATTTGAGTAAACATTAAGGAACAGGAAATCGACTTTATAAAAAGAATAGGGATGCGAACAGGAGAGACAAGCAGACGAATCAAAATGGACCTTACAACAAGATTCAGGAAAATAGAAATACTAAAGAAATCAGCAGCTTTAAGGGGAACTAAGGTAACAATCAGGAATACCTTGATAAAAAGACTAGAGACATCCAGAAAAAACCAATACCACATAAGATTGAAAACTTTGATAATAGGAGACAAACTAATAATAAATGGAGATCAACGGACAATTGAGGAGCTCGAAAAGAATAGAGAAGATGAGGAAGAGATCGAAAAACCGAGGAAAACAAAAAAAGAACAAGATCGACAGACGACGAAGGAGACAAAACACCAAAAGGAGCAATACCAAAAAAGATTAGCTGGACACAAACGATGCTGGCACCCTATGGAAGCGAAACAAAGAAAATTGATAAACGCCTAAATAAAAATTAAATATAAACTTAGCCGAAAAACAAGTAGAGGAGAGGGAATTATTAAATGAAACCCTGAGAAACATAACGAAAACAACAAGAAGAAGATACGATTCAAAAAATAGTAAAAAATGAAAGCCGGGCGGAAACAAAAACGATGATAACTGAAAGCAAAAAATATGGGCATGATGAAAACGGGATGGCGAGCAAAAGAAGACAACAAGATAAAGTAAATAAACAAATAATGTGTAATAATAATTAAAAAATGGCAAAAAGGACCGAAATATGCTGAAATTAGGGACATGGAACATAAAAACACTACTAGAAGTAGGAAAAATTGACGAGATCAACAAAGAAATGCAAAGATATAAAATAGGAATATTAGCACTACAAAAAGTGAGATGGGAAGAAGAAGGAAGAATAGACAAAGAAGAATACTCAATAATATATGCAGGGGAAGAAAAACAAGGATATAATGGAACAGCATTCATGATAGACAAAAAATTCAGAAACCAAATATTGGAATTTAAGAAAATAAATGGTAGAATTTCATACTTAAGGGTAGAAAACCAGATAGCGAACATATCAATAATAAACGCATACGCACTAACCGAAGTAACATCAAGTGAAGAGAAGAACGTATTTTACGAAAGCATAGAAGAAACATACGAGAAAATACCAAAACGATACGTTAATAGTGTTAGGTGATGTAAATGCAATGATAGGAAAGGAAGAATACATAAGAAACGTAGCCGGCAAACAAACGCTGCATGAAAAAACCAACGACAACGGGACAAGATTATGTAATTTAGCAGAAGAAAATAAGATATTTATATAAATATAAACACAAAAGACAACACAAAATCACATGGAAAAAATCAGGACAAACCGGAGGAAATCAAATAGACTATATTCTGATTAAAAATAAAAGAGAAAACAGAATACAGGATGTTAGATCATATAGAGGAACCAGCGTAAACACAGACCATCACTTAGTAATAGTAAAAGCAAAGTTAAGAATGGTAAGAGACAATAAAACCAAAGAAACAATTAAAAAATGGAACTTAGAAAGCCTAAACAATGAATATAACAAAAGAAAGTTACAAGAAGAAGTTAGTAAACAAATAGAAAGAAAGAACAAAAACGAAAACATAGAAACGGAACGGATAAATATAAAAGCTGCAATAATCAATGCAGCAGAAGAAACCATAAAGAGAAAACAAATAGTCAAGAAAAATTGGTTTGATGAAGAATGCAACGATATGATCAACAAAAAGAGAGAAGCAAGAACAAAATGGATAAGAACAAACAAGGAAGTAGATTATGAAAGGTTCAAGCAAATACGAAAAGAAGGAATAAAACTGAAATGAATAGAGACAAGAATGGATGAGTTAGAAAAAGATAATAAGAATAACACAAAACTATACAGACAAATAAGACGGCAAACACGAAAGAAAGCAATGACCAAAGTAGGTAAAAAGAAATGGCAAGAATATCTAGAACAAATACAAATCGCAGAAGAAGGCAGTAATGAAGATGACAAACCAAATAGAACGCAAGAAAAGACAGTGGAAAAACCAACACAAGAGGAAGTTAACAATATCATAAACAACCTAAAAAACGGGAAAGCAGCAGGGTCAGATGGCATATACAATGAAATGTTAAAAAACGGGGGAAATGAATTAAAGACAAGAATATACGAGCTAATATTGGCAATATGGGAGAAAGAAATAATGCCCTAGGAGTGGCGACTAGCGATGATAATTCCTATACCAAAAACTGGGGACCTAACGAAATGTGATAATTATAGAAGAATAATGTTACTAAGCATAGAGTACAAAGTACTATCATCAATAATATTAAACAGGCTTACTAAATACATAAAAGGAGAGATAGCAGACTACCAAAATGGATTCATACAGGGGAAATCCACAGTGGATGCAATACACGTACTGAATCAAGTGATAGAAAAATGCTATGAAAGAGAAATTGAGCTGCATATACTGTACATAGATTTTAAACAAGCATTTGACAGCCTGGAAAGGGAAATGATAATGAAAGATATATCCATGCTAGGAATACCAGTAAAGATAAAAAGACTAATTAAAATGACACTGGACAAATCACAAGCAATGGTAATAACACAAGAAGGACTAACAAAACCAGTAAAACAAACAAAAGGCGTAAGACAGGGAGATGGGCTTTCTACAGCCTTGTTCAACGTAACATTAGAAGGTGTAATAAGAAATTGCAAAACAACAGGATCTATCATGGAAAAATCAATACAAGTAATTGAATATGCGGATGACATGGCAGTAGTTGCAAGAAACAAAAGAAGCCTGGAAGAAATTACAAAGAAAATAGAGGACGAAGCACGAAAATGAGGGTTAGAAATAAATCAAGAGAAAATCAAATATATGAAAATAACCAACTATCCAACAAATTTAAATCCAAGTTATTGGAAGTTTGTAGCAATTCATTCCAATGCTATATTTCCAGTTAGGATAACTCTATTTGGCATCCGACCAAAGCAAACTTAAAACCTATAATTCGCAGGAAAACTCCTACACTCGGTCCAGGAGTACTTAGCAATAGACAAAAACCAAGCTTGTAAAAGGCAACCTGGTAAAAATACAAATTATATATTCCATCTACCGTATCTAACTCCTAGAAAAGTTAATACTCCACTGTATCATCATTCCTATCCTGGATTCAATTCTGGCCACCAGTTTGAATTTTTTCCATACCACAAAATAAACAAATCTTTGAAATATAAAAATTCTGCACTTCTATATTTTTGGACATCAATTTGGGTTTTGGTAAGGTATAGCATGAAGATTTTTCTTATAAGATTAACTAGCGCTTTTATCATATTTCAGCAACTAAAGAAAAGAGTAACAGCGAATACTCAAATACATTTTCAATTGAAGTTGGAGTGCCTCAGTAGTGTGTTAGGCCCATCACTTTATATACAGTATACATTAGACTTACCCACCATAGATAGATAAAATGGCGTGGACGCAACGGCCTTCTGCATTGCTACCCTTGGGGTCTACTATAAAGCCTTCTAATTTGTTAGAACTTCCTCTCTAAGTTTAGGCTTTTGACTAGACCCTATAGTCTAGAAATAAGCTTTTTTGTATAGCTCCCTGGTCTCGTAAGGCCTTTGAAGTAGCACAAAATGTGGTCTGCAGTCTACTCGTCTGCCTGGCAAAATCTGTTACTTTTAAAAGATTTAAATGCCTTTTAAGGCGGCAATGTCCTGTCAGCAGGCCAACTATGGCCCTAAGTTTGGGTCTGTTTTATCGGAGGAGGCCTGCTGTAAATTTTTATAGCGGTCCCTGTATGATTTTCAACGATTATCTCTGGCTGGTATTGCTCCACTTTTCTTGAATTTTCTTGAGTATCGATTAATTAATGGATGCTCTTTTGAGACTACTTGAACTGCCACAGATCGGATCCAATGGGTCTTATTTATAATCCGTCCTTAGCTAAAAAGCCTGCCATCTCGTTACTCCTGAAGCCCCATGCCCTGTACCCAGAAACGATCAGACTATGGTGTTTTCCTATTTTTGTCAGAGAACCTATGCAGTCCCATACAACCTTTAACTTTACCACAGGTCTGACTAGAACTTTAAGTGCTGCTTGGCTCTGCTTGACTCCTAATGTTAAGCCTTTTGGATCTCCTTTGCACAATATTTTACAGCTATGGTTTTCGCCTGAAAGATTGTAGGTAATTTTACAAGCGCCATTGAAATGTTAATGTTCCTTCTTGGACCATAGATTTCTGCTTCTGTGCCTTAAAGCTATCAGTATACCAGATGAAGCCTTTGAAGAATGGAAATTCTTCATTTCAGTCTTCTCCATCTAGTATTACCTACCCACCATAACTAAGACTCTAACTGGAATCTTCACCGACGATAGGGTTATCCTTGTAAGCCGCGGAAATTTGATAAATGCATCTTCATGCCAACAAAGTCATTTAAAGTTTTTATAAGCATGGGTTAATGTATGGAAAATTAAGGTTAATGAAGTTAAGTCAATGCAAATCATTATTGCATTATGGAAGTGTTGTGTTCAGTTTTTATCAACAATACAATCATTTCTGTAAGGACCAGCAGTGCGGAAGATAAAATATATCTAAGAAAAGGACACAAACAGATTTTATATTCAACGAATCATACTGGTTAATTGGAAGAAGATTCTAAGTGCCCCTCAAAAATATAATTTTGTTCTACAAGACAGTTATCGAATCCATATAGCATCAAACTATCAAAGATATTAGTACAAGATTCTTCGTGCAATGGCCAATGCTCCTTGGTGCATATCTAACCAAACGCTTCATGTTGACCTCACATTTGTGAAAGATGTCATTGAAGAACGTCCTAACAAGCACTATGCCGGACTACAGGTATAATCTCGTAATGATCTCCTAGTGGCTTCACTAATACAGATGTTAAAGAAGTTCACTTTTCATTGAGAGAGTTTATATTCTGCTAAAAGAACCCGTAACGTATTAGCTTATAGAATGTAAAAAATTGCTGATCCATAAGGTTTATAAAAAAATGTTATGTAATCATAAGCATTTTATTTTAGCTGAAGAAATATGTTAAAATAGGACACCTACGTAGAGCAATCAGATCAACTTTCAAATGTGCTACAATACTGTATTTGTACACGTATTTTCTTCTATATAAATCAACCATACAAAACATTTAGAGCTTTACAGAGCTTTCTTGAATATAACGAGTCTAATCCCGCTGGCCCTGCCAAAACTTTTTCAGTTAAAATTCGTTGTCGGAATCATTAGGGAGCCGGCTGAAACATCAGCCTGAAAAATACTCCCGGATTTGTGGTTTAGGCGGGAGAAAGATCTGCATGTCGCCGAGTCTGGGATTCGCCCGCCTCTGCGGCACGCCGCCGCAAAACACGGTGCATATGGAGGGCGCGGTTTCAGCCCGACGAGGGCGAATGCGCGAGTAAGCCGTGCCGGTTTTGCTTGAACTGCAATATAATTACACAGCTCGGCGGGGAGACGCCCGAAATTAATTTGCGCCAAAATAATGCGGAACGGCTTGCTTAAATGGATTTTTAATTAAGGCCGCCCAAACGGAATTGTTTTCTGGAGTAGTCATGGAAGTGCAGTTTTTGCGCGCGCTGCATTGTTTGCAAAACTGAATGGGCCGGAAGGGTCGGTCGGCAGGTGGTCTCCTAAATAAAACTTCGGTTTTCATTAAAATAACTTACTTGGCTGACCGTCAATGATCTCTTCATAGATAATTTCAATGCAAATATGTACCAAAAGTCCTTTTATATCTGAGATAAACTTTAGAAAATTTTTTTAAGATTAAATGTAAAAAATAGAAATGAAGGGACTGCAACGCAATTTAAAATAAAATTACCTCATTTTGTGAAAAGTCGCTTTGTGACAGTTAAAGCAAGTGGGTGTGTATGCTGACCCTCAGGCACCGAAGCCAAGCAGATGTATTTGCTGGCTTTCCCGCGGCTACCTTATCGCAACTTTGAGCCACATTTTTCTATTCCAATTTTATATTTTAATATGCGTAATATGTATAAAGTGGCAAATTAATAATTTAGGTAGCTACGCTGCAGCCGGTAACGACTACAATGGTCAACAATAGTCCTATAATCAGCAACAATGCACGATTATTTCACCAATGCATATTTTCCAGACAAATTTTCTAGGCACCATGCTACAAGGTCCTACCTTTCCAAATCAAACTTTGCTTCAACAGCTGGGTGGCCTGTAACACCAAATTTTGTAGTGCCAACCACTCTCATGCTCTCAGTATCAGCAAAGTCGCATATACCTTCTCAATTACAATTATCGCAACATTCGTACCATTTGCCAAATTGCGAAAAGCGCGACCAATCCTTTTGTACAGATGAGAGCAATAATATCATCAACAGATGGATGGACATAAACGTAAACGATGCAAACAATCAAATACCCCTTCCTTAACACAAGATCAACAACAACAACCGTTATTAAGAGCAAATAAATATTCGACACTACGCAAGACCCTCCAAATAATACCACCATATCGTATATACAAGCAACAACTTAAACCGATACCTATTTTTGTACAACGCGTGATAAAAGAAAAACAGTCAAAATTATGGACATGCTCAAACATTGCAAGAGACCATATGCATGTGTGAAATGTGGAGCAGTCCACAATACTAAGATTTGTACGAAAACCAGGGACACTAAAGCCACATGCGCACGTTGCGAGGACGCACATCTGGCTAACTACAAAGGTTGCTCAGTTTAACAAAAACTACAAAAAAAATATATCAGCCAAATAGTCAACCATCAATTTGAAGACCCTTTTACCTTCAACCAACAGAACAAAATTTTCTATATCTGAATCGTCAAGAACCTTTTCAAGAACTCTAACAAACTACATTCATTGAATCCATTTATCCTACCCCCACACAGTCATAATTAACTTTACCCAAACCAAGATTTGGCTTTTCAATAATTCCATGATTAGTATAAAAACTTTTTAACCAGTTTCTTCAACAAGATAGTATAATATTAAACATGCTAAGTACCGTTATTACCAAATTAAATCACTAATATCTATTGTACTACGAGTAACTTTATGAAACGCCAAGACAGTCTTAAATAGTAAATTTACTAATAGATCATACATAAAAATATTCAACCCTAATGGTACTGTTCGGGCGCTTTATTACCGGGCGCTCGTGCGCCTTTACAAGACACTTAACTTAGCGCCACCACTGAATTAGAGGCGCTGGCCCCCTCTCTCCCGAAGGTGCCGCTGCTGGGCCTTAGCGAGATTGGGAGCGCGCGCTAGCGTGTGGCGCGGCGCGACGTTCAGCGACAGACTTGACTCGAGTCCGTTGAGCCTTCCAGACGTTATCGCAAGTACGCTGCTTTCTAGGGAAAGAGGACTGCGTGACATGGAAACAGGTCAGTGCGGATTCGTGTCGATTGTTGTGTATGCGTCCTTTTGTGTTGTAAGGGCGGTTGTGTGTGTGCCTTGGGAAAGGAGTGACGGAGCGTTAGTTGCCTTTCTACGGCAATGCGCTACGTGGCAATCTCCGTGTTGCCCGTGCCCAAACGTCTGGTGCCCGCGTGTCGGGACGCGTTTGGGCAATTGGGGTCCTTCACCATTTCAGCGCTCCCGAGCCCTCAGCGGCTGAGACCGTCTAGCTGGTCACCCTTCCTGGCGGTGCGGTGACCGTGCGGAATAGACGGTGCAGCGCACACACACGTCCAGGTAAGAGAGCTCTCGCTGCGTGCGAAAAGGTACCTTGCGGCTTGCGTAATTGCGTTCACGCCTCAGCGGCGTTGCGACACCGTTGATTTGTATTGTCGTTTACTGTTGTTTCTTTAGTATAAGCTTGTATTTAGTTTAAGTTTTACAACTACTAATAAAACCTACTCTTGCCCCGGCTTTCCTCTCTAATCGCGAGAGGTTTTATGCCTAGGCAAGTAGTAACTTTCGCGTAATCCTTTCTGTTTTATTGATTGGACCTGCTCTCACTCAATCTCGCCCTTCCGGTAATTCTAATTTACCATTTTTAACCTTCACTGTATCTTGGTTATGTGGAATCTAAACAGGTACTGCATACAGTGGTTCAGAAATATTTATTTGTAATTCTATTACCCATTCCAGAACAACTCAATTATTTACTTTGACCATTTACTGTCCTTCGAGACACTATTTGACTCACCAAATATGGCAATGATTTTTCGACACACTAGGTCACAAGATTTTGGTAAGTGGAGATTTTAACGCCAAACATACCTATTGGAAATCCCGTTTAACAACAACAAAAGGCAGAGCATTTTTTAAACTTACTACAAATAACAATTATAATTTCTTATTAACATGACTGCCTAACCATTAGAATTCAATAATTCAGCAATGTAATCGTATTAACAGACATAACACAACACTGCATTCCAAACTAAAACATTATGTACTGCTGACTTTGTAGATGTAAAATAGGCTTTTGACAAAGTTTGGTATAGAGGACTCCTTCCCAAAGTTAAAAAAAAACATTTCCTTACAAATATAATTTTCTCCTAAGCTCGTATCTTACTCATAGAGTCTTACAAGTTAAAATTAGTAAGAAAGTATTCCAAATTAAAGATATCCATGTCGGTGTGCCACGGGGGAGTGTGCTAGGGCCTCTATTATACCTTCTACTTACATCTAATCTATCTGCAGCAGTACAAACTAAAATTGCCACATTTGCTGACGACACGGCGATACTCACCTGTAATGAAGAGTCAGAAGCAGCATCAGCTTCTTTATAAACTCATTTAAATGATATAGAGTAGTGGTTAATTAAGTGGAGAATTAAAATAAATGAAAGTAAATCAACATACAAAAATTTATTGTATTTGTATAGTCGTATCGTGGAAGACAGAGCCAATTTCGCATTGTCGACTTTAATCTTTTCAAAATAAAAACTCTTCTAAATAGAAAATTTTATTTGCTTAAATTTGGAAATGTCTTATCAGATAAAACTACGCCTTGTTTGAGGACTCGGTATAGTTTAAGGTACTCATATTGTCCTATCACATGCCCGCACGGTAAAAATTGAGCCTCTTTTAACAACCACACCATTCAAAAAAAACATTAACTACAGCGTTCTCTCGAGTTTTATGTCTGTTATTTTGTCAGGGTAATGGGAAGATATTTTTTGCGATCCGTACAAAGGCAGGTCTACTTTCTGTTGAGGTTTAGTTTTGGACAGTTATGGGCGCAGTTAGAGCACCACGGCCAAAAAGGCGACGGAAAATAACTTCACTCTTTATATAAGAACAAACACTATGAAAAAACAAAAACAATTACTGTTTCTAGTTTTATTTAAATATAACAGGGTTACTAAGAATTTCCGGATGAACAAAAAATAAAAAATTAAACTTAAAAATCGACACATAAAACGTAAAAACGCTATTTATAGCGGGAAAATTAGCTAAGGTAAAATAACTAGAAATACATAAAATCTAATTACTAACAATGAGCGAGGTACGTTAAAATGGAACTGGAATATGCAAATCGAATAGTATTATAACTTATTATTCTGGTAGAATATATTTGATTGTAAAGAGAGCAACACGCAATTTTTCTATGCGTACTTTTAAGTCGTTAGTAGCGGATACACATTCTTGACGACCCCAGTGAGGTCAGGTCTAGTTAAGAAACACGACGTAAGCCTTGGTTTTTTTTTATCTTTTGAAGAAAGAGAAAATATCACGACCTAAACCCAATTTATCATACATCTAATCCTACTTACCTTCTAATAGTGCAGAAAGTTAAGGAAATTACTACTGCACTATCTCTTATTCCCAGAAATATCGTTATGGATGAAAAACTAAATTATGGCCCCGAGTATGAGCGCCCCTTAAATGAGGTAGGGGTGTTAGGAATCTTTCGTTTGCCGGATTGATATTAAATCTAGTTTATGAATAGATGCCTGAAAACATTCAAAATTGATTGGCGAAGTAGCAGCGAAACTAAGATTAAAGAGTATGAACAACACATTATAAATAAGTTAAATGATCCTAGTTTAAATACAAAAACTGAACTTATTCACAATGACAACAGAAAAATAAATATAGAAAACTACTGAAAATATTTGTGAAAATCATATTCAGCCGTATAAGTAACAGGTGTAAAGAGTTCCTTAGTAAAACACAGTATGACTTTCGTAGAAAATTAGATACACAAAAAGCAATCTTTGGTCCAGTAATAACAGCAAAAAGATGCTTGGAAGTACAAAAAGAACTGTAGGTATGTTACGTAGACTACGAAAAGCATTCGACAGAATAAGGCACTATAAATTACTGGACATTGTTAGATATAGGTTTGTATGGCAAAGACATTAGAATAATTGGCAAACTATACTGGAACCAAAAAGGTTACATTCGAGTTGACAATGAAAAAACAAAACATCTTGACATCAGAAGAGGTGTAAGACAAGGATGCGTGTTGTCACCAAATTTATTTAATGTTTACGTTGAATACATAATAAACGAATATAATAAAGGACATAAATATAATAAAAGATAGAGAAATAGGGGTAAATATAAATGGCACAAAAGGAAATAACATTTTATATACAGTTTATATTAATTGTGACAAAAATAAAGAACGACTACAAGCCTTAATCAAAATACCGAACACCAAGAGCAAAGAAATGGGGCTGGTAATTAACAAACAAAAACAAAGACAATAGTATTTAGTAGACTGTTAAACCTAGCAAACCCGAACATAAACCTAGATAGAACATACATACAAAATGTCAATAGCTACATATGTTTAGGAAGACAAATTAACAGTACATTAAACGACTCAAAAGAAGTAAAGCGCCTTATAGATATTTCAAGAGCGAGATTTTTTAAATTCGAAAAGTAATTACGTAATCTAAAATTGTCAAAACCAATCAGAACTGTTATATACTTGTGAGACATGGGCGTTAAAGAAAAATGATATAAAGCTATTACAAAGTATTGAAATGTGGCAATACAGAAGGATGCAGAGGATAGGCTAGATTCAGAGAATCCGCAACGGACATGTACTTAGCAGATTAGAAACCCAAGCACAATTAATGAACTTCGTAAAAATTAAAGAAATGTCCTACTTTTGACTCCCAATGCAACATGAAAAATTCGAACATTAGCAAATAATACTGCATGATCGAAGAAAAAAAATTATGGTCGAGAAACGTAAGAGAACGGACAAAACAGAATGCAGCGATATTATTTCATATAGCTCAAGACAGAGAACAATTTACCATAATAACCATTAATCTCGATGGTGATGAAACTTAGGAGGAGGAGGATAATGAGCTTCTGATTTCCGATACATTTGAACGCCATCGCTTCTTAGGTAAGTATTAATGACTACAAAAATAAACATAACTGAAGCTATAGCAAATGAAAATATGAAACAATTTTTGATCCTTGAACAAAAAAATTAATTTATAATATTATCCTACAATCATAAAATTCACAAATAAGACAAGAAAAACTAAGCAAAAACTAAAAGCTAGAGGTATAATAAATAGTTTAAAGTCTACAAAATAAATACAGTTAAATTTATCTAAAAAGGAAGTCGATTTATAAATAATATTATTTTGTATATTAAAAAAGAAGTAAAGTGAAGCCTTAAAGGAAAAATTAAAACATATTCTAATATAGGACGATTGCAAAAGTTCGTGTCGATTTTATAAATTATTACAATATTTTTTATTTTAAATAAAAGGGTTTTATCAATTAATTATATAATCGCCATTCCTATCCACGATGATTTTTCAACGATTTACGTTTTTCTATGCCATTCTTATAGAACGAGGTCGGTTTGTTGTCAAAAAAGTCTGTGGAGAGGCAGGCGTGTAAATAGCCGTGCCCTCGTGATGCGCTGTTGGGAACTAAGTACGGCCCGTTTTGAAAAGTAAAACGTTGAAGCCCAAATCGTCTCTTAAACGGCCGGCGCGAAAGCGGATGGGAGCGGCTACCGATATCAACCGATAAGTAAAGCCAAATCGCTCACATGTAATCGGTTTCGGCTTCGGCGGCGATGGTTTCACGGTGGCCACCTTGTTGCGATGTCTTCGTGCCTGGAACACGACCGCACTGACCGAGATGCGATGCGGATCGAGTTGGTCTTGCGGGGTAGTTATCTGCGGGTTGGTTAAATGCGGCCGCACTGGCTGCGTTGCGATGTGAGTATTGTCACCGGGCTTCTCGCCTGGCTTAGCGGTAGGTCATTTGCGGGAAATTTTAATTCGACAGCACTTTTCGTCTCAAAGGGTGCCGCCGACGGCGTATGCAGACTTGCCGGCTGAGCAAAAGCCCATATGCCGTTTTGTGTGCGATAGCAAAACGTGGCGGCAGATATCAATATGCGCCGCCACGATACACAAGCGGTTCAAGGGCGAAAAGGCCGCCACACCAGTCTGTAAGGTGGTTTTCCACAGCTTATACAGAACTAAGTCGTTTTCCATTTAATCTGTTTTGTAAAGAGCGGAACAAATGAAAGTCTGAAGGTGCAGTATCAGGCGAGTATAGAGGATGCTGCAGGACTATCCATTTCAACTCCTGCAATTTTTGCAGCGTCTGTTGAGCCACATGAGGCCTAGCATTGTCATGGTGAAAGATAACATCCTTTTGTTGGCCAAAACAGGACGTTTTTCACAAATAGCAGCATCAAGTCTGGCTAATTGTTGACATTATATGTCTGCTGTTATTGTTTCTCCGCGCCTCAAAAGCTCAAAATAAATGATTCCCTTGCAGTCCCACCAAACACACACCAAAACCTTCATTGGGTGCAGACCAGATTTGCGACAGGATCTGCACCTTCGCCGGTTTGTTTCCATGTGCGTTTTCGTTGCACATTGTTGTAAAGAACCCACTTTTCATCGCCTTTTACCAATCGATCCAAAAACGGCTCATTTTCGTCCCGTGCCTGAAGTGAAAGAGCCATGTTCATCCGGTCTAATTGGTTCCTTTCCATTAAACAGTGCGGTACCCAGGTATTAAGTTTGGAGGTATAACCAAGCTTTTTTAAATGGCGAACGCGGTAGACTTGTCAATGCTTAGCTTCTCAGCTATCTCTTCAGTCGTAATTCTTGGATATGTCTTCACTAGAGTATGCACAACATCGTCATCAAGGTCAGAAGGTCCACCAGAGCGAGGTTCATCTTCCATTGAAAAATTGCTTTACCGAAATCGTTCAAGCAGTCTAAATATTTTTCCCGTTCCAACACTCAGGACCTTCCTGAATTCATACAGCATCACATGCCGCAAATGCACTTTTTCGTCTCCCATTTCCATGGACCTACTGCACGAGCACGTAAACTTTTTAAAGCGCTTTTTTTTTGCAAGAAACGGACGCGATTTCACATATCAAAATAAATACGCTATTTCCTATAAGCAACGTGATCTACAAAATCGGGCACAAACTTTTGCAGTCATCCTATATATCCAATATTAAAATTATATGACGGAGGTTCAGTTGATAGCAGTTAGAGGCAAGTCGTTATCGATTGCAGCACAATTCCCCTCTGTTCTGGTTGAGTAGCAGCGAAGCGAATTTTGCTGTGACGCCTTAAGGCAAGTTCATTCATTAACATTTCATACACTTTAGTTTTAGAAATGAACGAATCTGGTTTCTTCCAAAACCTAAATTACTTTCAATAGATTTCCGGCCACGTATGATTAGCTTACACTATATCCTTAGTCTTGTACTCATTGTATCGTTCCCAAAACTCCAACTGGCTCTAACGGTAAAATCGTTTTTATTCACGCATCGTCACTATGTCTCACTCTTATCGGTTGCTTGGTTACATTGCGGCTATGCAAACCGTTTTTATTCTATATGTTCTATCTAATATTTTCGAAACGTACCTCATATTATTTTATTTATAAAATAAATTTAAAGAATCTGTAAACAGTTTTAACTACTGCTTAAACGAGGAGATATTTTAAAGGCCCATTTGACTAGTTGCGAGCCTTGCTTTCGGACAATGAAAGTGGCTCAAGTAGGCGAAATCGTGTGGGTCTTTGGTCCTGCAGACAGTTGGCCGCAAGTAAGAAAGGGATCATCTAGACGTTCAAATCCTTTGATGTAGTGGTTAAGAATTCTTTTTATTCGACTCCATTCTCGCAAATTAATATTTGTAAAACAATAACAAAAATGAATGTAAAAAAGTTGTAAAACAACAAAATCAAATTGAATAAATCGAACATATAAAATTTAACCTTTAATAATTATAGCAACCGGATTGTTTAAATATTGTCCAACTAATTTAATAGAAGTTATTAGGGAATCTGTTTCTTTACTGATACAGACAAACATAATGCCTTAAATAAAACGTTTTTGCTTTCTTCTTGTCTATATAACGAACAACAGGAACTATTTTGGTTTGCTTAATAGTCAAACAATGAAACAGAAATAAGTTCCTACAAAATAAATATTCAGGGAAAAGTGATAGCAATCTCTAACGAAAACCAATACTCGCTCCAATTTAAAACAAGCTGCAATAACCTTAATGACGGAGCATCAGCGTTATGGCACGTCAAATCCCTCGGCTCGCCTTCCGTGGTGCAGCGTCGCCCAGTCCGATTTTCCGAATCGATTCCGGTGACTCATTCCATTACGCGGAGCAGGTACTTAAAAAGTAAATAAGTGGCCCGTCACGGCAACGGGCAGCCAAGTTTGTCAAACGCATGCCTAGGGACGCGGCTGCTCATAAATTTTTCTAATGGCCACCGCGACTCTGCAGCAACAGGTATTTAAGCAAAATACAGGTAGCTAATGATGGAGCGTGGCGCAGTTAGTTGTCAGTGCCGTGAGAGCTGTGGATCAATAGTTTTGCCATGGCCCACAGGGAACGTCGCGCAATAAGGGTGGAAATGTTGAACCGGGTTGCTTGCTAACATATTCAGTTTTTTTTGTTTCGTGAGTTAATTTAGAGCTTTATTAAGGATTAGCATACAACTTGTAGCTATTTGATACAAGTAGGTGTATTAAAACAACGAACAACATAATTTTTGAAAGAATGTTTGTAGCATGTTACCTAATATATAGGGGTGACATTATGATTGTTACATGTATAAAAGAAATTAACAAGTTGGGGTCATTGCAAAACTCTTAATGGAAAAGATTGTTCAAAAAATTTTAAATTAAAACTGAAATACATAGTAAGACGAAAATAAAAAAAACAAAATTTAATTTATAAAAGAGGATAAAGCAGCCAAACAAATCAAAAGCAATTATATTATTAAATACGGGCTACTTTATACTATACAATAAGTTACTGGAAAACACCAAGAGGTTTTTGCAACAATATATTTATATATAACTACATTTAAATCAAAAACTTGAATATATTACAGTACATACTGAATTTTATGTATCATGCTCTATAGTTATATTTTATCGCTATCTGTCAGAGTACTGAAAAAAGTATTTTATCAACATAACCTAATCAGCAGTAAAAGAAATGTAGTCTTGAGAGCAGCATTTTCGATACTTCCTTATTTTCTTGTTTTGACTTAAAAGTACTCACGTTCCCCAAAAAATAATTTTTGCACTTTTAGTAGTATATTCTTCACTATAGTGTCTAAAATAAGTGGTCATAATAGTGTATAAGTAGAAATTTAGAGTAACACACCAACTTATTTCTAAGTGTCTACATTAGCTAAGGATTCATAAAAAAGGTTGTTAAGTTTCTTATAAAAGCCCAGATCAAACCAAGAGTTTTTCCTTTTATCTTTATTTATATTTACAATCTTCTCTGGTGAGCAATAAGTAAATTTTGTGAGTTTACAATAAGTAATATTATTTACATGTGGGATGCTTTTCCATTGGAATGCTCCCTTAAGAATTACTTATAGGTACATTACACTTATACACATAACACTGATATGCAGTGAAATCAATCTCGACCTGGTAAGTCTAGAGGGTCGTACCTTTTCAGCCTGTGAGTGGTGTTACTGTTGTCTAGCAGATTTACGACCAGAGCGTTTGTATGACTTCACTTCTTCTTTCACTAATTTTACTCGCAAGTCTCGATGGATGACTTCGTTTTTTATGTACCTTGGTGCGTCCACAATTGCTCTCAGAGTTTTGGATTAAAATCTTTGCAATATATCCAGATTGAAGTTACTAGTAATTTCCCATAGTTGCAAGCCATATCTCCATATGGGACACACAGTCTTGTATAACAGTACCTTGTTTTGCAAAGATCTCGATTTACGTCCTAACAGCCACTTTAATTTTGTTAACTTCAATCCCAGTTGTTTCTTTTGCTAAATATATGTTTTCTCCACGTTAGTGTGCGATCAAGATGTATGCCGAGGTATCTAACGTCTTGTGTTTGTGAAAGTGGGTTGTTGTAGAGGGTGACTGAAGGGCATGTCCCCCTTCTGAGTGTAAATGTAACTTGTGTGGATTTGATTTCGTTTGCTTTTATGCGCCAGATTCGTAGCCACTCTTGCACTTTATTAAAACAGTTCTGTAACCTTTGTGATGTTATCACGGAGTTTTCGTGGGTTGCAAGGATTGAAGTGTCGGCTGCAAACGTGGCTGTAATCGTATGGTCGTTGGTAGGTATGTCTGCTGTGTACAATACATAAAGGATAGGTCCTACTGTGCTCCCTTGCGGTACACCAGATTTTATAGAATGCAATTTTTTAATTGCGCCTTGAAACTTTACTTGGGAATATCTATTGGTTAGGTAGGATTTCATTAGTTGATAGGTGTGTGAAATGTTTGTACAATTCATGACAGACTATCGAAGGCCTGCCTTATGTCTAAAAACGCTGCAGAACAATACTTCTTCTCTTCATAGGCCTTATTGGTTTCACTTACTATTCTGTGGACTTGTTCTATAGCCTAAACCCGAATTGATGTTCCGATATGAGATTATTCTCTTCTAAGATTGGTTTGATTCTCCTGAGTAGGAGTTTCTCAAATACTTTAGATTCTATCGGCAACAAACAAATTGAACGATAAGGTGATGATTCCTCTAGAAGTTTGCCTGGTTTAGGTATGAGCACTATTTGGACCACTTTCCACTGGGCCGGAAAATAGCTCAATCTTAGGATAGCATTTAAACTGGCCGCTATTAGTTTAAATCCCTTTTCTGGCAGTTCTTTTAGGATTTCACCGGAGATAAGTTCATAACCTCGTGCCTTCTTCGGGTTTAGATCAGACTTTATCATTGTTTTTACTTCCGCTAGCTTAATCTTTTTTATTGATTGGCTCAATTGGTCAGGTGTTTCCAGAAAGTGTTGTATTTCGGTTTCTTCCTCTATAATTAGTTCAGAGGTAAATGGTTGAAAGGCATTTGTGAGGTGTATTGCAAGTGTATCGGCTTTTCTTGCTCATTTCTGGCCCAATTTCGATCAGGTTTTTGTATTGGGGGAATGGCTTGCTGCGGTTGTTTTAATGTTTCATAATGAGTAGTTTGTTGCATCTGTGGCAGAGAGGGTTGAAAGATAGTATCCTATAGTTTGATTTCGCTTTTCTTGAAGAATCGCTTTTAATTTTTATTGCATTATTTAGCCTATTTTTGTCATTCGAAGATCTAGTGTTCTGCCAAATTCTGCGAAGTCTGCTTTTCTCGGCGATTGCTTTTTATTACCACTGAAAGAGTGTTGTGCGCGTTCTTCGTTTCTAGTTATATTACACAGCAATGTAAGTATTCTACTGCATCATCAATTTCATCAGGAGTCTTGAGAGATATTTATAAATTTATTTAATCATTGACTAGTTGTCTAAATAATTTCCAGTCAGCTTTGTTATTAGTGAATCTAATTGCTGTAAGCCTGCTAACTACCTGAGTACTTAGTATAACTATAATCGGAGTATGATCTTATGGCATGTCTAGGCATGACCCAATTTTTGGATATCTTGATGCTATATTATTAGTAATGAAGAAGTCGAGTAAATCTAAAATTTTATTCATGTCCGTGAGGCACTATGTGAGCTGTCTGGTGGTGAGATAGTTAAGATTGTTGGTAGTGAGGATTTTAGTAGTTCTCTGCCTTTGGTGGTGGTTGTTCTAGCACCCCTCTCCTGGTGATTGGCGTTGTAGTCTCCGCCGGCAATAAAGCGTGCTCCAAGTGTGTCAAAAACTGGTTGCAGTGGTCTGCTTTTATGTTGTGCTTTGAAGGGATATACAACGCTGCGACTGTGATTGTGTGATTGGCCTATCCAATCTTCTACTACTACACTTGTAGCTTGGATGTACTCCTGATTATACTTATCCATTGCATAGTGTTTGATGGAACTTTTTATGATTATTGCTGTTCCTCCACGTGCGTCTCCACCAGGGTGTTGTGTATAGTAAATAATTAAAATAATTAGGACTTTTGAAATAGCTTTTCTTTGTAACATGTGTTTCGGAAATTAAAACTATATCTAAATCATGATTAGTGATAAATGCTCTGAATTTTAGGGTATGAGTTAGTACATCATTGGCATTCCATTCTGCAATCTTGAGTATTTGAGCCATTATTTTAGATTAGAAACAATGACTTTAAGGAGGTTTAGCATTGCTACAACTTGGGCTAATGTTCTTTTCATTGCTGTTTGTCATTTATGGGAAGGTTAAAGCTGACTGCACGTTTTTATTGTCGTGAACTTGTCAGCTTCCATTGCATTATCTGTCTCATTATTTTGGAGAGCTTGAAAACGATTTGATAAATTGATTTGTGGCGTATCGTTTACTGAGGTTTTTTGTTTTTGTTTTCCTTGAAGTGACTATAGTTCAGGTCATAGACTGCTGATTTGATGTAGATGGTAAAGTATTAGCGGTGTGGCTCCATTGCATAGAGGGTGCCGGATATTGTAAAACTGCATTTTGACCTACCTGCTGATTAAATGCAGGGTATGTGTAGTGTGTATATCGAGGCTGCGCTGCTTGGAACTGCGGTTGCATCATATTACTATTGGAAAGCTGAGAATACTTAGCCTGGTGCTGCATTGGTGTTGGGTGTGCATACTGCACGGAAAATTGTTCCACAGTTACCTTAGCGTTAGTGTTACTAAGGTAACTGTGATTATATTCTTAATTAAATTAAATTTAGTTAGAAACGTTCTTTCATTCGCACGAAATAAAATTATTATTTTAAGTATAAATATAAATGACTACAGCTTGCACTTGATTACTTGCGATAGCCGCGGTCGCAATGCTTCTTTGCTTGGTGAAAGTCAGCGGACATATAGACCAAGAGCACACGCTATCATATTGTTAACAATGACCCACCTAGGTTGGGAGATTTTATTGCACCCGGCAACAAAAATGCCCAGGAAAGTCTGAACAAGCTCCTTTGTCCTCTTTTTCTAAAGTGACATTCAGTAGCCCCTCAAAAGATGTTTGTCAAAACGGAGTTATTTCAAAGATTACGTAAATAGACTGCGTTTGTAAATTAATGTTATTGTTCAATAAAAACGGTTGATAATTAAGTTGCATAGACACAAACATAGACAGGAATTTTTTCAGAAAGATAATTAACGAAATCAAAAACCCAAATAAAGAAGATTTATTTACTGTAGTAGAACTCTCTCATAAAATCATGTACATAGCTTGATGGAAGGCAACGTTATTAAGCTCCTAGAATATTGCATCTATAGATTGTCCTATCGTAGTTAAGAAAAGATCGCAAACGTAGACTGCGAAGAAAATGGAAAACTACTAGACACCCTGGTAAGACTCAATCGCAAAACATCGGAACTGAAACAAATTCTATCGGACATCAACAATAAATCTATACAAAACTACCTACAGCACTTGTTTCCAACGGAAACTACAGAAGACTCCCTTTAGATGGCGACAGAAATTAAAGCAACTACAGAAAATAAGATTTGGGAGAAAAGTAACGAAGAAAGGGCTCTTGCATTTGCCAACAATTTGGAAGCGGTTTTCACACCATATGATTTTAAAATCCTCTCGAAGAAGAACAGAAAATCCAACGCTACCTAAAAGCACCGTTTCAACTGTGCCCACCAACCTCAAGTTCAAATCTACGCAAATCATCCGAGTATGATCTAATTACAGCAACAGTGTTAAGAAAATTGCCGGAAAGATGGTTTGTGTGCTTCATCTAACTCTTCAACGCAGTACTGCTATTAAAGCATTTTCCATAAAAATAAAAAGTGGCTGCAATTATTCTAATATCTAAACCTAGACAGTTACCTACTGACATGTCTTCGTACAGATCAACTAGTCTGCTGCTTCTCTGGTTCAAGGTTTTCGAAAAAGTATTATTAAGAAAATTATTACCTATCATCTTTAATAACTACTCCATACCTGATCATCAGTTCTGATTCCGGAAAAATCATGCCACTATTGAATAAATATACTAAATGGTCGATAAAATGATAAAAAACTAACGACAAACGCTACTCCTTGGCTATCTTTATAGATGTCGCACAAGCCTTTTTATAAATTGTGTCATCAGAAGCTTTTATTCAAAATCAAAAGAACCCTACCATCGGACTATTATAAAATCCATAAATCGTACCTAACAAACATGCATTTTATCATTAAATATAAAGATAGCTACTTTTTACGTCTGACCTTTCCACCACTGCTTCCATTGTGGTAGCAATATTTGCAGACGACACTACAGTGTTTTTTTTTCATCTTAAACGTCATATGGTGAGTCAACATCTACAGGGACATTTGCAAGAATTAGAACTTTTTTAACAAATTGCGAATGAAAGTAAATGAAGGAAAGTTTGTTGAAGTGACTTTTGCTCTAAGAAGGGGCGCCTGCCCACCTGTACTGCTTGACGACACACCAGTACCGTAAGACAAACACGTGAAATACTTAAAATTCCTGTTAGACAGACACCTGATTTGAATGAGACATATTTTGACAAAAAGGAAACAGCTGGGTTTTAAAAGATGTATTCAACTTGTACTCTATAAATCCATCATAGAACCAATATCAAGTTAGGCATTCAACTCTGGGGAACAACAAGCAACTCCAATATTGACATTTTAAGGCGTGTTAAATCCAAAGTTCTACGATCTCTGGTAAACGTTTCCTAGTTTGCTTCAAACGATATTATTCAACATGACTTGGACATCCCCTCAATCACAAATAAAATACAAAAATAGTTTGTTGTAGTGCTCGCCTTAATACCTACCCAAACATGCAAATCGAATTTTTTCTAGGGGAAGATGAAAACCAGTCTAGACTAAAACAAATAAAGCTTTCTGACCTTGCACACTGTCTTGAGTGACAATATATAGTGCGTGTTGTATAAAGACTGAGTAATAGTGTAAACTTAGCAATAGAAAACTATTGTACTAAATGGAAACTCTCATGGGTTTGTTTTCTACATGTTTATGTTATTTTTGTATGTATATAATATTGACAAATCGTGTACGAGGTGTGGCAGAAAAGTAATGAGACTGGTAACACTGCAAGCGATCTGGCAACGCTACGCTGTTGTACTTGATAGAGCATGTATATAAATACCCTTCCATAGCTCAGTGCGAGTTTCAACTCGTTCCGTTAACTACGTGATTTTTGTGACTGTTATTAGTGAAGTTATATTTTGGTTGTGCGTCACGCAAAATGGAACAGCGGAATTACAGGGAGGCCTTCAACTTCGAAAACCGACGAAAACATCAAATGTGAACACTCTTGTGAGATCAGACCGTTGTTTAACATTAAGAATGTTGAGTGAACAATTAAATTTGAACAGATTTACCGTTCATTAAAAAAGGGACCTCAAAAGGCATTCCTATGGTTCACCAGTCTCCCTATTCACCTTACCTCAGTCCCTGTGTGTTTCTTTTTCCTAAACTGAAAAATTTCCTCAGAGGACGTCATTTTGGGACTTTACAAAACATCCAAAGGAGTGTAACGGATATGCTGAAGACCATACCGGTTTAAGACTTCCAGCGCTGCTACCAACAGTGGGAACAACGTCTCGATCCGTATGTAGCTGCCCAAAGAAACTACTTTGAAGAGGATAACATTGATGTTTTAAAAAAATTAAAACTTTGGTAACTAAAAAATCAGTCTCATTACTTTTCTGCTACACCTCGTATGTCTCTAAAAGACAGATTGTAGATAAATAAAGAAACTTAAAGAAAAGATGCATATCCATATAATTTTCTTACCTTTATTAAACTACGAAAATTATATACAGACATGCAAAAATCCTATTCAGTTGATATACTTGACAATATCAACCCAAGAATGTACCTTCTTCTTCACAGCGCTTCACGTCCATTTTTGAACATACGCCTCTTCAATCTCTCTCCATCGTTCTCGGTTGCTTGCTTGTTGAATCCATTTAAGCCCTGCTGTTAATTTGATGTCGTCTACCCAACGCATAGGTGGACCACCCCTAAGTCTTTTAAAATTATAAAGTCTTCAAGTTAATATAGTGTTGTGCAATTTATTTGAATTGCTTCTTACCACATGTTTTGCATATGTCCATATCAGTTTTGCGGTTTTTCCGCCACATATTTTACTTGGGTTATTTGTCTTGTCCAGTTAAGAGAATACTAAGTGTACTAAATAAGAAGAATAAAAAATATCTATTAGCATAAATACCAATTTTATTGTATCCTACATATGTTTAATGTAATACATTTGTGTTTTTATTAGCAATACGTTTCACTAACCAAATTTATTTTTGACGTAAAAACGTTTTTAAGTTCGGTGCGAATACTGAGTGTCATTCCAAAATTACGAGCGTTACCAAAACGTCCGAGTTTGAAACTACTAACACTTGAAGACTAATGTCCGGAAAACAACGGAAAGGGCAGCGTTCGACAAACGAAGGTTGAAAGCGATAAGCAAACCAGCCAACATTTTTCCCGTTTTTCTCCCTACGACGCAAGAGAGGGAGGGACTTGAAGAGTGCGTGTCATTGTTTATAGTGTGGTTTGAAATGAATATATAACTGTTTTGTACTGCGGACAATTTTAGGCTATTCAAAAGTATGTGCTATTAAATTTGGGAAAACTGTGCTGCATTAAAGTTGAAAAAAAGTCGCCGCGGTACATAAAAAGAAAGTGAAAGCAGAATCAGCGTAACGCAGGTCCACTTGAAGAGGACCCGATCGAAAATGTCGAGAAGTGTCGGCGCTACCGATTGAAGAAGAAAAGACCATTCGGGAGAATGAAGTTGGGACAATCGTCGATGAACGGCATTAAAATTTCAGCGCGTCAATTTTGGCAGGACCCAGTGGTGTAGGAAGTGGATTTCCACCAATGAAGCGGTCTCCTGTTAACGAAGAGTATTCAGAAGAATTCGACGGTTCCGTAGATGGTCAACCTTGAGGTCATCACGGACAAATCGAAGAGCAGCACGTTGACTTCGCCGGAATCCAGTAATATGGTAGGCGGATTTACAACAATAAAACAGCCTTCAATAAACGAAGACTATTAGTATTATTGACCGAAGCGATGTTTTTACGGAAACCTCACGTTAGTGGCTCCCCTAAGTATGCTCATGATGCCAAAGATGTTTTTATCACAATGCTTTTATGAAGGTTTCTATTAAAACCCTACTCAAAAATCACACAAGTTCCAAGTGCACTATGCTTGTTTACAGCGAAAGGGTTAATATACTGCTAAAATATCTAGCACGAAAGTTCAGTATTAAAATTAGGGCTATGATTATTGAAAGAAAGAAAGAATTAGAAGTTAACTACGTAAAAATACCAAAGAAATAAATTTTCGAGTAAATAAAAAGAATAATAATTTTAATAAAAGAAGTATGCTTTAAGCAATACGACAAGCTAATAGAAACATAATGCGTCTAAACAATAGTAAAAAATTAAATTCTGTAAGCCAATAACAAAACTTGTAGTAAAAATTGCAAACGAAACAATAATTTTAATTAAGAACAAAACAAGAACTAGAAAAATGTTTGTAAAAAGTAAGTAAAGAGGAATAGGAAAGAATATGTATTTAAAAATTGAGACAGCCGTATAACAATCTTGATATTGTAATTAGAGTTTATTACACTATCTCAAATGTAAAAATTTACATAAAGTCCTGGATTCGTGCGTTTCACCTGTTGTCCGTTTGGCGGGCATTGTGTCCTACGAATTGCCACTTCAGGCTAGCTATTATTTTTCCCACATCTGTGACTTTTGTCTTCTCCCTTATCCAAGTGTTTCGTTTTCTGTCTTTTAGGGTTATTTGTAACATTTGGCGCTCCATGGCTCTTTGGGTCTTCATAAGTTTGTCTACATTTCTCTTTGTCAAAGTCCAGGTCTGGGCCCCGTAAGTAATGACGGGCAGTATACAGCTGTCAAACACTTTTGTTCTCAGGTATTGAGGTATTTTTCGGTTTTTTAATATGTAACTTAATCTGCCAAAGGCAGCCCATCCTAGTTTCGTTCTTCTTGCGATTTCTATTTCTTGATTTTCTTTATTAAGTGTAAACCTTTGCCCTAAGTATGTGTATTCTTCTATTTGTTCTATAGTGTTTTGTTCTAGTTCGATATTCACTTCCTCTTCGGAATTTGTCATGATTTTTGTTTTTTCGGTGTTTATCTTTAAACCCACTTTTTTAGAAGCTTCATTTAGTTCTTGGAGCATTGAGTTTAGTTGGTCTCCATTTGTTGCAAATATTATGACGTCGTCTGCGTATTTTAGACTATTTAAAAATTTGCCGTTTATATTGATGCCTTTTCCCTCCCAGTTTAGGCATTTGAAGACATCCTCAAGGGCTAATATAAATAGCTTAGGTGATAATGGGTCTCCTTGACGGACTCCTCTCTGTATTGGGATTGGATCGGTTTCTTCTGACCAGTTGACTGTTATTGTAGTATTCTTATATATATATCTTGGATTACTGTCATATATCTGTGGTATATCCTGCTGTTCCATAGACTCTTCTGTACTGCCCACGTTTCGATGCTATCGAACGCTTTTTCATAATCTATTAGTGCTATGTATAATGGGAGATGATTTTAATTTGCTTTCTCTATTAGTATCTTGAGGGTTAATAGATGGTCCGTTGTACTAAACCCTTTGCGGAAGCCAGCCTGTTTTTCAGATAAATACATTTCTATTTTGTTATTTAATCTTTTCATTATGATTCTTGAGAAAAGCTTATATACTTGTGATAGTAGTGTTATGGGCCTGTAATTATTTAAATGTTGTTTGTCTCCCTTTTTATATAGTAAAATCGTTATGGCCTCTTTCCATTCACTCACTATTCTTCCAGTTTCCAAACATTTATTGAACAGTGTCTTCAACGCTGTTATTATTTCCTCTTCTCCTTCATTTAATAATTCTTTTGTCAGATTGTCTTTTCCTGGCGCTTTTTGATTTTTCATTTCTCTCATCGCACTAATTATTTCCTCTTCTTCTATTTCTGGCATATCTTCCGAGTTTATATTTGTTATTTTCTTTTTAGTTTTTCTTTTATTTCTGTGGGAGCTTTTCTTTGGGACTGGTACAACTCCTCATAGAATTCTTTTACTGTAGAGTTTATCTTGTCTTTATCTCTAACTTCTCTTCCATCTTTATCTTTTATTACTATTATCTTGTTTTTGCCTATTTTAGGTCTCAATGCTTTCATATTTTGATTCTTTTCTATAACTTGTTGAATTATAACGTCTTGTTTTTTAATTTCATTTTGTCTTATTGTTTTCCTTATTAATTTATTAAGAGTATAGTATACAGTGCTTAAATATATCTGCATTGAAAAATAACGAAGACACTTTGTTTACCGATTCTAGAGATGTGGTGATTCAAATGCTTATAATTAAATACCTTTGCCTTTCATTCAAAGTTGAGTAACATTTACTTCAAGGCAATAATAAATTGGTAATAATTAAAAAGTTGTTTCAGTGAAGAACTTATTAATTTAGTAGAGATTGTAAAAATGTGACAATTAAAATTCTGAGATTACAAGCTTAACTGAAGTCACGACACTTCTTAAATGTTTTATAGTAGCAATTATGTCAACATATTTCTACTTATTTTTGTTTGCGACATAAAGAGAATTTGCAATACACCTTCCACTTCTATAATCTTTCAAAATCCGTCCTACTTCACCTATACATTTTTTATGTCGTCAAATAGGTCATTTTACTAATTATTCTGAATTTATTGTCCTTGTAGAAAACGTCTGTCAGCTTTTTTATTGGCAGATAGGGACTTTCGCATAAACAGATGCGTAATTTTGTTTTCAAATACTCTATATAGTTCTGATGGGCATACTCATAAAAATGAAGTCAGATTTCGTCAACTCTTACGATATAGGGAACATAGTGAGTTATACTATATTCAAACTTATTGAGCCTTTCTCGAGACACTACGAAACGCATTGTCCTATTTGTTTACCGATTAAGGTATGGGATATTCAAAGAAACGTCCGTGACAGACACGGATGCATATTCTGGGCGTAAATTCCTTCACTAGAATTCTCAATGCCACCTAAACATATTTTTACAACGAGAACTTATTATCTCTCAGCGAAGGAGCCATTTTCTCCAAACACTTGAACCGCATGCCATGTCCGTTTTTTAGTTTTTGGCTAAGTTGATACCTCAAAAAATTTTCAACTAGAGATCATGTTGCTGCAGCACAGATTTGAGTCTGTCTCAACATACTTAAAATAATTACAAAGTGTTCTAGTAGTACACCATGTACTTATAGTAATCTGTGGGGTTTGGCGTAGACGAGTTTGATAATCTATTTTATGTTTCAGATTACACGCATAAATTTTAAATTTGTGCTATTATTTGTTCAGATTAGTAGTTGTATTTTTAACGTCACACAAGTTCCTAAGCCTGACCGAAATAAATTTAATTTCTAGGTTTGATTTAGTCATACCACTTTTATAATTGTTCTGTAGGACTCATTTCATATTTTGATTCTTATCTATTAAACTCGATAATCGTAGATTACTTGTTTTTTAATGGCGACAATATCAAGCCTCAAATATTTGATCTTTGTTAATCACAAAAATAGAGATTACATGGCAATCGTGTAAATTATTGACTTTGGTGGAATAAAACTGCATATTGTGTGTTTGCAAAATATTTTTAAATGAGAGATATATAAACAAATAAAGTTAGCTATAGCGCACTAGGACCGGACATAAGATGTCCGACAAAAATAATCTGAAGGGAGGAGACCTTACCCTAACTACAATTTTTGAGAGTGATAATGGTAACCAACACTACACAAGAGTTATGAGGGGGGCTAATACTACAGTATAAGTTTGAATGACACTGGTAAAAGAGAATATTAAGCCAACATTTATAGGGCCACCTTGTTTGGTGCTCATCTCTAAACCCCCTGATCACGAATCCCATCTCTACCTGTAACCTTAACTGTCCGCTACCCAACCTAGTCACAACTAAATGGGATTTTTACCGCCGCCCGGCATTCCGATTCGAAGCCTCGCTCGCCAGCCAGCCGACCAGGTGCTCTATTGCGCTGTGCTTGCAGGCTGTCGCTGCCTTTTGTACGTTCCGCCCCGTCCTAGTACAACTGGCCAAGGAAACACGCCAACGTCCGTCGTCCAGGCTGCCAGAGACCATTACTTGCGGTAAGTCTCGTTTTAGTTGTTCTGTCGTGCATTTGTCTGGAGAGTGCACAACCGACCTGCTGCTCACCATATTTGAAGTTATTTAATCATAGTTGTGTTGTTTTTTTCCTTTTTTCTCAATTTCTTTGTTTGCTTAATTCTTACTTTGTTATTAATTTCGTTTTGCCCAATATATAGTTTACACAGCTCTGTTTTGTTTTATTCCCTGCTTTCTTTATCGAGTTATTTTAACTGTGCTTAATTATCAAACATTTTTTTGGTCCCTGGAGTCTAGATCATTTTGCATTAATCAAAAGGGAATAAAATTAAAAACGAGCTGTGTAAATTTCGTTCGTTAGTTTTGCCTGTGTAGCTGCGGTCCGAAATATTGGGTTAGCCTTGCTATTTTGTGTCCAAGGTCTACCCTTCGCACCCTAATTTGTTACCTGCGTTTTGACCCTTTTGTGTTTTATATTTTGCTCGAGCCTTGTCCCTTTACCTGTGGAAATCCGCTTTTGGTAGAATTAATTCTTTGTCAATTTTTGTTGTCTAACAAACGCGAATTAATCGCCACCAAAACGCTAACAGTTTGCCGAATTAGCGATTTGTCGTAGCTTGTGGAAGATGCCACAACTGATGCATCGATGCAAACACTGTTCAAATTGAAATTCAAGATGCTCGACGGCTTATGCGCCGAACTCAATACAACGCTCGTGAAATTAATTAGCCAGCAAGTGAAGAAGAGCTTATTGACTTGGACACAACACGCAAACAGATAGATAACCAATATTTTAATATTATCGTCATTTTTGAGCAGATATTTCCTGCTCAAAGTCCAATCTCTTTGGGATCGAAAGAAGGATCAAACCTCCCTAATGCCAGTATTGCCGGCAGAGCAAATAAAGCGAATTTTGAATCACGAAACCGTCCGATGCAACAAACTAGAAGCTTTGTCACCCAAACCGTTGCCACTACCTCTCCTGTCGATTCTAATTCATGTTGTGGATTTTGTAAAGCGTCACACAGCATTTACCGGTGCAATTCGTTTCCAGCACTCGGCCCACGAGAGAGTTTTGCTGCCGCTAAGCGTCTTCGTTTGTGTTTAACTGTTTACAAAGCACGCATAGCGTGCCACAGTGTAGATCCAAATATTCCTGCCAGCATCATACCTTGCTCCATCTAAAGCCGATAAATGGCAGTGAGCCGCTTAATTCCCCTCAAACCACGACGCCCTCAACTTCCACTGTCACCGATACAACTAATGCTTGCTCTAGCATCAATTTAACTAACGGTCAATCCGAGGCCGTACTATTGGGGATCATTCAGGCTCTTACAAAAGGTTACAGCGCTGGTTGATACTGGATCCTAATTTAGCTTCATCAGTAAAGGCTGTTTAACGCATTTGAAACTCCCGCACTTGTCCCCTACCACAGTCGTGCGTGGTTTGGGTCAAGTACCTGTCAGAGACTCTCACAGCTCTACCTCCTGCATAATTATACCAATTAATACCAACTGCTCCCTGGATCTAGAAGTTATTGTTTTGCCTAAAATTTACTAGCCTCTACCCACGTACAATATTTTCGGGCCCATAGACTTACTGCTGGGGCTCAGATGTTTATGTCTCGATATTGAGAGATGGTGTCATTCTATCGGTGAATGGATCTCCCGCGGCCATTAATACTACCTTCAGTTGGCTATTGATAGGTTCAACGTCAGTAGCGCAAGATCAGCCAATCAAACACTCCTTTCTAGCGCTCATGGAAAATTGCGATAGTCTTTTGAAACGCTTTTGGGAAATAGAGGAGGTGTCCAATGTTGCAGCCAAATCCCCAGAAGATGGGCTAATGGAAAATTGGTTTTCTAAAACTCATTTTCCCCTGCCTCCGGTCGTTTTGGTGTTCGGTTACCTTTTAAGAAAAATAATCCCCCAACGTTTGGAAAAACCATTGAAATGACGGACAGACGTCTTAAATGCCTAGAGCGAGGGCTCCACCGAGACCCAGTTCTTCGCACAATGTACAATTCACTTATAGCCGAGTACATCTCTTCTGGACATATGTCCATTGATAGAAAAGCTCCGTTTTTTCTCCTAATTGTTTCGACATACCACGCCATTGCGTTCTGAAAGAACAATCCGACTGCCCTAAGATCAGAGTCGTCTTTGACACATCGGCGAAAGATACCATCTTCGTCGGTCCAAAGCTGCAGAACGATATTTCCGTCATTCTTCTGCGATTTCGATGGCATCTCTTTGCTTTTACCTGTGACATCCCTCATATGTATAGGCAGATAGTAATGCACAGGAAAGATCGCCGATTTCAATTGATTCGCTGGAGATTTTCGGATTCAGAACAAATCAGCAGTTATGAACTCATTACTGTCACGTATGGAGTTTATACATCACCATTCCTGGCAATTAGAAGTGTTCTTCAATTAACCGATAAAGAGCACGATCAGTTCCCTCTTGCCTCACAATGTCTGCGTACTGATTTGTACGTAGACGACATCGCGACTGGCGCGGATCCTTTAGGCGAAGTCGAGACGTTGAAACAACAATTAACGGATTTACTAAAGAGGGGTTGTTTTGAGCTCCGTAAATGGTCAAGTAATTACCCACCGCTACTGAGTGACTTGCCTCCCAAATATTGCCTCGATAGTACCATCGCTTTTGGTTTGGATCCTGTTTCTATAAAGGTCTTAGGTTTCCAATGGCTGTCCTCGTCAAATGCATTTTCATTTTCAGTCACGCCGCTCAACAAGTCCTGTTGTAAACAAACAATTTTGTCCGACCTTGTGTCTTAGTTGGGATGACCAGGTGCTTGCAGACGTCATTACGAAATGGAAAAATTTTAAAGCATCCATGCCGTTATTAAGCAATATTTCAATTTCTCGTTGCTGCAATAGGTCTGCTACATCAACGCATCAATTGCATGCATTTTGCGATGCTTCTGAAGCGGGCTACGCAAGTGTAATTTACGTTCGGCGTACCGATGAAGATCAGACAATAAAGACATTTCTAATAACGGAAAAGTAGAAAGTGGCCCCCTTAAAATGATTGTCAATCCCAAGGTTGGAATTGTGTGCCGCAGTGTTGCTTTCCAATCTGGTGGCATTCGTAATAGAAACCTATAAGTCCTGTACTGTATTCGATGAAGTCATTGCTTGGAGTGATTCTACCGTTGTCCTTTCGTGGATCTGTTCTTCTCCTCACCAGTGGAAGACTTTTGTGTCCAATAGAGTCACGCATGTACAAGAAAGAGTACCACCCAGTTTGTGGAAGCACGTTCGCTCCCATGACAACCTGCTGACCCCGCATCCCGGGGTTTATTGCCTCAAGATCTCACACCCTGTTCCTTGTGGTGGGCGGGTCCCTCATGGTTAATGGATCCTTCCGATTCAGGGTCACTAGGAAATATCCTATCAACGTGCCTAGACGGTTTAGCGTCTGAAAAACGAATCGTGTCATTCGTTGCCCAAACCGAAACTTCGTTAATTGACAACTTGCTGACTCAATTCTCATTGTTAAGAAAGATTCAGGGAATCGTAGCGTTCTGTTTTAGATTTTACAATAACTGTTATAAATGGAACCCTCCTCAAACGGGAGCCTTGAGTGAGTTAGAATTATTCAATGCCTCATTGATGATAATAAAAATGGTTCAAGCCAAGTTCTATCGCCAAAATTTAGATAAACTACGCAATAATTTGCCGTGTGCCAAATCCTTACGAAGATTAGGTCCTTTCGTGGACCAAAACGGTGTGTTGAGGGTGGGCGGACGACTTCAAGAAGCCAACCTGCCGTACGACACAAAATATCCGGCTTTACTCCCCCGTAAACATAAACTAACAGAGCTTATAATCAAAAACGTCCACGAGAAAAACTTGCATTCTGGTGTGAACACCACCTGCTATTTAGTCAGGCAAAGGTTTTGGGTACCCTCAATACGTCAGGTTGTTCGAAGTTATTTCTCAAAATGCATTCGTTGCTTTAAAGCTAATCCCCTTCCGGTACAACCTCCAATGGGAAATTTGCCAGCAGTCCGTGTTTCACAAGCGAAACCCTTTAGTTGCATGGGCGTTGATTATGGAGGACCGTTGCCCGTGGTCATGTCCAAACGACGAGGAATCAGGCCACAGAAGGCCTACATATGCCTGTTCATATGTTTTAACACCAAATCGGTGCACATTCAGGTAGCCTCTGAGCCGAGCGCAGAAACATTCCTCTCCGCCTTAAGACGTTTTATTGCCAGACGAAGTCGGTGTTCCAAAATCTATAGTGATTGTGGAACTAATTTTGCCTGTGCTAATCGAGAGTTGATAGAAATGATGCGTTCGGCGGTGGAGGCCAAAGCTATTGAGTTGGATTTCCATCCTCCTGCGGCCCCACATTTCGGTGGCTTATGGGGAGAGCGGGATCAAGTCGACAAAGTCACACATTTCGCGTGTCATCGAAACCCAAATTTTAACATATGTGGAACTTTGTACCATTACCACACAAATTGAAGCCATGCTCAATTTGCGACCCTTATGTCCTATAAGTTCGGATCCTTAAGATTTGTCGATTCTGACGCCCGGTCATTTTCTAACGTTAGAGCCTTTAACAGCCCCTCCTGACCCCGATTTGTCTAGAGTGAAATTGTCGCACTTATCGCGATGGCAACTCATTCAAAGACTTCAGCAGGATTTCTGCAAACTTTGGAGAGACGAAAATTTTCACATGTGTTTTCAGCCCGGAAAATCGGCGACGGCAAAGATCTTTAACCCCATTGACATAGGTACTTTGGTACTAATCAAGGACGAGCCATGTCCGCCCCTAAAATGGCGCTCAGGAAAAATTTCCGAGTTACACCCTGGTCGGGACGGCATTGCTCTTGTTGCCCCTTTTCGCACGACCAATGGGTGTGCCAAGAGACCCCTAGTTAAACTATGTCCCTTACCGGCGCCGCAGCAATCTCGATTAAATCTTAGGTATAATTCTCTCAGTTATTTTAATTTATTTTACTTTCCGTTGCTTTAAGATTATCTCACTGATAATTTTGGTGGGCGGTATGTTTGTTGCTCATCTCTAAATCCCCTTACCCCGAATCCCATCTCTACGTGTAACCTTGATTGTCCGCTACCCACCCTAGTCACAACTAAACAGGCTTTTTACCGCCGCCCGGCATTCCTATTTGAACCCTCGTGAGAGACGGAGTCGCCAGTCAGCTGACCAGGTGCTCTATTGCGCTGTGCTTGCACGCTGTCGTTGCCTTTTGTACGTTCCGCCCCGTCCGTGGTGCACTAGTACAACTGGCCAAAGAAAACCCATCCCCGGGTTGAAGCTGCCAAGGAAGAGCACGCCAACGTCCGCCGTCCAGGTTGCCAGAGACCATTACTTGCGTCTGGAGAATGCACAACCCACCTGCCGCCCACCATATTTGAAGTTATTTAATCATAGTTGTTTTTGTTTTTTCTTAATTTCTTTATTTGCCTAATTGTTACTTTGTTATTCATTTCGTTTTGCCCAATACATATAGTTTACACAGCTCTGTTTTGTTTTATTTCCTGTTTTGTTTATCAAGTTTAATTATCAAACACACCTTTAGGACTATATAGTAATTTCCCGTAACAGGTCTTGAAGGCCCTTTGGGATCGTAACAGGATAGATCTGCTACAATCTAGAGCCTACGGTACACAATGGTAGTAACGTGGCTAGCGCTACGTACCGACCGCCTATTATTACCCCAGAGTTTGACCTCCAGGTACTGAGTCGAGCTGGGCCGTAAAAATGCCAGCGATCGAATTGGCGAGAGCGAGATTCGAACCCGCAAATCTTGGTTTCGTAGTCTAGCGATCTATCCACTAAGCTACCACGGCACCGAGGATTATATATACCAGAATAAATTATTAATGCCTTTAATGTAAGGCAGGAACGCTTTTTCTTGGTGAGGAAGGCCTTCAGGTTGGGAGTGGATAATTATATTAATATTTTTAATAATACGAAATAAGGATTTGTTGAAATACTCATTTTGTGGCAAGTTGGTGGTAACAGTTTTAAGTTCCATTTTTCGATTTTCATCTCAAAAAGTTTGATGGTTCTGGTAATGAGGAACTTTACAACCAAACGTATCTGGGTAGGACGACAATTGGATGTGGTATTTAAGGAGCAGTTGGCATGTGTTAGTTTTGTGTAGACTTAGTTTAGTAGAAAAGAAATTCGGTAAGTTTGTTTTGTTGATAAGGCTTATAATTAAAGTATCATCGACATATTGTACCCAACAGGTAGTTTTCAGGTGAAAGGAGAACTTGTAGTTCGAAATCGGTCATGAGAAGATTTGCTAGGATAAGTAAAGGCCGTAGAAACACAGTTAGTTTTGCAATAAAATATATTTTCACAAGTAGTCTACATGTTGCATGGGCATTGGATAATTAAGAACAGGAATTGTTCCTCATATTGTAAGATAATTTCAATAAGTGTACAATCTTAAAAATTAGGATGTTGGAAAAGAAACCACATTAAGACTCATCATTAGACGATCTTTGCGTACGGGGAAAACTTTCAGTATTTCTAGGAAGTGGTAAGAGTTTCAAATTAAAGTTAAGGCTGGATCTTTGACAGGTCAAGGAACTTTAAAAAATATCAAATATAAAACCTAAACCAACGTTACTTCTATATAAATTTTTAGAAAAACATTTAAAATATTCAAAAAAAAATTATAGAGCTATTAGGATTGTCTTAGTATAGAATGGTAGGTTTAAGTTATTAATAAGTGTTTTGGTCCCTAAGATCAGTGTAGCATCGCCTTTGTGTATCTATAAAATTGTAATATTATTACTTGGTTTTAGAACTTTTAAATTGCGTAATCTGAAGGCTCAATATTTAATTTTGGTAATACGTAATGCATTTACAACGATTTAGGAAGAGTGGAAACGATACACAATTTGAGGTAACAATAAACAGTTAATAAGATAATATACGATAGTTTTTAGGACTAGTAATAAAATAGCTGCGTTTATCTGTTCAGAACTCTACGAAATATCTTGTTGAGGCTATTTAACAAAGCAGGATATATAAGCACTACTTGAACATACGAAAAGGCGGTTACTGACATAACAAAGAAATGAACCATAACGTTATCTTGTTTCGTTCCCTATCCTGCCAGCAAAATTATTTATAAAACAATTAAAATAGAAAAATCTCCCCACTGCCTCAAGACAAGGCAAAATAACCAGTAACTGTCTGTTATATGAAAGCCTTTCATTACACTGCAAGATCACTCAAGCTACACCACTAAACCAACAAGCTTTCACCAAGCCACTGCATTTTCCGCCAAACAACATTGTTTCCAAACTTTTACTTTTAAATCCTACAAATAGTAAAGCAGGGCACGTAAAAATATTAAAACTCGCCAAAAGTACATCTTCCAATATAAAGCAAACGTAAAAATCACGAACAGTTTTTTGATAAGCTTCCAATTACAATTCTTTTTAAATTATTAAATATAAAAAGACTTTTATATCTTATTTTGAACGAATGTTACAAGTCAGCTGCTATTTAAAGCAGGATAGTTCTATATTACCTGCTGAATACTGTTTTTAGCAATAAAAGTTTCAAGTACAATCATCATAACAAAAAATCCACACTCAATCTTTATACTAGTGATAGTTAATAAGATTATTGAAGGGCCAGAAAATTATATTATTAAAAAAATATAAAGCTAAAGAAAAGCAGAGAGTACTTTTAGATACTTTATATACATTTTACAAAAATTTTAAATACTTGATTGCGGTAGCTGGAAAAAGCAGTAAGAAATTCCAAAAAGTATCACTGCATGCCCTGGTAACTAAAAACAAATGATCTGAAGACGTGTGCCAATATTTAAAATTGCGGCTCATATGATCAGCACTCATGACTATATGGTTACGGCAGACTGTCAGGCATCTCTGAAATAGAGTATTGAAAAAGTAAACGGTTTTTTACCAAATGAGTGAATACGAATATTTCAACCCCGTTTTTTGCAATCGCTTTCTTATTATAATTTTGTCGTTTGATTAAACGTAAGTTTTTATTTTGTTCTAGTTCATAGTAGTTACATATAATAATTAGGAACAGGTAAAACACAAATACTTTGTCTCATAAGTTAATTTGACTTGTAATTATAAATAAAATTGACTATTTGATAATAACATGCTCAGTTGTTGGAAATAGACGCAAAAGTTTTTATTTTTATGACCGCAATATTACTAGAAGTACTAGATATGGTATTATCATCGTCGACTTGCGCCTCAACTTGTGAAATTCTTCTTGTCGTAACAAAAGTACTGCTGGTTGTTTTAGCAGTTTTAGCCATTGACCCAATTATTATTCATTGTGTTGATGCTTTAGATAAGATAAAATTATCTTATGAAGGCATTAACCTTTTCAGCTTACGTGAAAACTTTCCAGCATATTCTTCATTTGGATCATGACGGTACCTTCTTTATTTATATAAAAAGAAAATGTAAGATTACCTGGATCATTCTCCTTCGTTTTCAGGAGTCTCAGGTTTTTCCATATCTGCCGAAGTAAGATCATTTAATCCTTTCCCGCAAATTTTACATACCAAACTTATAAAATTTAGGAATTATGCGGTATAATTGAAGAGAACGGGAAAGGAAAATCTTTAACATATGCGGACCAACTAGCTTTCAAATGTGCATTCCTTCTGGTTTCAATCCAAATTACAATAATCGAAACTGATTAATACACAAATCCATAAGTAAAAATGTTTCTTACACATCAGTAACTGACAGTGTTTTATCATCATTTATTTTATTCAAAACTTGGCGAAAAGTTTGTCTGACATATTATGTTTTAAAAGTTGCAATTAAGCCCTTATGTAGAAGTTCTAGCATTGATATGGTATTAGAGGTAGGAAATAAAGGTGCACATTTTGATGTTCTATGACGAAATGGGCAGCTACATTACCAAGAGTTGAAAGCATTTTGTATTTGACACCCTTGTCATTCAAAAATATGACACAAAACATTTATATAACCACTCAGTAGAAATGTCTATGGTCACTCAAGCTTTTTTGTTGTCAATTTTGAAAATCTACGCTCTTTATTGGTCATGATCTTAATAACCGAACAGCAGTTTTAATATCCGATCTTCTAAAAATTTCGAACGAAATATGAGTATTATGCGACCTCTTACTGTTCTAACTCAACAGTTTTTGCATTTTTGATACGTAAGTTTTGTTTGGCATGTTTTTCCAAAAAAGGACAGTTTTGCCCATGTTTAAAACGCGCTCACCATCTTCAATTTATTTTTCTGGAAATGCTTTAACAGCTGTTTCATCAGCAGAAGCCGATTCACTTTTAATTTTTTATATTATAAAAAATCTATCTTTTAATAAACTTATTCAGTTAACCTTTGCTTGCATGAAATTTATATTTTTTTCTCGATTATAGGTGAAGTATCTGGCTGCATTTTTCCAATCCGTTTCAATCTCAATGCTGATTGCTTGACGGAGTTTCCATCAACTGGCATTATTTTTTTAAATTATCTTCTATCTACATCAAAAAAGCCTTTTCAGCTTTCTCTAGAACATCCTTATATATGATAATAATTTTGCACTCGATTTTAGTAGGCTTCTTTTATTTTTTATACATTTCATTGATATTCTAGATTTAATCATATGCAGCGAGTCTACGGACTCTCGCATTACTAGTTGTGATTATCCGCTCACGCCCGAAGACCCTTATCATAAATCACTTTTAATAGACCTTATGTTAAATTATACACCGCCTCTGAAGCCCTGTATTTCATATATTTATAATTTTCATGGAGCTAATTTTGAGAAAATAAATGATGAATTAAAACAAAGTAATTGGCAATCAATTTTTAAGAATTTGGATGTTGAGCAACGCATATCAAAATTGTATAGCATATTTGATGATTTAATTTCGCGTTTTGTTCCCCGTCGTAAAGTGTACCCTAATAATAATAGTTTACCGCGGTGGTATAGCAGACTGCTTATAAAAATATTAAAAGAAAAACGGAAATACCATCGTCTTTGGAAAATATTCGAAAATCCCCTCAATTACAATAGTTTCAAGATTCTCAGAAAAAGGACAAATAAAATAGAAAGGCAATGTTATCAAACATTTAGTAAATATTTAGAAGAAAAAATTAAGACTCATCCCAAGTTTTTCTGGACTTTTGCGAAGTCGGTCATCTCTAACAATGGTCTGCCGCAAACTATGTACTACAAAGGTGCGTGCGCTACTGACGGACAGCAAATTTGCAAATTTTTCAATGTTCATTTTCATTCTGTGTTTGAGGAAGCCGATCCAACAGTTATAAATATTAAAGAGCTGGAATCTCCTTTGGATTGCGTAACAGACATTAGCAGCATAGATATAACAGAAGAAATTGTCAAAAAGTTCTTTAAGCATATTGACATTAACAAGGGTGCAGGGCCTGACGGTGTGCATCCAGTACTAATTAGTAAATGTTATTCTACTTTGGCGTTGCCCCTAACATTGCTTTATGAAAGTCAATTTCTGAAGGATGTGTACCAAAAATTTGGAAGAGAGCTTGGATTACTCCGATACCTAAAGGGTCTATTACGCAAAACATAGAGAAGTACCGGCCTATTTCCAAGTTATGGCAGTTTGGTAAAATATTAGAAAGGATAGTTACCAGTCAATTATTTATTACATCCCACCAACATGGCTTTTGTAATGGTCGTAGTGTTGAAACTAACCTTTTGAGTTTTACTGAGTCCATTCTTAATGACATGGATAACGGCTGTCAGGTGGACGCCGTGTATACTGATTTTGCCAAGGCTTTCGATAAAATTTGTCACAACACATTATTGTTGAAGCTTTGGGGGCTCGGTATACACGGTGACTTATTAAGATGGATAAAATCATACATCGAAAACAGATGTCAGGCTGTAGTACTGGGGGGATTTTCGTCACAATATAAAGATATTAGTTACGGAGTACCTCAAGGGTCCCATTTAGGTCCTCTATTATTGACACTTTACATCAACGACATCACGAAAAGCATAGCGCATTCAAATGTATTATTTTATACGGACGACACTAAAATCTTCAGGCTTATTCGTAGTGTCAATGATTGTTGTCTATTACAGCAGGATTTACTTAGCTTAGAATCCTTCTGCACGAATAATAACCTTTTTCTGAATCTAGATAAGTGCTGTTTTATTACTTTCACCCGAAAAAAGCAACCTATTCACTATTCGTATAAACTTTACAATAAGGATCTTAATAAAGTGACAGAAGTTCGTGATTTAGGTGTTTTAATGGACGCTAAGTTATATTTTGTGCCTCATATTGACAGTATTTTATGCAAGGCTTATAAACAATTGGGTTTTATATTAAGAGTGGGTAAGTCTTTTAAGAGCTCTTTTACATATATACTTTTATACAATAGTTATGTTCGTAGTAGATTGGAATTTGCTTGTTTGGTTTGGCACCCACTTTATGAAATTCATTCTAATAGAATTGAGAGATTGATAAATTTATAAAAGCTTTAGAATATAGAACAGGAAATTACTATTTGGATTACGAAACCTCTCTTAAAACGCATAGACTACCCCCACTGAAATGTTGACGTGAATGTGCTGACGCTGTGTTTCTTTATAAAATAATAAACAACTTTGTTGATGTACCCGCCTTATTTCAAAACATCTTGTTTCGCATACCCCATAAACAGGAAAGGAATTGCTGTAAAAAGAATATTTTTTCTATTGCTAGCAGTAAAACATGTTATGCTAAAAACAGTTTCATTAGACGTGCATGTAGACTTCACAATGATAAGTTAAATAATATTGATCTCTTTAATAGCTCTTTAGCAAAATTTAAAACTTTAATAAATAAATTACTTTTAGAAGTTTAAATTTAAACTTTCAACTTTATGTATTTTAGTAATTATACCTTAAGTAAATATTGTAATCACGAACAGATACATAAATTGATATAATATAACTGTACTATTACTAGGAAACTCTAGGTCTTAAATCACTCTAAATTTATGTAGCAATATCTGTTTATGTGACTGTATGTTCCTAATTGAAATAAAAAAAAAAATTAAAAAAAATTCTGTGTCGCTATTCTTCTTAATATTCCTTGTAAGTATTTTTAACAATTAGTACATTCGGTTAGATATCGTGATACTGCTGTAGTTTTCGTTTTTGTGTATCGTGTTTTTCCAGATTTAAAAATAAAACATTTTAAATATTTGTTCATATTCCGTTGTAGTTTGTTAACAACTTTAATTTGATTTTGTGGCATTATCTACGGGTACTATTAACAAAGACCGATTTCAATCACTGCTTAATGAGTTTAGAACATAACATTACATCCCACACTTAATCATGAAAGTACATATTAGTCTGTTTATATGTTTTGTTAAAATACATTTAGAAAACTTCCATCGTTAAACTAATAAACTAGCTATAAAAAATTAGAATAGTTAGTAATGAGTTTTGATTCTCTTTATTATTATTTTACTTGTAAAAAGATACTTCAAAGGCCAATAAAATTAGTAAACAAAAAATAAAAGTTTGACTTGCAAAATAACATTGTTAAAATATTTCAAACAAAAAAGGCAACACTACAAAATATATTCAAATATTTACTTCTGAGTTATAGTTAGATTTGAATATTGTATTCAATATGCAACTATGTTTCAAACTATATCAATAATTAAAACATGTAAAGACTAAAGTGTTACAACTGACAACTCTGTTATCTGTGAAATTATTGGTTTTTATAAATTCCTATAGCCTATTATTAGTTCAATAAATTAAACGTTATCTAAAGCTCGAGAAGCTGTAATTGTTAGGAAAGGTAACCTCTGAAAATAAACTTTTCCTATAAGTTAAATCATCGAGCACCTTACAATCAGATTAAAGGCAGCCGCCGGTTGTTTTCTTTCAAGGGTGCCGTTTTCGGAAATATAAATTTAGAGGTTGGTGACAGTTGTTTACATACTCGTGATAAGCAGAAGACTTTTAAAGGAAAGGCGGTGTAAGTGTACTCTATCAATATTCCTGCAATTTGCAATTATCTTACATAAAAAATATAACTTGTTATTTTATAATTATTATAATTGTTTGTAGAATTTTTTAAAAATTAATTCTAAAAATTAAAAGCAAATATTGTTGAAGAATATCTGAAACCCAACATACTTGCTCAATAAAAAAGATATTATTTTAATTTTAAAGAATTAATTTAGCACTACAATTACAGTCGTTCACTATTTCTACTTGGTTTTTTATTTAAAAAAAAAGATTCTCCTAAATTAATGTTGAAGAAAACCTTAATTTAAACTCTGATTCTAAGAGAAACGTTAATTAAAAAAGCAGCCCAACCTACTTTTGTCTACTGACTGGGAAAACTTTTGGATTGAGCTTTACAATAGCAGCAAGCTGAATACATAAATGAAAACAACTGAAAAACTTGAGGTAGAAGTTGTAAAGTTTATCAAGCTACATATAACAATATCAAAGAACTTTTTAGCTAACCAAAGGTGTTAGTTATTCTACTGAAATAAAAAAAAACTAGATAAAGAAGAAAGAGCAAGAAAATTATGACAGCAGTCCATAAAACTATATTAAACAACAAGACACAAAATCTATAAAGAGGATATAAAAGCTGAAAGAAGATTCTATTAATTGGTCTGTTAATTAGTCCCTCTGGAAGGCAGCCATAAAAATTAGAAAACCTATTACTACTATTTTCGCTATTAGAAATGGTAGAAAAGCATAAACCAGTAATAATAAACTTTTGGTAGAAACCTTCGTAATTTACCTATAACACAGTGGGCCAAAACCCAAAAAAGCTAGCCAAAATGGTCAAACTACAACATCTCAAAACTGACCTTTAACCCTTATTTTTAGAAAGAGAAATCTTTGGGCTTTCTAATGACGTATTTAACTTTTTTTTTTAATACGGTTGAAACTGTAAAAACGGTACGCGGTTGAAAATGGGCATTTTGCGATTGCAGTGCCGACGGCAGGTAAAATAAAAATTTTTTTTATTTGGAGTGGCTTTTGGTTAAAGTGACTTGTGTAACAACTAAATCTAAGTAAGTATTAACTATTTTATACTTTACTTTATAACTAAATGCTTTACTTTACTTTGCTTGACCATGTTATTAGCTAATTTTCAGTTCTGAAGTAGGATTTTAGTTTGAACTATAAAACGATTCTGATTAGATCCGACTCTGAAACTTTTCGAATGTGTTTTTCAAAGTTTAAGCTACAATATATCTGAAATTATCGGCAGATATTTGCAGAATCAAAAATTAATCAACTTTGTTTTGCGTAATGACGTCGTCGTATCGGATGCAGTTCCCGTTTGTTCGGGCGCTCTGGTTTTTTTCTCGCTACAATAAATAGCTTTCAACAAATTACATAAAGTAACTCATTTATTAATAGCATCAAAACAAAAATTTCCTCTAATCTATAACCGTTTTGCATTTTTTGTGTAATTTTCTACAACTTTCCTGTTTTACAGATCTTTCTCTAAAGAGAAGAAATCTTTTCGACATTTGGCAGCAAGAGAAGGGCAAAGAAAATTCGATCAAATGTCAACACGTGAAAAACGTCATTCTACATTATATCTAAACTGAAAATTTGAGTGACATCAATATAGAAGAAACAAAACTAGCGATATCTCGTTGTTGCAGTGAATTTGCAAATAGGTGGCAAAAATGCAGCAGGATGTTAAAAACTTTCCTTCTGAAAAATGCTGATTGGTTGGAAAAAGAATTTTCATTACCTGCAGACATTCCCGTGAAGGAAAGCATTCCGTCAACATCTGGGGTTGGCAGAAAAATGTTCCTTTCGAAGAAAGCAGCGAAAGAAGCATAAGGCGTGAAACTAAAAGACTTTGGGAAAGAGCATCGACAAGTAAACTAACTTATGCTGCTCAAATGAGTCTGAAATCTGCTGGTCAAGAAGATGTCGCTAAATTGTTGAGCAAGGCTACAACAACTACTCTTTAAGACTCAAGAATCCACATGGATCAATCGAAGCCCAGATTGTAACTCCAAATATGATGAAGCACTGGCTTTATGTGTCGACAAAATTTGACAAAAGCCAATATTCAAAATTAGGAAATGCCAAGATGAAACTCCAACATGTTATATCCGAGTTACCACAAATTACAGCACAAGCATGTTACCAAGAAGTAATTACAATTTCGGAATCTTTGATGGAAATACAGTTACAGGCTCTATGGACTTGACGTTCACGCTTGATGGTTGCTAAGAGGAAGTTTTTTGCAAGAGTTTCGGATGTTTCCAGCGAGTTAGTATTAATATAAAAATGGAGCTGCAATGGAAGCACAGGTCACAGCAAATATAAATAGAAATGAAGCAAAATTTTAAAAATGCAGATATGTTTATAACTTTGTTTGTTCCTTTACAATTATCAACTTCTGGTCCAAAGAAAACAATTTTATGGCAGAATCCTCGATTCTTCTATGCGTTTTTGTAGACCCATCAGGATACAGTTCAAGAAAGAATCGATAGACGTGACTCAACAAGAAATTACTTATGTGGAAAAGCAAATAAATAAATTGGAGAAGACGGAAGTTATGACTGATTCGCACAAATATTTTGTATTGCATCAAATGGTATTAACAATGGATGATAAAGTTTGTAATGCTGCGACTGCTACACAATCGGTTCAAAGATGTTACGTTTGTGGAGCCACTCCAACCAAAATGAACGACATAGAAAGATGATGAAAGAACAAAGAAGTCGATGCCGCAACTTACTGATTTGATTTGTCGTCTGTATGCTTAGATTCGCTTTTTCGAAAGTTTTGTTTATATTTCTTATAGACATGAATTTAAAAAATCAAGGTGGTACACAGAAGAAGATAAGAAGAAGCTAGAAGAAAGGAAACGCAAAATTCAGGCAAAACTTAGAACTCAACTAAGTTTACTAGTTGATCATGTTAAACCTGGAGGAAGTGGAACAACGAATGATGGTAACACGGCCCGAAGATTTTTTAGAAACCCGAGAGTTACATCAGAAATTACAGGGATAAACAAAGAATTGTTACAAAGATGTAGTACTATTCTGCAGGCACTTCCATCAGGCTTTGCTATAGATGGTGACGCGTTTAATGTTTACGCAAACGAAACAGCTCGACGATTTGTGCAGGAATATCCGTGGTACTACATGCCAATTACCATGCATAAGATTTTACTCCACGGAAGCGCCATCGTAAAGAATGCCATTCTTTCTATTGGGAAAGCAGGAATAAAGACTTGAAACAATATAAAAGAAGTCGGACCAGAAAAATTTCCCGAAAAGCAACGAATGAAGATCTCTTGAATTTACTTATTGTTTTTTCAAATCTCGTCATTTATTCTCTGCGAAAACTGCCAAATCAAAACGCCACTTTTCTAGTGACGTATAGTCACTATTGTGTCTTCCTAATGAGGCAGAAATAGAAATAGAGGCTTCGTACTCCACCAGCGAAGACACGTCTACTAGTGGGACCAATACGGAAAGTGAAAACGACTGTGGTGACGATGAAAATTGTTAATTAGTGTTTTTTTTAATTTTTTTTACCAGTTATAGCAAAAAAAAATAAAATTTTAATTTTGACCAGCTTTTTCGCGTTTTGACCCACAGTGTAACAGAAAACCAAAAAGAAGCGATTAATCCATTGATTAAAAATAACAAAACTAAACAGATTATCAATTTGTTTTTAGACAAGAACACTCAACAATAGATTCAAGTACATCGCATTACAGACACAATTAAACGTGCACTCAAAAAAAAAACAAGTCTGCTCTGCACTTCGATAAGATCGGGCATAAATGGCATTAGTTATCTATTTATTCAATTTGTATTAATATACACATTGAATAAGAATCAGTATGTAAAAAATGTAGCATTCTAAACTTCAAACAGATTGTTTAGAATAAAACTGGAAGACGAATACTCCGATTTAAAAGAAATAAAGGCAGGCGTGCATCAAGGTATTTGGTATTGACCCTCTTTTATATTTACTTTATACGAGTGATATACAGTTTTGCAAAATAACAGTAGCAACATTTCCAGATGATATTGCACTTTAGGAGTAGGTAATAATCAAAAAAACTCTACTAGAAAACTACATAGAGCAAGTAACTTAAACTTAAATCAATTTATATTAATTTCACCAACAAGAAACTAGTAGAACGATTATTTTTAAACATTAATGGTACAAGCGTGCAAAGTATCTTGGCATGACTCTTAATGTTATGTGAAGATCGAAAAAATATGTGAAGGAGAAAAAAACTAAATTAGATATTAAATATAAACAACACTATTGGCTTCTTGGAGAGACTCTAAGCTGTCAATACAAAATAAAATTCTAATCTACAACCAAGTCATAAAGCCGGTATGGGTTTACAGCATCTAATTATGGAAATGCACCAGTAGTAGTAACATTAAAATAACTTTTTAAAATAAAGTATTGCGCAATATAATGAATGCCCCACTGGTATATGCGCAACGCAGATCTTCGAGATTTGAATATTCTCACTGATGAAGAAGAAATAAAAAGGTTTGCTGGTAAGCATGAAGTCAGGCTATACCCTCATATCAACGCAGAAGCTCTACAGCTGCTGGACAACCAATGATCTTGATTATTGTGCTTTGTGTAAAAGCCAAACACAGTGTGCGGATGACGTGTATGTAGTTAACTGAATAATCTAAAGGACATCATTGGAGTAACTTTGGTAGATAAGTACTTACAAGTAAGGTATCTCGTCGCTAACTTTCAGTTAGATGTTGGGTGCATATGCTTATGTAATTACTTTTTCCATCCGGGTAAATATAAGGAAAAAAACTACAAAAACAGATTTTAAGAAAACGCCCTCTAACGCCTAAACTAGGAATGATCAGCCCTTTTCACTATCATTTTTGCAATCAGTGCCTACTGCTGGTTGTTTTTGTTGAGGTTAAAATAAATTTTGATAAGCGATGAGATACCTTACTTGTTAGTTATAAGCCGTTACTAGAGTAAAATTAATGGTTAGTCTTTAAAAAAAGGTAGAGCTGAGCTGTAGGCTACTACCGGGGTCCATAAGGTGATGGATCGTAGAACGGCTTGGAGATATCCTGGCTAGGTGCGTAAGCAGTCCCAGACCATTCAGCGGTAAAGTTACCAGGGTATAGTGGTGGTTCCTAGGGAAAGGACCACTTAAAAATGCTGAAATACTCAATGACAACTTTATGACATGGCGAACAGTGCCACCATTAAATAATCATCCCTTAACAACGGGCAGCTGCGTTGTTAGTATTTCCAAAAGAGGAGGCCTAGTTGGCTGGTACTGTTTTGGGTAAAAGAACTATTGGAGGAGATAACGAACATCGGTATGACAATAATACAGCGTGTGGAAGGCAATGGAAAACCACCATATATACTTTCCAAGAATGGTCATTATGGGAGAGAACACACATACTTCAGTCCCCGCCAGACCTTAAATGGTCAGAGCTGCAAAGAATTTTCAGGTCTGCCATCACTGGTGACACCCAATGGTAGATACGCAATGTCTATAAAAGAAAAAGATTGCAAACGCTGTATTGTTCAAAGACGACAGACCAGATACAGATATAGACTCTAGTACAGAACTTATAGGTCTGTACATCACCAGGAGTGAGATAGCGTATGCTATTGAATGAACAAAATGGGCAAGTCTGTGGGTTCTGATAAAATACTCAGCAAATTAGTAGTGTTAGAGTACAGCAACCTTAGACTATTGGAAAAGTTGTTCAATAATATATATAACACGGGTTGCATTCCAGCAGATTGGCTCAGCTCTACTTTATTACTCTCCCTAAAGTTTCCCCAGCAAAGACATGCAATAAATACCTCACTATTTCACTAATGAGTCACATTTTGAAGATATTTTTGAAAATAATACAGAACAGGATTTGCAGGAAATGTGGAAGTACCATTTCAGACTCACAGTTCGGATTCAGATGTGGATTGGGAACTAGAGATGCACTGTTTGGGTATCAAATCCTTATTCAACGATGCTGGGACATAAATCAATATGTTTCGTATGATTCATCGATTATGAAAAGGCGTCTGATGGAGTACAGCACGCAAAATTGGTGAACATTCTGAAAACAATAGATCTTGAAAGTAAGGACATAAGGTTCATAAAGAACTTGTACTGGAACCAAAGGGCGAATGTGCGTGTTGAGTCTGAACTGACTGAAGATGAGGAAATCTTAAGAGGGGTCCGACACTCTTACTGTTTAACATTTACTCTGAAAGCATACTCCAAGAGGCCCTACATGATCTTGACGTAGGTATAGTCATCAATGGCAAAGCCGTTAATAATATACGCTACGCAGAAGATGGAAGACCTTCAGGTACTGATAAACAAAGTTCAGTCTGCAAACGCTACCTATAGCCTCAACGTTAACAGCAAGAAAACAAAGTTTATGACTGTAGCTAAAAACCCTCTTGCCAACATAAATTTGCTATGTAATGGCCACAGATTGGAGAGAGTGAGCAAATACAAATATCTCGGTTGCTTTGTTAATGATGACGGTGACCGTAGTCTGGAAATCAGGTGTCGCATTGAACAAGCTCGGAATGCTTTCTACAAAATTAAATCACTGCTCTGCAATAAAAACACGAATATTAACCTACGTACCCGATTAGCGCGCTGCTACGTGTTCTCCATTCTTATATACGGCGTTTAAGCGTGGACACACACTATGTGCCAAAAGTGGAAGAATTTGAGATGTGTGTACTTACTATGGAGATATAAATGCAATTAGAATAGAAAAATGTGCAGACAACAATTTAAAAATAACCAATACTTACTTTGATGAATCCGCGGTTCAAATATACATTGTGTCATAGATTGTATCATATGCAATAGAAAAATAAGACCATAGCAAATAATAACAGAATACTAAATACTACATAAGATGGTAGTCACTACTAGTTGCAACAATTAGAATACAATTAGACACATAAATAAGAGAAAAAAGTTTAAAATAGAACTCATAGAAGTTGAACTAATATACAACTGTATATAAGAAAACTGGCCAGTAAAATAAATGAAAAACCGATTTTACAAGAATACGAAATTGACGAGGTCTGGAAAAAATAGAAACAAATATCTTGGAAAATGCCAGAGGAGGACTTGAAGAAACTGCTAGATATAAACAATACTAACTCGGAAGAACAAATAAAATTATTTAAGAAATTGTATATAGGAAACGACAACCCAGACTACAACAGACAGTTGGAAAAAAAATTATAGTAGTCGGAAAATAAAAAAAAAGGTATCTTCAGGACATAACAATATATATATAATAAATTAATCAAAGATGGGGGTGAAGCTCTACAAAAGCAACTAACAAAATCATTAAAAAATTTTTCACAAAAGAATTCCTAACACTTAAAGTACAGGAGTGGTAATACCCGATAACTACCGAGGAACAACTTTGTTAGATACTACCTTAAAACTAACTACAAAAATACTAAGTAATAGACTCAATAAATGAATATCGCTAACAGAGAAACAACAGGGATTTGGAAAAAATTTAATTAACCAGCTTTTATGTGCATGGTGGATTTACAAAAAGTTTTTGACCAAACGCTGTTAAAACATCATACAGAAAAGGGAAATCGCTCAAGAACGCATTAAACTCATGAGAGACATTATACAAATAATCAAATATTAATCAAGGTAAATGGGAAGTATCTAAGATTCATAAAAACGGCAGTAGAAATAAGACAGAGAGACTCTCTAAGTGCACTACTATTTAATATTTTGATGAAAGGGGTAGTAGAATAGGTGAGGGCCCAAGAAGGTTATAAAATGCAAGACACAGACATAACAACAGTATGTTTATGACGACGCAATACTCATTGCAGAAGATGACGACCAGTTACAAAGGATGCAAACCTATAAAAGACACAATATGAAGTTATGAACAAAGAAAAATATGAGAATTAGTAAATAGTCTATTAATAAATAGTCTATATGTGCAAATTGGAAGTAGAGCAGACGTAGTCGAGTAATTTACCACGTTTAGTTATCTAGAAATAAGTATATCTAGCTTGGGAATACCAACATAACAGCAAAACATAAAGCAATAAAAGCCACCAAGGTATCAGGAGCATTATATAGCATAATAAATTTATTAACACCCAAGTTAAAAGCAGGGTATATAAAAGTGTGGCGCGACCACTATCAAAGTAAGCAGGAAAAACTTGAAATGCACAACAGATGAGACAAATAATGGAAATGACAGAAATGAAAATATTAAGAAAGTAGTTGGTAAAACAAGAATGGACTGCATCCGAAATGAAGACATGCAAGACCAGTGTAAGATACATCCTATAAACAAATGGATTAAAACAAGAAGGCAAGAGTGAAACAATCAAATTTCAAGGATTGAGAAAACCCGCCTAGTGCACCAAGCTAGAGATAAATCACCAGTAGGGAAAGACCAATGGGGAGATGGAGAAAGGCATTATAAACTGAAGTGAACAGGCGTGAACCCATATAGAAGTTTGAAGAAGAAATTAGTTTATGTACCACAAATACCGGATTAAGAACTAATACTTCCAAAAAGTCCTTATGAAGGCGGGAAAAAAACTAAAAAAATAACAATCCCACACACCGCTTATCATTTTACTTTATACCTCTTAACAAAATGTCGTATTTATTGAAAGAGAAATTACTTACCAAGGTGTATTGCAGACGTTTCTGATATTTCAATTAAGCATTGAACATCAACCACACAATAGCAAAAATTAAAATGCCCCACTAAAATAGACCTAATCGGTTAAATATTAATTGAAAGCCTCCAACTTCGCCGTTCCAAGCTTGCTGCCTTCGGCGCACGATTAAAATTTCGAAAGCTACATAGAGCCCGCCTGTCTTTGCGCGCGCGAAGTTGGGCGCAGTAGAAAAGCCGTCAGAGCCACAACTCACCCCAAAAACCCGCTCCAAAGCCCCTGCTGAAAGCCTGCAGGACGGCAAATCCGTCGCCCTTATCGCGTCCGCAACGCGAAATACAGCCTCACGGCTCGGCGAACACATGCTCTGGTACGGCCTGCATAATTTACGCAGCGAATATATCGTAAGAATTATTCACTTTTTGTGTCGCTCTAGTAGTCAAATTTAAATGTTCGAATACTTGCATCAGCTACTTATGTAAGGTGACGCTTCGTTCAACAAGTTTTTAAATAAATTGCCGTTACAGAACATGTCCAAATACTCGAAAAAGCCAATGCTCCTAATTTAAATAATTTTTTAGGATGACCTTAAAGATGTGATTATTGCAATACTAGTAAAAGTACACATAAATCAAAGTTGTAACGCATGCGCCTACTAACGGCAAGAATTGGTCACGTAGAGTATGAAACACCAATAGGTGGCGCAAACTGTCTAATTACATCATGATAATTTATGTTTTGATCTATAATAGCTCAACCGTGATCTAAATCGAAAAACTAAAACTTTTATGCGAGGTTTGGAAACAAAATGGTTCGAATGAGAAATTGACCTTTGAAATCGGTTCATAATTGTAAGAGGAGTTGCAATGTTAGTTACAAACAAACACACGTAGTTACATTTTTTCAGTTTTATAGAGCAAATAATTGACAAGATTTTTTTATAACAGTGTTATAAATTTTATGACTAAGGATTGGTTTAGCGAAAGCAAAAATAAAGGGCTAGTAGCGTAACAATCAATACCATTTTCCATGTTCAGTTTTAAGACATGAGAATACCCCGTTCAAAAGTTAGGCAACTTCAAAATTTACATTAGTAAAGTAACATTTCTATGGTTATAGAATTTACATAATCAACCAATCATATGTCAATAATAAGAATTTAGTGTTAGTATTTAACACTAGATAGCAGTGTTCAAGATATTAATAGAGAGCGTATGTAGACTAAGTTGTTTTCAATTGGTCAACTTGTCACGTAGAGTTAATTACGTGAAACTTTATATTAGTATAAAAGAGAATGTACATAGCTTTGTCTCTTTATCACATGGATGTCTCATGTAGATAGGGCTCTAGTGAAAGCAAAAAAGCCCGTTAGGCCATTGGCTTCTCTTCTATATTAACGTTGTATAAAACCACTATAACCAGCTTCAAGCGACCCAAAATCACACCCTCAAGGCTATCTTTAGTGTGTCGTGGTTCGTCGGGGACAACATTTCCCAGCTCAACACCGATATTCCAAGCATCCAAGAATATATTTACCAGTGCCCTAAACAACTATTTTTCAGAGTTGAAGGCTACAATAACTTCATTAACCGGTAAAGAACGCAACCAACAGGTGTGTATCCAACTGTTTCTCTATCAACGGATCCATTTGTGGAGAATTTAGGGGAAGGGGTACCATTAAGAAAAAGCTGTGCTCGGATGTGAAGAAGACCGAAGAAAGTGTTGCTTCCTTGTTCTGCCGCTGGCTTGTCGCCTAGCCGCCTGCGCCTACGCTTGGCCGTCGTCTCTGGCGCCAGCACTGCTCGCCTCCCAACTCGGCTACCCACTTCGCAGTGACGTTAGGCTAAATATTAGAGTTAAACTAGAGTTAAGTTAGAGTAAGTCAGATTAAGTTAGGAATAGTCAGCTCTAGTTTTCATAAATGTAAGTGCTCTGGTGTGGCGGCCTTTTCGCCCTTGAACCGCTTTATATCGCGGCGGCATGCGAGCCTTTGATATCAGCTACGTTTTGCCGTCGCACAAATACGGCATGGGCTTTTGCCCGCGAACATTCACGCCCGCAGCGCGGTTCGGTCGTGTCTTAGTCCGCAAAATTCGCCGCCCCGCAAATATTCACGCATCGCAGCTCCAATTTGGTCGTGTCTCAACATCCGAAGATACCAGATCCGCAACGCAGAGGTGGCCACCTTGGAATCGCCGACGAAGCCGAAGCCGAAGCCGATTCAGGTGAGCGATTTGGCAATTCATTGGTTGATATCGGTAGCAGCCCCCATCCGCTAACGCGACGACCGTTTAAGGGACGATTTGGCCTTATCGGCTGACCTTCCACTACGGGCCGTACTACGATTCCACACCGCACCACGAGAGGGCTATTTACACGCCTGCCTCTCCATTTTGGTCCCAGCCGGATCGGTTTCAGATACAATTTATTACGCTTTATTCAAGTAAAGTTCCCTTATTATGGATAAGCTTGAATTAAAATTAGTTCAGTTGACTGCCAAAAAAGAGGCGATTTTCGAACGATTTAATCGTTTATATAACATATCAAAAAATATTTCAAATTATGAATTACGCGCAAACGAATTATTTTTATCTCAAACTGAATCTATTAGTGAATTATACAGCAGGTTTGAAACAATAATCGAAGAAATTAACAATTTGCATTTTGAAATTGATCAGACTCCTCCAGACTACTCATGTTTAAATTCTATTGAAGATTTATATTCGAGTATTAAATATAAACGCAACCTTATATTGTCAAACAGCAAAACATTTACATTAGATCAAAAGAGGTATCGTAAAATTACCGCCAATTGAACTGCCTTCTTTCGATGGCAAGACTGAGAGCTGGCCAATATTTTACGAAATATTTCGTAACAATGTGCATTTAAATACAAATTTGACTGACGCGCAGCGTGTGCAGTATTTGATTAGTAAATTAACTCATGACGCTTTAAAATTAACCGCAGGTATTATTCCTACAGGGATACTTATAATATTATATGGGATAGTCTTGTTAAAAGTATCAAGATAAACGTGTTTAGGCAGTCATTATCTAAATAACATTCTGGACATCAAAGGATGCGTCAGTAATGCTGTTAGTTTGAATACATATATAGAAAAATATTCCGCGTCCATCGCTGCATTAAAACAGTTAGACATTCCCGACCTATTAGATTTTGTCTTGTTACATTGTGGTTTAAGAAAACTTGATCCCCAAACGCTTCAACAATTCGAAAATAGGGTGAGCGGAATAGAATTACCCTCCTGTAAACAATTTATTTCATTTACGCAAGATTATGTCAAAGTACTCGAGAGCTCGCATGATAATAATTCGCTGACCAAGCCGCGCGCAAATTTCAGTTTACCTTATCACAGCCTTGGCCGTGGCGCACAAGGTGCCTGCAAGTCGTTTGTATCGAGTGAACAGATTTCTAATACGCGTTGCCCGCTATGCGACAGAGAACACCAGCTATTTCGCTGCATTGAATTTAAAAATATGAAATCACCGCAAGCGCGTTTCGAGTTAATTAAAGCGAAACGCGGCTGTATAAACTGTTTAAGTCTATCTCACTCGTCAACTAAATGTAAATCACGGAACGTTTGTAAAATTTGTAAAAAACCGCATCATTCTTTACTGCATTTTTCGAACTTAAAGGATGATCGCCCTAATAAGCCGTCTTTGGCGGCTGGACCGCAAGCAGGTGACCGTGCGCCCATATCAACGCAATTAGTATCACAATCTCACGACACGTCTTCCGTATCGCTTAGTTCAGCGGCTTCGAGTTCGGCTATATTGTTATCGACCGCACAGATCTATGCACATGGTAAAAACGGAAATACGCTCGTCGTCAGGTGTTTAATAGACAACGGGTCGCAAAATAACTTAATTACTATGGATTGTTGTAAACGCTTGAACATTCCCATAATTAAATTACGCAATTCATCTTTACAAGGTGTTGGTATGACCTCGCGACCTGTACACGGTTTTATTGATTTCGCAATAGAATCACGAATTAATCCTAACAACAAATATTACATTCGTGCTTTAGTAGTTGACTGTATTACAGACAAACTTCCCGCAAATTTCATTACATTAAATGAAGATATGTCATATTTAAATAATTTACCGCTTGCCGATTTATCCTGGAATGTACCGGGAGAAATTGACGTTGTTCTTGGTGCTCAACTGTTTCCTTATATTTATTTGGGAGATAGGGTCGATTCTGGTAACCGCGCACCACCCGCTATATTAACCAGCTTTGGTTACGTGCTTATGGGAGATATTGCATGTCATTATGATGCAACCTGCCTACATAGTACTATATCTTCGTTTACCGCGCTTGCTAACGTTGACATTGAGTCAAGTTTACGGAAGTTCTTTGAGTTAGAGGAAATTCCATCTCAACGTTTTATTAGTCCAGAATGAATTAGATTGCGAAAATAACTTTAACTCTTCGATTTTATTTAAAGACGGCAGATATTTTGTTGATTTACCCTTTTCTCGAGACCCCTCGAGTTGGGTAATTCACGCGGTCTGGCTCACCGTCGTCTACTTGCGCTCGAGCGTAAATTCGATTGCGTGCCAACCCTACGAAAAATTATAATAAAACTATCGCCGATTATATAACGCAGGGGTATTTGTCCCAGGTGCCTGACTCTGAATTGACAGAGGAGGGTTACTACATACCGCATCACGCCGTTGTCAGACCAGATAAGGACAGCATCCGTATCGTTTTAGACGCTAGTGCTAAAACGCACTCAGGGCTGTCACTTAATGACATTTTGCATGTCGGATCTAATTTGCAGGCCGACTTGTTCTCGTTGTTACTCGACTTTCGTACATTCCCAATAGCAATGACCGCTGCTATCAAACAAATGTTTTTGCGCATCGGAGTAAACGAGCACCATCGTAAATACTTACGAATTTTATTTCGTTTCAGTAGGAACGAACCTATTCGCACTTACAATTTTGACCGCGTACCCTTCGGGCTAAAGCCTAGCCCTTACCTAGCTATGCGTACGTTACGCAACTTAGCGTGCGAGCATAGTGACCGCTTCTAAACTGGTAGAAACTCAGTTTTACATGGATGATTATGTCGATTCGGTTCCCGATGAACAGACTGCCATGCGATTGTCTCGCGAACTAATCGATTTATTTAAATTAGGCTCTTTCGACCTTGTCAAATGGGCCACTAATTCACCCGCTTTATTGGAGGTTCTTCCCGAGTCTCACCGCTTACCAGTAAATTTTTCTGGCATGGGTAACGATATTTACAATTTTAAAATCCTTGGTTTAACCTGGGATCCTGCTGACGATTACTTTTCTTTAACAACAGTCGCTGTAGAAGATAAATGCACAAAGCGCACGATTCTATCGCTAGTTGCCCGCTTATTCGACGTACTTGGCGTTGTAGCTCCAGTTGTGCTGTACGCCAAAATTCTTATTAAGGAACTATGGCTAGCTAAAATAGGCTGGGATGAGGTTCCTCCGGAATCCATCATCAGTCGCTTTTCAGCTTTTGCACGCGATTTTTCCGCACTCTCTTCTCTAAAAATTCCGCGCCATATTGGCATTGCGGGAAAATCCGTAGTGAACATCGTAGCCTTTTGTGACGCGAGCTTCAGTGGTTACGGTTGTTGTGTTTATTTACACATCACTGATCCTGAAGGTAATATCACCGTCCGGCTTTTATGTGCAAAGTCAAAGGTTTCTCCAGTTAAAATAACAACGCTAGCTCGATTAGAACTTGTCGCCGCTTTGCTGTTGTCTAAGCTTGTTCGCGTGGTCCGCGACAAACTTTCCGCTCGTCTACCTATTACAGGTGTTTACGCCTTCTCGGATTCTACGATAGCGCTTTCGTGGATCCACTCATCGCCACATAGGTGGTCTATTTTTGTCAGCAATCGTATTGCTAAAATACACGATAATTTACCTGTCGCTTATATACCTACTCGCCGTAGGGGTCAACGCTCTCAGAAAGTTTACATATGTTTGTTTGTCCGTATGGTTACTAAAGCCATACATATCGAACTTGTATCGGAACTTACATCCGATGCGTTTCTTTCAGCCTTCAAAGGGTTTATTTCCCGCCGCGGTCCAGTGTCTGTTATATACTCAGACAATGGCACCAATTTTGTCGGAGCTAAGGCACAGCTCGGCGAAATTTATTCTTTTGTTAAACTCCACTGTCCAATCTGATATCAAAAGGGAGCTTCTCAAAACACGCATTGAGTGGACAATGATTCCGCCACGCGCCCCGCACTTCGGAGGCATTTGGGAATCTAACATTAAAACCGTTAAGACACACTTGTATCGAGTCATGGGCAAGCAGTTGCTCACTTATGAGGAACTTTTGACCGTGCTAGTGCAAGTGGAAGGTATTGTAAATTCTTGACCACTTAGTGTTTTATCATCAGATCCGCATCCGGATGTGCTCACTCCGGCGCATTTTTTAATGTCCAGTCCCCTCAAGTATTTACCTTCTTCTGAATTGACAGAAGAAAGCTTGAACTTAACAAACCGCAAAAGGCTTTTAGATCAGCTTGTATTGTCTTATTGGAAAAAATGGCGAGTTGAATACTTGCACACGCTGCAAGTTCGGCAGAAGTGGGGATCACCCGATCGCCCAATAGAGATCGGTACTGTTGTTCTCTTGGGTCAAGATAATGTACCTCCTTTAACTTGGCCACTAGGCGTTATAACAGAGACTTTTCCCGGATCGGATGGTGTAATCCGCGTAGCTTCAGTAAAAACCGGGTCAGGTACATACAAACGTCCTGTCACCAAGCTATATCCTTTACCAACCCAATAAACAATATTTTAGCTGACTCATGTATATATAGATAGTGTATTAATAGGGCATTTATATATAGTTTGTTACGATATAAATCTAACCGCAATTTAACGCACCTGACATATAACAGTTAATTTCAGGAATTTAAGGACAATATTGTTTCAAACCGCTGTTAATAGCTCCTTGATAAAGTAGTAATTCTTTTGAAAGCTCAGGACCTTTCAAGGCGGGGAGTATGGTGTGGCGGCCTTTTCGCCCTTGAACCGCTTTATATCGCGGCGGTATGCGAGCCTTTGATATCAGCTACGTTTTGCCGTCGCACACATACGACATGGGCTTTTGCCCCGCGAACATTCACGCCCCGCAGCGCGGCCACTAAGGTCGTGTCTCAGTCCGCATAAATTCGCATTTCGCATCCCCGCAAATATTCACGCATCGCAGCTCGGCCAATTTGGTCGTGTCTCAACATCCCGAAGATACCAGATCCGCAACGCAGAGGTGGCTAGCTTGGAATCGCCGACGAAGCCGAAGCCGAAGCCGATTCAGGTGAGCGATTTGGCAATTCTTTGGTCGATATCGGTAGCCGCCCCCATCCGCTAATGCGACGGCCGTTTAAGGGACGATTTGGCCTTATCGGCTGACCTTCCACTACGGGCCGTACTACGATTCCACACCGCACCACGAGAGCGGCTATTTACACGCCTGCCTCTCCATTTTTTGGTCCTTACGAGCCGCATCGGTATCGTATCCCACACCGCATCCACGAGAGCGGCTATTTACACGCCTGCCTCTCCATGCTCAATGCGATTTTGTTTGCCTTTTCTCTATTTTCTTAGTGCCTATAATTTTTGGTATAATATTTTGCGATAAACAATTTATGATCTTGACTAAATCGCTTGATTTGTGTACAGCTTCGTCAATGTCTAGCTTTATAACAAACTTAAAAAGAGTGCACTGAACTCAACTTCCCAGCACAATAGCAACCTATCGCTGCTTGGTAACTAGTTGCCATCTTGTTTGTGTTCTTCAAGGTTTCTTTGCATATATTACATGCATCGCTACTATCCAGAAATCAACAAGCACTTGTGCCATAAAAATGAATTTAAGTTGTTGGGTCTATTAAAATCGTCCTAATTGACAAGACTAAGTTAGACAAGTAAAAATACATACGCGATTGAGATCAGTGGGTACTCAGAATGGCGGAAAGGGGGCTTAAAAAGGGAGAAAGAGAAGAGAAAAACGCCACTTGTTAAAGGTTATCTAATGAGAAGATTAAGTTAATCACACAAGTGAAAGAAACTAAAGAATTTCTAGGAATTTTCGCTATTGTAAAACAAGCTTGTACCTTTAGCGAATGCTGACTAACAATTTTTCTGATTTTTACGCATGTATTTTTATTACCGAAGCAAATGCGTTTTTGGTAATTTCAAATCTTAACTTATTTAACCAAATATCAAATGTAAACGGCTAAGGTAGGGCAAGACGGGAACTAAACAACAGGGAATAATAATATAGTGTTCCATCTTACCGCCAAGAAGTAGTTTGTGCCTCAAAGCGACTTTTTTACACAAAGAAAATCTATTATAGGAAGTATCTATAATTGGAAATATTTATGCAAGCTACCCCTAGTAAATTTAAAACCAATGCAAAAATTACTTTACAAAAGGAAGAATGATTGTTTGGCTTAAGGCTTTCAAGGTAACAGTGGGCTGAAGAAAAGGCCAATAATTATAACTTTTCATAGACTAAGAAAATAGCTGATCACGTACCCTTAATTATCATTGAAGACCTAAGAATTAAATAATGCAAATAACATAGCATTTTTGAATAAACTAAATGTATGACAGTTCTTTCATTTATTAACTTGTATTGTTGAGATCTATGTAATTATACTTTCAACGATTGCGCTAAAACGTAGACAAAATTTCTATTTCCAGACAGCAAAAACAAGTCGAAAGTTAACATCTACTAGAGAAAGAATGTAACCACTATTAAAGTATTTTTTTGCCGCAACCTCCACCAGTAATTGTTGACAGCATAGAGAATTAAACAGCTGCATGAAATTATCGCAAATAACATGACTGCCTACCAAATTAAGATCACGAATAATAATAATATTAAAATTAATGTAAAACGCTATACAACACTAACAAAGATGTTGAATTAGCACATCTATTTATGGTACTCATATGAAAACAAACAAAATAGACCTATTAGGGTGATAGCTAATAAATTGCATCACTCATGCAATACTGAGCAAGTATTTCTTTCCTTAAAGAAAAGAGGATACAAACTGGTTGAAGCAGTGCCTAAATTGAAATACAAAACTGAACAGCCTTTAAGCATGTTTGCACTTGCCTTCAGACATGATGAGGATGTCAATAAAATGTTTGGAATAACAGATGTTGCAGAAATCAGAGTAGAAATTCTTCCAATTAGAAAATGAAAACTAGTACCTTAGTGTAAAAGATGCCAGAGTTACGGGCGTACACAAAGGTATTGCGCTAAAGAACCAAGGTGTGTGAAATATCCAAGTAAATATTTAACACCGGAGTGCAAGAAAACTAAAAAAAAAATCCAAAATGTATATACTGCAAAAAAGAACATCCAGCTAACTATATGGGGTGTATAATTGCGAAAAAAAATAGAAGAAATAAAAAATATGCAAATAAAGAAATCCACTTTACCCCAGTATCCCCAGAGGATTTCCCATCTAAATGCACTAAAGCCAAAGCAAAACAGCAACGCTCTAAACCCAAGTCTTATGACCAGTTGATGGCAGGTAAGACGGAAGGAAGTAGTAAAAACCAGCAAGATTAGTCAAATGATTCTCTCCTCCAACAAATAGTGTAAAAATTTAACAAAATGTTGGGCTCAAGGAGCGATACCCAAGAATAGAAATATCCAATAAACTAAGAATAGTAGACTGTTGTGGCACCAATATAAATTGCAAGTAGTCCTAGATTTAGAAAACATTGATGCGTGCCTTATTGCTGGAACTCATTTTACCAGAGAGTCGCACATTAGATTCAAAGGATATAGGGTCTACCACACCACTCTTTCAGATAATGTAACAAAAGGTGAAAGTGCAGTAATTATAAAGGAATCCTTTTTACACCACCAGGAAGTGGGATACCAGACTAAAGAAATACTGGCCACATCTGTTGATGTTAAAACTAAAACTTATAGTTACAGTTTAAAGAAAGAACAATGACTTTTTGGATAGCCAAGGATATAAGTTCATAATGGGAGGTGACTTTAATGCAAAGCACAGTCACTGGAGATCAAGTTGATAACAACTAAAAGTAAGGGACTATTAGTAGCATGTAATCAAACGAAGTCTAAAACATTATCGACTAGTAAGCCAACTTACTGGCCCAGAGATCCGACCAAAATCTCAGACTTCATAGACTTCTTTGTAGTTAGAAATATCTCGGCAAGTTACTAGCACGTACAAAAAGCATGGGATATGAATTCAGATCATACCCCCATACTCCTTACTATAAGTGACAGTGTCATCTAGAAATCCTCCTAGCAGACTAGCCAATTAACTAACTAATTTGCAAAGCTTTAAAATCGCTTTTAAAAACTCTATTTCCCTGTCGGTTCCACTAAGGGCCGAAGAACAAATAGATAATGAACTAGAACTGTTTGTCAAAAGTATTCAACAAGCAGCGTGAAAAATACCCCTAAGATGAAACCAAGAGCAAACGGCAATAAGATCAGTAAACTCATTGCTGAAAAAAGAAAAATTAAAAGATGGCATCAGTCCAGAGCATCTGCTGATAAGATAATATTAAATAATGCTTCTCAGCAGTTAAAACGGGAAATAAAACGTATTAAAAATAAAACGATTGGTGAATTCCTAAGGAAACTTACTAATGACAACAAAACGCACTATGGAAAGCCACTTCTTCTTCTTAAAGTTCCGATCCGTTTCGGATGTTGGAAACCATGATAGCAATACGGACTTTATCAACAGCGGCACGAAACAGACCAGTTGTTGTTGTATTGATCCATACTCGCAGGTTTTTCAGCCACGATATGCGTCTTCTGCCGATGCTTCTTTTTCCTTTGATCTTACCCTGGAGGACCAATTGAAGGAGCCCATATCTCTGATTGTTGCGCATGATGTGCCCTAGATACTCCAGCTTATGAACTTTTATTGTTGTGAGGAGTTCTGTTTCTTGTTTCCCCATTTTCCTCAGCACGGTGTGGTTGGTTACATGCTCTGTCCAAGATATACGGAGGATTCTGCGGTACAACCACATCTCAAAGGCCTCTATTTTTCGTCTTGATGCCTCTGTCAGTGTCCACGTCTCTGCTCCATACAGCAATACGCTGAAGACATAACATCTCAGTAGTCTTAATTTAATGGGTAAAGATAATTCATGGCACTTGAATAGTTTGGCCATTTTACGAACGCTGCTCTGGCCTTTCAATTCTACACTTTATTTCCAGTGAGTGGTCCCAGTTTTCATCGATTGTTGTCCCAAGGTAAGTATATTTTCGCACAGTTCGATCCTGTTGTTGTCAATCGTTAATCCGGTGTCAACAATGTGATTTTTGTAATTATCATATATTTGGTCTTTTGGTATTTAGGGTCAGTCCGAACCGCTTGCTAACTTCTGTAATTCTGTTCATAATCTGTTGGAGACTGGTGATGTCGTTTGTAAACACTATCGTGTCATCCGCATATCTAAAATTATTTAATATTCTCCGTTGACTCTGATTCCATCATCTATGCTGCCCAGAGCTTGCTGAAAGATGTGTTCCGAATACGTTGAACAGAAGAGGAGAAAGTACGCATCCTTGCCTGAGACCGCGTTTTATCTTGATGTTTTCTGATATCATGTTGCCAGTTTGCACTGCTGCTTTTGATTCCAATAAAGGTTGCTTATTATTCTTATGTCTCGATTATCAAGGCCTATTTCTTGAAGTATGTCTATTAGTTTATTATGTTGGACTTTATCGAAGGCTTTTTGATAATCGATGAAGCAAGCATATATGTCATGATTTACATCTCTGGCTCTTTGAAATAGAACTTGTAGGCTAAAATAGCTTCATGAGTTCCCAAGGCATTGCGGAATGAACTGTTCTCTACTTATTTGTGCTTCACACGTTGTAAAAATTCTGCGTGTATAATTTTAGAAATAATTTTAGGAGGTGACTCATAAGGCTGATGGTGCGGTAATCTTCGCAATATTTAGCATTTGGTTTTTGGGATTGTCACAATGTTGATCTTAACCACGGTCCAGGGATTTTTCCGGTGGTATAGATAATGTTAAAAATTTTTGCTAGCCATTCTACACTCGCTTCGTCCATCATTTTTAAAAATTCGGTATGTATATGATCAGGACCTGGAGCCTTTCCGATTTTTAACTGTTTTATGCATTTTTCCACTAAGAAATTAAAAAGGCCTATACTTTAGAATCCGCCAATCAGAAATACTAATGGAAGTTGGGCTCGCAACAACTTACAAAAAGCGTTCAGATTTGCAGAACATCTAGAGATGACTTTTCAGCTAAATGATGGAAATGACCCCCAGGAATGGGTTGAACCAAAGCAAGAGAATATTGTCATCAGACCTACTTTTCCAGAAGAAGTTTCTGATGAAATTATAAATAACAACAACCCGAAAAAAGCCACTTTTACGATCTGATTGTTGGAGAGGTTTTGCAGCAACTTTCAAGAAAAGCTGTTGTAAAACTGACCAACCTTATCAACGATTCATTCAGATTGATCTACGTTTTTAAAATATGGAATGTAGCAGAAGTCGTGATGATACCTAAACCTAGAAAACCCCTCCGTGAAGTTTCTTTATACAGACCTACCTCTTTACTGCCTGTTATCTCAAAACTCTACGAAAAATTGTTCCTAAAACCGATAATAGAAGAACAGAAATTGATTTCCTCCCATCAGTTTGGTTTTAGAGAAAACCACTCTACAATCGACCAGGTGTACAGAATTACTGATATAATCAAAAAATCATTAGAAGAAAAAAGTTTGGTCTACCATTTTTCTTGACGTTGCACATGCATTTGACAAGATTTGGTATGAGGGCTTGTTTTAGAAACTAGACATTCTCCTGGCACGACACAATTTTCAACTTTTAAAATTCTATTTGTCAGAAAGATACTTTAATTAAATAGGAATATAACAGTTATAAATTTACAGGTATTTTGAACAACATTTACCTAACACATAAATATTGTTACAAACTCGGATTTGCACTTAAAATGTTTCTACTATAATCAACTATACATTATTTGTTTCTTCAGATCGTGGACCACTAATTATCTAACCGATTTGTTCGTCGGCACACTTACATCACTATTGACTACAACCATCTTCTTGACGCGTTTCATCACTCGCTTGATTTAGGTGCCTAGACCCTAGCTTCTAACACCACATAATTTTGTTATGACGTGGACCGTAAACGTCACTTCCTCTTCCTACGAAATGGTCACTATTTTCGGGTGTTTATCTGCATCGTACCTTTCAAGGACTCTAATTGGATTAGGATGACATTAGATGTTTACGTACGGTTTTAGGAACTACCTAATGATGAGGAGTTTAGCATCTCCATGAATTTTTGCCAGACCTCAAAGCCTGATCCTGGATCACCTAAAGCTTATTTCTGTGTGTTACTCAGACTGGTACTGTATACATCATCATAAACCTTAAGATGGCTTTATAAATTGTCTTATTTTCCGGCGATAGTTTGCTTCCGCAATAAAACAACGAGCCGGGAAATCCCCTTGCTGCTTCAACATTCCCCATTATGTTATTTACGCGAAAGCAGGCCAGTTTGGCATTCATGGTGACGCTAACGATAAGATACCTGACGTTCCTCTTTTAAGAAATGGCGCGCCCAAAAATGATAATTGAAATCAAGCTTTCTCTCCGAGTTCTTCTCGTGCTCTTTTTGGGAATTTATTTGAATTCGCCATTATTCAACCTTGAGGTTTTCAATTTCTTGTTGAAGTCCGCCAATTAAAATCTACGAAAGATGTCGTGGTCGACATGTCTCCAACATAGATTTTAAAGAGGGTCGGGAGTAGAACAAATTTTTGTGTATTTATCGCTGCCGATATTGATTCAGAACGTTCTGTCCGAAAGGAAAGCCTGGATCAGCTGGACTGTCGGCAAAGCAATGGATGTATGAGAATATCATTCTGGGGACCTTCTTTTTATTAAAATATGTGGCGATTCTTTGCCACCCATTGGAGTTGGATCAGCTCGAGGCTCCCAACAGTTGCATTTAGACGGTGGTGGATAATCTTCTCTACTATCTTTCTGCCGTTTTTGATTTAGAGAGCATTACGGCATTGGCAAGCTTCCAGTATCGTTTCTGATACGTTTAAATACACCCTTAATTTTAGAAACTGTTAAACTTCGCGCCAGCGCGCTGGCACCTTCCTTTGTTCCCTGTATAGATCTCTCCGAATACCTCACGCTACTTCGCGTTCCTTTTAGGGAGACTCTCAAGGGGTCATTTTTGCAATACGTTAGTAAAAATCAATAAAACAAATTTACATAAACCCTGCAATTAAATACATTTATCTTATATATACGCAAATCAGTACAAGAGAACTGGAGTAAGTAGCTTTGATGTCTCCCTGTGATTTAAAAAGCAACGGTTGACGGAAACAAGCTACTGCATTGTATTTTTCATTGCCACAAGCGATCCACGCGTACTTTTATGGCAATCCTGTACGCAATATAAAAAAATTAGAAAAATACTGTAAAAATCGAGGACCAAGAAAATTTTGTACCGATTAATTTTCAAAGTTGTTTTGCTTAAATTTGTATAATTACGACAATATATATCTAAATGAGATAAAAATATTAAATTTAATCTGGACTTAGAAGATGTTTATTTTTTAAATCGTTCACGAGAAAGGGTACATGATAGTGTCGTCAAATAAATAAATTTTAATTAAAAAGACAGGTAGATTTCCAAAATTTCAGGCTTATTGGGGTAAATCTAAAAAAAATAAAAATACAACTACGTAATATTATAATCAAAGAAAAATTATCGCCAGCGTGATACAGTGGTTGAGAAGCGGGTTGCGGTGCGAACGAACCCGGGTTTATTCTCCAGTGCTCTCTGATGCCTGGCGGGTGGCCTATTTAGTCACTAAAAATAATTGAGTATTTGCGTTCACTCGAACAAGAGGCAATAATGGCGGTCTAAGACGCGGTGCTTGCCACATCGGCCCGCATCGGAGAAGGTGCATGACGGCTGGGTACAGTAGCGGGCATATAAGAGTCTTAACCTCCCAGTTCGCAGGTATTGCTCCCACGCGGGATATTAGAGCCTTACCACAACAGCAAAATCAAATTTACTTACATGAAATTCACCACAATTAAAGTGCGTAGTATTGATAACCATAATATTCAATGTAACCCTCATCAGCGACCACGACTTCTCGAGTCTGGACCTGAACCTGCTGCAGGCCAAACGCAATTTCTCTTTGCCCTTGGTGAATGCATTTACGCTGTCCTTTGGATGTTATAATACTTTCCATTGACCTTTGCTTCGATCACGGGTCAAAGGAGATGGTATATGGCCACAAGTCGGAGACTAATGCTAATAAAATTTTTGTATACCTATGCCTGAGTCTTGTTGAAACATGTATTTTGAATAACCACTAGCTCCTCTATCTGCTACCGTACTTAATGTCGTTCAGTAGTGCTTGGGCTTTTCACTTCCTGCCCACCTTGTTTTTTTTACTCAACAGTTAGTGGTTGCTTAGGACGAATAATTATAGTGCAGGTCCGGGTATACTGCTATACTAACCGTTGACATCGCTACACATATTTATTTTGCCAGGTCAATCATGCTTGGTCCAGGACTTTAATCAATCTTCTTTTCTAATTTGTGGACAAATTAATCACTTCTCTAGCGCTTAGATCGCTTGGTATCAGCAGTTGCCATCTTCTGGTGTTCAAATTCCCTGTACTTCTTGGATATCTCGTAAACCTGAGCCTTCTTGTAACCAAACTACTGTTGGTGATTTTTCGGTGCGAAGGGTTTTGACATAGTAGCTGTGGGGCCATATTTTTGACTCATTTTCGACAATCATAGGTTGTTTATTATGTGAAGTTAACTTGTGTTGCCTAGTAGAAAATCGCTTATGCAAATACGACGGCGTTTTGGTTTTCCGGTAATACAACCAAAAACATTCCGAATTTATGTTCATGACCTTGTAGAACTGTTTTAGTTATTACAAGAAGATGATGCATTTATCAGTTGATGTTTGCTTTTAGGTAATAATTACACTACTAACCACATATAACTGTAACGGATAACAAATTACATTAATAAATCTTGCTAATTTAATTATAAATGTAACAATTAAATAAAACTAGCACCCTCAAGTCCCAACCCCTCAATAATAAAACATTCCGCAAGATCCAGGAGACCAAAAATATTACAATGGCTTTTATTACCTTGATTATAGCTTACGAAAACGCTGAAAGACTGCAACAAATCAGATCAAGCCTTTATTCGATTAGCACTTAATCACGAACGTTTGTTTGCAACCACCCGCTGAAGGTGGTGAAGGGTGCAACAAAGAAAGATTTAATGTTTGCCAGGAGATGCTTTATCACACTGGCAAGAAATGTTACGCTTAAAATATAACGTTCGTTGAAAAGTAGCTGCTAAAATACAAAGCTGTAAATGAAATAAATATTCGTTGCTCTACGTACTCGATTAATGCGTACCAATTTTTAATTTGAGCCGGGTCATTAAGCTCGGATCTGATAGCTCAAAACGTAAACTTGCTGCCAATCATGATCAGCCCCATTTAACATGTGCAGATACAATCTAATTTTTGCTCGTATCTAGCGCGCGTAATTGTAAACTTGTACCGGTAAGGCTTTTACATGAGAATAACAATTGCCGAGACCAGTTACTTCACGCCTTTAGTGCGTCAATTCAGATACTACAGTTAAGTTCTTTTTATAATTTATTGCGGGTCAATTAATGCTACTCTGATAGAAAAAGTAAACTTGGCCTCATGTAAATTTAACATGTGCAGTAAATATATTCATATAATTTACTTGTAACTTTGTAAGTCGGTTCAATCATAAATGAAATAACCATTGATGAGTATGTTTGGTTTAACAGCTTTAGTGCGTACATATTCAGATATAGCATTAAGTTCTTTTTATAATTTATTGCCAATATGTACACGATACATAACACAAACTAATGAGTTTTCAATCGTGGTAATATATGTAGATAATTTAGGGCGCCTTGCCTTAACTTTTAAGTCGATTCCAATAAAATGAAATATTCACTGAGAGTATGTTTGGTAAAGGCTTTTTTTGTAAGCATGCATTTTTCGACAGTTTTTTTAAAATGCATATGCAAAATATTATTTTGCATATTTAAGGGCACTCATGTTCATTTTATTAATTTTCTTAATTTTACTTACAAAAAATAGTTAAAACTTCTTTTTTATTTATTTTATTCGCCTACTTCTCATTTAGGATCAATAGGCCAACATCTTTTTAATCTTCTGGCATCGTGTTGTAGTAGGAGTAGTTGTATGGGTGGAGTGACGTGAAATTCTAGTCGGATATGATGACTTGCGCTATGCTCTTGTATAACAATTTAGACGAACGCAATATTGAGATCATGGTGTAACGTTTTGTTGGTTATGTACCATGGTGCGTCATTGCCCTAAGGATCTTGGATTGTGAGCGTTGGATAATATCTGTGTTTGACTTACTGGCGCATCCCCATAACTCAATGCCGTAAGTCCAGATAGGTCTGATTATTACCTTATAAATCAAGATTTTATTTTCTAATGACAAACGGGATTTCCTTTCAATCGGCCAATTTAGGTCCTTAAATCGTAAGTCAATTTGTTTTTTCTTCTTCAGGATGTGCTCTTTCCAAGTAAGCTTTTGATCGAGGTGTATTCCTAAATAACGTACTGAAGGTAATGTAGGTATAGGTATGTTATTGATGCTAACTGGTGGACAATGGCCCTTTTTAGCGTAAATGTTACTTGATTTGATTTACTCTCATTGATTTTTATGTGCCATCTGTTTATCCACTCTTGTGTGATTGTACATAAGAGGATGCAGTTATTGGATTTTCATTGCTTGCAAGGTTGATTGTATCATCCTCGAAAGTTGCAATTGTAGTATTAGGTGTAGTAGGTATATTTGATGTGTACAGAAGGTAAAGCACGGAACCCAACACATTGTCCTGTAGAACCCAAGTTTTGATTGGAAAATTGTTTGAGAATTCTCCATTTACTTTAGTTTAGAATTGACGATCAGTTCAGTAGGATTTAAGGAGTTCATAACAAGATAAAGGGGCTTGTTTAATTTTGTAAAGTAGACAATCATGCCACACCATATGAAAAGCCATGCTTATATCAAGGAGTACGGATGTGCAATATTTGTTGTCTTCCATGGATTTGTTTATTATTTGTACAACCCGATGGCACTACTGGATTGTGGAATGGGAATGACGAAACCCAAACTGGTGGTTTGGACTAACATCCAGGAGGGGACTGATTCTGAGGAGTAAAAAGTTTTTCTAGAAGCTTGGAAATAGTAGATAGGAGACTTATAGGTCTGCATGAAGAAACATTGTGTGGATTTTTATCAGGTTTGGCTATTAATATTACTTCGGCCACTTTTCGCCGAGTAGACCAGTAGTGTAGACGAAGTATTCCATTAAATATGTAAGTGAAGAGTACAGTAGCTTTTCTAAAGAGTTCCTTTAGCATTTTTGGAGTTATCTGATCAAGTCCATGTGATTTTTTGGTATTTAAACTAGTGATTTCTTTAAATTCTTTTAGGAGTAATTAGTTTTAAATGCTCAGTACTTTCCACATGATTTTGCATATCTGCTAACATCTCTTGCGAAGGTACAGCATTTTGAAGGCTAACTACTCCGGATATGGGTACAGAAAACACGTCAGCATGTTCTTTGTTGCTTCTAGCCCAATTCCCAGGTGTTGGTATATAAATGCGAATTGGGGGATTAGCTTGCGTGGGTTTTGCAGAAGGCTTTATTGGTTTCCAAGTAGAATTGTCATAACGATTGAGATTAGTAACGCAATCCTAAAATGACTTGTCTTGCGTTTCGTTAATTTTAGTTTTGAGTTTGTTGCTTAGTTAATTGTATATAGTTTTATAACCTGTTGAATGAGAATGATGCCATTTGCTCTGGCTTTTCTTTTCTCTGTGATGAGATGTTGAAAAAGCTTTCTTGGGCTTTCAATTTCAGTGTTGCACGGCTTGCTGCTTGTTGTAGGAGTGAATTTATGTGTATTTATGGCTTCCTCTAATTTAACAATATTCTTAAGGGATACTTTTAGATCTACAGTTTCATTGAGTATGGCTTTATAGACTTCAGTCCTTGAGTTGTGCGATCTGGGTATATTTTTAACATTTAGTACCGATGTGGTAATTATTGCAATTATAGGCGTGTGCTCCGAAGACAGGTCATAGTTCGGTTCTATATCCATATAGGAGCGAGAAGTCCACTTGTTACAAAGAAATCCAGCAAATCTGATGTTTTCTTTAAATCAATACCAATAGGTTGGGGTACCCGTGGATAAGAACGTATACTTTTCTCTTGTATGGTTTTGGCCATTTCTCTGCCTTTAATAGTGGTTAGGTGTGATCCCCTTAGAGTGCTCTTGGAGTTATAATTACCCCCGGATATAAATTTGGGACCAAGTGAAGCAGTGAACTCCCGAGATTGTTATATTGTATGGTAGTGCTGTGACCTTGATTGATGTAGCTTGGAGGTAATCCTTTGCATAGCCCAGTAGTTCATAATGTTCAATTTATTCCTTTATTAATATTGCACTACCAGCATGCGCTGTGTTGTCAGGATGATTGGTATGGTAAAATTTGTAATTTGGTACCCTAAAGTATGATCTATCAGTGAGGTGGGTTTCGTTAATTAAAAGTATGTCTATTTGGTGGTGAAGAAAAATGTTTACTACTTCCTTATGTTACATTAGACCATAGAGCTATTCTAAGTGCTTTAGCCATTATTTCTTTCGTATCAGCATTGAGGCATGTTCAAAACCATGCTGTTTTGTTGAATTAGTTGGAACATGTTTTTAAATTCATCTAAGAATTTTCCAAGTACTGAGTTGATATTTGCGGTATCACCGTTGAACTGCGTTTGGGGGATATTAATTATATTAATCTTGAGTGCATTGGCATAGCTAGTTTTGGGACGTGTTGGATTAGAAGATGCGGGTAAAAAGTTTACATTCTCTGGAGTTGGTAGAGTGTTGACAGCATTGTTAGAGACTCGAGTGCTTTTATAGAGATGATGGTAGTATTCACATCCTTTATAATTTGCGGGATGTGCACCCCCATATAGAGCACACGTAGCTAGAGTGTCCTTGCTTTTTTTGCAGGTTATAGTGCTGTGAGGGGCACCACATTTGACGCAGACGAGTGGACGGCTACAATAAGTTTTGGAGTGGCCATACAACTGGCAGCACCTCGTGCACTTAATAATGTTGTTATTTCTTCTTTGTGGTTCGATTTGTACTACACTGTTTAGCAAGTGGCGTATTTTTTAAATGTCTTTATTATTGCTCGATGGTTGAAGGTCAACAAAAAACATATTTAGAGGAGCTTTACTTTGCCTTTGTTTAACATGAACGATATTTCTGACTTTGTGGCCTAGATTTGTTATTACATTTTTAATTTCTTGGATGTCTATGGAGTGATGTAAATATTTTACCACGATTCTATAAGCTCTATCTTCCTTAGGTTTATAAGTATGATGTATTATTTTAGATTCTAACGTAAAATTTACCACTTTTCGGTACGTTTCCGGGCTATCACAGTTAATTTTAACAGTATCGTTGGCTATGCTTCTAGTAGTATACTGTTCTTCTACAATGTCAGTTAATTTCTTTTTCATTATAGGAAATTTAGCCACCCCCTAAACAAAAATAGGGGGAGGTTTTGGAGTATTCTCTTGGGTGTTGTTTAAGAGTTCGTCATTGTCTGTATTTAGAATGTCATATCTATTATTCAAGTTTGTTTTTCCACTACAGGTTGCTTGGCTGGAAAACTTTTCTTTTTTGTTTAACGCCTTTCACTACCTGCCATGGGTTTTCAGTAGTTAGAATTACAGTCTCCTCATCACTGGTAGATAGCATTCTTTGAAGAGGAGGATAATTTTTAAACGATTGCGATTGCTGGTTTAAAGCTTGTTGCATTTGTTGCTGCTATGTGAGTTTTGTATTTGCATATGTATTTGAGATTGTTCTTGATTCTGTGAAAAGTATATAGTATTTATAGGCGTAGAGTTATTCGCTGATTGTGGTAGATATAATTGTAGCATTTCTGAGTTTACTATTGGGGAACACTGCCTAAAATTTGGTGGCGACACAGTTAGATAATTATTGTTTACAAAACCAGAGCCGTTGGAAACATTTTATTATTTGGTTTAATGTACTAGACTGATAAGAAGTTAAATTGTACGTACTTGAATAGGTATCACTTAACAGGCGATGACCGACCTCGCGGTCAGCCTAGATCACCAATATTTTGAAGCACACAAACACACATCCGCCGCCTTCGAAATATAAGCGCGGAATGTTAAAACTTCTGTTCTAGATTCTTAAGTTTCTGGGAAGCTTTAATCAGTTTTATTTTCAGTAAATACCTATAAGGGGTAGTTGAAATATATTTATGATAGCTTCCAAAGGGGTTCATTCGATATCTATTTACCTTTCGCTCTATTGTCAAGGGATTAATTAGTAATACCTTAAGGCAACTTCGAATTACTTTTATCTGTTTAAAAATGCACACGCAAGCTGCCGTAAGAAGTGTTTATTAAAAAAATGGAGTCAAAATAATACGGTCTTGAAAATGATTGATTCCTCTCATACTGTTTTCACAGTTTGAAATAAAAGGGAAATAAAGGCTAAGTTTCTTATTGATATTTGATTTTTTTTATTTTCCAACATTTTCTATTTGCAATCTATATAATATATTAAGCAAATGTGTGATATGATTGTGTGTGACGTGTATTAACATGAAAGTTGTGATCCAGTGATCATAACTTAATTAACTTATTTCTATACATATGCAGTAATAAATTGGCATTTTAATCTACGATGTAAACGACAGGTCTAAAACTTTGCGTCGTTTAAGTCTGCGCATATCTTCACTATTATCTAAGAGATTGAGGTCTAGTTGATTTGTGTGAGCTTCTAACCGACTGAGGTACCTAACACTGCACTGTTTCATTTAGGTTTGCACTTATTTCAATATTAGGGATATACCACAGAGCATTACATAGGGACGTAGCACTTTTGATTTGAATCTTTTAAGTATGTCTATAGAGGCATTTGACGCAGTACCCCAAAGTTGGAATCCGTATTTTCACACTGGTTTAACAGAAGCTTTGTAAACTAGTAGTTTATTTTTTAGATTCAGTGGAGATTTACGTCCTAGTAACCAATAGAGTTGTCTGAATTTCTAGCCTAGTCGCGTCCTTTTGTTGAAAATGTGCGACTTCCTGTTAATTCTCTATCTGAATGCATAAAGAGGTATTTGGTATAATCAGTTTGTGGTAATGTTTGTTCGTTGAGTGTGACATTTTATAAAATTAGCGTGAGCAAATTTATCTTGGTAAAATTTGATAGGTTATTTGTCAATCCAATCCTGAAGTATATTAAGATATTGTTAAAGTAAATTTTCTGTTGCAGTTGGGTTCGTGTGAACTGTCAGGATAGCTTTATCAACAGCAAATGACATTATTTGTGCGTATCTTGCTACTGGAAAGTCAGCTATATGGAGAAGGTATAGTATAGGTCCAAAATCGCTCCCTCGGAACACTTTTTGGTCATATCTAACTCTAAAGTATCTCTCTTTTAATTACGACTTTATGATTGTAAATAACGCATGGTGTAATATTGATTTAAGTTTAAAAAGCAGTCCTTCATGTCAGATTTTGTCAAATGACTGACTTTCATCAAGAAACGCAGAAAGTTTTTATTCAAAAGTTTGTTCGATAACATTAACAATTCTCTGTATTTGCTCAATGGTATCATGTTGCCTTTTGAAGCTAAATTGGTGTTCCGGTATCAGTTGGTTTTCTACTATGACTTGCATTAATCGCTTATGTAACAAATTTTCCAATAGTTAGCTTAGAAGAAGAATCAGGCTGACTGGTCTTTTACAACGACATTGAGTGTAGTTGTTAATAAGACTATTTCTCTACCTGGCAATTCTTTTAAGAGTTAGCCCGCAATTTGATCATATCCTGGAGCTTTCTTAATGTTTATGCTGTTTTGTATTATAGCTTTTACTTCTGCTAAATAGAATAAATGTGGTAGTGGTGACAGCTCTTCATCTTTGGCGTGAAAACACTTTTTAAGTGTTTTGCAAATATATTTGCTTTTTCGATATCTGTTAGAGCCCATGCTCCATTTTCCTTTCGTATCGGAGGAATAGGTTTTAAATTGTTTTTTATTTGTTTAGTGACTTTCCACAAGCAGTATTCAGCCTCTTCTGTAGCACAGAGTTTTCTAAATAATTGTTAAAGGATTTACTTTTAATTTTCTAAAAACGTTGTTTTAGTTCCTTGCTTGCATCTTCACAGCGTTCTTTTTTAGACAATTCTGAGCTTTCTTCGTAATTGCTATTTTTGGGGTTGCCCCCATGCCAATTGATGTATTATAGTAGTTATTTCACTAACAGATTTTTAAATATTTTCCTTGGTTTGTAGTGGGAGTCTTAGATTTATTTTGTTGTTAGTTTGTTGTCTGTATTGGTTCCAGTCTGTACAGTTGGTAGATAACATTTTATTTTCAGATTTTATCAGAAATGTTGTACCTACAGTGACTACTACGGGAGTATGTTTTCATACAAGTATAACTCGATCTAATGTCAAATAGTTGCCAGATATTTCTCTTGCGAAAAAAAGTCAAGAAAATCGGGTATTTTGTGTGAATCTGTATGCTAATATGTGGGTGAGAATTTAGATAAGTGACCAAGTTGTTTTTCATACATTATTTCAGATAGAACTTTTCTTCTGCCAGGTGCAGTGAGTCTGCTGCCACATCTAGTATTTTTAGCGTTATAATTCCCTTCCGCTAGAAATTTCTTGAGCAGCAATGCTAAAGTATTTAGTGAATCCTTCCTTATTTCCTCTGTAGTTTGAAGGGAAGTAAACTGATACTATAAGTGCTCCGCTCTAGACCTCAATTATACGTTAGTAGCTTGCATGTAGTTTTCCTCAAATTTAGAAATTTTGTAGTGTTTCATGTGATCCTTAATAAGGCTGTTACACATCTGGCAGATATTTTAGTTTATACAAATTATAATTATTTATCTTAAAGTGTGATTTGGATGAAAAGTGGGTTTTTGATATTAGTAGTAAGTCAATTTTATTTTATGTTAAAAACATTTCTACTTTTTACTTGTGTTGGTATAACCCATTGGCATTTCTCAATGCTATTTATCTAATTGGTCTACGTTTATTTCAAAGAGCAGTTTGTAGTTCTTCTCTAAGTATTTTGATTTTAGCAGTTAATTGATTGATAAGCTGTTATAGTATTCGTTGCATAAATTGCATATAATTGGAAGTAGTTTCACTGATCGTTTCAGGTGCAATGTTCATTGGAGCGGTATTTGGTGTGGCGCCTGAACGTAGGATGGACTACTAATACTATCACTAAGTTTTGTATTTCTATTGCTTATTGGCGTAGTTTGTTGTTGTAGATTGCTTTGAGGTTGTGTATGTTGTTGCGCTTACTGCAGTTGCTGCTGTTTCTAATTACCGTCCCATTCGTCTTAGGAGATCATCGTACTAAAATTTATTGGTGTACTGTACAACCTTGCAGTTTGCTCGTTGAGCCCCGTGGCATAGTACGCATTTAGAAGTAATACCGTTATCGCGGATTTTTGACAAATTTTGTAATCGTGACTTTCAACGCATTCAACACATCTTTATAGTCTGATGCTTGCTTTCGCATATGCCTATAGCACTGGCATCGTTTACATTGTAGAATTTCTTTTTGTGTGGCTCTTCAAATTGGATAACAGCAGTTAGTATTCTATTAATTTTGTATACCTCTTGCTATTTTCTTTCCTAATTAGGTTGATATAGAAGAGATGTTTAAAGTTTCCATTGTTATTTTTCACTAAGGCACCAATACCTGCTACTTGATGTCCTTTTTCTTCCAGTGCCGCTTTGATATCTTGATGATCTGTGGTATGATATAGATTACGCAACATTACTCTGCAGTTTGTTATAATCTAGTACATTTTTTACCACTAAATATCTGGTAATAATAATCATTTTTTGTAATTACTGGTTCTATCAGTTGAATTAAAGGGTGGTACTTTTTCTTTGGTGTTCCCTTGTTTTGTTTTTTGCATCTTTATTTTTCTGTTTCATAAGTGGCTGGAATTTTTTGGTGGTTGTAAGAGATTGTGTATTTTGACGTTCATCAATTATTCTTTTAGGTTTCTTTCTAACAGCTTGAAACACATTTGGCTTGTCTACTACATCCTCATCACCAATACAGATTACCACTTCGCCATCAGGTTTATGTTGCACCTTGCTACTTTCTAGAATTTGTGTTTTGTGTCACTTCCACTGCAGTTTCATTTGATGTTTGTGTATTTAATACATTCTGCGATAAGTATTGCTCATAATAATGAGGTCATCAATATAATTGTCGAATGTAATTTGGTGTATTTGTTGAGAGATATCCCGTGAGTTGATGTAATTGTGTTTGGTGGGGAAGAAATGACTGCATTATGTTGCTTTGAAGCTGCATTTGTTGCATAGGAATTGTCGCGCAATAATATCCCAGAAGTATTGAAACCTTGTATTGTTTAGGAATTGTGTGATACCATTATTGTTAATAAAGTGGCCACCACTGGAGTGTTGCATTTCCAGTTCTGATTTTGATTTCAATGACGATATTAATATTGTTAGTGTTTAAATTTTGTTAAATTAACTTTAATTTTGTTTTAGTTTTATTTATTTTGGAAATATCTAAATGTACGTACGCGGTTGAATATTAAATTTTTAAATAAATAAATAGTACGCATTTGGCATTGGTAGCGCAAGGAAGTGCTAATCTCCGCGCGCGACGGGTCAAGTGATAACGCTTCCGTGATAAATTTAATTTTAATAATTTCATTTTATTGAAATTTTAAGCATATTTATTTATATTTATGCTTAATAATAGTCACGATTTGCAAACAATTTATATTAGTGATCAGAAGTGGGTCATTCAGTTTTAGTGTCAGCCGTCATGGCTGGCACTAATCAACCATACTCCATGCCTTATGCACAACCTAAAATGATGCAGTATCAAACACAGTTCCAAGTATCACAACTTCACTATATGCAACCTGCACTCAATCAACAGGTAGGTCAAAATGTAGCATCACACTACGCGGCACCTATACACTATGGCAACAACCCTATCATCAACCATCTACGTCACATCAAAAATTCAGAATGGACCACTGTTACCCCGATGAAAAATAAACGTATCATGCAAGATGACGAAAATCGTATTGTGAAGCAAAAGGTCTCAGAAGACTCATCGCGGCTTAACTTAACAAATCGATTTCAAGCGCTCCCAGTATCAGATAATACAATGTAAGCAGACACACCCGCAGTTACAAAAACAGTAAAACCACCACCAATATTTATTTCGGACGTGCTAAATATCAACCCACTGACCGTAGAACTGAACACTACAAGTGACAAAAAGTACACTTTAAAAGTTACAGGAAGAAACCAAGTGAAAATAATGGCGGAAACCACAGATATTTACAGGAAATTAGTAACTAGACTAATAGAACTAAAAGTACAATTCCATACATATCAGATGAAAGAAGAGCGCAGCTTTCGCGTCGTAATCAAGAACATACACTACTCTATCGATATTAATGAATTAAAAGCTGAGATAGAAACTCAAGGACATAAAGTTCTGAATATATACAATGTGAAGCACAGAACAACTAAACAGCCACAGTCAATGTTCTTTATCGATCTAGCTCCCAACGAATCTAACAAAAAGATATATAACATTAAATATTTATTACATACAAAAATTACAATAGAACCACCTCATCACAAAAGAGAAATCCCACAATGCGCCACTTGCCAAAGATATGGTCATACGAAGAGATTCTGCACGAACCAACCTAGGTGTGTAAAATGTGGCGCAAACCACCTAACCAGCACGTGTAGTAAATCAAAGGAAACCCAGCCAAAATGCGTTTTATGTAACGGTTCACATCCTGCGAACTACAAAGTTTACCAGGAACTGAAGCAGAGAAAATTTCCATCACTACGTCCTAGAGGGTTTGCACCGAAACCATCTACCGCACCCATACAAATGCCAAACAAAAATGAAGGAACATTCGCTCAAGTTGTGTCAAATGGACAACAATCCTCTCACCAATTAAACGTGCCACAAACGTCTCACATTGAGAAACTGGAAAAAATGATGATAAAACTTGCTGACAATCTAAAAACAATGCTAAATCTCCTCACAGTCATCGTCTCCAAACTGCAATAATTGCTCAAACACTCAAGATTGTAGAATGGAATGCCAATGTCTTGTCAAACCACAACCCAGAGTTACGGGCGTTTATTACTAATCACGATTTAGATATAGTTTTAATATCCGAAACCCATTTTACGGACAAAAGTTACTTTACAATGCCCAACTATATTATGTATGACACACAACACCCTAGCGGAGCTGCACACGGAGGACCTGCAGTACTTATAAAAAGTTCCATCAAGCATTACCAAACAGATAAGTACATTCATGAGCACATTCAAGCTACCAGCGTGATCGTAGAAGACTGGACAGGACCAATTACAATTACCGCTTTGTATAGTCCCCCGAGACATAACATAAAAACAGAGCATTACACCCAATTCTTTAACATACTTGGTCCACGCTTCATTGTTGGCGGTGATTACAATGCTAAACACCAGGAATGGGGTGCTAGAGTAACCACCACTAAAGCCAGGGAATTGCTAAAATCACTCGTCAACAATAATCTCAACTATCTCACCACCAGGCAACCCACATACTGGCCTACGGACAGGGCTAAAATCCCAGATCTACTTGACTTTTGTGTTACCAAAAACATAGCACAAAATTAACTAACAATCAAATCATGCCTTGATATGACATCAGATAATTCCCCAATCATAATCACATTAAGTACCCAAATACTTCACAGGCCTAGACCAATTAGACTCACCAACAAGAATACCGACTGGGACTTCTTTAGAATGGTAGTCAGCGAAAAAATAGCTCTAGGCACACCCCTCAAGACCACCGATGAGATCAATGATGCAATAGAGCACCTGAACCGTACTATACAGGGTGCGGCATGGGATTCAACACCCTTTTCGGAAGTGAGCGATGCCCGCAATACTCTACCTATGGTAATAAAAAGAGCAATAGCCGAGAAAAGAACGCTTCTCAGAATTTGACAGAACACTAGGTCACCGAATGATAAAAACAGGCTCAACAATGCTACACGAAATTTGAAGGCAATGCTTCAAGAGCAAAAAAATCAGGCTCTACAGTGTTATCTATCAAACCCTCTCTGCTACCGAAACAACAGATTATTCCTTATGGAAAGCCACGAAGAAACTAAAACAATCACAGCAAGCAATCCCTGCAATTCGGAAACCTGATGGAAGTTGGGCTAGCAGTGAGCAAGGAAAAGCCGATACTTTTGCAGCACATCTAACACATGTTTTTCAGTCCTTTCCTTCTGCACTAACTCCAGAAGAAGAAGCCGAAATACAACAATATTTGGAGACACCAGATCAACTAAGACTGCCAATAAAAAAGATTACGGTAACAGAAGTAAGATCGTTAATTACATGCGATCTAAACCCTAAGAAATCAGCAGGGTATGACCTGATTACAGGAGAAGTCCTGAAACAATTGCCGGAGAAAGGATACAGACAAATAACAGCCATTTATAATGCTATTCTAAGATTAAGCTATTTCCCAGCCCAATGGAAGGTGGCCCAAATAATACTTATACCTAAGCCAGGAAAGCCTCCTGAAGAACTGTCATCTCATCGTCCGATTAGTTTGCTACCTGTAATATCTAAAATCTTTGAAAAACTGTTATTTGGAAGACTCGAACCAATCCTAGAAAATCACGATCTAGTACCAGTACACCAATTCGGTTTTAGGAAAGACCACGCCACTATTGAGTAAATTCACAGGGTAGTAAACGAAATCAACCAGGCCTTCGAAAAGAAAAAATATTGCTCTACCGCTTTTCTTGATATAGCTCAAGCGTTCGATAAGGTCTGGCATGCGGGACTTTTGTATAAGATCAAGAAAAACCTGCCACACACTTATTTTTAACTGACCAAATCCTATCTGAGCAATAGGTACTTCCAGGTAAAGTTTCAGGATAAACTAACAAAACTACATCCTATTAACTCCGGTGTACTGCAGGGAAGCATACTAGGACCTGTTCTTTACCTACTATACACAGCAGATATACCTACCACCAATCTTAGGACCACGGCTACATTTGCAGATGATACTGCAATTTTTGCAACTCACGAAGATCCTATTATAGCATCAAGAAACCTGCAAACCTCTCTTAACTAACTGCAAAATTGACTTCGGCTCTGGCGTGCAAAATCAAACGAAGACAAGTCTACCCAAGTCACCTTTACACTCAGGAGGAAAGCATGTCCACAAGTTACCCTTAATAATACACCACTTCAGCAAGCCGAAGACGTCCGATACCTTGGTATGCACCTTGATCGCCGACTAACTTGGAAAAAACATATACCTACTAAACGAAAACAACTGGGCCTAAAGTTCTCCAAGTTATTCTGGTTATTAGGTAGAAAATCCAAGTTAACTTTATACAACAAGGTACTACTCTATAAACATACGGGCTGCAACTATGGGGAACTACAAGCAACTCCAATTTGGAGATCTTGCAGAGATTTCAATCTAAATCCCTAAGGGTAATAGCAGATGCACCGTGTTACGTTAGAAATGAAGTCATTCATCGGGACCTCCGAGTGAAACTAATGAAAGACGAAGTGAAGTGCGTGAGTGCAAAGTATATTTTACGACTAGAAAATCACACAAACTATCTTGCTGTGAATTTGCTGGATAACAGCAATTTAGTTTATAGGCTAAAAAGACTCACTCCCCTGGATGTTCCAGACCTTCACTAGTTGTTTTGTGTGTTAAATATTATTCTGTATATAATAGTTCATAAGTAAGTAATTCTAAGGAGGAGCCTTCCAACATGTACTCTTTCCGTAAATTCACCTAATTTACTTATTGCTCATCAGAGCAAATTGTAAATATAAATAAAGTTAAAAAAAATAATAAATACGCCTAACCTTAAGGCAGTGGCTCGGGCGCGGCGATATCGCAAGTAAAAATAGCTCGCTTCGTCCACTATGCTTCAATGCACGGGCCGAACTTGCTATTTGATGTTAAAATTATAGTTGTAGGGTTTCTAAATTTAAAATACACTTTTTATAGTGTTTTTAATTTAATATAAAAGAAGTTTTAAAATAAAAGAAGTAGAATAATTTTGTAATTAAATTTTGTTATAGTTATCCTGTGATAAAAAATTCAAATAAAGCAACATGTAGAGGCCACCCTGTATATACAAAAAAGCTAATTGTTTGGGAAATATGATGCGCCAGTTGATAACATTAAATGTCAACAATTCCATACAGTAGAAACAGATAAAATTTTCCAAAGAGATGTGTGTTGTTTATTTTTAGTTTTCAATATTCCACTTTATAAACTATCCCTCATTTTCCTTTTTTCCCAAAATTTTCTTAAAAAAACACTGCACTACTGAGCCACTGCTAATATTCTTGGACGACATTAATTATCACGACGCAATGTGAAATTAAAAAGCATATTGGCCGTGGATTTGTATGGTTTTCTACAGATGAAACAAGTGATGTTAAGGGTCGGTATAGCCAATTTCATGTTGGGTACGTTGAATAAAAATGAACCTGGCAGAGGTTATTCGGTCAGTATAGAGCTCTATAAAAAACCAATAATGTAGCGATAGCTAAATTCGTTAATAAATCGTTGAGTAATTTTCATTTGCCAAATAAAATGGCAAAGGATAAAATAAAGTTGATGGTTACAGATGCTGCATGGTATATAAATAAAAAATCACAAAAATTTAAAAATTTTTCCCTAATTTAATTCACTGTACTTATTTAGCTCATGGTTTAAATCGCGTTGCTGAATAGATCTCGGATATGACTTAGTTATTAGTTTAGTTGCGAATGTTAAAATATTTTTATTTAAGCACCTTTTATTAAAGTGCTCTAAACTCTCTTTACCACCAGAGCCGATCCTAACAAGATGCGGTGGAATATCTGGTTAACATGTGTAAATTTCTTGCAACAAATGACACTAAAATCAAAAATGTATGTCAGTTTGATTCTCAATGTTCAGCTGCAACTGAAAATTGTAATAAGTGTTTTAGTGATCCAACAATTAAACAGAAGTTGATTTACATTAAATCTAATTTCATTTGCATTACAATTGCTGTTGAAAAATTAGAGAAGCGAAAACTTTCACGTCATAAATGTTTAAGCATTATGAAAGTTAAAAGCGCAACTGCAAAAAGTGGGGGTAAAATTAAAAAAAAAAATTCAAGGCTAAATTAAGTTAAAAAAACAATGTATTAAATGGTGAGCACAGGAATGATTTATTGGTGAGTCTAAAAGTTTATGTCCGCAGTTTAAAAGTTTAAGTTTAATTAAAAAACAAATGAATTAATTTTAATCAATTATGTGTTCGGTGTTTGATTTGATAATCTGTTCTCATTTCTGGGACAGTTGATGAATGCCTCTCTTAAAGAACTCCTTGTCTTTTGAATGAAAGGTATTGATTGAACCGCTGTCTGTCTAGTTTTTGCTGCAAAGAGCGGAACAGATGATAATCTGTTAGAGCCATATCTTGATTATATGAAAGATAATGCAGGTATTTCTACTCAAATTCCTTAATCTTCTGGGTGTGATGTTTGCGACATGTTGTCTGGCATTATTTCCGTGCAGTATAAAACGTTTCCATTAGTGATTTCCGGCTATTTTAATTGAATGACTTCTATCAATCAATCCAATTGCTGACAGAGATGCACATCAAATGCATCATGTTCTCCCATACACTCATGATTGACAATTCCACTGATATTCCACCATACACACAGCATAATTTTTTGGACACTAATTCTCGGTTTCGGTGTACCGACGTACTTTTGACTTTTTCTTAACCATTGTCCCCGTTTGCTGACACTCACTTTTCGTCACCAGTAATCAAATGGTCGAAAAACCGACACGAATTTTGTTTGAAAACCAATGAAAGGCAAGTGTCCGACCGATGCTTTTCTGATATGGTGTGAGTTTATGCGGTACCTAAACTTTTGCCTGATATGACTTACCAGTGCTATGCAAATGGTTTGGAATTGTTTGATGTGACACTTCGAAAACTTATGAGATCTCTACTAAAATACTTTGAAGTTTTCTTCGGCCAAAGTAACTAAAATGTCGTCATCTACTTTAGATAATACTCCAGTTTTGGAATTGTCTCCTAAGTCATAATTGTCATATTTGAAGCAGAAAAGCTATCGACGGACAGTTCTCTCATTCAAGGCTTTCGGCTAGACACTATTGATGTTATCGGTAACCATCACTGCATTTGATTCGCGGCGAAATTCTTAGAGCGTACTGTCTGACATGACTGTCACGTGAAGACATCGCCATCAGTAGTAAATTTAGAGTGATACAACAAAAGTTTTTGATAAAATTTAAAGACAAATATTTGCCGAACAAATCGATAACGGAATGGTTTGTAAACAAATGCAAAAGTCAGATAAATATTAAGTTACTTCCAATCAAATTTTTACAGGCATAACCTTTGAGGTCCACCATTATAATTGGATCCAATTACAATATGTGCATTTAAGTGCGCACCTGTTATTTCTTGTGCAGTTGAACGCACATTTTCAAGCTACAAACATTTGTTAAGCGATCGAATTATTGACAATTTAGAAAAAAATTTCCAGTGTAGAAAGTATAATAAAAATAGGTTAATCATGTTTTCATGTTTACAAAAAATATTTGTATTTGTTTTTCCATTAAAAATGCGTTTATGACCTATTTGTATAACTATGCATGTAATATAACTGTCAATATTGTAAAATAAAAGTAATTATTTAAAACACATATTTTCATTATTCATAATTTATGCACATGTTAACTGTTTTAAAATGCATATATGCTTGTATATCTCATATATTTTTCGTGCATGTATTCCCAGCTCTAGTCATTATGATAAATTTAAATTTCTAATGACTAGTATACAAATCAATTTAATTTAAAAATAATTTAGATGATTGTTTATCAAATAATAAAAATGCATTGTTTTACATAGAGAGCTAATGACGTTAAGTGCAAACTCATATTGATCTTCTCAGAGCTGCATGGAATATCTAAGAAAGAACGGTAGGGTTTGACGACAATTTTAAATAATACGTCACATAATATACAGTAAAATAGCTTTTATTATGTACAATAATGAGAAGATTTTTGAGACGGGCATAAGTGACTTAATTGTAGAACATTATTCCAGAGAGGAAGCAACACAAATAGCGTGTGGACTTTGATACTAAAATAACGTCACCAACATACACAAGAGGAAACAAAGCTATATCACTCATTTTTAACATTACAAGGTAAACTAGACAGATTTGATCTTACATATTAGAAGAAGACGCATCATTTGTGAGCTTCAATGCGATGTTTACAGTAAAAAATAAAATTCTAGATGTCTTAGAGCTGGGAGATGATATTATTCAAGTACAACAATAATTGCAAGGTGTGCACAGCAAGTATCTGATACACGAGAAAAAATCCATAGAAAGAAAAGTCAAAAGTTTATCTTATTGTCCTCGTATACCCATTATACTCGTTTCTTTTCATCCCAGAACACTGTTTACAGTAGAGAAACCTTGATTATTCAACATCTTAAAATATACATGACAGAAGCACTGCTGTTAATATTTCACATGTTGAAACATACCGGGATCTTTCCTACCTATATATCATTTTGCACAAAACATTTAGAATTTTCTGTTTCTAATTATGGATTGTTTTACTAAAAAAAACCATTCGAATTATTATATGTAATAAAGAAACGTTATAATAAAGGAAACAATAGAAAATTTGTGAACTCTTTTTTGATTTGCGTTGCCATATTGCTAAGTGTTGAGCAATAGCTAAGTTATTAATTTTAAATTTCTGTACCAAACTAATAACATTGAATTATATTTAATTATTTTGTTGATTGTAAATTGAATAAAGGTAAATAAATATTCCTTAACACAAACAACAACTTCGATAATGACTTTAATAATTTCAAAGCGCTAAATAACTGTGTATTCTTTTATGTGTTATAATTTAATAAAAAATATGACGGCTATGGTAATTTAAGTTTTATCTTACTTATTAAATAAGCCCAAATAACAAAACAGAGATATTCAATAATTATTGCAGCTACAAAATGAGGTGTAAGAATAAATGACTTAAAAAAATTATACACAAATATATAGAAACAAAACTGATCGTATTGGATGATTGCTAGAAAGCTATAATATGTCCCTTCTACTGTAATAATTCAAAACTAGCTTAAAAAATTAAGCTGGCATTTACCTTCAATCCTAACCTCTTTACCTAACACTTGTCCAAAAGACTAAGAAGTAATCGACAGTTCAATGTCATAAGGTCAATTTGACTTCGTTACGGAATCTCGAGTAAGACAGTGGGCAAAGATGTAGGTGAGAATGTAATACAATAATTTGATTAAGAATTTTTGCTGTTTTAATAAGGATGAGACCTATGTCAAGACTGATTATTTGCAAGTTATAGGTCTGAAATATTTTATTACAAGGGATTTGAAGTAACTTTTAATGTAGAAAATCTAAAACAGTTGATGATTGGGCTGAAAAATTACTCATTTGACAAAAAAGTTCTACGTAGTAGCCATTAGATTGATTTTTTTATATCGAAAAGCATCATTTTTAAAAACAAATATTTAAAAGCCATTATGTAACATGATATAGAATTTTATGGTGTATTACTTCTTTTTTGGTCAAATTCAGTATCCTTTTAGAACGCTGTAGACAGCGAGCGCGAGTGGATGTGCTATATCGTGTCCGATTAAGTTATCGCCAGTGCCCGCTCTTGACCCTGCAGCGATTTATATTTAATTCCGCCGAGTTTTACACCAAATGTGTAAGTTAAAGACTTTTACTACATTTTTAAACTTTGCTGATTAAAAACTCGCAAACATCATCACAAATTCTGTAAATACAGAATACGTACAACAATGGCTCAAATATGTTTATACCCCAGCCACAAATTTTATATAATCCACAAAAACCTCAATTTGGAAATCAACAACCACTTTAATTCAATTATGCGCCGCTCCCGCAAACCAGTAATGTCATGCCGACGCCTCAACATCAGAATCCTCTGCCACCACCACAAAATTATACTAATATAAAATTCTTCTCTTCTGTCTCAACCTGTCAAACCCGCAACTAATAACAGAAACAACAGAAAAAATAGATATCGATGACTCCTCTGAAGAGGAAGTAACAGAAAATCAAAACCAACACAAATGGCAACAAAACAAAAAACCATATAAAAAACGCAGAACTACAGCCGAACGAACACAACCAGAAAATGCAATCAACACTCAAAATCGATTTACTGTACTAGCTAGCGGTAGCACACAAGAGACCCAACAAGATTCTAGTGAAAGTTCCGCACAAAAAATTCCCAAGCCCCCGCCTGTATACCTATACGGTGTTACGAATTATGCCCAAATGATCGAAAATCTAACAAAAGTCTTAGAGCGGGAACAATACAGCACTAAAGCACTTTCAAACAACACAATTAAAATAAGTACTAATATTGCTGACTCCTTTAGAAAACTAATCACCCATCTAAAAACTGAACGAATTATATACCATACCTATCAATTATAGGATGAAAGAGCATACAGAGTGGTAATTCGAAATCTACATCACTCTGTTGACACCGAGGAAATTAAAGAAGAACTAAAAAAGCACGGCCACACTGTACGAAATCTCACCAACATCAGACACAGAGCAACTAAAGAGCCTCTGCCTATGTAGTTTGTTGATTTGAAGCCGGCTCAGAATAATAAAAAGTGTTTGAATTGAAGCACCTTAATTGCCAACTAATAACCGTAGAACCTCCCAGAAAGAAAACCATAATAATACAGTGTACACGATGCCAGGCATATGGACACAGCAAAACTTACTGTACCAAGCTCTTCCTCTGTGTAAAATATGGAGGAGAACACAATACCACTGTCTGCAAGAAATCAAAGGAAACTCCGCGCGATGTGCTCAAGGCCCACACCCGCCAACTATAAGGGTTGTCAAGTGTATCAGCAACTACAAATAAATAGAGGTAAATCGTCTAGTCTTCCAAGAACATCTACTGTAAAGACATCGAATACACCAATAACTGCGCAGCATGCATACACCTTAAATTTAAACAGAATGCAAGTTATGCCCAAGCAGCATCACAGCACCGCACGAACAGCCAACTCGAAGATAACAGCAATAATGACATCTCACTATCTCAGTTTTTAACTAAATTTGAAACAATGTTCACGCAGTTTATGAACCAGAACAGCACGATGCTTAATCTGCTCACCATGTTAGTCAACAAATTGCAATAGTGGGTACTTTACGCATAGTATTATGGAATGCAAATGGACTAGTCCAGCATCGCATTCTTAAACAACATAAAATCGACGTCCTACTGATCTCAGAAACCCACTTCACTGAATACAGTTACTTAAATATCCATAATTATTCAACATACTCTACAAATCACCCAGACGGTACAGCCCACGCTGGCTCAGCAGTAATTATCAGTAATAAAATCTCTCACCACATAATGGAAGAGTTCTCCACTGACTACTTACAAGGTACCATCCTCAACGTCAAGAGTATTACCGGTCCGCTAGTGTTTGCAGCCATATATAGTCCACCCAGACATAATATTCGACAACACCAATACGAAACATTCTTTCAAAAATTAGGGAATAAATTTATTGCTGGGGGTGGGGCATTATAACGCCAAAACCCAGTTTGGGGATCCAGACTAACTACCACCAAAGGCCGAGAACTGTTTAAGACGCTGCAGACACACAACTATGGCATATTGGCTACTGGTGAGCCCACATACTGGCCGTCAGATCCAAACAAGATTCCTGACACAGTGGACTTCTTTGTCACCAAAGGCATCTCTTCAAATTACTGTAAAGTGGAAACCTGCTACGATCTTCTCTCTGATCATTCTTCCATAATCGTCACATTGAGCACATCAGTTATAACCAAACAAAAGAAACCTTCATTATACAATAGACACACGAACTGGGACATGTACAAAAAGTACCTCACTGCCAATATAGAAATTCCAGCTAATCTAAAGACACCAGACGAAGTTGATTTAGCCGTGGAGCACTTTAACAATATCGTACATCAAGCAGCTCATATTTTTACACCAACCGAACACCCCAAAGCAGAACTTATTGAAAACTATCCTTTTTACATCAAATCCAAGCTTGCCGAGAAGAGGAGAGCTAGGAATGTATGGCAACGAACTAAACATCCTGCGGACAAAATCAGACTAAATAGGCTAACCCACACTCCAAGATTGGAAAAATGAAACATTTAAAGAGTATGTAAGCAACCTTTCTCCATCTGCACATGATGAGTACACACTATAGAAAGCTACTAGCAAATTTAAACGTCCAAAAGTGCATATACCACCGATTCGCAAAGAAGATGGCACATGGACTCGAACAGATGACGAGAAGGCCGAGCTGTTCGCGAACCACCTCTCCGGTATCTTTCAATCTCACCTAATAGCAGTTCCTCATGAAGAAGAAGCTGAGATTCTCGACTACCTACAGGCTCCTTGTCAATTAAGCCCGCCTATACAACACGTTACACCTGCTTAAATAATACTTGTAATTAAACATTTACATAAGGTTAAAGCACCAGGCTACGATTTAATTACTGCTAAAGTCTTTAAAGAATTACCTCATCGAGCCATAATGGCTCTCGCGCATATATTCAATGCAACTTTACGATTTCAGTATTTTCCAATTCAGTGGAAATTTGGGCAAATCATTCTTATCCTTAAACCGGGTAAACCCGCTCACGAAGCCGCGTCCTACCATATTTAAGTGAAAGGCACTTTCAAGTTAAACACAGCGACAGCTTGTCCAGTTTCCATCAAATTAAAGCAGGAGTTCCCCAGGGCAACGTCATGGGACCTATCCTATACTTAATTTATACGGCAGACCTCCCTCATCAAGACCAGGTTGTCATTGCAACATATGCGGATGATACGGCATTATTAGTATCACATAGCGATCCACATCAAGCGTCCGCCATACTTCAACTCTACCTCACCACACTGCAGGAATGGCTCTGCAAATGGCGCATAAAAATAAATGAAGCAAAATCGACCGCCATAACTTTCACCAAAAAGCACGGAACTGCTCCCCCCGTCTTCCTAAATGGCATCCAAATCCCAATCCAGGACAAAACAAAATACCTTGGCATGCATTTTGACAAAAAACTCACATGGAAAGCCCACATAGCTAAAAAGAGAAAGGAATTGGACATCAAAATGAAGAAAATGAGCTGGCTCCTTGGTCGAAGATCACATTTATCTTTAACTAACAAAGTGCTAGTTTATAAAATAGTGCTAATTCAGTGTGGACTTACGGCATCTAACTGTGGGGCTGTGCAAAGCCGTCGAACACTGCAGTTATACAACGGTTCCAAAACAAAGCCTTCCGCACTCTAGCTAACGCAGAATTGTTTGTATCCAACCTAACACTTCATAACGACCTTAAAATACCCTGGGTAAAGGACGAAATCACCAGAAACATATCAAACTATGCTACCAGATTATCTAACCATCCCAATTATTTAGCACGCAACCTACTTGACAACGCCAATATTACCAGACGCCTAAATCGATGCAAAACATTTTACCTTACCAACTAGTTTTAATATTTAGTTTATCGGTTTCCCGTCTCATGCCTTTGTAATTCTTCAATCCCATTTGCTTGTTAGCCACTTGGCTAGTTGTAAATCTGCTGTTTACTAAATAAAAAAAAAAAAATCAGTATCAGCTCCTTAGAGCAAAGCCACAATAAAAAGGATGAACGACAAGTTCGATTTTGTGCCAAAAGACAATTGTGTTGATATTAGATGATAGTGAATGTTTGACATCAAACAAAAAAAAATATCTATTCCTGAGGTACTATTTAAGTATAATATAGTAGGTATATGGCAAGTATCGCTTGATTTTATATAATAGGCCTATCGCCCTTGCTTTATCAAAAGCCTCAGTTACATAAATAAATGTTTTTGTTTCCATTTTGTAATGGCAGTTCTATGTACTCATTTAACTGTGCTGCGTTGTTTGCAAAAACCAAACTAATTTTTATGTGTTAGTTGTAGTATATTTCGTAAAAAAAAGTTTTTTTACAACTTTTGGATCATAAGATAAAGAAAAGGTGTAAAATAATTCCTCAGGTGTGTTCACTATCTGTTTATCATCTCTTGTCCGGTCAGGTTTAGGCTTTATTGATTCTTTGGATAATTTTTAGTTAGTTGTCTTGTTACATAATATAATTGATTTGGGTTTATCACTTACCAGTAATTAATATCGAGCTATGATCAGCGGACAAGTTTAGACAGAATTTGGCAATTATGTGGTTTTGTAAAGTAAGTATTTTTTGTTTGCAAAACGTTGGCTCACCTATGGATTAACATAGAACGCATATTTCTTGCATATATTGTAACAGTTGTCGTCCTCTTGGAGTTATTAGTGTACATAAAAAGATTGCCTAGGAATGTAAAATAATTTAGCAGTTGTTATTTGTTGACTGTGTATCCTTGTAGATAGTATACAATAGACAGTGTATACTGGGCTTTGTTATATTCAACTACTGTGCTACTTGCTTCCAGATAAGCTTGAGAGCTCAAATTGCTCTATATTATTTTTGATTATGATAGCGCTATCATGGTTAGCCTTTACGCTAAGTTGCTTTGTATCAGAAGTTGGAAATTTTAAAGTGGTTTTTGATGCAATGTTAGTTTCTAAATAGTAAGATAGTTCTTGGATATGTCCAGTTTAACCATTACCGTTCTATTCTGTCATCTTAAATAAGCTCTCCATTACGGTATTTTACTGATCATTGCCATAAGAAGATTTAATTATTCATAATTTTTGTTAACATGTTCTTCAGGCTATTTATTACAGGCGGTCGTTGGGGGTAGAAAAGTATAAGATGTAAATATTGCTGAATTGGATAAGGTTACAAATTATTTTTGCATAGTTGTGCTTATGAGCTTTTGTTAATTTTGTTTGGCCTGTCACCGATAATTTTTTGTCTCTCAGTATGGATAAGTTTATTTAAGGTTTTTGTAGATCGACGAATCCTTATAATTAGTAGAGTGGTATTATTGGCAACAACTTAATTTAGTACTAATAAACTGTACCAGAATTACGCCAACAAATTATATGTAGAGGCTGATATAGCCTTCCTCTCGCCGCCCGGGAGGTTTCAACTTCGCAAATAGCAATAGTTTCACCAGTTCTGCCTACACCAATGTTAACGTCTGATCAAATCCAAATGTATACCACACAGTTTCAACAAACGCAAATGTCAGGTAATTCTTTAATACAACTACAACTAACTATATTTTATTCCTAACCCTATCATCAACCTCGATACCATCCTCATACTTCTATTTTTCTATCGCAACCATTTTTGGATTAAAGTTGCATACAAAAGAAGTAAAAATCTTTAAGATGACAGAACATTCGAAAGACAATGTATATTGGTTAAATCTTACTTCACCTCTAATCGTTACTCATCCCTAAAAGAAAAGGAGCAGGATGATACTCAACCAACCAAAAATCCTGAAAATTTCCCTAAACCCCCTCCAACGTTTATTAAACTCCTAGACCAAGCCGCAAAACAGCAGAATGAAATTAAAACTCTCGCTGGAAATTATGTAAAAGTCCAACCTAAGACGGCTGAATATTATGGTATTATAATAAAAGCCTTAAATAAGAAGCAAATTAAATTTTATACCTATAATTTAAAAAGGAAAGAACAATGTAGTATTAAAAAAAGCACTACTCCATCAAAGCACCAAAGAAATCAAAGCGGAAACAGAGAAATTAGGACACACACGCACGAACATTTAGAACGTCAAACAATACAGAACGAAATTACCATTGACAATGTTCTTTAAATTTGAATCACCGAAACAGAAAAGAGAAATCGCCCAGTGCACGAAATGACAAAGGTACGGCCACTTAAAACCCAGATGCATAAAATGTACAGGGGATCACCCTACTGAACAGTGTCAAACTAAACAAAAATCCAAAGATATGTCTTGTGCGGAGGTAATTAGCTTGTTAATCATAAGGAATGTATAAAATCTATAAAGAATTTCTAAAGAAAAAATTTCTACAGCTTAAACTCTAACAATATACTCTCTCTGCATCAATTATATGTCATCAACTTCAACCAGGACTATCATAAGCTCATGCAGTACATGGAAACCAGTAACCTTCTCACTCCCCCACCAACATGGTGCATCTTTCAAGCGCTAATCAACCTAATCAGCAATCCAATGACTTGTAAGACCTAGAAAACATGTTTAACCAAATCGAAACTCTACTAAACCTCCTGAAAACTGTGCTTTCCAAACTTAAATAACGACCAAAAACTTAACACTCGCTTTACAGAATGCCAACGGCTTATCAAACCACATCGAAGAGCTAAAATATTTATACTAATTTATAACATTAAGGGAATATTAATTTCGGAAACACTTACACAAAGCAATTATTTAAAAATCTCTAACTACAGTGTCTATAATACTAATAATCCACCAGGAACAGCCCAAGGTGGAACCGCCACAATTATCAAAAAATTAATAAAACACCACCAACTAAGCACTGACAGCAAACCTTTTCTCCAAGCAACCAGTGTGCATATAAAGGTACAGCTAGCTCGTTAACAATTTTAGCTGTGTATTTAGCCCCTAAATTTACAGTAAAACAGAAGCGTCTCTACGGTTCTTTACAGTAGGCGATTACAACGCTAAACTCACTGACTGGGGATCTCGAATTATAACATACAAAGGACGCGAGCTATTGAAAACTATTGACGTCAATAATTTTAAATATGTCTCTACCGGTAAACCCACTTACTGGCCATTTGACAGAAACAAGCTCCGAGCTCCGAAAAAAAATTGCACTAGATAGGAATCGAACCCTCGACCACCGGATTACAAGCACGACGCCTAACCGGCTGAGCCATTCGCTGACTTGTGCAAACGTCAGCGGAGCATGCATAGAACATTTGGCATGAGGAGAAATCAAGAATAGAGTACGGGTCGACTTTCCTGCGCATTCTTACACTTATTTTAAACTACCGTAGCTCCGAGGGGTTCGGAGCTCGGCAGCTAATTCTTTGAGGGATATAGATGACAAAATCCCCTCTTTAACGTAGCAATAACCGTCTCTTCCGATCCGGCCGGTCATCTCCGAGTAAGTTGTAAAATTTATTAAACAAAAATTTCTAATTTTAAAGATCAGTTTAGAGATTTTCATTTGATTTTGCATATAGGACTACATAGTAGGCAAATGCGCAGACTTCTAAGTTTATATTTAATAAAATCTAGATTTTCATACTTTTATTTTTGCGAATATTTCTTTAACATAATTAATGTTGGTGTATATATTACTACATGTTTTTTCTCATTTTATTTTGTTTGGCACCTCGCGCATTACTTTAATATCATTAAGGTCATTTTTCTCAGAAGTTAATAGCTTCCCAAAGTATTATTTTTACCTGACTAATATATCTTTAACTTCAACTAATATGTCGCATTTTTGTCTCTTATTTGTTTTAATCTAACTACTTTTCTTTCCTAAATGAATTTAACATCTTGTAGAACAATTTCTAGTTTTGTTAGTTTCTCTTTAATTTTAGCCTCAAATACAGTTTTTTTGCTCTTTCTTTTTGCTTTTCTAATTCATCGGTTTTTTTTCTATACTTGTTTTCTGACTATATCATTTATTAAGGGGGCATTCTAGTGTGATGGGTCCAAGCAAATGGAATATTTTTGTAGTTTTTTAAGGTTTATGGTGTGCGAAATAAGTCTGTAGAAAGTTTCGAAAGTCATTGTGTTGGTAGAGCAACGACATCAAAATTTATATAAACTTTTAGATATCAATTCATGCAGTGGCGATCCTATCGTACAAAAAAAATAATGCGTAGGGCATATTGCAAAACGAATGGGCATGAGATTACGTAATGCAAAAAGAACGAACAAAGGCGTTAGACACAAAAACGCTGGTAAATTAACCAAACTCAGAAAATATTATGGTCTAGCTATAAGAAGGAATTCTTATTCTGTTGAGGATATGAAAAACACTGTAATAATCTTTTGGTGTTATCGTTAATTGTGTTCCGTCATGCGGTTCTAGCAACACTTCCTATCCAACTCTATAATTAAAATCAACCATTGGTATTAGATTATTCCAAAATAAGTTCTTTACGGCGACTAGGACGTGGTCATTGAGGTCATAAATTATTTTCATCACCTCATCTGCTTGCTATTTTATTTTTTTATTAAGTACGCTACTACTGATTTATGCCCTTTCTTTTTCCTTTTTATTTTATTACATATATTAAAAAATCCTGTGTGGGGTTACTGGTCCCCCATCGGGCGCCTCCCCAGGTGGTGGATAGGGGAATGCCGCCCAGATATGGGTGGTACCGGGGAAATGAAATACCCGGGGCGAACCAAAACCAGTTTGGTGAAAGGCAGCAGTTTCATCAATATCAAGTTGTAGCTGAGAAGAAAGGCTTCGGAAGGGTACAGTATTGAATACCGGAAAGCAGAGCTGAATCAGCAGAAAGCGTTCCGCACTGCGGTGAGGAAGGCAACGAGAAACCACCTCACTACTTTCTCCAGGATAATCATGATAATGGCTGACAAATACAACGGCCCCTAGTACGGGCGCCCCTTAAATGGGGCAGGGGTGCTAAGAATCTTCTGGTCAGCTGCTACCAAAATCGAAGAAAGAACAAATATACATAGAATAAGTACATGGAACATCCAAAGCGTGTACGAGCCAGGGAAAATACAAAACACCATACAAGAAATGAAAAGGCTAAACATCAGCATACTAGGAATTAGTGAAATGAAATGGCCAGGCTCCGGGATGTGTACTGTAGATGATTATACGGCGTATTATACCGATGACGACAACACTCAGCATTATAACGGAGTAGCAATAAGTGTAACGTGTAAAGTTTCTAAAGCTATAAAAAGCGTGATACAATACTCGGATAGAATAATTATGATAAAGATACAAACAAAAACAGTAACTATGAACGTAATCCAATAAGATATCATTGAAAAATTCTATGAACAACTTGAACAGATAATGAAGTTAACAAAAAGTTATGATATAAATGTATTAATGGGTGATCTAAACGCTAAAATAGGACAAGGGAAACAAGAAGATATAATAGGAGAACACGGTCTCGGAACTCGTAATGACAGAGGAAATTTATTTGCTCAATTCTGTATAGATAAAAGCTTAGTAATCACCAATACAAACTACAAACTACCTAAAAGACGCCTTTACACATGGAAATCACAAGCGGATTCCAACAAGAGGTTATCCGTAATCAAATTGACTACATAACGATAAACAAAAGATTCAGAAATATAATAAAACTGTTAAAATATATCCTGGGCCAGATGTACCAACAGATCATAGCTTACTGTTGGCTCAAATAAGACTACGGTTCAAGAAAATTCAGATTAAGCCTAAAAGACTAACAAGGTTGAACAGAGAAAAACTAAAAGACCCAGAGCTATGTAGAAGCGCTACACAACAAATAGAGAATAAACTCAACAATCAAAACGAGCAAGAGGAAGATATAGAAACACATGTGAAACGGTTAAAAGATATAACCCTTAACATACACGAAACAATATTCAAAGAAGAGAGACTTGGTAAGGAAAATGGATGGATGACGGAAGAGATTTTAGATCTCATACGCAAAGGAAACGCAAAAATCGAAATCAAATAGACTACCACAGAATCCACAAAGAAATTAGAAGGAAAATAAGAAAGGGAAAAGCAGAATTGTTCAACAAACAATGTTCAGAAATAGAAGAATGCGATAGAAAACATGACATGTTTAATCTTCATAAAAAACTAAAAGAGGTATCAGGACTCAAAATAAATTTGATATAGATATAAAATATATTGAGCCCTAGAAAATGATGAAGGACCGCTTATAACAGAAGCATGTCAAAAATTAGAACTATGGAAAAATACATCTCAGAATTATTTAGCGATGATAGAGATACAAAATTCAATATGAACGATATAAGAACTGGACCAAATATTACAAAAGACGAAGTAGAGAGAGCAATAAAAGTAGCAAAGGATGGTAAAACACCTGGACTGGATGGACTAACAAGTGAAGTACTAAAAATGTTTGGGAACATAGGACTGACAATGTTAACAAACTTATTCAATTAAATATACAACACAGGAACATTGCCAAAGGAAAGGTTAAAATCTACTTTTATTACGATCCCAAAGAAAATAGAACTAATAAACGTAAAGACTATCGTACCATAAGTTTAATGAGTCACCTTCTAAAAATGTTTTTACGCGTCATCCATGCCAGAATATATCAAAATATAGAAGAAAATCTAAGTGGATCTCAATTCGGATTGCGAAGTGGGCTGGGGACACGGGAAGCTCTCTTTGCAGTTCAAGTGCTAATACAACGTTGCCGAGATGTCAACTGTGATGTGCATATATACTTAATCGATTTTGAAAAGGCGTTTGACAAGGTACGACACGATAAACTGATCCAAATTCTCAAAACAACAGGAATCGATGACAAAGGCTTGCGTATAATTGGTAACCTATACTGGCACCAAACAGCGCCAGTTAGAGTAGGACAACAACAAACTGAAACAATAAACATAAAAAGTGGCGTACGTCAAGGATGCATACTGTCACGTCTCCTCTTCAATTTATACTCCGAAGAAGGAGGCACTACATGATGTGAAAGAGGGAATCATAGTAAATGGGAAGACCTGCACAGAATACGGTTTAAAATTTAATACATGAAAAACCAAATATATGATAATAAGTAAGAACAAACTACTGCAGAACAACGACATTCAGATAAACGGAGTACAGTTAGAAAAATTAGAAAAACAATATCTAGGATGCAACATCAACAAAGAATGGGATCCCTCCATAGAGGTAAAAAGACGCATTGAATGTGCCCGAGCTGTATTTCTGAGTATGAAGAAAACCCTTTGTAGTCACGACCCTTCGAATCCGAATGGTGAAAACATATGTTTTTACAGTACTGTATTATGAAGCAGAAAGCTGGACATTAACAGAAGTATTGCTTAAGCGGCTAAAAGCCTTTGAGATGTGGGTTTATCGAAGACTGCTTAGAATTTCATGGGTAGACAGGATCACAAACGATGATGTATTAAGAAGAATCAATAAAGAAATGGAGGTCGTTCAAACTGTGAAAAAAAGAAAGCTGGAATATTTTGCTCATATTATGAGACACCAAAAAAATATGATATAGACAGCAAAAGAGGCCCTGGTAGACGAAAAACCTCATGGTTAACAGTGGTTCGGGCAATCCACAGTGCAACTTTTTAGAACAGCGGTGGACAAAACAAAAATACCAAATATGATAGCCAAAATGATCGCCAACGATCAATAACGGTCAGGGCACTTGAAGAAGAAGATATTAAAAAATGTCTTTTGTTTGAAATTTGACTGCTGTTTTCATTCCACTTGGTTTCGTCGAGTTGGTCAAAATTAAATTATTCCATCTGATTTATTAATTTTAATTTTTTTCTTTGTTATCCTTTTAATACTTCATGTCTTCATTTTTCAAATTACTAAGCCAACTTCACTATCCACCTTTACTGCCGTTGTTGTTTCGGCTGTATTTTTTCTTCTTCGATGTGTTAGTTCTTTAACTGTACAACTTCATTTGTGCTATACTTTCGCGTAATGGCTGAAAACTAGTGATTGATTTAGAAAATTTTTGTTTCATATCGTCTTACTGCGCTATACTATTCATTCGTGATCAGGTTTCACCTTGTTTAATAGATAATAAATTGTTTATTACTATGGCAAAGTATTGTGTGACAAAACTCAAAAATGAGCAATTTATTGACGCCGAATAATAATGGTATCAATAGAAACTTTTCACAATATTCTTTATTAAAATTATACTTACGTAAAAATGGTATTTTGGAGTTATTAAAGTAATGCAAAAATTCAAATATGCCTTAAACCAAATTTGTGATTTTTAATGTCTTGAAATTATGTTTCAGACAATTAAGGGAATTCTAAATTTGCTCTCTTACCTAAACACCATTTTGTACGCTAGCACTGCCGGCTTTAGTTAAATTTTAAACTTTTTCAATTATTTCGTCGCTATGTTAGCAGCGCACCCCATGATCCTATAACACCAAAATCCGGGAGATTTAGAAGTAACCGCAAAACTTTCGCGACCCACCTTTGAAGCGCAACGTACATTTCCTAAGCCCGAGTAACTAATACCTCCCCATAATGCGTAATTACAACGAAGTTGCAAACTTCGAAAATTAGTTATACAAGAATCAATTTGCGCTTGCCCGAAGTTCGCGCGAAGTCACGCTCAAGTTTCGGAGTTTCGGCGTGCCGTCAGGGCGGCAAATACATGAGGACGAAAGTTCCGCTAATAACAGCGCCTCCCAGGCAACCCGCGGTCGCGGATTTTTGAGCCCCCCGGCCGAGTCTGCCAGAGATTAATTTTTAATCGCGCTAATTGCGCTCGCTTTAATCGGGCGGCGCATATTGGGAATTCATAGCAAGCTGAAGGTTGTAGCGGGAAACAGCGGCGGCGTGGGCCTTTGAAAAGCCGAAAAGTTGGTTCGCAAGGGTTGCCCTAAACGGCTTAATTGTAGAACACCGAGATTCGTTCGTCGCCCGAGCTACTTTTAGTTTTCCTTGAATGCAATGATTTAATTTTTACAGCATGGCATGTACTTTCCTTTATTTGGCAGATCAACAACAAATGTTTGCTACGGCAGGGTTAACAATGTGCATATATATGAATGTATGTATGTATATATATGTATATATATATATATATATATATATATATATATATATAAAGTGAGTAACGGCTAACATATCTCCTACATGCAAGGGGAGGCTTACATCCGACAATGGATGATATAGCTGTTGATGATGATACATATAAAATAGTGGTTACAATTAATTATTTAAAATTACAATTTCCAGTTTCTAATTTATATTTCTTATTACTTTACTATAAACTTTCTTCATTTTTTTCTGTCTTGTACTGATCTTGTTGCTTCTGTTCACATTTTACCTTTCTTCTTGAAAATTCTTCCTACTTTATTGTCCCAGATTTCCTTTGGTCTTCCTTTCTTTTTTTTCATTCTTTTTAAGTGTCCCCACCATTCTACATCTTAATGTAGAGTCAATAAAATAATACATAGAACAAGTATTAGAAATGCTTAAATTAAAGTAGAACTTATTCTACTCTAATTAGACATTTCTAATACTTCCTTTTAACTCGTTGCAGATATTTTATTTCTGCCGCTCCCAATTTATTCTTATCTTTTCTTGATAGGACATATGTTTCACACCCGTAAGTTATAATAGGTCTGTATATTATTTTGTAAATTTTTAGTTTTGTCTGTACGGATACTTGTTCTTATTTACAAAACTCTTGCTCATTGCATAATACGTGTTTCGGCCAAAAGTGGCCTGGATCGTAATTTTAAAATTTTAAACAAAGGAACTTCAATTAAAGGCTGGAATACTCACCTTTGGGAATCGGACGCTCTACTGCAGAAGTTGGCTCCACGTGCTGTGCTCTTCACGAATTAAGAAAGGGCAAAAAAGGGTGTAGGTGGAAAAAAGGACAAGTTACTCCAGTCTTCGCCGCGGGGCTTATCGGAAGCGTCTTTCCTGATGTGAGTCCTTTAGCTGGTTGTGTACGAAGTTTGCGACTAGGTTTTCCTTGGTTCCTCGCTGGGTCAGATGTAAGGAAACCGAATCGAGTTTTTCCGCCGGCAAAATTTTAACTCCCGAAATGCCAGCGGCCAACAAAACGACCTCTGGAAGAGGAAGATCTGGTCGGCGAAATATAAAATCCCGGAATAAAATCAGACCTCAGCAAACAGCCACCAGGAAGTGGAAACTCTTGCCGCCAAACAAAACCCGCCTGCAAACTCTGTCTCAGGACACGGAAAATTTAAAGCCGGTCGCACGCTTTCTAATCCCTTATAACTAAAATTCAAAAAATTAGCCGCCGCTATCTCAAATCAAAATTAAAGCTCGTATACAGAGGGAGCCAAAAAGGATCGGCCCTAATTTAAAATCCAGATAAAAGTAATTGGAGATTGGTGCGAACAATATGCTTTATTTGCCTTTTCTGACCATTTGTTTAATGCCTCCCTATTTGGTCTATTGTAATTTTGAAATGTTGAAAATATTTGTTTTTCCAATTTGTTTTAGTATTACCGCAATTTTTGTTTTTTTTATTTTTATTCTAATTTCATAATACTTTGTTTCATATTTTAATGTTTTCCTCTTGTTATTTTTTATTTTCACTTAAAACTGCCACATCAACCATGTTTCTGTTTTGCCCAGGTTTTTGATGATTTGTGTTTTTGTTAATATATTCTCTGATTTATGTTTAATTAGAATACTATTCACCTTTTTATTGTTTCTGATAATTTTAAAAACCCTCCAGAACAACTTTTATTCTTTCTTCCTTGTAGAACTCATAAATTTCTGTTTTCTTATTTGAATATTCTTTACATCTTCGTTTCCATTTCCAATTGTTGCTTTATCTTCTTTGTCCACCATTCTGTTACTTTTTTAATTTGTTTTGTTTACTTGTGCTACATGTACTCTATAATACTTGTTTTAAATATTTTCTGCATTTCTTCGATATCAGTGTTATCCATTATATCTTGTCAGTCTTTTGCTCATTTCTTCTTTGTAGTTATTCGCTGTTTTTTTTTTTTTTAGTTTATAGGCTTTTATCACTTTTTTATATATTTTTGTATGCTTTTTTACTTTACTTTTAACAATATCAATTTTATTAGTTTTTATTTCTGCTACTATAGATAATCACTATTTATATTATAGACTCTATTGACCACAATGTGTTGTATTCTTAGTTTTCTCGTTCTACAATTATGTAATCAATAATTGATTTCTCGCCTCTATTGTATACTTATGGATGTCCTTATGGTCGTATAAAGTGTTCGTTATTATTAAATCATGTACTGTACAGACATTATTTCTTTGGGTTTTCCCATGTTTCCCTATAACTGTTGTATATGTGTAGTCTCATTTACCATTTCTTCCACTTAAGTCTTCCGCAGTGTAAATATTATTTTTTGCTATCTCAATTATCATGTTTAAAATTTCCCAAAATTTATCTTTGTTTTCTGATCTTTCGCCTATATATGGGCCATATTAATATTTCTATATTTGTTTCCCTTTTTAACTGTACTGTAAATATTCTTTCAGTTTCTGCCTCCCATTTATTTATTGCGTTTTTTTTTTGTTTCTCTATGTAGTATACATCCTATTTCTGTATTTGTCCACTCTTTTTCTTTCACTTCGCGTTATACTAATAGATAGGCATTTTCTAATTCTGTTATTTCAATATTTCTAACTTTTTCCCTTCAAATTCTTGTGTTTGCTCTATTTTTTCTCAATGAGACTTCTAATATTCTATGTTTCTATTTTTTTACCCTCTGACATTACCATTTTTAGTTTTATTTGTTTATTTTGTTATTTCTTTATCTTATTCTGTTTTGTTTTAATTTTTTCAAAATTATCTCTGTTGTTTCTTTTCGTTTGTTTTTCTTTATTTATAGTTTTTGTTTTGCCTTTTCTTTAGTGATGACCTTTATCCTTGTTATTAACTTAGTTCATCGTCTTTTTTTATTAATTTTGGGATTTTCTTGTATTTCTGTTTTTTGAGATCGAGTCTTTATTTTCTTTAGTTTTTTCTTCTGTGCTCTATGTACATTCTTCCGTCCTTATATTTAGGTTCCTGTATCTTAATTTTTTACCCTTTCCTTTTTCTTCTTCTGGTATCGTTCTAATTTGTCTTTGTATATTCCTTTCCTTCTAGCTAGATCACTCTAGTTGTATATTTTTGTTCTTATTTTTTTACTTCTGTTATTGCCAATATCCCTAAATTCAAATTCTTTTGTTAGGTCTATTTCTTTCCCATTCAGACTTCTAATATTCCATAATCCTAGTTTTTTGTCCTTTTTCTTATTACCATTTTTAAGGCCCCTTTTCTTTACTTCAATATTTCCTTTTTTTCTTTTACTTCTAGTTGCGTTTTCTTCAGGTTTCCATCTTGTTCTGGATTTTTATTTTTTCCATACTTATCTTTGATGTTTCTTTTCATTGTTTTTTTTAATTCCTAGTCTATGTTTTATTCTTTTCTACAGTGACTTCCAAAACCTTTATTCCACTACCTCGTCGATTAACTTAATTCATCTTCTTCATTTTTAATAATTTAGTTTTTTCTTGTATTTATATAGGTTTTTTGGGGTTGAATCATTATTTACTTTCTTTAGTTTTTCTTCTTCCGTGCTTCATCTTCATTCTTCTGTTCCTGTTCGAGCCAATCTCAAAATTATATTTATTTTTGAAGTTTTAAATTAGGGCCGGCTATATTTTTCGATTCTCTCTTATTTATATATATATATATATATATATATATATATATATATATATATATATATATATATATATGTGTGTGTGTGTGTGTGTGTGTGTGTGTGTGTGTGTGTGTGTGTATTTAAAATTCGTTTTATCGGCCCAATTGTCCAAGCACGCATTGCGATATGGCCGGCGGTCTGGGCCGCGCAATTGCCTTTGTGCACTTGCATTGGTACTTCGGCTTCGTTTAGTTCGCGCGACATTACGCCTTTCATTTAAGCTTGGCATTTCGACTTCGTTTAATTCGAGTGACTTTACGATTTTACTTTTATTCATTTAAACTTGCATTTCGCATTTCGTTCGCGGCATTAATCTTTTGCCTTTGTTCGCGTTTTGCATTTGGCCTTTTCTGGCTGTGTTCTCGCAGGCAAATTTTTCGTAAGTCGGCAACATTTTTCTTTTTAACCGAGAGTTTTCCGGCGGCTTTACTCCATTTTCTTTCATCTGGCTCGACGAGGGAACTTTTTTCATCAGGAAAGACGCTGCCCTTCGGCCTTCGTCTGCTGTGAAGATTGGGGTAACGTATCGTATTTTTTTATCCACAACAGGGAACCGATATCTGCGGGAAAGCGCCGTTTCCACAGGTTAGTGTTTTTAACTTTAGATTTGTTTTCAAGGTCTTTATTCAAAATTCAAAATTACCTATACAGTCTACTTATTCCAGCCGCAGCAGTTCCTATATTTAGCTTTCTGTACCCTATATTGGTCCTTTTACCCTTTCGTCTTTTCTTTCTGGATAGATCATTCTGTATATTTTTTCTCTAAATTTTTCTTTTTATTTTTTTATTTTCCTTACTTTATATATTTCAGTCTTATTTGGTAGTTAGATTAATTCTATTTGTTTCCAATTTTATTGGACTTACCACTTTTATGTTTAACTCGTGTTCTATATACACTTTCATATTACCCTTTAGTTTCTTTGGGTTGGTCGTATTTACTTTTTCCCCCTGTATAACTACATTATTTCTATTTTTATAATTTTCCAAACAATCTGCTCTTTTATCTATACCTATATATATATAACGTTTTCATTTATAAATTCCTGTTACTTAATTTTTTGTTCTCTGATTTTAGCTATTTAAATCTGCTATCTGTACCCTTCTTGCTATTTTCTCATATTCTTGACTTATGTTGGTCAATTTATCATTGTTTCCCCAAATTTTGAATCATATTCATCATCAAGTCGATTGCATCCTCTAATTACATTTGTCCTTTTACTTTTATTAATAGCGGTTTCCTCCTTTTTTTCGTCTTATTTATCAGCTTTCCTCTTTTTACTTTATTCCTGTTCGCTCTATATTATGTTAATATTTTTCTTAAATAACCAAAATAATCTTTATTAGCAAGGCAAAGTTCAACAAACAGGATTAAAATAAATAAAAGGCACAACGTACTAAAAACCACAACCCGGTTGACTCATCAGACCTTGGCCTTTATTTGGGAATGAATTATTGAGTTTTTACTACCAATAAATTTTGTATTAAATTAAATCTCTTTATCAGTCTTACTTTTTAGTTGATTTTAGGTAGGTAACCTGTAAAATAATTACTTTACACCTTTATTCATCCACTTCTCTTGTTTTATTAGTTTGAATGCTATTAATTTCCGAATAATTTCAAATTTATTACAAAGTAAGGATCGACCCCTGAATAATTAAATATTTCTTATTTTTCTGGTTTCCTTCCTACGAGTGTGAGCGCCGGTTGACCCACCCACATACGCTCTGGTATGCTTCTTGGTAAAATTTGTTAGACTGCGATATCCAGATCTGAGAGAGAAGGATTGTACGTACATTTAGTTGGAGCCATAATTTGTAGTGTGTTAACTACTATACTTAATAGTATGTCCCCAAGTATTAATTTTTAAATTTACATTTTCAAGGCAATTGTAGATTAGCTTTTGTTAAATATTGTTGTTTAAGAAAAATTTATTTAGTTGTTTATAAATACAGATTACGTTTATTTAAGTGTCGTAATAGCTTAATTCTAATTATTTCTAGGATAGTCTAAGCTAGTGTGGATATTACTGAATTAGTTAAGTTGTATTTTATAAATATTACAACCTTTTCTGAAGTGCTTTTTTATCGGTATATTTTGTATCCAACAAAGGAGTGAATATAAATGGCAAAATGCTCAATCACCTGGCCTATGCAGATGACCTAATCATCATATCAAACTCAGCAGTGGACTTACAAAACATGCTCGAAGAACTCAAGAACAAATCAACAAAAGTTGGGCTAAAAATAAATAAACAAAAAACAAAAAATAATGACTAACCAACAAGACAACATAAACATAAAAATTGACAACCAAACTGTAGAGACAGTACAAGAATATGTTTATTTAGGTCAATTGATAGCATGCAAAAAATTTAACCAAAATCTGGAAATTGATAGACGCATACGCCAAGCTTGGTCGGCCTTTGGGGAACAAAATAAAATACTAAAAACCAAACAATCCCTTAAAACTGAGAAAAGCTGTGTATGACCAATGCGTACTCCCAGTACTTACTTACGCGGCACAAACATGGACATTAAACAAAACATTAATGGGAAAACTTGCCAAAGCCCAGCGAGCAATGGAAAGGCAAATGCTAAATATAAAGTTGAAAGATAGAATAAGAAATGAGAGTGTAAGGGAAAAAACAAAAGTAATAGACGTCGAGAGACATGTAGCATCATTGAAATGGAGATGGGCAGGCCACACCATGAGGCAAAAAGATGAACGATGGAACAAGGTAATACAGGAATGGAGACCATGGACGGGCAGAAGGAGTGTGGGCCGCCCACAAACTAGATGGAAAGATGACATAAAATTAATAGCAGAAATAACATGGATAAGGACACCTCAAGACAGAGACAAATGGAGATTTAAAGGGGAGGCCTATGACCAACATTGGATAGATACAGGCTGATAAAGAAGAAGAAGAAGAAGATTTTGTATCCAAAAATGTTGATGATTAATATTGTACCTTGCTAAAAATGTTGTAAAAATTTGGTGTTTTTTTTAATCTACCAATTTCAATTTAAAAAAAATTATATTGCTGATTGAAGTGAAGGTTTATTTCCAAATTGTGAAAAGTCTTTTATACAAAGATTTTTTCTTTTTATTCTTCTTCTGGTTTTATGTAGGCTACAGGACTGTTTTCAACCGCACAATCGTATCTAATCCGTTAATTTAGAAGCTCGCCAAAGGCGTTTGTATGACGGCCAGAGAGCACTTGATGTTTTTGACCCGGTGATCCAACCGGGGAATGCCGTGTGCTAGTGTAGCAGAGCGAAGTCTTTACCTACTATCGTACTTTCTATTTGTCGGAAATGGGGTTTTAAGGCATTTATAACCAGATTAAGATTCAGTTAATGGCGGAAGATAAATCCGTGTTGCTTATAATATTGATTTGTACTGTTGTTTGTAATTGTAAACTTTGAATCGACTAGCGATTGCATTGTGGCTCCAAATATATTTGCAACCCTTAAAGTTGTCGCATCTTGACTACATGGCACAATAACTTTTTGTGTAACTCATTTGTTAGCATCGGTGACATTGTGACGTATAGAATTTTTATATATTTCTTGGTTCCGCTTATTTTCTCTCCATTCAATAGTACATACTGGTATTGGATGCTTTTCTATGGTGTATAACCAATGAAGTTTAATTATCTCTAACTTATGTTGCTTCAACTTTCCAGCACTTCTTTTTCTGTGCGTGAAGGTGATAAGTGCTTGGAATTTAGGTTACACAAGGTATAACATTTAACTTTATTTTCTAAATAATAATTTATTAACGTTTTTTAGTTTTTTGTCGGTTAAAAATATTTTTAGTATGCTGCCCAAGTAAATAGTAAAATATTCGTTTTATTTTCTAATTTTTTTATTATCTAATTGTTCGTTTATAAAGGTAGATGAGATTTTGCCGTTCCATTTAAATGCGCGTTTTTACAATAACAAAAATCTCTCCTTTTGCATAAGTTATGAACGAAGGTTAAGAATCGGTTAAGAGAGTTAAGCATCAAAATAAAAATAATTATAGTTACATCTCCTTTTTCCTATTCCATACCTTTTATTTTTGGACGTAATGTATATAGAATACAGGTTCTACATTTGTTCTCAATCTACTGAAAGTGCAAAAAAGATTTAATTAATGTTAAAGATGGCCTTTCCCCAGTTTTTTAACCGATTTTAACTATTAATCGAGATATTGGCCCATCAAATAAGTATAAATTTTATTAGAATATAATTGTGTTTAATTTTTATACAAATATGTAAAATAAAAGTTACTCTAAAATTGTTCAAAAGTCGCGATATAAGAACCTTTACTAAACCTAACTAAAAGAAAATCCACCAGATAAAATACAATAATTGAATTTTTATAATTCTTATTACCAACAGGAATTATGATGCTGCTTTTACTCTATGGGCGTATATAAACAAATACCCTATTATGACTTCTGCTGCATTAATTAGCAATTAAAAAAAACATCTTCAGATGTATAACCTACGAAGTATTATCAAAATGCTAGTCCCCTAAAGTTAATTACCAACTGTATTAAAACGTTAGTCTCCAATTGTGAGGCTACAACGGTAGTTCTATTGCCACTTGAGTCTCTTAACGTATATTGTACTGCTATAACAAGTAAATATACTGTTTTTTAAGCAATTGTAAGTGTATTCCAATTATTTAATAAAAATTAAAAGAGCCTACCCTTTACCTACGTGAGCACTTACTTAAAAGGTCGATCGGGTTCCGTTAAAACATAATTCAGTAAAAAGCGTACAGATTTGTAGCTGTAAAAAAAAATAAAATTAACTTAAAGCTTATTTAGTCCATTTCGTAACCTCAACTACCACTTATCACATTTTTAGAATATGCAGATAATTTTAACACTTAGAATGATCTAAACAATTCAATGATTTTACTGTACTTTATATATTGTAGTTTCTATTGTTTTTTTTATCATTTAAACAAAAATAGTAGTCCGTTTTCGATGCCTACTCATCACAAAAATTATATTAATTATATTTTTTGAAAGGCGTCCCATCCTACCAATTCATTAAAGATTCTTATTAGATAAAACTTTCTGTACATGATTTTAATATATAGAAACCTTGCATCTCGTTATTGAATATCTCCGTTAGAATTCCAGTCGTTGAATTTCATAAGGGCGACGACCCTTTAAATCTTCGGCAGTCATAAGTTAATACAAATCTTATCTTTGTTTTCGCACATTCAACCTGTCACAGATTCTCCTGTTCCGAGCAGTAGAAATGTGTTTTACTTTAGAATCGTCGCTTGGAATTGGTCCGTTAAGGATTTGTTCGTTCAGCTCATAACAAAAGTATTAAGTTACTAAGTCTTTTTTTCCCGTCCATTTTTCTTATTCTTGTATGGATGTAGCGTCTTCAAAAATGTACACTTAAAGCCTAACTTTTTAATGCAGGTGCTTAGAAACTTTAAAGTAATAGTTGGTTGATACAACCGATGAGGGCTAATCTCCCCCCATGTGGTCAAGGTGGGAGCGCGTAGATAGTATCGCAAAGGTTGACTTATCAGGCAACATGGCATACGTAGTCCTAGTCAGTAGAATTACCACCTACACATCAGCATGCAGGGTACTGTGTGATAAATGGTTAAATACCCCTTATGATGATCTATGTAAATATGTCAAATTTTTGCTTAGATCGTTCAAATATCCAACGGTACCATCGCGTAGCACTTAATAATTAATAAGGCTTCTTATACAAAATTAAAACTACTAACCAAGTAATAAATTTTACTAAAATTATATTTAGAAGATATACACTTCCGTGCAAGAGTAAATAGTACATATAAATTCCGACCTATTAAATCAGGCGTCTCCCAGCAGTGCTCTGAGACCAATTCTGTACGTGATGTACACATTTGGTCTCTCAACTACCCGCTACAATACAATGAAAACATTTGCAGGTGACACGGCTCTCGTGGCAATCCACGAAGATCCTGTAGTAGCAAATTTGAACTTTAAGTAACCTCTCTATTAGCTAAAAAAATTGATTAAAAATAAAAAATTAAAATGAACGAAATCAAAGCTTAACATTTTACATCCGCCAAAAGAAAACAACAAAGGAAACAGATCGAAATAAAAATGAAAAACTGGATTGGTCACTATTTAGAAGTTTAAAATGGTACTTGATACATAAAACTTTGATATATAAAGTTATAATTGTGCCCATATAGACTTGTAGAATAGAACTACAAAATATGCCATCTAGCATTGCAAATATTTATTGCACATAATTTTTCTAATAATAATTAATGCTTCATGGTATATCACAACCGTTCAAGAAGTAATTTTACAAAGCAGCAGCAAATACCATAACAAATTAGAATCACACAATTCTTTCCACCAACCTTTCTTCATTAACATAATAACAAAAGACTAAAACAGAAGTGCTCTATAGACCTTAAGTGACGTAACAGAGGTTTTCTCGATGGATTGTCATCAAGACAAAAAAGAAACAATTTTTAAATAATTTCTAAGTTAACAAAATAGTTTAAAGGGTATATTTTTTGATTGGTGTTTTATAAAACAGTAATGGAGAACTAGTAGGAGGACAAAAAGGAGTTATGGAACTACCGTATATAAAAATAACTACAACCGAAACAACGTAGAACCATCAACTAATACAAAAAATTGACTCTATAATAAATAAACTTAAAAGTAACAATAATCCTAGAAGTGTTGGTCTGTATGCATAACTCTACAAGTATGGCAGGGAACAACTGTCAACCTGTATTTACCAACTGATAAAAGAAATATGGATAAAACAAGAATTTCCTTGGCAATTAAACAAAGCAGTACTTCTGCCAATTTATTAAAGAAAAGTAATTAACTCAGATTGCGGGAATTACTCCTGAATGTAGCATATAGAATCCTAACCACACGTTTAAAGAATGTTTTAAAAACAAAAAAAAAGAGAAACGGATAGATTAATACCAGGCCGGCTTCAGAAAATGAAGATCAGTGATAAATCAAATATTCGTTTTAAGAGAATTAGAAGCGGAAAACTACAAACATGGAAAAAACATAAATAGTCTTCACAGACTTTAGACGCTATCAAGCGTTTGAGACTAGGAAGGAATTCTATAAAGCATTAAATAAACTTGATATAAACGGACAACTCTTAAAACTAATAAAACTAATATTTAAGCAAACCGACATTATAATAAAGTTTAAAGTGCACGAGAGATTGAAACAATGCAACCTACTATCACTAATACTCTGTACACTGGAGTATATCATCAGAAAATCAAAGCTAAATAGAACGGATTTAGTATGCCCCAATAAACTTGCATTTGCTGACGATTTGGCAGTTCTAGCTAGGAGATGAAACTCAAAAAAGCAGTGCAAATTATTGGGCTAAAGATAAACGAAAAACACAATATATGACAGGCGGATCAAGAATGCAATAAGCAGGCAATTAATCGCAACGACGAATAAATGAAAAAATACAACTCCAAAGCAGTGAACAAATTCAAGTATTTGGAGAAAGACAATTATTATGGCAAAAAACAAAGCATTTTTTATAACAAAAATCTATCGAGAGGCTTTAAAATTAAAGTTTACAAGACTCTTTTAAAATCTATAGTGACTTATGCCAGTGAAATGTGGACAATAGAGACAATAGAATGACGACAGAGTTTTGAAAATACTATTGAGAAGTAATGTAGGAGAAAAAAAGAAGAGAAAGACTATGATCGAGATATAAAAATATATAGGAAATTCAGATATTAAAAATTGGCAAGAAAAGACTCGTGATAAAAAAGTGCGAAAAGAAACAGCGAAAGAAGCCATTTGCCTATTAGACTTTTATACAATTAGGTTCACAGGTTGAACTGCATCGATTATTATGAAATTACCGACGTTTCGGCATCCAATTCGATGCCATTTTAAGGGGTTTAATTTTTTTAATTTTTAATTATATAATATATATATAATAATTATAATAATATATATAATAATACAGCGCCACAAAACGAGGATGGCCTATTCCTTGGGCATAAGCAAATTTGTAACTACTAATATGTAACATGGGGTTTCAACGGGGTAGTGCATGCGTACCGCACGGTGCTGCATCCAGTTAGCATCGCATAGCCTCTCCTACCCAATTCCGACTCTCACTTCCAAGTAGCCTTTATATTAAGATAAAGGTGGTGAACCCCGGGAACCTGAGTAACCTCGCCGAAGATCTGGTATACAACCCAGATGGATGGCGGGGTCAGGGCTGACGAGAGCGGGAGAAAATGGTCCTCCGAAAAGGGGGTTGGGCGTGTGGGCCAACGACCCTGCCCCGTAAAACAGCACTGTTAAAAACGCTACACAACAAAGATGGATGGATAATAGACGACAACAGCAAAGGAAAAAGGACAAAGATTTGATTTTTGGGACATGGAACGTCCTAAGTCTGCATAGAGTCGGAGCTATGCAACAACTACAACGGGAAATCATCAGATATAGAGTAGATATTGCCGCCTTACAGGAGATAAGGTGGAAGGGTAAAGCTATAATGGACTTTAAATACTTCACGCTGTTTAATAGTGGAAACGACACTTTTACCTTAAGCACGGGTTTCCTAGTCCACAGAAGCAAACGACATATGGTGAAAGAATTCAAACCGATTAATGAAAGGATCTGCACACTAAGGACAGAAGGAAGATGGTACAATATAACATTCGTAAACTGTCATGCACCAACGGATGTAGCAGACCAAGAGATTAAAGACCAATTCTACGAGGACCTAGAAAGGGTGGTCAGTACAATACCAAGAAGAGATGTGAAAATAGTGCTTGGAGATCTGAATGCCAAAGTGGGAAGGAGATAGAATATAGAGGCAGTAGGACAATACAGTATTTACCAGGAGAGTGACGACAATGGTGTAAGGCTAATAGATTTTGCCTTGAGCAACGGAATGATCATTAAAAGCACCTGTTTCCCACATAAAAGAATACACAGGGATACATGGCGGCACCCAGACGGAGTCACCAGGAACCAGATTGACCACGTACTGATAGAAAATAAACATTCACCAGACATCATAGACATAAGAAGTTGGCGTGGAGCAGAAGTCGCCTCTGACCATTTTCTGGTGAAGGGGTATACAGACAAAAGTTTAAACAGATCTCCAGGAAACCAAAGTTGAAAACAAAAGCAAGCAATATAATTTAGAGGTGTTGAAGCAAGAGGAGACCAGACTTAAATATGAAGGAAAAATTAAGGAAACAGTGTCAAGAAGTAACGAGCAACAAACAACTATAGAGGAAAAATGGCAAGAAATAAAAATACAATCAACAGAACAGCCAAAGAAGTTTTGGGAGAAAAGAAAAAGGACGAGGAATTCCTGGTATGACGAAGACTGTAAGCAAGCACACGAGAGGCAGAAAGAGGCAAGGCGAAGAATGCTACAAAGAGCTACAAGGCAAACAATAGAAAACTATCAAAATAGAAGAAGAGAAGCGAATAGAATATGCCGAAGAAAGAAGAGAAGGTGTGAATACGAGAAAATAGAAAAATGGAGCAGCACTATCAACAAAGAAATGCGAAGAAATTTTATGAAGAACTTAAAAGAGTAAGCAAGGATTTCAAGCCAAAACAATGTTCATAAAAATAAGGAAGGAAGCTGATTGGAGACGAGAAGGCAGTCATGGATAGATGGGCGGAATACTTTAAAGAAGAACTAAATGGAGACTATGAAAGAGATAACCAGAATTTAAACCAAGGACACGAACGGATGTACGCCCCACCTAAACATCGAAGCCCCAACACTGGATGAAACAAGAGAAATAATTAACGCTCTTAAAAACAACAAAGCCCCGGCGAAGACAGCATAAATTCAGAATTAATAAAGAATGTAGGGAAGAGATGATTAAAAAATACAAGCCCTCGTGAAACAGATATGGGAATCAAGTGATGCCCGAAGAATGGAGTAAAGCCCTAATCTGCCCCATTTTCAAAAAAGGAGATAAACAGAGGTGTGATAACTACAGGGGAATCTCCCTCCTTAATGTGATATATAAAGTATACACCCCAAGTTTAGCGAACAGAATGGAAGTTTTCACTGAGCAGATAATAGGGGAATAGCAGAGTGGTTTTAGAAGGGGCAGGTCCACAGTAGACCATATATTCACAATCAGGCAAACCCTAGAAAAATGCTATGAGTACAATATAGATGTTCATCAGGTTTTTATAGACTTTACAATGGCCTACGATAGTGTGAAGAGAGAGTACCTGGAAACAGCGATGGGAAAATTAGGAGTCCCAAAGAAATTGAAAGGACTTATTATGATGACGCTGAAAAACACCAAAAGTAAGATTAAAATAGGTACGAATATGTCAGAGGAATTCGAGGTGACAACAGGTCTTAGACAGGGTGATCCATTATCTACGACCTTATTTAATTTAGTGTTGGAAAAATGCATAAGAACCATACGAATCAACCCTGGAGGCTCGTTATACAACAGGTCAGTGCAATACCTAGCGTATGCCGACGATGTGCTGATTATGGCAAGAACAAGTGAAGCACTTAAGACAGCCTATAGAGAATTAGAAAAGGAATAACAATTAGCGGGCCTAAAAATAAGTGAACTTAAAACAAAGTACATGTTCCAGTCAAGACAGGAAAGAGGAGGTCAAGCCCAACGTCGAATGCAACTTTTTGGAAACAAACCGGTAGAAAGGGTACAGCAATTTAAGTATTTGGGAAGTATTTTAACCGAGACAAATGATACGAAGGCCGAAGTAAGAGCAAGGATAGCCTCCGGAAACAAATGCTATTATGCGTTACAAAACATTTTCAAGTCCCGCAACCTATCAAGATCGAGTAAATTAAAAATACACAAGACAATTGTTAGACCCACAGTAATGTATGCGTCCGAATCTTGGACATTAACATCAGACGATAAAGACAGACTCCAAATCTTTGAAAGGAATGTACTAAGGAAGGTGTTTGGCCCAATACAAGAAAGAGGAGAATGGAGAATAAGAAGAAACGAGGAACTAAAGCAGCTTTATAATGAACCAGATATCATAGCAGTAATAAAGAGTAAGCGACTGGCTTGGTTAGGTCACGTGCACAGGATGCAACAAGAGAGAACGCCAAAATCAGCATACGAGAAACAGCCAGAGGGAAGACGATTAAGAGGACGTCCCAGAAAAAGATGGGGAGACGATGTAGAGGAGGATATAAAAGCCTTAGGAGTGCGGAGATGGAGAATGAAGGCGGAGGATAGAAAGCAGTGGAGAGATATTGTGGAGCGAGCCAAGGTCCTTTAAAGGGCTGTAGCGCTAATAATTAATTAATTAATATGTAACATAAAATTTATATTGTTTCATTTTGTGCTTCCAGTGTCGTTTTTTATCGATTTTTTGTAGGTAATATGCCTAAAAGAAGCTCATTAGAAGGAGACGCTCTGTCGTATACGTGATAATGAAGAGATCATGACCACATTTATAGAATACTTCTGATAAGCTCCTTAGCCTAAAATTAATGTTTGCGTTGGAAATCAGAATATACGACGTTACTGCATAAAATGTTGCATATATACAGGTTTTTTGCCAAAGAAAGCGATAAGCGATTTTTTAAGGAGCGACTTAATTCTTACCTGCACTATAAAAAGCAACATGCTAAAATTTCGTGTGGTCCTGCTATTTAATGACGGTTAAAATGAAGGCAATACATCTTTTGTAATCTTGCGTTCACTTCTGTTAATTGAAACTTCGCGTGCAAGTGCTGCATTCGGAAACATAATTGCTAGCCGATAAAATTATAAAACGCCACAAAAAAGTCATTTGTAATTCCATCAAGCTAAATTAACGCCGAGAAAAGTTTATTTTAAGGCAATCATTATTTGGTTGCTATTCGAAAAAGTTATTTTGCCCACCTGCGTAAATACAAGATGTGAAGCATGGCAATATCGTAGAATCCGATTTGGAAGTGGTACTTATTATGTATTTAACACAATTTAAAAACGAAATATATATTTAGACTTATTAAATATTAATTTTTATTTATAGTATTTATTAAGCAATATTTGTTGAATTTTTTTATTTTTGAGAATCTTTAATTTTTTAATTATTTTTCTTCGCGAATATTTTTTAAGTGTCCTGGATTAAAGTGAAAACAAGTGATTTGTGCTACAGCAAAATCACAAATATAGCGGAAAATTGGTGCCAAATATATAGCGAGAAACGGTGGAAAGAAGTATTAAACTAATCATATAACAACAAAAACATTAGGTAGGATTAGATTTCAGCGGAAAATAAACATAAACAAAATTCAAACACACTGACAACAACGACCTGTTCCGGGTAACACGACAAGCGTAGCAACCATCCGCCAAATTCAAATAATGAACAGAGCCGTATTAAGAAAAATCATTAAAAATCCGCAAAAACATTCAAAGTGTATAAGGCATTAAAAAGGAGGTACTTAAACAAAATGAAAATAAACTATTAGAAATGAATACTAAACTAGAGGAAATAACCTCAGAAAACAAAAAAATACAAACAGAACACAAACAGCTAAAAGAAAAAATATCAAAACAAGACCAAAAAATTAAATGGTTAGAAAAACCATTTAGAATAAAAAATTTGATAATAAAAGGAATCTTCGATAAATAAAAGGAGAAAGTAATAGGACTCATAGGAAGAGTAGAAACGGTATTGGATAAAATGGGGATAAAAATAGATATGGAAAACGATATGGAAAAAATTAGCAGAATCGGGAGATATAGCAAAGAAAAATCAAGGCTAATATTACTAAAACTAATGAAAACCAACAAAAAAAAAGGAAATAATAAGAAATACAAAAAAATTAAAAGGAATAAATGTGTGGATCGACGAAGATAGGAGATACTAGAACAACGAAAACAATTAATACCGAAAGTGAAGGAGGCGTTAGGAAAAGGCCAAAAAGCATACCTAAGTTACAACAAATTAATAGTCTTCTTCTTTCTCTTTTCCCATTTATGCCTTACAGCGTTGGGGCCTATATCCATTTATCGTAGTTGGTTCTTTGCATCGCTAACGTCCTAGATTCCTGAATGGTCTTCCCTCTTTTCCTTGCCAACTCTTTGATATTATCCTCCCATTTGATTCGGGGCCTGCCTCTCTTCCTCTGTCCTTTTGGTCTGGTTTCAAAAATTTTCCTCGGGTATGACTCGGCTCTCATCCGCATAAGGTATCCGTACCATTTTAATTGTTTGTTCTCTATTTCTTCTATTATTGGCTGCTGTTCTAATTCGTCCCTTACGCTTTTGTTCCTAACTCTCCTGGTCTTGCCCACTACTTTCCGTAGATATTTCATTTCAGAAGCTGTTATTTTTGATCTGAATTTATCCACTAATGTCCAAGATTCCGCTCCGTATATTAGTGCAGGTGTATAGATGGTTTTATATAAATGCATTTTTGTTCTAATTTTAAGCTCTTTCTTGCCTATTAAAGTGTTATTTATTTGGTAGTATATTTTGTTTGCTTTATTTATTCCGTGTCTAATTTCCTCTTCTATTTTTCCATCTTTACTGATGATTGTTCCAAGGTATTCCATTTTATCCGCATACTCCAGTTGTTTATCTTCTATCAGAATGGCAGTTTGTTCTATATTATCTTCTCTTGTAATGTGCATAACTTTACTCTTATTAGTGTTTATCTCCATTCCTTTTTCCTTCAGGTTTCTTTTCCAAATGTTTATGTTATTTTGTAGTGTTTGTGCATTTCCGGCTATTAGGAGTATGTCACCTGCATAAATTAAATCTTGGGTCATTACTGGTGTTAGATTATGATATCCTATTCTTGTTCTTCTGGTTTCATTTTGCATTTTGTTGTTATATTATTCATGTATATGATGAATAGCAGTGGACTGAGACTGTCTCCTGCTTTACCCTCTATTCATGTAGAATTCCTCAGACTTGTGTCCATTTAGTCTTACTTTGCCTACTACTTTTTGTTGATGCTTTTATTATTCGTATTAACTTTTGGCTTGTCTCTAATTCTTCCAGTGCATTCCATATGTGCCTTCTTGGTACCAGATCAAAAGCAGCCCTAAGGTCTATAAAGGCCAAGAAAGTGTCTCTGTTTTTGTCTATTGTTTTTTCTATTATGTTTCGTATTGTGAATATATGGTCCTGGGTTTGTCTGCCGGGCCTGAACGCTGCTTGTTCCTGCTCCATTTTGTCCTCAATCTCATTTCTTAATCGTTTTTCAGCAGAGTTAAGCACAAACCATAGACTAGTGATAGCAGATACAATATTTAGAAAACCAAAAATAGAAGTACCGAGGAAGTACGAAAAAATCAAATTAGAAAATCTAGAAAACCCACTAACAAGAGAACAATATAGAAGAATAATTACAGATAGATTAAATAACCTCTAAACACAAGAAGGGCAGCTAGAGACCCCCTGGAAGCTAGAAGAGAAATGGCAAAAATTCAAAGAAACCACACTTAAAACAGCCAGAGAAATATGTGGAACAAAAATGGTAAATCAAAGCAGTCTATAGAAAAGAACAAGATGGTGGACCGAAGAAATAAAAGCGAAGATTAAGTTGAAGAAAGAAGCATGGTGCAGATAGAAAAGAACAAATACAGAAGAAGACAGAAACCATTACATACAAAAAATAAATCAAGTAAAAGAGGCGGTAAAACAAGCAAAGCAGGCCTGCTAGGAACAGTTCGGCACAAAGATAGAACAGAACTATGTAGAAAACCAAAAACAGTTCTGGAAGATAATTAAAAGACTAAAAGGCAATCAAGCAAAGCAGATAAGAAATATAAAGAACAAAGAAGGAAAACTAGAAACAACGACCGAAGGAGTTTTAAGAGCATGGAGGGACCACTACCACAATAAATTTAAGAACCAAGAACATATTCAAGAAGAACCAGAAATGGAAAGAGTAGATCAGCAGAATGAAAACGATGATATTACAGAAGAAGAAATAAAACAAGCACTAAAAACAACACGAAATGGAAAAGCACCCGGGGAAGACGAGATTACATCAGAAATGCTCAAGATAGGAGAAGAAACAATCATAAAATGGCTCCAGATAATATTTCAACAAGCGTGGAGAACAGAAAAGATACCGGAGGACTGGGAGAAAAATATCATAGTGCCCATATATAAGAAAGGAGAAACACTTAATTTCAACAACTATAGAGCAATCTGTTTATCATCAGTGCCCGGTAAAGTGCACTCGAAAGTCATAGAACAAAAAAAAATTTAATAGTAAATGACGAAATATTCGAAGTGAAGAATTGGAAGAAACAGATGCCACAGAAAACCGAAAAAAATACCAGAGGAAGAAACAGACAGCAACAGGACAACAAAAAAAAAAGACAAGCATAAGATCCCCGGAATCATGCTCCTTAGAGGATCAATTTAAAAAAATAACAAAAACAAGCTAAACAAAAAACTAAAAAAAAAGATAAAAACGGAAATAAGGATGACGACTCTGGCAAACGAAAGGAAATTAAAGAAAAGAAGAAATAATAATTGCTACATAAAATATAATTTTATTAACTGCGAAAGAACAAGAATTAATAGGGGTAATGGAATACAGAAAAGTAGACTTAATAGAAATAAGTGAAATAAAAACAAGGAAGAGGACACAATCAAATAACGGAAAGATATAGCCTCCACTATTTAGGAGAGCCACAAGACCAAAGAGCGAAGAGAGGGGTAGGAACGATCTTAAACCCAGAACTGGAAAAAAATAATTAAATATGAAGCAGTATCATCCCGAATTATAACAATATATATAGAACTAAAAAAAAGATAGTGATAACACAAACATATGGGCCAATAAAAAGTACAGCGGAAGAAAAAGTCTAAAATTTTAAGGTGCTAAAATTTTTACTTCTCTACAGATTTTATCGAAAACCATATGAATGGGTTTGTTGAGGTTGAACTTGAGTATGAACTCGATCTCGAGAAAAAATTTAGTAAGTGACCAATGACTTCGACTGAAACAGGAAATTTAGAAGGCGAAGAAGAGAACGAAAAAGTAAAACGTCACCAGAGCAAAAAGCTCCTAATCAGATTTTACCTTTTCGGCCCCGTCAAACCCGCCAAGAAAATCAAGCTCGAACAGAAAGTCGCGCAGTTACCTTTTGGAGCTCTAGCAAAACTATGTGCAAGGATCTCTGCCATCTGTTCAGACCAAATACAGATTTCAAGCGTGTTCAGGAGCTCTAACAATGGAAGAAGAAAATCGAAAGAGGATGAGATAAGCGCGAAAAACTCGCTCGAATCGCGAATGCAGCGATGGATCGCCTCACTGCTGCCAGGAATAAAAAGAAGACCATTTATGACGTTGGTTTTCGTCTCTGGGCACTCGAAGCTAACAGAACGTTAATTCATTTTTTCAAATCATTTGTATCTTGTTCCTTCTTTCTATATTTGACGTCTCTATTTTTTTCTTTTTTTCATCTTTAACTTTTCTTCATTTATTTTCTTAGAAAAAGCTTGAAGAATTCCAAGCCAAACATACAATGGTGGCGAAATTCAGAAAGATCAACAGAGTCGTGTCACGCTTCGTGGCCCGGAGTGTCAGCAAAAAAGAAGACACAATCTACGAAAAAGCCCAGGCATTTGTTCAAGAAATGTACCCACTCATCACCACGTATGGAGCTGAAAACTGTTTTCAATCCTGACCAGTAGGCATTTGTGAAGGAGCTTCATACGGGTCGCACTCTAGAAGCAAAAGGCAAAGCATAGTTACACACTCATGCCTATCATTTCAGCCGTTGGAGCACTTCTTTCGCCTTATATTTGGAGAGCCCAAAAGTGAATTTGGACCTTTTTTCAAACTGCGAACATTTATCCGATAGCTGCCAGTTCAAACAAAATGGAAAATATTCAGTTCAAAATGGTATCAGAAGATATTCGTCTCTTCTGCTAATGTTAAAGGTGATCATAGGAAATTTCCTTTACAATCCACCCTAAAAATAAAATGTTTAAGTCTAACACCAGACTTATAACCATTATCTGTCCATTATTTTTCAGAAAAATTTGTTATATTGGACAGACTTAGAGCCCACGTGAATCTGAAGGCGATAGAAGTTCCTGGATAAGATATCTCCATCCGCATCATCTCCCCCAAACGCAACAAAATTCATCCAACTTCTAGATGTATTTTTCTTGAGGCAGTGGAAGAACTTTGAGAAGAAGTTTTCTGATCTGGTGTTTTTTGATGATTGTGAACCCAACCTATCATCGAGAAATAATATCAATCAAGCTGCAAACTTTAATTCATAATCACCTTAGGTGAAATTTTATCAATTTTCTGCCGGATTAAATGGCTTCCAAATAAGCCAATGGTAACAAATTATGTATTTTTAAATTTCGTGCCCCACGATTCCTGGATTACCACCGCTACTCATGGTTCAAAGCGGACTTTATCACCGAGCGCCCCCTAATTTAATTGACCCGACCTCCTTCTGTTTTAATGTCCGTGATATGGAATGTGATGATTGCAGTGATATCAAAATCGTGAGATGTGCTTGGTGTGAAAAATCCTTATGTATTACCCATTTCTTCACCGAGTACCACTTCCATCAACAGGAATTAGATATTTAATAATAGAGTACCATTCGTCTGTATTCTTCTGATAAAAGAACTTTTTCCCATGGTGTTGCATACTAGCACCTGGGGTTAGTGATAACTTTGAGCCTAAATAACTTGGCTTTCTCTTGAGTTCTGCAAAACATAAAAACGCCTAAAATCATCATTTTTGACCTTCTTTCTAATGATCTGGTTAGAAGGCAGAATATGGCCGCGTCATCGCAGACCCTCCTTTTGAGCCTAACACGTTGTTTTAGAAAACTACAGAGCTAATAGAATACAGTTTTGATTTTTCCTGACTAAAATGTACCTTATAAAATTTACCAATTTTGTAAAAATGATGCGACAATATCTTTTTGACTCTACGATGTAGACCTCTATACCATAATTTGTGAAACGCTTTTGTGACATTTAAGATCGTAGCGAGACATTACTTTTTAGTACCATAGTCATTATCTTTTTTATTAACAATTCTGTATACTTGTTTATCCGTACTATGTTGGTTTCTAAATGAAGGGCAGTAAATGGTAAATCAAAATTAATTACTAGACACTGCAGATTACAGAAATGCGCAGAAGAATTGTGTGCTCATAGCATAACATAAGATAAAGCCACACCGACAACTTAAATCAATGCAGATTAGATTTAGAGCAGTTAGTGCCAGTTCTATTAAATTGTCTTACTAGTAGAGGAGTTCTATCGAAAGTAATGGCTTAACAGGACGTAATACGGATTTTTTTCAACAGAAACAATCAGTTAGTTTAATGAACTTCGTTTGAAAGGCTACGACTCGGCAGACGCAAAGTAAACACTGAATTTGACCAACACGTTACAGTTTAACATTTACATTACGTTATTGGATTTAAATCAAATCACAAAATAGCGTTACTTAAAGTTACAAAATCAATCAAGACACCCAACAAATAATTTAAAATTTTTGTTAATGACGTATATGCATCAAGTCAAGGATTTAGGAATAAATTAACGTACTTACATTAGAAAATAACAAAAATGTTTTTCCATTCGTGCAAGTAACTGGCTCAGGTAATTTGCAATTCATCATTCCATTAAATTAAGTATTCACAAGAAGGTAGCAGTCGTACATTTAAAAATGAATTCATTAAAGTTGTGGTTAAGCCATTAACAATTTTATGAAAGTAATAATTAACCTTCTCTATTAGCATACACCATCTCAAATGCAAATAATATTTTATGCGATAACTTTAACTATTTGTAATGGGACTTTTTAAAGCAAAAGCCACCCATTAAACACTTATTTTTTTGTATAAAAAGGAGTATAGGAGCCGTTTAAAGTTATTGAAATTAACTGCTGTGCATATGCATTTATTTTTAAAAATAACAAAATGGCTTCTAATGGGCTTGCAAAAAGTGGCAACACGTAAATCACCCGCAGCTAATCCAAATGCTATTTTGAATTATTTGCAATATGTTGAGTTCTACAAGTTTCTTTGAAGAAAATCTGCTCAGTTGACAGAACAGCAAAAGCTAAAGTGAGTTAAATGGTGTCAAGAAAATAAGCAGGTAAACTAGCACAATTGATTTTTTAGTGGCTAGAGTCGCTTTAAACTTCATAATCTTAGTGAAAAGCTCTGGATAAAGACTAGAAATTGATGTTGGGGGTACTTTTACTGCCGTATTTGGAGGGAAAACAACTCTCATGTTATTCACGAATTATTGGTAGTTACAGTTTGATGTGTAATTTTTTGAGGGTGGAATTAGATCTTATTTTTGAGGATAAAGCGAGATGGTTTCTTCCTTTTACTGGAGAGCGTTACCGCAGTATAACACAGAATTTCTTTAAATTAAGGAACTTAACTTCAGCAAGATGGTCTGACATATCGTACAGCTCAAGGAGACTATACGCACCCTAATACCAATGTTTCCAATCTCTGTTTTAGTAATGTAGATTTAACTGCTCTTGACTTTTTTCTATGAGGGTATTTTAACAAAAAGTTATATGCTATCTAAGCCAAACTTATGGGAATTTAATTCAAAGAGGCTGTGTTTGTGTGGAATTCACTGGTAGACAATTCTAAGATATTATATTCAAAACAATTTTGAATTTTTAATTAAACAATTGGACATAGCAACGTAATTAATATAATAGACACAAAAAATGTTAAAAAATAAATCATTAATTATATATGTCCTATCATGTATTTCGAAAACTGCTAACTGTTTGTGAATTACGCATTAGTAGAGAAAAATCAATTGGTAATTAACTATAACTCACTAAAAACGTCGCAACTAGTAAAATAAGATAAAAACGTCACAATTTTCTTATACACATATTTAACGTGGCTATGGTAATAAAACAAATCTTACCCACCAGTAAATGCTTCAGATTCGACGTAATATCACGAAAGATACATTGATGATGATCTGTTTCATTAGCTTCCGTATTCTGGATAATCCATATCGCAGTAACTCACCTAAAACAAAGATTTACAAATTAGAAAGGAAATGCAAAAATAACTGCAGTACATTTAAAAACTATATTGCATTTTCAAACAACATTATTGCGTTGTAATGAGTCAGAATTACTACAAAAGAGTTTGCATCACACAATACATACACAGTTCCATCTAAGCAAGCTACATTCTCCCCATAAGAGCGGTAAAGCACTCTCTTAGGTGTTGGTATTACTGTCATGTAAACCAGATCTTTATTGTATACCAAAAAAAAAAAATTAAAAATGATAAGGTTAGGAGATCCGGATAGGCAGCATCTATTGGACATCGTCCAATCGAGAGGTAAAATCGTTTCTCATTTAGATAGACACGGTCTTTATCATACTAATGGGGTATAAGCCCATCTTCTTGTAATATCAAATTTTTGTACTATATAGGTATATTGTTTTTTATATATCATTTTCTGCATTACCATACATCGGTTTGCTTTACATGGTCGTAGGATCGTTAACTATTAATTGCAATTGCTGTTGTAAAATCTTCCGATAGATCCCAAGTTCCTAACTTGCTCTGCACGAAACTTTCCTTAACAGCTTCCACTGCGCCGACACTTATTTATAGAACCTACATTTTCAATTAGCAATGTCATTGCAGAATATTTTGATAACTTTAGTGGTACTGCCTTTTAAATGCACGTTATACGGTAATAACAAATAAACTCTTCACCTACTCGAGAACACAAAACACATCGTTGCCATTTAAACAGTAGATCCGTGGTACTATCTGAACGTTTAGAACAAAGTTTGTAAACTTCAATCTTAAACTTGGACATTTTTTATTCTTTTTTTATATATCATTTAATATTAAATCTGCTATAATTTGTAAAATATCTTTTTAGAAACCAATGATCCTTTTGTAGGAACCCTATAACTAAATTAAAAGTTTTGATATAATTATAAGGTATTTGGTTTAGACAAGAAGATATCTAAGTAAAATGCTAAGAAACTAAGTTTAGTATACTTTACATTTGCTATAACCGCTCAAAAATTTACTTCTTAAAGTGTTTTTATATGATAAACTTATCTTAACTAAGATCAGAAGTTTTGTAGGAATTAATTAATTGTAATTAAATTTTAAATATTACTGTGAATATCTATAGTGCTGTTTACATATTTTTTGCTAAATAAAAGGTTTTTTTAAGCTCGATAGAACTTACGAAAGGGTTAACTTTCAAACGAACTGTCATACTGCGCTCACTTTTGACATTTATGATCAGTATACTCTGGCAAATCATCATGAATAGATTGACGCTTGAACAGCGCTACCAAATTATCCAGATTTACTTTGAAAATCAGTCATCGATTCGCGCAACTTATAGACGACTTCGTGATTTTTATTGTATTGTTCATTTGAGCAAGCCATCCGTCGAACTGTGGATAAATTTCATATCACATACTCTCTAAATAATCCAATAACACCAACACGTCGAAGGAATGTGCGTACTGAAGAGAATATCGCCGCTGTAAACGAAAGTGTGGAAGAAGATACAAATTTATCGATTCATCGTCGGTCACAGGAATTGGGGCTCTGTCCGTCTACTACGTGGAAGATTTTGCGCAAATATCTTGGTCTACACCCGTATAAGATCCAGCTGGTGCAGGAATTAAAGCTACGAACACATCATATGCGTCGTTATTTCGTCTATTGGGCTCTAGAGCAGTTGGAAACTGACCCGATGTTTTATCGCAAAATTGTGTTCATCGATGAGGCTCATTTTTGGCTTAACGGGTTTGTTAATAAACAAAATTGCCACATATGGAGTGAAACCAATCCACAACAGGCTCCATTACATCCAGAAAAATGCACCGTTTGGTACGGTTTACACGCTGGTGGCATGATCGGACTTTATTTCTTCAAAGCCGGAGCTCGCGTGACAGTCAATAGAGATCGTTACCACACCATGATCAATGATTTTTTGTTTAAAAATATGGATGACATTGATCCTGGGCGAGATGTGGTTTCAACAGGATGGCGCTACGTGCCATACGGCGACCACAACCATTGACTTATTGAAATCAAAATTTGACAATAAGTTGATTTCGAGAAATGGACCTGTCAATTGGCCTCCAAGGTCGTGCGATTTGACATCACTCGATTATTTCCTGTGGGGCCACTTGAAGTCACTGGTTTATGCTGATAAACCAGCAACAATTGACGCCTTGGAGGCCAACATTGTTCGTGTTATTCGTGACATACGGCGTGCAATGCTCGAAAAAGTGGCCCAAAATTGGACGTCCAGAATGCGCTTCGTCAAGAACAGCCGCGGTGGCCAAATGCCCGAAAGCATTTTTAAATGTTAATGCTATGTATTGATCTTTAGAATAAAAACATTTTTTGAATAAAATTTAATTTTGTGTTATTTTTTTACAATTTCATGTTCTGTCGGGCTTAAAAAACACCCTTTACATTCACCTTTCCCTGACAGTTGTATTTTCTTATCTAACAATTTCATATATGTTGTGACTGAATAAAAGAGTAAACAACTGTATTGTTTTACCATAAAGCACAAGGTGGTGCAGGGCAAACTCTTCCTAACGATCCTAGAAGGTTCAAAGTGGAGAGATAGGCAGTTTATGTTCCACGCAGTTTCAGTCGTTATAATGGAGTGGTCCGTTCAACAACGTGTTTTTTGTGTACAAAGCTATTTGTCAAACGCCCGCTCGATCTTCCGCGTGCAGCGTGGGTTAATACATTCCAGGATAACGGAAATGCGTCCACAATACGAAGGGGGTCTCATAATACCGTCACTACCCCAGAATAACATCGAGACAGTCCGAGCTGCAATTCAAAAATTTTCCAGGCGTTCAATTCGGAAACAGGCGGACGCCCTTAGCATTTCAAGACGTTCCATTCAATGAATCGTTAATGATCATTTTCATTTGCACCCCTATAAGATGGTTGTAGTCCAATAATTGAAGCCTCTTCATTTTGAAGCCAGACAACTCGCTAGTGAAAACATGCTTGCTGCGTTGCCTCGAGACGATATCGTTTTCTTCTCTGACAAGTCACATTTTCACTTCAGTGGATGTGTCAGTAAACAGAATAAGCACTACTGGATTGATACGAATCCCAAAGGAATCCAGCAAAAGCCCCTGCACTCCGACCGGGTGACAGTATGGTGTGCAATTTCAAGAATTAAGATCATCGGCCCTTACTTTTTTGAAGAAAATGATTGAGCGGTTAGTCACCTTTGCAAAGTTATCTGACCATGATCCAGGATTTCTTCTTGCCTGAATTGGAAGGGATAGAGCTGCAAGACGTCTGGTTTCAGCAGAATGGAGCCACGTCACACACAGCAAGGGTTTGCATGGACTTTTTGTGAGACAGATTCCCCGGGCACTTTATCTCCCAAGAGCTATTTGAACTGGCCGGAGCGCTCTCCTGGTTTGGCCCCTTGTGATTTTTTCTTGCGGGAATACCCAAAATTCTTTGTTTAGAACAATTGTTACCCTAAAAGCCCTTAAAAAAGATTAGAGCCCAAATTGCCAAAATTCCTGTGGAAATGCTTCAAAGAGTGCATGAAAACTTCAGAATCAGCTTACTCAGTGTTTAGAGTGTGAGGAGTGCCATTTGGGCGATACTTTGTTCAATACCGTGGAAACTCAAATTTTTCGTGTTAATGAATCAGGAAAAAATATAAAATTGGTAATTTAGTAACAGTCTGCGTTTTGTTCTATTTTAAAATACATGCGCCTGTCGCGCCCACCCTGTACTAAAACACTAACTCTCATAAAATGACAAATTAAATATAATTACTAATAAGATACCAATAAAAAGCTATTTTCTTCGAAGAACCAAGAGATTCACAGAGAAAATACACCATAAGTGATAAGGAGAATAACAAGTACAAACAGAAAAACAAAGATTAGTGGCAAAGAAAAAGAAAATAGAATATAAAGCACGACGATAATTAAAGGAAAGACAATGGATAATGAAGTAAACACGGAAAAAAATAAGAAAATGAACATAAAATGTAGAATATAACTACTCTGAACGAAAAGAAATTAATGCAAGTAATAGAGATTCAAAAAGTACAAGCATTTCTATACATAACAAATTTATATAGATAATTACATGAGCTATTGAGTTACATAAAAGAATAAGTTGAAAAAATAATAATAACAACAAAGAGATTAAAACTCAAAACTAGGGAATGATATACATCGAAGACTAGGACGTATGGAAAAATATAGAGAGTAAGAAATTAATAGAAGTGAATTTAAGATGCTGCAATTTAGCCAAATAAACGCTTTAATAATTGGAAATTTCTACAAGAAAAATATTCTAATATTGCAAGAGAGGCTAAAAGTGTTATAAGCTTCATTTTCCACACACAGAAGGATATTAACAATTTCAAAGAAATCAAACCATACCAGACGCAGAAATAGGGACAGGACATAGATGAGTAAAAGCAAAAATAATAACAAACGAGATAATTTATGAAGAAAAACCGTATTACACCAATTACATATTCTAAAATTAGAAAAAAAAATTATATTTCTAAAACTTGTAAACAAGAAAGGAAACAAATTTTTATAGCAACAAGCAAGACAATGCAAAACCGGAGCTTGTAAAAACGACGGATTTAGCTTAAAGAAGTAATAAGAACCACGATAAAGAGTGCACATTAAAAAATTAGTTGGTTGAATGAGGAGACAAGAAGAAAGGTGAGGATAAACAAGAAAACATGGATGAACTTTATCTAATCAAATTTGGATCACGACGTAATAACACATAATGAACCAGCGTGAGTAGAAGTTAAGAAGGGAAAAAGGAAAGCAAACTAGAAAATTTGAGTAAGAATTTGGAATAGAAAAATAAAAAATAGCTTTTGAGAAAAGCGATAAAATTTTTGAAATAGAATTAAAACAAATAATATAATAAGCGGTATAAACTAAAAATAACAAGCTAAATAATACAAACTTCGAAAGAACACTATGAAGATAAATTTAGAGGAGAAAAAGATAAACAGAAGATACAACAATAAGAGCGGCAAATAGATGAAGAGATAATGAATTAATTGGAAGGAGAATTAGACTAAGGAAACAGTGCGGTAGTAATGATATAAACTAGAAATTGATAAAACGGATGGGAGGGACAGAAAGGTTTTGCAAGCAAAGAAAATACTAAATAATTCAATAGCTTAATATTTTTGACACACAAAAAAAACGGAATATGAAAATTACAGAGCGATCTTTCTAGTTTTAGTTGTTTTTAAAAGTGTTATTAAGGAAAGAATGAAAAGAATATTAAAAAGCAAATTACCAGCATGCAGATAGTGAAGAGTACAAGCAAGATTCATATTAAGGAATTTAATTGAAAAGAAGAATGAAGAAAGAGGAGAGTTATGTTATTGTTATTAACCTCAGAGTAGCTTTCGACAGAGTAAAATAAAGTAAAATATGGGAAATATTGGAGGAGTCACAAATAAAATAGGAAATAATTAAAGCAGTTACAAGTGTGTATAGGAATATAAAAAGAAATAGAACTAAATGGAGAACAACCCGAAAGCTTTGAAACAGCAAAAGGGATAAACAGAGAGACGGCCTGAGGCTACTTCTATTTATACTAATAATAGACAAAATAACGAAAAATCTAAGACCCTGGAAAAACATAGGCAATAGCATATAGAAACGTAAGAAGTTTAAAAATAAATGCACTGTTGTATCTAAACGTTATAGTTCTCGTAACAGACTCTCATGCAAGTGATCGAAAAAATAAAAATAGAATAACCATGAAAAAGAACAAATATAACAAACATAACCTGCAAAGGAGAACTAATAGAGCAAGTAACTGCTTTTGAATAACTTGGCATCATTTTTACGCAAGATGAAAAAACGGTTCTAGAAATAATAAATAGAACAACAAGCTACAAAACTGTATTACAAGCTATACAAAAAAAGAAAGAAGATAATAAAGAATACAGTGAAACTGCAGGTATACAACACGATAGCCATACGATCAATAACATATGGATGAGAATTGGTAATACAAAAGAAACACTAGTCATAGTGATCAAAGCTCATATGTAACAACTTAGGAAAATAGCGAGTAAATCACGATTGGACAAAATACAAAAAAAAAAAGAAATTATAAACTTTTTGAAACGAGAACCCGTATTACATAAAGTAAAGTCTTAACTGGTTTCGGAAGACATAGCTAAAATAGAGCAAAGCACACTAATAAAACAACCAATAAAACAAAATGATGATACAAAAAAAGAAAAAAGGCCCAAAAAACGGACCGGAGCAAGTAGAAGAAGATATAACAAAAGTGAAATAAAGGAAATAGCAAGGAACCGGAACTAGCTGAAGAAATAAACTCCGATACCTCAAAGGATAAAAGAAAATAACGACAATAAGTAGAAGAATAAAAAGAAGATAATCAATAATTTCTACTTTTTTTAGTTCTGCCATAACTAGTAGTATTTATGGTAACCACCACTTTATTTGATTTTTAATAAAGTGAACTTTTTAAATCGAGAATTTTTTGATCATTTTTATTATTTATAGCCATTTTTGAATATTTTGCCACTCAAAAGATTCAATTTGATAACTTCGCACAGTCTTATTAGATACCTTAACAGTTTGACGTTTGTTTCGTCATCAACCTTTATTTAAATACTCGAAATTGTAGGCCGCAATGTATCTCTTCAAATGATATTAAAACATTGTTTCTTTTAAGTTGACTTCTTAAGTGATTAAGTGTTATGTCTGATTTTTCCTTCCCTAATTAATTTTAAGCCTGCTTAAATTTATATTTAAAATTTTGCCTTCGCTTAGGTTACTGCTTTTTCATAAATACATCTTTAGCTCGAGTTGAAGCTTATTATATAATTTTTCTTTTACTTCTTAGTGGTTTTTATGAAGATTTTGCAGAAATATGTTGTATTTGCTGCTATAATAGTATATGAAAATAGTTTCTCACTAAAAGAAAAAAGAGAAAAGTGGGAACTTTTCGTTGAACTAACTAGAAAATATCCAAGTTTAAGCCAAAAAAAAACTAATCATCCAGAACTCAAAAACCAATCGCCAAGAGTAGTAAATGTAGCTACATAGAAGAAATACTGCAAGCACAGCGAAATTAAGCCGTCACGTGCTAAATAACGGTAAGCTCTAGTGAAAAGAATCAAGGAAATGAGGCTCACTTAAAAAACACAACAGAGATATATTTTTCGAGCAATGTAGTTGCGACAGGGACCAAGCCAAACGCAAATACCTTAGGAATACTCATAACCCCAGCAATAAATCAAAAGTGGAGATTAGGCAATAACTTAATCAACATAACAAGGCTTCAGGGGCAATCGTTTAAGTCTGCAGAGAAGGGCGGCATCTTCCTTGTACTACTATAACACTTCACCACTATGTGTTCTCTTTAGGACAAGTTTGGCATTTGGGTACATGCTAAGTGGTTTGGAATCTTGTTTTCATATAAACAGAGTTAAGGATTTTAGAATCATTAGTCCGATGTCAGTTCTCTTGGATATTTTTAAAGGTTTTCCTTTACATTGAAATTAATTTGCATATCAAACGGATAAATCTTGGTAGTTTGTTAAGTTAATCAATAGTCGAGAGATTGCACTCGGAACATTTTTAGACATATAAGATGCATGTGAAAATATTTCTTTTGACTCAAATACAAAAGCACTGGATTAGCGTGGCATACGCTAATCTCCAATGAAATGGATCATAACTGTATTAAAAAATAATAAGACAATAATATCACTTAGACATACTACCAAGAAAGCTATCGTAATTAAGTGTCCTAAGGTGGGAGATGCTTTCGCCTTTCTTTTGGAGCCTAGTATTTAACGGATTTCTTGCTGAGGTAAATGCCAGAGGAGTTTATGCTCACAAATATACTAATGACATAACCATACTTAGACACGGGAAGCTATATTAAACTTAATGCAACAAAGCTTTAAAGCTATGGAAAAAGGTGTGCACATAGAGGACCTTCGCTTTAGAAAAAAAAAAACCGTTGGGACTTGTACAAAGTACGAGTCAGCAAACAGTCAGTACCTACAGAGAAAAAAGTTATACACTTGGGTGTTGTGCTCTAGATATTAAATTAAACTTTAATACTTATTTAAAACGATTACTAACAAAGCCACAAGGGCCTTGTGGGCTTGTAGAACAACAACTAAAAATGATTTTGTGGGCACACACAAGAGTGGTTATAATAACAATCTACTGGTAGCATAAAACCAAAATCAGAGTAGTAATCAACAAATTCAATAAACTATAAAGGCTTGTTTCTGCAGAACTAACTGGAGAAATGTCATCTACACCTATAGCCTGCATAGAAGCGATGAAAAATCTTCCCCCAGTTCACATAATGGTAAAATCCCAAACATTGACAGCAGCATATAGACTAAAAATAAATGATCATCGTAGAACAGAAGCTACCGCTGATATCACCATACTGTAAACAACTGTATACTAGACATGCAATTCGACAAAATCAAGACTGCTGGGAAGTTCAAAAAACCTTTCAGGGTACTAATACTCCGGAGAGGCCAATTTATAGAGAAGGGATTGTATGGTAAACAGATAGCTAAAAAACAGAACACAACTCTGGAGCAGCGGCATTTGAACACAGAACAGGAATCAGTTTATCAAGCTTTTGCAAAAAGTATGGTCAAAGGGAATTTTGAGAACAAGCAAATCTTCATCTTAACAAACGCTTTAGAGAGTACTAAAATATATTTCAAACGACTGCATAAGTGTATAAAAACTCTGGCAGCACTGGTAGAGCGCAAAATATATTACTTAGAATGGGTCCCAAGTCACCAAGGTCATGAAGGTAACGAAAGAACTAATAGCAAAAGTTAACAGATTCCGAACCTTTATGTGGTGTTAATTATATATCCGCAAATGGGATTATTGAAGAAGTACTGAATAAAAAACATAAAATCTACTAGAAATAAATATAGGGGCAAAGGCACTCTAAAGCCTTAATAATAAAATTCTAAATTAAACAAGCAATAACTAAAGAGTACAACAGTACATTGTAACCTTAAAAAGCACCTTAACATAATATTTATTAATGATTCAAATTACAAGCCGCGCAAATGAGAAAAAACAGCAGCACCACACATCCTATGGAAACGTCTTGCCCTCGGGCTCCACAGATTTAAGCATTTTTGGGGTTAAAATATAGAACCGAATGGAATCTCGATTGCGCACATCACTTGTATTTTAAACTTTTTTAATAATACAATACAATAATCTTAAATCTTCAATGCAGTGGGAAAAAACACACCTGCAATAATAAATAAAATTAATAATAATAAAGAGTTTTTCAATAAGAATGATATAACTTTGAAATTAAATATAAACCATGCTTAAAATGCTACAACTGCCACTAGTTGTCATTTGTGTTAAATAGACTCATCTTTGCGAAGTGCACACTGCAAGATCAAAATTTTTTTTTATAAATCGATATGTTAGAATCCAAAGAACATGTATCTCAAGTTGCAAGTAAAAATTCGAACTCTAAATATTCAACAAGCGAAATGGAAGTTTGCATCGGACCAAATCTATTCGACTTTTGTCAAAAGATCGACGAAGAGCGCGTTAATCACGCAAATCGTCAAGCACAGGCTAACACACATGAGGGACGTCTGCATGTCCAGCAATCATTCCAGGAATCTATAGACGATGAAGAGCTGCTATACGTCCCAGGGATAGCAGACTAACAGAATAAATTAATTCATTCGATTTACCTCTTCTAAAACTTTAAACGCCGTTTACTCAAAATCACTTTTTTGACTTCGTTGACAGTATAACTAAAACAGTTTTTGTCCGATCGACTTGACTCAAAATGAATTTTGTAGAGCAAACGTGTCTTTGTGGCACGACCTAGCCGTTTTTTCTTTCACCCCTTACTTTTCTTATAAACAATTTAGCAAAAATTTCGACTTTTTTTTGCAAATGAGAACCATTTTTTTCAAATAAATATTTTTAAAATCCCCTATGTCAAGCCATAGCAATTTATGTACATTTTGAGAATATTTTTCGTTTTTTGCTGAGACGTTCCGTTTTGCTGCAAAGCTGTCAAGCCCAATAGGGTCATTTTCAAGAGGCCCCATTTTTGACGTACCACTGTGCGCCAAGATGATATTAAAAAAAAATGTAATATTAACTTTATTAAAGATTTGTACAAAGTTTTATGTTAATCTATCAAGCCGATTTTTTTATCAATAAAACAAAAACATTTAAAATTTTAACGTTTACAGTGTTCATATCCTTGCATGCAGCATGTCATCTAAAACCAAAACTGTAAAATCATCGGGAGATAAAACAGCTAAAGGAAAGCCCCTATGACCAATCGTTCCTGAAGCTTTACCCCCCGTTACTCCTGTTCCTGTGGGAACAGACCCTGCCAGTCTCCCATTTCCTGAATGGTCTGATCAGAATCTGAATTCGGAAAAATGGGATTTGCCGAAAGGAAAGATTTTAGCACCAATGCCACAAACATCAGAGATTATCATTTGCAACCTGCAAATGCAGCTACAACAGGCTGTAAATGAAATTAATCAACTGAAAATTCAAGTATGTACTTTACAGGAGCAGAACGAGTATTTCTCACAATTAAAGGCAAAAGAAATATTGCCAGAAAAGAAATCATACAGTCCAGCAAATTCAGAAGAGGAAGAGAATCTTGTAGCTAGAGAAACGGAGTGGATTTTAAATGAATCCAAAGAAACCAAAAACCAGAATAAGAAAAAACGAAAGGCTGTCAAATCTCCCGAAAAAGTAGATGAGAGCCCTAAAAAGCAAACAGAGGAAGCACCCGAAGTCATTAAACCACCGCCGGAAATATTAAGTGACGTAAAGGATTACCAAGTTGTCAAAGATAGCCTAAATACGGGAAAGACAAGTATGATGAGTAACAACCAAATTAAAGAAAATGTCAGCTCTAATGAAGAGTACAGAGCTCTGACAGCCTCAATAAGCAAATCGAATATAGAATGGCACTCTTACGAAAATAAAGCAAAAAGGTCCATTAAAGTAATGGTTAGAAATTTACAACCTTCAAGATTAGCAGAAGAGATCTCCAATGAACTTGAAGAAAGGAAGTTTAAAATATTAGGGATAACCCAAAAACTCAGGAGAACTACCGACAACAATAAAGTGAAACACTTTCTCTTACCATTGTATCTGTTGGAGTTTGATAGATCAAAAAAATCTATGATATTCAATACGTTAATCATGTGAAAGTCAAAATAGAAGCAGTTAGAAATAGTAAGCTTATTCCGCAATGTAAAAGTGTCAAAGACACGGTCACACACGGAAGTACTGCAGAAGAACACCAGCCTGCGTGAAATGCGCAGGAGAGCACCTAACTGCAAAATGTACTAAGGAAAGAAGCAATCCTGCCAAGTGCATCAACTGTTCTGAAGCACATCCTGCTAATTATAGAGGATGTACAATAGCCATTGAACTACAGAAAAGAAGGGACGCAGTCAGAACAAAGAACGCCACTCCTCAACCAAGACAAATTGTCCCAAACACAGTAAAGCCTGGGATATCGTATGCCCAGTGCGCACAACAAAAGACAGCCAAACCAACACCTGCCCCATCGACAAGTGAACCATCTATGATGCAGCTTATGCAGAATATGATGAGTACATTAAATCGAGTCAATGCAAGACTCGATAGATTAGAAGCCAGGAGCAGTGGTGCTATACCAAAGACAAAATAAGCTACGGACCAAAAAGATCTATGTATTGCTACCTGGAATGCCAATGGCATTCTAAACAAAAGTCTCGAAGTCTTTCTTAATACCCAACACATTGATGTCTGCCTCATATCAGAGACACATATGACAAATCAATCATACCTCAAAACAAGAGGATACAAAACATATCATACCATCCATTCAGATAATCAAGCCAGGGGTGGTAGTGCAATCATAATAAAAGAAGTACCCAATCACATCTGCAAAAAGTGGATATTCAACTAATAGTGATTGGAATTAAATCAACAAAACAAACAATAAATATTGGCGCCATATACTGCCCACCAAGACATAACCTCCAAAAAGACGATTATCTTACTCTTCTGAGACACTTAAGAGAAAGATTCATTGTTGGTGAAGATTTAAATTCCAAACATGTAGATTGGGGCTCCAGACTAACCACGACGAAAGGAAGAGAATTAAGCAAAGCAATTAAAGAGATGAATTGTAACTACCACTCAACAGGAAAACCGACCTACTGACCTACTGATACCGATAAAATCGCCGATTTACTAGACTTTTACATTACTAGGAAAGTATCCCCCAAACTACACAGAAGTGGAAGAGAGCTTCGATATGGATTCTGATCATTCGGCTATTGTACTAACACTATGCGAAAAGATAAAAAAAGAGCAATTAGAGTTACGCTCACAAACAAAACTACTGATTGGGTGAGTTTTCAGATTGACCTTCAGAACAACATCAACCTGAACATCAGTCTGAGAACAACTGACCAGCTAGAAGAAAAAGCAGAAAAATTCACTAGCCTTATCCAAACAACGGCATACAACAACACCAAAGAGATTACACATATAACCAAAGGTGTAAATTATCAATCTGAGATCAGAGAATTGGTCAAAGAAAAACGAAGAGCTAGAAGATGTCACACGTCAAGCGTTTCCCGCAGATAAAACCATACTTAATAACAAGACTCAGCAATTCAGAAGAGAAATCCAAAAACTTAAAGAAGAATCTATAGGCACCTATCTAGATCAAGATGGTCAAAGAAAACGAAGAGCTAGAAGATGCACACGTCAAGATTAAACCTAGCAAAACCATCCTTTAAACAAGACTCAGCAATGGGAAGAGAAATCCAAAAGCTTAAAGAAGAATCTATAGGCCTATCTACATGTTATCAGCATATTTAGAACTGCACTAACTGTAAGGCAATCCAAAAGATTAAAAGATCAAAGAACTGAAAATTCATACGGATACAAAATGGAGCATGGGCCAGAGATAATAAGCAACCGAAAAGAATTTGCAGGACACTACGACCGAATATTTACTCCTAATCCGGAAAGTAACATCAAGACATCACTAATATACAATTCAAAGAACTTTAATTAAAACACTCGGTTACTCCAAAAGAAGTAGATAGATAAAAGTAACCTGAACCAAAAAGCTCCAGGAATACGACCATAATAATGGAGAAATTTTAAAGCACCTGCCCAGAAAGGGTCTAGTTATGTTGAGCACCTATTCAACGCAGGTTTAGATTAAAACATTACACTATGCTGGAAAGTTGCCAGTAATTATGTTAGCAAAACCAGGCAAGCTACCTAATATGTCAAACATATAGACCAATCTCATTCCTACTGTAGACAAAACTCTTTGAGAAGCTACTGCTCAAGAGGTTGTGGCAATAACTTATAAGCCTAGCACAGATTACCAATTTGATTCAGGCAAAAGCATTCAAACAACAATGTACATAGAACTGACGTCATTGAAGACTAGCTAGAAGAAAAGAGGTCTGTTCTGCAACTTAAGGAGATGTAAAGCAGTGCTTCATACTGTGTCTGGCCCATTCTCAACTGTTATACCAGAGACATTGCCAGTAGAAGAAGATCATTGCTAATTGCATGCACTGCTCTTCTCGCAGTGGATCAAGACCAGGAAAGATCAGTTAGTAAGATCCAGACAGCAAGCAATGCGATAGTTGATTGGGCCAGGCAATGGACGATCAAACTTAACGAGCTTAAATCTGTACAAGTAAACTACACTAACAAGAAAATAGCCGGCCCACTTCTGCTAGATATTAATGAAACAATCATACCATATTCGCCTACTGGAAAATACCTCGGCATGAATCTGGACGTCAAACTTGTAACGTAAAGAAGAAAAGAACTGAACTAAACTTAAAATACAAACAGCATTATTGGTTGATAGGAAGAAACTCAAAACTTTCAATCTCCAACAAAGTAGTAATCTACAACCAGATTCTAAAACCCGTGTGGTTATATGGTATTCAGCTTTGGGGCTGCGCTAGTGACTCCAACATAAAGAGCATACAAACATTTCAGAACAAAGTGTTGCGTAACCTAGTAGACGCTCCCTGGTATGTACGCAACTCAGATATCCACAGAGATCTCCGGATTCCAACCGTCAAGGAAGAGATTAAAAGGTTTGCTAGAAAGCATGAAGACAGGCTTCACGTACATGGCAACGCAGTTGCTCTTCAGCTGCTGGACAACCAACACCAAGTCCTAAGATTGAAGAGGAAAAAACCTGCTGACCTTGTGTAATGTGTTGTGTACAGAGAACAGTGCGCGAGTGAAGTGTAAATAGTTTAGAAGAAACCTAGAAGACATCATTGGATAAACTCTAGTCGTTAAGTATAGAGTTTAAGATTTATTAGAGTAAAATTAATGGTTAGTCTCTAACGACTAGTATTAATTACAGGCACAAAAGTGCTATTAAAAAAAATATATCCCTTAATAAAATCCAATTTTTTTAAATAGTAGATTATTCTTATTTTATTATGTTGCCGTGCAATTGCCAAGGCATTATTATATTTATTATAGAAATAAACATGCCTAATATTGATACAGTCACTATAAATGTTTGTAGGTAACTAATTAGAAAACAATTTATGACAAAGTTGTTAAATAGGTGCTTCCATAGATACTAACTAAAATAACTGATGACTTGGTTTTACATGAGATCTCACAACTTTTTGCGGTGGAAGGATTGCGTTGCGAGACTTGCATTTTTGTACATTTTATGTTTTTGATGGGATCTCGTTTCTTTTTGTAGGTAGTTCTCCTTTTTTGCTTTTCGGGTAATATTTCTTATACGTCAGCTGCGGATTTTCTTAAAGCTCACTCCCTGTCTCTATGGATTTTTCTCAGAGGTTTTGATGTAACAATTTTTAACAAGTTGAACGGCAAGTGCTTCTAAGTCGATTATATTCACCGACTGCAGACTTCTGAGCTTTGATACTATCGAAGTTGACATTAATTAGATGTAATCCGCCCAGACTTGTCATTCTCGAAAGTGCCACGTACGCTTGACTGCAAGTGAGCACTGAAAAACCGATCTCCATCACTACACTGTTTAGACTTAGCCCCTGACTTTTGTGTATGGTAATAGCATAGGCAATATATATCGGAAACTGCTTGCGATGAACATAAGCTCTATTAGTAATTTCAGATTTAGTTTGGACTGGACTAAGTTCGTAAAGATGTTCATTATTAAGTGTAATATGTATTTTTTTTTGTATTTTTATGATCACCCTTTACTCCTTACTATATACTGATAGAACCGTTGACTAAGCCAAGTCTCATGTCAATATTTTTTCTTAACATTATTTTTACTCCTATTTTAGTAACAATGTTCTCTTATAACCCTGCTGTCATAGCAGCATCATCTTCTACTTTTTTATACATCCATGGGCCCTTTTTAAGAGGTATCTGGATTAATCTATGCTATCTTTGGCTGTAAGTTTTATATCTGGATAAGGAAGAGATTTAAGCATTGCACTTTTGTAGGTAATATGCAAACTGTGTCGTCAGAAAGTTTAGAGAGGTATTCAGTAATTTTATTGGAATTCGAATTAAGAGTTATTAATCTAGTCAAGAATAAATTGCGGACTTTTTGTGTGTCACACATAATCTTATTCTATTTAGCATTTAAACAAAGTCAGAGTCATTGAGTTATCTCATGTTTATGGTAACTACATCACAGATAAACAGTTCAGCCCAGAGATTGGGCATTCTGAGAAAGACCAATAGCTTGTTACTTTCAGCGGTCGAAAGTTTTTTAAAAGGTGACTTCTCTTACTCGCAGAGGGTGTAAGAGATCCCCGAAAACTACAATGTGTTTCTTTCCAAATTACCCATTTTGATCTTCGCCGGTATGGAATATCTAGGATAAGCGTAAGCGAATATATCAGTGTAATATTAGTTAACATCGACACTTTATTTATGATGAACCACTTCTTTCAAATCTGATCTCAGCACTTGGAGGACTTCATCAAAAAGTGGCTTGTATTTAGGCGATTGCTTGTGTTCCACAGGCAGCTGCAAGAGTCTATGTACTGTTAAGCCAATTACATTGAATGCAGCTATTCCTGTCGGAGCACTAATAGCCACTTTTTATTTAAATGTGTTTGAATCTCAAATTTCAGCGTTTTTATTAAAAAGCTCTTTCCAGTGCCGCCAGTTCCACTCACAAAACAACGAATACATCAGCGTTATTATAAGTGTTGTCCATTTTTTTGTGATCATATCAAACACTGTCTTTGATCGACATTAAGCTTTGCGATCATACTTTGGAGTTCTACAACAGGCTGATCATCTCTACTAGATTGATTCCTTGAAAGTCCTCCGTTGCATTTGTAAGCCTCCAAAGCTTCAAAATCTAAAGGGTTTCCGGGACCCTCGTCATCATCAGCGTTTTTTCTCTTCGTTTATCTCCTCAACTTTCGTTACTATCATTTCAAATGCTTTTTATATCTTGTACATTGACTTTATCCTTAAATTACCATTAACGACTCCTTCATTTAGATCCTCTTTCGCCAAATTAAATCTTCTTCTTCTTAATAATCAATCCGCAGATTGGTTTGCAGCGCTCCATCTGTTTCTATCGCCGGCCATTCTCTTCCTGGTCTTTTTTGCCTTTGCCCTTCTACCACATTTATTATAAATTGATTATGTCTGTATATATGTCCTAGCCACCTATGTCTTCTTTCTTGTATCAGTTCCCATATATGTCGGTCTTCGTCGATTCTTTCTAGCACTTCAGCATTTGTAATACGGTCTGTCCATTTTATTTTTAATGCCCTTCTCCAGCACCACATCTCAAACGCTTCTAGAGCTTTTTTATCCGGTTGGCTGAACGTCCATGTTTCACACCCATATAGAGATATACTCCATATAAGGCTTTTTACTAATCATTTTTGAAGGTTTAGACGCTTTAGAAGGTTTAGAACATAGGAGGTTTCTTTTCCTGTTAAATGTAGCCTTAGCTTGTGAAATTCGTTGCTTAGTATCTGTTGTACTTCTTTCATCTTTAGTTATTCTGCTTCCTTTTTTTTAAATGTTTTCGCCTGCTTAATAACTACGCCGTTCAGTTTGATGTTAATTTCTTCAGGTTCTTTGGAGCACACTAATATTTCAGTTTTCTTTTTGTTAATATTCATTTTATATTTTTCTTGTGGTGTATTTTCCGTACATTGTAAAGATCTATTTAAGTTAGCTTCATCAGGGGAGATGATTGCGATGTCGTCCGCGAACCTCAGCATTTGTATTCTTTGTCCAGTTACCTTAATACCTGTATAAAACTCTTTGCATTCCCCCATAGCTTTTTCTATATATACATTAAATAGGTATGATGACAAATTACACCCCTGTCTTACATCTTTTTGGATTTTAACTGTTTTAACTTCACTGTTGTTGATTTTTATTTCTGCTTCTTGTTCTTTGTATAGATTGTATATTATACGCCCATCTCTATAATCTATTTGTGCTTCTTTTAGTATCTGCATCAATAATTTCCAGTTTACATTAACAAATGCTTTTTGTAGGTCTACGAAAGCAACATATAATTGTCTATTACATCTTATAGTTTCCTCTATTATAATTTTGGGGTATAAAATGGCCTCCCTGGTTCCTCGGTTGTTTCTGAAACCAAACTGGTCGTCTGAAAGGTTTGAGTCAATTTTAGATGCTATCCGTTTTTGAATAATGTTGGTAAGTATTTTGGAGGAATGTGATAGAATGCTTAGAGTTCTATAGTCTTCACATTTTTTTGATTTCGCCTTTTTTGGTAACATTACCATTCTACTCTTTTGGAAATCAACGGGTATTTTTCCCGTCTCGTAAATCTCTTTAATTAGCAGGTACAAAATGTCCTTGGTTCTGCTATCTAATGCTTGGAGTAATTCTGTAGGAATATTATCCGTGCCATACCCTTTTTTTTGTTTTAAGGTCTTCCAATACTTTTTCAAATTATTCTCTCATTATACTTGGGCCTAAATTATCTTCCACCACTTATTCGTTTTCTATTTCTCCTGTGTCTTCTTCCTCTTCTCTATACAGTTTTTCAATATATTCTTTCCATCGTTCAGCTATCTGATTTTCCTCTATTAAAATTTTTCCGTCTTCTGACTGTATTGCATTTACTTTCATCTTGGAGTCGCCAAAATATCTGCTAATTAAGCTGTATGCTTTTTCTAGATTTCCTTTATTCAGGTTTTCATCTATCTCGTTACATATATTATTTAACCATTCTTGTTTTGCATCTTTGGATGCTCTATTAACGGCATTTTTTAAACGGTTATATTTTTCGTTCATTTCCTCGTTTTGGGTATTTTTGTACTTCCTCTTCTCTTCTATTAATTTGATAACATTATCGTTTATCCATGGTTTTGGAGGTGCATTCTTTGGTAACCCTAAAGTATCGGTTGCTGCTGTGGTAATCGCATGTTTTAATTGTTCCCATCTATCGTTAGTTGTAATAGCAGATATTTTGTCATTATTTAGGCTTTGTTTGACAGACGTCTGGTACAATCCTATATTTTCTTGGGTTTTTAGTTTTGTTGTGTCCCATTTTTTAGTTATGTGTGGGCGTTTGTAAAAAAATTTACAGTTTATTCTGTACTTCATACACACTAAATTGTGGTCGCTATTTACGTCAGCACCTGGGTATGTCTTACTTTGCATCACTTGTGATTGCTGTTTTTTCCTCACTATTATCAAGTTAATTTGGTATCTGCCTGTATCTCCGGGTTTGATCCAAGTATACCTTCTTCTTAGCGGTTGCTTAAACAATGTGTTGGTTATAACTAATTCTTTTTCTGTACAGAAATCAATTAACCTCTGTCCTCTTTTGTTTATTTTACCACGTCCATATTTTCCGGTCACATTGTTTCCTTTTTCTTCTCCCACAACTGCATTCCAGTCACATAATATAATTAAATTATCTTTTTTGTTTACATATTCGAGAACTTCTTCTATTTGTTCGTATACTTCTTCCACTACTTCATCAGAGTAGCCCGTTGTTGGTATATTTATATTTTTAACAAGCCTTCATTGTTCGTTTGTAACCTGATTAACATGATTCTGTCGCTGTATAGTAAATAGCTTTTTACTCTTTTGCCCCATTGATTTTCTAATACAATTCCTACTCCGTGTAAATATCACACCCCATTTTTAGTTTATTCAAGGAAAGTCATGGTTTGAACAAAAGAAATAAAGAGAAGAAGTACTTCTCTGGTGCCTGTTCTACGTCGTAGAAATAGTGGTTAATAAAATATGGCATATTCCTTCTTTTCGGGAACTTTTTACCGTTATGTAACTTATAGCACTCAACTTTCGTAAAGACTGGACGTGATTTAATGATGTAATTTTGAGCAAAACCATACAAGTTAGTTGTCGCCAATTCTTTAGGCCTATTAGGATAATAGTCATCAATCCAAGACTCGTAATAAATATCGGTAGACTTTGGTTCGAGCATCATCATATCAGCCTTAGATTTAACACGCCGGTTTCGATAAATGTTGACATCAAACCATCGAATTGTTGTGGTGGGATCAGTGCCGTACAGAGAAATGCCAATCAAAGTGTGTCACTAGCTTCTAGGGATCCACACTCTCTGCTAGACAAAACTCTAAGGCCAATGTTAAATAAACGGCTTGCTAAAGGTTTTGTTGAGTTTATATCTTCAAACATATCAGTTGCGTGAGTTTTCTCACTTTTGGTTGTATAGTTAGTAACATAATTTAAAATGGCTGTTTTTTCGCCTACCTATTGGATATCTGTATTTCGATTCCATGGCAACAAAATTGCAGGATTATAATCATTAACCATTACTTACTCCCTTTTGCGAACAATATTGTAAAGTCTGCTGTTAGAAGACAAGGTTTTGCTTGCAGCTATTGATTCAACGATATCTCTAATGGTAATAACTTTAGTGACTGGGCGTGGGATCCGAATCGACAAACTGACACAAAACCTCTTCTTGTTTTCTTTTTCGCATGTAATACTGTTGTGTTTATGGGTTTGGTACGACATGACTCGTTGATGAAGAATAGGTGAAAGATTCTTGTCGGGTATAGCACAAGTTATGTATTTTGATATAAGTAAGGAAGTGTTGCGCCCCACGGAATTGGAATTCATATCTCCAAAAGTAATGTATTACTTTTCCAAGCAGCTCATATAACGACTTAATAAAATCCAACATAGCTTTAAACTTGTTGTCAATGAATCGGGAAGTGGGGACAGAATCTAGTGCAACTAACTCATTAATGCTTTTGTTCGCCATTTCAGAACCATTAACATCCTTTAGATATTCACCTAAATCATCCGACATCCATTCAGGAGGACTTATGGTAAGAAACCACGTTGCTGGTCCGTAATTTTGTATCATACAGATAACATCGTTTCTCGGTTTTTTCCAAAACGCGTTTCTCAATCTGCCAAATATCTGGGTCAAATAACCTTCTAACTCACCTTTATTAAGCATCTCAAAATACTGTTCAACTATTATTTTTTACTTTTGATTAACACAGTTCATTTTATAGAATATGCCTGAATTTACTTGACACAGATTAGCATCATTTAGTAAGAAGAATAGGCATTGTTGACTTAAACAAAACTGCGAGTGCTTAATTTGGCTTTAATAAATTCAACAGATGTTAACTTTTGCTGGCGAACATGAAATTGGCTATATTTACCTTCTTCATAAAGATCAGGGAAGCACTTTACTTCTAAATCTTTATTTCTTAAATCAATCAGAGCAGCGTTGACTTTATTTAGTATAGTTATGTGTATTGTTCATAGTCAGTCTCCTTTTCAAAGATAACTTGGGTTAGTATTGCTCCGTTTCCTTCTACAACGTTGTCTAGCTGATATTCTGATCGGTTTAAAATATATTGCAAATTTTTATTTTTATTTATGCACCTAATTAACTGGTGAGGTGAATGTGGAAGTTCTAATAGAGAGTAAGGAGTATTTCCATCTTTTAGATATTGTAACACTACAATATCCTCCCACACTAGTTTTGACTTTGTGGGCATACTTCGTACCATGATATAGAGTTTAGGGTGGGAGCTTTTTCATTGTTTCTTCAAGGGGCAATGGAAGGTGGAAAGTTCTGCCTTTCACTTTTTTCACCATATTCTGATTAAGTAAATGTTTACGACAAATTTTCTTAACATTACCACCTGAAATGCTTTGGCGCGTTGAATTAATATCTTTTCATAGTCATTTAACTCACTTATCTGAGGTAAAACAGTACTAACCTGTAGATCATTTAGAACACAGATCGGCGGCAGCTGATTTGCTCTAATTTTGTAAGCATAAATGACAAATGTGTTAGTTGTAACTTAGATTTTTTGTAATAATTTAGTAAATTACTCCAAACACTAGTATCAATAGTTTTTTTAAGCAGTTCACAGATGAAATTTCTCTTGAATAACAAAGTTTGATACATAGTTTTATTATGACATGCACTCAAGCTTTGGAGTATCAAGTCATTTCGGTGGATTTGTTTGTTTGTCCAATTTTTTTGGGATATTTCAGTTTTTCCTTCCTTTATAGACTAAACTATAACTAAATTCAAAATTTGAAGTTTGTGTGTCTACTATAAGTACCTTAGATTTTGATGATCGGTGAGTGTGTCAGTGACAAAATTAAAGAACTTCGACTGGCAATAGTTCATAAACTATAGATACAAATATTACGTAATTTGGGATTATAGATAGTTTTACTATGTCCTGTTCGCCACTGAAAATTCAGGCTTCTAGCTTTATCCACAGCGAAGGTACAGGGGGTCGAAAGTGCCCTGAGTGGCTTCGAGAAAAGGATGGTACGGCTGTGCTCGACTTGGCGGGGGCACTACCGTGCCCCCAGATGAATCCCGGAGCTCATTGTTTGATTATTATTTATGGTCGTATTATGGAGATTTAAATGGTTGTCTTTATATACGCGTATATGCACATGTATAGTTATGGTGAAAGTTTGTACGCGTGTGGATATATATAGAGAACACCTGTGGTAAAGGGTTTAATGTTTCTAGTAGAAAATCGATTTAATAAACTCAATAGCAATCACACTAAACTTTGCTGTATCTGCTTCAATAACATTAGACGCTTTGTGTGACTATGAATTAATCGTCAAGTTTCGAGCATATATGTTTTAAACTAAAGGGCAAATCTTCTAATTATATTCGTGGTATTATACGCCGACCTTGACACTTAAAATAGTAGTAGCTCACACGTTATTGCTAATCGTTAATTATTTCAAGAGCCCAAGAAATTCTAAATGAAGACGTTAACGGGTACTCCAAAAACTTCCAGAAAGCTTGTTTAAAAATGCAGATACGTTAATTCTTCTAGTATCTTCTGGTTCGTATATAGCATCAGAAACTGCAATTGAAGAAATTAAATAGTTTATTACAAAGTTCCTCTAAAGTAACTGTTGAAATTGTATTAGAATCTTGGAGTGACTTTATAATTGTCTCTTTTTTTAAATCGAGTCTGAGCGCCGAAAATAAAAGTGAACTAGAGTAAATCAGTCCTAATAAATAATGTACAGATACCACAAACACAAACAGTAAGATATTTACGATTACACTTAGACGCCAGACTGACTTGGAAACAACACATCACAAAAAGATAAAACAATTAGAGATTAAGACAAGAGAACTACACTGACTGATAGGAAGAAAATCACGGCTATCTATGAAAAAGAAATCCTGATATTAGTCATTAAATAGTCATTCAACCAATATGGGTTTATGGACTATAACTATAGAGATGTGCTTCCAAAACAAATATAAAAATCATTCAAAAAGGTTATTCAAAATACTTTGTCAAATTTCGTACGCTCCTTGGTACGTAACAAACCATACACTACATACTGATCTCCATGTTTCAGCAATACAAGAAGATATCCGCAAAAAAGCCATCAAGCACCATCCCATCTTAGACAATCATCCCATTAGTCCATCTAGTAGCTGTCAACACTTTAGCTCATAGGATTATGTATTATTCTGATTGCTAAATAAATTTAAAAAACATTTTACTCATTATTAAGTGGCGAAGCGAAGCGTAGTCACTAACTTCATGTTGTCTATCCGTCCGTCCGTCCGTCCATCTGAGCAATAACTCGAGAACGGCTGGAAATTTCCAAATTCTGTTTTCACCAATCGACAGGTGACCAAAAAGGCTTGTTTGCTAGTGATTTTGAAACTGATTGATCAAAGGTCAGCTAGAGGGTTCTCAAATTTGGGAGACTGCTTCGCCACTTCGCTATGCGTTGCAAGCCTTGCAATTTTATTAGATTTTATAATCACCACTGTTTTGCATTAATATAATTCTCCCCAGGTGGCGGATAGGGGAACACCTCCCAGATATGGGTGGTACCGGGGAAATTAAATACCCGGGGTGGACCAAAACTAGCATATCAACGGGCAGCAACGTGGATATTAGTTCGTATAGGCGGATGTCAGGAAGACAGGAACGACTATAAGAACAGATAACCTTAAGCACGGAATAAATGATATTGAAGTGGTTAAGATATTGCGATGAGGAAGGCAACGGAAAACCACCTCATTACTTTTCCTAGTAAAATCATCATGGTAGTGAAGACTGACAATCTAAATGTTACTGATCATGGGTATCGGACCCCAAGATCCGGCAGGGGAGGAGAATGTTGGGCCTCTCAGGTCGTCGTCAAACGAAATCCCGGCAGAACGAACACAAACACAAATAGAAATACATTCTTGAAGATAAATAAGTCACCGGTGAAAATAGCAACATGGAATGTCAAAAGCATGTATCAAGCAGGAAAGGTACAAAATGTTATTGCTGAAATGAAACGGATGGACATAGATATTCTTGGAATCAGCGATACTCAATGGCCAGGGAACGGAGAATGCACTATAAACAACAACTACAGCGTTTATTACTCTGGTGGAGATGAACCCAACCACAGATATGGAGTTGCTACAATACTGTCAGATAGACTGAAACCGCAAGTTAAAAGCGTGATAAATTATTCAAATAGAATAATGTTGATACAACTACACTCTCACAGCAATAACATCAATATTATTTAGATCTATGCCCCAACAGCAGACAAAAGCGACAATGAAATAGAGGAGTTTTATAATCACCTGAATATACTGATGAACTCCATCGCTAAAAATGACGTGACAATCGTGCTTGGTGATTTTAATGCAAAAATAGGAGAAGGAAGTGTACAGGATTATGTTGGCCCACATGGAATAGGTCAGAGGAACGAACGTGGAGAAAAACTCATTGAATTCTGCCAGAACAAACAGATGATAATATCTAACACATGGTTTAAGCTCCCTAACAGACGGTTATATACTTGGACCTCACCAGCACACGTGGTACGAAACCAAATCGATTTCATTTTAATAAATAAAAGATATAGAAATGCGCTTCTGTCCGCCAAAACATACCCTGGTGCAGACGTGGGATCAGACCACAATCCAGTGGTGGCTACTTTTAAACTAAAATTGAAAATAATAAAAAGAAAACGTCTAGATCCAAAAGTCAATGCCCGAATTTTAGAAAATGCTACGGTAAAAACTGATATAACGAAAGATATTAATATAAAATTAGAAACACTAAAGAATTCAAAAGAAACAACTATCGAGAAGCAGTGGCTAAATATCAAAACAGCAATAATAGACGCAGCCAACCAAAATTCTTCAGAAATAACCCAATATGCAAAACAGGAATGGATGACACCTGAAATCCTTAAATTAATGGAGACGAGAAGGAAATATAAAACATAGATGACAACAAGTATAAAGAAATACATAAGATTATTAAAAAGAAATTATAAAAGCCAAAGAAAATATATGACCGACAGATGTAACGAAATAGAGGAGCTTCAGACGAAACATGATACATTCCATTTGCATAAAAAGTTAAGGAGATGACGGGAGTAGCAAAGAAGAGAGAGAGAAGTATTATGAAAGACAAGAATGGCAACATAATTATAGACATAACCAAGCAAATAGAAATATGGAAGGGATACATAAAGAACTCTTTGACGACGACAGGACGTCAGAAATAGAAATGGAAAATAACCAAATCAGCTCGGATAGCGGCTATAACGCTAGAGGAGGTTAAACATGCTATATACAACTCCAAAGACAATAAAGCCGTAGGCCCAGATAACGTACCTGTAGAATTTCTAAAGCTAATAGAGGACGAAAATCTACACTTACTTGTAGATCTATACAATAATATATATAAAAAGGGAGTATTCCAAACGATTGGTTGCGATCGGTGTTTGTACCTCTACCCAAAAGAACAACCCCAAAGACTGCTCAGAATTTAGAACAATAAGCATTATGAGCCATACTCTAAAGGTGTTTTGAAAATCATACATAAAAGGATCTACAGAAAATTAGAGGCAGATATTAGCGACACACAATTCGGATTCCGAAACAACATGGGGACAAGAGAAGCACTCTTTGGGATAAATGTTCTAATACAGCGATGTCTCGACATGAATGTGGATTTGTATATAGGATTCATAGATTATGAAAAGCCTTTGATAAGGTAAACACGATAGGTTAATAGCAATTTTGGGACAAAAAGGCTTGGATCCTTGTGATATCCGCATCATTCGTAATCTTTATTGGAAACAACATGCGGTGATCAATGTTAATGGCCAGTTGTCCGAAAATATTGAGATCCTTAGGGGCGTTAGACAGGGATGTGTACTATCACCTGCCCTCTTTAACATGTACTCTGAGTGTATATTCCGGGAGGCTTTAGAGAACCAACAAGGAGGGATAAAAGTGAATGGGCAAGTGATCAATAATCTGCGATATGCGGATGACTGTAATAATAGCTTGCAATCCCGACGACCTACAAAACATGCTAGAAAATATCAACAGAGTTAGCAAAGAGTATGGTCTCAAAATGAACTGTAAGAAAACTAAATTCATGGTCATCAAGAAAATAGGAAATAATAACATCAACAATATAAAAATAAAAATCGAAAACACCGAAATCGAAAGAGTGCACAAATACCAATATTTAGGGACCATAATAAACAGTTGTAATGACCAAGCTACTGAAATCAATAGAAGAATCGAAATGGCGAGGCAGCGTTTGTAAAATGAGGCAATTCTTCTCTAATCGCAATCTCTCGCTAGATCTGAGAATGCGCATGGTACGATGCTACGTCTTCTCGATTCTGTTGTACGGAATGGAGGCTTGGACCCTGAAACAACAGCAAATGAAAAACTGGAAGCCTTTGAGCTCTGGATATACAGACGCATACTTAAAATATCATGGACAGAACACGTTTCCAATGAAGAAGTCCTCCATCGCATGAACAAAGAACGAGAGTTACTACTGACATTGAAAAAACGCAAATTGGAATATTTCGGACATGTCATGCGAGGTGAAAGATACTGCTTGCTGCAATTGCTCATACAGGGCAAGATCTCAGGACAAAGATCAAGAGGCAGAAGAAGGATGTCGTGGATGAGGAACCTCCGGGAATGGTTTGGATGTTCATCAATAGATCTATTCAGAGCAGCTACATCAAAAATTAGAATAGCTATGATGATTGCTAAGCTCCGATAGGAGATAGCACTTTAAGAAGAAGAATTTTCTTGTACTGTATTTAATCACGTTGCGTTTGCGTTTTCCTTATTTAGTTCTGTTATTTTTTTTTGTAATTTTGTATAAATATTAATTTTAGCAGCAATACAGATAAAGCCTTTTGTTCTTTCATATGTTTTTAATTTTTTATTTACATAACATTTTGTATTATGCAATCTCTTTTTTGAATTTTGCAAAGTTGTTTCTTGAACATCCAACTAACAAGTGAGTTCAACGCTTTGCGAGCTTACAGAAGCAACTTCCATTATCATAATAACTGATAGCAGAAGAATGGAGCGCGCAAATAAGCGCAAAAAGGTGCCGATTGTCGGGGCTGGGCGAGGTATAACCGAATATTAGCTTTATTGCGGAGAGCGAGGCACGCGAGCTCTGTTCATCCAGCCGAATTCCCGACACGGCGTTGTTAAATTGCAAAACGTCCCATAAAGCCCTCTCGCCGCACGCCGACGCGCGAGCGCGCTGAATAACCCAGTTCTCATAACATCCTTCGACAGATTTCCTTTGAAAGGTAATTCGCACGGCTCGTTCCGCAGCATTCCAGCGCGATACGCGAACAATAGGCGCCGGCGGCCGCCAAGCTCCCTGGATTTGTTTTGCGTTTTCTCTCGGGGCGAGCGTATCGAGCGTCGCAAAAAGACGTCGAAAAATCGCGCGGTCAGGGCTCTGGGGATTTTCCATGCAAGCCAACTTCGAAACTGGACAGGCGGGCGTTTCTGCTGGACAACCCGGCCGAATCCAATAAAGCATCAATGTTTGCCCCAGAGCTTTATTGACGGGCTTTGAAATTTTTCAAAACTAATTTTAACCGATCGGTAACAACTCACTTATGCAATAATAATATAAAGGTTAAAATAAAAAACTATTACAAACATATTGGATGTACTGGTCAGAAGTAGAAATAAAAGATACAGCTAAAGGAGTATCATTTGTAACTAGAGACAAGAAGATAAAACACGTAAAAAGGAAAACTATGTAAATGAAAGAAAGTCTTATCCGCTTTCTCTTCTACCATAGATGTCATTTTTTGTTTCCACTTTTTTCTCGCTCTTCCCCGTCTTTTTTTTCTCGTTTTGTGTCTTCCTTTTATTGTCGTCCATTTGCATAATATGTCCGAACCTTCTGAATTGTTCCATTTTAATTGTTTTTGTCATACTTCTTTTTTAGATTTTTTCGTATTATATCACTTTTTATTTTATTGATTTTAGTCACTCCCGTTATTTTTCTTAATATCTTTTACATGTGTTAATTTGTTGCTTAGATAATCAATCAAGACCCAAGGTCTATTCCGTAAATAGGTTCTAGTGCCAGTGCTGACATAAATTTTGGTCTTAGTTTTGTTTGTCACTTTTTATTCAAGAATTCTATATAAAGTTATAAGTTTTTTTTATTTTGTTTGTTATTTCTTTGTTCCATCTTTCCTGTGGTTTCGTGAATGTTTCAAAGCATTTTATTTTTTTATTTCCCCAATGGTTTCTTCCATTACGGTTTCTTCCTGTTCTCTGGTTATTGTCATAATTTCTGTTTGTTCTATAATTATACTAACATCATACTTCTTCATTTCTTTGCCCACTTTTTTATCGCATTTATTAGGTCATTCCGTGCTTTTATTTCAAGACGTGTGTTTATGTGCTCCGAAATATTGGTGCCCGAGGCGTTCGACGCTGCCCGTGCCATTTAAGATAAAAGGCTAACCGCGAGGTCAGTCATCGCCTGTTAAGTGAAACGTATTCAAGTACGCACAATTTAACTTCCTATCAGTCTAATACATTGAACCAAATAATAAAATGTTTCCAACGGCCCTGGTTTTGTAAACAATAATTATCGAACTGTGCCGCCACCAAATTTCACGCAGTGTTCTCCAATAGTAAATTCAGTAATGTCACAACTATACTTACCACAATCAACGAATAACTCAATGCTTATAAATACTACATGCTTTCCACAGAATCAGGAACAATCTAAAATAAATATGCAAATGCAAAATTCATAACAAATGCAACGAGATTCAAACCAACAATCGCAATCGTTTAAAAATTGTCCTCCGCTTAGAAGAATGCTATCTACCAGTGATGAGAAGACTGATAACCCAACTACTGAAAACCCATGGCAGGTAGTGAAAGGCGTTAAACGAAAAAGAAAAAATTTAAAAACATGTTCCAACAACTAATCCAACAAAACAGCATGGTTTTGAACATTCTTACAATGCTGGATTTCTTCGTAACAAATAAAATTGCTCGCTCCTATATAGATATAGAACCGAACATCAGTAGTGTTAAAATATATACTCAGATCACACAACCCAAGGACTGAGTGGGAAGTCTATAAAGCCATACTAAATGAAACTGTATCTCTAAAAGTATTCCTTAAAAATATTGTTGAATTAGAGGAAATCATAAATACACTAATTTCACTCCTACAATAAGCAGCAAGCCGTGCAACACCGAAATTGAAAGCCCAAGGAAGATTTTTCAACATCTCACTTGAAATTAAAAAATTGATCAAAGCGATCACCAGCTGACAAAACTATTTGTAATCAACTAAGCAACAAATTCAAAACTAAGATTAAAGAAACGCAAGACAAGTTATTTTAGGATTACGTTACTAATCTCAATCGTTATAACAATTCTATTTGTAAACCAATAAAGGCTTCTGCAAAACCAACGCAAGCTAATCCCCCAATTCTCATTGATATTCCAACACCTGGGAATTGGGCTAGAAGCAACAAAGAAAAGGCTGACGTGTTTGCTGTACCCATAGCCGGAGTATTTAGCCTTCAAAATGCTGTACCTTCACAAAAGATGTTAGCAGATATGCAAAATCATGTAAAAAGTACTGGGCATTTAAAACTAATTACCCCCAAAGACATTAAAAAAGAAATCACTCGTTTAAATACCAAAAAATCACCTGGACCTGATCAAATAACTCCAAAAATGCTAAAAGATATCCCTAGAAAAACTATTGTACTCCGTACTTACATATTCAATGGAATACTTCATCTACACTACTGGCTTACTCAGCTAAATGTGGCCGAAGTAATATTAATAGTCAAACATGATAAAAATCCACACAATGTTTCTTCATACAGACCTATAAGTCTCCTATCTACTATTTCCAAACTTCTACTCCCTAGAATCAGCCCCCTCCTGGATGTTATTCCAAACCACCAGTTCGTCATTCCCATTCTATAATCCACCAGTGCCATCGAACCCGATATACAACCCTACAAATCCATGAAAGACAAACAATATTGCATATCCGTACTTCTTGATATAAGCATGGCTTTTGACAAGGTGTGGATGATGATCTACTTTACAAAATTAAACAAGCCCTTCCATCTTATTATGAACTCCTTAAATCCTACTTAACTGATCGTCAATTCCGAACCAAAGTAAATGGAGAATTCTCAAACAATTTTTCATTCTAGGCTGAGGTTCCACAGGACACTGTGTTGGGTCCCGTGGTTTACCTTCTGTACACATCAGATATATCTACTACACCTAATAATACAATCGCAACCTTCGCGGACGAAGATCCAATAACTGCATCCTCATATGTACAACCACACCTAAATCTTGTACGAAATTAGATAAACAGATGACATAAAAATCTAAAAGCAAATCAACTCAAGTAACATTTACGCTAAAAAAGGGCCATTGTTCACCAGTTAACATCAATAACATGCCTATACCTTCATCATGTTCAGTACCTTATTTAGGAATACACCTCGATCAAAAACTTTACCTGGAGGGAGCACATCCTAAAGAAGAAAAAACAAATTGACTTTCGATTTAAGAACGTAAATTGGCTGATTGGGAGGAAATCCCGTTTGTCACTAGAAAATAAAATCTTGGTTTATAAGGTAATAATCAGACCTATCTGGACTTATGGCATTGAGTTATGGGGATGCGCCAGTAAGTCAAACATAGTTATTATCCAACGCTCACAATCCAAGATCCTTAGGACGATGACTGACGCACCATTTTACGTAACCAACAGAACTTTACACGATGACCTCAATATTCCGTTCGTCCAAACTGTTATACGAGAGCGTAGCGCAAATAATTATATCCGACTAGAATTTCACGTCAATCCACTCATACAACTACTCCTACTACAACCCGATGCCAGAAAATTAAAAAGATGTTGCCCTATTGATCTCAAATGAGAAGTAGGTGAACTCCTCGTTGGAAGAGGACTGTTTAATTTTAAAGTCCTATGTTATCACATAAACCCATACAATGTTAATTCTGATTGCTAATAAGTAAAATATAAAAAAATTAGATATTTTTTATTATTACAAATATTATCGTATTACCTGCGTATATTAACTTCTTTATCTTTATTTTTCTAAGGTTTCTGAAATACAGGTTCATGCCTCTTGCTTCTGTGTTTACCTTATTTGCCAATTTGTCCATTATTATTATAAATAATAATGGGCTTAAAATACTTCCTCGCGTTACTTCTCTGTATGTAAAGAAACTGCTCAATATTTTACCTTTAGTACTGATTATATTTTCTGTGTTTTTATACATATCCTTTAAGATTTCGATCATCTTTGTGTTTATCCTTCTCTTCCTTAAAATCTTCCACAACTTATTTCTATTTATATTGAATCATGTTAATAATAATGTCGATAAACATAAAAGGCTGATAGATTTCTTAATTAATATGACTGCACCAGCATTGGCAGTATTATCTGGGTGATTGGTGAAATAAGTTAAGTAGTTATGTATATTACAGTAGGATCTGTCTGTGAAGTGAGTTTCTCCTATTAAAAGTATATAAAAAAATGACCTTTCCTCGGATCACTCTCCGATAATAGCCACTATCAGCTCTGGTGCCATACATAAAAAGAAATCATATTCAAGAAAATATAAACTTAAAAGCTAGTCTCAAAACTCCAGAAGAAATTGACGAAGCATTAAATAAGTGGTTCTGTATCTTTAAGGAGGCTGCGCAGCAAGCAACTCCTACAGTGTATCCTCGAAGCTCTACATTCAACGTCCCTGTGGTGATTAAAAAACTTATAGCTGTGAAAAGAAGAGCCAGAGCAATTTGGCACCGGATCCAAGCACCTGCTGATAAAAATACTTTCAATCGACTAAGTAACCAGCTGAAACAAAAAATTAAAGATGTGCAAAATCAATCCTTTCATGACTACATCATTAGTTTGAACAAATACGACAACTCAATCTGGAAGCTGGTAAAGAATGCAAGAAAAAAAAACCAAGTGCCTCCTATATTTAATGAAGCAGACCCAAACTCTAGATGGGCCAGAAGGCACGAGGAAAAGGCTAAATTGTTTGCAGAGTACCTTGAGGAAGTCTTCACCCCCAACAATGCTGTAGTCGATGATGAGATAGAGAGACAACTAAGTAACATCACAACCAATGTTCGAGGAATAACAAGTTTCTCTCCTAGAGAGATTCAAAAAGAAATCAAAATACTAAAACTTCGTAAATCTCCTGGCATAGATGGCGTGATTCCTAAAATGTTAAAAGAACTACCAAGAAAAGGACTAGTGTTATTTATTTATATATTTAATGCTATCATTAAGTTAAATTACTGGCCCAAGCAACTGAAAGCCTTAGAAATCATTATTAATACCTAAGCCGGGCAAAGACTTAAACAAGGTTTCATCATATCGTCCTATAATCTGTCTATAATCTCAAAAATACTGGAAAGACTGATATTGCAAAGAATAGTTGCTAATCCTAACAGCGAAGAATGGATACCTCAACTTAAATTTGGTTTTCGTTAAAATCACTCTACGATACAACAAATTCATAGGATCTGTCACAAAATTAATGAAACATTCGAAAATAAGAAATACTGTACATCGGTTTTCTTAGATGTAAGTAGAGCCTACGACAAAGTTGGCACTCGGGCCTATTATACAAGATTCGAACATTCTTGTCCGTAACATACTATAATCTCCTAAAATCCTACTTAAGCGACAGAAAATTTAGAACTAGAGTCAATGAAGATGTGTCTGGCATGAAACCGATCAAGTCCGGTGTACCACAGGGTAGTATCCTGGGTCCCTATTTATACGTGCTGTATACTTCGGATTTACCAGTAAATGACTATACTACATTGGGCACCTTCGCTGACGACACTGTTGTCCTTTCTACCAACGATGACCCACAACTAGCAACCATTACCCTACAAAATCATCTAAATCAAATACAAAAGTGGACACGTAAATGGAAACTCAAGATCAATGAAGATAAATCTGTACAAGTTAATTTTACCTTAAGAAAAGACTTCATCTTGTACAAAATACTTAGGGATACATTTAGATAATAAACTATCATGGAACCAACACGTGGTTAACAATTGTAAAAACAAATCGATCTAAAACTTAATGAAATGCAATGGTTACTTGGTAGGAAGTCAAAATTACCACTTGAAAATAAGCTCATTCTTTATAAAACGATCCTTAAGTCAATATGGGATTATGGAATTGAACTCTGGGGTTGTACCAGTCGTTCTAATATGGCAATTATACAGAGAAGTCAGTCTAAAATATTACGTATGATCTCCAATGCCCCATGGTATGTTACTAATGACATACTTTATTCAGACCTGAAAATTCTATATGTTAAAGATGTCATAACTGAAAAAAGTATTAAACACCACATCAACGCACTTCTTAATCCCCTTCTGGAAATACAAAATACGAGAAGGCTTAAACGGAAATGGCCTAATGATCTAAAAAATGTCTAAGGAGGACTCGTCACTGGAGAAGACCTCACCACGTCAATGAAAAGCTACTTAGTTCTTAGATCAACACATTAGCTCATAGAATTCTATTGTAAATTCTGATTGCTAATAAAATAAAATAAAAAAACCAATAAAGGCGGAGAAAATGAAGAACTAATATTCATAGTGGGACACAGGCCAAACAAAACCCCAAAAAAGGAAAAAAAGATAAATTTTTCAAGATACCAGAAGATTAAATGGTGCTTAAGAAAAAAACGAAAAAATGAGAAAAACAATAACGGAGAGGGAATTGCCGAGTTTTACCTGAAAAGGAAACTTATAATTAGATACACACTTTAAAAAAAAAGACATTCACAAAATGACAAAACCAGTAATAAATAGAAATAAAAAATCAATAATTGAGTATTTTCTGATAAATAGAGACTTATAGAAAATACTTAAAGGTATTTTTAAATTTTTAAAGTATTTTGAAACTGAAAAACCACAAGACTATCAAGAATACAAAAACCGAAAAACTAAGAACTAGAAAGAAAGTAAAAGAATAAAAGAAAAAACAAACAGAAATTGAATATAAAAAAATATACGAACAAATTAAAAAAAAACTGTTCTTGGGGATATTAAGATAAATCAATCAGAAAAATCCTATAATCAAAAATATAAAAAATAAAGAACAAAACGTCATAAAAGATGAGGCAAAAATTAGATAATACTTTATATAACTATTAGAAGAAAGGATAGATAAAATATACATCACAAAAACCTATAAATAAATACATCACAGAGAGAAAAATAACAGAAAAATTGAAAGATGCAATCACAAAACTTAAACAAGAAAAAGCACCAGGACAGGACATGATAACTACAGATATATTGAAAGCACTTCCTGAAATACCCCAAAAAAGAATTAAGACAAATAATGAATGAAGCACTGAAATAACTTAAACTCAAGGAATGGGGACTAGGCATTATAACCCCAATATTTAAAAAATTGAGTAAAAACTGCCGGAACTATATTAGAATAACCTTTTGAGCTAATGTGGCCAAGAAATACTCTAAAATAATAAAAAAACGTTGAAACAAGCTATAGAAGGTACTCTCAAAGAAACACAATGTTTTAAATGATGCAATATTAACAAAATACAAATAAAAGAAGAGGCATTTAAAGAAAGTACAAATGTATATTTGTGCTTCATTAATATGAAAAAAGCCTTCAAGAAAATTTAAAGAGAAGACATCTGGAATACGCTACGAAAGAGAAGAGTAGTACATATAATAATTAGAGCAACACAAAGTTTATATGAAAATATATAGAATTGCGTTAGAATAAGGGAAGGAAAATATAATCTCTTTGATACAAAATCAAGCGTAAGACACTATTGTTGTCACATGTTTTAGAAGAGAGACTGAAAGAAGCAAAGCAAGAAATCAAACAAAGTGGGAGAATGGAAAAAATAAAAGTAAGAGGCACAATTGGGGGAAGCCTTTTTAACAGAGTTAAGACGGGTTTTTCAGAAATCCAAAAAATACCAAAAGAAACAAAAGAGATAATTTTGAATAAAATTGTTGATTTGATTCGGCGCGTAAAAGTAGATATTGAGTGGACGACAAAGAAATAAAATGATAACTTTAGAAATGAAATACTTAATAATAATTGAGAGTAAGACCAAAATGAACAAAATAAGAAATGTGACGTACAGGAAGGGGGTTAGAAGTAAAATCAATAGAAGAAAAAATATAACAATACCAATTAAGATGTAAAAATAATAGATAATAAACTACTTAGACATATTAGAAAATTAAAAAAAAAAGGCAAATGAAAAACCAAATTGAAGAAGTGAAATGTGCAGTAATAAACTACGCAAAAAAGCACTAGCACAGACGAAACCACTCAATAAGAGAAGAAAATTCTTACAATCGCTTTACACCTAGAAGGGTAGATAGGCTAAGGGTTATATAATGCATGTATAATAAGCGGTATAATTTTTAGTAAATTTGTTACAACAAATAAAAGTGGCACTAAAAGTAATTGTGATTGTCACAATCAATAAAATTACATTTATTTTACATATTAAATTTTTTTTGAAAATAAATACTTAAAATTCTTAAATAAACCTAATTAAATGCGGTAAAAATAAATTTCCATAGTTGTAAGTGTGTATACGGTACCAGGTAAAGCGAAACTCCCTTTTCTATAGTTTCAGCAAAGAAAAACGATACCAGGTATACAAAATACATTTTTACAACGTTACACGACTGGAAATAAAAGTTTTATTTTAACATATTATGAAGAACAGATCAATTATTGGTCCTCATTTTCTATGAAGTTGTGTTACTCTTCTCAACATATGTTAAGAAATACTCTTTATTGTGTTGCATTTTATAGTCCTAGAGCCTCAGCTTTTAAGATGAAAAGTTATCAGGCGAGATCACTGCGTTGAGAAGTTAAATGTTGAGGAAATATCTCATGCAGCACTTTGACCAAAGGTCTTACTAGAAGGACTATGGCTCCATCTCTTTGGATAGCATCAAGAGTTTTTGCAAAAACTGTCCAATTATTTTAACATATCGATTAGAAGTGACAATAACACAATGGTTTCCCTCATCAAAAAAGTAAGGACCAATAGCCACAACTTTATTTATCGCACTCTAAAGAATGGCATATTCGCAGAGGTCTTTCATGAGGTTTTGTTATATGTTGTTATCACTCCAATAACGACAATTTTGTTAATTAAAACATTACAACAATTATAAAAGTGCTGGTATCGGTAAAAAAACAAATGTGTGGTGTGGAAAAGCTTTAATATATTTCTATACATTTCCAAATAATTTTATAAATCGCATTCGAAAAGATTCCTGTATCACAATTATCTTGTATGTCATATTAGTGCAATATTCGCCATACAGTACGAATAGCTAAGTGAAGAGCCACGACATGATTGGGCGCAGATCACAAAAGAGACTACAAAATAAAACGATGTACCAGAACGATGTTTTTCGGTGTTTATGTACTCTGAAGTTTTCCATTTTCCCTTTCTACTGATAAACTAGTACTTATAAAGTTTTCTATTTATAATTAAATCAATTTTTGAGCGAGAATAGAGGCTCCAGGCGCAAGTTAAAAGAATGTCCAAAAAGCTTATGGTGTGAAAGTGCACACTCGGATTAATGACTTTACGAGGTCCGTCTAAGTTCTAAAATCGGCAATTTTTTTTCTTAACAATGAAAGTAAGTCGAAGAACGCGGTTAGTTTTAAAAGATGCGATAAATATTACTGAATTTGTACTACAGATAGGAGAAACGTACAATGTACACAGGTCAAATTACCGCCATTGCAGTGAGTGTTGTTTTGTGTACTTAAAATAGCGTTCAAGAACAACGTGTAATCCAATTGTAACGCCCTTTGTGTGAGACATGCGGTGAAGGCGTTATGGATGTTGAAAATTTGCGTTTGTGGGTGCCAAAGTTTGTTGTGTGACCATGAACCGGACCAGCCGGACCTAAACCATAATTGCGCGAGTGGAGCAAATTATTATGGAAGAGCGTCGATTAGGCCTGCGTGATATCGCCTCTAAACTTGGCATTTTCGTAAGATCTGTGGAATCCATTTTACATAATGATCTGAAAATCCGGAATGTTTCTTCAAGGTGACCGACAAACACAAATCTGCGCGGGCGGCAATGTCTTAGAACATGGTGACATGTGATGACGCTATAAATTTCTGACTGAAGAACACTCTCTGTGACTGCTAGTTTTCCAATCGAGCCGCTGTTGCATCAGCGATTTTCCAGTGGGCAAAACATACTCTTAAAGAAGTATTCTCAGCAGTCATGGAATCATGGCGACGATGTTGTGAAAAATATATACGTCTAAACGGAGATTATGTTGAGAAGTAAGGGAAGCTTTAACTTTCTTGGGTAAATACTTTTTTCATAAAAAAATTTGGATATAATCCGAGTGTACAAGTTCTAAGCAAAACTACCTGCATCTAATGGGATCACATCCACCACTTCATAATTGTTCTTCGCTTTATAATCTTTTTTGAAACGGATGAAGTTTTGCCCTGCTTTTTAGAACCACTAGTATAAAGATAACTGGCAAATGTAAACCTACAGTCTGTGTACCAGTATAGACTCTATATAGCTATTTTAAAGGCTGCCTTTAGTTTTGAGGATAATGAATTAATATCTGGCTATAAGTTCGACTTTAGACAGCTTATTATAATTTAAAGCAGATACATTGGATACCAAAAATAAACTTAGCCTTCGGAAGCAAGTAGTATCGTTTGTCACTGTTTCAAGATATCGTAAATATGTTTGGAAAGCTATAAAACACTATTTTCCTAAGTTACTAAGTACTATATTCTACTTATTAAACAGATTGAACATTCTACACCCCAATAAACTTCTAAATATCTTAAGGCATTATAAGTGAATTGCTGTTATATCATCTTTACATGGTTTCTTCACAAAAATCGTTGCATAGGAAACTCAGATTAGCCAGAAAATGCAATATAAAGTTGCAAAATTTTTTGTCAATATTAAAGTATATTCCGTAGTAAATTATGGTTCTAAAATTTTCTCTCATTAAATTATTTTTCCTCTGTTTAGCTTGTGGATTGAGGTGGGCGTGTTTGCAATCCAGATCATGTCTATGATATCGCTGCGATCTTTGCAGAAAAACCATCAATATCTTCCTAGTGCGCTAAATTTAAACCAAATTTTTGCGCATAGTTCCGATACACTTAAAATCCCAACACCTGACCTAATCAGTCACAATTCGTTTATCGACAGAATTAAGTTTCTTTGGTATCCCACAAAACAGAATGGCAACTAGCCAATAAAAAAATATGGTTAGCAAAAAACTGCTTAAATCTACAAACTACTGATTAAAGTTTAAAAATCGACGATAAGCTACTAAAAAAATCTCTAAACAGCTAAACCCTAAAACTCATCCGATATTTGTCCTGGGTGTTAGAACCACGATACCCTTAATTAAATATTTAAAATTATGCAAACACACTAAAATATTCATGAAAGACAGAATCAAGTCACTTTTAAAATCTCTAAAATATATACGAATAACTAAAATTCTAATTAAAAAACGCCGAATTTCACACCTACCAAGTAAAGCAAAACGCACTATTGAAGTTTTCCTTAGAAACTTACATTCATCCATCTACAAATATTAATGGAATAAAGAAGGCACTAGAAGCTCTCAGATAAGCAGCAGCCAATGTATGGAACGAAAAGCTGCCCTCTTTATTGTAGACCTCAAACCATCCGACAATAATAAAAACGTATACAAAATTGTCCCCCACGTCAACGAGCTATAAATTTTTTGCAATAAATTTACTCATCGTGTGAAGTGCACTCTCATCTACATTACGGTACAATACTAAAATAATAATGACAGTGATAATAAAATGATGGCTTGGTTAAGATTTAAAATGTTAATAAAAATGTAGAAAGAAATTGAATGTTTCATAAAAAGCAGTGATCAAGATAAAACTATCGCTGGACGAAGCTGTAAATATTTAGTCATTGACTTTTGAAGACGATGAAGATTCGTTCAGAGTCCAAAAGTTGAATCAATGTTAGATTTAATTTATTGCTTAGGACCAAAAAATTTTCAGATATGCTAATACAGAAAACAAATAAAATAACACAAAGAAAAATTTAGTTACAAAACTATAATTCTGAAAGCAAACAGATATTGACAGATATTGACAAAACTATATGACAAAAACGTCATGTGTATGAGCGAGGCCTACCCTCTAAACTTCAGCAAAGACTGTTTTGCCAAGTACAAGACTTTATTGAATAGGATTTTTGTAGACAAAAACATCTAGTCCACACATTATAATACAAGGTGACCAATCAATCACCTGACATCAAGGAATTAAAACACATGCTAAAACAGCCAATGGAACAAATAACCATAATGTTAAATATCTTACCCACGATCATATCTAGAACACATAACGGATCATCATACTAAAATTGGGATATGAAACACAAACTGACTGTCATAACATAAAAAACAAACTCACTACCTTCTTTAAAAATCACTGCACTGACGTTGTACCTTAGAAGCACACTTTATACAAAACACCTATTTTAGGATACCAAATGTTGGAATAAGGCATCGTTGAAATTGATATAACTATCAAAAATATAATTAAAAATAATTTTTTCTTCTGGTTCCTATCCATTACCGGATGTTGACAATAATCTTGGCTATTCTCGTTTTGATAATCGCGACTCTAAAAGTTCCGTTGTTGTCTTAGGTTTTTTAACCTTGATATACGTCTTCTTTTTAGACCTCTCTTTCCTATTATTTGTCCTTGTAATAGTTGTAGAAATTTATGTCTTTTGGAATTTCTCATTACATGACTTAGATATTCCAATTTTTGTCTTTTTATTGTAGCGATTACTTTTGTTTCTTTTTCATTTTTCTAGAACTCCTTTGTTAGTTACGTGGTCAATCCATGAGATCTTTTAACATGCGGCGGTATGTCCACATTTCAAATGCTTCCAATCTTTTGCTTGTCGCCTTTGGTAGGGTCCATGACTCAACTCCGTACAAACTTCCTAAATATAGCCAACCGTAAGCTACATCTATAATTGCTTAAATACTAACAGAATCAACATACAATATCAATGTTCAATTTTCCACCAGACATAGTAATAATGTAGTAGTATGTGTAGTGTGTAGTATGCACACTACTTTCGCATATTGGCGAAAGAAATTAACTCTAGAGGTGATTTCATTGCCAACCATATCAACTGGAACTCAAGACAGAATTATCCGAAGAACTCTGGAAAATAACCAAATTTGTTTAATCTATACGTTGTAGAAGTTATAAACCAAATATATTTAGTGTTCCTTCCTGTTTTGATCTATCTGCCTTCCCGATACTAGTTTCCTTGGTTCTCACGGAGAAAAAATCATCACTTATCACCTAACGTACAAACTGGAATGGATTTTAAGAACTAAGTGACAAATCATTGCACACAGATATATTTACGGATCTAGACGAAGCAGTACTACCCAGGATTACATCCAACACATCAATCCGTCAGTTGCCCAATTTTTGTCAAACATAAAATTGTAGAGCAGTGTAAGAACACTAAGCATACCATTGATGAACATAAAATACTTTTTTTATCATCAGAAATCAGAATACTTAAAACTACTGGAATCAGATCAACCCTATTTTACAGACTAATTAGTATATTACCAGGTTTATCAATTTATCATTCTAGAAAATGTTCTTTTTTTTTCGGTGTTTATCTTTAAACCCACTTTTTTAGAAGCTTCATTTAGTTCTTGGAGCATTGAGTTTAGTTGGTCTCCATTTGTTGCAAATATTATGACGTCGTCTGCGTATTTTAGATTATTTAAAAATTTGCCGTTTATATTGATGCCTTTTCCCTCCCAGTTTAGGCATTTGAAGACATCCTCAAGGGCTAATATAAATAGCTTAGGTGATAATGGGTCTCCTTGGCGGACTCCTCTCTGTATTGGGATTGGATCGGTTTCTTCTGACCAGTCGACTGTTATTGTAGTATTCTTATATATATCTTGGATTATTGTCATATATCTGTGGTCTATCCTGCTGTTCCATAGACTCTTCTGTACTGCCCACGTTTCGATGCTATCGAACGCTTTTTCATCATCTATTAGTGCTATGTATAATGGGAGATGATATTCATTTGCTTTCTCTATTATTATCTTGAGGGTTAATAGATGGTCCGTTGTACTAAACCATTTGCGGAAGCCAGCCTGTTCTTCGGATAAATACATTTCTATTTTGTTATTTAATCTTTTCATTATGATTCTTGAGAAAAGCTTATATACTTGTGATAGTAGTGTTATGGGCCTGTAATTTTTTAAATCTTGTTTGTCTCCCTTTTTATATAGTAAAATCGTTATGGGCTCTTTCCATTCGCTCACTATTCTTCCAGTTTCCAAACATTTATTGAACAGTGTCTTCAACGCTGTTATTATTTCCTCTTCTCCTTCATTTAATAATTCTTTTGTCAGATTGTTTTTTCCTGGCGCTTTTTGATTTTTCATTTCTCTCATCGCACTCATTATTTCCTCTTCTTCTATTTCTGGCATATCTTCCGAGTTTATATTTGTTATTTTCTTTTTTAGCTTTTCTTTTATTTCTGTGGGAGCTTTTCTTTGGGGTACAACTCCTCATAGAATTCTTTTACCTTTTTTTTTACCTCTCTTCCATATTTATCTTTTATTACTATTATCTTGTTTTTGCCTATTTTAGGTCTCAATGCTTTCATATTTTGATTCTTTTCTATAACTTGTTGAATTATAACGTCTTGTTTTTTAATTTCATTTTGTCTTATTGTTTTCCTTATTGATTTATTTATCTCAACAAATTCCACAGTATTTTGTTTGTTCTCCTGTGTTAGCTTCCTTCTGCTTTTCAGTATCTCTTTTATTGTAGATGATAGTGTTTCATTTTTCTTGTTCTGTTTTGAGGTTATTTTTTGTATTGAGTCTGTAATTGCTTCTTTTATTGTTTCTCTAATTTCGTCTACATCCATGTTTGTATATTTTTTATCTTTTAGATGTCTCTTTATTCCTTCTCGGTATTTGTCAGAGTTTTCTTTTAATGTTTCGCTGTTGATTTTGTTTGTATTGATCTTTAGTCTTTTTACTCTCTCCAATTTCTTATTTATATATAATTTGGCCCTGACTAGTCTATGATCGCCGCCAATGGTGCAGTTGTTCAGCACGCAGATATCTTTAATGATTTCTTTGTTTCTTGTTAGAACGTAAAAAAAACGTTAGAACGAAAAAACAAAAATCATGACGAATTCCGAAGAGGAATATCGAACTAGAACAAAACACTATAGAACAAATAGAAGAATACACATACTTAGAGCAAAGGTTTACACTTAATAAAGAAAATCAAGAAATAGAAATCGCAAGAAGAACGAAACTAGGATGGGCTGCCTTTGGCAGATTAAGTTACTTATTAAAAAACCGAAAGATACCTCAATACCTGAGAACAAAAGTGTTTGACAGCTGTATACTGCCCGTCATTACTTACGGGGCCTAGACCTGGACTTTGACAAAGAGAAATGTAGACAAACTTATGAAGACCCAAAGAGCCATGGAGCGCCAAATGTTACAAATAACCCTAAAAGACAGAAAACGAAACACTTGGATAAGGGAGAAGACAAAAGTCACAGATGTGGGAAAAAGAATAGCTAGCCTAAAGTGGAAATTCGTAGGACACAATGCCCGCCAAACGGACAACAGGTGGAACGCACGAATCTAGGACTGGCGACCCTGGCTAGGCAAAAGAACAAGGGGTAGACCACAGATGCGATGGATAGATGATGTAAAACTACACGCCGGTCTTGCATGGAAAAGAATTGCACAAGACAGGACACGATGGAAGGAACTAGGGGAGGCCTACATCCGCAAATGGATTGAAGAAGGCTAAAGAAAGAAAGAACGAAAAGAAAAGAAAATGTTCTTAAAGAAACTGTACCCAGTTTTCTAGATAACCATTATTCATGGTTTTCTGAAACCCCTGCAACAATTGAGCAATTTCACCGGGCTGTGGGTAAAATTACCAAGGATTTTAAAGAACACTGTGGCGCAATATCTTTGTATGCCACCCACGCCTTTGACAAGGTGTCTATCTATAGTCTGTTTTGCGAAATTTAGAGATCAAAACCTACAAATTATTGCTTATCGAACTAGAATTTTCTTATAATACATAGCTCATGTACTAGAGTGATCTCTAGAAAAGCCTACTGATATCTACTTTTACCAGTGACAAGGCTATACTCACAAGGTAAACCAATCCTAACCTAGCATCTCTCAGACAAAATACCAAAGTGCCAGTACAAAAATTAAAGATACACATTAAAGAGGAGTACCTGTTCATCGCTGATGTTTAGCAATCAGGATATTTTGAAAATTGATAGTTCTCTTGGTAAAACTGACCTCAAGAACACACAGATGATCGAAATGCAAACAAGTGAACCTAATTTTACAAAATATATATGGATTTTAGGCATAAGTTGCCAATATTCGTGGAAATCAAGCTACACCTTTAAAAAATTAAGATCAAACCAATATCGATATATGGAATGAAAATCTAGGATAGTGTCAAGATATGTAATACCACAATCTTAAGATACTACTAACCATTGTAAACGCTCCACGGTACATCTCTAAAGAGACTAAAAAAACATGAAAGCAATCCAAAGATTTAGTGTGCCCTATCGAAAGTATATTAGTGGTTACCCAAAATATCTTGGTGCAGAGTCTATTAGATAGTCATGTTTAACTTGGTTTAAAATAATTTAAAACTCTTGGCATTGTGGTTTCGAACATATTTTCATTTAAATTAAATTTGTTAAACTTTACTTTAATATAGGGAGCACTCATTGAATGCTTAATCTTCATGTCTATTACCTTTTTACTGAATGGTCAATTGTGGAAATTTTAGAGAATGTTTTATAAGAAATCATGTATAAAAATGTTATTTTATTTTTGGGAAATAAAATTACTTTTTAGTAAAAAATAAATATTAAAAATAATCGTCACTGATAAATACATTTTGTTTGGCACTACGTAGAAAGTTTTCTGTAAGTATAAAAGTCAGAATCTTAAGTAAGAGTTATAATTAAACACAAACTTATTTAGTGTGTACCTTAATTTGTAACAAAAGCTCCCAAACGAAAGCTTTCTATTCCTAAATAGTTACTTGACCGGTAATTAGGGCGAATAAATCCTGTTTGGAAACTTCTGCGAAGGAAGCGCTTCCAACAAAGTTCTGTCGCCCGAGTTCTTGAAGTGCTCGCTCCGATAAAGTGACAAGAATAATTTTCTGACTTCTCTACTGGGTCTATATTAGTACACGCTTTTGTAGCTTTTCCGTCTATATCTTACGAATTTGCAGAACTGTCAGTTGCTTACTTTATTTAATTTACACAACTATCAAGAGTATTTACGTGAAAAGTCAAGTTAAAAGTTTCGTGGCACGTCAAAATAACTGCTTTTGTGAGCGAGGTCTAATACAGAAAAAGCACAATTGTGTCGATGTCACTTTTAATTGACAAATTGAAAAAGTCAAGTGAAATCTTCAAAGTATTTTTCTTTTAAGTTCATAGGTTCATACGGTGCTGCTCAAGTTTCAAAAACTTATGAGTCCTTTTCTAAAAGAATATTAAGAATCGCTTCAGTTTTTATATTCACATATTTTACCAACAAGAATGAGTTTTTTGAGCACCGACTTGATTTTTTGAAAATGCTTTGTCCTATTTTCTTCTCATTCTCATTTTTATGCTATTAAAGTTAGGATCAATCAATTTGCTTAAAGACATGATGCATTTCTGTGTATTTTTTTTAAAATAATTTAGAATAATGTACTATTTTATGTACAGCACAATAACAATCAATTTTTCTAATATTGGCATATTTGGACACTGTGGAAACCAGAAAGTAAACTGTTGTAAATACAAAATTTGCTGTTAACTATTTCCCAAAGTAAAATTTTTAAACCAATAGTTACACTAATTCATGCATTAAAGTAAAATTACTTAATGATCTAAAAATCTTTTTTATAGTCTGTGTTCGTCTGTTATTGGACATACATCTCCTCAATTATTTCCATAAACTTCTATCTCTGCCACACTTATCCACACTTTCCTTGGTATCTTCTTTACATCATCAATCCACTTTTCATATTTCTCTTTTTTACGATCCCAATTTTTTAGTAACTCCTCTTGATATTTGATGAACTGCTACTTGAGTCTTGCTATTTAACTTAAGATGTCTACCACTTTTGTTCTACTATAAATGTCTATATTTCACCCTCCATGTCTTAAGACCATTCCAAATATTCTATCGCTTTTTCTATAACTGACCGTGACAATTATATCTTTTTTTCTGACTACTTGATTGCCTTTGTCCAATTTTGTGCTGATATGACAAAGAAGTATTTGTTGGTTTACATTTTCTGAGGAAACGTCAGCAATACTAATATTATTAAGCATATTGCTTACTATCTTGGTCTTGTTATAGGGCTATTTGATATAATTTTGTCACTACCAAAGGTTCTGCAGATTGAATGTACTTTCCTGCACTTATTTTATTTTTGTATAAAAGTATATAAGTATTTTCCATATCTTTAGGTAATACATATGTAAACGTTTGCTTTTATTTTTAGTATCCCCGTAGTTATTTGGTCTTCACTAGTCACTTATTCCTTTATCTGTCGAAGGGTACATCTAAATTTTAGATGTTATTTGAAAAGATTTTTTCTAGCCAACATTTAGGATCTTTTTTGAAATAGTTTTGGATTTTTATATTATAGATCAGTTTCGGTTTGACTTTCGGAGGATAAAAACGTGCGGCTGTCTGATTCCCCGATATCTCAAATATTCGAATACGCACTAGCCTTGAGAGATCAAGTGCATACGATAGTAATAAACGCACCCATTTACGCTTTACTAAATAGTGTAAGTTTATTTAAATATTTAATCTTAAATTTAAATAACTTAAACTAAATCAACAAATGAAACATTATGAGTCTTTTCCCAACGCGTAATTTGAATACCAAATAAGGATATACCACTAACATCACTGCAAATCAGACACCAAACCAATATCAAATTTATCAATTACCTTAAAGTAGTCAGCAATCCTTTCCACCTAACTCTACATACCAAATCTCCTCACCTAATCTAGCCATGAACACCCCTTCTATCGGTTATGACCCAAAGGTAACAAGCCAATATTCATCTACGGAAACAAATAACCCAGCCTGCACTGCTGAGAATGCAACGCAGGAAATAGCAGATAGTAGTCACCCATAGCAGGTGGTCAAAAAAAGGCGAAGAGTCAACAAATCTACTGAAAGTATCAAGCTAAACCAATTCTATCCCAGCACCAATAACCAATATCACCACACAAAAAAATTGGTATTATCCTACTGTACCAGACAGTATTGGTATGTTAAATGCAGGAAACAGCATGATTTAAAAACGTGCGCAAAACCAAAAACTACGCCACCTAAGTGTGCATTATGCGAAGGGAATCATCCAGCAAATTACAGGGACTGTTCTGTTTACCAAGATATAATAAAAGTAAGAAACAAAACATTTAATAATCCAACTCGAAACACAAATATTAACCAACTACCAAACACACTCCAGATGCCATCAACCTAACCACATAACTACCCCAAAACTACATACCTGCCTATGCTATGGCTGTACAATCTCGTAATACCATTAATAACAGCAACGCTCATCAAACTGACACCGGAAGAGAACTAACGCCTTTCCTAAACGAGTTCAAGAATATGTTCGCGCAGCTTATGAATCAAAATAACACAATGCTTAATCTCCTGTCAACTTTAGTTACTAAATTAACCAATGGCTAATGTGATACGCATAGCCACTTGGAACGCAAACGGTCTTCTCAACCATAAACAAGAAATTATTATTTTCCTAGACCGTAATAAAATTAATGTGTTACTCGTTTCCGAAATACACTTCACTGATAGAACTGTGATGCGTATTCCAAGTTATTCCATTTACAACACAAGTCACCCAGACGGTACGCAACACGCAGGGGCAGCAGTAGTAGTCAAATACTTCACATTACATTATCAACCCGACCCTTTTCAAGCCGCAAAACTCCAAGCCGCCAACGTCGAAATCAATGCATAGCAGTGGTCATTTACTGTATCTGCAATTTATTCCCCTCCCAGACATACTCTTTCTACAGAGGAGTACACTCAATTCTTTCATATTCTGGGAAACAGATTCATTTCTGGAGGTGACTTTGAAATTCCAAACACACTCACTGGGGTTCCAGACTCATACACAAGAAAAGGTCGTAACTTCTTCAGATCAATCATGGCAGACAACTATAACTGTCATAGCACTGGAAAACCGACACATTGGCCCGCAGACTTAAACAAACTCTCCAATGTGTTAGATTTTTACATTTCACATGGTTTACCTACAAACTCTGTGCTAACTGAACCAAGTAACGATCTTTCTGGAGAACACATGCCAGTAATTTTAAACATAAGTACCAAGCCTATTAATATTAAACAAAATCCCAGATTAGTATCAACACAAACTGATTGGCTTATGTTCCAACAATCTCTTCAAAAGACAATTGATCTTAAAGTGCGTATAAAACAACCTGAAGACATAGATCAAGTAGTACAGAACTTTATTACTCACATTCAAAAAGCTGTCTGGGAAGCTACTCCTATTGAATACGAGCAAGTACATCATACAAATAACATACCACTCGATATAAAAGAACTAATTGTCGAAAAAAGAGGCGCTCGAATTAAATGGCAAAGAACTCGTAACACCGCCGACAAGCTAAACTACAAAAGATTATCTCGACGCCTTCGGGTGGTCCCTTTAGACGCCCAAAATAACTCCTTCACTCACTATCTTATGCATCTTAACCCCGAAGATCACAGCATTTGGAGAGCAACAAAAAAAATTAAAAGACCTCAAGCCAATATACCACCAATAAGAAAACCTGATGGTAGTTGGGCTAGATATCGCAAAGAAAAATCTGATACCTTTGCTGAACACTTATCTACCGTATTCCAACCACATCACTCCGACATCGCTGATGAGGATATAAAAGAATATCTAGACGTTCCATGCCAGATGACGCTACCTATCAGACTTTTTTCACCTGCTGAGGTTCAGTTCGAGATAAATAAAGCAAACAACCATAAAGCACCAGGTTACACCCTTATTACCGGCCAAGTTCTAAAGATGCTTCCAAAAAGGGGGATAGTATTATTGACAACTATTTATAATCAAATTCTAAGGCTATGGTGCTACCCTCTATTATGGAAACACGCGCAAATAATAATGGTCCGTAAATCTGGTAAACGATCCGAAGAAGTTACTTTATATATGCCAATTAGTCTTTTGTCCATCTTAGGAAAAATGTTTGAGAAATTATTCGTTAAACGCCTGCTGAACGACATAGATATCTTGTCACATATACCTCACCATCAATTCAAATTCCGCAAAGGGCATTCTCCAATCCAGCAAGTGCACAGAATAATAAATCAAATTTCACGGAGCCTCGAAGAAAAAAAGTACTGCGAAGCTGTATTTTTAAATGTTGAACAGGCGTTCGACAAAGTTTGGCATACCGGATTACTTCATAAACTGAAAAGGCTTCTCCCTAGCTATTTTTATCTTCTCCTTAAGTCCTATTTTACTGACAGATATTTCACAGTTAAATACAATAATGAATTGTCCAACTATTTCCCTGTAAAATTTGGCGTCCCGCAAGGTAGCATCCTCGGACACCTCCTATACCTAGTGTACATAGCTGACCTACCTGAAGATACAAACACAGTTATCGCCACTTTTTCCGATGATATCGCCATCCTATCGACGCACGAAGATCCTTACCTAGCAGCCGCAAATCTCCAACAACATCTGAACACCATAAACGAATGGCTTACTAAATGGCGTATTAAAATCAACCCGACTAAATCAGTGCAAATAACTTTTACCGCTCTATTCAAAGTATGTCCGCCAGTCACCTTAGATAATTTAGAACAAAAACAGAAACTAAGTACTTAGTATTACACCTTGATCAGCGTTTTACATGGAAAAAACATCTCCAAACCAAACGCCAGCAATTAAACCTGAAGTTCCGCCAGATGTACTGGTTATTAAGAAGAAAGTCAAAACTGTCAACGTCAAATAAGCTGCCGCTTTATAAAACTATCCTGAAGCCCGTTTGCACGTACGGGATTCAGCCATCGGAATGTGCCAAACCTACTCGTATTAAAATGATTCAACAATTTCAATCAAAAACCCTTCGTGCTATAGTGAATACACCGTGGTATGTAACAAATCAGACACTGCATGAAGATCTCAGCATTCCCTTTATTACTGGAGAAATTCACCGATTTACTCAGAATTATCAAGAAAAAATTAGTAATCATCCTAGTGAACTAGTCCACCACTTGTTTACCAACGTCCTCCCAGTGAGACGACTAAACAGAACCCTATAACCCCCTAAAGCAATACGATTACTGCAAGAGTGCCACTGCTGAGTGGTTTCTCTTAACACTGCTTATTTATTGTCATCACATTTACTTAATAATCCATGTAGAGTAGATTATAAATTTACAATTGTTAATAAGAAAAATTATTGATATGCAAAGTTTTTCATAAAATACTTGGATTTGATTGATGAGTCAAGTTTTCTCTAATGTATACTTCTTTTAATATATTCTATTCTTGGTTTTTCTTTGATTTATTTGATTTATTGTTTAGACTGTTTTGTTCTATAAACTCTTCGGCTGATATTATTTTCTTTTGATTTTACATTTAATATCTTTACATTATAGTACATTTTTTAATCTTTTGTGTTTTTCGTATTGTTATTAATTTTGGCTGAATATTAGTTAATATTTGGTTCTTAATTTTGTTACAGATGTTTTATATCTGTTCTTATTCTATTTACTGTTTTGTATGTTATTTCCTTTATATATTTAATGTCCAATCCTGTCATGTGCCTTAGGTTTTTTGTTATTAATTTTTTGAGCTCTTTCTTGTTGAATATTAGCATTGTTGTTATTGGTAATTGAGTTTTGGTAGTTTTCTTAATTGCTTTTATGCTTATTCAATATATTTAAAACTGTAGCGTCTTTATATATATATTTACATCGTTAAAATATGTAAACTCAATTTAGTTTCTTATTTGTTTATTTAGAGTACACCATCTATCACTTTTTATGCCCACATTTCTTATAAAAAGTGTTTAAATAAAATAATCTACCGTTGCTGATGCGGTTTGACTGATATCCCCATCGGGGGTTTTTCCTCTCGTCCAAAGTCTCGTGTGTATTGTTTAGGGTCATTTTATTTTTTGTTTTATAGATGGTGTGGCAACCTTTTGCGCTTGGACCGTCTGTGTGCTGGTCTGTGATGGGGGTGACCTATGATGTCCGGCGGGCGTTTTGCTGTCGCAAACCGAAACTGCAGAGGGCGCCTTTTCTCTCGTGCATGCGTCATTCGTTATCGCCCATAATGAAAATTTATTACAATGATTACTGTTATGAGCTGTATTGTTGCACCGCAAAACTTCGTAAATTTTGGAAGTTTCCCATTTTCTATGCATTTTTCATGCGCATACCGCTACTGTGTGCCTTTCTGCAACTGGAACATTTCTTGCGCCCTTTACTAAGACGGGCACTAGGAACTAGGAGACAGCAGTTCAAATGGGTGAGCATTACGTTGGTTTTGGTGTCAGACCATCCTCCCACTAAGAGGGACTATTTAGGACGCCTGCTACCAATAGCGTTTATATCCGCCACGAGCACGTATTCACGCCTGCTAATCAGATAGCGTATTATATTGGTTCAAGGTACTTATTGCGTAATAGATGATATTTTTTGGTTCAAGGTTTACAATACGGTCTGCTACAATATTAACAATAAGCATTTGAGCGACCTGACGACGTTGACGTAGTTAGAAATATGTTCCAATAAACAATAGGCTCTATATGTTAATAATTACATAAGTGTAACAAAAATAACTAAATTACAAGTTGATGTTCATCTATCATACACTAGGTCCAATGGTGTTTTACGCTTTAGTTTCTTTATCTGCTTGCTGTTATGAAGTAGGTTTATTGCCAGTACATTTGGATGACTTTTCAATTGATGAATGTAATTACACTGCGCGATCGTTTCACTCAGTGTGGGCACTTTAAGATCATTGTGGATGTCTTTTTTCGTAACAAACCAGAGCGCATCCGTAATAGCTCGCAGTACTTTAGACTGTAATCTGTCAATGATACTAATATTTGATTTCCATGCCATTCCTCGAAGCTGCAACTCATAAATCCATAGTGGCCTGAAGATAACGTTGTATGCAAGCGATTTGTTTCGGAGTGAAAGTTGAGACTGTCTTCGTAGTAGCCAATAATGATTTCGGAATTTAGTACCCAGTTTGCGTCCAAATGTGTGCACCAAGTCAATCTCTTATTGTGATTGCTGCACACTATTTGAGAAACAAATGTCTAATTCATTTTCTAAACTCTGGTCTACTTTGTTAACTAATCTAGACCATCCTACCTCTTATTGTACAGCTTTTGTAGTAAAGTAATTTGAATTTTACGGTGATTTAATTCAACACTAAATTTTCTTCACCAGGGTTTCATTGCTTTAGAAATAATTAACGCAACAGTCAATGATCACGATAACAACAATAATTTATTTTCCCCACTGTTATTTGCTTGACAGTTACGTCTATTAGGCTGTCGCGAATACCTCCTGTCCCATTTTTTATATAAAGGCGCCGCCAGAAGTGGCATAGAAGGTGATCTATCGTTTTGAAAAATTCCTAAATAATTTTTGTGATATGTTGTTTCTGCTGCAATACAAATATTTCAATGAACGACGAATGTGCGAATTCAAAATATTATAGTTATCACCAATTTAAAGTTTCTCTGGTTGAGCCTACTTTTTCGTTTACTCAACTCAAACTTTTGCGACCCTAAATCCTGGAGATCTGAGCTACTGCTTACTCAGCATATGAGTTCATTGGGTCATACCCCCATGAATAGATACTGGAAAACTGTAGAATTTCTAGTTTTACATCTGATCATTCACGCTATATTATTTTGTTTCAATCTCCTATGTTTAACCAGTTTGACTGTTTACATGCCCATACCCAATACAAATTTCTTATTCGAGGATACCTTAACTTTATTTTTATCAAAAAATTATTTTTGAACGCGTATTTTGCATGTATATGTCTGTGACTTACGACCAACATCAATGTGGTAACCATTTACTATTATTTATTTGTGCTCCTAAGAACATTACTCAGAGAGTATAATTTTATAAAAAATTGTCTACTTAAGCGAGTTAAATATTGGCAGTAAAAGATCAAACAAAATTAGTCATATAAGCGATTTGTTAAGTGCTACAGACTAAAGAGACTCAATTTCAAATTTTTCTCTGAGACGTTTGTAAAATTTATACACATAAGAATATTTTAGCATACATAACAGCTACTATATCCTACATGTAGAAACAATATAAACCTACTTACTTTTTAATTTAAAATGTTATTTATAGTTTGCGATTCAAAACTCTGTATAGGCATAGAACGTGAATTGACAGGGTGGCGCTTGACAGCCGCGCGCTCCTCTAAGTATATCATTAAGAGTCTCAACTGCATGCGGCAGCTTGAAAAATAATGCACTTACATGCGAGTGACATAATACTGGTTTTCTATTAGCATGCAAATGCGAATTCATCCTCCGCCATGCATTCCATATGGGCTGGCATGCACACACTGCCTTTATCCGCCTTATTAACGAGAGCGGCTTATGAGCTACAGATACTTTTATGCTTCGTTAGGATTGCCTTCTGAATAGGAACGTTCGTGTTCGGGGTCTTAGAGCCATTTTTAAAATGCAGCAAGCTCTACTAAAATGCGCAACTTTATTGCCTTTTATAAGAGCTTCGTTGAAAAACTAGGTTACGCTTAAATTAAAATTTCACGTTTAGTGCCTCTTATTCTATGGCACGTTTATGTGGTATCCTTCACGACGACGCCCCACAACGAAAACTGTTTAACGGAGTACTATATTGCAGACTTGAAAATATATTAACATAAACCAAGATCGTAAATTTCTGAAACACAAATCTTTCATAAAGAATCTATTTAAAGTTGTATAGTAAATGAAAATGAATAAATGTGTCACAAACATATTCAAAATATGTGTTTTGCAAGATTGGGTGGTAGACATTACAGTTATAAAAACTTCTATTGCGAGCAAACAGCAAAGCTGCGAATAGACGAAGAAGCAAAATAATCAATAAAAATGAATAAAGTTGTTCGATAAAGTTGTCTGTTCTCTCCAATTTTATTTAATGTGCATGCAATTCAGCAACTTAACGATAACAAAAATGTAAATCTTAAAGTTAATGACAAAATTAATAGCGAAAGTTCCTCTATAAACAATAAGGATAGCATATAAAACCTCTAGCTGCCGGTTCCTTTGGAAAAAACAAAAGGAACAGCCAAACTAGTACAAGTGGCCTCTTTCACATTTATATGCTAGTGGCTACATTTAAGTGGGGGAGAAGGTAAGGAATGCACTTTTAAAAAGGCGCGAAGCGCCTCAACGCACACCCCTCGAAAGCTTTACCATCTGACACATATAAGTGTAATTCAACAAGGCCGCGAAGCGGCCTTAACGTTACAATCTAGTTATATAATACATATAATTAGGAAGACAAATTAATAATAGCACAAATTGTTTGACAGAAATCAATAGACGAATGAAGATAGCATGGGCAGGTTTCCTAAATATGAAAAATATATTGTGCAACTCAAAATTAAAAAACATAGTTAAATTCGAAATATTGCAGGGTTATATAGAGCCAGTATTATTAAACAACTGCAAATACTGACTATAAGAAGGATTTAGAAAAAAAAGTGTAAAAATATTTCAAATGTGGTTATATCGCAGAATGCTGAGAATACTATACACTGTCTTAGTAACCAACAACGAAGGATTAACATAAAACATACTGTATAAATAGCATAAAGAAACATAAAACATGATATTTCATTCATATTAAAACATAAAAACCTTACTCGAAGGACAATTAAGGAGAAGAAAGGCTAAGTGAGAAATAAAACATATGAGTATGATGAAAAATTTAAGAATATAAAGGAGTGGACTAGTAGAACCACTCAAACATTGTTTCATACTACCCAAAGCAGGTACGATTTCGCTGTGATATTTGTCGAACTCGTGTTAGATCCTACTGAAGAACAAGACTTATTACTATATTATGAGTAGCAAGTAAGAACATGCATATACAGGAAAATCCGAAAAATAAAGAAATAATGTAAATAGCAAAAAAATAAATTTATTTCTATAAAACACAATTACAGTAATTAGTATTGAGAATTATAATATTTAATGTAGTATCTATGACTTGAACTTGTTGCAAACTATCCCAACTTTCTCTTTATTCGTATGTGTCATAATAGAAGTCTTCAAGTTATCGTTGGTGTTACGATGGCTTTCATTGATCACTCACTGACTGCAGTCGGAGCTGGAAGGTGGCCAGAAGTTTGGAGACCAGTGGTAATACAAAAGTTGTTAGCCTTGGTTAGCTCTTCCTTGCCTTGTAGGCAACAGTTGACCGTTCCCAGAACAAAAGACTTATAGTGTACGATCTGGTGCACTGGTAGATTAGCCTCTCTAGACCTATTTCTTTTCATGCTCTACCCAGAAACCTGATCGACCTTTTCTTTTAATTCGCGGACGAATGCATTACTTCTCTCGAGATCAGATCGCTTTCTGTCAACAGGTACCTTTTGTAGTGATCCGATTTACTGTACCTACAGTATATGTCTTTTTGTAGCCAAACCACGTAATAATTCGTATCGGCGATTTTCCATGCCAAGCGATTCGAATACATCAGCTGTGTCGTCGTATTCTCGGGCTCTATTGTTGACAATCGCAGGGTACTAATTACTAAGTGAATTAAAATGGTTCTTAGTCTTCCTTGCAATACAATCTAAAAGAATTTCGCATTTAACTCGACTCCTCCGTTTTTGAATAGAATTCTATCAGATTAAATAATAGATGGCGTTAAATTTCCTTACACTGATTTATATAACAGTTTGGGGGTCTATAGCGATCTGCATGTTGTAAAAAATTAGACACATTGGTAATCCTGCACAAGAAAATTATAATTACATCTATGTTAATTGTACCCAATATTTTTATTTTAGCCTTTTAGGCTACAATAACGAGCTATTCTTGAAAATAACTTCATAAAAGAATTTACAAAACATTGGAAGAAGGAATAAGTAACTCCCAGTTTGGTTTCCGCGCAGGTCTTGGAACGCGAGAAGCTCTCTTTGGGGTTAATGTGCTATACCAGCGATGCATGGATATGAACCAAGATGTGTTTACCTGCTTCATCGATTTCGAAAAGGCGTTTGATAAAGTGAAACATGGTAAACTACAAGAACTTTTACTTAAGAAAGGCATAGATAGGAGAGATGTGAGGATAATTAGTAACCTACATTGGGGACAGAGTGCTAACATAAAAGTTGGAACAGAAATAACCGAGGAAATTGAGATACGCCGTGGAGTGAGACAGGTATGCATCTTATCTCCACTTCTGTTTAACATCTACAGCGAAGCCATCTTTAGAGAAGCCTTAGATGAGGAATCTGCGGGAATTATTATAAATGGAGTAATAGTTAACAACATGAGATACGCAGATGACACAATCCTCTTAGCAAGCAATCTTACTGACATACAACATCTGCTTGAAAAAGTAAATGATCGCTGTAACCACTACGGCTTAAAAATAAATTTTAATAAAACCAAATGGATGGTAGCTACAAAAACTCCACACATACAAGGAAACTTAAGAGTTGCAAACATATTAATAGAACGGGTAAGAAAATACAAATACCTCGGGACGTGGATAGAACAAACAGCTGATCAAACAACGGAGATAAGAACTCGTATAGAAATAGCTAGATCCTGCTTTGCAAAATTAAAGAAAGTACTTTGCAACCGAAACATAAACATTGGGCTCAGAATACGAATGCTTCGCTGTTATGTATTTAATATCATGCTCTATGGCGTAGAAGCTTGGACACTTAAGAAAGAGCAAACAAACAAAATACAAGCCTTTGAAATGTGGTGTTACCGCAGAATGTTGCGTATAGACTTGATTGAAAGAATAACTAACAGAGAAGTTTTGACAAGGATGAACAAGGAATGTGAAATAATAAATACAATAAAAAAGAGGAAACTTGAGTACTTAGGCCATGTAATGAGAAATCCCAAATACGCACTGCTCCAACTCATCATGCAAGGGAAGATAAAGGGTAAAAGAAATGTTGGTAGGCGTAAAATGTCTTGGCTAAAAAATCTCAGAGATTGGTTTAATTGCAGCAGCATTGAACTATTTCGATCGGCCGTCGACAAAATCCGTATAAGAATGATGATAACCAACCTCCGTGAAGGAGAAGGACCATAAGAAGAAGAACGAGCTTTTGAATATTTGCACCGCTAGAAGTTAAACGCAAGGAACATATCATTAAAAATGCACACCCTTTTTCTTTGTTAATATACCATTTCAAAATTTGGTATTTTAGTAAGATAATAACTTTAGTTCAGATTTCAAACGTGTCAAATATTTCTTACAAAAAATATAATCCACTCATAAACTAACTTAAAACATATAAAATGCGCTATACTTTGACAACAAACCTGTGACCTGTTAGCTTGCAATACCCAATTATCTTGTTTATCAGTCAAGAAAGTAGGAACTTGTTAGTTCAAATTTTTTCCATAAAATATTTTTTTGATATGAAATATCTATGTTTTTAAAGTTCTAGTAACTTGTAATATTCTTTTTTATGCTACCACTTCAGAAGTACCCCAATACAAAAATTAACTACACACCGCTTATCACAAAGTTCATTTAAAATATTGTGCAATTATATTATCTTTCTTTTTAACGGGACAACAAGTTGTTAACAAAAAGTTAATAATAAAGCTTAAGAAATTTTAAGAGAGAATAAATATCGTTCATCAGTAAGACCGGAAAATTGCATAGCCAAGCATCTCTTAGATAGAAAATGCAATTTAAATGATGTCCAGATATTCCAACTCTAAGCAGACTGCAACTGTCTATTGATCGCGCTTTCTATGCAGCTTAAATAGCTATATCCTTTAAAATTGTATAACCTGCTATGGGCCCATATGTCAGTGTCGTCTCTAGTCTTTAAAAGCTGGCTTATAAAACATGCGCCACGTCTGTTAGCCTTACCAAAGAGGTTCGCCTTACTGAAGTTAATCACTGCACTACTGCAGAACTGCAGCAGTCTCTGGCATCTGTAAAATAGGTTGCGAGTGTATCGGCATATTTCTCCAAAACTCTGATAGTGGAAATTGCATCTGCTCAAATCTGTAGAAGGCACTCGTTGCTTCTGTTCCTTATAATAATGCTTTCAGTATGTTTTACATTGTCTTATAATATAAACAGTCTTAGTTTCTTAAATTTCAGTTAGTTTTTAGGAACTTTGAATATTGTAAGAAAAAGGCAGACTGGGGTTATCTCCGTTACATCATAACTGTCAGACCAATAAGTTATCCAGAATAGGTAAATGTGTTACTTCTGTGGCGGCCATTGGCCCTTGAGCGCGCGCCGAGGGCATTGGGGTGGTACGGCGGAGTCAGGTGTTGTCTAGACGGTAGCTGGATCATTTAGCCAACAAGTCTATTGGCCTATCCCCATTTTGGCAAAGCAAGCTATGGTCTTAGAGTGACACGTCGAAACGGCACTGAGCTTCCAGATCTCGTTTAGTGGGCCTCTATTAGGGCGAGCGATAAATGAATGTATCTCAAAATTAAAGAATTCAGCCAAGATTCCATTTGTTTGTCATCCCAAAGACTTAAAATGTATTTACCAATCATTGGGCAGCGCTTTTATACCACTTTATGCGATAGGATATGTAAGAGAACTAGTTCTTAGTAGTAGGTATACCACCTGAGGAAGTGTTAACTTACAACTGCGTATAAGACTTAACTTAGTTTTCAAAGGTATTCTAAAATAATTTAAAAAGCTCTCAGGATAAACACAGGAAAGAGCGAAGACCACGAAAAATATAAAGAGATAAAGAAAAAAGCAGACAAAGTATTTAAAACGAAAAAAAAGAGAATGGATAGATCCAGAAATAGAGGAAATAGAAACCAATAGAAGACACAACTGTACTAGAGAGATGTACAAAAACATAAAAAAGACATGAAGAAACTACCCAATCAAGAGAAGAGGAATGAAAGATAACCAAGGACAAACATACTATGAAGGAAAAAAGATTAAAGATATATGGAGAGAATATTACCAAAGCCTACTATTCAGAGAAGAAGATGAAGAGCAAAGGGAAATGGTAAATGAAAGAAATGAATACATAGACAAAGAACCAACCTATGAGGAAGTGGAAAAAGCTATAAAAAGAATTAAAAATGGTAAAAGCCCCGGTGTAGATGAAATAAACAGAGAAATGATAAAATATGGAGGGAAAAAACAGCGAAAAAACAATACACAAACTAATAACAGCAATCTGGAATGAAGAGAAGATGCCAAAAGACTGGGAAAAGGGAAGAATCATACCGATATATAAACAAGGCGACCCAGAAATATGCAGTAACTATAGGGGAATCACGCTCCTCAACACAACATACAAGATTTTCACATGTATATTACAACAGAGGTTAAGTATCCATACGGAAAATAAAATCGGGTACTATCAATGTGGATTCCGCCCAGGCAGATCAACAGTAGACGCCATACATATCATCAACCAAATAATAGAAAAAGCATACGAATACAATATCTAATTACATCTCTTATTCATAGACTTTCAAAAAGCTTTTGATCAAATTAAAAGACCACAAATATTAGAGGATATGAGAGAAATCCAAATACCATCGAAACTAATACGACTAACTAAAATGACGATGGAGAATTCAGAAGCGACAGTACAATTACAAGAAGGGGACACAAAATATTTTGAAACCAACTTAGGGGTAAGACAAGGAGATGCACTATCACCCAACCTATTCAACGTAACACTAGAGAACATCATACGAAAAACAGACCGAACAGGCACAATTGTGAACAAAGAGATGCAAATTTTGGCATATGCGGATGATTTAGTAATAGCCTCAAGAAGCAAAACTAAACTACAACAAACACTTAACATAATCGAAACAGAAGCGAAAGCAAGAGGTCTTACAATAAATAAAAAGAAAACAAAATACATGTGCTGCAAACGAGGAAAAGGGGAGAGAATACAAACATTCACATATCTAGGAACGGAAATATACAACAAAAATAACAGAGACCAGGATATAAAAGGAAGAATTCACCGAGGGTTTAAATTATTCAACATATATAAACCATTATTGAAAGACCGGAAAATCACGAAAACAATCAAAATAAGTGTATACAAAACACCCACAATAATATGTGCAGCAGAGACGATAAGAATGACGAAAAAAGAGGAGGAACAACTGCGTATTCTCGAAAGAAAAATTATGAGGAAGATCCTAGGACCAGTGAAAATGGGAGACAACGAATATAGAATAGAAATGAATAAGGAAATAGAAGAAGAACTGAAAGGAGAAGACATTGTCAGGGAAATAAAAGCACAGCGAATAAGATGGCTAGGGCATATAGAAAGAACGGATAGAAATAGAATGATAAAGACAATAACCGAGTGGAAACCAGAACAGACAAGACCACGAGGAAAACCCAAAAATAGATGGAATAATGAAGTATTGGGAGATTTAAGAAGAATGAACGTAGTAAATTGGAGACGGACCGCGACCAACAGGAAAGAATGGAAGAAAATAGTAGTAAAAGCAAAATCAAGCAAGGACATATGAAACGGAAATTACAACTAAAGGCACTAATTCAGCCAAAAAGGATTAAAAAGCCCATGAAAGGGCGCCAATGATACCTCCCAGGAGGAATTACGGCATACATACATACTTACATTGATCTTCTCCATGGCTCTTACAACAAAAATACTTTTTATTATTAAAACATGTTACTGTATTCAATATACTTAGAGTAACGGTTTCTCTAATCGATTTTCCTGTACTTCTGATTCAAGTTTTTGTACTGGAATTTCTTGTAATTAACAAATACATTCTTTAAGAACAATGCATTTACATTTATTTTTAGTACTTTTAATTTTTCTTTTAAAATTATGCAGAATTCAATCATTCAGTTTGTTTATAAAACTGCCATAGTGTTCTTTCACTTTTGGTTTTACTTTTTATCAAATTCTTGGTTTGTTTTGCTGCGTTTATTTTAGTTCTCGAAAACTTTCTGAACGTCATTTTAGGATTATTTTTATTTTGTATCAAACTTTAAAAATATTATTTTTGCACTTACCTCTATATCTTGCAATTCTTCTTCTAAGTTTTGTTTAAATTTCTGGATTATTTTTCTGCATCTGTCTTTACTTTCGTTAGCATTTTTTCTAATTGTTCGATTAAACTTATTAAATATTCACCCATGTTTGTCCTTAGCCTTTGCATAAACTTCGTTTCCTTGTTTCATTACTTTTTGAAGTGTTTCAACTATATTTACATATACAATTTTAAATTAATTTAATAAAAGATTATATCGTAAAGGCCGCTTCGCGGCCTTGTTAAAATGTACTTCTATGCATGAGATGGTAAAGCTTTCGAACAGTGTGCGTTGAGGCGCTTAGCGCTTTGTTATAAGTGCAAGCCCTGCCTTCTCCCCCACTTAAATGTAGCATATAAATGTAAAAGGAGCGATTTTTTAGATTACTTGCACTGGTTTTCTTAAATTTCTGATCGCGTATTCGGATTTTACGTCAAATTTGGCTGTTCCTTTTGTTTTTTCCAGAGGGAACCGGTAGCTAAGGGATTTTATGAGCTATCCTTACTGTTTATAGAAGGAGGAATTACAAGCTACCTTAAATAGATAGGTTTCTAGGTTCTGATCTTCAACGAACAAGGTTTGCTGCAATCTTCCCTGTAGGACAACTTTCTTCCCTATTATTTATAAATCTCAATCTTCTAATTTCATCTTAATGATTTACAATTTTTTGTTTATATAATTTAACTTGCTTCAGTATCGTACTTTATTTAAATAATTTTTAAAATTGCAATAAATTTCATTACTGATACTAGTTGATTTTTTAGCTCGATTTTGTGGATTGGATTATTTATTTTTCCTTCCTACTGTTGCTTAACAACTAATTCACTAATGCACTGATACTAGTCATTTCTTTTTACATGAGCATCTGTTTCGCGGCGTAATACAATTCTCTAGACTGCAACCATTTATCAATCACGCCTTGTATACGCGCTTAAGTAGAGATTACATTAAAATTTCTAGAACTCTTCGTACCCAAGTACACTACACCATTCAGCCACAGGTCAACAAGCTAGAATCGTCCTGAGGCATCGAAAACTTGTCTCAAAATCGTTATCGCGCCTGGTCTACAAGCATTTGAAAATGGCCAAGTTTTTGAATTCAACAATTACATTGTTAATTTACACAACAGGATAGAAAAAATTAAAATATAGTGTAATATTGTGCAATTTAGTAGACGAGAGCAAACTGCAGGTACTTTACATTATTTTAAAGAGAAAACTCCAGCAAAATTTAACTCTAAAGTTGTGAGAAGAGGTATAGGCATTACTATATACTTTATTAGTCGCATATGAAGCAAGTTCTCCAAAGGCTTAACATTTGTGTATTTTGCAACACTGCAACATGAAAATTGAAAATCCGTATTATGTATTAATTATAATAATAAAAATATTAATATAATAATAAAATATTAAGAATGCAACTTTAATATTTGCAGTTCCTGACTGCCTCAGTTCTTAACGAGCAGAAGGTAAATCTAATCAATAAAATTACTAGTATATCTGTATCGATACTTAAAAATTATGTCATTAAAGTACCAGTTAAAGGAATTTCTAGTTTGCGAACTATACAATAATATAATCAGCTTAAATTCTTTTGTGTCAACCTGAAACGTTGGATAATAAAAAGATCTTTAGTTCGGGGAAGTTATTCCTACTGCTAAAGCTGTAATCTAGAGTCAAAGGAAAATTACAGGAGTCATTATCTTAGAAAGCTTTTGATAATAGAAAAAACTTGGAGAAGAAATACACAACTGTTGAAATTACCTGTTAAGTATTCTATAAATCTTTTAAATTGATATGTTTCTTCAATATTTATTTTAACAAGATCGAAGCTTTAAAATATGTTTAAATAGATCATCATCAAAACAACTAATGTATGGCACAAATCATACAACTTTTTTTGCAGTTGAATATCGAGCTCACACCCGCTTTATTTTGTTCTACGGGGATTTCTTGAGCATTAAGCAATATATAGACACATCATTATTTTATTTTTTATCATAAAATCAATAACAAAGAAACAACTTTTAGGAAAGTGGAACGGCTTTAAAAAGAAATAAGTAATAAACTATAAAATTAGACGCAGGAATTTAGGTACAAATATTGGTTTTTAAAGTTCAAAGCGGGAGATCCTAAAAGATTTTCGACATGTGATAGGAAGAAAAGATAATCAGTCACTTGCGATGATTTATATATAATTATTATCAAGTAAAAGAAACAGATACAAACCACAAAGATGATAAAATGAAGATATAGATAAACCTTGAGGTAGAGAGAAATCTTAAAAAGTCCTAAGATTTGAATATATACTGTTGGAAAAAAAGCAAGCAGGTAAGGAGATACAAAAGCAAATATCATAGTAATGTGGTGTCACTAGCCCCTGAGCGCGCTGAGGGCATTGGGGTGGTACGGCGGAGCCAGGTGCAGTCTAGACGGTAGCTGTGGAGACCTTACCGACGGGTTATTGGCCTGTCCCCTTCTTGTGGCAAGGCGAACGAGAGTCTTAGGGAAACACGTCAAAACTGCATTGAGCTTCCGGATTTCGTCGAGTGCGCCTCGATCAGGGCGAGAGGTAATTGTATTACGAAAATAAAGAATTCAGCCAAGATTACGTGTGTTCATCATCCCCAAGCAACATCCCTCACAGTAAAAACAATTTCCAGAAAGGACCTACATAATCTTACTTGCATTCAATTAGTCTTTTGTTAAAATCTTTGAAAGATCAAAAAGGTTTTAGTACCAGTATCGATAATAGTAAGACTATTAACATTTCAGTAGATTACTCGTCCCTTACTCGAAGTACCTCTCTATCAGCTAGATTATAGGAGATTCCATTAAGAATCCCTTAATTAGGGTAATAAAACATTACGCCGTTGAAGATGGACTGTAGTGTCATGTAATGTCACAAGATGACGTTACTGGAACGTATAAAAATGTAGTAGATGTAGTGTTGTGAGCGCAATTGTGAACAAGCAAAAATCCACGACCCACGAGAATAATAGCCGTGTACGAGAACCTAACACTAAGTTGCAGGGTATTTTTTCTACAGGAACTCAACAAGAATAAGGACTGCGATGAAAAGGCAAAAGCAACGGCCGTCCGGAAATGCACACAAGCCATACACTATCCAGTGCGTGTCCAGCTCACCTTTGATGCATTGGCGGATGTATTGAATTTGTCTCGTAGAACTTTCCATACAATTTACCGACGTGAACTTAAAGATGACAAGATCTCTGCGCAAATACTCAACGCTCAGCAAAAATAGGACGTCTGAAACTATGCCAGAAGTTGATGCGGATGTACCACGTGGATCGTTAGATGTTTTTAAATTTCTAATCACAGCAAATTCGTCATAATTCTGGCACGAAACTTATAGAATAGCAGCACATTAGAAGCACTCGTTTCAAGAACCCAGGACCGGCATTGTCAGTTTAAAAACAAATGGTGATTTTATTTTCTAACTTTGCAAAGAAAATTTTAAGGGAGAAAATTTGCCACATCTTAGAATGAGCGACTACGCCCCGTTCTCCTTGAACGATGTGGTTCATTGAGCCCTGCACAAGTGCTACCGAGGTACAGTCAAAGAATAGTTTATAGGAACTTAACTATAACTGCCGAAACGATGGTAAAAATGCATAGACATTGAAAAGAGTTAGCTCTAATGCGATGTATACTCCTTACTGCTTAGTAAGGTTAAGTATGTGAGTATGTAAGAAAAAATTAATGTAAATGTCTAGTATAGACATCATGGCTACTGTTAGTTTCGTAAAAGTATGGGTATTAATATTGCGTGAGTGGAACCAATAGATACTAATATCTGAGTGATCAGTTGGGGAATAAAGATTAACTTATATATAACAAAGAATGAACCACCGCTTTATATTCTCTGCTTTTTATAATTTCGAGTAAGTGGAATGTAAATTCTACATAGCAAATACAAGCCGGTCCCAATTATTTATCCCGCAAGTTGTTTGTAAAGGTCATAAAGTCGAGCTCTACCCTCAAGACGTTTGCAGCGGCGGAGACCGTTCTAATAAAAGTTTTTGTCTCCTCGGAGAGAAAACATAAAATGAAAGAACGAGGGTAGTACGGAAATTGCGTGAAATAAATGCTGCCCCTATTCTAACTTTTTCATTGCAATTATCCTGGAAGCGCTTCACCATACGAGAGTTAAATTGTTAATGGGAATCTAAAGGTCAAAGCTCACACGAAGCGTTCACCTTTGGTTGCTCCCCTGTACTTTCAGCCCAACGGGCAAAAGATTAATTCCTTGCTTTGTCTGCGAATACACAGGATTTATTGTTGGCAAAATGAATTTAAATTAGCTAGTCGCGATGTCAAACAGCAAGGCACGCTCGGTTGATTTAATCCCCGCGAGGCTTCCCTTCAGGCCCAATTTCGGCGATATGATAAACGGCCTAATTTCAATGGCAAAGGAATGGCTGAATTCCAGCCGCCCGTTTTTGCGCGGCTCCGTTTGCTCTGAATTTTGCAGGAAGTCCGGGAACGCGCGCGCTCGGGCGCGCACGGGATGAATACGGAATCGGCTGGGAGCGCGTGCTCTAACTGAAATAAATTAATGCTCCATTGATAGCCCATTCGCGGAGAAAGCGAGAGTGAAGCGGAACTGGAAGCAGCGCCGCGCGTCAGCAAACTTAATAAATCTGTACCAAAACAAATTACGCGCGCGGAAACTTAATAGCAATTTGCGCGCCCACGGACCTGCAGGTAACCAACAAAAAGCTAGGCAGATTCGGCGTGGGAAGCGATTACTAATAAGGGAATTCGTGGAATTACTTTTAGGTTGCTTATAATAAAGGTGAAGGTTGCGGTTTGCCATATATTCAATATCATAAATGTACAAAGAATTATATAAAATCTTGATAATCAATGAAGACTAGCACCAATGCAATTTAAAAGTTTTTATATTTAAATTTTTGTATTTTTCAAAATACTCCCTAATAGATGCATTGCATTTGACCTACTAATTTTTTTTTAACAGTTGGTATTTATTTGAAATCTGCTACATTAGCAATAAGCAAATCATATTACTATAATAGAAATACATAGCAGTGTAAATTACATAGGAGGTAACGCCCTTTCACGTTCCTCAAATGAAATTACTTTCAACAATTAATAACTAATAATAAGTAAGTAGTAGGGATATTATATCTGTCTAGAAACGATTAGGAAGATCTGACGGCTTGAAACGTTTGAGTCTGCGCACTTGTTCACTTTCATCAATTAGTTCTGTCACTAGTGGGTTAGGATGAGATTCTAGTCGCAAGAGGTATTTTTCACTAAACTTGGTAATTTCTTCTTTCACTGACTTCATTTTTAGGTCTTTCGTATTTCCGTGTTGGGTATGTAGTAGGGGGCGTTAGTGATGGTGCGTAAGGTCTTCGACTGAAAGCGTTCCAGAATTTCGATATTGGAATGTCAGGCGGCACCCCACAACTGGATACCGTAGCTCCAAATTGGTTTCAGTATACTTTTGTAGATTAATAATTTATTACTCAGAGAGTTTGGAGTTGCGACCTAAGAGCCAGTAGTAACTCTTGAGTTTAAGATTCAGGTGTTTTCTCTTAGTCCATATATGAGTTTTCCAGGTCAGGCCTTTGTCTAAATGCATCCCAAGATATTTCACACTGTCGGTACGGGGTAGAACTCGGCCGTCCATTATCACATCAGGGACGATTCCTCTACGTTTAGTGAACGTGATTTGTAGTGACTTTTGAGAGTTGATTTTGAATCGCCATTTTTGAACCAGTCGGTTACTGCGTCTAAGTTTTGCTGTAGATTACTAGCGGCTGTAATAGGGTCGGTGTGAGGAGAGAAGCGCTATCATTAGCGTAGGTTGCCATCAAATTGTTAGCATTCGTAGGAGGTCTGCAGTGTATAGAACGTATAAGACCGGACCTAGGACACTACCTTGCGGAACGCCTGATGTGATGGGATGGAGAATTGATACTGCTTCTCCGAATTTCACTTGGAAATTTCTATCTTCGAGGTATGATTTTATGATTTGGTAGTAAGTGTAGGGTAACATCAGCTTTAGCTTAAAGAGTAGGCCTTCATCCCAGACCTTATCGAAGGCCTGGCTGATGTCAAGAAAGACGGCCGCACAATAGTTCTTGTTTTCGAATGCTTGGTTAATGTGTTCAACTACCCTGTGTACCTGTTGTATTGTGGAGTGGTGACTCTTAAAACCAAACTGGTGATCAGGTATTAGGTTTTCGCCGTCCAGGATGGGGGTGAGCTTGTTCAGAAATAATTTTTCAAAAAGCTTTGAGAATAGCGGTAACAGACTAATATGTCTGTATGAATTGGGCTCGTTGATGGGCTTTCCAGGTTTGGGGATAAGTATTATTTGAGAAATTTTCCATTGTAACGGAAAGTATCCTGTACGCAGAATACTGTTGAAGATAAGCGTGAGTATACAGATAGCTTTAGGAGGCAGTTCCTTCATTATGTGACCAGTGATTAAGTCGTGTCCAGGAGACTTTTTGCAATTAGTCTTTCTATCAATCATTGTTTGAACTGCAGCCCTAGTGAAAGGTTTGATGGAAAACGAAAGTTGATTTGGGACCTGTAGTAAGTTGGCCACTTCTGCGTCTGTGTGGGGGTCGTTAGAAAGTAGAGGTTGAAACAGTTCTTGAAGGTAGGCTACAAAAATGTTTGCTTTATTTTTGTCAGTGCTGCCCCATGTTCCGTCCGGGTTACGAATTGGGGGAATATGATTTTTAGGTCTATTAAGTCTGCCTGTGGCCTTCCAAAGGGAGTAGTCGGTGTTTTCTGTTGCGGTTAGTCCTTCTAAGTACTCATTGAGGAATTCGTTTTTTGCTTGCTTAATAAGTTCTTTAAGGTTTCGAGCTGCTGTATTAAGTCTACGTTTGTCCTCTGGGAATCTGCTATGTTGCCAGATCCGTCGTAGTCGACTTTTTTCAGCAATCTTTTTTTGATATCGATCGAGCAATTTTGGTGTGTGACTTGAGGTAGTAGTTGTGGAGTGGCTCTTGACGCGGCCAGATGGATTGTTTGGGTAAGTGTTTCTACCGCTTCTTCTATATCTTCTTCTGTTTTCAGTGGGATATTAGTTGTTAAATTTTCCTGTAGTACTTCTCTGAAATAGTGCCAGTCTGTTTTCTTATTTGTTAAGGATGGGGTTCTAGTTTTACTTAATAGTGTTGTACTTATTTGCGCTATTATCGGGCTATGGTCCGAGGATAGGTCTAGACACGACGAGATTTCTAGGTAACCTTGGGGTATGCCCTTGACCACATAAAAGTCGAGCAGGTCGGGGATCTTCGTTAGATCAGTCGGTCAGTAAGTGGGTTGATATGTGAAGAGATGGCTTAGTTGCTCGTTTTGCATGATAGTTAGTAGAATTCTTCCTCTTGGGTTGGCAATACGCGACCCCCAGGAGGGGTGCTTCGCGTTGAAGTCACCTCCGGCCATAAATCGGTTACCTAGTGATCGTATATACCTTTCAAGGCTTTCCTTATCAGGTCTATGCCCGGAAATTTGACCTACTAAAGTTAGCACTCTTAGTAGACATTTATAAAATTAACTTTTGGGAGTTGTTTTAGTATATAATCAGTTTCTCCTTTATTGTATAAAAGACTTGGCATTATCGTGATAAGAGATTCTACCTTTCCAATAAATTTTCCCTCTTTTTTAGCGTATGACTTATTATCAACTGTCCCAGAACCTTTCTATAGCACCCTGTGGTGAGCATAATTTTTTTCTATCATATGCTCTTACGATTTTTCTTCGCGTCGTTTTATCTGTAATGCATTTAATTTCTTTAAAGTGGCAAAGTTCGGTGGAATACTGCTTCGTAATAAATTTTAAATTTTTGGGGAATTACAATTGGGTTCAGTCGGTTTTCATAGTGTGGCAGAAGATTCATAAAATAATAGAAAGTAAGATTGCTTGTAACTACATAATTTAAGCTGATATTTATAAAAGAGGATAACAGGCCGTGACATCTTGCGTGGTGTGATGGTGGAAAGAATATTTAAATACAAAAACTGCTTTTAAAATAATTATCTATATAAAATAAAATAATATTGAAGACTGCCAACAAGGGTAACAAATGATAACAACCAACTGATATCTACAACAGAAGAACTAAACAGCGAATGTACACCGCAGAAGGCGAAACAGGGCCAAACATATTAAAAGCAGAAGTAGTTAAAGTGTTAAATGCAACTAAAAACGGAAAGCTCCCGGACCAGACGACATTTATGCAGAATTCCTGAAACTCATAAATGAAGATAACATAAACATAATGACAAACCTGTTCAATAAAATATACCAAACAGGAAACATACCACGACTGGCTAAAGTCAATTTTCATTCCTATACCAAAGAAAACTAATGCGAACAAATGTGATCAATTCCGATTAATTAGCTTAATGAGCCATGTGCTAAAATTATTTTTAAAATAATACACAACAGAATACGCAAAAAGTGAACAAGACCTAAGCGAAGAACAGTTTGGCTTTCAGGACGGCCTTGGCACTCGAGAGCTTTATTTGGATTAACAGTATTACTGCAAAAATGCAGAGATCAAAAAGGAGGTATATCTCTGTTTCATTGACTATGTCAAAGCATTTGACAGTATAAAACACAGAATTAATAAACGTGCTACAGCATAAAGGACTGGATAAACAAGACATCACAATTATTAGAAACATATACGAAAAACAAACAGCAGCAATAAGATTAGAAAACTCAATCACAACTGAAGTGGCTATTAAACGAGGGTACGTCAGGGATGCGTCCTATCACCACTTATGTTCAATATTATTAGAACAAGTATTCTAAAAAGCACTTGAAGGCTCGGAAGATGGTATCAAAGTCAACGGAAGATTACTCAACAATTTGAGGTACGCGGATGATACCATATTATTGCCGACAGCCCTGAGGGTCTACAACGCTTAATGGACCGTATCACAACCGAAGGAGATACTGTCGGACTCAAAATTAATACGAAAACAAAAACAATGGTAGTGAGCAGAATACCAAACACAACAGTCAATATAAATGTATACAATGAACATATAGAACAAGTCCACAAATTTAAATACCTTGGCTGCTGGATAACTGACAATCTAGACCCAGAACTAGAAATACGAACCAGAATAGAGACAGCCAGAATGACTTTCCTAAAAATGAGAAACTTGCTATGTAATAAAAGCCTCGCTCTAGATGTAAGATACAGATTTGTGAAATGTTACATTTATTTAATACTGCTATACGGGGTGGAGACTTGGACATTGAACAAAAGAGATTAGCAAGCTGGAAGCATTCGAGATGTGGGTGTTCCGAAGAATGCATAGAATATCGTGGGTTGAACACATAAGAAACGAGGAAGTACTCAGACGTATGAACCGAGACAGAGAATTAGTTAATACGATTAAAAAAAGGAAAACCGCCTATCTTGGTCATATCACAAGAAACCACAAAAAACAACTATTGAAACTCATGATAGAAGGGAAAATAGAAGGAAGACGCGGCCCAGGTCAAAGGAAATGTTCATGGTTGAAGAACATAAGAGACTGGACGGGCTTAAACACACACACATTAATTAGAACAGCACAAGACCGAGACGAATTCGCCACAATTGTTGCCAACCTTCATTAATGGAGATGGCACCAGAAGAAGAAGAAGAAAGGGGTAAAGTTCTGTGGAATTCTGCTTCGTAATAAATTTTAAATTTTTGGGGAGTTACAATTGGGTTCAGTCGGTTTTCATAGTGTGGCAGAAGATTCATAAAATAATAGAAAGCAAGATTGCTTGTAACTACATAATTTAAGCTGATATTTATAAAAGAGGATAACAGGCCGTGACATCTTGCGTGGTGTGAAAGTGATGGAGAATAAGATAAAGTTGTACTAAAGTAGAAAAATAGAAGGCCTCAAGTAAAGATTTAAAGGACATTAGAAGAAAACATAGAAGTGAAGATATACACGATGCGATTAATGGAAGAAAAGATAAACAAAATATCCATAGAAAACAAAAAATAGGGAAGAGCAAAAATATACAATAAAATCGTAAGACATGACCTGAAGGCTCGAACGTTTAAAAAAAGGGGAAATAGTGTAGTGCTACAAAGATAAAACTAGACACAAATAATCCAAAAAAACTTAAAGAACGTGATGTACAATTTCTTGGATAGAAAGTTGAATATAAAAGTAGAAGTATTAGTTAGATAGAAAGAAAAAAATTGATACAGAATAAAAATAAACTTTGAATGAAGACAGCGATAATAATGTTTATTCAGAATGATTTATTTAAAAATAATGGGACGTGCAAAAATAAATCAGGATTAGAGCAAAAAAAAAGAAACAGAAAAACAAAAAATGAGTCATTAAAAATTATATATAGAAACGGAAGAATAGAGATGGGATAAAAAGGAAGGAAAACTGAGGAAAGTAAATAAAACCACATTTTAAAAAACTAATAGAGTCACTAATTGAAACCATAAGATAAAAAGAAAAATAAGCAACTGTAATAACGTGCAATAACACCTGGATTTGATAAATAAGAATATTGGAATAACAAAAGGACAACAAATTATTAAACTAGAAATATGGAATTCGAAGAACATAATGATAAAGTTAATAGACATACTAATATAAATAAACATGCCCTAGATAGGTATCACAGAAACAAAAAGAAAAGACAAAGGAATTTTAAAACTGCCGAATGGATAGATCAGAATATCGGGACTGGAAATGAAAAACACCGCTTAAGCGGGAGTAGCATTCATAATTAAAGAAGAAAAGATAAAATACCTAAGAAATAAAAATGTAAATGAAAACATAATGTCAGGGGAAAAACTAACTTTAATACTGGAATGTGAGCCAAACGAAGATGCTAAGCAGGAAGAAAAAGAACTATAAGGGAACGTTGGCAAAAGTAATAACAAAGTAATAGTTCTAGGAGACCTCAATAAAAGAGGTAGGAATAGAAACACAGAGATTAAATTTTGTTTAGAGAAAAACGGCAAAAAATACTAGCTGCGAAAAAATTATCGACCTTACCTGGAAAAGAAGCACAAAATTGGAAATAAACTTTTTATAAAAAAGGACATTCACAAAACGAATACTAAATAAAAATGAAAAATAAATAATTGATTATTTTCTGATAAAGATATGAAAAAATTAATACATCAGAGTAAAAAAAAGCCCAAACTAGAGAGCGATCATCATTTATTAGAATTTTTTTATTATTACATACAGTGCAAATTTACAAGCTGCTCTGTTGGAGCTACAAGTAAATGGGATGAAAGCTAAACTATGAGAGGAGAAACTGTCCAATGACAATGAGTACAAAAGATAAAGATGATCATTTACTATATTTTAATTATTGTCTGTTGGCCATCGTCGTTTCAGCCGTCTTCTGACCTCGGGTGGATCTCTAAGTTGATGGATTAATTCATTGGGATGGCCAGCAAGGCTGTTTAGATATTTGGTGGTTAGTCTGTAAATTTCGTCTGCTACGAGTGAGATGCCTGAGTCGTCATGTAAAGTTTTGTTGGTGACATACCATAGGGCGTTGAATATCATCCTAGGACCTTCGACTAAACTCTTTGGAGGATCTTCGTGTTTGAAGGCTTTGCACATCCCAAAGCTGAACACGATACGTCTAGATTGGCTTTAGAATACATTTGTAGAGCAAGATTTTATTTGGTGTTCTAAGCTTTGACTTACGTCCAAGAAGTCAATGCATCTGTTTAAGTTTTAAGTTAATCTGAATCTTCTTCGTTGTTATATGTGGTTTCCACGTAAGTTTTTTATCCAGCATGAGTCCCAAGTATTTAACTTGATCGACAATCGGTAATTGAGTCCCATTAAATGAAACGGGTGGACAGTTTGTGCGTTTGTTTGTAAAAGTGATTTGAGCTGATTTGGTTTGCTTTACTTGCACGCGCCAGGTCTGGAACCAATCTTGAAGGAGAGTAAGATGGATTTGTACTTTCTTGAAGGCAAGTTGCGGGATGGTATCGACAGCGATGATTGCTGTGTCGTCGGTAAATGTGGCGAGAGAGGTGCTAGTTGTGAGTGGAATATCTGAGATAAAGGAGAGATATAGGAAAGGTCCTAGGACGTTTACTTGAGGTATGTCTGAAGTGATTGGATGATAGAAAAATGTTGCGGTGTTATATTTGGTTTGGAAGTATCGATCATTTAAGTATGATTTGAGTAAAAGGTAATACGGGGTAGGAAGATTGAGTTTGAGTTTATTCAGGAGACCGTCATGCCAAACTCGGTCGAACGCCTGCTGTATATCCAGGAAGGCATCTGTACAGAGTTGCTTTTCTTCTAAACTTGCATGGAAGATGTTTACTAGTCTATGACTCTGTTGAATGGTAGAATGGTACTCACAAAAACCAAATTGGTGGTTAAGTATTACATTCTCTAAGTTGACACTTTCAATAAGTCTTTTCAATAGAATACGTTCAAATATTTTAGACGCGATTGGTCGATAAGACGTAACGTTATTTAGGGGTTTGCCTGGCTTAGGGATTAACATGATTTGAGCGAATTTGCAAGTCAGTGGAAAGTAGGCCAATCGTAATATACTATTGTAGATTGTTGTTAACAGAATAAGACCTTTCTAGGCAGTTCTTTGAGTACTCGACCAGTAATCAAATCAAAACCGGGCGCCTTGTAGTTATTGCTTCTTGAGATTTCTCGTTTAACTTCTGATGGAGAGAAGGCGCGAATGGGTAGTGTCATTGGACAAGGACCGTCTAGATAGCTCATTATCATAGCATCATGGGGGTTGTTAACTCGTGAAACTTCGGCAAGATGTGTAGCAAAAGTGTTGGCTTTCTCAGTATCTGTTTTCGCCCAACTATTATCCACCTTTCGTATTAGGGGGATGTGAACAGTTGTTCACTTGAACTTGTTAGTTGCCTTCTAAATTGAATGGTCCTCCTTGAATAGGCTTGTTATGTAGGTCTCAAACTCAGTGTTGCGTATGTTTCCAAAGCTGCTTTTAACTGTCCTGTGAGCCTATTATACTCTATTTTATCAATGCGGTTTCAACTCCTTTGCCATCTGCATCTGGCTCCCCTTTTATCAGCAATGAGTTCTCTGATGAACAGCGGAGAGTAATTGTGAAATGTCGGTGCAGTGGGCTGAGATAGTGTGGAGTTCCATCCAGCCTCGTGAAGTACTTTAGTAAAATAATCGACTGCAGCGTCAACGTCATCTAGCTCTTGGAGTTTAATAGCAAGGTTGATATGATCCGTTGATATGAACTCACGAAAAAGGTTCCAATCGTTCCTTGGCAAAGTCAGAGTGGGGGGTTTGCTTAGGCTAGATACATATGTACTGAGAGTTACTATTATGGGCGTATAATCGGATGAGAGATCGCAATTAGCTTCGATAGTAGTGTAATTAGTCGCTATGTTCTTTAGAATGAAGAAGTCGAGTGAGTCGGGTAGTTTATATGCATCTGTGAGTCAGTATGTTAGTTGGTCGGTAGATAGATAAGAATAGTTGTGGTTTACGATGGTTTGTGGTAAGTTTCTGCCTTTCATGGTGGTTAGCCTCGATCCCCAACTGGTATGCTTGGCGTTCCAGTCTCCGCCTATTAAGAATTTGGCACCTAATTGTTAAAAGAATGCGTCGTATTTATTTTTCTCAATTATGTGTCGCGGCAGACAGTATATGGCAGATATATCAACAGACCATAGCTGTGCGTTCAGGTGAATTGTTGTGGCTTGTATTTTATGGGTTTGATAGTGTGGTTGTTTGTGATGGGGGAGAGAGTTACGGGTGATAATCGCAGAACTGCCGTGGGCGCTGCCATCAGGGTGGTTAGTATTGTAGATAGAACAATGTAGGATTCGAAGGAATGTTCGCTCAGTAAAATGTATCTCAGAAACAAGCATAATGTCTATTTTTGATCATTTAAGAAGTTAATTAACTCTGCCTTATGGTTTTTAAGACCATTTGAATTCCATTCTGCAATACGAATGAGTTTAATGTCCATTATTAAGTTTAGTGGTTAGGACAGTATTCAGCATATTAAGTATCATGCTGTTTTGATTAATAAGTTGCGTGAACATGGCTTTGAATTCAGTTAGGAAGGAGGTTAATTGAGAGGTGAGGTCTGTAGGGGGATTTATTGTATGCTGGTTAGCAGTGACGTTAGCGTATGTTGCAGTGTTGATTGCACCTTGTTGCGTGTTGAATCTAGGAATTTGTGTTCGTTCGTTGACTGAAGTTGGTATACGTGTATTATTCTGTTTTCCTTTAATACTCAATAGGTTTTTGTAAACAGTGCAGCCTTTATAGTTTGCTGTATGATCGTCCCCGCAGAGCGCGCATTTGGCTGGTGTGTTTGATTTTGTATATGGTCTCGTACAATAGGATTTAGAATGTCCATAAAGTTGGCAGCGGAGGCATTGGATTACAGTTTTCTTTTTATGTGGAGGTTTAATCGTTATTTCTATATTGCCTAGATATTCAAGTTTATAGATTTTTTTATTTATTGGCGCAGGTTCAAGATCAACACAGAACATTATTAAAGGTTTCTTGTGCACTCTATGTCTAATATTCATAGTATTTCGGACAGCATGACCCTTTTCTTCTAATTCTTGCTTTATATCTGCAGTTGCGATAGAGTAGTGTAGGTTCTGAAGGCTTCATATTTTTTTTTGGTTGGTACGTGTGGAAAATGGTTTTTTCATCGTTAAGATACTTGATGAGTTTTTCTTTTTCTTCTGTTATATTAAGTAAACTTTTGTTCATTTTAAGAATGTCAACGACACCACAAATAAATATCGGTGGTGGTTTGTGATTAGTTTGCTCTTTAACGTTTTTGTGGTTTTCTTCGATATCTTCGTTCGTAAGCGGTGCAAATTTGTTTGACGTAATTACTTCAGATGGTCCAGGGGAGTTATTAGTTTTGTCTTTCAGCTTTGTTTTTTGCTTTTTAAGTACTTTCCAGTTATGAGTGAGGGTTTGAGGTTCGTTGTCACTAGAGTCGTCCATTGCGATGTACTCTGTTGGTTGCGCGACGGTTGGGGAATTAGAAAAGGAAGGAAATGCATTATTGTGATGTTGGGCATAATTTGGGATGTAGGTACCAACAGGAGATTAATTTAGGGGTTGCTGTAATATTGGTGGTCGGGTGGATGTTGTAAATGGCTGATGTGGCGTCTGTGAGTATAATGCCGGATGTTGAAATTGTTGTAATATTTGCTGCGGTTGATTTTGATCATATTGGTTTGTCATTAGAGTATTTGAATTATACTGGAATTCATTTTGGTATCATGCGGTGCAACGTCTGCAACATATTTGATTGAGTTATATAGTATATATATAATATATACCGATTTCTCTTACCACAGCGCTATCGCTGTGTGTGGGTCGGCCTTGCTGCCGCACTTAACTTTCGCCGGGACAAGCACTGATGTTTACACGACGAAAGTCAAATCGTGTCTTTACTGAAAAGATGTCTCTATAATTGTCACAATCTTTATTGCCCCTCTTTTTATCTTCGTCAATGATTAAACACTACGTTGAAAATTTTGGGTAACAAGTCAAATGCCGTTTATCCCACGTAATTTGGCATTTCTGGCGATATTTCATTATTACCTCCTACCTTCTCTTATTTCAATGTTCTAACGGCTTTACCTAACTGTTCTTTAATTATTATTACAATGTTATGTTCTGTTTCTTCTTCTCTCTTTTTTATTCCGCTGGTTTCCATTCAAGAAGCTCTTTAAAAATATTTTTTCCCACTTGATATGATATCTCTTTCTTCAATAAGTATTTCTCCATTTTTATTTTTAAATTGTTTGAGGGAGTTGTTTTCCCATCTTCAATATTTTTAATATCTTGAATAATAATTTCTAATTCTTCTTTTTATTTTATTCTGTTTAGTGTCAAAATTCCTCTAATTCTGTCGTTTTTACTTACAAAACTGCTTTTTTGAATTTTGCTTCTTTGAACTTTATACTTTTGGTAAGTCTCGGATAACATTTGATAATAATTCCATTGTTTCTTTTCTTTTCTTTTATTTTTAATGTGCTCATTCCACCAGGATGTTTCCGATTGTTACATCTGCAGCTTGTACCACATACTTCGGCTGCTACTTTAAGTATTATTTTTCATCCCCAGTTTCTGACATTCTTCTGTTGCTTTTGGTTGTCTTAGAAATTCACTATTTATATTTTGTAGTAGTTTTCAGGTCTCCAAGTTTATATTTTATTGCAGTCCTGAACTTTTTTACACTTTTCCTTGATGTATGTATTTTTGCTTTTCTTCGTTTTATTTCCGTTTTGCTACTGGTGATCACTCCCAATCTCTACGTCTTTCCTTATTCTCACATTTCGAATTTTTTTTAAATTTTGATTTTTTTTAATTATGCAGTTTATGTGTATTTGTATATCTATTAATGGTCAAACAAGGTATTAATTATTTTCAAATTACGTACTATACAAAACTTAATCAGTCACCAAGAACCTCATTGCACCCTTCAGTTTTATTACCTACTCTTTCACTCTTAAAGTGTGCTTTTAGTCCTTATACTATTATAATAGAAGATGCTTTGCTTAATCTGTCAAATTGTACTGTCATAGGTCTCTCAGATGTCGCTATTTTTTCTTAATAATACATGCCACTTCAGCCATTGTTCTATTATCTTTAACAATTCCACTCTAAACTAACAGATAAACTTCAATCATCAGTTAACCTTAGTTTTGTTTTTTCTTGGTTTCAGTCACTGCAACTAATTTTAATAGTATTTTATAGAAATTTTGCGCTAGTTTCACTTTCTTTCCATTTAACTCTTTTATGTTTCATGTACCAAAGGTGTCCTTTTGGATTCGTAGCTTACTTTTATTGCTGGTCTTAGTTCTTATTGTTATCTGCATCACTTGCTCTGTTCGTCTTTGTTTCAATCCCCCCGTTTTTGTATTTTAGTTTTCTGTTTGTTTTACCACTCTCGCTTCTTTGTTGTCTCTCCTCCCATTTAATGTGATATTTCTTCAATCGACTCTTACCTTGTGTTTTGCTTATTTGTTTCTTTCTTACTTTGCTAATTTCTGCTTTTATCGCTTTTTCTTTTTGTGTCAAATGATTATCGAGGTAAATTTTGAAACGTTTGAATTTATATTTATTTTTTATTTTCTTTTTCTAATTTCTAAAATATTTGTTATCAGACAGATGTTTGTTTTAATATAAATAACTCATTGTTGTTCTATTTTAACATTCAACTTGCCTTTCAGAAATTCTTGGACTGTCACTTTCCTTTTCTCACAACATATCCTTTCCGTTACTTTAGAATTGAGTTATTTTGTTCTTTTTGGTAGCTGATATTTTCAATTTCTTACTGTTCCTTTATGATTTTAATTTTTTTATTTTTGTATTTCTTTTAATTCCTTCATTATATTTTGCATCGGTTTTTTATGTATCCCATATTCAATTTTACGTTTATTTTTTCTGGTCGTTCCTAATTTGGTGATCTGACTACCAGCCTACTTCTCTTAACTGTCTCTTCTTTGCTCTTTTTGCTACTATTTAATGAATACTCTTAAACTTGTTGAATCTTGAACGTATAATCTAAACGAAACTTTAAGGTTTTTGAAATAATACTTAGGTGGTTTGTTCACTGAAGGATTACATGTATATAATTACATTTATGAAAACACTAGCAGTTTTAAAATTTGTACTAACCCTTGTAGATTAAGATCTATACATTGAATAGAAAATTAACCTTATAAGATTTTGTATTTTGGGCCATTTTTACCTACTACATATTATTAAAAACAAATTTAGAACCTTTTATTCTTTGTGCAAATTGCATTTCTTACGAAGTTTAGATAAATAATGTTATATAACACTTTATTTATTTATTTATTTAGTATTTTTTATTTTATACAGAAACATTCTAAATTTTTTAGCATGTCTTTGTTTTTTACTATTGGTAAATCTTATTAATTATAATATCTGTTCCCTTATTATCATTTACGACGACTGGCCTTTAGTAGTCTTAAGGAAATTCTTATAACAGAGCCAATTCTCTTGTAAAATGATCGACGTTTTAGTTAATTTTCGTACTTTTTGTCCAAACCCTCCTTAGCTTCCTACATTTCTCTAAAAAAGTCTTTGTGTACTTTTCTTTAGTGGAAGCGATTCAGCGTGAGGAAATCTGCTTTGATCCAAGCCTGGCTCACAGCTGCTGCAAGAAAGCAATGGTTTTGAAGTAACAAAGTCCCTTAGTGATCAGCTTCTAAACCTATTGCATAATGACCGACAGAGTTTTATTTACCTTACAAAAGGTTTACTTAAATAATGCGCAAATTCTTTTAGAAATTTAAAGAGCCAGTGCAATTAATTTTGGTAATTAGTAAGCACAGTAATAAAAATGTCTTCAAACCCAACAATAAGTTGCACGAAAATCCTATTAACTAAATAAACTGCTTTTAAATCTAGTTCCTTTAATTAAAGTTCTAAGCAGGAACATAAGTAACAAAAAAATTAATAAACAAAAATAGAGGCTGCCCTAAGTAAGAAAGGCAAAAAATAATCTTAAATAGCTTCAGATTTACAAGCACGATAACATGCAAAGGGCAACTTGAGCACTCACAAGTACAACATAAAAAAGCTACTTTGGCTACAAAAAAATTAATTAAAAATCTTAATTAAGACGTTGGGGTAAGCCATGTCTAAGCAGTAAAGTTAATTAAAAAATAGCGTACGCGCTTATAACACTTAGGATAGAGAATACAATTTTAAAGTAGACATCATAATTATTTATTTTAACAATCAAAATTGAAATTAATAATCCAAAATTCTGCATGTAGTATAACTGCAAGTTATTAAACCTATTTTTTTTATTTTTTGTTGGATGATATTACTTATAAGAAACTTATATTGCTTATTCATTATTTCTATTTGGACCTGAATGCAAAATGTTGGATTAATTGGGATAATTGAACAAAAATTGGAACCAGCTAGATCAAAGGCTCGCAAACTTTTTTTTCCTCATAGACCACTTTGAAAGTTTTGCTGGTTCCGGTAGACCCCCTGCAGCTACATTTCTACCATATTCCCAAAACTCGAAGAAATGTGAAGATTAGATCCAACTATGGAGTTATTGGTTAATTAATTAATTGATTGTGCTGTGAGTGGATGTCAAAAAAGTAAAGTTAGCCAATCAAAAAAAGTCATTCCATCCAACTTTACTCCTTTGACATCTACCCACAACACAAGAAACCAATCAATTCTCACATATTTTATTTAGAAAACTCCCCATTCGGAGTGGTAAAATAGAAAGAAAAATAGTATATTTCCTTGTGTTGTATTTATTTAAATATGTAATTATTACACTATTAATTATTATTGTTATCATACGAGAGCTTTATTACCCCTCTCAAACGAAAATTTTCTATCGCTTGCAGTTCCGGAAATTAATACTCGGCCATGCCAAAAATTTGTCATTCGGTGGCGTTCGGGTCGGCACGGAAGACGAACAATTTTGCTATATATGGACTTTGATCTGTGTGACAGCAGCAGCAGCTCATAATTTTTTATATATAAGTGCTTTATTACCCGCTCTCAAACGAAAATTTTCTATCGCTTGCGGTTCCGGAAATATAATACCTCGCGCGCCAAGAATTTGTCATTCGGTGGCGTTCGGGTCGGCAAAAGCAGAACAATTGACAGCAATAGTTGAACTTTGACCTGTGTGACAGCAGCAGCAGCAGCACTTATAATTTTTTTTATATATATAATTATATTGCAAATATGATAACAGTCGTAATATAATTAAAATAAAATATTAATAACGTAACGTAACTTCTACAATGACAATCACAGAATAGTCATAATTTTAGTGGGAGGGATGTACCTGATGGATCGACAGCAAATTATCAATATTTGGCTCCAGTTTTGTTAGGAATAACCGCAAATCTCCCCGTTCTGTGATATTCAATCTGCTCCTTTTTTTTAATTAAAAGGTTTGTAACGCCACTAAAACTTTTCTCGACAAGATCTGACGAAGGAAACGATATCAAAAGCTTTCTCGCAATTCCCCACAGTCCAGGATATTTTTCGGGTATTTCTACCTGCAGCCAAAATGTTTGATACCCTCTTTTAAATTTCACATGCAGTTTCTCATTAGTGCTAAGCTCGTAGCTCCTCTTGTAATATCACATTCTCCACTTCCGTTCCATCAAGTGGATTTATGATCCATGGTGGTATTTCCATCGTCAGAATATCTTCAAATCTGATTTTAAAGTCATCATTCAGGGCAATTAAATGTTGAACGTATATGTGAATATCCTCATCAAGTCATTCTACCTGTGCCAAGTTTGAAAACGGGGAAAATTCGCGCCGACTAATATTTTGCTTCATAAATTTCAATTCAATAGAAAATACTTGTAAATAATATTTTGATATCAAAACTTCGCGATTTTAATTATTTATTTATTACTTTAATGCACGTTACGAGTATGTAGTATATAAAGACACGTACAATTTATGAAAATATATTTAATTATTAGTGAGCCACCACACAGTCGGGTAAAAAAAAATTATTAATAAAGTAGAGACAAGAAGTTCAACCTTTCTCGGCTTTCTGTTCTTTTATGGAAGTATCTAATAATGGCTCTGTTCAGTATTTAATTTTTAATACGTACCTACTACACGCAAACATTACAAATATACTTATTACAACATAAATATATCTCCTACCGCAGGTGGGTTGGAAGAGATTTCTTTTAGGAATAAGCCTCAAATTTTGTGCCTAAGTATTTTTTTGTAATTTGTCCATTTTTTGTCAACTTACGTGTACAATAAATTGTAAAATAAATAGATAAATAATAAATAAAATAAAAGTATGTATAACAAATAGGCAGCTTAGTACTTACTTTTCCGACAGTGGCAAACACTAACATCGATTCACTTTACTTTACTTTTCTTTTCGAAATTCGGGAAACAAATGAATAACGTTTATCCGTGGCAATCGTATTCATATTGGTGAAGAATCAAACAAGTTCATGCAAGATTGCAAGCACATACACCACAAGTCGTACTTCGTCCCTTTGCACGTCTGAAGAAGCATTGTGGACGGCGGTAGCTGCAGCGCTTTGCAAGTCTCGACACATTGTACTGAATATGGAATATGCAAGTGTTTACAAGTAACAGTCGCTGAGCTTCTTAAAATATTATCTGCCTACATTGATAGGTGAACTCAAGCCAACATTTTAGTTCTTCACTATCAAAACCAGATAAATTTTTGTGGACCCCCGCTTACGAATTGTGAACCCCCATTTTTTTGTCATGCCAACGTAGACCCCCGTCGAGTCTCCCGTGGACCCCTGGGGATCCACCTAGACCACTTTGGGAATCAATGTTTTAGAATACTAAATTGAACATATTTTAAAACGTATCAGGTAAAACATCAAGAGAAACCAAATGCAAGGGAAGTGAACTAAATAGTTACAATAATAAACACAGTAATAAATGTTCTAAAGAAAAAATAAAAGATGTTGAGAAAAAACTAATAAAATGATAAGTACAGAAAGAAATAAAAGGGTACTCTCTGCCAAAAATTTTTTTGAGGTTTACGAAATGAAAGAGCTATAAAAACATAGTCATTTTTTATATTTACGTTTGATCAATATTTGGCAATAACTGGAATAGAAATATGATCAAGACGTAAAAATAACTGCAACAAAATTTACTAATTGTATAAAAAATAATTTTAAAGCCATATGAGCCATACAGGCACTATTCCGTTATCGGAATGCATTTGATTAAAGGTTTATAGTTGTTTTTCAACTGTCTTTTTTGTTCATTCTGGGTTGTCATCATCATAACTAAATAGTTATAAACATTTTTGCTTTGCCGCGAACCGAAGAAGCAGTTGTGTTGTTGCAATAGCATGGGGTACTACCGGTAAAACGTCTGTCTGAGAGAAATCATTAAATACAGCTTTAATTTAATTCACAAAATTTTTGACAATGCAACAAGTGTACGTGTCGCGTAAAAATCAACATGAAAGTTGGATATTGGTTTGAGGACACTCGTCTGTCCTTTGTAACTGCTGTTCGTTGACAGCGACTGATTGGTGCAAAAAAAAACCCGGCATGAACCATAACACAACTGGATTGAAACAACTATATGCGTAAAGTTGTTGCTGAGGACTTGAATCGACACCGTGGTGGAAAGATTCGTAGCAATGACAATATTGTGGAAATAGGCGAGTTGATGTTTACAGAGAGAAAGAATAATGCTGATCATGTGCTCCCCCAACAATGAATTTCGAAGAATTCTGTAAAACGCGCCAAGGTTTCTTATTGGAGGTTCCGGATCGCAATGCATCAACCTTGCTGGTTGCTATCGAAAACAGCGTTGCTAAAGGTTCGACGATCTACTCGAATTCTTGAAAATGTTACAAAACGAAGGATATTGAAAAAATGCTGGTTTAGAACACTTTAAGGTCAACCACAGCTACAATTCCGTGGATCCAGACACTGCCGTTCACACTCAAACGGTCGAAAGAATGTGGGAATCAGCTGAATGGCACAATAAACAACACCGAGGCCCCGCATCATCACTTGGAATTGTACTTGGCTGAATTTATGTGGCGTTAGTTGATCAGAGGTGACAATGTTTTTGAGTCACTGTTAGAAGCAATTAAAGATTTTTGGCCTCCTGTGTTTCAACTGTAGTCTCTATTATTAATTTGTCCATATTTAAGTCAAAATAAATTATTTTCAACAAAAATTGATGTTTTTGAAGAATACATTGCGATAATGAAATGGTACCGACATACACACCTAGAGATCTACAGTACTGAAATACTATAGAACACAAAATGATATTATGTAAGCTATGAAAACAAAATAATTTCCTCAAGAGAAAGTCCAAGTAAAGTGACATAATCCATTAAAAATTAAGTACTAAAGGCAGCAAAGTATCACTAAGAGATAAGAAAGAACACGTCAACATATTCAAGCATTTCAACAAAAGGTAAGATGCGATGCTACCACTTCACGGAAATAAAATAAACAAAAATATACTTAATAATTTAAAACTGTGCATAGTGTATAATGCTTAATGCGTAATTCATAATACACAGTAAACCGTTCACAGTGCACAATACGCAATACGCGATACGCAATACACGACACACGTCGCACGACGTACATCGCACGACGCACGACGCGAAAATAATTTACAATAAATGTAAATTTATATTCTCTTACTGACTGACTATTTATTTAATTAAAAGTATACTACCCAGTTGCATAAATTTATATTGAATCTAAACATATGTTGAAATCATCAATATGGCTGTTAAGTGTTGTAAGTCGAGTGTAATTAAGAAATGAATTAACAAGCCTTGTAGAATGACGTATTTAACAGTTTGTTAATAGGTATCCAATTTGCACAAACATTTTTGGGTTATAACAGTCCGTTAAATGCCGTTTGACAGATTATTAAGTTAAGCACTGATTAATGCGTTCTCGTACATAGAATTACAATAAAACTAAAGAAAGAGAAAAAAGAAAATTTGTTTATAATAATTTAATTGGTTTGTATTAGTTTGTATGTGCACTTGTATAAAAAGGTTGGAATTTTGTATTTATGGGAAACAACTTCAATATTCTTTTTTGTGTAAATGTATGTGTGGGTATTTTTTCTTTATTGTTTCCGCAGATTCCGAAAATGACCTTCAAAATTCCGTATCACGCCAAGTTCTTCAGCAAATCATAAATATGTGACAATTTAAAAAACGTAGTTTTTTAATGACATTGATATATGGCAACGCTTGTAGCATATGAAAGTTTTCTCTGAAGGACAGAATATAAGGACTTTAAAAGAGTCATACGAAAACCTTAAATTTCTGCTGAAAAGTGTGCAGAACAAGTTTCATCAGTGGTCTGTGTGCAGGGATTTCAAAGTGACTAGAATATTTTTATAGGCCCACAAATACAAAAATAATGGCAATCAACATATTTGAGAAAACCATAAATTAGTGAGAATGGAGAGCATGGACTGCATTCAGAATGTGGTGCAAAACTTTCTAAGCACACGAAGACTGAAAATTACATCATTTTAGTCGACGAGACGTTGGAATCCTATAAACTGCTCGATTGCAACACAAGCGCCAAATTTCCCTTTTTTCATGTTTTTCTAAATTATTTTATTGCAGGATTAATAATTTTACGAAAGACCGTAGCTAAAGCTTCCATCAGGATATTAAAGTGATGGAAAAGAGATACCAACAAAAATTGTTAGATTTTGAAGAGGCAGTATGGACGAACACCGAATACATTCCAAGAAAAAGAAGTATCGAGAGGAACCCAATGGTAAACGTTAGGTATGTTTGTTTTTAAATATGCATTTACATTTATTTGTTCCTTACACATTTATTCCGTCGCTTAAGAAAACATTTTACATGTTGCAAACGTTGCAATATATCTGTGTTGTTAAAGTGTTTTTTTATTCTTTCCATTTTTGTGATGAAGAACCTAAGGTAATACGGAATTTTAAATCCATTTTGGTACAACTTTTTATTTTAAAACAACAGAACCTTGCATATTAGTGTAACTATTGTAATTTACCAAAAAAGTAATTTTTATATTACTTTTCTTAATAGTACGGTTCGAGCGCTCAAGCCGAGCACATGCCTAAGTCGTGCGCGCTGCATGTTATCGCTATCGTACAGTGAACCTCGAGCAGTGATAAACCAGTGCATTAATTGGAATAAACTGTTTTCATTTTTGTATTGTTTACTACATAATTCAGTGCATGCATGTAAGTAAACAATAGCATGCTGCCATTTGACAATGGCTACAACCCCACGCAACAATTCAACCCAACAATAACGCAACAAAACGCATCCTTTTACCAACAATACCCATTATCCCAAATAACAACCCACAACAAATAACACCTGAGCAATGCCAGCAAATGCCCAATAGCTACTCAATGTCGCCACAAATACAAACATTCCAACCTTATCAATATGGTCACTCTTCAATGTCTCAATTTGTAATGCCGCCTCAAGTCCAACCATTGCATCAACAAATCACGACACAAAAACCAATGGAAATTATTATTAGCGACGCAGAGGAAGAAGAAACATTGCAGACAAAAAAATGCTTGGCAAAAGTTAATAACCTAAAAAAAAAGAAGGAAATTGCAAAACACACAAAATCCGCCACAATCATTTAATCTAACACAAACTAACAAATACTCAATTTTACCAGAAGTTACAGACGTAACAAACAATAATCAAGATAACGGTGCCAACAAAACTCAAATAAAATACCCAAACCCCTCAATCTACGTACATGGAGTTAACAATTATCAGGAAATGATAAAAGCTTGAAGGATATTATGGAACAGGAACAGTACACCAAAAGTATGGCTGATAACGTAGTCAAAATTAAATCAATCCCATGTCAAAAAACTCGTCAAACATTTCCAGGAAAACAGTGTCATTCACCACACTTACAAATCAAGAGGATCGTGCAACATGTGGTCCGGTGCACATACATCCTACATTCCAGTAGATGATATTACAGCTGAACTAGCTACTCATAATCACAAGGTTAGAAACATTATAACATAAAACATAAGAAAACTAAAGAAGCAACACTATTCTTTGTAGACTTTAAGCCAGCCACCAATAACAAAGACATATATAACATAAATTACTTTACAAACTTAAAATTTCTGTTGTACCGCACAGAAATATGAACCTGGTCCAGTGCACAAGATGCCAAAACTATAACCATACAAAGTCATATGTAATAGCTAAGCCTGCGTTAAATGTGGCGGAACACCAAATCATACATGCAAAACAAAATCCCTGCTACTGTGCACTCTGCAATGGTGCACATCCAAACTTTAAGGGCTGTTCAATCTACCAAGAGCTACAAAACAAATAAAACCGAACACCCAAACACGGAAAACACATGCCTCTTACAAGACAAATCCACAAAACTTCTCCTTGCCAGTGAAGAACTACTGGAAAATGCCAAATACTAACTGTGAACAAACAAACACAAATAAACCTCGATTCTTCAAGACCTAACACTCACACAGTTCTTAGAAGAATTCAAAGGTATGTTCAATCAACTAATACAACAAAATAGCACTATTTTGAACATGCTTACGACGGTCATAAATAAATTAGTTCGATAATGCCAAATTCCTTAAAATTGCACTCTGGAACGCCAAGGCCTCAATCAAAAACAAGAAATCGAAATCTTCCTCAGTATAAACAACATTGATATCCTCCTTATATCAGAAACCCATTTTACTGTAAGAACCCACATAAAAATACCGCACTATCTTATTTACCAACCGAACATCCGGATGGTACGGCACATGGACACTGCCATTATCATTCGTGAATCAATAACACATCACGAACACCAAAATTCGAAGAAAATTTCTTACAAGCCACAGTGATTGAAGTAAATAAACTACCAAATCCAATTACAATAGCGGCAACATATTGCCCCCCTCGGCACCAAATAACCAAACTCATGCTACAGCCATCCTTTGACTCCTTAGCGACAGGATTTATAACTGGCGGAGACTTTAATGCGAAGCATACCAGATGGGGCAGTAGACTGATAACCACAAAAGGCAGAGAACTTAATAAACTCATAACTGATAATAATTATACATATTTCTCAACAGGTAGCCCAACGGACCCTGGCAAAATTCCGGATTTGTTAGATTTCTTCGTTGCTAAAGGAGTTTCATCTAACTACGTAGACATAACATCCAGTTATGATCTATCATCTGACCACACACCTGTCATACTTACTATTAGTGCTACAGTAATTAGAAAAGAAGCCAAACCAATGTTATGTAACAGACGCACAGATTGGGACGCCTTTAAAGAGTATATGGATCAACATCTTGATCTTAATATAAGCCTAAAAACGACTGAAGAGTTGGACAGTGGAATCAACAAATTTATAACTACTACACAAGAGGCAGCATGGTATGCTACACCGCGCATGGAAAAGCAAAAACCCAGCTCACAAAACTTCCCAAGAGAAGTGATGGAGCTGGTTAAGGAAAAAGGAAAGCTAGCAGTCTGGCAACGAACACATAATAGAAACGACAAAACAAAGTACAATCGAATTACTAATAAACTTAAACGAAAACTGAACGAAGTAAAAAACGACACATTTCAACAATATGTAACTTCTCTTTCCAAGGACGACTACAGTATATGGAAAGCCACAAAGGGATTCAAGAGGCCACAGGTACATATACCGCCGCTACGTAACACAGTCGGCACGTGGGCCAGATCTGACCAAGAAAAAGCTGACCTATTCGCACAATATCTGGCAGAAGTATTTAGACCTAACTCTGAAACAATAGACATAGAAGTAGACACCTTCCTCGAAGCCCCACTACAACTTTCATTCCCAATACGGGATCTTAAAATCGGTGGATTACGTCAGGAGATAAAATTCTTGAGTAACAAAAAAGCACCAGGCTACGACCTCATAACTGGTCCTATCCTTAAACAGCTACCAAAAACTGGGGAAAGACAACTACTAGCATTATTTAACGCAATTCTGCGCTTAACCTACTGGCCGCCGCAACTAAAGATGGCGCAAATTATAGTAATATTGAAACCTGGTAAGCCGCCAAATGAAGTGCAATCTTATCGCCCAATTAGCCTGTTATCAATAATTGCCAAACTCCTAGAAAAGCTGATATTAAGTCGGTTAAATAAAGACACACCACTGGATGATTGGATCCCAAAGCACCAATTTGGATTCAGACGAGATCATTCTACTATTCAACAGTGCCACCGCATGTCTAACGTAATTCAGAAAGCTTTTGAAAGTAAGAAGTACTGCACGGCAGTATTCCTGGACGTCCGACAAGCATTTGATAAGGTGTGGCACAAAGGGTTACTGGCTAAAATAAAAGCATTATTTCCGCACCAATATTATCTCCTTTTCCAATCCTACCTTTCAAACTGCTATTTCCTAGTAAAATTCGGAAACAAAATCTCGACACTAAACTCAATTACCGCTGGGGTTCCCCAAGGCAGCGTTTTGGGCCCAGTCCTATACTTACTTTTCACTGCTGATATACCAATAACACCGTACACAGAAATGAGAACGTTCGCAGATGATACTGCCATCCTCGCGTGCAATGAAGACCCTTTAGCTGCTACAAGATTACTGCAGGAACACATACATTTAATAGAAGAATGGCTAGACAAATGGCGAATTATGGTGATGAAAATAAGTCAGTTCAAATAACATTTACAATGCGAAGGGGAATATGCCCTCCTGTTATCATAAACAACATTGATGTTCCACAATCTGAAGAAGTGACGTATCTGGGATTACACTGGGACAAAAGGCTAACTTAGAAACAACACATAAAGAAGAAGCGCAAAGCCATGGATCTGAAATTTAAAAAATTTACTGGTTAATAGGTCGGAAATCACCTTTAGCAACCGAGAGTAAACTCCTTATATATAAAACCATCTTACGTCCTATTTGGACATATGGATGTGAGTTGATGGGCTGCTCTAGCTATTCTAACGTAGACATAATCCAGAGATTCCAATCCAAGACAATAAGAACTCTTATGGATGCTTCATGGTACGTGACAAATCTCACCCTACATACCGACTCCAACACACCACACGTGCGTGATGTAATTACGGTACGGGCAACCAGACACTATGATAGACTTACATATCATCCAAATACAACCTTATACAACCACTTATGTTACAACCAAACTTTCGGCGATTAAAGCGGAAATGGCCTTGGGACCTACAAACTAACGTGAATCCTCCAGTGTGAATCCATCATCCTCAATCAATAGGATTAGGAAACTGCGAGAAAGCACCAATGGGTGCCAACCTCATCAAGCCAATCAACTTTAACAACAAATTAGCTCATAGAATCTCTTGTAATTCTGATTGCTGATGTACTTTGTTTCAATAAAAAAAAAAAAAACTTTTCTTAATGCAAAATTTATTCAAAAAACTTCAAAAATATTTTATAAACAAATTTAAGATATTTGGTTTGCATAACTTGCACTGGTCAAAATTTAGCGACGTCTGATGTTTTGTTTTTACCAACTTTGTATAAATGTAAGCAGGTATTTGATGCCTACAGCAACCCATCAATTTCTAAGAAACTATTAAGTTTAATCTATTGTCAGGAGACAATGACACTAACGAGTGTTTGTGTAACCCGACGTTTTTAATTACTAAACAATACTGAAGCTTCAGTACATTTTAAATTAGCAAATCTGTAACTTCTCATAGAAAAAAGTTGAATAAACAATAATAAACTGATTAAATCTTCTAACGTCTTGAAAATTTTTCAGTAGCGCTACTATGTTTCTTGTAAAAGCTGTAGAATAATTTTTATGGCTGAATAATGTGAAACTGTCAATATGTTAGTAGATTCCTTAAAGTATAATTCATGCTCTCATATATTTTACTATTTAACAACAATCTTGCATATGTTAAATGTAATTAAATGCGCAGATATTGCTTAACGTGAAAGACGTGTACTTTATGAATTGTTAAGATATTTTGTATAAACGGAAAACAATATTTACAATCTTTTACGAGAGGAGCAATAAAGTGCCTGCCAATTTTGCAAAAGTTATATTCTCGATAAATACAAACACAGCGTCATTGAAAATTTCAGATTAGATATTGTACTATAGTATTGCCGTTCGAGCAATCCAACGAAACTGAAATTGCCTTGCTTCAACAAGCTACACATAATGTGAATAACCTTTCAAGTTTCAACGTTTACAAAAATTTGACAGCATATGTAAATGTAAAAAAGTTTTCAAAACCAGTAAAATACTTAGTACAAAAATATTTAAAATACTATGAAAGCAGCAATTTAAATTTGAGTTTACCTTATATATCAGCAGACTTCGAACCTCCTTGCTTCTACTCCAAATAGATTAATGTGTTGGGTATTTGGAGGTCATTTAACTTAAAATTAATATATTTTTTTATTTCTATTTTACTATATGGCCTACTACTTTAACGGCACCACAAAATTAAAGAGACTTTTTCGTAACTGTTTTGCTAGAGGAGAAGTTAAATAAAAACAATTCTCTAACACAATAAAGTTGGTGTCTCACATATATGCACATTGGTTCGAATTTATTGTTAAAATTACAGCTCTGCAATAGCTAAGGGTTTTGACAATTCAGTAACTAGAGCCCAACTAAATACACGATTTTGATAAAATTAAAATCATTTACGTCTCAGTACCAAGAAAGAAAAAAAAATTAAGCCTGCTTTTAGCATGGAATATGGGCTTAATGTTACCGCAGTTTACAAAGCGTCTGCTTCAGGTTTAACTATTACTCCCTTAGGCAACTAATTAACAAACTCTTTATGAAGAAAAGTACTTCAGATTAAATGTACACTATGCATAATAACTCTGTGTAGATAAATGCATCTTCTTCTTCTTCTTCTTCTACTCTTATATAGGCTATTAGCCTGTTTCTAACTACACATTTCGTGTAGTACTATAAGCCATGTTGGGCGTACCCCGGGCATGTGGCTAGTCTGACCCGTTAGAAGAAGGAGAATGTACTTTACGACCGCCAAAGGTGTTTGTATGATGGCCGGAGAGCGCTCGATGTTTGCCGTTATTTTGACCTGGGAGTCGAACCCAGGGCCCGCCGCGCGTTAGTCTGCCAGGCCGAAGCCTTTACGTCGCGGCTGTCGCGCTCGCAATAAATGCATCTCACTGTATTAAATATTTATATTACTTTAAATTTTGTTAATTCTTGACAATTATAACAGCAATCGCGTAGCAACTATAATCACGAAGGCGAGAGGAAGCTACATTTAGTTATCGTTTACAATCACTTAACTATAATGTGCATCGATCTTTGAAACATCAGTGTGAATCATGACAAGCTTATTATTCTGGCCCAATATTTCGCTATGCAATATTTTAGAGCTTTTCGGGAAAGCTTTTCCAAATTTTTACAATGCAGGAGGCGGCAGTTTTCGATCAATCTTGATTTGTGTGTTTAAGTGTTTGTATGGTTCTTGATTACGTATTTTCCATTTCTCTCTATCTTGTGCGTTCCTAGTATTTTCTTCTAACTCTGTTTGAGTTAATTTTTTTATTTCGTCTGTCCATCTTCTTGGCACTCTGCCTCTAGGTCGTTTTTCTATAATTTTGCCTTGTACCACTAATTTTTCCAAATTATCATCCATTCTTTATCCATACTTTAAAACTATTTTCTGTATTACATTTATTAATCTGTGTGGGATTTCTATATTACACATTACGGATTCGTTTGAACGATGGTCATTCTATTTTACTCTGAGTAATCTCCTCCAGCACCACATTTCAAATGAGTGATCTTCCGTTTGTCTAACTTTCCAACGTCCAAGATTCTAATGCATACAATGTAATAAGGAAAATTAGTGCATTCATTATGGTGTGGCGGCCTTTTCGCCTTGAACCGCTTGTATATCGCGGCGGCATGCTGGTGGCTTTGATATCTGCCGCCCACACAAAACGGCATATGGGCTTTTGCTCAGCCGGCGAGTCTGCATACGCCGGCGGCGGCACCCTTTGAGATGAAAAGTGCTGTCGAGTTAAAAATTTCCCGCAAAGACCTACCGCTAAGCCAGGCGCGAAGCCCGGCAGCACACTCACACCTTCATCTCGTCCAGTGCGCCGCATTTAACCAACCCGCAATATACACTCGATCCGCAACGCGCAGATAACTACCCCGCAAGACATACTCGATCCGCATCGCATCTCGGCCAGTGCGGTCGTGCTCCCGCCACGAAGACATCGCAACAAGGTGGCCATCGTGAAACCATCGCCGCCGAAGCCGAAGCCGATTCAGGTGAGCGATTTGACTTTACTTATCGGTTGATATCGGTAGCCGCCCCCATCCGCTTTCGCGCTGGCCGTTTAAGGGACGATTTGGGCCTTAGCGTTTTACATTTCAAAACGGGCCGTACTTAGTTTCCCACACCGCACCACGAGGCTATTTCACGCCTGCCTCTCCACATTATGTTAATTTTGGTATGTTTGGCGATACTTCTATTATTGCAAGTTTTCGTTAATTTCGTAACTGCATTTTTTGCTAATGCTATTTTTCTTTTTACTTTGTTGGCAAAGTTATAGTTGTTTACTGTGTATAACCCAAGTATACATAGTGATCTACTATTTCTCTTCCGTTAAATTCGCGTCTGTCAGTGTGCGCTTGTTTTCTTGGTATTATCATTACTTTTGTTTAATTTTTGTTTAGAGTTGGTCCTACATTTTCTATTTCTTCTTCGATGATGTTTAACAATTCTTTCATTTTGTCTAACGATTTAGTAATTGGAGCGGTGTCGTCGGCATATCTTAAATTATTCATTTTGACACCCCCAATTTTTATTCCTCTATTCCATTTAGCGAAGACTTTTCCCATTAAGAACTCAGTATAAAAGTTACAAAGCAGAGGAGATAATATGTACCCCTGACTTTTGCCAACTTAATGAATCAACGGTCTTTTTGTAATCCAAGAAGCATATAAAAGCTGTCATATTAAACTCCCTTTTGCTGAGTTGTCTTTAATTCATTGTGTCTCTGCTTTTTCTAAAGCTTGCCTGCTCGTCAGCTATCTGCTCTTCAAGAAAGGTTTTATCCTATTTAGTATAATGTTTAGCATTGGATATTAATGCTATAGTTCTATAATTCTCGCATTTACGAGTTGAACCCTTTTTGTGAAAAGTAATCAGTGTTGATTCGGTTGATTCTTCGGGTCATTCCATACTTTATTACATAAAGATGTCATTAATGCATTCATTTAACGTTTTCAGCATTTCAGCGCTAATGTTGTCATCTCTCACAGTTTTACTTTTATATAAGCTGTTAATAACATTATTTACATCGGCTTTAAGAATAGGAGGTTCTTGCTGTATATTATTGATGCTTAACAGATTTGTCTGCTTATTCTCTAATGATGGTGTCTCGTCTTCATATAATTCTATTCAGTATTCTCCCCATCTTGCAATTTCATCTTGGGAATTTTCCATTTTTATCTGTAATAGACCATGTTTGTGATTTACAATCTCCTCACTTTTATTTTCTTGAATAGACCTTTCCTTTCATTTCTGTCATGGTGTTTTTGCATATCTTCGCATATTTTATTTGGGTAATCATTTTTCTCTTTTCTGCAAAAATCTCAGTATTTTACGGCTTAGTTCTTTCCTCTATTGAATTTATACCAGCTATTTTTATAACTTTTCCTTCTTTTATTACTTTCTACGACCCTTTCTCATACAACGCTTTTGTCTTTGTTGCCCATTCTTTACTTTGTTATACACTTTTAGAGTTTTGTCTTCTGATTTGCTCATTAAATCTTTTAATTCATACTACAACTCATTCACGTTGTTGTAATTCTTTTGTGGTGTAGCTGTTCTATATTGATGTTGGTTTGCGTTTTAGTATTTGAATATTCTTTAGGTGTATTTTCATTATTGTAACAAGCATATGTGATCTGACCCACAATATTTTTCTGAGTACGTTTTGCAGTAATGAGCACTTGTTCTATATCTGAAATATATAGTCAACTTGATTTCGGTATCTGTCACCTGGAGTCCTCACGTATAATTTCCTTATATAATGCTTAAAGATATATTAATATTGTGTGTTTGTCTTGGATTAGTTTTTCTCCGCTGTTATTGCCAATACTATACTTCTTAATGTATTTATTTAGATTGCCTTCGTCTTTTGTAGATCCTATCATAGCATGAAAGTTACCTTGTATTATCGTAATTTCCTTTTTTTGGAATGCGTCGAATAACTTCTTCTAATTCATGATAAAAGTTATCTATTGCTTGGTTTTCAGTAATGGCTGTAGGCGCATATAATTGTACTATGTTTAATCGTACTGGATAGGTATTCCATTTGATGACCATAATTCTGTCATTCACGGACTATGCCCAGTTGTAACTTCGTTCCATTTTTCATTGCCGGAGTAGTATATTGTATTCCCATTCTTTGTTTTAAAGTAACGGTATCATATTCCTTTTTCTCTTTTGCACGTTCCAGGTTGCGATCTTGATTTTTGTTCTTAAAAATAATGTGCTTTAAACTATAAAATGTTCTGTTTTAGATTTTCCTTCAGCTAAAATAGAGTATCTAAAAATAGGAAATAAAGAACAGAGTTCAAAATGGGAAATATTTGACAAGCTTTCTTTGAAAGAGTAATTTTTATGACAAAAATGTGAAGGTAAAACTAATGAATATCCATTTAGAGGAGGTAGGAAGACAACGCCAAGAGAACGATAAATGGTGCATATGTTGTCCAAAGAAACATAGTGATTAGAACTACGACAACTGATCTTGTAACACTTGCACAATGGAGTTAATACACGATGAAAAATTTATTTCTTAAGTTGTTTCTATGAATAAAATTTTAAAAGCTGCAATTATTACGTAAAAGTAAATCTAGACCTGTTCACCTCCTTACGTGGTCCATTGTACCCAATTAGAGTAAGGTATAGATAGCCATTACGATGAGTTCAAAAATTATGTACGTAATTTTGCCTTATAACGCAAATAATTTTTGTACACGCTTTAATGCATTGTACGTATTTTTATTCTAAAATTTTTAATTTTGAAAATTAAAAAAATTGTTAAGCAAATCTGTGTCATCTTGCCCCTCTCTATGTTTAAAATTAAGCAAGTAGTATCATTTTTTAAAATTCAAATGCTAAATGTAGAATAAATAAGTGATCACATTGTACTCATATTATTGTTGTAAATAGCAATTTTTATTGATTACTAAGACGTGTAAATATTTAAAATACGATACAACAAATCGCATACAGTTCGGCTACATCTTAATAGTGTTCATTCGTTTATGAAATACTCAAATGTAACTTGCTTAACAGACCCTGACTGTTAAGCAAGTTACATTTGAAAACATATAAAGTTTATTGCTTTGAAATGCATTTAACTGGGATATCTTTTGGGTAAAAACAATTTCAGTTGGGCAAATAATGTGGAAAACCTAAAAGCCCATTAAAACCCAGATCGTCTATGCTCAAAAAGAGATTCATAGCCTCTAAATATTTAGCAGACAACAACAAAATTAAACAAATATTTACTTACACATTTCACGTATTTGTACTTGGGCGAATCAAATATAAACTGGAATTGTTACTTTTGCATTCGTGGCCTTTTAGGCATCTCCACCAGAAAGTTCAAAAACCGCTCGCCTCTTCGTTCACTTTGCAGTACGTAAAGGAATCCGGTTTATATTTGATTCACTCACCTCATTATGATGCTTTAGTTGATTGCTATAATTATTATTTAATTTTAATAATTAAGTGGGCCTCTTAAATAAGATACAAAGATTTTAAAATGCCATCTCCATAGTGATTGGTCTGTTGAAATTACTAATTAAGTAGAATGGAAAAAATGGAAGACTTCTTTTCGTTAAGGTGCACTTACCACTTCTACAGCTTCAAGGCCTAACTTGCAACTAAATACTGCAACGTCATATGCATCTGTGATTTTCTAGCCAGACTCGAATTCACTCCGCCGGGTAGCGGATAACGAAGCAAACTCAACCGCGATTCCACAAAGACAGCCTTAAGTGTAAGACTTACTTTTATATATATATATATTATCAAGACCTTTCCTACCATACAGTGTAAACCTTTACATACCTATGTAGTTATTTACAAAATAAAACTAAACTAATTCTTGACATAATATTTAAAACTAAAAATTATTCTTGATTTCTACTCGTATGTACTAATCTGGTCCACTCCTTTTTGTTCTGTGCCATTACCTTCGCTTCTTGCCATGTTATTCCTTTCTGAAGAAGTTTTTCTTCTATTGTTCTTGTCCATGTTTTTCGTGGTCTTCCTCTTGTTCTACTAGTACCTACTTTCGATTCCCATATTTTCTTAACCTGTCTATCTTTGTCCATTCTAAGTAGATGTCCTAACCATTGTAGCTGTCGTGTTTCTATTTTTTTTTTCCAGTGGTTCTACTTTAAGTTCTTCTCGAATTATTTGATTTCGTATTTTATCTCATCTGGTTACTCCTAGTACTTTCCTCAGATATTTCATTTCCATACTTTTCCTGTCTCTTCGTTGTTACCCACGATTCCCCCAACTGTCAATGTCGGTAGATAAATTGTTTTATATATGGTGAGTTTTGTTTTCCTAGAAATCTCTTTGTTGTTCAAGAATGTCTTTCCTAGTGCGTAATACAACTTGGCAGTATTTTCTATTCGTTTGTTTAGTTCAGCTTCGTGTCCTCCTTTGCTGTATATAGTAACTCCTAAATATGTGAAACTTTTGACTTGTTCTAATTTACTGTTGTTGATTTTTATGTTTGTCTGCTCTTCTTGTTTACCAATTGCCATGACCTTAGTTTTGCCTATGTTAATTTTCATGTTGTAGTCCTGTAACGTTTCTTTCCATATTTCCAGATTGTATTGTAGGTCCCTCTCCTTTGGTGCGAATATCACAACGTCATCAGCAAACGCACATTCCGAGATGTTTATTCGTTGCATGTTTCTGTATCCTACACATAATTTCGCTACTTTTGATCTACATGCGTTAATAATGTCGTCCATGAGTAGTATGAACAGCAGAGGGCTTAGTACACCACCTTGTCTTAGGCCATTGCTTGTTATGAACTCTTCCGATTGTGAGTATCTAGTTCTTACATAGTTCCTGCAGTTTTGGTACATGCTTTTGGTGGCATTAAGCAATTGTTTTCCTACACCCTTCTAATTAGGCTCTTCCAGATCTTTTTCTTGGTGCGCGGTCAAAAGCTTTTTCTAAATCGATGAAGGCTAGGTAAACTTTTCTGTCTTGTTTTAGTGTTCTTTCTATTACTTCTTTTAAGCTAAATATGTGGTCTTGTATACTATGTCCCTTTCTGAATCCGCTTTGAGAGTCTATTAGTTGTCTTGCTAGGACTTTTCTTAGTTTCTGTTCTAAAATTCTTTCATAAACCTTGCATGCTATGCTCAACAGTGTTATTCCTCGGTAGTTATGACAACTAAGTCTATCTCCTTTTTGTACAGTGGTAATATGATTCCCACTTCCCACTCTTTTGGTATTCTATCGGTTCTCCAAGCCTCTTTGCAAATGTCTAAGAATATTTGTGCTCCATATTTTCCCATAGTTTTCAGCATTTCTGCCTCTACTCCGTCGTGTCCAGGTGTTTTCCCATTCTTAACGTTTTTTATTGCTTCACATAGTTCCTTCATTGTGGGTTCTTCATCCGTTATTACTTCCATTCTTTCTGCTCTTTGTTTTCCTTCTTCATCTTCTCTTGAATTTTGTGTTACCGTTTCATCTACTGTTAGGATTTCTTGGAAGTGTTCTTTCCATATCTTTATCACTTCATTTTCTTCGGTTATGAGTTTACCTCTTTTATTCTTGACTTGGTTTAGTATTATTTTCTTCTCTGTTATACAATTTTTGAGCACCCTATAAAATAGCTTCTGGTTTTCTTTGCTGTTATGTTCCATTCTGTGTCCGAACTTCTCCCATGACTTTTCTTTAGCTGTCTTTATTATTTCTTTAACTTTCTTCCTTTGTTCCTTGTATTCTTGGTATGCTTCTTCAGTTTTCTTATTTAAATAATTTTTCCATTTCCGTTTCTTTGTTTTAATTTCGTTTTTAATTTTTGTTTATTTTGGTTATTTATTTTGGCTACCCCATATACTACCTTTGCCGCAGATTTCAAAATTCTTTTAAATATTTCCCATTTATTGTCTATGTCTTTGTGTAGAAATCTTTCGTCCAGTTTTTCGACTTTTTTCTGTATTAGTTCTTGGTATTTTGTCTGATATTGTTCTTCCTTGAGCATGTAAGTCTTAATCTTTTCATAAACTTTTTTCTTTTGCAAGTTTTCCTTCTCTTTTGTTTGTTTTTTGTCCATGTGTCTTATTTTTCCTACTAACATGTAGTGATCGCTGTAAATTTCGGGACCTCTTCTTACCCTAACGTCTTGAATCATATTCCTTTTGGCCTTTTCTATCAGGATGTAGTCGATTATTGATTTTTCGTCTCTACTTTTAAGTTCCCTGGTGTACTGATGTATTTTCTTATGTTCGTAAAACGTATTTGTGACGATGAATTGGTTCTCTCTGCAAAAGTCGAGTATTCTTTTTCCATTATTGTTTCTTTCTTGTTCTCCAAATTTGCCTAGTGATTCTTCCGTTGACTTATTTTTTACTCCTACTCCTCCGTTAAAATCACCTACTGTGATTACTGTCCCTTTACTTTCTTCTGTGAGTGATGTTAGTTCGTTCCAAAATTGGTCCTTATTGTTTACATTATCGTCTTCGCTTGGGCCGTAGACTGCTATTATTGTTATTTTGTATTGGTCTTCCCCTATTTCTACCGACATTAATCTTTCATTTATGCATGTCCAATTACAAATTCTTTTTGCCCATTTCTGATTGACAATGTTACATGCTACACCTCCTTTTGCTCTCTGATTTTCTTGGACTCCGCTGTATATCATAATACAATTATCTTCTAATTGAATCATTCCTTGGCCTTTCTTTTTTGTCTCAGTTGCTACTATTATTTCTATCTCAATTTGTCTCAGTTCATTTACTAGCTCCTTCTCTTTCCCACTAATTCCTCTTACATTCCATGTTGCTAAATTCCATGTTTCATGCTTCTTTTCAAATTTCTTTTAGGTTCTCTTGTTTTTGTGTCTTTTTGGTGTTTGGGTTGTTTCCTATTCAAATGCCATTTCATTGCCTGGTCGTCGTCTTTATATTTGTCATGCAATTCAAAATCTGTAATCAGTTTTTGAGTCGCCATTGGTTATTTCTCTTGCTTTTCTTAACTCTTTCTTTGTCTCTTCCCATCTCCACTCTATTCCATCTATATACAGCTTTCTAAATCCTATTTTAGCGGTTTTTCCATGTGTTCTCTCCTCCTGGGCCCTTTTCCTGATTATGCCTTGTATTTCTCTGTCTTTCTTGGATAAATCATCGTTGATAAATATCTTGACCTCTTTATTCCTTTTAGTTTGCTTTTGTTCATCATAACTACTTTCTTATCATTGGAATTTTCTAGCTTGATTAGACAGGTTTTTGGCCTAGTTTCTTAGCTGATTTAATTGGTACTTCTATTCCCAGTTTCTCTTTGAATACATTCAATATGCCTTCTTTCAAAACCTTAGGGTCATCGATATCAATTTCTAAGCCTTGTATCACTAAATTATTTCTCCTTTTTCGTTTTCTAATCTCTCAACTTTTCCTTTTATTTCTTTTAGTTCCCTTGCCATATGTTCATTTTCACGTTTGATGCTTTCGTTTTGTTCTTGTAATTTTTGATCTCGTCTTTATATTCCTGTTGGTTCTTACGAATTTCTTTGACTTCTGTAGTGAGGTTCTGCATCATAACAAACATTTTTGTAATGTATCGTCTTGATTTCCTTTTTTTTCTGGCGATCTCTTTGTTAATTTACTTCTACTGAATACGTCTATTTGTCCCGATGGTTTCCTTTTCTTTGTTCCATCTTCCGATGTATTAAACTCATTCTCAGAACTATCCATATTTTAGGTTTGGTTTTAGGAATTCTGAGTGCGGCTCTGTTCCGTATTTACTATTTACAATATTTGAATGTACAGCTGTGCTCAGCGATAAGAGCCTTGCCCGAATATACTTCTCGGAGGTCAAGTCTCCTCTGATGCACGTACTTAAATATTAAACTGAGAAATTAGCAGTTTTCTCTTACTTTAATTGGCACACTTATTTTTATTATTTCCACCTTCACCGTTATGCTTTAAATAGTATTATTATTTGCTCGAAACCTCCCAAAATGGGTAAATTGCTTCGGAACGATTTATAAACACACGTACTTACTCTAGGCCAGAACCGTATTTTCTTTCTTTTAAAGAATACAAATTTGTCGAAGAAGAAATAACTAAAATATGCGGCATATCAGAAACTAAAGCTTACAGCTTTACGCATCAACATGTAGAGAGTTGTTGGATAATGCAGTGAAAATAATTGACTCATAATCGAAGAAAAAGTAGTAATTTCGGAAAGGCACACAGTACTCTAAAAAATGCATAGTTGGTTAGAACAATTGTAATAACAATATTTTGGAACTCGCAAGGTATTTTTTTGAGTCGGGTGGAAAAAGAAAGATACACATATAAAAGAAGAACACTATGCCAACGATCTACACCATTTGAAAGTGCCCTGGAAAATAAACCAACCTTAGTGTTTGTGCAAGACAATGTTCCTATCCAGAGCTTGTGATATAATAACCATATTGTAAGTATATAGACATCAACTTACCTTCCAGTGGTTTTTATTTTTCTCAAGTTTGAAGAAGGAAACCTGAAGACCCAATAACAATACTTTGGTTGTTGCTTTAAATAAATATTTTGAAAATAAAGGTGTCTTTCGAACCTGATCAAAAAATCGGTTTTTATCCAAAGCTGATGATGCATAAGTATAAAGTGAACTCAATTGCTATACTTCTAGTCTATTGTTTCACTAATATAGATCTCGTATTTAGTATATTTACGTGTCAGTGGTATGCGATAAAAATTTTTTTCTAATTTTTGCGCATCGGTTAAAACATTTTATTTTGGTTTTAAATAAAATACAAAAGAAGTAATAAAAATAAGTTCTGCGATAAAATATACACGAAAAACAACTTTTACTCCTTATCAATATGTTTTTGGTAAAATTAAACATTACCAATTTTTAGAGCTATATTTTTACTTGGCAAATGTTTTTAAAGTAAAGGAGCCAATTCATGAGAAAAAAATAATCAAAATTATTTTTGGTTTAAGTTTTTCTGCTTTTGTAACATTTAAGAAGTTTTAGTTTAGACTGCATGAGAATGTTGTAGTTCTATTTGCAAGACTGTAATTTTTTATTATTTCTATTGCTAATTTGCAATCTAGCCTTAATATAGAGTAATAAGTAAATGAGTTGACAAAGAAGTTACTTAACATTAGTAAGGCACCATCCATCGACGGGTCTCCATGATTTACTCAATGAGGTCTTCTAGCCATTGTCTATTTAATCTTCTATCCACAGGCAAACAGGTTTAGAAGTTGGTAATGAGTTGGTCGGTATGATTTAAGGTGCGCATCCTGCTTCTGGTGCCATAACTCCTGATGACTTTAGAGATGAATGAAATTTTTAGTTCGTCATGGAGTATTTGGTAGCTGACGTACTAAGGTGCATTTGTTAGAATACGCAATGTTTTCGATTCAAGATTTTGGTGTTCGATGGCTTACTGTAACCCCACAGTTTAATCCCATAGACGATACAGGTGTTAGGATGACTTTGTATAGCAACAACTTGATTTCTATTGTCAGTTGAAATTTACGTCCAATTAGCCAATTAGCCAGTGCATACTTTTTGTTGATAAATTGAGTTGCTGTATTTTAGCATTTATATGCGCTTTCCAAGTTAGTCTTGGGTCAAAGTAAAGTTCTAACTATTTTACTCAAGTAGAGTGTTTAATAATAAAAGTACTTTGAGCTGATGTGTAATGATATTTACTTTGATCTGCCAGCAATCGAACCAGCTTTGCAGGAGATTTAGGTGTGATTGAAGCTTTTTAAAAGCGTAACTAGAGTCACCTACGAAGGTAGCAGTTAAGATATTGTTTGTAGTTGGAATGTCTTAAGTATAGAAAAGATAGAAAAATAGGCCGAGGGCACTTCTCTACATAACACTGGAACCGATAGCATGGTAGTTTGATAGCGTACCATCAAACTGAACTTGAAAATGTTAGACATAATTATAATAGGAGAAATATTTAGCAAGGTAGCTTTCTCTTAAATTTATATGAGAGACCACATTGCCATACCTTATCGAAAACCTGTTGAATATCCAAAAATACCGAGGCACACGTTTTTTTTTCTCCAAATATTTTCTAGCTGTAGTTGACTATTGCTGGAGGGTTGAATGTCATTTACAGAAGCCAAATTGGGGAGTGGGGATTAACTCCTATAGAGGGTTTATTTATTTGATTCTGTACAACAGTAAGCGTTACAAAATTTTGGAAAGCAGAAAGTAGTATCATCTTAAGGAGGGTATTAATGCCAATTTTCATTCAGTGGGCTAGTGAGAAATAGCAAGCATGCGACTGTATATTGTTGTGATGAACATTACTGCTTTTTTAGGAAGATGCTTTAGCATATTTCGCACTTCAAGGTCATACCGGGTTAGTTTGATTTCTCTATATACCTCTGCGAGTGCGAGACTGGTCCAGATGTAAAGATAATTGCCTAGATGAGCTGAAATATTACTCTACCTTTGTGTCAAAATTAAGGTTATTGGATGAAAATTGGATGAAGACTTGTACGAGATGTTCTCCGAAGGTATTTGCTTTTTCTTCATTTGAACGAGTCCAGCTTCCGTTTGGTTTTTTATGGGTGGTATTTGAGTAATAGGCCTTTTAGCTTTTTAGTCGCTCTTCAGATCGTGTGGTCTTCTGGTCATAAGGTAGAAATGTAGTAGATGATTGATGCAAAAAAATGACATTGCAAAGTCGGTGGATTAGATTATAAAGTCTAGCCTTGTCTCGAGCAGTTACAAAATTAGAAACCTGTAATTGAACGTAAAAAGCAAATTAAAATTGTTTAAAGGGAAGAAGACTCTTCTTTAAAAATTACAGATAATTCTAACGGCTTGTTTTACGGCTACTTTTGTTAACTATTTTCCAATGTAGATTTTAAATACAAAAATACTGCATCTGCACTATTGCTCAGTATTGCAAATTTCTTACGAATTCCCTATTAAAAAACTGCCATCAACATTTACAATTTTTTATTCCGATTTTAATAGACATTTATATACTTTTTCATCAAAAGTTTTTAAGGGTTTTTACTTTACTTTGAGATTTTTAAACAATTTATTATATTTTTAGATACTTATATACGACTCCATCTTATAGAAATTAAGCATTATTTTTTCCTATGTGGGACTACTATTGTCGCATCAGCAAAAATAAATTAATCAAGTATTAGGCAACCAAACTTGCAAAAAAGCACGGTCCGTGGACGATCGACTCCTAGTATGAATGAAATTCGAAGATTACTGCTCAGTGGTCTATGAAGAATTCCAATGTATTCAAAGCTGCTATAAATCGTCATTTTTGTAATATTGATAGCTCGATAAACTGGCAGAACGCAACAAAAATCATAGAAAGTGGCTACTCCTTGCTGCTAAAACATAATAAAAAAATTTCTTAAACGAGATGAAAAATAATCGTAAATGAAATGGACAGTGGTTAGATTTTAAACTCCCTAAACAGCACACAAGAAAGTTTTCGTCCCATAGAGATAATGAAAGCACTATAGTGACACTTCTTGACTAAGTTCAAAATTCTATCACAGAAAATTGATTATTATGTATAAAAATTTCGTTAAAACAGCCACTGCTGGACAGTAAAAGGACAAAACTAGTGTTTGCAGCTTTGGAAAATTGCCTTAGCAATAAAAATATATATATTATATAGAATTAATGCCATTCAGGTGTTAGTTACAGTCATTTACTTTTACTTTTTGAAATTAAACAAAGAACCGCAGTGGTTTAGTTACTAGGTCACTAGACTACAAAACCTAGAGTTGCGAGGTTCAAATCCCGCTCTTGCCAATTTGATCACTGGCATTTTTACGACCCAGCTTGACTCAAACTGCAATAAATGAGTACCTAAAGATCAAACTCCGGTGTAATAATAGACGGTCGGTACGTAGCGCTACCCTTGTGTACCGTAGGCTCTAGATTGTAGCAGACCTATCTTGTTACGACCCCAAAGGACCTTAGTGGCCTATTACAAGGAACTATTATTATTAAATTTAACACAACTGAAACTGGTTGATAGTGCAAGATGTTTGCAAGCGTGTGCGTTAAGCGATATGCAAATTTCGTTGTGCTGAAACTTGACAGCTAAATTGTATTTCCTTAAATACCATCATCATAAATGTAAAAATGTCAAAGAAATTAAATTTTAATCAAGAAATTACGAGAGAAAACCCAAAGATAATGTCTTCAAGGTGCTGGGGACGCAGGAAAACTTTTGGCGCGGCTGTTGGCTACACTGTCGTGTTTGTTGCTTTCCCCATTCTTAAGCAAACCACCGTTTAGCCAGTTTTGGCCCAACAACCATTCGTAATGGAGCCCCCACTTGTCGTTATCGCCAGGTGTAAATTTTGCACAGATATTCAGTGTTTCCTAGCAAAAAGCCTTAAATTAACTGATATTTAACACCAAGTGTATGGAAAGTCGTGCGTGGATGTCAAAAACGTCCGCAAGAGGTGTAGGAAATTTAAAGGTGGGAAGCCGTTAATTTCTAACTAGATAATCGCGATTGTTGAACAAATCTTGCTTAATGATTGTAGGATCACTCTCGATGACCTTTGCATTTTGGTTTATAGGACTTTGACCGACAAGTTGAAATATCGGTGTGCACAAGATGGGTCTCGCTAATGCTTACAGAAAATCACCAACCGCAACGCGTTGTCTTTTTCCAGGAATTTCTTCGACGCAATGCAGACGAAAATGACCCTCCCACTCTATACTTCGCACCTAGTGACTACCACTTGTTCCCTAAGCCGAAACAACATTTGACCGGAATGCGCTTCAGCGACGATGACGAAGTGAAAGAAGCGGTCCAACGCTTTTTTAACGACATGGCGGCGAGTTGGTATATTATAGGCATACAAAAACTACTACAACGTCTACAAAAGGGTATCAAACAAAATGGGAATTATGCAAAAAAATCTGGTGTGAACATCACACGACTTTTCTTATCCTATTATTATATATTATACCGGGTTCATCGTCTCGGCCCTGCGCTGCTCTCGTCCCGGAACTTGTTATTTTAAAAAAGGACGAGGCGCAAGTCCAACACTCGAAAGCTGATTAAAATAAACAGTACAAGACAATAATTGACTCTTACTTAAAATTTTGCTAAGTCACTGAAGGTAACCGTGCGAGCTGGGCCGCACAGTCTCCCTCCTAGCGGCCAAGCCCCCCCCCCCTGTCCTCCCGCAGTCGGCCAAGAAGCTCTCCGAGCGCGCTGTGATGGGTCCTATTTTACCAACTTTTATTTTAAATTCATGTTTATCTCATGATAACAAATAATTTTTATCTTCATAAATTTTTTGTATCTTCAACCGTTTAGATTCGCAATCGCTTTGGGACCGATTTTGCGACCTTGCGACCAAATGACTAGGCCGATTTTTACCAAAAGCTTCGCACTGCGTCCCGTACCTACAAGTAACTTGCATACCAAATTTCAAGTCTCTAGCTCTTACGGTTCTCTATATATCCTGCTTGCTGACAGACCGACAAACACACACACACACACACGAACCAATGGCTCAAACCAACTTTTTTGGTGTCCTGAGGCTATAATTTGTCCAGAAATGTGAAAATCTGGGCAGGTCAAATTTCCGCCGATTACATTATTTTCCTTATTATAGGATAAGGAAAGTAAAAATAGAGGAATATTCAAGCTTTAAAATGATGTATCATCAATTATTGAAAATAAAAATATCAAAGGTGCATTAAAAGCATTTTGACAATTGATAACCATTTACTACAGTTTTTCTCATCTTCTTTAAATTTTTCTGGGGATAATATAATAGTCGTAGTGTAAGTGAATGAGTCCTTTTGTTCTCTGAAAAGGAGACCACCCTTTCCAAGTATTTCGCTCTCGTTTGTTTCCGACTGAGGTTAGTTACTCAATCTTCCACAAAGTGGTTCGGATTTTCGTGGATCACAAATGGGGAGGTGATAGTCGAGATTGAGTAGCAGAATATAAGTCGTTCGGATCCTACCCCTTTGTCGCAACTGATTATATCCAAAGCATGTTTTTAAAGGTAGTTGTCATGTACAATCAATAAATAAGGTATTTCTAACAGAGTGTTTCCCCATAAGTCACGTTAAATTCTTTCTTCCTAAAGAGCTAAACTATGAAAACGATAATCTATGACAACTTTGCTTTTCTGGTATACCATTTTCAATTACAATCATTTCTTGTCGCTATTAATAGCTCTTTGGGAAACAACCGAAGAATATTTAAAAAAACGGAAATAATTAGAACCACTCCCTTTAAACTTTTTGTATGCCAAATTTGCACCTGTACGACTAATACAATTCAAACATTTGGAACACATATGTGTCATTAGAAACAAACATAATTGTCGAGAATTTAAACTAAATAGACGCGAAAGTCACACGAATCATTTTGAAGAGGCAGGCGTGTAAATACCCATGCCCTCGTAAAGCGATGTGAGGAACAAATTACGGCCCGTCTCGGGGAAAGACACTAAGACCCAAATCGTCCTTAAACAGCCCGTGCGAAAGCGAATGGGGGCGGTTACCGATATCAACTAGTAAATTGCCAAATCGCTCACCTGTAATTGGCTTCGGACTGCTGTTTACTGCGTTGACTTCCTGGTGGTCACCGTATGTGCTGTTGTCTTCGCGCTTGGCTTTGCAGGAAATTATATGCGGGAAAATTATGATGCGACCGCACTTGCCGGATTGCGTATCAAAAAGTGTCGCCGTTGGCTTCGCGCTTGGCTTAGCGGTAGATTATTTTGCGGGAAAATTATGATGCGACGGCACTTGGTAACATGCGTTAAAAAGGTGCTGCCGATGGCGTATGCACGCTTGCAGACCGAGCGAAAAAGGCCCATCTGCCGTTTTTAGTTTGCGATAGCGCTTTCCGGCAGACATCAAAGGCCACCCACACCGCCGACAAACACAGACGGTTCAAGGACAAAAGGCCGCCACACCAAATTTGTTGAACTGTACTTGCATTGTCATGAAGGTATACTACCGAAGTTTTGAAAGATTCAACTAAAAGTAATTTATTTTTTTTTACTACATCCATGATCTAATTACAATATATTTATTTAGACAATAAGTAACAGTGTTGACAGTGAGTAGTTGGCCAGTGGCAAGCTCCCTAAGTGTATTTCACATTGTGTGAGTTTTATGACTACATGGATTTTATTAGATTAGATTAAATTACTTAATGATAATAATAATACTTAAAGTCATGTCGCTTGAGTAGTTCTTTCACTCTGGAAGAGATAAGTAAATCCATAGCCAAGGTGTTCCGATGATCTCTCAGGCGGTCCTGGTATCTTGCACTCTGGGTGCCGATTTCTTCTTTGACAGTTTTGATTTGAAAATCTCGATAGATAACGTGGTTTGATACGTACTATGGTGTGTTTCAGTTATCTCGTAGTGTTTTAGACTAAAAGTGTTCCAGTTTCAAGATGTCTGTGTCACTGATAAAGCCCCATATTTGGATTCCGTAAGTCCAAGTGGGTTTTAATATCGCTTTATAGAGGAGAAGTTTGTTGTCCAGCGTCAGGTGAGAGTTACGATTCATAAACAAATACATCTTGCGATAGTTGAGGCTTAGCTGGAAACGTTTGTTCCATATGCGTTTTGACCAGTTTAATCGTTTGTACAGGTAGATTCCAAGATATCTCACTTCGTCCTTTTGAGAGTGGAGTGTTGCACAGGTACACGGTTGAACATATCTCTCTACGAAGGTGGTGTGTGTTGACTTCGTGTTGTTTACTTTAATACGCCACTTTTTTAACCAGCACTCAATCTTGTTGAGATGACTTTGTAGAAATTGAGCTGCTATATTGGGGTCTTGGTGCGATGACATTACTGCAGTGTCATTTGGAAAGGTGGCAATTTGAGTATTGGTGGTAGTCGGCAGATCGGATGTGTATATTAAATAGAGCAGAGGGTCAAGGGCACTTCTTTAATGTAATTGGGAACACTGAAGTATTCATTTCCCCGTGCTTTACTAGGAAGTGCCGATCTATTAGATAAAATTTGAGCACTTTATAGAATGGATGAAGTAAATTGATCTTCATCTTGTAGTTCAGACCCTTATGACACACATGGACAAATGCTTGTGATATATCCAGAAAGGCAGCCGAGCAGTATCTCCTGATTTCTAGATCATCTTTTATATTTCTAGCTATTCGGTGCACCTGTTCGATTGTCGCAAGCTGTTGATGAAATCCAAATTGAAGCTGGATATCAGCTTTCTTTCCCCAATAACGGGTTTTAATTCCTTTAATAAGAGTTTCTCGAACATTCTAGATATTATAGGTAGAAGGCTGATGGGGCGATAAGACATTACCTTACCTGCGTTTTTGCCAGGTTTCTGGATCATTATGATTTGCGCCATTTTCCACTGAGATGGGAAGTGTCCAGTTCTTATTATTGCATTGAATATGTAGGTAATTATTCTGTAGCCTTCTTGTGGAATCACTTTTAGGATTTTACCTATTACCAAGTCGTAGCCCGGTACTTTGTTGGGATTGATATTGGTGGTTATGGCATATTTTACTTCAAAAATCTTAAATTTGGTTATAGGAGTATCCATTTAATATGAGGCATCTAATAGTTGATGGACAGCAGGTTTCTCTTCTAGCGATATCTCCCTTGGGAGGGGTCGGAATACATTACTAACGTGTTCTGCAAATGTATTAGCTTTGTCATGTTCAGTTCTGGCCCAATACCGTCAGCTCTTCTGACTGGTGGATTTGCTGTTTGGGGATTTTTAATTTCCTTAGTTACTTTCCCCAAGGAATAGTCAGTAGCTTTCGTTGCTGAGAGGTTTTCCAAAAAGTTTGCGATTTCATGATTCTTTAGTTCGTTGAGCAGTTTCTTTAATTGTCTCGTAGCTCGGTTGAGGTTTGTTTTGTCTATATGGGCTCGTGTGATTTGCTATCGTTTTCTCAATTTGCTTTTATCATTAATCTTTTTTCTAATAAATTAGGGCAGCGTCCGAGTATGCAAATTTTATGTGAGAGGTGGTTTCCCATGCGTCTTGTTGTATCGGTTTTATAAGGTGCTCAACTACTTCGCCAATTTCTTGAACGGTTTTCAGTGATAAGTTTAAATTTAGTCCCCTAGTCACGTTATTACGGAAGGCGTATCAGTCAGTGCTTTTATTGCTTGATTTAGGAGGTTTGGTTTTGTAGCAGACTTGTGACTCTAGGTTTACTACAAGTGGAATGTGGTCTGACGATAAGTCTAGAGATGATTCAATTGTCAGATAGTTGTGAGCAATACCTCTGGTGATGCAAAAATCGATCACATCCGGAATTTCCTGTCGATCTGTGGGCCAATGCATAGGTTGTCCAGGTGAAAGTAAAATTAAGTAGTTGGCCTCATAGCTTTATATAGTTGCGTGCCACGTGGTGTTGTTATTCTGAGCCTAAATGCAGATGTTTTGCATTGAAGTCTCCACCACCAATGAATCGATGTCCGAGGAAATTGAAGAAAGTTTCGTATTGTTCTACTGCCGTTCCAGATAAATAATTTAAGTTTAGTGTTTGGCATTATATTATTTTTGTTATCAAAGCAGCCAAGAGAGTCGTCATCTTGTCCATCTTCTCCATAATTTTTGTCATCATTGTTTCGAGGGAAGTGTTTAACTGTTGTAGGACATTGACGAATTGCATTTGCTGGTTGTTGTTAGCCTCCTGAATTACTCTACTATTTTCTCTAACTTTTTGTGCATAGGACATTTCAGGTTGGCGGATTTGGTTACTAGTGATTGTCGCGATTAGTGCTCTGATTTGTCGTTCTAGCAGAGATGGAAACATCTTCTTTTGTAGCTTATTATAGACAGAGCAGCCTTTGTAGTTGGCTGAGTAGTTATTTATTATGATTACAAATAATTCTTTTACGTAGGACATAATGCTAAAAAATTCTTAAGGATAAATTTCAAATAAAAGTTCGAAAAGCATTCGATTATTTATTGCAACTAGAACCCAAAAAGTGAAATTGATGTGCTATTTTGTAGTAATGTAGAACATTCTAAAAGCAAATAAAGAACTGGAATATTCCTGTACTCTGGACTTAGATGGCGACGTATTTTCTGAAGCTACAAGGGAAAAAACTTGTAAGCTGGTTTTTCATTTAAGTTCAGTTTTACTTTTAGCCCCAGCTTTTGTAAATAAATTTTCAACTATTACTACGATATATACCAAAATTTAACAACGAATTCTTTGGGCCCCACAGTAACACCTCATGTAGGACCGCCGCTTAGAAAATACAAAACCAAAAGCCTTCGTTCAGTTGGAACAAAAAAGTTAATCTTTTGCAGGAGGATCAAAATAAGGAAGCTGAACAAAGAAATTTCATTTTTTTGTTATCATTTTGCTTTTGTAATTATGAAATGACAAACAAAATTAAAAACTTTGAGTACAATTTCTTTGCAAAAACAGAACGCACCACAAAAACACTTGCTCTATTACACAAAAACAAGGAATTCTTTAAAAGAAGCTATAGCTTACTAATTACTGTTTTATCATTTTATCTGGCGTCATGCAAAATCACTCAGTAGGGGACATCGGACTTCTTAAAATGACTAAACTTTTCTTCAGCTTATATTCTACCAGCTTAAAATCTAAAGCATCACCAAAATTATTAAAAACAAAATTAAGTCTTCTTAAACTCGTACAAAATGTATGAAATTTACCTTAAACTTGTACATCAATGTGCGCCAATTCCTCTTTGCTTACGTTTGCTTCACTTAACGTTTAACCTACCAAATGAATTTCGTTAATTAAACATGTGCACATGATCGCTCACCGCTAGTGGCGTATAAGATATTCTTTGATATATGCATAACGTAGATAGTTTAAATCATTTAGAGTTTTTTTTTTGAAAATATATTTGTTTTAAGTTTTTGTTGCTGGTATTTGATTTTATTTTGGGTTAATAAAGTATACAGCCAGTGATAGCTTAGTCAATATTTTGTGTCATATAATGGTGACTATACGGTTACGGTTCTCCTTCAATTAATATGCGTCGGTGTTTTATGGCATTTTGTTTAATTATTAGGCCTCTATAAATTATTATTAATAATATTTATGATATCATATATGAAGATTGATGGTGTTCGAAATTTACTTTTATGACAACGCCATCTACTTCAGACAGTGATTAAAATTTATCGGTTATATAATGTATATTGACAAGAGCGCAGGTAAATTATAATTTACTAGTTTTCAATAGATAGATAGATAGTTGTGGCTGGTTGGCGCCGCATATTATGTTATATTATGAGATATGCTAGAACACTTCGTTATTTGCTTCCAAATAATAAGGAAAATGTACAAAGAACGTTGGACATAACTTTAGCCGACGTTTAAAACTATTTTGACCTGCTGTAACTTTATGTATCTTTTCTAGGATTATAAGTATAAACCGATATTTATTTACAGCTATGATTTTTTTGAGGAAATACGATTTATTATCGCTAACAGTTTGTATCAAGCCATTCTGTTCTGGTAGTAAACTGTTGATTGTACACCATTTAATATTCTAAGGTGTTTCAACAGATTCTATCTCTAAATTGTTTTTGCTTTACCTTTATTTATAATCACCCATTTCTCGTTCCTATACATCTGCTACATCGTTCTAATAGTTCCAGAGCAGACCTCGTAAATACGTACTGTTGTTGAATTATACAAACTAAAGTTAGATTGTTTGAAGATTTGCAATTGCGTTATGAACAGCTATGCACATGATATATTAGGAATCGATTTTCCCATATATATATTTTCGTTATATGGAAAAATTTGTATAAGAGGTTCAGAAGCAGATAAAAGCATGGAAGAATTAAATTAAAAAAAATTTTATGGCTTGCAATATCGAAGCTGTAATATTAGTTTTGTATACATTATTATAGTTTCATAAAATTATTCTTTTGTGTACACAATTTTAAGGCAAAGAGGAAGCCGATTGCTAAAATACGACACGCGCCTCCCTTTTCAAAACAACAAACTAATTTTAGAAAGAAAATTAAAAAACTTTTATAAATATCTACCGCTGCTTACAAAATACCGTGCTTTCGAGAAGAAATTCAGCCAAATTAAAGGTGGAACGTTTTTACATCATTGATCTAATATGTATTTAAAATATCTATGTCTCCACCTTTCAACTCAATGTTGTTATGATGTAAATTAGCTACCTAATTTGTATCATATTAACACAAAACTAAATTCGTTTATTACTGAAGAAAGCTAAAACCTAGTTAAACAATTACTTTCTTGGAAACTTAACACTTTCATTCAAGTTATAGAATTTTTTTCCTAGCAAAATAACTGTATTATTGTAACAATTACATCACTTTTGCGAACTTTAAGAATAATTGCTCACTTTTAAATATAGCTAAATACTAATGTTTCTATATTATGGAACTTTTTAAAAGAGAAACATGCGAAATATGTAATTTTGTTTAAAAAAAGCCATTTATTCTAAGGGATTGCTTTTATTTGTTTCTTCAATTCGTTTCAAGACTACACCCGTAGCGCAAAAGTTGATAACTTAAAAGCGGCATTCATTTTTGGAAAATAATCAGCAAGGTAGTGCACAGCGCAGTTGATGTAAAAATTTCAGCGCTATCGCTTTCGCTTTTACCTTAATTTTTTCAACTAAAACTTGGCCTTTTGACTACTCAATAATCTTGCACCAATCGCATTTCTCATTATTAGCATTGTCTACGAACTTTGTAAGCTGCACTATATTATTCCCGAAAATATGTAGCCAATATTAATACAGGGTGTCGCGCATCAGCTAAATGGATTTTAAAATGGAATAAAACGCAGACTGTTACAAAATGATCAAATTTTACATTTTTTCCTGATTCACTAACATGGGAAATTTAAGTTTACACGGTTTTGAACAAACTATCGCCAAAATAGCGCCCATCACACTCCAAACATTGAGTAAGCCTTTTTCTAAAGTTTTTGTGCACCCTTTGAAGCATTTCCACGAGAATTTTAGCAATTTGGGCTCGAATGTTGTTTTTGAGGGTTTTCAGGGTCCTGGGACGATTGATGTAAACAAGTGATTTTAGGTATCCTCACAGGAAAAAATCACAAGGGGCCAATTCAGAAGACCGCGCTGACCAGTTCAAATCGCCTCTTAGTCCATGCAAATCCTTGCTGTGTAGGCTGTGGCGCCATCCTGCTAAAACCAGACGTCTTATAGCCTATCTTTTTCAATTCAGGCAAGAAAAGATCCTGGATCATGGTCAGGTAACGTGCAGAAGTTACTGCAGCCGCTTGATCATTTTCTTCAAAAAGTTAAGGACGGATGATCCACATTCTTAAAATTACACACTATACCGTCGCCCTGTTGGAGTGGAGGAGCCTCTGCTGACGTTTCCTGGAATTTGTATAACTTCAATAGCACATATTCTGTTTATTGACACATCCATTGAAGTGAAAATGTGTCATCAGAGAGTTGTCTGGCTTCATAATCACGTGGCTTCAATTCTTGGACGACAATCATCTTATAGGGGTGCAAATGAAAATGTTTATTAACGATTCGTTAAATGAAACGTCTCGAAATGTCAAGGGTACCTGTTTCCGAATTGAACGCCTGGGAGTTTTTTGAATTGCAGCTTAAACCTTCTCTGTGTTTTCTGGGGTAGTGACGGTATTCTGAGGCCCCCTTCTTATCGTGGTCACATTTCCGTTATCCTGTAATGCGTTAACCCACTCGAGAATTCGATTTCAATAAAAAACACGTTGTTGAACGGACCACTCCATTATAGAGACTGAAACCGCGTGGAACATAAACTTCCCATACCTCTCTTTCGAATCACCCCACTTTCAACCTTTTAGGACAGTTAGGAAGAGAGCAATGACCTTTTCAAATGCATGCGTCTGCCGCGTGCCACCTTGTATAATTGAAGCAGTGAGTGTGAACTGTAATGCATACACTTATTAGGAAGACCTTACTGGTTAGGTCAATAGGAAGTGAGACTCCTGTGAGTAAGCATATGTAGTGCATGATCATCTAATTTATAATGATTGAGCAAGTAGACCAGAGATATGCATCATAATTTGTGCGAAATCGTAGCATTAATCCGCAGAAATTTTTCGGAAAATGCAAAATGCTTTCAGATACGACGCAATAAATAAATGTATGATACAAACAATACAGAGATAGTTCAGAATTTGCTGCGATGAGTAGAATACCAAAAAATGTTAAAAGTGTACGGGCTGTAATAAACAAGGATCAAGGACAATGACAGATTGAGAATTAAATGTGCTCCGAACTCTAAATACTAAAGTTTGTAAAATGTTTATGGCTATTCCCAAAAATTAAATTAAGCTTAAGAGGGAAGATATTCCAGGCTATCAATATTTTTACTAATTCTGCAGATATTTTGTTATTAAAATTATAATTTATTGTGGTATTAATTTATTTGAAATAAAATCGTTTGCGTTATTGGTCCAAATGCAAATTTTGTTTCTAAATAATCTAAAAGAGCTAATCTTTTATCTTTAGATAGCAGCGGTTAAACTGTAAAACTACGCGGTATGGAATTTACTGCTCTGTCTTATATTGGAATTTCCTGGTAATTAAAGTAGGAGTGAATGTATTATATTAAAAAAATCTTAAAATAGTGCCATTTAATTTCTTTAAGTAGATGCAAAATGCGGTGTAACATTAAAATAGTTTTTGTAATTAGATATTCTTTCTTAAATAGCGACAGTTGGGTTTGGAAATCAAATTCAATGCTCTATGCTTTTTAAAGTTTTTAAAACCCCACATTGTGGTTACAAGGACACATATTTTGAGTGCTTTTGGCAATTTCGATGATCGTTGATTAAGTATGATTTTTTGTCCGATTTCTTCTTTTTAAAAGTCAACTACTCTTTTTGATGATAAATATACTTTCATATGATTACCATGATTGACATTAGCGTGATTACTGTCATATTTTTGGAGTTGTTAGTCATAATTTAGAAAGGCATAATAGACATTTTGATTGGTGGTGGTGGTGCTTGGAACATTTAAAATAATTTTAGCTTGATTTTGCAGTTCACGAACAATGACTAGAAAAGTTTTTTGGTTTTCTTTTTTCTTATTTATAGTTATTTTTATTGAGTGCAGAGAAATATCTAATTAATGTACTAAAGTAATAATACAAACAGTTCACTCACTATTCTAACCTTTGATGTACTTTAGCACCATGTAACCTAACATCCCACAACTTTTAAAGGGTCGTGAAAACTTGAGCTGGTAGATGAACTTGCGAGCAATGACAGCTAACAAAGTTACCTTAAGAGTAACACAAAATTAAATAAAATGCATAAAGGTACAGAAACAACAAACACAATTAAGAAAATAAAATAAAAGCAAATTGGTATTGCTAGTTCTCTTTCATAGTTTCCGCTCACTAATGGATAGCATTAATAAAAACAAAACTTTGTGAAAATATAGATCGCTTAAAGAAAACCGGGGGTCTAATATTCAACTTATAATTACTTTTAAACAACAACGGGAAAATAGCTTTCGATCATATCTTCCAAACTATATATAAGTAGCATATTCTGGAAAAGTTTTAACTTTCTTTATTCATGTTCGTTGTTTATCTTAACTTTATTCTCTATTTGTTTCCGTTTTTTGTTATAGTTCTATATTACAAAGGCATTTTACCGTTTAATAACTTTTGCTGCCCCTCCAATGTTGTTAATTTATTTAGTATTCTAAATTACTTAAATTACGTTAATTTATAAGCAACCAGAATTTTTAGAAAAGAAGCATTGGATTTACAAATTCACATTAATGGTGTAAGAATTAATATCATTAAATAAGCAGATGACGGTTATGCTCGTTGGAAATCGAGGATTCTACAAATCCTTGTAAATGGCATTTTTGTAAGTGGATGACAACTAGGCTTAAATATAAATATTACAAAAACGAGATTCATGGTAATCAGTCACTCGTTACAACACTGCAACCCCCCACTTTAACAATGAGCAAATTGAATCTGCAAATGACTTCAAACATCTGGTTATAATAGTGAACATTTAAGGAAATGTAGCACCACATTTTTATGTCAGCATATATCTTAACACAAAGAATGGTCAAATGTTATGTACGGCCTATATTGCGATATGACATGTGGCTCTATACAAGAATGTTAAGTTTTACAGAGGGGTATTTAATTCAAATTAATAGACACAATAAATTATATTGTGGCTTTTGCTGCAAAACAGTATATCTTGGTTGTGTACTATGGGGTTCTCCTCCTATTATTCTGAAGGGTAAAATTGAAGGCTGACGTGAAATTGGTAAAGAAGAGAATGTCCTTGCGAAGGAATTAGTTTGGTACTAGAAGCCCAGAACAGCTGTTATGATGGCAGAAGAATTGCATACGCTGAAATGATCGCCAACGTCGGGAAGACCAGACACGGAACGCGAAAAAAGAAGAATTTCAATTAGCTAAGTATATACACTCACAGATTAGTATTGCTGATTTAAATTACAAGTCATTCGGCATAACGTCATAATTTTAATTTTAGTTAACTTTCTTATTCTTTTTTCAATAAATACTCCATTTACTTTGTCATTATGAAGATACAGATAAATGTAAAACAATTCAATTTGTTAGCATTATTTATTTTTTTTATACACTACACACAGATAAATTTTAAATAATAAATGTTTAGTGTACCCCTGAGGTTTTATTTGAAACTATATAATCTCAAAAACAAATATTGATACAAGTACTTTTGTTAAAATTACAATTTACTTTACTTGAGACATGAAAACTGATCGTATGTTAAATTTGAGGATACCAAAAGAACCCCAAGAAACTTCAATTAGCTCTTTATATTAAAAGGGCACCGGTTGCCATCCTAAGCATCCAAATGTACATAATAATTTATAAATAAATATTGAAAAAGGCTGTTGACCCATACACCAAAAAGAAAAACTGAAAAAAGAGCTACTTATAAATGCACTGTGCCTATAGACAGCTCCATAGCGAAACATTATTTATTTAAGTGCGCTATAGCACTCCAAGTTACTGTAAAATACAACGGTTAAATTTGCACGATAAAAAATAACATTATATTTGTATACTAGGTTGACGTCGGTAAATTGTCAATTAACAGTTTTATTTTAAAATGACTACCGTAAAAAATAAAAAAAATTGATATAATCCCCCTTCTTTGCGGAAAAAGGCGAGTAGCAAATAAATATAAATAGACTGGAGACAACAAAAGCAGTCAAACTTGTAAATGGCTTTGTTGATTAAATAAAAATCAATAAACACATTGTTTTGCAAACGGATGTCAACGAAAGGCGGTGGACTTCGAGCATAAGTTAAGCAAATACGTAATTAAAAAATTAAATTAAAAAGCTAAAATTAAAGGAACTTTGGATGTGGAAGAAAATAACAAAGTAAAGGAAGGCTCTCCACACTCCGAAGAAAACGAAGTAAAAGCAGCAAGCATACCCATAAAACGAACCGGTGAAAAACACCAATTTATAAGAAAATTTCATATCAAACAAAAAGGACGAAGGTAAGATTTAAACCAACCAAGGCCAAGTCATTTGTTCAGAAGAACAGCATAGAGTCCAACTAAACGCCAGAAGGGTTTTTCGTTGTAAACCTAACCCGGTTCACGGATTCTCGTGCATCTACCCCACCAAGTACGGTTCGAGCGCTCAAGCCGAAGCACATGCCTAAGTCGTGCGCGCTGCATGTTATCGCTATCGTACAGTGAACCTCGAGCAGTGATAAACCAGTGCATTAATTGGAATAAACTGTTTTCATTTTTGTATTGTTTACTACATAATTCAGTGCATGCATGTAAGTAAAACTAATAGCATGCTGCCATTTGGCAATGGCTACAACCCCACGCAACAATTCAACCCAACAATAACGCAACAAAACGCATCCTTTTACCAACAATACCCATTTATCCCAAATAACAACCCACAACAAATAACACCTGAGCAATGCCAGCAAATGCCCAATAGCTACTCAATGTCGCCACAAATACAAACATTCCAACCTTATCAATATGGTCACTCTTCAATGTCTCAATTTGTAATGCCGCCTCAAGTCCAACCATTGCATCAACAAATCACGACACAAAACCAATGGAAATTATTATTAGCGACGCAGAGGAAGAAGAAAACATTGCAGACAAAAAAATGCTTGGCAAAAGTTAATAACCTAAAAGAAAAAGAAGGAAATTGCAAAACACACAAAATCCGCCACAATCATTTAATCTAACACAAACTAACAAATACTCAATTTTACCAGAAGTTACAGACGTAACAAACAATAATCAAGATAACGGTGCCAACAAAAACTCAAATAAAATACCCAAACCCCCTCCAATCTACGTACATGGAGTTAACAATTATCAGGAAACGATAAACAGCTTGAAGGATATTATGGAACAGGAACAGTACACCACCAAAAGTATGGATGATAACGTAGTCAAATTTAATGTGCATTCCCCGGATGTGTACAGAAAACTCGTCAAACATTTCCAGGAAAACAATGTCATTCACCACACTTACCAAATCAAGCAGGATCGTGCATACAGAGTGGTCCTACGGCACATACATCCTACAATCTCAGTAGATGATATTACAGCTGAACTAGCTACTCATAATCACAAGGTTAGAAACATTATTAACATAAAACATAAGAAAACTAAAGAAGAATTACCACTATTCTTTGTAGATTTGGAGCCAGCCACCAATAACAAAGACATATATAACATAAATTACTTACAAAACTTAAAAATTTCTGTTGAACCGCCCCACAGAAATATGAACCTGGTCCAAGAACAAGACGCCAAAACTATAACCATACAAAGTCATATTGTAAGAGGCCATACGCCTGCGTTAAATGTGGCGGACCGCACAATTCTATTACATGCAAAAAAACAAAGGAAACCCCTGCTACTTGTGTTCAATCTACCAAGAGCTATAAAACAAAATAAAACCGAACACTCAAACACAAAAAAACACACATGCCTCTTACAAGACAAATTCACAAAACTTTCCTCCCTTGCCAGTGAAGAACTACTGGAAAATGCCAAATACTAACTGTGAACAAACAAACACAAATAAACCTCAATCATCTCAAGACCTAACACTCACACAGTTCTTAGAAGAATTCAAAGGCATGTTCAACCAATTAATACAACAAAATAGCATTATTTTGAACATGCTTACGACGGTCATAAATAAATTAGTTCGATAATGGCCAAATTCCTTAAAATTGCAATCTGGAACGCCAACGGCCTCCAATCAAAAAAACAAGAAATGGAAATCTTCCTCAGTATAAACAACATTTATATCCTCCTTATATCAGAAACCCATTTCACTGTAAGAACCCACATAAAAATACCGCACTATCTTATTTACTACACCGAACATCCGGATGGTACGGCAAATGGAGGCACTGCCATTATCATTCGTGAATGAATAACACATCACGAACTACCAAAATTCGAAGAAAATTTCTTACAGGCCACAGTGATTGAAGTAAATAAACTACCAAATCCAAATACAATAGCGGCAACATATTGCCCCCTCGGCACCAAATAACCAAACTTATGCTACAGCCATTCTTTGACTCCTTAGGGTCAGGATTTATAACTGGCGGAGACTTTAATGCGAAGCATACCAGATTGGGCAGTAGACTGATAACCACAAAAGGCAGAGAACTTAATAAACTCATAACTGATAATAATTATACATATTTCTCAACAGGTAGCCCAACGTACTGGCCAACGGACCCTGGCAAAATTCCGGATTTGTTAGATTTCTTCGTTGCTAAAGGAGTTTTATCTAACTACGTAGACATAATATCCAGTTATGATCTATCATCTGACCACACACCTGTCATACTATTAGTGCTACAGTAATTAGAAAAGAAGCAAAACCAATGTTATGTAACAAACGCACAGATTGGGACGCCTTTAATGAGTATATGGATCAACATCTTGATCTTAATATAAGCCTAAAAACGACTGAAGAGTTGGATAGTGGAATCAACAAATTTATAACTACTACACAAGAGCCAGCATGGTATGCTACACCGCGCATGGAAAAGCAAAAATCCAGCTCACAAAACTTCCCAAGAGAAGTGATGGAGCTGGTTAAGGAAAAAAGGAAAGCTAGGGCAGTCTGGCAACGAACACATAATAGAAACTACAAAACAAAGTACAATCGAATTACTTATGTAACTTCTCTTTCCAAGGACGACTACAGTATATGGAAAGCCACAAAGGGATTCAAGAGGCCACAGGTACATATACCGCCGCAACGTAACACAGACGGCACGTGGGGCAGATCTGACCAAGAAAAAGCTGACCTATTCGCACAATATCTGGCAGAAGTATTTAGACCTAACTCTGAAACAATAGATATAGAAGTAGACACCTTCCTCGAGGCCCCACTACAACTTTCATTCCCAATACGGGATCTTAAAATCGGTGAGTGACGTCAGGAGATAAAATTCTTGAGCAACAAAAAAGCACCAGGCTACGACCTCATAACTGGCCCTATCCTTAAACAGCTACCAGAAACTGGGGAAAGACAACTACTAGCATTATTTAACGCAATTCTGCGCTTAACCTACTGGCCGCCGCAACTAAAGATGGCTCAAATTATAGTAATATTGAAAACTGGTAAGCCGCCAAATGAAGTGCAATCTTATCGCCCAATTAGCCTGTTATCAATAATTGCCAAACTCCTAGAAAAGCTGATATTAAGTCGGTTAAATAAAGACACACCACTGGATGATTGGATCCCAAAGCACCAATTTGGATTCAGACGAGATCATTCTACTATTCAACAGTGCCACCGCATGTATAACGTAATTCAGAAAGCTTTTGTAAGTAAGAAGTACTGCACGGCAGTATTCCTGGACGTCCGACAAGCCTTTGATAAGGTGTGGCACAAAGGGTTACTGGCTAAAATAAAAGCATTATTTCCGCACCAATATTATCTCCTTTTCTAATCCTACCTTTCAAACCGCTATTTCCTAGTAAAATTCGGAAACAAAATCTCGACACTAAAGCCAATTACCGCTGGGGTTCCCCAAGGCAGCGTTTTGGGCCCAGTCCTATACTTACTTTTCACTGCTGATATACCAATAACACCGTACACAGAAATGGGAACGTTCGCAGATTATACTGCCATCCTCGCGTGCAATGAAGACCCCTTTGCTGCTACAAGATTACTGCAGGAACACATACATTTAATAGAAGAATGGCTAGACAAATGGCGAATTAAGGTGAATGAAAATAACTCAGTTCAAATAACATTTACAATGCGAAGGGAATATGCCCTCCTGTTACCATAAACAACATTGATGTACCACAATCTGAAGAAGTGACGTATCTGGGATTTCACTGGGACAAAAGGCTAACTTGGAAACAACACATAAAGAAGAAGCGCAAAGCCATGGATCTGAAAGTTAAAAAAATGTACTGGCTAATAGGTCGGAAATCACCTTTAGCAACTCCTTATATATAAAACCATCTTACGTCCTATTTGGACATATGGATGTGAGCTGTGGGTCTGCTCTAGCTATTCTAACGTAGACATAATCCAGAGATTCCAATCCAAGACAATAAGAACTCTTATGGATGCTCCATGTTACGTGACAAATCTCACCCTACATACCGACTCCAACACACCATACGTGCGTGATGTAATTACGGAACGGGCAACCAGACACTATGATAGACTTACATATCATCCAAACGACCTTATACAACCACTTACGTTACAACCAAACTTTCGGCGATTAAAACGGAAATGGCCTTGGGACCTACAAACTAACGTGAATCCTCCAGTGTGAATCCATCATCCTAAATCAATAGGATTAGGAAACTGCGAGGAAGCACCAATGGGTGCCAACCTCATCAAGCCAATCAACTTTAACAACAAATTAGCTCATAGAATCTCTTGTAATTCTGATTGCTGATATACTATGTTTCAATTAAAAAAAAAAAAAATCTACCCTACCGAACTTGTTATTCGACTCAATTTTATAAATTATTTCTACACTATTTTATCTTAACAATAATTTTCTTATCTGCAACTTGGCTATTTTGTTTTGATTTTTATGTCATTGTATTAATACGTTAGGTAAACATAAAAAACTCGTCAAACATTTCCAGGAAAACAGTTTCATTCACCACACTTCCAAATCAAGCAGGATCGTGCATACAGAGTGGTCCTACCACGCATCCTACAATCTCAGTAGATGATATTACAGCTGAACTAGCTACTCATAATCACAAGGTTAGAAACATTATTAACATAAAACATAAGAAAACTAAAGGCATTACCACTATTCTTTGTAGATTTGGAGCCAGCCACCAATAACAAAGACATATATAACATAAATTACTTACAAAACTTAAAAATTTCTGTTGAACCGCCCCACAGAAATATGAACCTGGTCCAGTGCACAAGATGCCAAAACTATAACCATACAAAGTCATATTGTAATAGGCCATACGCCTGCGTTAAATGTGGCGGACCGCACAATTCTATTACATGCAAAAAAAAGGAAACCCCTGCTACTTGTGTTCAATCTACCAAGAGCTATAAAACAAAATAAAACCGAACACCCAAACACAAAAAACACACATGCCTCTTACAAGACAAATTACAAAACTTTCCTCCTTGCCAGTGAAAACTACTGGAAAATCCAAATACTAACTGTGAACAAACAAACACAAATAAACCTCAATCACCTCAAGAAACACTCACACAGTTCTTAGAAGAATTCAAAGGCATGTTCAACCAATTAATACAACAAAATAGCATTATTTTGAACATGCTTACGACGGTCATAAATAAATTAGTTCGATAATGGCCAAATTCCTTAAAATTGCAATCTGGAACGCCAACGGCCTCAATCAAAAAAAAAAAATGGAAATCTTCCTCAGTATAAACAACATTTATATCCTCCTTATATCAGAAACCCATTTCACTGTAAGAACCCACATAAAAATACCGCACTATCTTATTTACTACCCGAACATCCGGATGGTACGGCAATGGAGGACTGCCATTATCATTCGTGAATAATAACACATCACGAACTACCAAAATTCGAAGAAAATTTCTTACAGGCCACAGTGATTGAAGTAAATAAACTACCAAATCCAAATACAATAGCGGCAACATATTGCCCCCCTCGGCACCAATTAACCAAACTTATGCTACAGCCATTCTTTGACTCCTTAGGGTCAGGATTTATAACTGGCGGAAACTTTAATGCGAAGCATACCAGATTGGGCAGTAGACTGATAACCACAAAAGGCAGAGAACTTAATAAACTCATAACTGATAATAATTATACATATTTCTCAACAGGTAGCCCAACGTACTGGCCAACGGGCCCTGGCAAATTTCCGGATTTGTTAGATTTCTTCGTTGCTAAAGGAGTTTCATCTAACTACGTAGACATAACATCCAGTTATGATCTATTATCTGACCACACACCTGTCATACTTACTATTAGTGCTACAGTAATTAGAAAAGAAGCAAAACCAATGTTATGTAACAAACGCACAGATTGGGACGCCTTTAAAGAGTATACGGATCAACATCTTGATCTTAATATAAGCCTAAAAACGACTGAAGAGTTGGACAGTGGAATCAACAAATTTATAACTACTACACAAGAGGCAGCATGGTATGCTACACCGCGCATGGAAAAAAAACCCAGCTCACAAAACTTCCCAAAGAAATGATGGAGCTGGTTAAGGAAAAAAAAGCTAGAGCAGTCTGGCAACGAACACATAATAGAAACGACAAAACAAAGTACAATCGAATTACTAATAAACTTAAACGAAAACTGAACGAAGTAAAAAACGACACATTTCAACAATATGTAACTTCTCTTTCCAAGGACGACTACAGTATATGGAAAGCCACAAAGGGATTCAAGAGGCCACAGGTACATATACCGCCGCAACGTAACACAGACGGCACGTGGGCCAGATCTGACCAAGAAAAAGCTGACCTATTCGCACAATATCTGGTAGAAGTATTTAGACCTAACTCTGAAACAATAGACATAGAAGTAGACACCTTCTGGATTTATCCAGTATTTAAAAAGATAAACAAGTATTAGATGACAAATTACAGACCAATCTCTCTTCTGAATACGACATATAAGTAAAAAAATCAGAAACAAATCAAGTAACAAAATAGAACAGTATCAAGCTGGTTTTAGGTAAGGTAAATCAACAATGGACCAATAAAGACACAAAAATGCAGAAAAAATATATGGCACTCGGAATAACAGCCTACAAGGTCAGATCCAGAGCAATACTAAATAGGGTGTCTCATTATTATAATACATATTGAATATTATCTGAGAATGTATCAGGAAGAAGGCAACAATGGAAACAAACTAAAGTATCTTAAAATAGCCCATACCAAATCCTAGTATATAGGGATGATCCTGGTAGCGATGTCCAGAACAAAGAAGCAGCTAAAATATGATAAAGACCTTGGAGACAACATACTACAAGTCTAAGGATTACCACCAAAAATGTTGCAATATATGGTTATGGAGAATATGGAACAAGAGGGGAGTCAAAACTTGAATGTAAAAAGAGAAACACCAAAAGAAGAACTAAGTTTCAACGTAATAAACAAGGTTATATATTTAAAGGTAAAGATAAACAACAAAAACAATTAGGAAGAAGAAATAAATAAAAAGGTGAGTGACAAATAAATAAAAAATAAAATTTACAACGATATTTTTGCGAGGGGGAGGTTAAAGAAGCACCAAAAATGTGGTTACCCGGATATGGGTGTAAGAATAAAAGAAAGCAGGCTAACTTGACTGGAATACATAATTAGAATAGAAGAAAGTGATCTAATACAAAGATAATGCGAGAGGAATCAGTAGGAAAAGGATGACTACAGAACAAATTTTAAGTTTGGCTGATTCGGTTACGTATTACTCACGCAGAAGATGCAGAAATTTTTAAAAACATAAAAAGTTATATAAAGTAACTGCTTATTTATGTATTAATTATTAGCATTATTTTTGTATAACTAATAATAAAAGCTCAGCAACACTGATATGCACTGTCTAAATGGGAAAAACCGCATGGCGTTTTTAGCGGCATTTTAAGCCGATAGCAGGAATTAAGCCATTAACGGCGACTGACAGACCCTCGCGCTCTTTTTGCGCGCCCTCCGGTTAATTTCGGCAGCTTCCTCAACACTTAATCCCGCCGCGCCGCGAAGAGCCCAATACCGCCGGAGATTTGTGGTCCAATCGAGGCGGAAAACGAGAAGCGCAAAGCCGGGCAAAATTGAGGACTTAATGAATAGCCCTTGCACTTTGTAAAACAAATTGCTACTTTATCGGCTTCCCCACAATGGCCATCGATTCGCCGCCCCGGCGAAATTAAGCGGAAAATGCCCCGGCCCGCGGACGCGGTTAATTAAGACCGCTATCCGGAAAATGATTAAGATAGAGGGCAGCCGCGCTTTTGCGGCTTACTAATAGCGCGCTAATTAAAATTGGTGCCGGCTTACTTCACTCCTTTCTTATGGTTCTTTGAAATCCTATGATAAAAATGTCTTCTAAATTCAAATAAACTTTTTAGTAACCTACATAACTAAACCTGAAATGATGGAAGAGCAATAAATAAAAAGTAAGCTATTGTAAATATTGGTGGAAGGGACAGACCTAAAATTTGAAGAAAAATGCCTACAAGGGGCTGGATGCTGATGGTCTCTGAGAGGATTAAAGTTGTCGTGTTAGCTTATCTAAATGTAATTTAAATTTTAATTTCTACTACCATCGATGCAGTAGTTTTAGAAAGTTTTATCAGTTCTAAAGATTATGAATGCCCTATTTTAATTAAAGAAAGGATACGAACAGAAACAGAAATTTTTAAAATAATATTATGAATAGACCTTACATTATATAATGTGTCTGATTTGCTATAAAAGATGACATACAAGTTCTTTTAACAACAATTGAAAATTTTATACGAAGGAGATATTGTTAAAAGATGAAAAGAGTACTTTAAAGTATTGTTAAAAGTAGATCAAACAAGTGAAATACTAGAGAAAGAAGATAAGCATAAGGAGAACGAAGACAGCGAGGAACAGAGCAACAAAAATTATGAAGTAAAAGAGACTGTCAAAGCGTTGAAAAGGAGGAACTTGTGGGACATGGTGGAGTGACAACAGAGATGATTAAAGGCCTGGAAGTAATAACAAAATTATTAAATATATATAGAACAACAAAAAATAAAAGTCTAAGAAGTAGGAATCCTTTTACCAATCTACAAAAAGAAGCTGCAAATCATATATATATATATATATATATTATATATATATATATATATATATATATATATATATATATATATATATATAGGGTAATTCTCCGGGAAATCGAACCCCCTACCCATTTTTAACGCATTTTTATAGGTCGATCCCTAGTGCAAATGAAAGCTTGAAGCTTCAACTTTATGATGCCGTGTGGTGCTTTTTAGTTCGACTCGATATACATGGTCAAAAACCGGAAATAAGACCGGAAGTCGGAAAAAAATTGACAAAAAGAAATTGAAAACAGCGTTATTTTATTTTTTAATTTACGGCGTCGTTTTCAGCGTGAAAAAATACACAAAAAATTTCCCTTGTATTTTTTTCGTAGAGTGGGTGGATTGGCTGAAAATTCAAAGTCTAGTTTTTCCAATTTTTTGAACTTTGTGTCTTTTTTGCGGACGAAAGGAGAGGTTTAGAAAAAAATTGATAAGCTCAAAAGTTGCTTGATTTTACCCAAAGAATCAGCAAAAGAAATTTAAAACCGATTCGATTTGATTTTAAATTTTTCCTCAATTTTGCAACTTTGCCTCAATTCTCAAAAATCAAGTCAGATCGGTTTAAAAATTATTTTGACGATTCTTCGAAGATCCCAGGTACCCACTTTTTAACTTTTATTTAATAATGGGTAACAAATTCAATTTTTTAATAATAAATATGAAAAAAATTCAGTTATTCGCAAAAAAAAACTCTAAAAATTAACGTTATCCTTCAAGAAGTCTCTATAAGTCATTCGAATAGCTTTTTGAGATAGTGACGGCAAATTTGATCGACCACGCGGAGCGCTGACACATAAAGCAGCGGCTTTGCCTGGCTCTTCACTCTTTCGGTCGCTTCATTTTGAATTTGAATTGTGATGGTTTAGAAAGCGGGCGACCGGCTTTAAATTTTTTGTGGCCGAGAGCGCGTTGATCAAGAGTTCGCTGGCGTGTTTTGTTTCTGATGACAAGTGTTTCCAAATCCCGGTGGCCGTTTTGTTGAAGGCTATTTTATTGCAAAATTCGATATTTTGCGGAACAGATTAACCTCTTTCCGGGGGTCGTTTTGTTTCCCGATTGCATTTCGGGAGTTGAAATTTTGCCGGTGAGAAAACTTGCTCAGATTTCCTTTGTATTTGACCCAGCAAGGAATCAAGAAAGAACTTTTGCACGCTTCCGATCGGCTCCGATGTGAAGATTGGGGAGTACAACACAGGAACCGATTTATGTTGGAGAGAGCCTCTTCCAAAAAAGGTTAGTGTTTCAACTTTGGCTTTTGTTTGAAGTTTCTTTGTTTAAATTGAAAATTACGATACAGTTATATGCATATATATATATATATATATATATATATATATATATATATATATATATATAAAGCTCCCGATTTCTTCGTGAAATGGCACGGATATAGCCTATATGATCATTTAACATCTACGCCAGACCACATCTAGAGCACTAAGGTTAGGGAATAAACCTAGTGACCTTTGATTTTGCCAGTGAAGTCAACGTAACAGTAGAGTTCACAAACAGAACATAATAAATAAAGTCAAGTCAGCCAAACAAAACCCGGTGGTGTGCACTTAAATACCTAATCTCCAGATTGTTTAAAATCAGACCTTAAGGGTAATCTTTGAAAATCTCCGGTACGCCTACGTGCCTACCACCCAAGAGTATATCTTGCAATTCGTTATCAGTAGTCTCTGCAGTAGTGCAGTGGACAGAGGCGTTTGCCACAAGTGTCTGAAGATTTCCATTTACCCGTAAGGCAGTACGCAGAGGGAGGTCTAATACAGACCAATCTTAACCAGGTCACCGAGGAAGTTTTAAGATTAGGAGTTAAGATTCAAGAACTTTCAATAGAGATATTACAATTTTTTGTTAGAATAAACACTAGGACCGAATATAAATGCTTTTATGCTTGAAAACATGTTTGACATTTCCAGAATTCAAGAGTCGTTGATTACTCACGTATTTTTCTGTTAAATATAAAATTATTTCTTGATATGGTTTATAGCAAATATAACATTTCAAAAATTTAGTTACATTTGGTTAAAGGTCACTCAAAAATTACGTGAGGGTTAAGTCCACTGTACTATCTTTAACTTCAAAGTTGTTTGAAAGCTTTAATTTTTTTTTAAACATTTCGGATAGGTTTCCGCGGTTAACTATGCTTAAACAACTTAGTTCACGGGATGAACTGCGTAAAAGGTAGCGCCAACAGCTAGTCATTCAAATACCAACCTCACTTGCACGTAGTTCTGGATAACTAACAAGGTTCTGGCTATCTGTTGCCCCGAGGTAACGGGGTTTTTCACGTCAGGCTAATCACCCACTGGAAGTACGCTGATTCAAATAAATTTTTATTTCCTCGGCACTGGACGGATTAAAGGAAAACGACTGAAGCGGAAAAGAAAATTGACACTCAGAACATGGAATATTACAATTATTAACGAAAGGAAGTGAAATTGGTACAGGAAATGAAAAAATACTAAATACACATATTGAGAATTAGCGAAATTAGAGAAAGGACAAGAAATGGCTGTGTTTTAAGATACTCAGGGGTTACATCGGATAGAGCAAAGAAAGGAGTAGCGATAACACTGCCCAACAATGTGTCGGGCTCAAAAATAAGTGATTCTTATGTATTTCTACATGCTGAATTAAAAAAATCACCATAAAAATTACTGATTAGCTCTTGTTTTGGAGATACAATAACATTTTATATTCTCTATAGACTACATTTTCAGTTTGGGGAAAATTTGTTTTTGATGGTGGTACACCTATGAATTGTCAAAATAGAACAGTAATATAGCTGTGGGCAGTTTATAATCGTGAACACTATTACTGTAACGGTAAATTTCATATTATTTCTGTTGAAATTAGTGCAGAATTTCTTGTTGTGGGGTGTTTTTAAAGAGTAAATTTTGTTACATCAACATGCCACGGAAATGTGTAAATTCAGTGAAAAATTCTTATTACACTTGTGGTGGAATAACGTTTTCGTCACAGAAACGTAATTTGACGCCTATTGTAAAGACTGCCTACTACCAGTATTTTGGTATGAAGATAGGGACCAGGATAAGTCATGGGCTCCACGTATATATTGCAACTCATGTTCAGTTTTTTTTTAGGGGTGTAAGGGGGCCAACAACATCCTAAAGGCCCCAAATGTCAACCTCACCTGCACGAGAGGTGGTAGTCTACACCACCCGGTACACCCTGCTGGAAAACTGACGAGGCTCTGGCGACCCAGTACCGGGGGGTATAACCCGGCACCAGTTGTCCCGATGTAACGGGGCCCTTGACGTTGGGCTAATCACCCATTTGAGGTACGATGATTCAGAGAAAAATAGGAAGCCTCGGACTAGGACGGAATAAAAGGCAACAACAGGCGAGAAATAGGTTACGAATAGGAATATGGAATATTACCACACTAAATGGAAAAGAGGAAGAAATAGTAGAGGAGATGAAACCAGACCAGAAGGACAGAGGAAGAGAGGCAGGCCCCGAATCAAATGGGAGGATAATATCAAAGAATTGGCAAGGAAAAGAGGGAAGACCATTCAGGAAGCTAGGACGTTAGCGATGCAAAGAACCAACTACAAGAAATGGATAGAGGCCCCTACGCTGTAAGGCATAAATGGGAAAAGAGAAAGAAGAAGAAGTTCAGTTTTATTACGAGAATAGCCAAAAAATAAAAAACAATCAATCCAAAAACTCTAGACTAAGTAATGTAAAAGTCAAGGAAGGCATCTTTGTTGGGCCACAAATACGTCAATTCGTAAAAGATCCTGCGTTCGACCTAGTTTTGGAAGGGAAAGAAAAGGAAGCTTGGGAAGCTCTCAAAGGAGTTAAGCATGAATTTTTAGGGAACAAAAGAGATGATAACTACATTCAGTTGGTGACAGTACTTCATTCAATCCATTTTCTCCACTCCCATTTCGATTTTTCCCACCTAGTTGTGGAGCTCTCAGTGACGGGTACGGAGGAAGGTTTCATCAGGATATTTCTGTAATGAAGCGGAAATATCAGAGCCGCTGGAATTAAGCAATGCTTGCGGTTACTGCTGGTTTTTGTGTGTGGATGCTCCAGAACTCACAAGAGGAAAGCCAAAAGATTTGGTGTTTGTATTTTTATCAACTTAGGATGTAACAATAAGAAAACGAAAGATTACACAAAAGTGTTCTTTGTCATATTCGTTTTTCTCAACCCAAAATTAGTAAGAATTAACTCCTGAAGTGAAGCAAACATTACATAATTGTTTTTTGTTAGTCCGTGTAATAGTAACAGCAGAAATTGAGAGAACACTAACAAATGGGAAAGCGATCAGCCTAAGAATAATAGTAATAAACATTTAGCTAGAAAAACAATAACAATGACACGAATATAAGCTTCCACAAAAAACGCCGCTCTAAACGAAAATGAGATATTTTATGAGAAACTGTAAAGAGTGGTAAAAAAGAGTAGAAAAGGAGGTAAACATATAATAATAATGGGGGATTGGAACGCTCGAATAGAGAAAAACAAAAGTAGGAACATAAAAAGCCTCGGAAAACATTGTGGAAAACCACTAACAGACACAAATAATAAGAAAATCATGATAAATTTCTGTATAGAACATCAATTGTTAGTAGGTTATATACACTTTAACAATAAAAACATCCACAAAAGAAACAGAAGGACAGCTAGGGGAAGAGCCAGCAACTTATAGAGTGGAACGACAGATCTCTTAAAAATCATACACACTATAATCCACAGTAAATCCAAATCAGAGACATCAGATACACAGTTTGTGTTTCGTAACGGGATGTGCACTAGAGAGGCCATGTTTGCTTTGAATGTCCTATCATAGATATGTCTAGATATTAACCAAGATTTATACATCTGTTTTATTAACTACAGCAAGGCTTTCGACAACGTAAAGCATAAAAATCTTCTGGATGTACTAAAAAACATCAATATTCACTATCACGATATACAGATAATAGCCAATCTTTACTGGGGTCAAAATGGTCAAAGTTAAATATGATAACAAGATAGATGAAATCAGCATCCAAAAAGGAGTTAAGCAGGGTTGTGTTCTTTTTCCAATATTGTTCAATATCTATTTGGAATTCATATCTAAAAAAGCATTGATGAATCGGCAGGTGTGGTAATAAATGGTAGTCCAATTAACAATCATTAAGTACGCTAATGACATTGTCCTGATTGGGGTAGTCTGGAAGATCTGCAAAGACTGGCAAATAAAATAACAACAATTAGCAAAAAATATAAGCTACCTAGCAATATTAGTAAAATGAAATGGTAATTTAAAAAAATAAGAATGTAGGCAACCTAACCATTGGTAATAGAACGGTGGAAAATATTCAGCATTTCAAATTATTCAGTACTATTACTAATCAGAATATGACGTATAAGACGAAAATATTGTCAACAATTGAGCAAGCCACACAAACATTCATTAAATTGAGAAAACTACTAACAGCTCAGAATCTTTCACTGGCCTTGAGAGAAAGAATGGTCAGATGCTGTGTTCCCGGTACTATTGTACGGCCTTGAAGGATAGACTTTAAACAAAGAAACCACAAAGGGGCTAGAATCTTTTGAACTCTAGATATATAGGCAAATGCTGAAAATTTCCTGGACAGATCGCATTATAAACCAACAAGTCTTAGAAAGAATGAACAAAGTGGAGGTTCTATTTACCATTAAGAAAAAAAAGTTAGAGTTCTTCCGCCACACCTCACGCAATGCTAGATACGGAATTCTGCAGCTTATCATGCAGAACAAAATAATTGACGAAGACAAAGAAGTGTCGGACTGATTGCACAACTTACGTGATTGGTTCGGGCTTTTATCTGTACAGTTATTCCGTACAGCTCTTTCAAAAATAAGAATCGCCTGTTTGATCAGCAATCCTCGAGGAAGAAGCTGACATCAAGAAGAAGGTGTGGACATTTTTCAATTAGTCATATATTATACACGGAAGTAGGGAAAGAAATAAGTGAAAGTGTATATAAATACGACCAAGTATGCCATTTATTTACCAACGATTACAAGGTTAGTTTTTGAAAACTACATCAGGCAGATGGCCTCCGTTTACATCAATGCATTGTTTCAAACGTTTCTTAAAGTTGTCGTACACGCGCTTCCGTAGGTCCTCACCAATGGTTGCAACTTCATCAACAATGGATTGCTGGAGTACTTGAATACTCATGATATGCCTATAGAACACACGCTCTTTCAGGAACCCCCACATGAAAAAGTCTGGTACACTGAGGTCAGGCGACCGAGCTGGTCAAGCGATTTTACCGAAACGAGAGATAACAGTTTCAAACATTTTACAAACTACAGCCATACTGTTTCGTGCGGTGTGGGCTGTTGCTCTGTTCTGCTGGAAATATATGTTTTTAGGGTCAATGCCCAACTGTCGTAACTTTTATTCAACAAAATCTTCCAACATAGTCACATAACGTTCTGAATCAACAGTCACTGTTTGTTCATTGTCATTTTTAAAGAAATACGGACCTACAATTTCGAAAACACCGACTTTATACCAAACCATCACTTTAGGAGAGTGCAAGGGCTTTTCGCTAGGGCTAGCTGCAGGCTACTAGCGGGGTCACAGGTGGCGGATAGTGAACGGCCTTTAGATATAAAGGTTAGCTACGAGATAAGCTAAGAACAGCCAGTTCTTAGACGAATAAGTAATCCCCGAGCAGCAAACCGAGTGATTGCCGGTATAAGCAATCCCCCTTCTTATCGGCCAACAGCTTCGGGTGGATGAGCTGATAGGAGGTAGGGCACCCTCTTGTTCTTGGATCAAGAAATTAATCAAAAAGGCTGATGAACCAATAGGTCAATGGCACGAAGATGCACAAGGCAGCAGAAAACCACTGCATTAAATATACACAAGGATATCCTTAGTAATAAATCATCATCAATATGGCAAAGTTCAGAACCAAAATAAAGTCCGGGGTAAGTTCCTGATCGGATCCCTGGGGAACAGTTGTGAACCAAGCCAAAAGAATATCAATAAATGAATTAAAAATTGGAACCTGGAATGCAAATAGTTTGTACAGGCGGGCAAACTGAACAATATAGAATTGGAAATGAAAAGGTTAAAGATAAGCATTTTAGGTGTTAGCGATACAAGATGGCCAGGAAATGGGAAGTGCATAACAGACAACAGTACCATGTACTACTCGGGCAACAATGACCGAGAACATAGATACGGAGTTGGAATTATAGTAAATAAAACAATAGCACCGACAATTGTGAGCTTTACACCATACTCGGACAGGATTATGATGCTGCAGATGAAGACAAATATAGGTACAATGAACATTATACAGATATATGCACCAACTGCAGACAAAGACAACGAAGAAATAGAAGAATTTTACTCGCAGTTAGAAGAAGTATACCAAAGCATCAAACACAAAGATATGACAATAGTGATCGGAGACTTCAATGCCAAAGTTGGCAACATTAAAGTCAAGGGATGTACGGGTAGCTTTGGCCTGGGACAACGAAATGACAGAGGAGATCGCTTAATACAGTTTTGCCAAGATAAAGGGTTGGTGATTGCAAACACGCTTTTTAAACTCCCAGAAAGACGACTATACACATGGAAGTCTCCAGCAGACAAACCGGAAAAAATAGTAGCAACCAGATAGACTACTTACTAGTTAACAACAGATATAAAAACGCCATTAAATCAACAAAAACATACCCTGGTGCTGATATATATTCTGATCATGTCCCAGTAGTAGCTAGAATAAATGTAAGATTGAAAAAGATTGTAAAACGACAAGACAATAACACAGACATAAAACTCTTAAAAGATTCGAAAATACAAGATAAAACACAACAAATAATAAATCAACAAATTAAAAATACAGATATTCAAGCAGAAAGCAGTGCAGATGAAATATGGAAACAAATTCAAGAAGTGCTGTTAAAAACAGCTGAAACGCAACTAAAGAAAAAGCGGACAAACAAAAACCTTGGATGACTGAAGAGATATTAGATCTTATGGACGAAAGACGAATAAACAATAAAATACCAACAAATATAAAGAACTGCATAAAGTAATACAAAGAAAATAAAGATAGCAAAAGAAGCACATCTTGAAGAACAATGTGAAGAAATAGAACAGCTAAATAAGAAACATGACAATTTTCACATGCACAAGAAAATAAGAGAAGTAACAGGTCACAAAATGAACAAACAGGGCAACAATGTCTTAAAAGATCAAAATGGACAGGTACTGGTAGAATTAAAAGATAAACTGCATAGATGGACGACCTACATTGAGGAACTATTCAATGATGAAAGAGCAGATAAAACTGAACTGACAGTAAATGAGGAAAACATAAAAATATTGAAATCGGAATTAATACATGCTCTTAATAACATGAAATCTGGAAAAACTACCGGTCCAGATCAAATACCTATTGAACTCTTCAAACTTTTCAATAACGACGTAATTGATATCATACTCAATCTCTTTAACAAAATCTATGAAACAGGTATAATTCCTGAGCAATGGCTAACATCCATATTCGTATTAATACCGAAGAAAACTAGTGCAAAAGAGTGTACTGATTATAGAACCATTGCACTTATGAACCATGTTCTGAAATTATTCTTAAAGATAATCCACCAAAGAATATATGCAAAATTAGAGGACGATATAAGTGATGCACAATTTGGTTTCAGAGCAGGCCTCGGAACACGAGAAGCCCTTTTCGCAGTTAATGTCCTCAGTCAACGATGCCTAGACATAAACCAAGACATGTTTGTCTGTTTCATTGATTTTGAAAAGGCATTTGACAAGGTTAGACACGATAAACTCCTGGAAATACTCTTAAAGAAAAAAAGGACATGAGGGACATAAGAATTATTAACAACTTATACTGAGGACAGAGAGCCAATATAAGAGTAGAAAATACGCTAACTCAAGACATTATGATACGTCGAGGAGTGAGACAGGGCTGTATCCTGTCCCCACTGCTCTTTAACATATATAGTGAAGCTATATTTAACGAAGCCCTTGAAGATGAGGAAAAAGGTATGATAGTAAATGGCGAGGTAATCAATAATATTAGATATATAGACGACACGATACTACTGGCAAGTAATTTAAATGATCTACAATATCTGTTAGAAAAGGTAAATAACAGCTGTAATGAATGTGGATTAAGAATAAATCTTAACAAAACTAAATGGATGCAAATCACAAAATCCCCACCAAACCAAATGAATTTAAACATTACAAATACGGCAATAGAAAGAGTATAGGCATATAGATATCTGGGAGCCTGGATAGATCAAACAGGGGATCAGACACCAGAAATCAGAACAAGAATTGAAATTGCCACAGCATCGTTTGTATCACTAAAGAAATTACTATGCAGCCGAAATATAAGCATAGAGCTCAGGATACGGATGCTCCGCTGTTATGTGTTCCCTGTATTGTTGTACGGAGTAGAGGCGTGGACAGTAAAAAAGAAACACTTAGACAAACTACATATCTTGGACTGATAGGATCACCAACAGAGAAGTCATTGGAAAAATGAATAAAGAATGTAAAGTAATAAATTCAATAAAAAGGAGAAAACTTGAATATCTAGGCCACATAACAATAGGAACTAAATACGCCATGCTGCAAATAATAATGCAGGGAAAAATTAAAGGGAACCGGAGTGTCGGACGTAGACGAATATCTTGGTTGAAAAACTTGAGGGATTGGTTTGGCTGCAGCAGTATCGAACTGTTCCGAGCAGCTGCAAATAAGGTTCGCAAATCAATGATGATTTCCAGCCTCCGATAGGAGAAGGACTTTAAGAAGAAGAAGAAGGGCTTTTCATGCAATTTCTTAGGGTTTACTGATCGCATGTTCTGTTTGTTTACCAGCCAGAAACATGAAAATGTGCTTCTTTGGTCGTTAGAAAATTATTCAGAATGTCTAGGTTTCCCGTAACAAACCACTCATGGTGGTGCAGAAAGCAAGTTTTTCTTCCTTGCTTCTTTCGTTAATTCGTCGCACAACTTGCAGTTTGTAACGGCGAAATATTATCTCTTTTAGCATTTGAGTTTTATTCTACTAATGCGTGATTGATGGCGCGCCGAACAGCGAGGACTCCGTTCAACAACTTCTCTCACTGTCTGCAGGTTCTCTGGCGTCCGCTCTGTTTGTGAGCTTCATGCTTCACGTCTAACACGCCACCCGTTTCTTTAAATTTCTTCACCCAAGCCACTATGGTATTGCGAGACGGTACGTGACCATGTCCATCAATATTGAACTATCGTCGATAGATACGCTACACTTCCGTGACAGATTTTGTTTTGTAATAACTACAAACACAGGTAACACGGCGTTCCACGTTCTAACGCTCCATTGTGACTGACATACCTCTATCATTCCTCCTCCCCCCCAACCGCGATAAGCTATCGCGGCGGCACACTATTCAAATTTGAAATGTGTAAGTTGGCTTTGCGCCACCCTGTATAATGCGATTCACACTATTGAAATCAAATACTCCTTCTCGAGTAACACAATCTGCTGAGTGAAGATCAACGTTAAGTTATCTGGTATAAAAATAAAAGTTAGAGTTCTCGAAGAGGCATACTCAAACCTACTTTAGTTATTAATTCTACACCGACAATTTATGCAGGTGACACTGCAATTCTTACTCAGAGTACAACATTTAAAACAGCAATCGAATATCTACAGAACACAATAAGAATAAAAAATACAAATAACTACCAAATTCCAAACTAAGATATTCACACTTAAGCGTCATATAGATTTTGAACCGATTGGAATAAATAATTCCATCGTCTAATGGAATCACAAAGATACCGCAGTAAAATACTTAGATGTCTACCTCTACAAAAACTTAACTAGGGAATATCTTATTAACAGAAAATTTAACGAATATCATACTAGACTTAACATATTGTACCCATTAATCAACCAAAGATCCTAGCTTAGATCAGAATGTTCACAATTAATTTATAAGGCAATATTCCGATCTATTTTAACTTGCATACCCGGTATGTTATAACTGCTCTTGGTTAGTACGAACTACACAAAAATATGAAGAACTAAGTGTTTCTCTAACAGCAGACTACATAAATAAGTGGTAACTTCTTTAATAATCTTGTGCTTTATACCAGTGCAACTCAACTAAATCTAGGTCAAAAGAACTTTTATATAATACTGAAGCGAAAGCTTCCTTAAGACCTAGTAGATATATCTTAACTTTATAATATTGGAACTAAACTACCATTAGACAGAAGTGTAAATGTAGTCACTTAATCGCCCCTATATATATGATATAACTTTTAGATGTAAGCTTGTATAATGTAACTAAGCCATGTGTTGTAACAAGTATTGTAGAGCTAGCTAGATAAGTTTTAAAAAAATCCTTATAGAAAGATCTTATTTATGTAGTTTTAGGAAAGAGGAGAGTAGATAATTTGCAATTTTTTGGGATAATAACAATATCTCTGAGAATTTTACGTAAAAATTAATATAACTGTTTTAATAACGAATAATTTTAAGCGACTGCTTGTGAAAGGGAGTGTTCCTGATCACTTACTTAATTTAAATTACATTGGGATATTATTTTCTACGGACGCTTATGCTCTTTACTTCTCCTGTCTTTTGTTTTAAGTAAATGTTATTCCTACCATTAATTATTATTAAATCAAAACTTCCGACTGAAAGAATCAGGCAATTTAGGATTTTTTTAAATTAATGCTTTGGGTTTTATATTTTACGAGCGTGACAACTAAAACTTGAAACCGTTTTTTTTAACTACGGATTTAGATTTACATACAATTTGTATATTAGAATTGAGACTACTACATTTTATTGTTGAGACCTGGTTAAAGTTTATACTTTTTGTACACCGATTTTGCATTTGGATTGTATTTATGCGATTGATTCGGTCACAAAATATCCAGTGTAATCTTCTACTCACATGTCATGTTTAAAATGCGCTAACACATTTTAATACACTAAAGTTAGGAACATGTGGTGCACTTTTCCTCAACAAATATAAAAAATGTGCTCCTTTTAATAAGCCCATTATTACCGCAGCATGGTGCGAGGTGGCAGTGTCAGGCCAGTAACATAGTTATTATCAGAATCCAATTTATCTAAAACAATTATTAAATGTTTCATTGTCTGGAAAATACTTAGGATTTTTTTCGGTAATGCGAACCAAACCAAAAACTTTACATGTGCGTATTGGTTCAAAAAATATATAGCAGTGTCCACTTTCAGCATAGTAGCTTCTATCTAGGCTAAAATAAACTTATTGCTCGCTGTAACAGCAAAGTTATGTGAAGGGTTAAGAACATCTTTGCATCACAGTGTACAGATTGGTATTTTTTATACATTATTTAATTGATTTTTCTTATTTAGCCAACTACTACCAAAGCGTTTATTTTCCTTTCAGACATTTTTTGGGCCTTTCGGCTAGATCCTGTCATATGGCTGAGTTGTCTACTTCATCCATCATATCAATAAAATTATATATATATATATATACAAATATCAAAGCCTCCGAATTACGTGTAATATTATAATTTTACAGGCAGATAAGGGCAATGCTACAGTGATCCTAAATACTGCGGACTACATCGGTAAGATGCACAATTTACTTAAATCCTCTGACTATCGCCGTGTACCTAATAATCCCACTACCTACCTCGAAAAGTAAACCACAACCCTAATTAATAACTTCATCCTATCGTCCGATACCAAGAAACTCCTCATACCCCGAGAAAAATCGTCCAGAATTCCCAAATTGTATGGTCTCCCAAAAATTCACAAAGAGAATATTCCTTTACGCCCTATAGTTAGTGCGTTCGGTTCTCCCACCCATAACCTAGCCAAATACCTTGCCAAGACTCTCCAACCTCTCACAGAGCAGGCATCATCCTACGTCCGAAACTCCTATCATTTCCTAGAAATACTGAAAACCTTCCCTATACACAAAGGTAACATCATGGTTAGCTTTGATGTCGTTTCTTTGTTTACAAACATCCCAATTCCTGATACCCTACAGTTATTAAAGTCAACGTATAATATAAATATCCTCTCCCTAATAAACCATTGCCTATCCAATATTTACTTTACCTACCAAAATAAATTTTACCGCCAAACTAATGGTGCTCCCATGGGTTTTCCACTTTCACCTAACCTTTTTATGAGCAATTTTGAAACAAAAGCCCTTGCCTCCTTTCACCTTAAACCTACCTGCTGGATACGATATGTCGATGACACTTTTGTTATCTGGCCTCATGGACATGATACCCTTCCAGAATTCCTTTCCCACCTCAACCAAATCCACACCAATATCAAATTTACCACGGAAACTGAACACAACAATTCCCTTCCCTTCCTAGATACTCTCATAACAAGAAATCCTTCTAATGACAGCTTTTATTACACTGTCTACAGAAAACCCACTCACACTAACCGTTACCTAAATGCCAAATCCCATCACCACCCTGCCCAAATCCATTCGGTTGCAAAATCCCTCATAACCAGATCCATCAGACTTTCCGATACGAAAAATCGCCAAACAGAAATTAAATCCATTACCACCACCCTACTGCAAAATGGATATTCCAACAAATCCTTAACCAGTATAATCAAAAATATAAATAAAAACACTAACTCTCAATCCCAAAACCCTCCTGACCAACAAAAAGCATTCCTACCTTACATCAGAGGCATCACCGATAGAATAAGCCGCATACTAATACGGCAAAATATCCGCACGGTCTTTACGACCAACAATCAAATATCTGGGCTTATTCGCTCAGCAAAGAATCACTGCCCCAATGAATCCCAAGGAGTGTATGAAATACCTTGTGGAGACTGCCAAAGGACCGACATAGGTCAAACAAATCGGCAAATATCTAGCCGAATATACGAGCATTCTCTGGCCGTACGGAAAGGCGATAATGGTTCGACACTTGCCAAACACAGCAAACGAACTGGCCACAAAATTAATTTCTCTGGGGCTAAAACCATTGCCGCCATTTCCCATTTTACCAGCAGAATAGTTCGTGAGGCAATTGAAATAGAAAACCCCTACAGTGCCCAAGCACAAGAGATGACAGCCAGCGTTTGCTGTCATGTGGAAGTTCCTTATTGCTCCGCACCGCCAATTACGCAACACCCTTAATCTTAGAAACTTTCCCCAACCCAACGTATCTCCCGCCAAACAAACTTTCACTTTAAAAGATCAACCAAGTCACACGAAAGCTCAGTCTTACTCAAAGACTCATAGCTCTCCTTGGGGAGTAAGCAGATTGAGACCCCGAGTGAAGAGCTAACCTCTTGAATATGGCATCAAAGCCGATGCCGAAACGTTGAGAGTTTTTTCAAAATAGACGCGGTTCATCCGTTCATCCCATATATATATATATATATATATATATATATATATATATATATATATATATATATATATATAATCTATTCGAGTTTTGTAGCTAAAGCAGTGCAGACGTGCGATATCAGAGTATTTTCTGCGTTTTCTTCGCGCTGTATCGGTGACCGATCCGCGCTAGCGGTCCAGCCAAAACAAAAATGGAAATGGAGCAACTACGCACAGGGTGTTCCAATGCAACTTCCACTTTCCACCAGCCTTCAATTCGTAAGCCAACCGATATTAACAGGCAACAATTTTTACTTATCTCAAAATCAATATCCTCCCACCAAGCTCAACGACAATTTAATGGCAACCACTTCACAATCTTTAACTAACAACGACAGAATTCTCTATCGAATGACGTCTACTAGTGACGAAGGAACTCAAGGAGTCGTAAACGATAACTCAACCAACCCTAACACATGGCAAAACGTTAAACGTGGAAAAATATCCCAACCTATCAAAGAAACTACGCAAGTACCTTTAACAAATAGATATAACCAGCTAAATGAAGAAGAAGAGGGAAGTACCCTTACCAAACAAGTAAACAATTAGAAACCATAAAACCTCCTCCGATATTTGTGTACGGAGTTACACACTACAATGACATGATCAAAAGTTTAAATACAGTTGCAAAAACTAAACAATTTAATACAATAACTGTAACAGATAACACCATAAAAATAAACCGTCATACTCCGGAGGAAACTTACAGGAAACTAATACACTACATGAAAGATGCCAACATTATTCACCATACGTACCAGCCAAAACAAGACCGTGCCTTTAGAGTGGGTATCAAAAACCTACACTTTACAACTGATATAAACGAAATTAAGCAAGAGCTAGCGAATCAGGGACTCCAATTCAGGAATATTTTAAATGGAAGAAGTAGAGTGTCTAAAAAACCATTAAACCTATTCTTTGTAGACCTCGAGCCCGTGGACAACAATAAAGAAATATGTATATCCTACGAGGTATTCAGAATAGAATAGAACAAATCGAGCCACCTAGAAAAACTAAGGACCTTACCCAGTGTACACGTTGTCAACAATATGGTCACACTAAAACATATTGTAACAGACCTTTCTACTGTGTGAAATATAGAACAGCCCATAATTCTACAAGTTGTACAAAACCAAACAGCACCCCTGCCACATGTGCACTATGCGGTGGTCCCCATCCTGCCAATTACAGAAGATGCGAATTTTATCACCCTTCTGAAACAACCCAACAATGCCAACAACAGACTTAATATTCAACAATTACCAGCACCGATACACCCTATCCTACGATACAGAATCCAATCAATAACTCAGGTACAATAGACCAATACCTAGTCGAATATACTAAGAAATAAAAACCACCAGAGGAAAACTCAATTACTTTCAGTACTTTTTTGAATGAGTTCAAAAGCATGTTCTTATAGCTAATGCATTGATTCCCAAAATGGTCCAGGTGGACCCCCAGGGGTCCACGGAAGACTCGACGGGAGTCTACGTTGGCGTGACAAAAAAATGGGGGTTCACAATTCGTAAGCGGGGGTCCACGAAAATTTATCTGGTTTCGATAGTGAAGAACTAAAATGTTGGCTTGAGTTTACCTATCAATGTAGGCAGATAATATTTTAAGAAATTTTTTTAAGGAAAAATCGATTCCATTCACAAACGTTATTTCGGTGGCAACAGATGGAGCTCCTGCCATAGCCGGGCGATGTCGTGGGTTTATAAGCCATCTTAAAAGATTTATACCAGAGGTAACTGCAATTCCCTGTGTCATCCACCGACAACACCTAGTAGCGAAAAATTTGAGTGCTAAATTGCACCAATTGCACCAATCGCTTCAATTTGTGATAATGCAGTTAACAAAATAAGAAGCAATGCATTGAATACGCGTTTATTTGCACAATTGTGCGATGAAAATGATGCAAGACTTCCAACGATTGCTCTTACATACTGAAGTACGCTGGTTGTCGAAAGGTGCATGTTTAACAAGATTTTTCTCACTTTTTGAATCAGTTTTAGAGTTTCTGGAAAGTAAAGATCCAGATTTAAAAGAAAACCTGATCAATTTGAAAGCAGACATCGCGAATTTGACAGATTTGTACAAAAAATTTAATGACATTAACTTACAATTACAAGGGGACAGCCTCAATTTAATAAAAAGAAAGGGCGTAATTTCAGCTTTTCTTGGAAAATTGAAATTTATGAAGCAAAATATTAGTCGGCGCGAATTTTCCCAGTTTTCAAACTTGGATATTCACACATACGTTCAACATTTAATTGCCCTGCATGATGACTTTAAAATCAGATTTGAAGATATTCTGACGATGGAAATACCACCATGGATCATAAATCCACTTGATGAAACGGAAGAGGAGAATGTGATATTACAAGAGGAGCTACTCGAGCTTAGCACTAATGAGGAACTGAAGGTGAAATTTAAAAGAGGGTATCAAACATTTTGGCTGCAGGCATAAATACCCGAAAAATATCCTGGACTGTGGGGAATTGCAAGAAAGCTTTTGACATCATTTCCCTCGTCATATCTTGTCGAGAAAAGTTTTAGTGTCGTTACAAACCTTTTAACAAAAAAAAGGAGCAGATTGAATATCACAGAACGGGGAGATTTGCGGTTATTCCTAACAAAACTGAAGCCAAATATTGATAATTTGCTGTCAATCCATCAAGTACATCCCTCCCACTAAAATTATGACTATTTTGTGATTGTCATTGTAGAAGTTACGTTACGTTATTAATATTTTATTTTAATTATATTACAACGTAATATGATAACAATAATAATTAATAGTGTAATAATTACATATTTGAATAAATACAACACAAGGAAATATACTATTTTTCTTTTTATTTTTACCACTCCGAATGGGGAGTTTTCTAAATAAAATATGTGAGAATTGATTGGTTTCTTGTGTTGTGGGTAGATGTCAAAGGAGTAAAGTTGGATGGAATGACTTTTTTGATTGGCTAACTTTACTTTTTTGACTTCCACTCACAGCACAATCATTTAATTAATTAACCAATAACTCAGCCGCAACGCAAATTTCCATAGTTAGATCTAATCTTTACATTTTTTTCGAGTTTTGGGAATATGGCAGAAATGTAGCTGCAGGGGGTCTACCGGGACCAGCAAAACTTTCAAAGTGGTCTATGTGAAAAAAAAAGTTTGGGAGCCTCTGAGCTAATGCAACAAAACAGCTTAATTCTTACCATGCTTACAACGCTCATCAATAAAATTCAGTAAATTCGTATAAGTTGCCCAATAGAATATCAACGACATCTTTCAACACAAAAACGAAGTAGAGATTTTTCTACATCACAATTCAATCAACATACTATTTGTTAGCGAAACGCACTTTACCAACAGATCCATCTTTCGTATACCATCTTATTTAACATATAACACAAACCACCCTGACAACACTGCACATGCAGTTACTGCAATTTTATTAAAAAATACTACGTATTGCCAAATTATAAAACAAATTACTTGAAAGCCACTTTACTCAAAGTCAAAACGTCCTCCTACGAGATAACAGATTTTGCAGTATATTTCCTCCTAGACACAACTTGAAACTCAACCACTTCAGAGACTTCTTCAACACACTCGGCTCCAAATTTCTTGTTGGAGGCGATTTCAACAGTAAACATACTCTCTGGGGCTCTCGGCTAACAACTACCAAAGGTCGTGAGCTAGCTCATCTAATTCAGGAAAAAACTATTTATTTCTCTCCACCGGTAAACTAACATCTGTTGAATTCCTTCATTACAGACGAAATCTATTTACCATACATGGAAGTATCTCCTAGTTACGACTTGCCATTGGATCAATCCCCGATAATTGCAACAGTTAGTACTTTTGTAATTATTAAGAATTTTACACCTAAACTTCATAACAATAAAACTAACTGGGATAGATACGAAAATGAAGTGGAACAACGAATTAATCTGAAAACAAGCCTCAAAATCCATAACGAAGTCGAAGACGTTATGAATGCCCTCACAAGTACCCTTAAACATTCAGTCATAGAAAGTACTCCATCCCTGCCAATAGCTAATACCACGGTCTAGGAGGCACCGAACCCAGGCACCCGTAGATAAAAATATATTCAATCGTATTAGCAACCAATTAAAGGCACAACTCAGACAACTCCGTGAATAATCCTTCACTGACTACGTTACTAGATTAAATAGATTCGACAACTCTATGTGGAGAACAATTAAATCCAAGAAAAAACCAAAAGAACACAATGTTCGAATAAAACATATTGATGATCACAACGCTAAATGAACGAGAAGCCACCAAGAAAAGGCTGATCTTTTTGCAAGTCATCTCGCATGTCTTTAAGCCCAACAATCAAGATATAAATAATGATACCATAGCAAGTTTATCCAAAATTCCACAAACTCCATCTCGAATTAAATCCTTCACTCCACACGAAGTTCAGAACGAACTTAACCATCTTAACATCCGAAAAGCACCAGGTACAGACGGTCTGCCCGCACAGATGCTCAGGGAATTGCCGAAAAAAAAATACTATTTATTACCTACATTTTTAATGCCATTTTAAGACAGCAGCACTGGCCCCCAATGCTAAAAACAGCAGAAATAATCTTAATAAATAAGCCAAGGAAGAACCCAAATGACGTAACCTCATACAGTCCAATTAGTTTGATCCCTACAATTTCCAAGATATTAGAAAGCTTATTACTACAGAGAGTAAATGCCGATATTTCACCTGGCTTCCTCCCCATCAATTTGGTTTCCGAGCAGAAGATTCTACACTTCAGCAAACACATCGATTAATCCAAGTTGTTAACCACGCTTTTGAACAAAAACATTATTATACTTCAGTTCTACTGGATATCAGTCAGGCCTTTGATAAGGTCTGGCACACAGGTCTGTTATATAAAATAAAGGAAATCCTACCACTAAAGTATTTCGACATCTTAAAATCCTACCTTCCAGACCGCAAATTTAGAACCAAAGTGGGAGATGCCAAATCAGACTACCATTCCATAGAAGCAGGTGTACCACAAGGAAGCGTCTTGGGACCGACCCTCTACAACGTATATACATCCGACATCCCAGAAGTACCATCTAACTTAGTACAAACCACTAAATGTACTACAGGCTTGGTTGTATCTCTAGAGAAATTAAAATAAACGAAAACAAATCACAGCACATAGACTTCACTAAGACACGAACGTTGTCCTCCGATTTTTCTCAATAACGTCGAACTCCCTCGAGCGATATCTATCAAATATTTCAGATTCCACCTGGACACTAGGTTAACGTAGAAAGATCACATTATCAAAAAACGGAAGCAAATTGACTTGAAGATCAACTAACTTTATTAGTTGTTAGGGAAGAACTCAAAACTTTCCCTAGAAAACAAAATACTGCTATATAAAACAATCATCATCCCTATTTGGACGTATGAAATCAAATCTGGGGCTGCACAAGCAAATCCAATATAGCATTGCTCCAAAAAAGCCAATCTAAAGTGCTACGTATGATAACTCAAGCACCGTGGTATGTTTCGAACCAGACGCTACACGACGACCTGAGCTGACTATTTGACTAAAACATTTTGTCGCCTTTAAACTAATCCCTTCCGTTTGCGATACGTATACGCCAATGTTTAATTCAACATTGAATACACTTTTCATTTTCACTTTATAAAATTTTCATCATCATATCCTTTGTCTTTTGTTTTGTCAATTTAAACTGAGTTTCTTGGAGTGTTTTTTAACCGACTGAACAGAAAAAAGTAGCACGGTAGCATACCTTTAGATATGTTGCTTTCCGAGCATTTATTACGAAAAAATTACAAATAATTGCCGAACATTTCCGGGAAATGTTTTAAGCTCAAAACATCACTTAAAATTGCATCTGCTGAAGCTATTGATATACCAACATCTTCAACGAGCTGTCGTACAGTCAAATGGAGAATTCTATTACTTTCTTCCTAATTTTCTTTGGTTATTAATGTTAATGGATTACCATAATTGGATTTACGCTTATACAGTTTTTCGCCAAATGCTGTCTGCACTAATTTAATAGTTTTATTTATATAAAATTGACGGCAACTTGTTAGTACAACAATATTAGTTATTTTAAAAAGCAAATAGTTGATCCAAATAAAGTGCTGTAACTTATAAACTATTTGACACATCAAATCAAAATTAAAAGCGAATATCACTGAAGGTTGTGCCAACATATTTTTTTTAACTGCGACTTTCGCGCCAGCTGCGAGTTAAAAAGTCATCTTATTTCTTGAACAGAGTAGTATGAGTGCACCGACGTAGAGCTTTACCATAAAGTGAATGGCATTGTGGCACTCGTCTTCTTTTATATTAGTAACCTGGGCGGTACAAAAGCGTTAATAATTTCTTTAATACTATGAGAAATTGTTAAAGACAAATTAAAATAAACAATATAGGAAACTTTTTGGTAAACAAGCAAACGTAAACGATAACAAACAATAATTAAAATAAAAAAGAACTCAACTATTGAAAGCAGATTCTTAGTATGAGCAGCTAGATTGCGTCCAAACCTGTATATATGTGGCTCCATCGGAACAAGTATAAAAATAATTTTTCCTTTTTAAAGGAATAAAATTACTAGTGACTTTAGTTCATTGCTGATTGCGCAGCAACACAATTGTATACAGAAGGACAGCAAGAACTGAAAACAAAAGGGTGATAATTACATGCACAAGTTGACAAGAAGACGTAAAATGCTTGCATAAATCGTGTTACATTTACATTTTAGTTGTAGAAATATTTACAACAGAAGCGCTTCGCGCTTGAATTTTCATACACAAAACAGGTCGTTTGATTACTATGCAGATTGTTAACTTAACAGATGTAGGAAACTCTTTACAAAGTGACGCGGAATATTTGGAGGCTAAAACGGAGTAATTCATATTAGTGAAGCGTATTCACTCTTTAAAGGCAGAAGACTACCTTCGGACTCAAAAATTGTAGTGAAATGAGATGCGCATGAGAACCCTTAATTTGTTTGACGATTAGATCGAAAACTATATGACACGCATCATTTATAGAATGAAGATTCGGAAGCGAATGCAGTATACGCATATCAAGTACATGCGCAAAAGCGACGCAGTATAACGTGAGACAAATTGCAGCTGAAATGTCCTTGTTACTAAGTTCTGTTCGAAACATATAATCTAAAACTCAGCAAGTCTTATTCTACCGTTTTCATTTAATGATTCCATTATTGCGACAACCACCACTGCACTAACAATCATTATTAATGCGTGATGCTTCAAATGCTAAGAAATCATATAGCGCAAGTTTCATTTAATTAATGTAAGCTTCTGCAGTCAGATATGAATAATAGTATATGTGGTTAAATTAGCTTAAGTAAAATATGAAGTTTGGTGAATGTGCGTTTTTGTACTTAAAGGAATAATAGTGGGTGATTTGCAAAAAGGCAAATTTTTTGCTTTTAAATCTTAACTCTTGCAATTACCAAAGTCATTTTATACAAAACATCTTTTAAACTACCACAGCTTAAGTAAAAGGTTGAGATTTTGTTTAAAAAATTAAAACTAAATTTAGAATTTGTTTCATTTTTAAAACACCACACGGCAGGTTTTTCTAATGTGAGTCAGTATCACACTTTTACTTTGGCTCACGTACCAATCATACAAGCTAATCTTGAAAATCAAGTGGCGAACCGATTTGAGACCTGCTGGGTAGCTGGCCCCAAATCGGGTCGCGTACCCACGCGGCGGCATGATAAACGAATAAACATTTGCGCCAAATTTCAATAACTAACAGAGTCGTAATAAGAAAAATTTTATTTAATTTTTAATCTCGCTATTATAACTACTAACTCAAGAATAACTAACAGCATTTAAATAAACAAATAAAGGGTCCAGCTGTGATAGAAGGGACATCCTTCGACGGGTCGACCAGAGACGACTCCTTACTCAGTGAGACCTAAGTTACGAAAGTAAGTAAAGTGTAACGCTTATTTAATTTTTAGGTAATCATATAAATATAGGGCCGGCTACAAAATACGTATAATTTAAATAAATAAGAATAACCAATGAAGATAGAAAAACTTCTTTAAGAAATTAGCTCAAAGTTTGATAAAATGGAAGTGAGAAACGAGAGGATGGAGAATAAGATTGATTCCAAAACTGGATAACAAAAATAAAAAAGGAGAAATTAAAAAGGGAACACCAGGTGATGGATATAGGCTAAGAGATCAAGATAAAAAATTTGAAGACGGAAAGAAAAATTAGGAAAAAAATAAGAATAATACACACAGTAAAGAAACAATCAGAGAAAACAGATTTACAATTTAAAAAATCGGTAATAACCGTATTAAGGGATATGGAAGTAAAAATAGATATAAAAGAAGAGGTTATTGAAATAAAAAGATTGAGAAAAGATAAGGAAAGTAAACGGAGACTTATATTGATGAGCAGCAAAATGCGACAAAAAATTAATATGTTGAGAACCACAAAACACCTAAAATGTATAAATATTTTCATAGGAGCTTTTAAGAGACTTAATAGAGAAAATAATTAGAGCTAAAGAAAACCAAACATTTACAAGACGTAATAAACTTATAGTAAATGGGGAATCTTCCTTATTCGATCAGTTACAAACCATAGAGGGTAAGGATATAGAAACAAGGAAAGCGGAAAACAAAACACAAAATAAAACTAAGGGGATATCTAATGTAGAAGTGCAACAAGAAAAAATAAACAAATCAAAAAAAAGAACAACCAGTCAAAGATCACCGGAGGATATGGTAAAGGAGGCACAGGAAAAATGGAGCCGATACAAGGTAAGAAAAAGGACTTTAGAGGAAATAAAATATATAAGAGACAAGATCAAACACAAATGCAAAAAAAGTTATAAGGTTAGGTGCACAGAATATTACATCATTAAACAGAAAAGAAATGGAGCTAGTCAAAGAAATGGAAAAGTATGGAATGGATATAATAGGATGATCCAAAGTTAAAAATGTAGGAAAATTAATTAATACGTACAGGCTATATTTTTCGGGAGTAGAGCAGGATCAGAGGGCAAAGGAGGATGTGGGTATAGTAGTAGCGGAAGAACTGAGTAAAAGAATAATAAACTCTAAAATAATCGTAATGTCAATAAAGTCGGAAGAGATCGTACGTGTGATATAAATATATGGACCGGTGGGTGAAACAGAAGACGAAAATAGTGAAAAAATTTTACTCGAATCTACAAACTATATTAGACAAAGTAAAATAAATAAATTCCAAAGTAATAATAATGGGTGACTGAAATGCCAGAGTGGAAGATGATGTAGAGGCGGATCTAGGTTGTATAGGAGAATTTGGAGGAGTAAAAACAGAAATGGTAATAAAATGTTACAGTTCTGCCAGATAAGTGACTTAAAAGTAGGAAATACGTTCTGGTACCAGTACCCAGATTAGAGAGTCACCTTTGAAGCACCAAGTAAAAGTGCTAAAATTAACTGATTACATCGTACACACAAGAGACTTAAACATGATAAGAAATACAAGAACTAAAAAATTAGCAGAATTAGAGACACACCATCGATTGGCAGTGGCAGATCCGTGTAGTAACGTAACCTTACACCACACCAAAAGAAGATATAGCAGGATAAATACAAAGAAGCTAAGAAAGCAAGAAGCAAAGAAAAATATCAAGAAGAAATAGAAGAAAGGCTGATTGAGACGGAGAGCGCAGAAAATAAAAATTTGGAAGAATTTTGGAAAATTCTTAAGACAACAGTAGTTAATGTAGCATTAGAAACATGCCGAAAAAGAGTAATAAACGAAAGAAACAAGAGAACGAACTGGTTAAACACGGATATCAAAAATAAATTGAAGGAAAAGAAAGAAGCGTGGAAAAACTTCCAGCAGAAGAAATATGAAATATAAAAACTAAATTTTGTAGAAAAAAGTAAAATAGATAAAAATGTAGTTAGAGGAAAAAAAAGAAGTTAAAAATTTTTTAAGGAAGAACTTAATGAACAATACAAAATAGATAGATTTTAAAATAGAATATAAACCGAATGAAGAGAAAAGGAGAAGAATATGCAATTAGGGATAGTAAATAAAAAACCAACAGTATGGAGGGATTATCTTATAAAAAAATACAGGGAACAATAAAGAAATAATTGCTGTATAAACAAAGGAAAGTTCACAAAAAGAAGTGTAAAAAACATATCAATAGAAGAAATTGAAGAAGCAATAAGGGCTAGAAAAATAAGGAAGGCGACAGAAGAAGATGATATGAATCCCGAAAGATTTTCAAGAAGGCATAGAGCAATGAAAAGATACTTCATGATTGGAAAAAAAGCCAGATAGTACCGATACATAAAAATAGGGAACAAAGTAACTGTGAGAATTACAGATCAATCTGTCTCTCTTTAGTATGCTTTAAGATATATTAGATAATGGATCTCTTGTTCAAGCACGCAAGAAAGCAGTCATGCCGTAACCAAACAATAACGGCTTATGAGCATTTAGTACCTATAAAAATAGACTCCCTTTTGTATACGATGTAGTATTAATCTCGGACTCGAGTAAGAAAGTACAGAACCTAATAAATATAGGGCAAGAGGAGATCGACAAACTGAAAATGCTTATTAATGTAAGCAAAACTAAATACATGATAATAATTCAAAATATGGGAAGTAGTAACATTAAAATAAACGAGGAACAGGTAGAACGAATGACTTTCCATGAATACTTGGAAAACATAATAACAGATGACGAAAGAATGGAAGCATATATAAATAGTAAGACTAGAAAACTTAACAAGAATCTATGACAGTATAAGTAAAACCATACTAGGGAAGAAAGAAATAGACAATAAAGTTTAGCAGCAAATATATAATAGATTAATCATACCGATAATGACATTTGGATGCAAAACATGGGTATAGAGCAAAAACATGAATTGCCTATTAATGCTATGGAGATTAAATATATGAGGAAAATAGCAATACTTACAAAACATGATAAAATACGAAACAAAGAAATTAGAAGAACTTTAGAACAAGTCCCAATAACGAGAAAAATAGAAAACAGACAGCTAAACTGGTTTGGATATTTGGTAAGAATGGAACAGAATAGGTAGGTCAAAAGAATAATAGAAGCAGGAGTAAAAAGAAAAAGAAAAAGAGAAAGAGAAAGAGCGAGAAAGACATGGGTGGAAAGGGTACAGGAGATAGGTCTAAGAAGGGGGAAAACAATACAAGACATGAGGATATTGACCAAAGATAGAAAAACATGAAAAAAATAGGTGAGAGATAATACCATGGACTGATAAGCCCGACACCTTTAAGGGTACCAAGGACTAGTGAAAGAAAGAAATAAAAAAAAACAAAGCACAAACAACAAAAATGTAATTTAGAATATTATATTATAATTAAAAAATAACCGTTCTTGTACAGACATTGTTGCGGGCAGATGGAAAAGTCGTCCATACGCCTTTCAAGCACAACGCGTGGAATTGTTCAAATTTCTCTAATTATGGCTTCTGAAAGAACTTTAAGTGTCTTGTTTTTCACTGTAAACTTGAACTTCCAGAAGCACCATAAAAAATATACCTGCAAAGCTTGCAACGCATAGTGAAGTGGCGAAGAAGTCTCCCAAATTTGAGAACCCTCTAGTCTAGCTGACCTTTGACCAATCAGTTTCAAAATCACTAGCAAACAAGCCTGTCGATTGGTGAAAACAGAATTTGAAAATTCCCAGCCGTTCCCAAGTTTTTGCTCGGACGAACGGACGGACAGACGGGCAACATGAAGTTAGTAAGTGACTCCGCTTCGCGTCGCCACTTAATAATCAGATGGGGAAAGATCCGGTGTTTGAGAGGGGGCACTCCGCATCCCCGTGCAATGAAATGAAACACTTTAAAAAATATATAAATTCTTTTGAAGTACAGCAAGTGACACCATCCTGTTGAAATCAATGCAATTCAATGTCTTCTCAATTCAGTCATCAAACATTCTCGCAATATTGTAAGCTAACGTTGTAAATTGGCAGGCTCAGTGCGTCCATTTCTCGTTCTGAAGTTGTTAAGGCATTCCAGTATTATTAAACAAAATGGGGCAGTACTACGTTGACTAACATTGAGTTCTTCTCTGTGTCTGCACCACCGAATGCGCTGCTAAATTGTCCATGGATACTGAAATGGCAACTAACGAGTGTATTTCAACCATTGCGCATGCGCTACTTCCCCTACCATCAATGATGTACGCGTCTCAAAAATGTAACACCTCCCTGCCGGACCCTGTACAGTGTTGAACGTTGCACAACTTTCAATTATACAAGTAAATCTGAAATACGTCGCCTAACCTAATATCTTGCAACGAAGTTGATATGTTAAAGAAAATACTGTCAGTTGACATAAAATTGCTTTTTGGCCATCAGCGTAAGCTTTAAACTCAATTTTGAATAATTTTTGACAAAACTTTATTATAAATTGCTGAAAGTAATAGATTATACACATAAAGCTATATAAAAACATTAAAGAAAACTATTTATTCGGAACATTAGACCGAATAGAGATTATTCCGGTAATAGCGCATAGGTGACGAGGTAGTCGCTTTAACGCGCACCATTTTAGGGCGGCATTAACATTAATTTAAATTTGTCGAAAGATAATACACTGTTTTGCTTTTACCATCAACGGTATCAATCTGTCAAAGGTTTCCATACATTTATGAAAAAGGGCTCCTTGCTATCGTGAATTATTCAGATAGAGTTTAAATATTCAAGGGCGGAAGGAATTCTCAAGCTAATCTACCGCTTCTGTAACAGATAAATAATTAACAAGATCGTTGGCATACCGTGCTATTTTTGTTTCTAGCCAGCCTGGCAAGTCACTAGTAAAGATATTGGAAATCGGTATTACAATTCTGCTGCCAGCAACCTCTCGTTTTGGTTTACTTTTGCTTGATCTGAAAATTATTTAAAAATCAACTGCCGTTTTCAGCAGGAAACGAAATTTTAGCTAGTATGCGAAACGTTCTTTAATTTGAAAGGACATCTGACCGTTGTTAAAAGGAGAAACCTAGGGTTCTGCTAGCTTCTAAGAACCATCTGCACGCTCAATTTTTAACAATAAAAAGTCTATAACGTGGAAATGGACTACCAGCTAGAAGCAACTTGTACGAGATACGCGTTTGCCAATCTTAAGGACAAGCTGTACTAATCAGAGCTTCTGGTCATTAGAATTTTAACAAAAGAAAGTATGTCATTGATTGTATAAAGTTATTGATTTTTTTCTTTACTAATAGTGATATAAAAAGTAGGCCAGAAATAGCTGGTAACAATTGCTAAAGGAAGTATTCTATTTGCCGAATGTTGTGTAAATTCTTATCAATAACAAATAATCTTACAGAAAGTCATTTCCTCTACATATTGCGTTGAACCAAACTTTATTTTCTATCTCGGTTTTTTTGTTGTTAGTAAAGACTTAATAAAAACTTCATTTGCTTTTCCACTAAACTTATTTTTTGTTTCTGCTTAAGGAAAATATCCGTTTCTCTCCATACAGCAATCCTAGTTGCGAAAGTCAAAACTATCATTAGAAGAGTCTGGCATACAGTCATACAGTTTCTTCCTAATTCTATTCATTGATCCTGTCGTGGAAGATGTAAGGTTCTCGTGTATTATTGCCGAACTTAGTATCTAAGAGACGAGGTAATTGTTTCAAGACGTAATATAGAACAGGCAGTTGTTACGTTTTTGATAGCGAAACTAGCACTTGTTACTTGCCATTTTAGTGGACGATTGAATAACGTGCCTTTGTTTAGGATATCTTTGTTGCAACTGGTCATTTAGTGATGTAGACACAATGAAGATTTCGAGTTCACTTCAATATTAGTCGACGCAGTGCTGTCCTATCTCACATAACAGTAGTAATTACATCAGAACTAGGAAAACTGTTAGACCTGAAACAGCTCGGGTGGTGACCGGACCATTAGAACTCCAGAAAACATTGATAAAGTTCGATAGTCTGTAGAATCCAGCCCTCGCTGTTCTGCTATATGTCAGGTTCGCGCTTTGCGCATGTTAGACTAGTCATTTCTCAAAATTTTACACTTTGACCTCCACTTTCATCCTGATAAAATAATCGTGGTTCAAAAATTGAAGGAAAATGACTGTGTGTACACTCGTTTACGTTTGCGGAAACCACGCTGAAGACCTTGGAAAATGACTGTATTTTGATAACGAGTGACAAGGCCCATTTTCGCAAAATTGTCGGTATTGATCAAAATAATCCACGAAATGTCTATCAAGTGCTCCTATATAGCGAAAGAGTAACTATGTGATACAGACTATCCAATTCGGCATAATTAAAACCATTTTTTTTCAAAGAAATGAGCACTAAGCCAATCTACACACAGCGTTAGCTTACGATGTTGCGAGAATTTTTGATGCCTAAATTGAGAAGACATCAAATTACCGTTGATAGATTTAGGTTTCATCAAGATGGGGTTACTTTTTATACTTCAAGAGAACTCATAGCTTTTTTAATAGGACATTTTTCAGGGCACCTCATTTCATAGTGCAAGGATGTGGAGTGGCCCATTCTATCACCGAATATTACAGTACGTGATTATTTATTATAGGGATACCAGCTCAGATTTATATTGAAATCCACTTTGACGTAATTATTTGTTATTCCTGAATTACATACTTCTTGTTTGTATTTCATACTTATTGAATGGCATATGTGATCTTTGAAAAAATAAAAATTAAAATTTGTTGAAAACATTTGTGTTAGAGGGTTTGAAAAACGTAACGCTTCCCTGCCGAACCCTGTATTTTTAGACAGCATCAGCTGTAATATAATATTTGAGAAAGAAATAGATGGTAAAACAATTGTTTAGCTAGCTAGAAAGATTCTTAACCACCCGCTTCAAATTAAACATTTATTTTTAATTTGTTATTAATTTCATTCGCTTACTTAACGTAAATGTTAAAGTTAAGCATTGTGTTAACATTAAATTTCTTATATAACGACACTCAGAACTTTGCTCTAGCAAACCTGTGATATCATTGCATGTCATAGCTAAATTATAAATGTTATAAAAAAGTGGAAGAAGCTTCGTGGGTATTTTCGATCTTGTTGCCCCTATTTATCAAAATCTTACAATAATATACAAAAAATTGTGAAATTGTGACATCGTTTAATTGTACTTAAGTCTTAATATGGTACTAGTTGCGTTTTGCTCTTACATCTTTAATTTCGGAGTCAAGAATTTGCCACTGTATACAAGTCTAGCCCCAAATAAAAGCGGTTGCTTGTCTGACTATTTTTATAATAAGCATTCTAAAACTTTGTACTCGTCGTTAAAAAAGCAAAAAAGCTTAACCATAAATATTAAAAATTTTTAGTTTTCTTCCCGTTTTTCCTTTGTTAAACTTATAACTTATAATTGCTATTTGTCGGCTGAAAATACGAAAGTACATTAAAAATTAATCAGCTTAACTGTGAATCCAAGTTTGAATATTTACATTTATGTTGTATATTTTAAAATAATCAGTGTACTTAATTTACAAATTAAGAAGTTAGTGGAATGGGTATAATAATAAAAATTAGTTATTTCCTTCCAGTACCTCAAGAAGTTCCATTGAAGTCTCTCATTTTTAATACATAGTAGTTTAAACTATTCTCTCTAATATATGTTTATGTTATAAATATATTAATATTCAATCATTAAGTGTTCCGTGCTACTCAAGGTGAAATTGACGGTCGATAGCCTTTACAGTTATTTTCAGCATCAGCAACCTGCCGCATTTTTAGTGGCCGGGCGTGCGAAAATATTTATTTTTATTTCATTATTCACTGTTATCGCGCAATTCAACAGGTTATGGGTCCCTAGTGCGTATGCGTGTGTAATTAAGTTAGTACACTTGTGCTACTGACTGGCAGTGTTAGTTTTATGCGTTTAGCCAAATTTTAATTGTGGTCAGCATCATGATTTACTATAATGATTGACAGCCGAAAAAAGCCAGGTGATGAGCGAGTAACAATACCGGTGCGGTCAAGTGTCAGGCCTAGAACAAGAAAAACCGCAGTGCATGTCTTATGATCAGGTACGCACTTGAAAGAAGAAGAATAAGACGTTAATTTTCCCTCTACATGATAAATTTACCAGCTATCGATATCGGCCAAACGCAACCATCATGATGATTTTGAGAAGCGGCTGGCCAAACTTCGCCAACCGCACGGCAAAAATCAAATCATTCACAAGATGCTCTGCACATTGCCGTCAGAACAACTTAAAATAACGATGCAGAGTAAAATTGACGTGTTGGCAATCAAAGAGAAGTGCACTGAAGACAATGTAGTCTTACTAAAACATAAAGCGGTAGCCAAAATGACCAACAGCGCAAAACTAGAAAATTTGGCGGCAACCGCCATTTCTGTTAGCCCACAAGAAGACCCGCTGATAAGCAACATAATAGCAGTAGTCAAACGCAAATTAAGCGCTTGGCTTTTAGTTACGGCCAATTCTATGTTAGTCGTGAGAGAGTGTGACAACTGGTTGATGTACTCGAGTGTAATTTTGAAGAGTTTGGCTCATTGCGCAAAATATTATCAAAGCTAAGTACACGCTTAATATATAAATGTCCTTTTTACGCTTATGGATAATGATTGTTGCTGTCTGAAAATTGGCAAAAACTTATTTTTGGTGAGTAAGGTAATGATCAAAGAAGTGGCCACAAATTTCGAGGACGATACACAAACGTTAACGACAAAAATTAATATGTTTTTTGGCGCAGGCCACAAGATCGAAAGCGGCTTGTGCCACTATTGACCCGGTATATTTAGTTGATTGGCACGAACGACTTTGCTAAACATCGTATAAGTTTGTGAAAAAATGGTCAAAGGTACTGTGAATGTGTGTATCCGGAAGTCAGGAAAGACTCTTGCGAACATTGTAACTTTGGCTGGTATGTGCGCGCATTATTTCAGCGGGCGGACGAGCCAGGCAAATTAAGTCGCCAGGTTTGCCCAATTGTTTGCTGTGGTGATCTATGTTGATGCAGACAAAGACCGAAGTGGTTGACGCGGCAGCGTATGTTTTGGATGTGGTCAAAGTATACAAACATACGGTTCGACTCGTGCGTTCGGATAAGATACTGGAACATATCAGTGAGAAAATGAAAATACTCCTATGGCAAAATTGAATTCACCAGACGGTAACAGTGCTGTATGTACCGCAAACTAATGACCAAGCTGAACGGTCGCTTAGCACAATAAATACGCAATAGACAAATTATCAAAGTATTCCAACCGCTGCAACTACGTCGCACAAGCAACCATACCAAGTTTGAACTGATTGAAAGCCCAATATTGGGCATCTACGCAAAATGGTCAGAGATGCGTATATGTTCATTCGTAAGGCCAAGCGTAGTAAATTTGATTCGCCAAAGGCGTACCGACTGTGGCAACCTGGCATCAAGATGATAATAATAATTCAAAATGTCAAAATCGTTGAGCGGTCAGCTGTAACCAGCAATGACCAATCATGAAAAAAAAATCACCAGCAAAGAGCTTGAGGTAATAACTAAAATGGCTTATTGCTAGGCTATCGTTTCGCTTAGTATTTGATCATCGGCATGCGACCTGACTTGGCTTCTTCGGCTAGGCACTTGTCACAGTTCTTGAATCAGTCGTCGTCCGTACATTGGAATACTGTTAAGAACATCCTTCAACATTTAAAAGAAAGTTCGGACATCCGTATCACCTAGAATAGAAGTTGCCAGTCGATCAATCAATTAGCTGCTTATTCGGATGTCGGTGGGGCAAAAAGTGAAGATCGACACTTGATCAGTGGAATGGTCAGCGAAGACTCAGTTATCTAGTATAGCCGCAAGCAGACAATTGTAGTCAACTTGTTATGTTACGCAGAATCATCTGGATCCGTGACTTGATGTTCGATGCTAGTTGGGAACAGTACGAGCCATCGCAATTGTACATCGATAACGCGGTGATAGAATTGATTACAAAACAAAGCCTGTGTATCACCAGTGCACAGAACATATCACTATTACATATCATTTTTCTAAAAATCATTTAGTGGTTAGCAATATCGGCATCAAATGAGCTAAGAAAACTTGGCCAATATTTTTAGAAAGCCGCCCAACAAGATAAAGTTCGTGGGCTGAATTAACTAACTTAAAATAAGGTTTTATTTTGTTTAATTTTTATTTGATTTCTTTATTTAATTTTAAAAAGTTTTGTAGCAAATTCTCGTAAAATTTTATAATAAATTCAGTTAATTTTATAATTATAGCAGAGCTAGTGGGAGTGTTAAATGTATGTTTATTAATCGCTTTGGACAACTTGGCGACGGTGTTTCGCAAGTTGACATTGACAACCAATAATCTTTAAAAGAACAACAAAATGTATATGTAATGAATACTTTCTTTAAAAAGAAACCCAGTAGAAAGTGGACATGGGTCAGCCCTAACGGAGAATATAAAAACGAAATAGATTACATTTTATCATCAAATAAAGATATTGTTAAAGATGTAACACCACTAAACAATATTGGCACAGGAAGCGACCATAGGATACTGAGAACAAGAATAGAAATAAAAACGAGATTGGAAAGAAAGAAAAAAATTAGCACTCCAAAACAATGATAGACACAAGGATTTTAAAAGAAAAACAAGCACAGTATGAATACGAATTAAGCAAGAATTTAGAATCCTCTGAAATACAGGAAATGACAATGAACGACATGAATACTACCATAAACAAATGTATGTTAGACGCAGGCCTTAAGTAGCCGCAGCTCGTAAGAAAAAGAAAAAGTTGGAGTGGCAGAACAGAAGAACTATTCCGTATAAGACGAGAACTGTTGAAAACGGAAAACGGAACACGATAGAATTTACAGAAACCTAAGACACTGAAGAAATCAATAAGAGAAGATAAAAGGAAACAGTTAGAAGCACAAATTGAAAAAATAATCCAAGAATATAAAAATATGAAAAGCATAAGAAGATCATTAGGTAGAGCAAATATCACAGCATTTAAAGACAATGAGGAAAAGAAGTAAGAGATAAAAACGAAATTTTAAGGACCATAGAACTATACTATGAAAAGCTATACAAACAAAAAACGAAACGCCGAAAGATGTGGAACAGGAATTAAAAAGAAAATAATAAATGTAAATTCAGAAGATATCCCAGAAATTACTAATGAGGAGATTAAATTCAACATAAAGTCCATCAAAAATCACAAGTGCCCTGGACAAGATGGCGTAATAGGCGAGTTAATAAAAGAAGGAGGAGATACGATAATTCAAGCATTACAAATATTCTTTAATAAATGTCTGGAGGAAGGAAGGATTCCTGATGATTGGAGCAACGCACTAATTATCCTCATATACAAAAAGGGGGCAAAACAATAGTTGATAATTATAGGCCAATATCTCTATTGCCCCAAATATACAAACTCTTCACAAAAATCATAGTAAACAGATTAGATGCAAAACTAGAATTCTACCAGACGATCGAACAGGCTGGATTTAGGAAAAATTTCAGCACAAACGATCACATCCTCACAATAAGAACCTTAATAGAAAAAGCCATCGAATACAATTTACCTTTATATATGGCGCTGGTCGATTTTGAAAAAGCTTTCGACTCGATTGAATTGTGGGCGATAGAAAAAGCCCTGCAAAACAATAGAATAGACTATAGATACACTAAAATGATCCACTCCATCTATGAAAAATCAACAATGACAGTGAGGTTACACGAAAACACTAATAAAATCCCGGTCGGTAGAGGAGTAAGGCAAGGAGACTCGATGAGTCCTAAGTTGTTTATAACAGCACTAGAAGATGTGATAAAGTCACTTAACTGGGAAAACAAAGGAGTAAATATAAATGGCAAAATGCTCAATCACCTGGGCTATGCAGATGACCTAATCATCATATCAAACTCAGCAGTGGACTTACAAAACATGCTCGAAGAACTCAAGAACAAATCAGCAAAGTTGGGCTAAAAATAAATAAACAAAAACAAAAATAATGACTAACCAACAAGACAACATAAACATAAAAATTGACAACAAACTGTAGAGACAGTACAAGAATATGTTTATTTAGGTCAATTGATAACATGCAAAAAATTTAACCAAAATCTGGAAATCGATAGACGCATACGCCAAGCATGGTCGGCCTTTGGGAAACAAAATAAAATGCTAAAAAACCAAACAATCCCCTTAAAACTGAGAAAAGCTGTGTATGACCGATGCGTACTCCCAGTACTTACTTACGCGGCACAAACATGGACATTAAACAAAACATTAATGGGAAAACTTGCCAAAGCCCAGCGAGCAATGGAAAGGCAAATGCTAAATATAAAGTTGAAAGATAGAATAAGAAATGAGAGTATAAGAGAAAAAACAAAAGTAATAGACGCTAAGAGACATGTAGCATCATTGAAATGGAGATGGGCAGGCCACACCATGAGGCAAAAAGATGAACGATGGAACAAGGAAATACAGGAATGGAGACCATGGACGGGCAGAAGGAGTGTGGGCCGCCCACAAACCAGATGGAAAGATGACATAAAATTAATAGCAGGATTAATATGGATAAGGACAGCTCAAGACAGAGACAAATAGAGATTTAAAGGGGAGGCCTATGTCCAACATTGAATAGATAAAGGCTGATAAAGAAGAAGAAGAAGAATCTTTAAAAGACTGAACTTGCAAAAATACATTAATGTAATGCCCAAGTATTTATTTTTATTTAACTAGTCATTTTAAATTTATCTTCGTTAATATTTGTTTTTTTAAATCAATGGCTAGTATCTTTACATTATGTTTGGTTTCATGGATATTCTCTTATATTTGTATCATAGTGCCCGCTTTGTTGAAAATTTTTTTGACCGTTATTTATAAATAATGCATTTGATCTTGTCAGTCAGTGTCTAGCTATCGTATGATAGCAAATTCAGAAACAAAGAATATTAAGAAAAGAGCGAATACATCCATCTACATTAGACATAAATATTTAAGCAATTATTATAATATGTAGCATATAAAGACATTTACATAGTATTTATAGTATGACAAAAATATATTTAATAAGAATGTTAAAATTATTTATTCGGGAGTAAATAAAAATTTAAATAAACATTTTTAAATTTAAAAAATGCCCGAAACTTGTTATAAGATGCACGTTAATCGATGGAGCGGAAGGATTTTGTCAAGAACTAAACGCAAAAATCAAGATATTTGAAATGCGATGATAACTGTTCTTCTTCAGAATTGGCAAACCAGGTTTACCACCTTAATGTTTTAGAAATTGATATAATAAGAACTCGAAACCATAGAAGAATGACTCGTGCATTGACAAAAACAAAAATTTTTTTATAAAATATTTTAGCAATTCATAAATTCCCGCAATTTAACAGATCCAACTCTACATAATCAAAAAAAGTTTTCGCATACAGCTTGAAAAGGATCTCCAGCGTTGCTCACAAAAGTAAAAAACTCAAAGTGCGGTAAACAAAATACATCAAATATTGGGTGTCCTAAACATAACGCAGAATTGAAATTGTGCCCCATTGCTTTCCTGCAAGGTTGCTAGCCGTCTGCTTGGTAACATTTTGTAGTAAATAGATTGCGATTAGTCAATGTAAAATGGTTATCGACGGGGAGGGGGGGATAACTATTAAAATTTATTACAACCGCTGAGAATGTTTCGCCAAGACTGTGCGCAAATTACATAGGATTTGGGGAAGAAAAATGCATTCTATAAAACAACTGTGAATAGACTAATTAAAAAAATGGACAAACAAGTTCAGTTGCAGGCAACCACTGGTACATTTCAAATAACACCATGCAGCAAATTTTAATAAATAATCTACATCTGCACTCATTTAAAATTGTGTTAATCTAAAACTATAGTCGGATGACCATTTGTAACATCGGGTATTTGTCGATTGGAAGACGGAAACTTTGTTAAGAAAATTATCTTTAGAGACGAGAGACATGAATTTGAATAATTTGTGGTTTCACCAGGTAGGCGCCAACTTTCATATAACGCGTGAAACAATGCAATTGTTGGGGCAAACATTTAACAAGTAACTTATCCTTCAAAATAGTGTAGTTAACCAAGATCTTGGGATCGTAAAAACCAAAGCTTACTACAAAAATAAGAACAATTTCTGAATTAACATAAAAAAAGTTATCAGCAAAATTGAGTCAGTTATGCGGAAAAGTGGTCGAAAATTTTGTCAGAAGAATTGAGAGTGTTAAATGAGCCACAGTGTACCTTTATCAAATATTCTATTCCACATTTAATAGCAATATTTACCCTTATTCAATTAATAAATAATTTTTTTTCTAAAATTAAATCCTAAGTCTTTCTTTTGGATACACCTTCTACTTAAAACGTAATTTAATTATATAAGTTTGTTTGGCTATTATATAACCAGATCACATTTGCCTGTAATTATACTGGGTGGCCAAAAAGTCGGAGAATATTTCATTTGGTCACTGTTGTCCACTACATTGTTCGAATACATATCGGACGTCATTGATGTGAAGGACAGACGATAGGGTTTTGTTTACAGTTGATGACCATTCGGTGAGATGTCTTCAGATCCGATCAAATACACTGTTCTCGAAAGGGTGTTTATTGTTTCGGCGTATTACTTAAATGGTAAATCGCCCACTATGGCTCTCAGAAAATGCCAAGCACAGTTCGAGCGAAACACAAACGTGACTCTGAAGACGATAACAATGTGAGTAAACAAAAATCAATTTCTCCCAAAACTTCCTAATCAATTATTATTAAGGTTAATTGAAAAGTTTGAGCGAACCGGTAGTGTTCTCGACGACAACGACTCCAGAAATGGCCGACCAATGACTGTCACCACACCTGAGAATGTGGAAAAAGTTAGGGAACACTTTGAGCGGTACCTGACAACCTCAACCAGCAAAGCGCCCCAACAACTGGCAAACACATCAGAACCGCTGCAAATTAGTCGAACATCAGTGCAAAACATACTCAAAAAGTTGAATATGTTTCCTTACAAGATTCAAGTTCAACAACCACTCACTCAAGTGAATGTTGACCGGAGATTCGAGTTCGCCAATCACGCTTTGGCCTTAAAAGATGACAACACTTTGGACTTCAAACACATCCATTTCACAGACGAGGCTTACTTTTACCTGGATGGCTATGTGAATAAACAAAATTACCGATACTGGGGCACACAAAATCCACACCTGGCTGTAGTCAAAGGTCTTCACCTCCAAAAAGTCAGTGTTTGGGCAGCCATATCATTGCGTGGCATTATTGGACCGTTATTTCTCACCAAATATGTCCATGAAAATGTCTACCGAGACCAAGTTCTCATTCCGTTTTTCGAAGAGGCGAAGAAAAATAAAATGATTAACCAATACTCTTTCCAACAAGATGGCGCGACACCACACCGAACACAAGGTTTTAAAAATTTTCATGGTTTAAATTTTGATTTAATCTTCATGATGTCTCTAGGAAATTTGGATATGATCGCTGAAAAATTCGGTGTACGAATTATCGGTATGGATGCGGAGAAGAAAAACGGAAATTGGCGTGTTCACCGGATTTCAATGTCTGCGATTTTTTCCTTTGGGGTTATCTCAAGGATAGAGTGTATCGCACTAACCCTAAGACCATCGACGAACTGAAACAACGAATCAGAGAAGAGTTTGCGACCATTGATCAAGATATGCGCCACAATGCAATTACCAGTTTTGAAGAAAGGCTTCACCGCGTCGTTGAAAATAATGGCTCATATTTTGTGGAACCTTGTTCATTAAACCCTATGATCTCTAATAATGTGTAGTCAATTAATTAAATTTTTATCTTTGTTAATTACAGAGAAATTAAATTTTACTTATTGGCCACCCAGTAATTGTATATATGGCTTTATACATTCTTAATATATTCATAAGATTTTTAATCAACAATAATTTAATTTAGAAGTAATTCTAAATAAATAACTGCCATAGCTATAAAGCAGATATTCCTTGATTAAGGCCTGAAAAGTATCTTTACACAAGCAGCCTATATATCGCTAAAATTAACAGGGTAATCTCGAACCACAATTACTTTCACAAAACCGGAATGTAACGCCAAGCTGAGGAGAACGAACAAAGCGAATACGAGCTCGAAGATATGCGTAAACGGGATTTATCTCTCCATTCTGTTGGCCCTTTTTAAACGGGGCGTTTGAAGAACCAAACTCAAGGGCGCTCGTTAATTAAAATGCGGCCGAATTATTTATGCACGACAATAGCGCGACCTCGTTTCGACGTCATTTGTCGTATTTACTTGAAAATTGCTGGATGATTAAATGGAATTTAAATTTTCCCCAGTACTTTATATTATTAGTTTTATTTCTAGACGCTCTAATTTTTTAATTCTGTTGGTTGTAGTTTTTCTCTTACTTGTTCAAATCTCTCAGTTTTTCCTTTGCGCTCTATTTTTATACTGATTTTTATTTTCCTTTTTATTGTTGTTACTATGCTTACAGTTATATGGATTTTTAATTTTTTTAATTTTGTGTATTACTTTTGCAATAGATACCATGCTCTGAGTTCTTGTATTTTTCCTCTTTCTGTTTATCTACCTTATTCCCTATCGTTTTCCTTTTATATTATTTTGAGGTAATCTATTATAAATAAAATATAATTTGTTATAAATATTCTTTTACTGCATTATGTTAGGTTATAAATTGCGGTTTTCTCCTTATTTGCCATAAATTTTATACACGTAGAAACTTCCTTATTCAGTGAGATCGTAAATTTCCAATCAATTGTAATATACTTATAGAAGGGGTCGCCCGCAAAAAGGTGTTTTTGTGGTCCTAGACTGACAATTTTTCACCCGCTTCCACTCAAATTTTTACAAGATGGGAACGTATAAATTTTAATTGAATTGGTTATTTTCCTGGATTGGGAACGCGGAACAGTTTAACTTACAATCGAAGCTCCGCTCGGCGAAGCAAACCAAATGGCCATGACAGACGCGTTTTTTACGTTTGGCAAAGCAGCGGCCCGATATCCGCAGCCGCCCGGCTGTTGGCAAAGAGCGAGAGCGGCCCCGACGCACGGACCTCCTCGTAAATTAAACGCTCAGAGCGCAACACGCTAGATTTTACATCAACCGTCTTTGTTTACTTTCACTTCAAATGTATAGGCTCCGAAGAATTATATTGAATGCAGAGCAAACACTCCAAATTTTCCCTGGAATATAAACTCTTTGTGTATAGGACTATCATCGCACCAATGTGGAGATATGGCATAGAACTGTGGGGCTGTGCTAGCAAACTCAGTGTAGATATAATTCAACGAAATCAGTCCAAAATACTTTAAATGTTGGTCAATGCACTTTGGTACGTGACGAACTATACGATACATGAAGATCTACGAGTACCATATGTCAAGGACGTTATCCTAGCTAGCAATATAAAGTAACACAACAGAATTGCAAATCACAAGAACTCTCTACTTCAACTATTACTTGAATTACCTATGGGGAGAAGATTAAAGGACTGGCCAGCAGATCTACTAGGTGACTGAATATCCCCTCACTGGAATGGGTTTTAAAAACGCCATTTTTAAAGTATTTTAGCTCGTAAGACAACATATTAGCCTATAGAATTTATTGCAATTCCGATTGCTAATACACAAGAAGAAAAAAATGTATAGTTTGTCTTTGTTTGCTACGCACGGATCTCTTTGTGTAAATCAAAGGAGAACTACGTCACATGTCTTTGTTTACTTTTTGTTCAAATGTATAGATAGATTATTCTGACTATTACATTGATTTTCCAACTAATTTTATTTATATCAGTTTGTTTCTTTTCAGCTTATTATATGCAATGTTGCAAGGTTATTTATATTGCAGCTCCTTTTAAGAACAAAAGCTTATCTATTTAAAGTCGCTTTAATTTTTTCGGGCTACGTAGCTATCTACATGATACATTTATCATCACCATAGGATACAATAAAAGTGAGCAAATCCAAAAACATACCTACAGAAATACTGTAGGGTTGATTAAATGTGGAAATCAATAAGCTTAGAACATATAACATCCTTTACAAAATTAGCAAAGTGTAATAATGTTGAAATAACAAACCGCATATTTTAAACAGATTTATTTTTAATACTTGATGGACGCAGGAAAATAGCTCACATCCAGGTCCTGCTTCCTCTAGCCCCAGATATTTTGCAACGTGTTTGCATTTTCGAACAGATCCCAGTTTCGCTCAACATTGAACGCAGAATAAGCACGCTTGGAAAACATTTTCTAAATTTCCTCTTTAAAGCGGAATGTAAATTTGTACTGTAAAATCCAAAAAAAAAACTCACGCAAAACCGCTTTCATACATAAAATAAACAGAACACCTCTGCCAAGCTACGCTGCAGCAGTACGACCAGCACAACTGCAATAAGACTCCAACAAATGTCCGATCCAAAATAACGGCGACATCGTACTTTCACAACTTCTTGCCAAGTTCAACACCTTGTTCAGCCAGCCGATGCAATAGAACACCATGGTGATGAACTTACTGCCAAGCTTCACAAATAACAGTTTGCGTCACTAATGGATACTTTAAATAGATTTTTTTCAGTACCCAAATCACACTTCAACAACGTAACCACGGAAGGCATTTTACCTATCATTCCGATAACACCGCTCACGCTGATACAATATTATTATTAACAGCTAAATGGAAGGTTTGAAACAACTCATATAAAAGGCACAAATCTTAAACTCAAATGAGAAAATGGATACATTAGCAGTTTGCTGTCGTTCTCGTCATACAATGCAGCAAGATAATTTGAATAATTTTCAAGGTCCTGGGTAATAAATTTAGTACAAAAGTTAATTACAACTCTAAGCATTCGTCCAGATTAACCATAACCAAATAAAAACACCATTTTTAAAAGGCACTACAATTCAATAGCTACAGACACTAAGCAAGTGATCCAAACAAGCCAGACGCAATTGATTTTTCAAATCAAGAACAACTCTCCTAAGTATATTGACATGATCATTTTCTACGAGTTCGACCACTCTCCATAACATATTCATTTAATAACTCAAGAATCAAAATGCTTATACGACCTTATACGCCTATACAACAATCATGCAAACTGGAACATCTTTAGACAATACATAAATGATAATCTGACAGTCAAACAGGCATTAAACATATCAACAGAAACTCAAAGGCTAACCAAAATCATATATAGTGCAGCTTGATATGCTATTCCCTCCAAAACACATATGTTAGCCACCAACTATCCTAGGTTTAGACTAAAGATAATTAAAAAAGTAAAGCAATACGTAAATGGTGGATTTCAAGTAGCCCCGCTGATAAAACCAGGTTAAATCGACTAACTGCTGAACACAAGCATGCGATACAAAAATCCAATCACTATCTACAAAATAAATCCCTGACCAACACAATGAACAGTCTTTATAGCACGAAACCAGGAAAATGAAAAGGCCACAAGTTTTTGTCCCACCCATTTATGGAACCTACGAGCATTTGGGGATCACTATAATACCTTTCAATCAGGAGAGCTAACTAAAGAACTACGTAAATATCTTGAATCCCCACTTTAATTTTACATACCAATCACACTCTGTACATACAAGAAAATTATAAATACAATTAAGTGTTTCAAACTCCACATTGCCCAAAGTTGTAATCAAATTACAACAGCATCACTTTGTGAACTTCCAAGGAAAGGTGTATCACAAACAACAAAAATATTCAATGCAACCCTAAGAACGTAACATTTTGCAATACAATAAAAAATTATTTAAGTAATTCAGACACATAAACCAGAGAGACCAGCACACCAACTTTATATAGACCAAATTCTTTACTTTCGCTCATATTCAAAGTATTTGAACAAATAATATTAATAAAATTAAGCATCATCACTATAGAGAAACATTTAATTTCTGAGCATCAGTTTATTAGCGTCTAACAAAAATATTAGACAATAAAACAAATCCACAGAGTGGGAGACAGCATCGAAAGAGATGTTGAAGAAGAAAAGGTTGTACATCAGTATTTTTAGATATAAGCCACCACTGACTTTGGTATCCCATTATGTAAAATCAAAAAGCAACTTTTCAACAAGATTATCTACTGTCCAAATTATACTTAGAAGACAGATCTTTCTAAATCAAACTAAATAAGAGCTACTCTTCGACTTATCTCGCTCTAGCAGGTGTATCAAAAGGCAGGGTATTAAACCTTCTGCTCTACCAATTATTTACGACTGACATGCTTTGTAACTAAAACACGTTTACAAAAACATTCTTCGACGGGACATACGTACTATCCTCCCACAATGATTCAATCCAAGCCGTAGCCCATCAGTGGACAGCAGCATGGCAAATTTAAGTCAATGAATCAACATCAATCACTTTTACAACTCGGAGAATGGATCCTCTTCAAGTAACGTTTAACAAAGCTATTATACCCCTAACGGCGATATGAGATGCTAATAGGTCATTGAAAAGATTCCTAACCTTAAAATTATAGATCAAAATTTTTCGCTTTTCAACCATTTTTTATATTTTGGATACTCGTTAGAGAGCTTATTTTCTCCCGATTATTTTGATATATAATTTGCCTAGACTTCTTTTAAGATGGAGCTGACTAAAGAGCATAAACGATAGCTACTGCATTTCCAATGGAAATTGGGCTATAACGCTTCGGAGGCGCCGGCAACATTTGCGAGGCGTGCGGTGACAGAACAATTGGGCGATCGACAACCAGGAACTATTAAGTCATCTTTTCTTTGAGCGTATTTGATACACAAGAACAGTTTTTTTATCTATAATTTAAAAAAAACTGGAAACTTTTTCAATGACCTATTATATTGCAAACTAATATAGAAGACACACATCCAATCTAAACCAAAGCGGCTCTGAATGAAAGTAAGGAAGATGCACTGGTTATTGGAGCGGAAATCGAGATTAACCGTTGACAATAAGGTCTTTCTTTATAAAAAAAATGATACTGTCAGTTTGGACATATGGTATCCAATTCTCGGGCTGTGTTAAATCATCCAACCTTGAAATTTTAAAATGATTTTAAAGCAAAATTCTCCATATGATAGAAAGGGCATTTAGAAAGGAATTTTCTATGTGAATTCTGTCGCTAAAACCTTGTCAACGGGTAGAATAATTGAATTCGCAGTCATTCTAGTGCACTAGTGCCAAATTTGTTAATTAATGATAACAGATCAAGAGTTGCAAAAGGATTAAATTAAAACAATAGATAGTAGCAGGTCACGTTAGAGTGATACTCCTTATATATCACATATCTGTATTCGTATTATATTCACCCTAGTGAAGTAGGTATAAATATGAAAATGTTAAATAACAAAAGGGCAACGTAATGAAAAGCAGTCCACTCAAAGTAGACTCTCTGAACATCATTTCGGGATTTAATATGCAGCTGTAGGGGAGCTATGATGTTATGGAATTCTGTCAGATTAATGTCATTTATTTACTATTATCTGCTGTATAAAATATTACGGTAACTACATGTTTGTCTTTCTTTTTATTTTCTGCTATTGTTGCTTTATTGCTCTATGTAACTTTAGCACTTTGTACATTTTAATAAATCTGTACACTATAAAAATTATTGCTATTATTTTTCTTTATCTTATTCTAGTTATTCATATTGCTTATTTTTCCTTTTCCCAAATTATAAACCTTTCAATTTTACTTTTAACTATTTCTTCTTTCATATTGTAAAGCAAATTGATCCTTTCGTATATTGTTTTTACTGATATTTTTAAATGCTTTCTAAAAATGTTGTTCAAGTTATAATTTTACTTTTTTAATTTATATTCATGTATAAAATTTGCATATTTTAATTATGCTCATGCACACTCTTTTATAAATTTAATTGACTGCACAATTTTTGTTTATATTCGCCAAATAAATCTTACATAAAGCATATTTCTAACGTTTAGTGTAATTTTTAAATTCCTTTTGTTAGGCAGACAAGGTAGCCGCGAAAACATTATTTTCAGCATGATGGTATCACTATTACATTATTAACTGTATTTTCTAATATCTAAATGATTTAGAGAATAAATACTTAGATTTGATTAAACAATAAGACAAGAAAGGGTGTTAATTGTCCTAGATTTTTTTTGTCATCATTCTGTAAATGTTTATACAAATTGTATTTAACTAAAAAAAATTATGAATAAACCCATAGTAAGACATTGCATGCCTTTGAGCTTTTGAGTGCAATTTAATACAGACATGTAATTAATACTTACTGATTTTTAACCTTCAAGTAAAAAATCAGACTGAATGTGCGTGCCGAGCTATACCTGAGTTATCACAACGGCGGAGCCGCAGCCATAGCCTTGCTTAAGGTTAGGCAAATTTATATATTTATTAACTTAATTTCAAAAACTCGTGTACTTTTTTAAACGTCAATCAACGTTTAGTCGCATATTATTGCAATCCATTAAACTGTACTTATAAACATACATATTCTAATATACGTAAGCTGTTAACTCATGTTTCCAATTATTGGAAACGGGTGCGGTGCCGGTCCTCCCGGTCCACCCTGTACAACATTCAATGCTCAAACCCCTCGAGAAAATTATGGCTACACATTTAACTTTCCCAACATGCAAAATTTTCCGCATGTACAACAGCAAGACCTATACAGATTTCAAACAACCCCGCAATTTGTAAACGCACCTCAAAATCAAACCTTACTGCCGCCCCCTCCCACACAATAAATCCGTACACAAATACATTCCCCCAGGAGATGCAAACGATTACAAGCCAACAAACATATAATTCTGAAAATACCGGCAATACTGACGAACAAAAAGATGCAAGTTTAACCGACTGCCCTAATTATGACGATCAGAATAACTCAACCCCAAAACACAGCTGGCAAACGACTGCTAAGAAAAGGAGAAGAAATTTACAGACAACACTTAACTCACAACAAGCTAGTCAAACCTTGATTTCTAACAGATTTGATATATTCTCGCAAATAAGAAGTGATAACAACCCTGAAACAATTCCCAGTAACTCTCCCCAAAAAATCCCCAAACCTCCACCGATATACATTTATGGAGTTAATAATTATGACGAGATGATTAACGAATTCACGAACGTTATCGAGAAAGAGCAATACTATACAGTAGCACTGGCCAACAATGTGGTCAAAGACAATGCCCGAACTATAGATGCTTATCGGAAACTTACGGCACACCTTAGAAACGAGAATATAGTGTACCATACTTATCAAATTAAGGAAGAAAGGGCATATAGAATTGCTATTCGCAACCTTCACCACACTATACCAACTAAACTAATAACGGAAGAGCTAGCAGCTCTGGGACATAAAGTACGTAACATCATAAATATAAGACACAGAACAACTAAACTGCCACGCTATTTATGGTAGATTTGGAGCCAAACGAGAATAATAAAAGATATTTGATGTAGAGTATCTAAGTAACATAAAAGTTATCATTGAACCGCCCAGAAGTAAAAATACTATACCGCAATGTATGCGCTGTCAGAATTATGGCCATACTAAAACGTACTGCAATAGACCATATAATTGTGTTAAATGCGGTGCAACACATAGCACTTCTGTATGCAAGAAATCTCCAGACACTCCAGCAAAATGCGCTCTATGCCAAGAAAGCCACCCGGCCAACTATAAAGGGTGTACTGTATATAAAAATCTCCAGAGATCTAGAAATACAACATATAGAGCAGTAACAAATAACCCACGTCAAACCCACCAGGTGCCCCCCACCATCGATAACCTGAACTTCCCACCCCTTAGAAATAGGACCGGCAACGCAAACAACGCAGCTAGCACATATACTCCTCAAAACACACTAACGTATCAACAAGCAATTACAGGACAAAACAACATTAATGATCTACTTTCCAACTTCCTTGCAGAATTTAAAGCAACGTTCGCGCAACTTATAAGCCAGAACAGCATGGTGCTCAACATGCTCTCCACAGTAATTAACAAAATAGCATAAAATGGCTAATTACCTACGTATTAGTACCTGGAATGCCAATGGCATTACCCGACACATCCGGAAATAATTACCTTCCTACAAATGCAACAAATCGATATCCTATTAATTTCCGAAACCCATGCAACAGAAAGAACAATAGTTAAAATCCCGAAATATACTACTTACCTTGCCAATCATCCAGACGGCACAGCTCACGCTGGATCAGCTATAATTGTCAAAACACAATTTCCCACTACGAGATGGAGCCTTTTATAACTAACAAAATACAAAGTGCAAAATTAAAATAGAAGTTCTCCCGTACCCACTGGTCATTGTGTCCATCTACAGCCCACCACGTCACCCCATCACAATTGAAGAATACGAGGAATTCCTACTAACCCTGGGGCCAAAATTTATTGCAGCGGGTGATTGGAACTCCAAGCATACTACTTGGGGCTCAAGGATTGCCACCCCGAAAGGACGGAGACTGCTAGCTGCAATCCAACGAAACAACTACAACTACCTATCAACTGGTGAACCAATATACTGGCCCAGTGACCTACATAAACTTGACCATGCAGTTACCAATGGCATAGCGAATACTTATCAACAAACGGAATCCAACTTCGATCTATCCTCTGACCATACGCCAAACATTATAAGTATCAGCACGACTGTCATTAAGAAAGACCCCCTTTAAAATTATGCAACAAGCATACCGACTGGGAATATTTTAGGAACTACCTAGAAAATGAAATTAAACTCGAGATCAGAATAAAAAACGCTCAAGACATTGATGAGGCAACCCAGTACTTAACTACCATTATACAAGAAGCTGCATGGCAAGCCACCCCAGTTCCAAAACCATCACCTGAAACAGACAACATTCCTCTGAACGTACGGAACCTCATTTCTGAGAAACGAAGGGCACGGAAAAAATGGCAGAGAACCAAAGATAGACGAGACAAAACTCACTATAATAGACTAACGCATCAACTGCAAAAGGCGCTAGCGGAAGCTCGCAATGAAACATTCAGTCAATACATCACCCATCTCTCCTGATGACAACTCTATATGGAAGGCAACAAAGAAATTCAAGCGGCCAATAGCAACTATCCCTCCTATCAAAACCCCGACGATACCTGGGCCAGATCTGATACTGATAAAGCCAATTCATTTGCGAAACACCTTGTTAACGTGTTTACAACACCACAAGTACAAGGTCATGTTGACGATAAAGAAATTGAATCCTTCATTGATACTGCGTGCCAATTGTCACCGCCAATCAAGCCCTTTACGCCAGCAGAAGTTTCTCAACAAATACAACTAACAAACGTGCGTAAAGCACCAGGATATGACCTAATGGTTGGAGAAGTACTTAAAAACCTTCCCAGAAAAGCGATTGTACTAATTACAACAATATTTAACAGAATACTACAACTCTGCTACTTCCCTATGTTATGGAAACATGCCCAGATAATAATGATTGCGAAACCTGGCAAACCGCCCACCCAAGCACAATCCTACAGACCAATAAGTCTCCTGCCTCTCCTTTCCAAACTTCTTGAACGGCTACTACTCAAGCGCATTAAGAAATCTGTAGACCTAGACTAGCTTATCCCACTGCACCAGTTTGGATTCCGTGAAAGCCATTCCACCATTCACCAAAGCCACCGAAAGCATGGAGAAGAAGAATGTATGCCCAGCGGTGTTCCTAGACATTAAGCAAGCGTTCGACAAAGTGTGGTATACTGGCTTGTTATACAAACTCAAATTACTCCTCCCCAGTCAGCTATACGTACTACTCAAGTCATACCTCACAGACCGAACCTACCAAGTCAAAATGAACAGTGCAGTCTCAGATATCCATCCAATCAAGTCCGGAGTCCCGCAGGGCAGCGTCTTGGGACCACTGCTATATCTAATTTATACATCAGATGCACCAACCACAGACAACACTATACTTGCGACATTTGCTGACGACACGGCCATTCTTTCAGTCAACCAATCTCCTGAACTTGCTGTGGAACATCTTCAACAGCATCTAGACTCACTGCAAGCCTGGTTCCATAAGTGGAGAATTACAGTCAATACTGATAAATCGGCTCAAATAACTTTCACTATAAGACGTATCGAATGCGCTCAAACCAGAATAAATAACACCCCAATTCCAATCCATAGGAAGTAAAATACCTCGGCTTGCACCTCGACCAAAAACTCAATTGAAGCTCGCATATCAAAGCCAAAAGGAAGCAATTAGATCTCAAAATCAAACAAATGGCATGGTTACTTGGAAAACATTCCCAACTCTCTCTATCAAACAAGGTTTTGCTGTATAAAGTCATCCTGAAGCCCATATGGTCCTAGGGGATTCAACTCTGAGGATGCGCCAAAGCGACACACACTAAAATCCTTCAAAGATTCCAGTCCAAAACATACATAAAGAACGACACCCTTCATAACGACCTAGGAGTTCCCTACGTAGATAGTGAAATCAAAAGGCTCTCAACTAACTGTAGCAGTAACTTGGCAGGACACCCTAACCAACTCATTGAGCAACTCTCCAATCAACCGGACATCGCAAGAAGGCTCAAACGACAATGGCCGCTGGACCTCGCACAACCTAATCAAAACTGATGTAATCATTAGGGAGACTAGCACTGGCTAGAGCTCCCCGCATGACATTGTATTGTTATATAATTTTACTTAATACCCAAATTAGGAGTAGATTGTAAATACGCTGGTTAAATTAATAAAAAAAAAGTAAAAAATCAAATGAAAAATCGGCAGAGATGTAAATAATTATGAAATTAAATTATGAAGAATAAAAAATAAAATAATACATGATCTAATTTTTGTACATTTTTTTTATTATAATCGACAAAATTTACATGTTTAATGTTGTATTAGCCATTTATTTTATTTACGGGTCTCTTAGTAACAATGACTATTTAGTTACCGTAGTTAAATTTTCCCCTTTGCAGAGTCAGTTTTCTTTATTTACGTTGCATTTTAAATCCAAAATCAGTCACTGTCAAGCAATTATAATAAGAAACAAAATTATGGAGATACAAGTGACGAGACAACTAAAACAGTACAGACTCTGCTAGCAGGTTTTATAAAAAATAAACCGATAAAATATAGAGGACCCTGGAATCGAGAAAAATAAATCATGCAGTAAAAAAAATTGTAAGGCACCAAATGGAACCACTAGGATTAAGTAACAGAAAGTGGAGCAAAACTAATAATAAATTTCGGAGTTACAGAGGAACACTGGAAATACGAAAAAGAAGTAGCATTTATGTCCCAACCAAATGCATAAAGTGCTGTAATGGGATGGGCGGGTAGATCAAAACAATAATAGCCAGGTTTAATACATATACATTGCCACAGAAAATTAATGTAATACAAAAAGAACATTTTTATGAACAATTACAAGAACCCCTTGAAGGTATAAGAAAACAACAGAAAAGAGGGGTAGTAAGAACGCGAAAATAAGAAGTAAGAATATAAGAAGAGAAGTAATAGGTCTTATGAGCGAAAACGCTGAACTATTTATAGAATCCTGTGCAGAAAATAACTTAATAATATTCCTGTGAGATAGCCTTTTTAAACATACAATTACACTTAGGGTAACCTAGAGAACACGACAACCGCGAGTAAAGGCCTCGGCCTGCCAAATTAGCCGGCGACAAGCCCTGGGTTCGACTCCAGGTCAAAAGCAGCGGCTCTCCGTCCGCCATACAAACATCTTTGGCGGTCGTAAAGTACATTTTCCTTCTTTTAACTGGTAAGACATCATGGCTCATAGTACTACCCGAAATGTGTGGTCAGAAACAGGCTAACAGCCTATATATAAGAATAGAAGAAGAAGAAAGTAACTTTGAGATCACCAGCGAAATAAATAAACAGCAAGTAGATTATATAGGGACAGAAGGGCAGATAGACTTTCGTATCAGGCATTATGCCAAGAAAAGGAAAATATTACATAAAAAGCAAATAAGAATAAAACAAAGCAACCAGACAAATTCAATATACATATATAATAGTTAAACGAAGAAGAAACGGAAAACTGGTATAAAGAAGAAGTAACTAAGAAGTAGAATAAGCCGGAAAAAAGGGACGGGTAGAAAAATATGAAATAATTGTAAGACAACTATTAAACAAACAGTAAATAAAATTCTAGAATATCAAAAACCAGAAGATACGGATGTTGAAACAAACTTTGGAAAACTAGAGGAAATAAGAAATATTAAACAACAGATTACTAATTATAAATATAAAGGACTATACAAATAAGCTCTAAAAATGATGAAAATATACAGAAGAACACTAAGGGCAAAACAATCAATAAGAAAAAATAACATAAAAACCTGGAATGATATAAATAAGGACACAACATAAAAGAAGATAAACGCTAAAATGAGAGTGAAAGATAAAAAAAAGAAATTTTAAAAACAAATACAGAAACCGAACAGAGATGGATTAAACATTGAACAAATGTATAAAAAAACCAGATGAAATAATAAAAATACAACAAATAGGTGAGAAAGTAAATATGAACAAAAAATTACAATAAAAGTAAAGAAGAATACCAGAAAAACGTTAAAAAACATAAAGGCTCTAGCATAGATAATATCCCAACAAAATTGATAAAAGAAGTAGGCGAAGTAATTAAAAAAATTATGCATACATAATTAAATACTATATAAAAAGAAAAATTACAATATAACTGGAGAGAATAGAGCTATTAAATACAGCAATCAAAATACTTACGAGAATTTTTATTATTCGAATGAAGGGTGGATTGGGCAAAACGTTAAAAAATAGGCAGGCAGGATTTAGACAGAGGCGGTAACATTTATCTTACTTAACATTATCAAACAACCGAATGAATGCAAAACGAACATTAAATAATTTTTATAAATATAAATTCGACAGAGTGGACATAGGAAATATTTGATTAAAAAGGCAGAAGTAAACAACGGATAAAAATTAGAAGACAAAAGAATTTCAACTACTTAGGAAGTATTATAAATAGCCATAAATGCAAAAAAGATTTTAAAGCACTAAAAGAATTGGTAATACTAGGAAATTCACATGAAGATGAAAATCAAATTATTTAATAGAAATATGAGGACTACAATTTGGTACTGCTCAGGAACATGGACACTAGGTTCAACACACATAAAGAGATTATAGACATTTATGATCAAATGCCTAAAAAGAATACTGTGAATATATTGGACAAAAACAATAATAAATAAAGAACTATGAGAAAGAACAAAATGCAAACTAATATAGAAAACAATAAATACAAGAAAATGTAATAGGGCCCCCATTGAGAAAACTAAATATTGACATAACTCAGCACACACTAGAATACATATTAAAAGGAAAAGAAAGAAAAGAAGACCAAAAGACAAATGGAAAAATAATATTCTAAGCAAATTTATTGGTAAAGCACTAAAATCTAATACAATCAAACAAACAGCTAAAAATAAGAAGAAAGGGAAAAAAATGTGTGGAGTAGTGCATGAAAACAATCAGTGAAAGTGTTAATGGCAAAGAAACATAAAAGACATTCTGAACAAATAGAAACAGTAAAAGCGACTCAGTAAATAGTTTAGCAACTTTAGAACCACAAGACGGAAACGTTAAAGCCAAATACTGAAGAATCGTCGAAAAACGCCTTATGCTTCTATGAAGCCAAAGGATGATGTCGACTCAAATATTTGGAAACTCTTCTTCTATACTTAATACACGGATGGTTTGTTCATGTATTCCAGGGGACCTTATAAATAATCGCGTTGAAAATTTAATGCAAAACAGATAATGATAGGCAATAACTTATTTTGGAAGTTTTGACAAAATTCATAATGGTTTTATTCGTTAATTTTTGGCTAATAAAACAATAAATTTAGTTTATTTAGTCTTACTACAGTCTTACCTATAGTCGATAATGTTTTATCACAATATATGCCGCAATACTTACAAGTGGGCATATTTCTTTGAACAAGTTAAGGGTACCTTGATTTTTATGCATTCATTTAGCTAGTTCTGAGTTTTGCTCAGGTTGGTCTGCAGATTTTAAATGTTGATGTTCAATCAATCATCTATACATATCGTTAGGTGGTATGTTGTTAAAGGAACCTTTCTCCTTTTCACATTTTTGTCATTCTATTAGTTTCTATAGATATAAAGGTGAAAGTCCATCGGTCTCATGAGGAACTTTGTAGATGAGATCACCTCAAATATACTTCATTAAGACTTCCTCTTGTGTTTCCAATTATTCAATTAATAAAATTGGGAATAAAAGGAAGAATAGGAAGCAACGGGAAAAAGCAGACGACATAACAAATAAATTTATAGTAATTAACAACAAGACCCGTGAGGGGTAACTAGTCCCCCATCGGGCACCTCCCCAGGTGGCGGATAGGGGAACGCTCACCAGATATGGCGGGTACCGGGAAAATAAAATACCCGGGGCGGACCAAAACTAGTAGGTATTGGGAAGCAGCAAGTACCACAACTGGACTAAGGCGGAGGAGATGGACTCTGGAACGGCTTACCACCAGATAGTCATAGGCGACGGCCACATAATGGCCCTACCGGTTATGATACTGCGATGACGAAGGCAATGGAAAACCACCTCATTACTTATTTCCTAGTACAATCATCATGGCTGAGAACATACAAACCACGGCCCTCAGTCCCCGGCAGACCTTCAATGGTCAGAGGGTGCGAAGAATCCCCGGATCAGCTATGAAAATTGCAACATGGAATGTGCGAAGTATATTTGGAGCAGGAAGACTGCAAAATGTAACCAAAGAGATGAATCGACTACAGCTGGACATTCTCGGAATTAGTGAAGTACGGTGGCCAGGATCTGGTAAAATAAAAACAGATAATGGAGTAATGTACTACTCAGGCAGTAATAATGCAAAATACCAACATGGAGTCGGAATAATAATCACCAAAGGAATTAACAAAAGCGTCACTAGTTTCACACTACTATCTGAAAGAGCAATGTTAATACAACTATGTGCCACAGTAGGTAAAATAAATATAATCCAAGTCTATGCACCTACCAATGAGAAAAACGCGGATGAAGTAGAAGAATTCTATGAACAAATAGACACCATTCTATCCCTAACCAAAAAGAGCGATGTGACATTAATAATAGGAGACTTTAATGCCAAAATTGGAAAAGGAAGAAGTGGAGAACATGTAGGAGAGTTCGGTCTTGGAATGCGAAATGAAAGGGGTGATAGACTGATCCAATTTTGCCAAGAAAGAGAATTTATAGTAGCCAACACATTCTTTAAAATGCCAGATAGAAGATTATGGACTTGAAAATCACCACAAGACACACCACAGAATATTTGCCGAAATCAAATTGACTATGTTTTAATTATAAAACGATACAGAAATAGTATAAAGTCGGCAAAAACATATCCAGGGACAGATATAGCGTCTGATCACAATCCTGTTGTCACAAAAATGCATATAAAACTTAAGAAAATACAAATAACAAAGAAGACAAGTAGAATAGAAGTGCAACATCTGAAGGAAGAAAACATAAGAACACAAGTTAAAAATGAAATAAATAACAATTTAAGCAACATGGGAAGACACTCCTTGGATAACAACGACAACATAGACTCAAGATGGCATACCATGAAAGATGCGATAATGAAACCAGCGAAAGAAATACTCACCGAAAGAAACCAACAAAGAAAAAAGGTGGATGACAGACGAAATCTTAGAGCTGATGGAAGAGAGAAGAAAAGTAAGATAAGAGAGGACGGCAAATACAGTGAAATCCACAAATTGATAAGGAAAAAAATTAAAACGGAAAAAGAAAATTGGATGAAACAAGAATGTGAAGAAATAGAAAATGCACAACAGAAACACGATATGTTTAACGTACACAGAAAGATCAAAGATGTCACAGGTATATACAAGAAGAGACAATCAAACATTTTAAAAGACAAACAAGGAATAATTATACTAGATGTAAAACAAAAAATAGAAAGATGGAAAGAATATATTGAAGAACTATTCGCCGATGACAGAAAGGAAGACTATAAAACTATTGAAGGAGAACATGGCCCCAAAATAGTAAAAAAAGAAGTCATTAAAGCATTTGAAACATCAAAATGCGGTAAAGCAACTGGACCAGACGAAGTTCCAATTGAACTAATTAAACTAATAGACGACGACCAAGTAAATATTCTTGTAGATTTATACAACACCATATACTAAACTGGTATAATACCGAAAGAATGGCTGAATTCAACGTTTATTACAATATCAAAGAAAAACAACGCAAAGGAATGTTGTGAACATAGAACGATAAGCTTAATGAGCCACACGCTTAAAGCCTTTCTAAAGATCATACACGCAAGAATATACAAAAAACTAGAAGTAGATATTAGTGAGACACAGTTTGGCTTTAGAAATGGTTTTGGAACAAGAGAAGCATTGTTCACACTAAACATACTAATACAGAGATGCAGAGATATTAATAAAGAAGTATACGCGTGCTTCATATACTACGAAAAAGCGTTCGATAAAGTTAGACACGATAAACTAATGAAACTCCTAAAACAAAAGAACATAGACGTAGAAGACATGCGGATAACTGCAAACTTATATTGGCAACAAAAAACAACAGTAAAAGAAGAAAATCAGCTAACAGAAGAAATAAAATTACAGAGGAGTTCGGCAAGGTTGTATTCTTTCGCCCATGCTGTTCAACCTATACACGGAAGCAATATTTCAAGAAGCACTAATGGAAGAAAACGGTGGTATAGTAGTAAACGGAAAGATAATTAACAACATACGTTATGCTGATGATACTGTACTTTTAGCAGATAATATTCCAGATTTACAGAGACTTATTGAACGGACAAATGACATCAGCAGAAAATATGGTCTCCGAATGAATTTAAATAAAACTAAATACATGGCAATCACAAAACACCAGTGAACATTCCTGACATTAGAATAGATAATGATGTTAGAGAGTAAACAAATATAAATACCTGGGAACATGGGTGAATGATAATTGGGAATACACAAATGAAATAAGGACACGTATTGAAATGGCTAGAGCCACGTTTGTAAAATGAAACAAATTCTAACCAACAGGGATTTAAGCTTGGAAATACGGATGAGGACAACCAGATGCTATGTTTTCAGTGTTCTCTTATATGGAATGGAGGCATGGACCTAAATAAAGAAATTAGCAGAAAATAGAACATTGAACTCTGGATATACCGGGAATATTGAAAATATCATGGATGGATAGAGTGACAAACGAGGAGGTGCCGACGAATGAACAAGAACAAAGAACTCCTGTATACAATAAAGAAAAGAAAGCTGAATATTTAGGCCATAATGAGAGGAACAAATACCAAATTCTACAACTGGTAATACAAGGAAAGATACATGGAAAACGAGACGTCGGAAGAAGAAGAATATCCTGGCTTAAAAACCTACGCCAGTGGTACGACTGCACGTCAAGAGAATTGTTTAGAGCAGCAATGTCCAAAGTTAGAATAGCAATGATGATTGCCAACATCCGATAGGATACGGCATCTAAAGAAGAACAACAAGACCTGTATAAAATAGAACATATGAATCAAAGTAGATCTTAGAGATATAAGTTTATGGATGTTAACAGGAAAGGTAATTACTGAAGGGCACTAAAATTTAAAATACTTACCCAAAATACAAAAACAGTACATTAGATAAAGAATATAATGCAAGTATATTAAGTAAAATTGATTTTTACTTAAAAAACAGCCACATAATGAAGAAATTTCAAAACTTGGATAACCCAAGAGTGTATAAATGTACTACCCAATAACAGTTTCGCATTTTTAATGGGGAGGGGGATTTAATTAATATTTAAAAACGCAGAAACTGCCAGTACGCATGTGAAGTAAACGCCAAAAGCGCAGAACGCCCAGTTAAAATGCAACAGAGACGACATTATGGTAATTGAAACATTCGCAGAATTAATGTTACGGCCTCTTGTAGCGCGTGTAATAAACTCGTTCAAGCAGCGTTACCCGGCCGTAACTGCGGTACAAAGCGCCCATGAATATTAAAACAGGTAAATTGTTGCTACGGCGGATTTGGGAATTGGCACAAAGACTACCTTTTCGTCCCGTTGCTTTTAGATGTTTACTTGACCTCAGCCGAAGTTTGAGGGAGCAGATGCCGCCCGGGGCGGCACGCGCTCCGCTACAATTGTCTTTTGTGATTTGCGGTCTCTTCCGCGCTCTCGCAACTTGTTGGGTTGGGAAAGCAAGTTTAAGCTTTTCTGATAGTTTCCGTACGCTGCTTGTCGCAGTGGTGCAACGTTAAGACGCTAATGCTAACACAAACAATTTTAGGGCACATCACTTTTTAGCCGCTTAAAGTTTTGATACTTCGGTATTACAGTCACTAATCTTAGATTTTATGTTATCAATGGGTAAAAGGCATAAGTAGTTTTAAGTATGAAGTATATATTTAGGTTTATTGATAGATTTCATCAAATACATATTTTATAGAGTTGCAAATCTAGAAACCCAATACTTTAATTGTCTTCTATTTTTCTACGTTCTCTTCCAACGCTGTCTACTCTCTAAACTTACACTTCTGCAGTTTTGTGACAGCTTCATATGCGGAAGGCAAGGGAAACCACCGCATAGGAAATTTTCCAAGAAAGGAGCAAACCTAATAAATATGGACAAGTCTTCAATAGTTAATAAGTAGGGAGGTAAAACTGTCCCCATTCGGATCTCCGGGAGGGGACAACTAATGAAGAGAGAATCAAAAAACAATGTAACTTAAACATCAGCAAAGTAAAAACCTGGAATTTCAGATCAATATTAAAGTGTGGGAAACTAAAGAACGTTAGAAATAAATAGGCTTAAAATTAGAATTTCCGGTCTTTGTGAAATGAGATGGCTACAAGCAGGAAATTTTTGGAGTGATGGCTACAGAATAGTGCACACAGGAGCTAATATGTATGATCCTTATGGAAAAAGAATAATCGCATACAACTAAAGATCAATAATAATAAAGATACGTACTAAACCAGAGGATACCATCATTGTACAAGTGTACATCCCAACAAGAGAAAATAATAATCAAGAAATGAAAGATTTGTATGAATCTATAACTAACATAATTTTTTTTTATTTGTAAGTGCAAAGACACTTATTTTATTACAATCTGATCTTAATAGATCAATGAGTAATTCAATTCTAACTTAAAATAACTAAAAAGAAACTTAAAACTAAGGTCTTACTCATCAGTGTCCTTAGAGTTCTAATAATACTAAGTAGGTATATTATCCCTAACGTACGCACTTAAACACACACTATGCTCTGCTTTGGAGAAATCACTGAACTAACTCAAAGGGCTTGGTCCTCTTGAGTCTTCGCACTAGCTGTGAATTATCGAGGAGCTGGATGGCCTCTATGTTCACATGTTGAAGAAGCCGTTGTTTGTGACTTCTGGCAAACGTAAGAATGACTTGCTCTACAGTCTTCACCTCGAGGTCCCGATGGATATCACTGTTGCGGCAGTGCCAGGGTGCATCTACAATGTTCCTTAATACTTTGTTTTGAAATCTCTGATAAGAATATTACTCTTGCTGGCACAACCCCAGAGTTGGATGCCATACGCCCACACGGGCCCTAATATTTTCTTATATAGTAGTAACTTATGTGTGGACACATAGGAGTTTCGTCCTATTAACCAATACATTTTTTTGTACCTTAAACCGAGTTCTTCTCTTTTCTTTTTAATGTGGGCCTTCCAGCGTAACCTCGCATCGAGTGTCATACCCAGGTATTTAGCCGTATTAGCGTATGGGATCTGGGTTTCATTAATTTTAACGGGTATGTGTTGTTTCCGTTTATTGGTGAAATTGATATGTACAGATTTACTTTCATTCAACTTTATCCGCCACCTACTAGTCCAGGCGTTGATCTTATTAATGGACGTTTGGAGCTTCCTCGTGGCTTCTTCGTGATCGCTTCCAACTGCAATAATTGCGGTATCATCGGCAAAGGTGGCGATAGTTTCGTGTTCGAGTTCAGGAATATCACTGGTATAAAGTAAGTATAGTACTGGACCTAGTACACTACCTTGTGGTACTCCTGCATTAATTTCTTTCAATTCAGAATAGGTGTCTCCTTGTCTTATTCTGAAGTACCTTTCTGACAAGTAAGATTTTAAAATTTGCGTATATTGCCGAGGTAACAATATATCTAATTTGTGGAACAAGCCCTTGTGCCATACTTTGTCAAAAGCCTGTGCCACATCTAAGAAGACAGTAGCGCAGACTTCGTTTTCTTCAAGTGATTTTTCAATTATATCTGTGATCCTGTACACTTGGTCTATGGTTGAATGTCGTTCTCTAAAACCAAATTGGTGATGAGGAATTAGAGCCTTCTCTTCGATTATCGGTTTCAGCCTTTTAAGGAGTAATTTTTCATACAATTTTGATATAACAGGCAAAAGTGAGATAGGCCTGTATGAAGAAACTTCTTGTGGCGGTTTTGCTGGCTTAGGGATCATTATGACCTCTGCTACTTTCCACAACTTAGGAACATACCTAAGTCTGAATGAGGCGTTGATGAGATTGGTCAATTTTACTGTGGCTTTTCTTGGGAGTTGCTTCAAAATTTCACCTGTAATAAGATCGAAGCCAGGAGCTTTTTCTGATTAATGTTATTCTTGATTTCTTTAGAGACTTCTTTAGGTGTAACTGGTCTAATGACTGTATCTTCCTGTATTGGTTCTGTCCAGTCTTGTGAATCGTCTCCTTCATTTGGTTGGAAAGTCATTTCTAGGTGCTCTGCAAATCTACAAGCTTTTTCCTGATTACTACGTGCCCAGGTACCATCTGCATTTTTGATCGGTGGATTTTGTAAAATAGGCCGTTTTAGATTTTTGTGGCTTTCAAAGGGAATAGTCCGTTTTGCTGTCGTTGCTCAATTCACTTAAAAGTTGCTCATAGATTCATTTTAATTCGTAGGATCTCCGCTTTATCTGTTGAGTGGCATTATTGAGGACAGTTTTATCCGTAGGTGCTCTGGTTTGATGCCATCTTTTTTAGTTTCTCTTTTTGTAACTAGGTCCATAATCTCTTTCGGATAATTATTTCCTTTACCTTTCGTTTAATTTCTGGAGTATTATCCCAGGCTGCTTGCTGAATGTTCCTAATAAGCAGTTCGATTTCTTCATCAAGTTGTTTTTCATTCTTAAGTGGAGCTGACAGATTAATGGAATTTTCTAGTTGTATTCTAAAGCTATTCCAATTTGTCAGTTTGTTTACAAGCCTCGGCGGGTTTTCTTTATTAATTATCTTGTCACTTAGTGTGAGTAGTATGGGAGAATGGTCAGAATTCATACCCATGCTTCCTCGACATATAAGTAATTGGGGATATATTCCTTACTATAAAGAAGTCTATTAGATCAGGAATCTTACTGCTATCGGTTGGCCAATAGGTAGGCCTCCCAGTTGATATTGTATCACAGTTAAGCTGGTTGCATGCTGATAGAAGTTCTCTACCTTTGGTAGTCGTTAGCCTTGATCCCCAATGGGTGTGATTCGCATTGAAATCACCTCCAATAATGAATCTACATCCCTGGGTTTCGAGGAAGTCTAAGTATTGATTTTTTTTAATCACGTATCTAGGTGGGCAATATAATTATGTGATAACAACTTCGTGGGTTTTTGTTTTAACTTTAACAGCTGTAGCTTGAATTTCCTCTGTTCGATATTGAATTTTTAGATAATGTTTAATGGATTCTCTTATTATTATTGCACTACCGCCTCTAGCGTTGTTTTTTGGGTGGATAGTGTTATATACCCTGTATCCCTTGAATTTTATATGCGATTCCTTGGTAAAATGGGTTTCAGCAATAAGACACACATTGATCTTTTCTATGTCCAGGACTGCTTGTAACTCATGATAATGTTGAAGTAGTCCATTGGCGTTCCATTGCATTATTCTGATATTATTATTAGCCATTTTAGATTTAGGTATCGCCCTGAGCGCGATATTCCAGCTTTGAGATACGATCGTCCATTTTACTTAATTTTTCCAAGATCAATTGGAGCGTGTGTTCAACTGACTAGTTTTGTTGACTTGGTGTTTTCTCAATCTATTTCTGCGGCTTTTCAGATGCCACCTGGCTATAAGTCCTTGGTTTAGGAGCATTATCTTGTTTTCATGGAATGGGGTTTATTTTCTGTTGGTCGAATCTGTTTGGCTGTTTGGGTAGACTCGGTTTCTTCATTTGTTTATTCTTTAACATCTGCATTTCTTTTGCTACCATGCATCCACTGTAGTTAGATGGATGTGCTTCCCCACAATGTACACATTTTGGAGGAGTTTCCTTTTGTTTCTTACACTCTGCAGTAAAGTGTTTACCCGTGCATTTTACGCATCTGGGTTCTTTATCGCAGTATTTCTGTGTGTGCCCATATGCTTGACACCGCTTACATTGTGGCACTAATTTATTTTTTTAATGGGTTGAATTTCTACTGGAATGCCCATGATATCTTTTATTTCGAAAATTTTGTTAGTGTCTTCATCATGTCTAAACGACAACATGAACATGTTTAGAGGATGTTTTGTTTTGTATTGTAATTTTTTGTTGCTTCAAGTATTTTATATCCTCTTTTCGTAGTTCGCTAACTATCTCTTCCGAATTACATGAGTGATGAAGCCTAGTAGCCATCACCTTAATAGGTCTATTTTGTTTATTTTCAAAAGAGTGCCACGAGTACTCATTGTCAAGCAGAGCTTTCGTGAGGGCTTGATAGCTTTCCCCATCTGAGACGTTAATTTTAATGTTTTGATTATTTATTATCTTAATTTGAAAACCACGAATCGAGTTACTTATGAGTTTATGGATGTCATTAAAGTTATTAATTCCGTCCACAATTATAGGCGCTGGTTGTGGATCTTTCTTTGGTTGTATTGTTTTGTTTTCTAAGACCTTTTGCCTGTCTTGTGGGGGGGTTAGCGATGTATTCATTTTTCTCTTTTTATTCTTTACTCTTACCCACTCGGTCTCTTTTGCTAGCTCTTCCTCATCCATGAAGTACTCCGTTAGTTCTTCCTCCTTCTGTAATGTTGGAGGATTTTGGGTTGAACTATTTTCTAACATTGCAAATTTAACATGTAAATCCGCATTAACCTTATGTAAATTTTCTAATTGCGTTTGAAGAGCATTTAATGTATTAATAATACTGGCTTTCTCATTCTCCGATTTTTGCCAAGCAGCAAAAAGCACTTGTTCATTTTGTGACCTTGCACTATTTTCCTGGAAAAGTGTATTATTTTGTTGTATTAATATCGCCTCATTCGGCGACTGTACTGGCGGTGTTTGATAAAACATATGTACTACGCGATAGCTGAACGACCGAGACACGGCCGCCGGATATCACTCGCGTTGAATGATACCCGATTAACACTTATTTATAGGCGACACTTGCGACACGATGTTTACAGTTTGAAAGTCAAACGAATACTAACTAATATAATTAAGAAAGTAAAATGAAACGAAAACCCCATTATTATAGAAAACTTTGATGCTGTAGCAGAATAAGGAGCAGAAGAAGAAGTAGTAGGAAAATGTAGCCTAGGAAAACGCAACGAAAGAGGATCGAGGCTGGTCGTGTTCTGTGAAAGGCATAAATTGATACTAATAAATACAGTATTTCAGCATTACTCTAGAAGACTATATATCTGGACAAAGCCTGAAGATACAAAAAGATATCAAATAAATTAGCAAATTAGCAATAAAACATGTTCAGCGTTTTAGAAAAATTTTGTAGAATCGTTTGTTGTTAGGTTCTAATATGTAGGCCATCGATATACGTGCTTTTGTGATCCGTCTTTGATGTGTTGAAATATGCGGATTTTTGCACTGTAAACCGTGTTCTTGACATGATCTTGAACAAAAAAGGGTGCAAAGTTCGGGCGCTCACCTCGAAATCATCGTTGAACTTGAATAATGGATTTACGCTTCGCCAGCTCTAATACACGTAGTTTTCTCTTACGTTCTCGTTTACCTTGTAATATAAATAGCATCTAATAGCACTTTCTTTTTCTCTTTACGCACTGGTGACTCTGATAGTAGGATATGCTTTACAACTAAGCGATGTATGCTCGGTCCAAATTTTTTTGCGTTGTTGTACATAATAAAACTAATTTTTCTCGTACCATGTTATATATCACTTAAGATTGTCTTACCAAACCCTACCGTTTTTCCTCTGCAACTACCAGTAAGTAAATATAATTTGAGGCTTAACGCCATTAGTTATTTTTATAAAACTGTGTTATTTGTTTATTTCAACAAATGATAATGTGTTAAATATCTCATATTAAATATCATATATGTTATTCATAAGTATGTATAACCTGATTTGTATACTAGTCATCAAAATTACCAAACGCAATCGTAAATATCATTTTGTTAGATTATGCATAAAAATAATGTAACGAGAATTAAATTGTCTGTATACATTACTATTATTCAGAACCCATTAGTTTGTGTTCCTTGTTAAGTTCAGATTGTTAGTAAGTTATTATAAAAAATATAACTTTAGTGTCACTAAAGCTCAAAATAACTAATTATACTAATTGCTTTTTATTTATAATTACCAGTACAACAAACTAAAACCTATTTTCAGCGCATGTTAAACTTACGTGTAGGAAAGTTTAATTTTCTTTGATCAGAGTCTAATGACGCTATTCAAGCACATTGACTGATGCCTAACTTGGGCTACGCACATATGCATACATGTCACGCAAAAGCGTTTTTTATTACCACGGTAAAACTATAATTAGACAAATGTTTAGAATTTTGTTTACACTCTAGTTTAACACTGAATATGGCGACAGCTAAGACTAGCTATTCAACTGAAGAAACGGCCTTCATTGTGTATTAAAATGATTCCCGATGAGCAGAAGGAAAACCGTGTCAATTTCTCGTAAGCTTTTAGATTGTATAAGACCAGCTAGTCAACTCAAGAAAGGATTTTTATTGTGGCCACCTTTAACGGGAGAGTCCAAAGTGCTAATGGACCACTAAATGCCTTCTGTCTGTCTCTACCATAGCAAGGTAAGAAACACGATAACAAAATTTTTTCTATAATTAAATTGTCTATTTTACCGTATTATAATAGGCTGATTGGAGATTTTAGAAACACAAAAAGTGTACTGGATGACAATTTGTCAAGAACAGGCAGACCAGTCACTGTAATCACTCTCGAGACCGTATAATAAGTTCGAGAGTTTTATAAACGATAGATCACAACTTTGGTCTCTAAATGCGCACCTAAACTCATTGTGAGTGTGGGTGCTATGTACACCATTCTCAACAAGAATTAGAATCTATTTTCGTTTATGATTCCATTCCAAACCGAGATCAATATTGGCAAAAAATTCACTTTTGCAAAACTAATCGTGGAGATGGTTAGGACCAAAAAGTTGGACGCAAAGCACGTCCATTTCACGGATGAGGCCTATTTTCAACTACATAGCTATGTCAACAAACAAAATTACCGACATTGGGGTAATGAAAACCCACATTTGACTGAAGTTTGTCGATTGTACCCAGAAAAAGTTAGTGTGTTGTGCGAAATTTCCCACTAGGAAGTTGTCGGTTGACTGTTTTTTAAAAAATATGTAAATGAAGAAGTTTGCCGTACAGAAGTTCTCGAGAAATTCATTCCAATTGTGAGAGATCAATACTAGTTTTAGCAAGATAGAGTAACCTCCAATTAAACTCCAAGCATCTTTGAGATCCCTACAGATATCTTTTAAAAAAGGAACATAAACCTGGACGTTACCAATAAGATGGAAGGTAGCATCAAGTGGCCTCCATATTCTCCCGACTTAAACCCATATGAATTTTTTCTTATGGGGTTATCTTAAGGAGTTTATCGAAGCAAACCAGACTATCGACAAATTTAAGAATCGCATCACACAAGAGGTTCTCACCATTTCTGTAGATATAAGAAAAGCTGCAATTGACAGTTTTGGGGAAAGGGTTAAAATAATCTAATGCACTAAACTCAATTTACTCATTATCATAATAAAAAAATATTTCAAATTTTATTTTGCGTAGTTTTTTTATAATAAATTTTTATCATTTGCGTCCCATAATAAAGGCCCTGTAGTACAAAAAACTACAATTGGGTTATACCTCCAGAAAATACTATTGGCTAATTGGGCTTCACTCTTAGCTGAAATTTGCTGTGAAACAAATTTGGAGTTAGGAAATTCAAATATCGTGTGCAACTAACAACTCCAATCTAGTTAGAAAACAGCGACACTAATCAAAAATGTTTATATCAATTACGAACATATCAAAATAGCATGATTATAAATCTGCTTACCAAAAACCAATAATGGATTCCCTCCGAGTAGCCTTCTGAAATGCAAATGGCCCAACACAACATCGTCTTCTATTCGAACTATTTTTAAAAGAACAAAAAATTAATGAATTATTGATCTCAGAATCAAAGTTAACCTCGAGAGTTTTAGATATAGAATGACAATTTTAGGAATATATTCACCTAATGAAGACGATAGCCGCACGAACAAAGACCAATTCTATAGTAAGTTAGACGATATAATAAATGAATGTGGTACGCGACGAGAAGTTCTGTTACTGGGCGATTTCAACTCGTGGGTAGGATGCAAGACGAACGATAAAGTCGTAGGACAATTTGGTGATGCCAGAAGACAGTAATGGAGAAAGGCTTATAGGTCTATGTGAAAGTAACAACCTAAAAATCCAAAATGGTCTTTATAAACACAAGAAAATTCATACATATACTTTTGAGGAACATGCACGACAACGAAGAACAACCATTGACTATGTTATAATTCGACAGTATTCTACCGGTAGAATCCAGGATATTAGAGCTTATAGAGGCCCGACATGCGGAACGAATCACTATTTGGTGAAAGCCAAAATAGTGTTTTCACCCAAAGGGCAAAACAAGGTAGTAATACCAAAACAGACGGAGAAAATACAAGTCGGATACAACATACAAAGTCTACAACAAAGTAGCATACAATACATGTATCAAAATAGATTGGATCAAAAACTTAACGAACATCTACAAGGATCAAACACAGAGATGTATGAACATTTAAGAGCAGGCCTACAGCAAGCCGCAAAAGAAGCCTTAGGAAAAGAGGTTAGAGAAAAAACAAGAAATTATTGGATAAACGAAGACCTAATGGAGGAAATACGCTACAAAAAAGAACTATATACAAAGTGGCTAACTACTAAAGAAGATAAAGATAGAGATGCCTATAAGATCCAACAAACTAGAGTAAGATAATTGATAAAAACTACAAAACAACAAACGTGGGAAAAAAGGGTAGCGAGATAGAAAGGTGCATAGGAGGAAGAAGGACGACAGAGGTATGGAAATTCATAAGGAAAGTAAAAGCTCCACATCGAGAAAAAACAGTAATACAAAATATTCCTGCCGAAGAATGGAAACAATACTATTTAGAGCTACTCACCGAGAAAAGACCTATATTCCAAGAAACTACGATGACAGAAGGAAGAACGATAGATATTAACTACATAGAAATACAAGAAGAACAAGTAATTAAAGCAATTAAAGAAATGAGAAATGGAAAGGCTCCCGGTCCAGGAGGAATCCCGTTGAGTTGGTAAAATGGAACACCGAAATTGTATAGGATGATAACAAAACTTATGAATAAATGCATAATTGAGGGAAATATACCAAATGAATGGAAAACAGGATATATATCTCCAATACACAAGAAAGGGAAAAGAGACTTCTGCGACAACTACCGAAGAATAGCAGTTATAAGTACTTTTAGCAAAATACATAGACGAATTATTCGAGACTTAATTGAACAACAATATCAAGCCGAAGAAGCGGAAGAACAAAGCTGATTTAGGGCAGGCAGATCATGTTTGGATAACCTGTTCTGTCTAACACAAATTGTGCAGAAAAAACTAGCAACCGGCAGAGAACTGCATTTAGTATTTCTCGACATATTAAAAGCTTATGATAACGTACCCCTGAAAAAACTATGGGACGTAATGGAGAGCAGCAACATCAATAGTACATTAGTCAGGGCTGTGAAGAACCTATATGACAATCAAACAGCGAGAGTAAAGGTAGGAGCGGAACTGACAACAGAATTTAAAGTTACGAAAGGTCTAAGGCAGGGTTGCTGTATCTCACCGACGTTATTCAAAATATATATAGAAAAAGCACTCGAACAATGGAAAAGGAAAAGTATGGGAATGGGGATACCACTGGACGAGGACACTACATTATATACGTTGCAATTTGCCGACGACCAAATTATTATGGCACAAGAAATAGAAGACATTGAATACATGACAAGGAAAGCTGTAGAGGAATATGATAAATGGGGGCTTAAAATTAATGTAAACAAATCAGCATATCTTAGTATAGGATATGAACAAGACGCTTTAACCTTAGAAACAGACGAAACTATACCGTCATGTGAAGAATACAAATATTTGGGAGCAACAGTAGGAAAACAAAGATTATATAACACAGAGGTAAAAGAGAGAATAAAACAAGGTCGGAAAGTTATAGGTGCGCTAAATGGTATACTTTGGGATGCAAATATAAGCAAAAAGAATAAAAAACAAATATACTCCGCTATGGTACAAAGTGTGGCACTATATGGAGCCGAAATCTGGCAACTCTCGGAACAAAATAAAAATCAACTGAAAGTAATGGAAATGGACTATTGGAGAAGATCAGCGAGAATATCCGGAAGAGATAGAGTCAGAAATACAAGAATACGTGAAATAATGGATACAGAAAGGGACATCTTGGAAGAAATTGAAAAAGGCAACTCTTGTGGTACGGACATGTCGAAAGAATGGGTAACAACAGGCTCCCGAAAAAAGCAATGCAGTGGCAACCAAGAGAAAGAAGAAAGAGGGGACGGCCAAGACGAGGTTGGAATGAGGAAGTAGGAAGCCTGAAGCAAAAGTGGGATAACCAGCAAGGCGAGTGGATGAACAGAAAATAATGGAAAAAAATATTGAACTCCGGAAGACCCAGATAGATGTTAAAATACGGAAAGAAGAAGAAGAAACCCATTTTACGGAAAGGAGCTACTTCAACATCCGTAATTATACCACATACCACATCAAACATCCCTATGGAACAGTTCACGCTGACTCGACAATTATTATAAACAACAAAATATCTCACTTCGTCATGGATGCCTTTGTAACAGATTATATACAAGGCACTATAATCAACGTCCAAAGTTCTAGTGGTCCACTAATAGTTGCTTAGATATACAGTCCGCCTAGGCACTCTGTCAAACAAACCCAGTATGAAACATTCTTCAACAATCTAGGTAATAGGTTCTTAACTGGCAGTGCCTTTAACGCCAAACATCCAATCTGGGGCTCGAGGTTAACAACAACCAAAAGGCGCGAATCACACAAATTCGGCACTGGCTAACAACTACAACTACAAATACACCGGGGAGCCCACATACTGTCCGGCTGACCCATATAAAGTACCTGATGCCGTAAATTTCTTTGTTACCAATGGATTATCTCCAAGATATTGTAAAGCAGAAACGTCCTTTGAGCATCCTCCAGATTACTCCGCTATAATAGTTACAATTAGCACTTCAATTATTACAAAGCAAAAAAATTCTTCCCTTTACAACCATCACACGAACTGGGAACTATTCAGAGAGCACCTAATGAACAATACAAGAATTAAAGCTTTATTGAAAACAGAAGAGGAAATTGGCAATGCAGTAGACCAGTTAACTAAAAACATTCAGAAGGCAGCCTACTACTCAACGCCGACTGTCACAAAGTTATCGAAAATTATCCATTCTACATTAAAACTAAAATCGGGGTTAAAAGAAGAGCCAGGCGAATCTGACGGCAAACCAGGAATCCTATAAATAAAAGTAACCTAAATAGGCTAACAAGAGAGTTAAAAACAGTCCTAAGGGAGTGGAAAAATGAATCATTTAACGAATACGTTAGCACTTTATCTCCTTCAGCAGATAGCAACTACACGCTTTGGAAGGTAACGAAGAATTTAAAAAATTTTTGTACTCCTATTCCACCAATAAGAAAGGTAGACGGCTCTTGGGCAAGAACAGAAGCTGAGAAAGCAACACGTATTGCGGAGCACCTATCTACGATATTTAAACCGCATCCCATAGCTGATACCCCAGAAGAGGAACAGGAGATTGAAGTCTACCTGCAAGCTCCTTTTCAATTAAGCCTCCCAATACAGTATTTTACCCCTGAAGAAATTATAACTGAAATCCATCTTCTAAATAACAAGGAAGCGCCCGGGTATGACTTAATTTCTGCTAAACTACTGAAAGAACTGGTGGCAGTTCTTTTGTAGTATGCGCATTATAGCTTTATGTGGATAAAGCTATAATACGCATACTACAAATATTCAATGCAGTCTTGAAATTGCAGTGCTACCCACTGTTATGGAAATTCGGCCAAATAATACTAACATTGAAACCGGTCAAACCTGCACATGAGGTTACCTCATATAGGCCGATAACGCTCCTACCACTACTGTCCAAAGTATTAGAGAGATTAATACTAAAGAGAATGTCAACCACAATTGAAGAAGAAGAAATTATGCCCCAACATCAATTTGCGTTTCCCCAACAACACTCTGCATTAGAACAGATACACCGAGTCGTAGATGTAATCGAAAAGGACTTTGAAGAACAAAGATACTGTGTTGCGGTATTCCTTGATGTCAGCCAGGCTTTTGACCGCGTCTGGCATCTCGGCCTACTATACAAAATTAAACGATTGTGTCACACTCATACTTTCTTCTCTTTAAATCATACTTAAGTGAGAGGTATTATCAAGTAAACTACGGCGACAGCAGTCTGGATTCTACCAAATAATAGCAGGAGTTCCTCATGACAGTGTTTTGGGACCAACCCTATACCAGATATTTACAGCCGATCTACCATGTAATGAGAACACAATGATGGCCACATACGCGAATGATTCGGCGTTATTAGTTTCCCACCAAGATCCACTACAAGCTTCGACAGTTCTACAAAGTAGTCTCGGCATAATACAAAAATGGTTGTACAGGTGTCGCATACAAATTAATGAAACCAAATCTACAACTATTACGTTTACGGCGAAGCACAACTCTGCTTCTCCGGTTACATTAAATAGTATACAAATCCCCATCCAACAGGAATTAAAATATCTTGGTTTGACCCTCGACAGGCAATTAGCATGGAAACCCCATATTATAAAAAAGAGAAGGTAACTGGATGCTACGATGAAAAAGATGTATTGGCTTCTAGGGAATAAATCCAAGTTATCGATAGAAAATAAAGTGTTAACGTACAAGACAGTTTCTGTTCCGGTGTGGGCGTACGGCATACATCTATGGAGCAGTGCTAAAACATTAAACATTGATATTCTGCAAAGATTCCAGAGCAAAACTCTTCGTGTAATGACCAACGCTGAATGGTTCATTAGCAACAAAATATTTCACGACGACCTAAAAGTTCCATGGATTAGAGATGAGGTTAAAAGGCAAACAGTCGCCTATGTCAATCGAATAAGAACTCGCCCCAAAGTGTTAGTGCTAAATTTACTAGACAATAATAATAGCACTCGTAGATTAAAAAGACTAAAAAAGCTAGACCTTAATAACTAGTACTCGTTATATTCAGGGACTCGCCAATGGGCGACATTCCCTCCACATGTCAGTATTTTAGTTTAGTTTAGTAATTAAGAATTACATCAAATTTGTTCGTTAGCCTTTGGGATAGTTGTAAATTAAGCTTATAAAATAAACGAAAAGAAAAAGAATTACGAACATACCATAGTGCGTACTTAATCAAGGTAATTCATATAGATCTCTGAGTTGGCATCGTTGAGCCATTAGAAACATAACCCTTAAAACATAACATTACATATTAAGATAGGGTTAAAAGCCATCCTAATGTTTTGGTAATTGAACTCCTGACCGAACATCAATAAACAAGCTGGAATTGTACAATTACTGGACCTACCTCAATAATTCTGATATACATTCTAATTCCAAGTTGGAACAATTTAATCAATTTCTGTAGTTTCTGAACTCGATCAGATTAGGTCTATCTCAATTCCAAAATGTAGCTAGCAAATGGAACAAATTTCTGCAATGTACTTGTGTTTACTTCAGGATCTTACGTTCTTTAATATTAAAAAGCTTAATAATCAGTAGGAAAGTAAATACATAAGAAGCAGAAAATAGAGCAAATAATACAGATTTTGTGTGATATAATACATACTTTTTATATACGTTTGGATGATAAATTGTAGTGCGGCAAAAAATACACACACGCAGGATAATAGAAATATATTTGTTTCTTCGGAGAGAACTTATAGGCACGGCGTGCGAGTAAATCACGCAAGAAAATAAGAACAAGGCATTAGTGTAATTCGCATGAAGTGCAATCCGTTTACGTCAGACGCGGCAGAATTAGCTTCAAGGCGCACACCTGAGGCTGGCGATAAATCAACGTAATGAAGTTCATGCAATCAATTTAAAAGAAATTTGGTTGGCAAAGTCAACAGACCGGTGACATTAATTGTAATATTTCTTAAAGCAGCTTCTCCCGTAGCAGTTTTAAAGTCTACTAAGGAAGTAGCTAAGGATTAAAAATCTATTTGTTTTGGTTCCTTCTTTAACACAAGCAGCGTATTTTGATTTATTTAAGAGTTAGCAGTTTTTAAATCTTCTAGTAGTAAATTTTCACTGTAAACTAATTTTTATTTTTAATTATCTATTCCAACATTACCTTAATGTTTTAATTTTTATCACAATTAAATAAAAAAATTTTAATTTTTGCATGGCACTTGTGCCCAATTGAGCGCCAACTATTAATTGTCGGCGAAATTCTTCTTTGCTAACATTTTTTTATATGGTGAACCGGATTATAAAGGAGAGATTTGAATGTACAATTCAGCCAATCCTTGAGCGTTGTCATAAAGCAACAACACATCTTCAATGAGAAATCCTTGCCTATTGAACATCTTTGCAGCTCCAAGTATCTGATAATATTTGGTCATTTTCAATTAGAAATTAGCTTTAGTGGGGTTGCAAACTGCAAACAATATTTCTTTAAAAAGTGTTTATGCTTTTTTTTGTTCGCTTTTTAGAATTTATTTATTTATAGTAAAGTCATCGAAGCTAAAGAAGGAGAACTCGAACAGTATCGTGATAGGTAAGGATGAAGTACTAAAAATTATTTTGTAAAATTATAAATAAGTAAAAACTCTTTAATTATCTATTCTTAATTAGAAAAAGTTATACTTAAAATAACGGAGCAATTACCTTAAATGAATTTTTACTTAGGCCTTTGCAGCCGTCATACAAATTACAAGCGCTTATTTGAAACGCTTAATTCCTGTATTACCCTACATATAGAATATTAGAAACCTGTTTTTGTAATCACACAGCCAAATGTAACAGTTAAGTTTCCCGACAAGAAAGGGGCTTTTCATGTTTTTATATTTTTAATTATCCCGTCCTGTTTTGCAAGTCCCCTTGTACCAAAAGAGAATATATCGTAAAAATAATTATACCACTTTTATGCCTCCTTTAAAATGTGTTTTTACCTAAAGCTCGTTATATTTGCATTTTTTTACTTTATTTTTAAATTTAGCACTTGTCAAAGGATTTGTATTTTGTTCAATCAAATAATTTAATTTCCTACTTAATTTTAAATCTATTATATAAGTCTATAATAAAAGGGCAATAATCTTAAAGAATGCAGATTGTGTAGTGAATGTCTGTAATATCCAAAAGTATGGAAATAGGGAAGTAGAATTTTAATATAAAACTGAAAAACTTGTTGATTAAGACCGAAATCTAATCTCATCGAATTAAAAAAAACTAGTTAGCAACAGAATCCGTTATATTAAATTTCATTGGGTAAGGAGTTTCCTACATAATATATATAAAAGTACGTGTTGCCCTCCTCACTACACTATAACTCTTACAGCACCTACAAGGTAAGTAATTAATAAGACTGATTTTCTTGGTACAAGCGGAATGGTGGGAAGCAAGTGTTTATAGGCTTGGCAGTTTGTGGGAAAGTCAGGTAAATGGTCCGGCACAGCTCATTTGCCTTTGAGCCTTCACGGAGTGGAAATAATTTGTGAAGTGGACAGTTGTTTGTGTCACATAATAAAATTGTTTGATAAAATAAATAAATTCTCAACCAAGATGCTTGTTAACATACATAGAGCTTATGGAAAGGATTTTAATCGAAAGCATGTGTGCTTAAGTGGTACAAAGCGTTCAGACAAGGAATAGAAGAGATTAGGGATGATCAATTAGCAGAGTGTCCATATGGCTAAGATGAAAATTGTTTTGGATTCTGACAGACATCTAAATTGTATATTAACAGCAAATAAAGTGGGACTTCGAAAGTTATTTGTGCATAAAATTGTAAAGTCAAAATTGCAGATGCTGAAAGTTTGTTCTAAATTGGTGTTCCCGATACATCGAACAAAAAGCTGTGTATCAATTCGTCGTTAGCTTCTAGATCGTGTAAAAGTGAATTTGGATGTAGGTTTTTTAGCTACCGAATCTTCTCGACTATATTTTTTGGCTGTAAAGATATTATTCAACAAAATGTGTTTAAACGGCTTTATAAAAGAGACGCACACGTCCGACCAAGGATGGTCAACACATGATTGAGCAAGTTTCTTTCTAAATAAAGCTCAATATAGCACTATTTTGTTTGCACAACTCAAGTGATCTTTTAAAGGCCCATTTGCGACTATAGCGAGTCCTCTGAAATAAATTCTAGTTTAAGACTTCCAGGCGAGATACCATGTGGGAACGATTTATTGATGCTCATTCTGTTTGAAAGAAAACATATCTTCAACTAAACGATTTTTTTTGTTGTCGGTCTCATTAATATTCGTGTCAACTACACTTATTGTTTTGATTCTTTTATCATTTGGTTGTAACTAATTCGTATAGAGAAAACATTTAAAATAATCCAGCAATTCGCAGTTTATGAAGTTGAACCTTTTAGCAGTTTCTTGATTGAAACATGTGTTGAAGATAAGTATGTTACAAGTGAACTTCTCCGGTTCCGGCGGTTAAACTGTCAGCCAGCTCCGCGAAAATAACTGATTTTCGATGCAAAAAGTGTCCGCGTAGTAAATTTTAGGAAAGAAACAGTTCAATCAATTCAAAAATAACATCCTCAGAATATAAAAATTGCTCGCTAGAATTTCGTGGCGTAAGCAAGTGTGTCTGAGTGTGTCTGCGCTGAGATTAACAAGTGATCTCTGATATCAGCTAACATGTCAACTATAAATAAGATAAGTGCAAAGTTACTATTTAGTAATATTTATTTTCAACACAATAATAAAACCAAAGAATGATACCTGCATTTAATGGCCCAGGAGTTATTAATGGCCACCAATATGTTTCAAATAACAATGCTATACAGGCTGCTACATTAAATCCTCAACTACCGCTTAATTACAACTCTCAGCAAGTAAATCAATTAACAACAAGTGGTGTTAATTGTTACTTACCCCAAGAGCATCTTGTTAATCCACCTGCTCAAAATCCACAACATACTTCAAATACTACTCACTTCTACTATGGCATATTTTCTACACGCGACGATGAAACTCCTGAACAAAATGTCAACAAAAATTCATGTCAAACCATCAAATGAACAAAAAGAAGAAAGATTCATCCCCCAAATAGCCACGACATCACTTTAAGTAATAAATTCAGCCAACTAACAGAAATGTAGACGGAAACACCTAACAACAAGCAAGCCGACAGTACAATTTCAAAGCCTCCTCCAATCTTCGTCTACGGGGTGCTAAATTATCAGGAAATGATCAAAAGCTTCAATGCAATTGCTGAAATTGAACAATACAAAAACGTTAGCTGATAATAAGATAATAAGAAAATTGATACGACATATGCGCGATCACGACGTAGTATATCACACATACCAGCTGAAGGAAGATCGAGCATTCAGAGTCGTCATCAAAAACCTGCATTCCACAACAGATACAAATGAAATCAAGAATAAACTTAATACCATGGGAGACATAGTCAGAAACATTTTAAATGTGACAAATAGAGCTACCAAGGAGCCTCTAAATATGTTTTTCGTCGATTTAGAGCCAGCGACTAACAACATATATATATATATATATATATATATATATAAAGTAACTAAATTTCAAAATTAAATAATTGCAATAGAATCGCCCAAAAAGATCAACAGTATAGTTCAATGTATGCGCTGTCAACAATACGGGCATAGAAAAGCCTATTGCAATAAACCATTCGTTTGTGTTAAATGTGGAGGATCACATAACACAACTATCTGTAAGAAAAGTAAAGAAAGTCCGGACAAATGCGCTTTGTGCGGTGGTGCCCACACGGCACATTACAGAGGTTGTGAATTCTATCATAGATTGTTAAAAAAGCCCAATAATGCGAATAACAGACTAAATATCCAGCAAAATACAATAACAGTCACAACACCACCAAACCGGATACTAACACCCCATGTCCAGCAAAATTTTAGTTATGCGAATGCAGTAAAAGGTATTAGAACAAGTGAACACAATTTAAACTCAAATGAACGCATACCAGGCAGCGAACAAAATGAAGTCAATATTTATTCAATAATGAGCAAACTTTTAGATGAATTTAAGGCTATGTTTGAGCAGCTAATGCAACAAAATAGCATGGTGTTGAACATGCTCTCAACCCTGGTCAACAAAATTCATTAAATTTGTAAAAATAGCCCAGTGGAATGCCAATGGCCTTCTACAGCATAAACAGGAGATTGAAATATTCCTTCATATCAACTCTATTGATATACTATTGATAGCAGAAACTCACTTCACAGACAGATTCTACTTTAATATACATAACTACTTAACATATTTCACCAACCATCCAGATAATACTGCCCATGCTGGTGCAGCCATAATAATTAAGAAATCTATCAGCCACTTCAATTACCTAAATACGAGACAGTACACCTACAAGCCAAAGTAATAAGAGTTAAAATGCTCCCGTATGAACTAACAGTAGCATCTGTTTACTGCCCACCGCGTCACAACAACAAAAAAGAACATTTTCTTCTGGACTCTAGTAACAAAATTTATTGTAGGAGGCGGCGTTAACAGTAAAAACTCCCTTTGGGGATCCCGCATGACAACTACTAAAGGCAGAGAATTGGCAAAACTTCTCCATGAGCAAAAATATGCTTTCCTTTCTACAGGTACTCCTACCTATTGGCCTACCGATCCCAGAAAAACCGACGTACTGGATCTTTTTATAACAAATGGTATCTCATCACCGTATATCGATATTGTCCCTAGCTATGACATTTTCTCGGATCATTCTCCGATAATAGCCACCATTAGCTCTTGTGCCATACATGAAAAGCATATTGCTAGAGTGTACAACAGAAAAACCAATTGGGAAGTGTATCAAAATCATATTCAAGAAAATATAAACTTAAAAGTTAGTCTCAAAACTCCAGAAGAAATTGACGAAGCATTAAACAAGTGGTTCTGCATTCTTAAGGAGGCTGCGCAGCAAGCAACTCCTCCAGTGTTCCTCGGAGCTTTACATTCAACATCCCTGTGGAGTTTAAAAAACTTATAGCTGTGAAAAGAAGAGCCAGAGCAATTTGGCACCGGACCCAAGCACCTGCGGATAAAAATACTTTCAATCGACTAAGTAACCAGCTGAAACAAAAAATTAAAGATGTGCAAAATCAATCCTTTCATGACTACATCATTAGTTTGAACATATACGGCAACTCAATCTGGAAACCGGTAAAAAAATGCAAGAAATCCTAAAAACCAAGTGCCTCCCATATTTAATGAAGCAGACCCAAACTTAAGATGGATCAGAAGTGACGAGGAAGAGGCTAAATTGTTTGCAGAGTATCTTGAGGAAGTCTTCACCCCCTAACAATAATGTAGTCGATGATGAGATCGAGAGACAATTAAGCAACATCACAACCAAAGTTCGAGGAATAACAAGTTTCTCTCCTAGAGAGATTCAAAAAGAAATCAAAATACTAAAACTCCAAAAATCTCCTGGCATAGATGGCGTGGCACCTAAAATTTAAAAGAACTACCAAGAAAAGGACTAGTGTTACTTACTTATATATTTAATGCTATCATTAAGTTAAATTACTGGCCCAAGCAACTGAAAACCGCAGAAATAATATTAATACCTAAATCCTGCAAAGACTTAAACAAGGTTTCATCATATCGTCCAATAAGCTTGTTGTCTATAACCTCAAAAATACTGTAAAAACTTATATTGCAAAGAATAGTTGCTGATCCTAACAGCGAAGAATGGATACCTCAACATCAATTTGGCTTTCGTCAAAATTACACTACAATACAACAAATTCATAGGATCTGTCACAAAATTAATGAAGCATTCGAAAATAACAAATACTTTACATCTGTTTTCTTAGATGTAAGTAGAGCCTTCGACAAAGTTTGGCGCTCGGGCCTATTATACAAGATTAGAACATGTTTGCCCGTAACATACTATAATCTCCTAAAATCCTACTTAAGCGACAGAGAATTTAGAACAAGAGTCAATGAAGATGTGTCTGGCATAAAACCGATTAAGTACGGTGTGCCACAGGGAAGTTTCCTGGGTCCCTTTTTATACGTGCTGTACACTTCGGATTTACCAGTAAATGATTATACTACAATGAGCACCTTCGCTGACGACACTATTGTCCTTTCTGCCAACGATGACCCACAACTAGCAACCATTACCCTACAAAATCATCTAAATCAAATACAAGAGTGGACACATAAATGGAAAATCAAGATCAACGAAGATAAAGCTGTACAAGTTAATTTTACCTTAATAAAAGACCTGTACCCCTCTGTTTATCTAAATAACATACAAATACCTACTTCATCTTGTACAAAATACTTGGGGATACATTTAGATAATAAACTATCATGGAAACAACACGTGGTTAAAAAACGTAAACAGATAGATCTAAAACTGAATGAAATGCAATGGTTACTTGGTAGAAAGTCAAAATTACCACTTGAAAATAAGCTCCTTATTTATAAAACGATCCTTAAGCCAATATGGGTTTACGGAATTGAGCTCTGGGGTTGTACCAGTCGTTCGAATATGATAATTATACAAAGAAGTCAGTCTAAAATATTACGTATGATCTCCAATGCCCCATGGTATGTTACTAATGACATACTTCATTCGGACCTGAAAATTCCATATGTTAAAAATGTCATAACCGAAAAAAGTATTAAACACCACATAAAGCTAGAACACCACATCAACGCACTCCTTAATCCTCTTCGAGAAGGCTCAAACGGAAATGGCCTAATGATCTAAAAAATGTCTAAGGAGGACTTGTCACTGGAGAAGACCTCACCACGTCAATGAAGAGCTACTTAGTTCTTAGATCAACACATTAGCTCATAGAATTCTATTGTACATTCTGATTGCTAATAAAATAAATTAATAAAAAAAAACAAAAAAAACAGTGAACTTAATTGAAGGTAATAAAAATATACACGATAAACAGCAAAAAGACTTTACAGTTGTGTTTAATAACGATTTGGTACGCACGTTTGAAATAAATATATTAAAATATAACAGTTCTATTACTTTGCTCTATTTCACTATTTACCAGTTGTGTCAGAAAATTTAAATTAATAGAAATTGTTTTCAAGCTAAATATCAAATTTTCCTGCGAAAATATTCAAATAAAAAGAGTTTCTTGCGAATCACAAAGCGTGGCCATAGAAAGTCTAAAAAATCCCAGTATACATGGATTCTATTACAAGTTAACGGTACTAATTAAAATAAAATTTTTGAATTACAAGTAACCTACGTAGCTGTAAAAGAAAACACTTGTCTTTAACAAATGTCTATTTTTTATGTAACTGCCTTTAAGTATTATAAATTTAGTTAATCTAGTCTCCGGTTAATTGCACTTCTAGCAAAAAAATCTTCGGTTAAGTCTTACTTTAAGTTTTTGTTAAGTGGTTGTTATAAGGCATCTACTTGTCTAAAGTTTATAAATTCATACTCCTAGACAGTTTCTTCAAATACGCATTCTATGCAGGCCCTACGAATCCAACAATTGTTATGCAAAAGCAATTTTCCGTGCGATGTTTTCTTAAGATTTTGTGACATCTTGCAATCCTATGAAATTGTGGGCATTAATGTATTGCCGAAGATTGCATTTTGATTTTAATAGTACACCCAAGACTTGTGTCCCCTAATAATTTTCGAAAGATAGTTTAACTTTCTTTGAGAAGATCAAGTTCTCTTAAGAAATGTTTATTTAGCAAGGCTTCTGTTCCGATGCGAGCAATCTTAAAATTCAACGCATATTAACTTTTTCGTTCTGTTGTTTCCAATACTCCAGCTTTTCCAAAATTCTTTAGTTCTTAATTTTACTGTTCTTCTGTTTCATCCTCCATCAGTTTGCTACCACACTTTCCTTGCTAATCAGCAGTTTGAATTCCTACTTTTTTATTGAAAAACTTTATGAAGCCGTTGTATTACAATTTTACTTTATATGTAAGACTTTATGTATTTTTAAATATTTATTGGACTGAGATGTATCTTTAAGTATATACATACGAATGTTAAAGCTACTCATAAACAAATTATTGTAATGTTTTTGCTCTTTACAGTAGTAAATAATTTGTAGAAATTTACTAAAACTCACAATTTATTTTACTTATAGGCGATCAGAATCACAAGACTATTTTTTATATATATACAAAATATGCAATAGATAGCGTAAAATTGCACACTACTTATGTCAATGCGCACAGCTTTCGCACTTAAATACGCTTCGCTGTAGCCGCTTCGAATCCGCGGCCACTCGGACTGTTCGGTATTTGTGCATATTTAGCGCCTACCAGAATTAATTTCTAAAAAACATCTAGCAATTTTCTATTGTTTTAGCTATGCAAGTGCACACGTAACGCAGCTGGATTTCTAGAAGGCACTATGTTGCTTATTGGGGCGTGGCAGAGCACAACAAAAACTAAGACCGTAGATATCTAGCGGTTCCACGCAACGGAAAGCGTTCAGAAATTCGTTACAGCATCTTCATTGCTTTTTGTGCAAATTGCTGACATATCTTAGAAAAGGAATCTTCTAAAAGCAATCCCCTACCCCTACCACATATAAAAGGACATAAAGACGAAAACGTAACAGACTTAAAATCTTTGTCATTTGTTTGAAATAAATTAGTTGTTTTTATTACATGATCTAACCCTCAAATGACTAAAATGTCTTACATCACAGATTTGGCCAAGAAACGTGAGTAGTTTTATAAGGAAATTATTTTTTCTTCTTCGTGGTGCCAGTATATATTGAAGATTAAGCACGATGACTCAAAACTACATCATTTGCAACATCCCAATAAAGTAGGTCCTTCGACATACGTAAGTATCATATATCGACCCTTAAAAGTTCAATTTGGTAGAAAAGTGGATATAATTGCGATGACTCCTGTTAAACCATTTTCTCTTAGATTGTTTCTGTTGACTACGTAGAAGCCAGTCATCATAAGAGTAGTTTTGTGCACACTATAACCCAACTTTGTACCTTAAGTACCTATTTTAATTCTAATTCTTTTATTGAATTAATGCCCATAACTAAATATTATCTTTATTATTAAATTTACTCTGGTTTCCCTTAAGAGCGAATAAATCTTTCGCCTTTTACTAAAGATTTCCGTGGAGGGGAACAACTCTAAAGAGCTCAATAGTTCATTATGAACTACAAAAATATGAGGATCCATGCCTACAAGCAACAACAATACAAGTTTGTAAATTACCAAACTCAATTATCATATCTGCAGTCTATTGTCCACCAAGACATAATATTACCAAGGAGGACCTTAAGCCGTTTTTCCAATCACTTGGCAGTACATTCATATGCGGTGGAAACTTCAACTGTAACCACGCCTCCTGGGGATTTAGGCTAATTACGACTAGGGGTAGGGCACTATATAACCTCCTACGAGAAGAAAAATATGGATACCTATCAACTGGGGAGCCAACATACTGGCCCACGGACTATAATAAAACACCTGATTTTCTGGACTTTTTCGTCACAAATAGAATTTCTTCTGACTATACGGATATTATCAGCAATCTTGACTTATCTTCAGATCATACACCAGTTATCGCTACAATCAGTACAACGATAATTAAAAAATCACCAAGACCATCACTTTATAACAGTAAAACAGATTGGGACTCATACAGAGCCATTCTTCAAGAAACCCTACAATCAAATATTAGTTTAAAAACTTCCCAGGAATTAGAGCAAGCTACTGATCACTTTATCACTACTCTGCAAAATGCAGCATGGAAATCCACACCTACGATCACAAACAGCGTTCAAAGAGATATAAATATTCCTAACGACACACTTGAATTAGTTCGACAGAAGCGAAGAGTGAGAGCTAGATGGCATAGAACACAACATCCAGCTGACAAAACAGTGTATAATAGATTAGCAAATACCTTAAAGAACCAACTACACATGATAAGGCAAGAAACTTTTAACCACTATCTAACTACATTATCAAGAACAGATAATAGTATTTGGAAAATCGCCAAAGCAAACAAACGGCCACAAAAAACAAATCCCCGACTAAGAAAACCAAATAACGAGTGGGCTGGAACAAATCAGAAAAAGGTAGACTTATTTGCACGACACTTTGCTAATGTTTTTACGCCCTACTCAGATGATCCTGATGATACAGTAAACAGCTTCTTGGACATACCATTGCAACTGTCGCTACCTATCAAGAGATTCACCTGTGCAGAGCTGGAAGAAGAAATTCAACATCTTAACCATTAAAAAGCACCAGGGTACGAACTAATATTTGGTAAAGTTCTTGCTGAATTACCTAGAGTTGGTCTGGTGTTTCTAAGGAACCTTTTCAATTCTATCTTACATCTCCATTATTGGCCGTTACCACTTAAATTCGCACAGATAATTCTCATACCAAAACCAGGTAAACCTGCTGAGGAAATTACATCTTACCGTCCAATAAGCTTACTGCCCCAAGTTTCTAAACTGTTAAAAAAACTTTTAGTCAGGAGAATGCATGAAACAGATATATTGGAAAACTGCAGCCCGGACCACCAGTTTGAGTTCAGAAAGTATCACTCTATCATTCAGCAATGTAATCGCGCTGTAAATATGATCAACACAGCACTGGACTCTAAATCTTACTGTCCAGCAGTATTTATTGATATACAACAGGCGTTCGATAAAGTATGGCATAAGGGGCTCTTACATAAACTCAAATTACACCTTCCAAGTGAATATTATTTACTTATAAAATCCTATTTATCAAATCGACACATCCAGATAAAGTATGGCCAAGATTATTCTGCCATTCATTCAATGAACTCCGGAGTACCACAAGGCAGCGTTCTTGGACCTCTTCTATATACATTGTACACGGCAGACATACCTACAACAGTAGCTACAACTATAAGCACCTTCGCTGACGATACAGTCCTTCTCTCTCATCATACCAATCCTCAAATAGCCTCCTTAAACTTGCAACATCATCTGTCCCTCTTACAAATCTTGCTAAACTAATGGAGAATCCAAGTGAACAAAGCCAAATGCACCCAGGTAAATTTTACCCTAAATCGCTTGGAATTCCCGCCGGTGCATGTAAATAATATAGCAATTCCTCAAGCAAATGAAGCCCGCTACCTGGGCCTTCATTTAGACAAAAGACTCACGTGGAAACTGCATGTATTAAAGAAACGAAAGGAAGTTGATCTAGGACTTAAAAAAGTGTATTGGCAACTTGGTAGGAAATCGTGTCTATCTTTAGAAAATAAGATTCTACTTTATAAAATAATAATTAAACCTATCTGGACCTATGGCATCGAGCTGTGGGGATGCTCCTGCAAGTCAAACGTAAACATATTCCAACGCATGCAATCCAAAACACTGAGAATGTTAGCCAATGCTCCCTGGTATGTTAGCAACGACACCCTGCATACCGACCTGGAAATGCCAACAGTAGTAGAAGAACGTACTAAAAGAAGCAACAACCATTTCCTGCGACTTCAAGTTCATCCCAATGTCCTGGCATCCAGCCTGCAACATGATCCACCTCCTAGACGACTACAAAAAACGTGGCCCATTGATCTAAGAAGAAACTAAAGGGATAACATCGATGGATGGACTCCCCTCACGTCACTACCGTCATCTCATTAGCTCATAGGACCTTATTATATGTTTATTATGTAAAATGATTCTTATTGTTAATCTGCAAATAAACTATATAAGAAAAAAATTATTAAATTTGTTATTCAGTTATACCTTTATGAGTTTAGATTAAGACTAATTATATTCAAATTAAAATTAAACCATAAACCTATATAAATTAGCACACAATAGTGGTGATAAAAAATGGTCGTTGTTATATTGATTATAAAATAGTATTAAAAAAAAATTAGTTTTAACGGCATATTAAGACTGTGCACTAATTTCAAGTTTACCAAAAGTGCAATTGCACTGAGGTTGTTCGAGACTTCACTGAATATTATCTCAGTTTCGTATACACTTCGCAATAATATTTTGGACTATTCTAATAGGTAGCGGAAATTATAAAGCATTTTTCCGATTTAAAACATAAAAATAATCCATCAATTTTCTAAATTTCCAAAATTTTCTTATTGTTTAACAGGTTTTTTACACCTTGGAGCACAGTTACTATGGATATGAAATCCAAATAACTTCATTTCACGTCAGATGCCCCAGCACGGCGCGCGAGCGCGAAAACACTTACTTTTCAATCGCGATTGCGGCCTCATAATGTACTCGGGGAAAATAATTAAAATGCATAATCGATGTGTTTTTTCCTTAGATTTTCGATGGAGTGATCAGTTTTCTAAAAGACCGGTAACTTAACCTTAAAAAAAACACATAACGTGTTATATCTCAAAAAGGGTAATTTTAATATTTTTGTTAACACTCCCAATTGAAAGAGCAGGATTTTTTACGTCGAAAATGACTTTTTTCTTAATGTTGTACAGCATTAGTTTACGAGAAATTAAAATGGAGTCAAATCAGACAAAAAGAGGCCTAAACTTCGGAATAATTACAGTTTCCATATTTTTTATGAAACCTTTTGCATCAGCTTCTAAATACCGTTAAAAAATGTTGCAACTTGAAAAAGTGTGCAAATTGTTTTTTTGTTTATTAACAATAAATTACTTGTAAAATTGAATATCTGGAGTATAAATCGATGAAAAAATCTGAAAATTTACACCTAAGGGTTTTTGGGTGTGCCAATTACGAATCTGAAGTCAGATTTGCAAAATTAAAAATGGCGGATACAAAATAGCCGACTGAAAAATGCAAAATTACCAGAAAAAAAATTAACATAATTATTATTAGTGGTATTTGGGTGTGCTGATTAAGAATCTGAAGTCAGATTTGCAAAATTCACAACTGTTGAACATATTATGAATAGCGTTAGCATATCAGAGGTGCAAAAAGTAATGTAAAAATTTATATTCAAGAATTGAATTAGTAAAATAATATTTGTTGGGTAAACAGTGCGTCTATTTAAAAAAATATGCAAATGTATTAAATACAAAGGTACAAAGATACAAATATGTAAAGATATCAATCTCATTATTCATCTGCAATCATTGGCTTCTTCTCCAAACGTTCTTCCATTTCTTTTACGTTTTCCAAACTTTCCGAAACATTTTTGGAGAATTTTTATTCACATTCATTACTTGTGAAGTATTGGTACAATTTACCCCACTGCAATTAATCACACACTACTGTAGTACTATCCAGTTTTTCTGCAGCCCTAATTATTTCCACGGCCTCTTTTACAACTGCAGGATAATTATTTTGTCTGTAAAAGCTTTGATGGAGCTGTTAAGCGTATTAAGAGTATTTTTAAGTGCATAAAATATAGCATTTTTTTGTATGCACATAACATATTTTTCCAAAATAATTTTAATCAGGTGATTTATAAAATTTGAGTTATTTAATTATGAATGTCAATTAGAAAAAATTAAAACATATATTAATTTTTTGCAATAACAGTATTGGATTATAAGTACCTACAGATATTTCACTTGTCGTTAATAATTCCTCTAGCCTAAAAACTAATGTTTCCCAAACCAGGCAAAAACAAAACCAAAATCAACAGCTATAGACCCATAAGTTTGTTAACCACGCTCTTCAAGCTGCTAGAAAAAGTAATACTCGATCGATTAACTACTGCACTCGACAAGCTCAACACAATCCCAATCCACCAGTTTGGATTCAAAAAATTCTATTCTACATGCCATTAACTGCTTTATTACGAACTATTTTAAACATAGATCCACACAAGACTCAAACGGCGCCTACCACAGGATATAGTATCCAATAATATGAGCCGACATTGCAAATCACTGACGCTGCTATTGTAAATTGTCCATCGAGACAGACAAATAGTCTCCTCACCTTAGTCCGCATCAAGTACATCATATGTAATATCCATGTTATGTATAACAATGTAATTGTTGATCTGGCAATAAACGTAATATAAAAAAGGACGTTATGTGTAGGGCAGCTTTAAAATTGCACTAAATTGCCTGGCCATTTTTTTTGTAAGACTGACGTTTGCCTTCCTCTATCGCTTATGTTAATTGATTACCAGAAAAAATCACGATGAATATTATAGCATCGTTTTCAGAGTCGTTTTAAACTATTAAAGCAAAACGTGAGTTTGAAATTACCTTTTAGATAATTTTACGCCGCATTTGGAGTGTATATGTGATCTAACTGTCTAAAATGGGTTATATAAATTTTAGAGCAACTAAAAGAAATTTTTAATTGTAAAATGCGTATAGAAAACCAAATATATGTTACATACTTAGCTTGTCTGTTTGTTCAACAAATATTGTTTTAAAACTAATTTCTTACTTCATGAATACCTTAAAGTGCTTGATTATAAAATGTTAGTAAATGATAAAAATGTGAAATTGAGTCAGCTATTGTCACAACTAGTTTCCTCGAATATTTTTATTACAAGATACGTTTCAGATGGCTTTTTATATGTACAAAGGCAGATGCTGCAAGTTTGAATTAACTAGAATTAATATATTATTCAAATCAATACTCGAGATTGTTATTTAACAAATTTTTGACAATTTCATATTCTAAAAATTTGACTTGACAGAAATAATGAAAACCCAGTAAAGTATAAAAGTTATATGTGCAAATTGGAAGAATATTGTCGTTGTTAATCAGCATCGTTAACATTCGAAAACATTTATTCAGCATGGTACACAACAATTGGATATTTTGAGAAGCTCCCTCCAGCAAATACTTATTCAAGAACTTCAAATGTGCAACATTTAACTTAAGCCCGATCAGAATTCGTCAATTAGTTTTTAGAGCATTATGAAGTTGATCAAGAAACGTCTTTACTGATAAAGTACTTTTTAAATAGAATTATCATACTTAAAGTTTGAAAACCCCGTATAACTCATGAAAAGCAAATGCATTTCCAAGATGTTAATATTTGGTGTAGATTTTGGGCAGGTGGTTTTTTCGAAGTTGATGGAAATACTATAATTGTAAATGGTGATCGTTACCATTATATGATAAGCCAGTTTTGTTGGCATCAATTGGGTAACATAGACATAGAAAAAATGTGCTTCCAGCACAACGACGCCACCTGTCATAAGGCTCTACCAACGGTTAGTTTACTGCTCGCGTAATTTTATGACTTGCTGACGTCAGCTCTCCAGCAAGATCTTGCGACTTAACCATGCGGGTTCTTTTTGCAGAAATACTTAAAGTCTAATCTACAATAATATTCAATACACATACAATTATAAAATCAGCTGAAAAGTCGTTAGTTTTAAAATATATATCAGGCTTTTCTTTTCTTTAATTATGAATCACTTGTATCTACCAAAAATTCTTTCTATTAAAAGTTGTCTGAGTACAACAAAAATAGATAAATAAAATAGTAATAGAAAACGCTTAAAATTATATTTTCTTTACTCCAAATAATACCCATCTACGAGAATCCAAAAACATCGACTCGGTATTGGGCACATTTAGTAGCAACCCCAACAAAGTTGTCATAAAGTGCATTCTTAATTTTGTCGACAAATCATCTTTAGCGATGAGGCGTACTTTACAATAAATAAAATTGTCGTATTAGGAATTCGTAAAATTCTCGCTTTAGGCAGGTGGCGTGATAGGCCTATATTTCTTCTAAGATGATGGAAAAACTACAACTGCGAACAGCGATGGTTACAGTTACATGATAACCTAGCACAACAACGCCACCTGCCATACAGGCCGAGCAACAGGCAATTTGTCGCGTAATTTCACAAAATGTTGACATTAACTGATGACCGTTGTTTTGTGATTTAACACCGTACGACTTGTCTTTGAAACCAAAGGTCTTGCCAGAAATTCATAAACAGCTGATGACCTTAAGAAAAAAATTTAAAAGTATAAAGGTTTACAACCAAAACCTAGGTGGCCAGTTGTAACGACTTATAAATTTTTTTCCTTGCGTATGTTCCATTATGTTGTATAACGTGCTCCACATTAACAAATTTGGAATTTATTTAATGAAAATCTCCCAATAACCCCGATTTTAACAGTTCGTTACATAGGAAGCGGCAAAGGATATGTTTATAATACGGTATTTAATTGTTGCGACAGTTAGTAGCGTTTCAGTAGGTTCAGAAGAGCCAAGCTCAAAAACGACAAATAACCGTCACCACCTGGAATATCCAAGACATAAGAACAAAGCAAAAATAGGTAATGACAGACATAAAGAGAATGAAACTAGGCGTAGTTATATCGACTAATACAAAAAAAGAAAAAAAAGGGACAAAAATTGATAATCATTCCCATATATAGAGCGGATTAGCAAAAAGTAAGAGAACCAAGACAAGAGTTTTATGGGAAGAAAAAAAACTTTGACAAACTAAACGGCATTTTAGAAAATATTATCAAAACACACAAAATGGTATTGATTGGAAATCTAAACTGTAAAGTTAAGAGTACAAAAAATAACCCAGTAATAGGACAGTACGGCGAAGAAGTTACAAATAATAATGGGGACAGGCTGAGCGAGATATGCAGGGATCACAAATATATGGTAGCAAACACAATCCTCGGACATAGAAATATACATAAGTATAATTGGGAACAACCTAGCCAAAATTTAAAATCAATCATAAATTTGATCTTGGTCAGACAAGAGAGAATATTAATAGTAAAAGATGTTAGAATCTACTGTAAAGCAGAATGTGGATCGGACCATCACTTGACCGTGGAAAAATTTCGCGCTATCTTGCACGCCAATTTTGAAAATGTTGTTTTGAGATAAACAACCTTTAAAGTTTTGACACATAAAAACGAATGGTTAAAATTACTTACGGATTAATCAGCTATACCAGGCCCATATAATAGCCCTTTCTATTGCTCATAGAACTGATTTTCCTCTAGTAAAGATTTTTTTCTAGCAATGCGAACCTCTTTAGTTGCAGAAAGGCTGTACCACTCCTGCCGCTGCTTTCGCTCCTGGTCTCTTTTTTAGCGTAATTTTTGTATGTTGACCCAATTTGCAACTCCAAATCATTCATAACTCTTAGAATTGATAAATAGCCTTCATTGAATATTCCAGAAGCCAAAAACTGCTATTGCAACTATTTTAAGGCCAGAATGCAGTTCTTCGGAGCAAGACGGCAAACGATTGAATTAAAGCTTTCGTTTGCATTTTGTGTGTAGCCACCCAAACACCCCTCCAACAAATTATTTTTTGATAGATCTTCATAGATAAGGTAAAATACACTTTTGGGCGTCAGGGTGCAGCGGTGGAGGGTGCTGTAGTAGCTCTTGATTGGCTCCTATTGCTTCGGCTTTGTTCCACTGTCGGCTCCAGTAGGGCAATATTCATGCCGCGGATTTTCGTCCGTGGAACACACATCGTAGTAAGTGGCCACAAAATTTTTTTATATCTTATATGCTGTTAATATTTCAGTTTTTTAATTATCGCATCCGTTAATTTACCCCTGCCACCAAGTTTCTGTTGTTTTTTTGCATTTTGGAGCCAGTACCCATTTTCTTTGCCACGTGGTTAATGCACTCACTCTTTATAACTGAACACCCTTCACCATATGGATTAACATCTAAAACAGCTTTAGAGTTTTTGAATCACCGTCTCAGATATTTCCGTATTTAACTCTTCTTCAGAGGCTAAGAACATTTCAGTGATAGAAGCAATTTCCATCTTGTCTGCGGAAGCATCGTGATTTTCATACCATTCATTCTTCAGTGTTTGCTTTTTTTTCCAAAAAGTGCACGCATAGCAGTAACTGCTTTTGACAAGTAAATCGATTGCTTTTCCATAATAGTAACCGATGAGCGTTGTGACACCGTACAGCGATTTGAAATCACGTTTTTTCAAAGAGCCGTCTCCGGAAACTTTTAAATTCAACATTGGTCGCGCATGTTTTTCATTTTCTTTTTTTTTTTCTTCTTAAAGGGCCTTTTTGAACACCATTGAAACATTGATTTTGTGCTTTTGTAAATGTTCTGAACGATATTATTGTACTTACTTTCACAAATCCATTAATTTGCAAAATGAGTTTAATCCTTCCATGCCAACACCTAGCCTGCACATAACAAATACTATTCTTTGGTTTACTTCATAGTCAGTGTTTATAAGAGGACCTAAATTTATTTCGCAGCGTCCGCAGTGGCACGTTAAAACATGTTTAAATCCCAAGCCTTATAATTTAACGGGCTTCTTACACTCTCCTACACTTCCTGCAGACTCATTTCTGTCTTGCGACGTATTTGGTTTTTTCTTTTGCGGCCTCGAGGATCGTTACCAAGTTGCCTTTTTACATTTCGGATACATAGACATTTTCTCGGTTCTGGGTTGCTCGCAATGCAAAAGCTCTACTAACGGAAAAACTCAACTGACGGAGAAATTCGACTGGCAGAGAAACTCGAGCGACGGAGAAACTCGTTTGACAGAGAAATTTGACTGACTGTGACTGTAGGCAGTATAAGATAATCGGACAAGAGAGCGGAGAGGGGCCCTCACTCCGAATTTGAGCATTTAGGTGAAAATTCACAGGTCTGTAACTTTTATAATTTTTCGAAATTAGGTTTGAAGTTTTGGGGAAATATTCTTGAACACAGCACTATCACTTAAAAAAATGGAGTTTTAATTATATATCCCCCTTACAAGAGACTACTACAAGAAAATGAGATCAATACTAACAGAATGAAACCATAAATTAACGCATCAGATAACTACAAAGAAATACAAGTAGATGTAAAGTGGGCTCTGAAGGAGTCAAAGAATAATACAGCATCGGAACCAAGTGGGATTAAGATAGAATTACTAAAATATAAAGAAAGAAAAATAAAGTTCCTGACGAGGATCTTTAGAAAAAATAAAAGAAGGGATAAAGTACCAATGGAATGGAATACATCGTTATATCATCTTTAAAAAGAAGCTGATAGAAAAATTGTAATAATTACAGAGGTTTAAGCGCTATCCCTTCAACTCAAAAGTCTTCGGCTCAAAATATGAAAGAAGTTGCAGAAGAACAACTTTTATGCAATAGTTCATTCTTAGATAATATATTCTTCATCAAACAATTAATAAAAAATAAAGTAAAAACATCGAGATCCATATAACATATATAGACTTAAACAAGTACGGACGTTGTACTTTGGTTATCACAGATGTCGGGGACTTCTATACATAAACAAAAATTTTCGCCCACTTCCGGTCAAACCGGACTCGAGATTTTCCGATCAGGCTAATTTTTGGCGTTTAAATACTGAAAACGTTATGTCTCTATCACAGATCAAAAATTATAAGGCTTGACAGATGTCAGGAATGACAGAAACAACTTTATGCACATATAACAGCGAAAATAAAAATAGCAAATAGGTTTATTCAAAATCTCGGAATAACAAAAAGCTTAAAACAGAGATGTACACTAATGCCCGTTGTTATTTAACATATACATAGATAAAATGGTTGAAAATTGAGAGCACATGTGTGAAGGAAGGGAAATTATTATAGAAGACAGAGGACTAAAACATCTGCTTTTCGTCCCTTAGAAAACTATGTGATTGCAACACTCCGCTATGCTGATTAGCGACATCATGTTCCGCTTCTACGCTGGTGCACCTTCACAGAGGGCCGCCGCTGTCGGAGACGCTGGACTCTCTGGATGCGCCGCCACTGGGCCTTAGCGAGAATGGGTGCACGGCTCGCGTGCGGCGCCGCGCAACGTTCAGCGCAGGACTTGACTCGAGCGTGAGCCTTCCAGACGTTAGCGCCAGTACGCTGCTTTCGGGAAAGGACTGCGTGACGAAACAGGTCAGTGTGGAATCGTGATGATTGATGTGTATGCGTCCTCTTTGTTGTAAGCAATTGTATGCTTAAGTACAGCGATCGTGGCCCTTCTGCCGTAGTGCTTGCGGCAACCCTGCTGCCGAGCCTGCTGACAAGGACACAGCCAGTGGCAAGCTGTACGTTTGTTGCGTATGCGTCCTATTGTGTTTATTGATTGTGACCTAGCAGTCCGTGTCACTTCTATGGAGCCCTACTAAATGGACTCTCCGCCTAGCTGGTCATCCTCACAATGTCCGTCAGGTTTTTAACTGGTCACCTTCACTGTGGGCATGTCCGTGGGAGCAGGACGACAGTGTCATAGGTAGAGACTCTCATTGCGTGCGGAAAGGTACCTTGCGGCATGGATTGCGTTCGCGCCACTAGCGGCGTTGCGACACGATGATTGTATTGTCGTTTACTATTGTTCATTGATGAAATATTAGCTTAAGTTTCTACAATATCAATAGACCTACTCTTGCCCAGGCTTTAACTAATCGCGAGAGGTTATGCCTAGGCAAGTAGTAACTTAGCAGTAACCTTTGTGTTATTGATTGGACTGCGCTCACTCAACCCTTACTAAATCTCACCCTTACAGTAATTCTAATTAACCATTTTTAACTTTCACTGTATCTTGGTCATTTGGAAGCAGACACATGTGTATAGGAAGAGAACAACAAGACATACATATTGGGGACGAGACCATTCGATACTATCAAAATTATAAATACTTAGGCTCAATTCTCTCGACTAATGGATCAATAGAAGAAAGTTAAACAATAGGGTCACGCAAGAAAGAGCAGAAACTAGTGCATTGCAAGAGTTGTATAGAACAAGAACATAAGAACTAAGAAAAATATATTTTATAATATAACTGAAAGCATTACCTTGTATGTGGGAGGAGCCTGGCTAGTAACAGAAAGCTCGAGAAATAAAATGTGAAAGACCGCATTGAACTTTTTTAGAAGACGCATACAATTTACAAGACGAGACAGATGGAGAACATAAAAAATATGGAGGAAAATGGGAATCACTTCATCCATTATCAGGAACCTAAAAAATAGAACCCTTCGTTGGTATTGGCGTATAGAAAGAATGTAAGATCACAGGTGTCCAAAAAAACTTTTTAATTGGGTACTGAGAGAAAAAAGATGAAAAGGACGTATATGCTGCAAATTGAAAATTCATGCAACAAACGTAATAGTAGAAAGAGATCTCCAACAAACACACTGAGAGGACCATAAAAGGTAGAGGCTAGAGATGACGAACCCATAAAGAAAGAAGAAGACCGCCAATTAGCACATCTCGCCAGTTTTCCTCCAGTCTTGCGCACCTTCCTGCTGATTTTTCTATTGTCTAAATGCGTGTCTGGTCCGTACTAATAGAATAGAAAAAGAACCGATAAAGCTTTTGAGACCGACATCCACCGAGTAAGTTCATTTGAACATTAGCAAAAAGAGACTTAAAACCAAGAGAGCTTCGTTAAAATACTATACAAAATACCTAAGAAAACGATTAAAAATGCGACAAGCGAACTATTGGTATGCCTTAAGTCACTATGAGACTTTTTACAAAAATTAGTGTTATATAGAAGTATTTATTTACATGCTTTGATCTACATGCGTGATCTACAAGTTGAAGCTACTTGATTAGGTAAATATAGCGGTACAGTCTGAATATAATAACCAATGCAATTTTAAAAAATAAAAATGTAGATAATTTTTTGTATTGAGCAATTATCTGATATATGGTCGAATCACCTCCGTTACTGATTATAGCTCCACACCTTTTTCTATGCTTTCGACGAGGTTTTATACATAACCATTTCACAAAGATTGGCAATGAGATTAATATCTAGGAACATTTCCGACTATTGTATCATAGTGATGTTTCTTCGCACTGCGTTGTTTATCGCATTGTTAGTCATTGTTTTCTTACATCATCCAATTTATTCTACCAAAATCGAAAAAAAATTATTAGAGTTCAGCATAGCATTTCTAGTAGATAGTGTACATTTTCTCGGTGGTTAAATTGTCTAAAATAAAAAGAGGCAAGCAAAACAGCGTTTACAAAAACACCCCTAAAGATGCACTCCTATTACTTTCGCTGACCACGCTTTCGATAAGGAACACCGTGTCCAGAAAGAAGACTGATCCGTGAAGATAACATTGTCTAATCAATCTAAAATTTGTTTTGCCCCTGCCAATTGATTTTTCACGTGCTTTTCTGATAATGGAGTTTCTTAAAAGTTAACTGAAAAGAAACGTTTTTGTTTTAGAAAAATTGAATTTTTTCTTGCTGATCTTCATTTGGGCACAGCCGAGAGAAAAGTGTCTTGTCTTCAAGAAGACGTAATATTGCTTTATTCTTTTTTCATTGTTGTGATGCGGGGTATTTCTCCATCCGGCAGATCGTCTACATTCCCAACCTTCAAGTATCTCTTTACACAATTCTTAACGAATGCCTACGATTTCAGCATACATTATACAACCACTTCGCCTCTTTTGCATGATTTACTGAAAACATTGCCTTGTATGGTTTTAGAAATTATGCACTAATTACAAAGATTACGAATTCATTGACATTAACAACACAATATGTCAGCAATATACTGCGCGAAATAAAGATTAAAACGAATTAACATAGATAGTGCTGCGGAGCTTCCTTACCAAATGACGACGCTAACTTTCTTGTTACATAGATAGTATATTATACTAATCTGCAATTTTGCAACATTTTTTCTGCTGTTTTCAAAAAGCTGTATCGGAATAGAATTTTTTCAGCAAATTTCAAAATGATCTTCAAAGTTCAGAGCAGGTTTTCTACAAATCACATCACAATCAAAGAGATACCAAGAACTGTAGACTATTGTTGAAGGTTGAAAAGAGACTGTACGAAGGAACACCAAAGACAATTCAAGAAGTGGATGTTTTAAGGGAGGCTCAGTGATCAATGTTTGCTTTTAAATATGTACTTATGTTTATCTATTCTTTATATATTCATTCCGTCCTTCCAATGAACATTTTCACAAGTCATAAACTTTGCCATTTTTAATTTTCATATTTTCTTGATTTGTGGGAAAACTTCACGTAATACGTAATACACCATTTTCAGAATCTGCGGGAAAAATCCATTTCGTTACATCGCTTCATTCAAAAACTACAAAACCTTGTATACTAGTGTTTAGACACTTCTTGAAGAAGTTTGATCTTTCTGAATCAGACGTGGTTTCATTTATCAGTTCAAGTTATCACATCACATTTCTCACAAGATAAGATTTGATTGGTGTTCAAGTTTTTTACAGCAGTGCCGAGTTAGATAGCAAATGGAACACCCTATATTATTTGTTAAAGTTTGAAACAATGAAAACTATTGCTACTTCTCTTAATAAAAAGGGTGGTGTGTTATCTACTAAAAAGCATATTCTAGAGCTGGAGAGCGTAATCCACCTAAAATATTTTATAACAGACAGTTTTAATCATCCGCGTGATGTAGGGCCAGCAGCCAGGCTCCCCCAAGCCCGCACCAACTCCCAAAAACCTCTTCTGAGCAGCACGCAATTTCAAATTTGAGCCGTCCCCAGCCGCGCCGCAATTCTCGCGGAGCCCGCAAAGTTCGCGGGTTCGAACTCGCCTCCGGCGGCCGAATTCCGGCCGGCATAATTTCAGCGAGCGCCGGCGATCAGCACGTCGCGCGTAATTCAATATTCAGGTGCTCGCGAAACTTTGATTAAAACTGTAAACATAAATTAACGGAAGCGGCCGCGCGCAGATTTCAATTTTGCGACTGGCTGGCGAGCACAATGCGCGCAAATCGAGTTATTCGGGGGCCGCGCCGCTGCACTTGCAGGAGCGGGTCGGCCGGTCCCTTGGGGTGTGAATATGCATGAGCATGTGGCTGCCGGGCGACCGCACCTTGGCAGTGTGCAGGTGATTTACGGCAGCTGCCGTTGCCTTTGTATCTAGCTCAAAAGTATTATTTTTTAATTAGAGCGAATGTAATTTTCATAAAAGGAGTCAAGGAAACCTTGAAAACATCTTTTCTGTCTCTTATAAGTCAGTAGGCCGTATTATTGTAGCAACTTAAATATATGGAAATTTGTTGGTAAAGCTGCTAATCAGCAAATGCACAAGAGAAATATAAAGTTTTAAGACAACGTAATTTTATTGATAGACTCTCCCCAATTCAATTAGATAAAATAAATATTAGACCCAAAGGTCTATTGAAGAAGTTAAAGACATACCCATTGCTGAATAACGTTCAATGCAGCATCCGTACAAGTGAAAAAAGTCATTACTCCGTATAGTGCACAAGCAAATTAATAAGCATGCCTTTGCATAAAAAATAGGAAATGCAATTAAAGCTATCCGCAAAAAAAATATTGTTTGCTTGTACTTATGTTAAATTAACTAAAGCACACTTTATTTTTTGGACAAAAAGTTCATTAACACTTTCAGCAAATATTTTTAAAATTTTTGCTAAGAGATTTTAATGCGCGCGTTGAAAAGAAAAGTAAATGATGAAATTGTTGGAGCCTCACGGAGAAAACCAAGTAAATGACAATGTGTACGAATACCAACTACAAATAATGAGCGACTTTATAAATTTAAAAAGAGCCACAACCATAGATGGATACAGTCAACAAAAAAAGACTAAAATCAAAATAAACTGTGTTATAATACAACAAAAATCATGCATAAAAGTATAGCGGCAGGTAATAAATAAAGGGGGGTACCTGGAAAGTATTTCCGAAGATAATATTTTGGTATGTTATTTGTGGGTGCTCTGTGGAGTAGAATCTGAGTTTTCGACCTTGAGGATCCTGTGCTAACTTGGAGGGAGCCGAAAAACCTCGAGATTTTCGTTTTTTTAGTTTCTTACTTATAGCTTCTAAGCCATGCGTTTTTAGCAGAACAGACTTATTTAAAAAGCTGAAGGGAATTAAATTTTCTTTAAAATTTACTAGTCGAAGATATATTTTGGCCCAATAGTCACCTAAATGCGGTGGTTTAAAGATATAACAAATCTCTTAAATTATCAAAAATAGCAGAAAAATGCAGGTTTTTCCCTTATAACTTTTATTTTTTAACATTTCTATGTAAATTATGTTAGGTGCAGAACTTTCCACCCTATTCAGGTAAGGGTATTGTTAGGGGAGTCATTATAATAGAATGACCTCACGTAACTCTTTGCTCAGGTAACGGGGTCAGGTACAGGTGTTAGGAGACAGTGAAATCCTTCTTTTACGTTACTAAAGTAGGGGATCTTTTTAGTTCAGTTTTATTTTATCTGCTCGAAATTTGTTGGCGACTTCTTATTTGAGTGATATTACAAAGCGTTTTTCTTGGAGTCGCTGTAATTCGAATTATTTTCGTGGTAGTGCTGAGTTAACATGACATCTATAATAGCGTTAGAATATGCGAAGAAAGTTTGGCAGAACGTGAAGTGATTGCAGTTAAAAAGAGAGGACTTGCTATGCTTCTTGCGTCCGTGTCAAACGCAAAAAACCTAAACATCAACGGTTACTGGAAGGAGTGGAGGAAATTACAGTTCATGTGACTTGTCAAAAAAATTACAAGAACCAGAAATTGATGTTGACCTCTTTACGTCGTGAACGTGACACCCCTATAACTGCCCCCAACCCAACCCGCTTAGGTAATCCATTATTATTATTTGATTTCAACAACTAGTGCTTCTGTATAAGAACCAGTAGACTTCGGCAGCAGCAAATGCGCAGTTATTGATGGTGGGCACCTACTGCATAAGGTTGTGTGGAGCAAATCAGCAGAAGCCATATTTAAACTGGTGTACCAGGATACTTTGGGAGCAATGCCATAGTGGTTTTTGATTGGTATCCTATTAGCACAAGTTACCAAAGCACCAAAGCAGCAGAACAATATCAACAGTCTTTGCTGCACTCATCAACAAGGTTTGTCTTTTCCAAAACAACATCTGTTACTACAATTTTATAATAAAAATTTCTCTCCAACAATACGTCATTGCTGACGACTAAAATAGTAGCCAATTGAAATTGAAAATGGAAATTCAGCTTCAAGTTTGTTTTCTGGTGGATATGATTGTAATACTTCCGCTAGGTGCGTATACCTTTTCTTTATTGCTTCCAACCCATGCGCCTTGCAGAGTTCTAATTGGTGGCGAGATTTTTAGTTTTTTTGCCGTTTTATATAGGAAATAGAACTGGAAGAACCAATAAAAAACGTCAGAACAGTAAAAGCGTGTGGACAGGATGGCATTGAACCAGAGATGGTAAAGTATTTGGGGGACAAAGGAAACGGACCGAATTCTAAAAATAACCAATAAGGCATGGCAAACAGAAGAAATCCCAGAGAATTGGCAAAAAAAATTATAATCCCGATACACAAGAAGGGCGACTTCACACTTTATGAGAATTACAGGGCCATCTGCCTATCCTCCACCTGTTTTAAATTATATAAAAAAGTAATAGAAAGAAGATTAAGGAAAATACTTGATAGCAAACTAGCAGATGAACACGCGACTTATAGGACGGAAAGACAAACTAATAATATCTACATACTAAGAAATTTGATAGAAAAGGAAGAAGAAAAAGGGGAAGAACTGTTTGTAATTTTCATAGACATAAAAGCAGCTTTTGATACAATACACAGAAAGGTAATATGGAGATGCCTCGAGCAGTTAGAAGTTCAAGCAAAGTTGACACGAGTAATGAAAAGTATATACAATTACGTAAAGGGGGTGATCAAGATAAATGGAGAGGAATCAACAAGATTTAAAATGGAACTAGAAATAAAACAAGGATAGAGCTTCATTCCCCTGCTGTTCATAGTCGTGACGGACAGGTTATTAAGAAACACCCGAATGAAATCCACAAAACAACAAACGATGATAGGATATAACAGATTAACACCAGTAAGAGTCGATTGCCTCGTGCACGCGGATGACAGTCTTAATATCAAACACCTGCAGAAAAATGAGAGAACTAACGAAAATACGGTCTGAAGAGATAGATAAACTGGAAATGGAGGTTGACACGGATAAATCTAAAATGATAATTAACGATAAGGCAAGAGAAGAACAAAGAAGAATAGATATTAAAGGAAAAGGAATAAAAAATAACAGCATATGATTACTTAGGCAGTATAATATCAGACGACGGTAAAATAGACCTAGAGATAACCAAAAGAACTAATACAAGGAGAAAGATCTACCACGTATTAAATAAAACTATATTCGGACAACGGAAAATAGACAGAAAAACGAAGCTACGGGTCTATAACACGATAGTCTTACCTATAATGACATATGCATGTGAAACATGGGTTACGTAAGAAAAACATGAAAGTAAAATAATTGCCGAGGAAACGAAATACTTTAGAAAAATAACTGGAAAGACCAAATTTGACAGAGAGAGAAGCGAACGTATAAGACATATGATAGATCAAGAACCGGTTACAAAGAAGATAGAAAAAAAACGACTATACTGGTATGGCCACATAGTGAGGATGAACCACAGTAGACTAGTGAAGAAAACTATGGAAGCAGATAGGATTGAGAAGAGAAGAAAGGGAAGATCTAGAAAAAACTGGTTACAGAATATAGAGGAAGTGGGCAGAAGAAGGGGAAAAACGAAGGAGGAGATAAAAGAATTAGCACTGGACCGGAAATAATGGAAAAAATGTGTAGAGAGTAGTTTAGAGAATAAATATCCGACATCCAAGGGGTATAAGGATACAGAAGAAGAAGAATAAGATATAAGAAATAGTCATTAGCTTCTACAGGTGAAAGTCCTTGAAGAAATGTTTTAATGCATTTGTTTTAATTATTGTTAAGTAACTCTTTCAGCTCCTGCTTTGCTGCGTTGTATAATTATTTACTATACGTTGTTTTCTATCTGTGCTATTGTTTACAAAGTCTCCTTTTTTTCAATTTTTTGTTTGATTGATAGGGTGTATCCGTTGATTGGTGATTTCTTTAGTGTCACTAGTGTTGAGTTGCAACCCGCCCATTATATGATATTATTAAAGAACTTAACGGAATTTTCGATATCTTCTTTAGTTTTAAAGGAAATTTATATGGTCAATTTCTCTTCTACCAGACATCTAAACAGATCCCGGTTACTGGTTTGTTGCTTAAGCGAGGCTGGTTAACCTTGTATATTGAGCTATCGGATAGTGTGATTTGATAGATCAAAGCATGATTTTGCTACAACTAGTTCTGGAGGGATACCTTTGGTGATGCAGAAATATACTAAATTGGATATTTTATGTCTGTCCAATGGCCAATACATACGCTTGCCCGTAGATAGATGCTCTAAGTTATTGCTTTCCAATGCTTTGAGTAGTTCGCGCCTGTTGGGTTATAGACTTGAATCCTCAGTCTGCATGTTTGGCATTGTAATACCTTCCTGCAACAAAGCACTGTCCAAGGGTGTTAAAAAGGCTTAAAATTTATTTTGCTTAAGCGTTTTGGGGGAGTTGCACTGCCGTAATAGTGAGAGGACCGGTGGAATCCGACATTGACACATTGATGGCTTGTAGATAATCTTCCGAATACCTATCTGTTTGATAATGGTTAATAGAATTTTTAATTATTATAGCAGTTTCACCATAAACAGTTCTTGCGAATGGTTTGTATGATAAATCGAGTAGTTGAGAATTTTCAAGTAGCTCTTTTCGAAAAAGTGTGCCTCAGAGATTAACATTATGTCGATATTGCGGTTGGGTTCGTCAATACGTTGTAATATGCCATTGCCATTCCATACCGCAAGTTGTAGGGATTATCGATTATTTGAGTTTGGAGAGTACTGAGGTAAATAGGTTGAAGCAGATTTTTACCATATCCTTTAGTTGTTCCATATGATTAGATTGTTTTGTGGTGGAGATGTGTTTTGCATTTGTACTAAATTGGTAAATTTCTGATTTGATTCATTGGTTATCTGAGCATATGACAATCCTGGCGGAGTTTGTTGATAGTGTTTGACTTGTGCAGGAGAAATGCATTGCTTTGGTCTTAATGGTAGATATGTTTTTTTTTGCAGTTCCTTATATACCATGCAGCCCTTATAATTAGCAGGGTGGTTTTCTTGAACCAAAATTCATTGAACGTTGCGTGATTTTTCTTTTAGTGTAAATTGACGCATCTTGGGATTAAATGGCAGGAATTTTGGTATTTCCGTACCTCTAATAACGTGCACATTGGGCAATTTTTTGTGTGTTTGGAAGGTTTGAATTTTATGTTGCATTGCTTCTACATAAAACATTGGAAGAGGTACTTTGGCTTTATGTTGTTTTATATTTAAGATGTTAGTTACCGTATGTCACAGTTTTTCGATTTCGGCTTCAATTTCTTTTGTGTTGATAGAATAATGCATATTTTTTAAACTTTTTGGTTTTGTTCTTTTTTTAATTTGGTGGGTTGAGTCTGTAGTCATTATCTATTGCATGTTTGGTTTTTATTTCCGTTTAATCTTGTGTACTGCCTCTTTTGGGTGAAACTTTAGTTCAGTTATCATTCTGGCCTATGTAAGGTGAGAAAGCAGGGGTTCGGGTTTAATGATGAGATTGTCATTAGGGTTGTGAATAAAATATTTATTGTGGTTGAGTAATGTAGTTACCTGGTATTTGTTGCGACTGAGCTTAAATCTGTGTTATCATTGGCGTTGGAAGTAACATTGGTGTTTGCATCCCTACCGGTTGTTAATTGTTAATATTTATTGCACTTATAATAATAAAGCGGCCGTGGCCGCAATAGCACTTGAACTGTATTTATCTTAGAGCGCGCTTATCGTAAGTGTTTACGCTTGAAGAGTAAAGCGACAACTATTGTCCGCTAGTGCAATGCAAACACAAACTTGAGTTTACCGCATACTGTAACAATAGAGCTACAAAATGGCCATTTTTGTTAATTGTGTACGTTTCTAAACGCGACGTGTTCTTTTCCACGCAACAATTTAACTGAAAGATAGGGGCTGTAGTAAATATGATTAACAAAAAAAGTATTTATATAAAAAAAATTCTTATATGTAGTTTGACAGATGTATAAAAGAGAAGTTGCTAAAACTCAGCAAACACTAGTTTTCGACATCTAAATGTTTTCTATTTAACCCGAAAGCAAATTTCAATTCTTCGTGCAGAATTACTCCAAGGTATTTGCAGTAGTAATCTTTATTTACGACAAACATCACCATTTAGTTTATGTAGTACACTACCGGAGATCAGGGTTCGGTAAGAGTCTCAGGGGTTATGTAGTTTGCTAATGACTACATGACAACAAAAATCTTGAGAAATGCTCCCTGAATCTCAGTTCTGCCCATAAATCCTACTTTTATTACCACAAAGGCATAAGCTGCGTAATTCCTTGGCAATTTATGGCGTACAATGGATGTGCGTTGTGTAGCAAACGGAAGAGTGCCAAAGGCAAGTTTCCGGCTCATTAAATCTAAAACAAACTTGACAGAAAAAAATGAGAAAGCATTATTTTCTAAGATAAAAATCATATGGCATAAATAGAAAAATGATCCTCAGTCCTTGGCAGGCTTTAAGTAATCAAAGAGTGCTAAAGACACACGGGAGAAAAACTTTAAAGAAAATAATAGGAATATGGGACATGAAGACCTTTATTCAAATATAAAGACGGGGTCGGTGTGTTGGGTATGCGTAGAACTAGAAAGCTTAACTGCGATTAAGTAAAAGTAAAACACCTTTTATTATTTGGGAAAGAACGATAATTCACAAAGAAGTGGAGCAGAAATAATAATCGAGAATAGAATAGCACATTAAAAAAGGACGAGCTGAAGATGTAGCAAAAGACTATAAACTTGGAGACAGAAATGAACCAAGTGATCGTCTGATTGAATTTTTCCAAGTATATTAATTCATAATTGTTAATATGATTTAAGCCCCATCCTAGACGTCTATAAATTTAAACATTACTACAGGATGTACAGGATAATATAAAACGCAATTAGATAATTATATACTCGTTAATCGTCGCTTTAGAAATGCTACTAGAAGCACAAAAACATACCACGAATCCGACATAAGACCAGATTATATTACCTTCCATGTATTGTAGTCAATGTTAATGGTAATTTTATATGTAGTCCCGCAGTTAAACGGGAAATACCAAGAGAAAAGTTATTTAATTAACCTCAAAATAAGTGATGAGTACTCTAGTATATTTTCATCAAAAGTACGGTGTGCAATAAAACAACCGAAAAACTATAAAACATAAAATAAAATAAGTGCGAAAACAATTAAATTAACTGGCAAACAAAATGATCTACTCGTAAGATTGATAATCTATACGTATAAAAGAGAAAGCCATCACTCGCTGACTGACTGACTGATACATCAACGTCCAGCCTAAACCGTCAAACCTGGAATTTTAAATCTTTAGGATTTTATTTTCTGTATTACCAAAGGACGTACTAAGAAAGAATTTTTCGAAATTCGCCTCCCACTCTAATAGGGTACAAAATTTTAAGATTTTTCGAAAACGGCTTGAGATAAAAATGTGAAACTTGGGAGGACTGTTCTTCGGTCAAATTGAAAGGACTCATGATTTAAGAATTTTTGATCCGATTTCCTACAAGGGCTAAACTGGAAATCAAAACTTTTAGACAGACGGTTATCTACTACCAAACCAGTCAAGATAGAGCTTTGATATTTGGCATAAATAATTTTTAGTCAAAATTAGAGAACCTTTGTTTCAAGAAATTTTGATTGGGTTACTCGACGGGCTAAATTAGGGGTCTAAAATTTTGGGGAGGGGGGACTCTTTTACCTTGAAACCAGTAAAGATAAACCTTTGATATTTGGCAGAAATAATCCATATTTAAAACAAATTTCGATCCGACCTCTTCGCGGGGGTACATTAGGGGTACACAATTTATACTTATAAAATGAGTTCAATACTCAAACTATGGAAGTGTACCGAGTTGGGTGTCGTTCAACGTGTTTCAAAATGTTAAGGGGTGCACTTTTTTAAATGAAAACGCAGCCCTGCACGGCTAAACGGAGAAGGGGAGCCGAAGGCAACCCGAGCCGGTTAGTAAAATATATGATACTGGAAAAAGACTGGTAAAATCCACATTCAGTCCGATCCCAAAAAAAAGACAAACCCACAATAATGAAATGACTACCGATTAATAAGTATGTTGAACCATATCCTTAAGATACTCTTGAGAATATATTAAAAATGCAATACTATATTCAGAAAACAATAATTTATATTCAGAGAAGGTATGGACATAAGAGAAGGAAGTTTCTGTTTATAACTTCTAGTTGAAAAATGTTTGAACCAACAGAACGACTTATTCATCTGTTTCGTAGACCTTTAAAAGGCTTCGATCGCATTAAGCATAAAGTCCTCATAGACGTACTTTCAAAGAACTAAAAAGGATTTCAAATATGTCTGTTAAAAACAAAAAGTAATCATTAAGATCGAAGGAATTAGAAGCGTAGAAATCGAAATCAAAAAAGTTGTAAGACAACGTTGTATATTGCCCTCTATATTTTTTAATATCCACAGAACTTTAATGAAAAATTAAAGATACATGGAGAAACAAACATCCGTCATGCCGCCGATACCGTCAATATAGCAGACTCAGACATCTCATTACAAACATTAATAGACGAAGTTAACAATAAGTGTAAGAAAGGAGCAATAAAAATAAACACAACTGACACCACGTTTATGGTTGTAGGAAAATCACAAAACGTATCAATTGTATTTCACATCACATATCATCGAATGGTGAAAGTAGATATGTATAAATATTTAGAAATTGGCATAAACAAACATATGGACTCAACAATAAAAATTAAAAATTGAATTGTAACAGTCAAAAGTGGATTTCTCAAAAGCAAAAATATAGTTTGAGATAGAATTTTGTTTTATCCTTACGAGCAAGTTCGATAATCTTGGTTTTTTTTAATATAACAACTGCTATTTACAGGTTATTTGTTACAGAAACAATAAGTAAATGTGATGTAGTTTGCATGGTCTTGGTTAGTTCTGTCCTCTACAATTTCATATTAGTCTTGATTAGGTTGCAAAGATATTGTAGCCATCGTCTTTTTAGGCTTTTGTTAAATGTCAGTTGGTTAGAAATTTGATTTCCATGCCTTCCCAGGCTGCTGGTGTAAGCTCTTGCTAGCTTCTTGATTTCGTCTACTATTTATGGTATCCGTAGATTGTTATGGATAGTTTCGTTTGTCACGTACTATAAAGAAAGAAAGTGAGATCGTCTCCCAATCAGCCAGTTTATTTATTTAACTGTTGTTTGTTTTCTATTTGCCTTAATGTGGATGTTTTATGTTAACTTTTGCTCTAGATGTAATCCAAAATATATAATTTTAGACCTCTGGGGTACTGAGACGATACTAAAAGTGACGGGTGGACATGTGATGGAGAACGTGACCTGCGCTCATTTATTGTTATTTACGGTTACCTGCCACTTATCAATTTGGTCTTAAAGGTGGTTGAGGTGGGCTTATAAATGTATTATTGCTGTTTCCGGTTTTTCGTTAATTAAGAAAATAGTCATATTATCTGCCAATATAGCAATTGTGGTGTTATCTGTAACAGATGTGTTAGAGGTATACAACAGATAGAGTAGTGGTCCTAGTACGCTAGCTTGTGGGACTCTAAAAGTAATTGTATCATACTGGAACACAAAATTCTTTATCTGAACTTAGTATATTCTCTCAGATAGATAGACTTTACTATTAAATACAACGGACTTGAGAACTGAAGTTTGATTATATTATTATTGAAATCTTGATGCATATGTAGGAATGAAACCGTACATAATTGTTTTTTTCGAGGCTCTCCGTTATATTGGTAACGATTGGATGACCTTCGTGTATTACTAAATTATATTGTTGAAGTCCAAATTGATCTGATAGTATTATATTATATAAATACATAGCGTACTAAAATCCTTTAAGTAAAAATACTTTGAATATTTTGGATATTAAGGATAGGAAGTTGACTGCTTGATATGAAAGAAATTGTGTAGGTGGTTTACTAAAATTAGCAGTTGTGAGAATTTCCACTTGACGGAAAATGGCATAGTCTCAGTGTTACGGCCAAAAGTGGACTGTAGCGTAATTTCAAATTTAAACAAAGAAATGTTAATCAAAAGTCAAAGCTGGAAAACCCACTTTTGGAAACGGCCCTTCCCTGCAGAAATTCAGATCCGGGAAGATAAAATAAGGGTGTGGGTAAATAGATAGGACAAATTACCCTAATCTTTACAGTGTAGTCAATCGGAAGCGCTTTCCCGGTGCAACAAGGTTCCTTCTTGGTTCCTCGCCAGGTCAGATACAAAGAAAATCGGACCGACTTTTCTCACCGGCAAAATTTCAGCTCTCGAATTGCAATCGGGAAACAAAACGGCCTCCGGGAAGAGATTAATCTGGTCGGCAAAATATCGAATTCCGCAACACAATCAGCCTCAACAAAACGGCCACGCGGAAATGGAAACTTTTGCCGCCAATCAAACACGCCGGCAAACTCTCGGTCAAAACGCTCTCGGCCATACGGAAAATTTAAAACCGGTCACCCGCTTTCCAAACCATCGCAACTAAAAACGAAGCGAGTGAAAGAGCGAAGAGCCAGGCGTGAGAGCAGAGGCGAGAGCCCCGCAGCCTTATATATCGCCGCACCGCGCACGCGTGCAAATTGGCCGCCGCTATCTCAAATCAAAACTAAAGCGGGTATACAGAGGGAGACAAGACGGCCGGTCCTAATTTAAAATCCAAATAAAGTAATTGGTGATTGGCACGAACACTTTGTGTGCTGTTATAAATAGTGATAAGAAGCACCAAAACATTTCTAGGAAAGTTTTGTATGGCCTTATCTTCTACTAGATTTTAACTCGGGGCTTTACGGGTATTGATGACTAGGATGTGTTGGCGTACTTCAGCTGGTGAAAAAGATTTAACTGGCAGATACTCTTACACAGGACAGAAACTTAGGTACTAAATACTAAGTGACCCTTATAAGTCTGCTCGTATTTTTGAAATGAGGCTTTTAAGAATAATATGGCAAATCTCTTAGTCTGCACACATAACATGTAAAGAAGCAATACAGAAAGCAGAAACGAACAGAGAATTATTATCATAAATTAAGATCAGAGAAAAGGTTAGTTAGGTTATATAATAAATAAGAAATACCATCAGACACAACTATTTACACTGGGAAAAATGCAACATATACATAAATCGACTTTATAGTGATTTACAAAATGATCTTGAAAATACATAGCAGTGAAAATGATTGAATGTTTTGTGTTATTGCACAATTTATATAGCACTCTTTGTGGTTGTAAATCGTCAAAGGCCACCGTTAATCTTTATTAATTTTAACTATTAATTGGGTTAAAAAACAACACATATTTTTGTGATTTGTCTCTAACCAAAACTCATAAATTTTCATCGTTTCAGCAGAACACACAAATCAGTTTTGCAGAGCCAAGCGGCTTGCAATAGACGAGCTGCACCGCAGTTTTTAGGTCATGGTACACCATAATTTAATCAGCCTAGATGTAATATCTGGCGTGTTTGGATACATAAGCACCGAGTTATGTAAACAAGTTTACGCAATTATGGCTGCGGAAAATGCAGCTCTGGGGGGAAAATTAAACAAATTCGCTTGAAATGCAAATGAGCCTGTCGGGCGAATAAATCGCCGGTCGCTCGTTTCTATGGGGTTTATTAAGATGTAATCCTGCAAAACATCACTTTGAACTTGAATTTGTTGGCCTTGCTTAGTAACTGGGAAACACCACGAAGAAAAATTTTGAAAGTAGGTAAATATAATTTATAGCTATTATAAATATTGAGGTTTCCACAAAAAAAAAGCGTAATAAGAAAGGATATTTTAGGTGTTTTGTAACATCAGTATGCCGTCAAACCTAACTCTGGTGCTTTAGCGCCATATTGGCGACATTGTAATTTATTATCTGGTGTTATTCAGTTGGTTTGGCGCTATTATAATACCAATTTTTTACGCACATTTCTTGTGTGATTACTAAAATAATTGCAATCAAAAAACTTATCTCTCACATTTTTATGTTTTCAGGCTTAATATTTGACTTTCGATGATGTAGCAGTCAAAAATCGATCAACTAATATTTAAATTCTTCGGCAACAGTGTTTGTTAAAGAAAGTTTAGAAGAACACGAGGAGTCGCAAAAATATTAGGATTAAAGTTGAGAAATAAGATATAAGACACAAATATCTTAAAAAAACTAAAATAATGGACATTATTCAAATAGTGGCGCAATTAGAGTGAGAATAGTTGGAAACACTCTTTCTAGACAAGATCCAGAGATGGCTACTCAAGTTAGTATACTGAAAGACCAAAAAACCGATAAGAAGTATAAGCAGGCAGAAACGACGGTAACTGAATAATGCAAAAAAGAACAGGAAAGCAATAGTTTCAAGTCAGTTGGTTTGAAAGTTTATCAAAAATTTATATGAGCGGCCATACGGTCGTAATAATTTGGATCAGAAAATATGGTACGGCAAAATACAAAAAAAAGAGAAGCAGAAAGCCCAAAAAGCGCTTATAATTAACAAAAAAAAAACCCGGATCAGAGTAATAAAACAAATCAAAAAACAGAAGTTATAAAAGATATGTTAGAGAACAATGAGAAAGATATTAAGAAGATAAAGACCAATCAGGAAGAATAAAAGAGTAGGATAAAGCCAATACTAAAAGGGAATATACAACAGAAAAAAGTGGTAAGAGAATTACAATAAAAATTAGTAAAGATAAAAAGTAAAGTGGAAATTTCAGAAAAAAATAAAAATCTGAACAACTTAATAATAACGAGAATGAAATTAGTTGCTGAAGAGAATTTAGAGTTAAAGTACGAAATGAAGAATTTTATAAAACCATCAATAAACACAAAAACGAAGGTAAACCCTAAAAAATCAAAGAAAAGAGTTACGCGATTGAAATGAAAAACTAAAAAACGGGTAATAGACTCAAAACAAAAAATAGATTAAGAAATTTTAAAGAGACAGTATATACTAATAGTGACTTCGCAGAAAAAGAGGACATACAAAAAATAAGCAAACGCGGAAAAGAAAAAAGCAAAATAAATAATATTAAGATTAGTTATAGAATAATAACAATAAATAAAGAACTGTGGGAAAAATAACTAAAAGAAAAAACGGACGGTTAAAACAGAAGTAAGCAAGCAATGAAAAATGTAAAATAAAAAAGAGTAATTGAAAAGAAGAAAAAAATATATAAAATAATAAAAAAAAACAAAAAATAGGAAACAATCATGAAAACTGGCAACTTTGGATATCCAAGGAATAGAGAGAAAAGAAAAAGAGCTGGAGCTAGCTGATATCATAAAAGAGAACAGATGTTTAAATAAAATTAGAATAGTATAATTGTATAATATTCTGATTTTATCTGAATTTTTAATATTATTATATTTTGCAATATATATTTCCATTCTATTATAATTTTTCTTATGTATAATAATAATAATAATGGAGAGCACGACAGCCGCGAGGTAAAGGCCTCAACCTGGCAAACTGGCGCACGGCGGCTCCGGGTTCGAACCCCGGCAATGACAAAACCATTTAACGCTCTCCGGCCGTCATACAAACACCTTTGGCGGTCGTAAAAAGTACATTCACTATCCACTCACCAACCCGCCCGGCAAGCGTGGCATTTAATTGCCAAATCCCCCCCAAAAAGGGAGGACTATGCTGAATAATGGGCGCTACAAGGCTGAAGAAAAAAAATAATAATAATGAGGGTTAACCAAACAGAAGAGTTTTGGAACACAATACGAACGGAAGTTGAAGAAAATGCTTATAGGAGACTGAAATAGAAGAGTAGGCAAGTACCCTTAAAGCACATAAGTCTGCATTGGAACATTCAGTCAAAAAGAGCAAAGAGTTTTGTATAGTAAGTGATATGTTGGTAAAAAACACGCACTTTCAGCGTAAGTATCTACATAAATATGACAGACGCTGAGGAGAGGGGAAAAGTCCATGATACACCTCCTATTTAAAAGAAAAAATAATTTTAGAATAGCTACAGATTTTACAGTAAGGAGGGGATGTAATATATGCAAATATCCATTATTATTATGCGAAATATTTAAAAATACAATTAAAATTGCAGCAGCTGAAGTACGAGGAACAAACAAGAATACTAATAGGAGCAAATAAATTACGTGGTAGAACAGTGAAATACAGGAGAAATTAATACGAAGAATAAGTTGTGGAGAAACAGTAAAACATAGATTGAGGAGCTAAAAGTAAGCTTGAAAACTTTTTAGAACACAAATAAAAAAAACTCTGAGGAGAATGTAAAACTACTATACCGTACCCTAAGAAGCTTAAGGAGAGACACCTCCCACTAAAAAACATAAAAAAATAAACAAAGATAGATATTAACAAAAGATAATAAAACAATGAAAAGATGGAAGGAGTACTATAAGGGATTGTTAAAAAATGGAAAACAGGATCAACAATTTTTAGTGAAGACCATGGATAGCATGAGGGAACAAGAAGTAGAAAAAGAAGAAATCAAAGTAATAGAGAAAATAAAATTAGAAAGACTCTAGGAATGCACAAGATAAGATCAGAGGTGCTAAAATATATGGAAGAGGAGACATACTACTACTACTACTACTACTACACACGCTAATAAATCAAGTCTGATTAACAAATAGAATCCCCCCAATCCACAAAGGGCGTGATATCTCTGCTATGTACTGCTTTTGAAATCTAAGAAAGAATAACTGAAATTAAACAAAAAGTAAAATAAAAAATATCCTATGCGCCAACCAAGGAGCATTTAAAGCAGAGAAATAATTTTAGCTCATTATTATTCATAACAGTAATGGACGAAATAATCAAATGTGCAAACAAAGAAATAAAAAGGAAGTCTTTGGGGTACTGAAATGTTACACAAGTCAAAATAAAAGAACTAGTGTATGCAGATAATTTAATAATATTACCCAACAATAAAGAAAACCTAAAAAATACGATAGAAAATAGACAAAAAAATGAAAAAGTTTGATCTTAAAATAAATATAGAAGAAACATAAATCATGAAAATAGGCAGCAAGGAAACAATAATGAAACACAGGAGATAAGATATTCAAAGAAGTGAACAAATTAAAATACTTCCGAACATTTACCGGGCCACAGAATAGACTAAACAAAGCAATAATAAATGGAACAAAGAGAGTAGTGACACTACTAAGAATACTACATAATCCATACTTCAATAAAAGAAAGTATCAAAGAAAATAAAAAGTGAAGTCTGCGAGATACCAATGCTTATTTATGGAAGCGAGGCATATGTATTGAGCAATTATCCTAGAATTAAAATTACTGCGTGTGAATTGAAAATCCTTCGTAAAATAGCGGGAATGGGAGAAAAAAAGACCAACAAAGAAGTAAAACTCAGAAATAGCTGAAGCACTAAAGAAAAGAGGTATGAACTGGATACAAGCATAGAACGAGGCCAAAATAGGGAGAAATGGAAAAGAATTGTTACTTCTACATCTAAGGTAGAAGAAATTGTGGATAAGTAAGTAAATCAAATAATGCTACCTAACGACTGATTTTAATTTTCTTTTTCTCCACTAAACTAAATCCGCTATGATTTTAAATACAAGTTAACTTTTCTAATTTGGATGATCTTTAGAAAATTATCTGAAACACAAAAATATATTATTTTCAGTAAACTGTTAGTAGACATTTTAATTTTGTTAGTAAACAATTAATCAAGCGTAAAACAGTTCAGTTTATAATTTTTTAAATGCTCTTTTAGTATGGAGTATAATAGACTGTCAATCATGTATTGATCTTGAATTCTTAAAGCAGGTTCTCAAAAACCTGGAGTATTTTAATATTGCTATCCGTTTGTGTAATTGTCCTTTTTTATTTTTCATTTCGATATATAAAGTAATCTTCAAGATATGCATGCGACGTGATAACCTCTAAGCGGGTTCCATGTAAAGTAAGCAGTGATTTAATTAGATCCCTTGTGATAAAAATGGAAACTAACGAATCGAAAAAATAAGAAGGTATAAAGACTAAATAATACAGAAATGAGCGTAAAGCGCTGTAATAAATGGTAGAAATGCAATAGTAATGTCGCGGTAAAAATAACACGAAAACACCAAATAGGGTTAAAACGATAAAATAATTTTTAGATTAAAAAAAGAACCTCTGGTATAATCTCAAAACATTTGAACTGGGAAAAATTGCATTGCAAGGAATTAATAAAGATAATTGATTAAAACAAGAGATAGCAAATGGGGAAAGAAACAAAGAGAAAAAAAGTCAACTGGAAATAGATGTTAAAGTAAACACAGTATATAAAATATAAGAAAATTTATGTCTAACAGTACTAGAAAATGAGAAATGGAAGGTTATGGAAAATAAAACAAAGTTGGAACAAATTACAACAGCAAAGATATTTGGTGTGGCCGCCTTTTCGCCCTTGAACCGCTTTATATCGCGGCGGCATGCGGACCTTTGATATCAGCTACGTTTTGCCGTCGCACACAAACGACATGGGCTTTGCTCAGCCGAGCTTTCACGCCCCGCAGCGCGGCCAGTTCGGTCGTGTCTTAATCCGCATAAATTCAGATATACGCATCGCAGCGCGGCCAATACGGCCGTGTCTTAACGCGCATACATTCACGCATATTCAACACCCCGCAAGCATTAGCCCGCAGCGCGCCAGTCGTCGTGTCTTAACCCGCATAAATTCACGCATCGCAGCTCGGCCAATTTGGTCGTGTCTCAACATCCCGAAGATACCAGATCCGCAACGCAGAAGTGGCACCTTGGAATCGCCGACGAAGCCGAAGCCGAAGCCGATTCAGGTGAGCGATTTGGCAATTCATTGGTTGATATCGGTAGCCGCCCCCATCCGCTAACGCGACGGCCGTTTAAGGGACGATTTTGGCCTTATCGGCTGACCTTCCACTACGGGCCGTACTACGTTTCCACATTTCCATTTTTTGGTCCTTACGAGCCGCATCGGTATCGTATCCCACACCGCATCCACGAGAGCGGCTATTTACACGCCTGCCTCTCCAATATTTATTAATAATGTTGGAACAAAATTAGAAAGAAGATAAAGAATAAGGCTACAGAAGGAAGAAAGGGGCAAAAGAAACCTTAAAAGTGGATATAATAAAATAACAATAAGTGGAGAAGAGTGGATGTGAATGTAAAAGCACAACACTATAAACTAGGTCTAAAAACTAGTGTTTTAAGACCCACATAAAACTACTAATACTGAATAGGAAATAAAACCGGATAAAAAAAAAGAGAAACAAGAAATAAAGTACAACAAACAACTGAAAGAAAAGAGAAAAACATAATAAAAACGAGCATTTTAAAAATAGGATCATGCACAGTAAGAAGAACGTACCAGGAAGAATTGCTGAAACACTTAGTACGCGAAATGAAAAAATACAAAATAAAAATAATAGCAATACAAGAAACAAAACAAAAAGAAAACTAATTTATATAAATGGGCACATACGTACACTTTTGTAGTGGAGGAGAGAATAGAAGATTAGTAGTAAGCTTCATAACAGATCAAATTTGCTACTTGAGGCTCGGGAGAATATTAAACAATTATATTTGTAAATATGCATGCCCTAACAGAAGAAGCAGATAAGCAAAAAAAGGAAATCTACACTAAACTAGATGAAGCATATAACAGGTTACATAGATATGATCTCAATATTGTGTTAAGAAAATGCAAATACAAAGTTGAGGAAGGTAGGGGATTTTAGACCTATTATAGGACAGCACAGTAAATATGAAATGAAGAAAAATTTTGCCCTTTTTACATCAGATTTAATGCCATTTTTAAGACTTTGGCTATTCACTCGGGGTTCAATCTGCCTGCTCCCCAAGGAGAGCCTAATACTCGACCGTTTCTAGCCAATACCACGGTACATAACATTTCCGACTATCCTGTAAGCGACTTAGCTATTTAGGCTCTGGAAGAAGGTTTTAATTTTATTGTAACGCCAAATCGCATTCTTACTGAACACATTATATATAGAATTTTCCATTTCCACTCTTCCCGAAAACGTGGCAAATTAAACCAGGTAAGATGTAGCCGAAGTGTTACGTACAGCCGAACTACCCAAACCAAATAACAAAGCCTTAGAATTACGAGTCTTAAGAGCTTTACAAAAAATAATGACATTATAAGTTTACAAACAGACAAGGGCAATGCTACAGTGATCCTAAATACATCAAAATGCATCGGCAAGATGCAAAATCTACTTAAATCCTCTTATTATCGTCATGTACCCGATAATCTTACCACCTACCTTCAAAGAAAAACCAAAACCCTGATTACTACTTCAAATCTACCATCTGAAACCAAAACACTCCTCAAACCTAGAGAAAAATCTTCTAGAATTCTTAAATAGTCTCCCAAATATTCACAAAGAGCACCATAGTCGGTTCTCCCACCCAGAACCTAGCTAAATACCTTTCAAGACTCTTCAGCCTACGTCTATATTTCCTATACGTAAAGATGATATTGTGGTCAGTTTTGTTGTCATTTCTTTGTTTACGAATATCCCAATTTTTGATATCCTACAGTTATTGAAGTAAACCTATAATAGAAATAACAATATCCTCTTCTTAATTAATCATTGCTTATTCAATACCTAATTTACTTTTTAACATCAATTTTACTGCTAAGCTAATGGTGCTCCCATGGGTCTTCCACTTTTACCTTTCAACGCTAACCTTTTTATGGCCGATTTTCCTCCTTTCACGTTAAACCTACCTGCTCGATACGATATGTTGATGACAATTTTGTTATCTGGCCTCGTGGACCATTCTATAAATCCTCTACCGCCTAAAACAGCTTTACACCAATATCAAGTTTACCATGTTAGCCAAACAAAATAATTCTCTTCCCTTCCTAGATACTCTTACATAAGAAATCCTTCAAATGGTAGCTTTCATTACACTGTGTATAGAATACCCACTCAGACTAATCGCTACTTAAATGTTAAATTCCATCACTATTCTGTCCAAATTCATTCAGATACAAAACCCCTTATAATCACATTTATCAGGCTTTCTTTGGCATTCTCTGACTACCGAAACCCAAACATAGCAAAGAAACAGACCACAGAATTAATTTTCCGCGGGCTAAAATCATTGCTCCCATTTTCATCGCACCATCAGCATTGTACGTGAGGCAATTGAAATAAAAATGCCCGCAATACCCAAACACAAGAGATGATGGCCATATGGAAATCTCTCGTTACCCCGCACCGCCAGTTATGTAACCCTTAAACCAACAAACTTTCCCCAACCTAATGCATCTGCCACCAAACAACATTCTTACCAAACTTTTACTGCAGAACACATAGAAGGTCTTACTAAAAGGTTCGTAGTTCTCCTTTGGGAGTAGGCCAATTGAGACCCCAAGAGAAAAATTGAATTCTTAAAAATGACATCAAAGCCGATGCCAAAACGTCGATATTTTTCGCAAATACGATGCGGTTTAACCCATAAAGTTATTCAAATATACATATATATATATATACGCGCACACACACACACACACACACACACACATATATATATATATATATATATATATATATATATATATATATATATAAAATTTATTAATAAATAAATATAGAAATACAAATAAAAGGAATCAGGATAATAACGACACGGATCCAAGGAACACTAGGTAGAATAACCAAAAGCGAAGATAAAAAGATATACAAAAAATATGTCACAGCCAAAAGTTAATCAAACAAATCAGTGATATAGAGCAGATGTGCCTGGAACTGAACCATAAAGCACAGCGCAAATATACACGGTAATAATTAGAGAAAATAAAAATGAAAATGATTTGACGCAGAAACTGAAGAATAATTACATAAGAGAGACATGGACAGAATTAAAATGCTTAAAACAAATAGAAACTAAGCAAAAGACGGCCACACGGAGGAGAAAACGCAAAACATTTTAGAAATAAAAAAATTTAGGAAAGAACCACTATAATTGCCGGTATAGAAGATAATTATTAGACTAGCAAAATAAGACATACGTGCCAATAACTAAAAGAAGAAAGGAAATTAGGCAAACCAAAAGCAACATGTTATAAAAACAGTAACGGAGAACTAGTAGGAGAACAAAAAGATTTGTTAGAGTTATGGAAATGACATTTCAATAAAACACTGAATCGAAAAATAGAAGATAAGACACTGGAATTAAAAGTAAAAACTACCAGCTATAAAAGAAATTGGGGGTACAGTAAACAATCTTAAAAGTAATAAAAGTTCTGAAAATTGTCTGTATACAAAACTTCATAGGTATTGTGAAAGAAATATGTGCACAAGAAAAACTGCATCAGCAGTACTCTTGCTGATTTACATAAAAAAAGAAATCAGACTGAGAGGATTACAGAGGCGTAGTGCTTCTAAATGTAGCGTACAAAATCCTAGCCACACACTTAAAGAATGTTTTAAAAATATACAACTTCTCGGGAACTTTAAGGTCGTTTATATATATTAGTAGGGCGGGACTAAAGCTCAAAATAATATCGGCGTTTCTTTACTTCCCTTCCAAAAACATTTTTTTATAAGAAATCCTTCTATAACAGATTATCGATATAAATTATCGTCTACACATTAATAATAACTACATTTCAACATTAGCGAGTAAAAGACATCAAGAATAGCAGTCTCCAAGAAAGCTCTTAACTGTACTCTATAAAAGAAATGCTTTCTAGAAGTAACAGCTTTTGCGGCACTGAGACAATATAAATTTAATTTAGATGTATAAAGATAAAATTCGAAACAAATTCTGAAGGTTGTTTAGTAACCAGATATAACAAGAATATTTAAAGGAAGCTATAAATATTGAATTCTTGTACACTGAAATACAATAAACTTGCGGGATCAAGCAAGTCTTTAATCGCTGGCGTTTGAACTAGTAAGCCGCGCTGTTTGCTTTATATTGATGATTTTAAACGCGGTTTACTTGCAATTATACGGCCGTCAAAGTGCTTTATTCAAGTTACCTTTCATCTGCTTTAACGAGGGCGGGTCTTTGTTTTGTCCTTGATATCAAATCACTGGTATTTGCACCTGCCTGAGGAAGCGTCGGAAATTAACGGGGCACGCCGCAGCTCGAAATAAATTTCGGTAGTTCCTACATGAACCAACGCATTATTTCGTTGTTGAGACTTGGCCCTTTCGTATTACTAAACCGGCCTGTCTTTGTTTAGTAATTCCAAAATTTTAGATTAGAGAGATCGGTCCTTCGTTCCAAATAAAAAATTATTTTAAATAATCTGCTTTCTTTTGCACTCCGGAACCAATAGACCTTACGGAGCCATAAATTGCAGTGTTATTTAAATGCAATATCCGCCTGCGGTTATAATGCGAAATTAAGGAATAGCTTAGTCCAAAACTTTCAAAGAACATTCTTTCTTATGTGTGAAATACAGCCCTAAGTTGTTTTTTCCGAAAATTCTTGATACGAATCCATTATACGAACAGGTAGTAAGAATTCTAATGTGACCTTTGAGCCCGTTCAGATACGCAACTGTTTTCGATCTCTCCTTTTACTTTTTCGAGAAGCTACTTCATAAATACTGTTTGTGCGAGTTATTTTATACTTGCTTTTTTATGCAGAGGGTCAGCCAGATTCCAAGTAACTCAATTTTTTTGCATTGTTATTGCATGATTCTGGTATCACTTAAAAGCTCGCAATCTTCCGCGCATTCTTATGTATAATACTTGTATATTTGTTTCAGTATGGAGCTTACGCGTGAACAAAAAGATTGTTAATGCTGCACGAGTACAAGTTGAGTTCAAATCCAAATGCTGGTGAAACTGCTTGCCGAATCAATAAAGCATGGTTCGAACGCATTTTGTAGAGTTTAAAGCCGGCAATGAAAATTTGGATAACAAGCAAGAAGCTGGTTGACCATCAAGGCGTTCTTGAAGCCACTGAAGAGACTCCGTCAGTGACATGTTGAAGGTTGGCCGATGATTTCGATTGCAGCCCTCAAACGATTCACAATATTCTCCACGAGTTCGGTAAGGCCTGGAAGACGTGTTGGGTTTCACATGAGTTGTCTGCTGCTCAAAAGACTTTGTTGGATAGTCAAAAAAAACTCCGTTCTTGGCTAATCGATTGATTACAGGAGATAAGATCCTCAACATAAATGGCGTTCAAACAGCAACTGCGACACCGAAGAAGTACTTTCGACACAAAAAGGCATTGTTGTGTGTGTTTTGTATGGCTCGTGGCATTGAGTATTGGGAGTTGTTAAACCAGGACAAACTGTCAATTGGAAAATCTATTGTTTTCAATTGGATGTGTTAAATCAAAGATCGTCGTCGTTGAGGTCGGGTTGTTTTCTTGAATGGCAATGCAAAGCCTCTCCGCTCGCGCTTGACAAATGCAAAGACCATCGAACTTGGTTGGGATCGCGTTGATCATTAGACTTTCATTTGTTCCATTGGTTGCAACACTTTGAAAACAATGGTGAAATGAAAGAATCACTTAAACAATTCTTTGACTCAAAATATACCGAATTCTACCGTCAAGGGATCATGAAGCTGCCGAAAAAGTAGGAGGAAGTGATCAGGGTTTACAAAAAATACTTCTATTAGTTGTTATAAGTTGTATTTGTTCAAAATTTTGAAATAAATTAATGAAAGAAGTGAAACGTTTAAAAAATTTTGGACGACCCAATAACTCTAAGTTGAAACATTCAATCGCATTTCTTATTTTATTTAGGCTCATGATTTCAAACAGAACGAACATGTTAAGTGTTGCATTATCAGTTTGCGTTCTGTGCTACAAGTGATGGAATTTGACAGGGCACGCTGCCCACGTTGTAAAAGCTAATGAAAATTTCTGTGAGTAGAGACCTGCGACTCGCCGGAGTATTAGTGCGGCATCGCCAATATGAGCTAATTCAACTGGCTTGCGGCTTTCTACCGCCGTTCCTACCGCCACAGTTGCTGTTTTGCGAGAGAGATGCGTTGCAGAGCCTCCTTCGTCGTCACGGCAGAGCTAGAATAGCAGCTTTATTTTGTGTCGAGTACTAAGCAGTATACGCATTTGAATTTCGCAAAGCAAAGACGTGCCTATGGTCGTGCCTGTTCCGTGTCGTAAATTTACTATTTTTAGTTTCGGCGCAAGCGACCGGCACTAATCAACAATACTCAATGCTCTACGCACAGCCTTTAATGATGCAATACCATCTGTAATGTCCACCATTTCTGAGCAATATAGCGCAGCCCCAGATTCAATTACCACAACTTCAATATACATCCCACGTTTCATCAACTAATAGCTCAAAATATAGGGCTACAGTAGCCACACATTAGTAACAATCTAATTACCAATTAGCAACGACAAACCAAGAAACCATGGACTTGGTCACCTCGAAAAAGAAAAACGTAACTCGCAAGTCAAAATCATGGTGTAAAATTAAAATATCTATAGAGCTCTATTAGCAAGGATAATAGAACTAAAAGTACAGTTCGATACGTAGCAGATAAAGTAAGAGCGCAGCTTTAAGGTAGTATTCAAAAACCTTCACCAGTCTAGCGATGCAAATGAATTAAAAGCCGAAATAAGAAAGTCAAGGACACAAAGTTACAAACGTATACAATACCAAGCATAGAGTTACTAAAAAACTACTTTCTAGGTAATAATAAGAAAATATATAAAACCAGCACGTCCAAAAGAACTCACTCGACAACCAGACATAACTAACAATCAGCAACGGAAGAACACTAGTATAAATTGTATCAAACATCGAGAAGTTATAAGAAATCGTGATAGAGTTCCTTACAACTAATGTCGCTGAACTAAAATAATGGCACAAATACTCGCGGTTGCAGAGTGGAACGCCAATGAGTAGTCAAACCATCTCGAAGAACTATAAACCTTTATTACCATTCATGAGTTAGACATAATTCTAATCTCTGAAATCCGTTTCACAGACAGAAGCCACCTCAAAATACCAAATTTTAATACGTATGATACGGAATACCCCGACGGAGTGACACACGAAGGAGCAGCAGTAATTGTAAAAAGCTCAATCAAGCATTATTAAGCAAATGAAGATAACCACAAGCACGTTCAGATTACAAATGAGGTTATGGAAGACTGGATAGGACCAACGACAGCATTATATAGCCCACCAAGGCGTAATATTAAAGCAGTATACTACACCCAGATTTTTGTGCTCGGATTTATTCCCGGCAGAGACTACAATCCAAAGCACCAAAGGTCGGTAATTATTAAAGTCTTTCTCCGCAAATTACCTCAACTATCTCACTACTGGCCAACCTAAATACTGGCACACAGATAGGAGAAGTAATCCGGACTTGCTAGATTTTTGCATTACAAAAAACATAGCAAAAATTATCTAAGCATTGAAGAATGTCTTGACATGTCATCAGATCATTCTCCGATCATAGCCACCCTAAGTTCGCAAATAATGTCCGGACAGAGACTATAATAAAAAGGTCAACTTTATTACGTTTCTAAATCTAAAATATCTGTTAATACCGCAGATAAAATCGATGAAGCAGTAGAGCATCTAAATAGTAGCACAAAAGTGCAGCGTCGGACTAAACTCTATTGCAAACCAGTGATTCACAAAATATGCTACCTGTGGTAATAAGAAGAGCAATAGCTGAAAAAAGATGAATCTAGTAGTATACTATATTTCCAAATGCAAAAACAGATTAAACAATGCATCACGAAGTTTAAAAGTAGTGTTTCCAGATAACAAAAACCAAACTATACAAGATTATTTCTCTACTCTCTCTGCTACAGAAGCATCGAATTAGTCACTATTCGGACATCTAATAAAACCTAGACCAAAAGCCATCAAAAAAGACTGATACATTTAGAACCTATTTAACAAATGTTTTGACCACACCCTTCTGGATTAACTAAAGAAGAAAAAATCGAAATATTGTGGTACCTGGACGCAGCAAACCAACTAAGGCTACGAGTTAAAACAATTAAAGCACAGGAAGTTCAATCTACATTTAGATCCGAAATGAAACTCAAAATAACACCAGACTATGATCTAATTACAGGGAGAATTATAAAAGAACTGCAAAAAAACGAATAAAGCTAATACCGATATTTTAAGATTGAGTCATTTCCCGACCCTCTGAAACGTGGTTCAAATAATACTCATACCTAAACCGCCAGAAGAAGCAACTTCTTATCGTACAATTAGCTTATTAGCACTACTAGCTAAATTATTTGAAAAGTTGTTACTTAAAAAAAGTAAACCTATTCTCGAATGAAAAAATCTTATATCAAAATATATATTAGGTTTAGAAAAGAACTCGGCACCATCGAGCAAATCCATAGACTAGTAAGCCAAATCAATCGGGCATTCGAATCAAAGAAATATTGTTCTGCTGCGTTCTCGAGCCTCAGGCATTTGGCAAGATTTGTCACAAAAGTGTATTGACTGAAATAAAGAAAAACCTTCTCCACCCCTACTATCAACTCAAAGTCCGACCTAAGTGACGCACAATTACAGATAAAATTTCAAGACACACTTAGGTACTTACACTTAATAAAATCCGGAGCTCCTCAAGGAAGCATATTAGGACCTTCTCTCTATCTATTGTTTACAGCAAATATTTCTACTACAAATTGTACAATTATTGCTATGTTTGTAAATGACATCGATGTTAATGAAAGCAAGTTGGTTTCTGTGACATTCACACTCCGAGACAAACATGCTCAGCAGTAACTTTGAATAATACATCACTCGCAAGCAGAAGACGCTGGATACCTTGGTATACACTTTTATCAACGATTAAATTGGGATAAACATATTTTCAATAATCATACTTGAAGTTTTCCAAACTAACCTGGCTAATAAAGCGCAAATCTCAACTGACCTTAAGCAACAACGACCTAATATACAAAACCGTATTAAGACTCATTGTGGGGAACTTCGAGAAAGAGGTTTCAATAAAATACTCTAAGGGCAATGGTTGATGCACTTTGGTACGTGGAAAACGAAGTCATTCATCGCGACGTTAAAGTGGAAATAGTGAAAGAAGTAATAAAGTGCGCGAGTAAAAATACCTTGTATATCTAGAAATTCACACTAACGCCTTCGCTGTAAACCTATTAGATAACAGCAACACAACCAATAAATTGCAAACAAAACCCCGCTGACTTATCGGACGAATTTAGTTAAATATCTACATCTCTAATTTTTATGTGTATTTATATATGCGTCTAAATCCCTGTTGTACGTATTTTAGGTATAACAGGATTATAGCAAACAAATAATTTTTAAAGGAGCCTTTCGCTAGAAATACTTCTAATATGTATATCAACTGTAATTGTAATCGCAAAATTTATTTATTGTTCAAAACACAGCCGATTGTAGATTGTAGAGAATTAAAAAAATTATTATCTTGTTAAATATTGTTTTGAGCAGATCTAATAATGTGGTGTAATTCAAAGTCACTAAAACAAAATTTCCATAGGAATCAGTTCATAGATAAAGATAAAGAGCCGAAAGGAGTGAGCTCAACTGCACAAAAATTATCATTGCCCAACGCTAAAGTATTTCAGTTTTACTAATTTCTATCAAATAATAATTGAGATTATCAGTATCTTCAATGCTTTGACAGAACTTTTTGTTTGCGTAGTCTGTAAACAAAATGTGGGATGTAAAGGGTGATGGCGCCTGAACATCTAACCAACCTCACCTGCACAAGCACGTGCACCCTGCTAGAAACTGACAAGACTTTGGCGACCCAGTACTGGTGGGTTTATACAGACTCTCGTCCCTAGAGGTTAAATAGAGCTCGTTGTCGGGCTAACCACCCATACGAGTAAAATGGTTCAACGCAATTTAAGAAACCTCAAACTAGGATGGAACACAGGGCGACGACCAGCGAGAAATCCGCGTACGAGGCTAGATACATGGAACGTTAAAACAATAACAGGCACAGAAGAAGAAGTAACCGAAGAAATGCAGAAATACAGGCTGAATATTCTCGGATTAAGTAAAATCAAAGTAAAATGTAAGAGAATAAAACCAGTAAGCAGACATCACATATTAAAATACTCAGGCATAATACAAATCAGAAGAAAAGGAGTCGGAAAAGACCTTAACAATAAAGTAAGAAAGTGGGAAGCAGTTAACAGTAGAATAATAACCATTTAGCTAAAACTCGAAAATCTTGTACAGATATATGCACCCACTCACCAAACATTGCAAAATAAAGTAAATAAAGCAAAAGATGATAGGGAAATGTTATATGTTATCGGAGACTGGAACGCAAGAACAAGCAATGATGTAAATAGAGACCATGGAACAATAAGGAAATAAGAGGAGAAGAAACCCTAAACAGAAACGGACAGAGAATGATCAATTTCAACAATGAAAACCAACCGCTTTGAGGAAACGCGTTCTATTATTATAAACAAATTCACAAACCTTTAGGTCAGAAGAAAGAAATGTAGAAAGTGGAATCGATTACATAACTTATAATACAGAAAACTGGAGAAATGTTACAGATGTAAAAGTAATAAGGGTGGAAATAAATGCAGAATATAGACACAACATTAATAAAACTAAGAAAAAAATGAAAAGTGTACGAAAAGTTCAATGTACACAAACAAAAAGAAGAAGACACACGAACAACATCAATAGCAAACGTACGGGAGAGATACGAAGAAGTCAAGGAAAAATTAGAGAAAATAATAAGCCTGAAACTAATACACAAGGAATGAAAATGATGAAACATAAAACGCCTATATACAGAAAAAAATGAAGCAAAAAAAAGTAAAACAGGCAAAACAAAGATCATAAAAAAATTTGGAAGTGATATTAAAACAAAATTCTAGGAAAATAGGAAACACTTCTGGGTGATTATCAAAAGGCTAAGAGGACATTACTGAAATAAATCTAGAAACGTTGAAAAAGAAGAAAACACCTTATCAACAGAAACGACAGAAATACTATTTAACAAGAAGAAGGACAGGAACCTGATCTATTACCATGGGGAAAACAATCGACGCCATCGAAAATATGGAGACTGGCAAAGCAGGTGGGGAAGACGGAATAAGCTTTGAAATGAATAATTATGAAGGCGAAAAATTAAAAAAAAGCTTTACCAGGTAGCCTGGAAGGGAGGACTAATATCGCAAGATTGGAAAATAAACATTAACCCAATACACAAAAAGAGAAGCACAATATTATGCGAAAACTACAGACCTATAGGCTTGTCCTAAAATATTCAAAATATATTCTAGAATACTGGAAAAACAAAGACAGGAAATAGAAGATAAACTCAAAAAAGAACAAGCAGCCTTCAGATCAAACCGACAAACCCAAGATCATATCTTCACAGTGCGAAATATAATCGAAAAAACAAGAGAACCCAACGGAAAATTATATCTAGCTTTTATAGACCTCAAAGCCGCTTTCGATACAGTCTTAAGAGAATAAATACGGAGGGCCCTGGACGAATTAGAAGTCACATTAAATTTCAAAACTGCCATTAAAAATCTATACAAAGAAGTGTATGGGAGGGTACGAATAGGCGGAGTATATTCAGAAATATTTGACATGGACCTGGGCGTAAAACAGGGCGATAGTTTAAGTTCCCACTCCTTAATATATTGATAAACAACATTATAAAAAATGTAAACAACATACAAGAAAGACCATAGTCGGGTACAGGAATCTAGCACCGATATACATACAAGTACTGATATATGCAGATGATATCCTTATAATAACAGACTCCCAACAAAAATTACAAGGACCAAAAAACGTGTAGACACAACGAATAGAAGCGAAGGGGATGGAGATAAATACATCGAAAAGTAAGATAATGAAAATAACAAACAAGGAACTTAAGGAGGATATTAGAATTCGTTGCAAAAGGGCATTACTAGAAGTAGTAGAAGAGTATTGAATACTTACGTACAATCATCTCAAGTAATAGAAAGAACAACGTGGATATCAGCAACCAAATTAAGAAAGCAACCAACGCCTATTAATGAACAAAACCATAGAAGGAAAAAGAGAAATTAAAAATAAAACGAAATTTTAGATATATAATGCAGTATTATGTACCTATTCTGACAGAAAGCTGGACTATGGTGGAGAAACACAAATATTGAAGAAATAAAATTTTTAAGGAAAATGGTCAAAAAAACAAGAAGAGATAGAGTGAGAAACACCAGAATCAAAGAACAATTTGAGCAAATACCCCTGAATGGAAGAATAAAGAACAGACAGTTGGTTTGGTACAGACATGTGCTTAGAATGGATGCAAAAATGATTCCCAAACAAGTACTCGAAGCAAGACCAGGAGGAAACAAGAAGAGGAGGCAGGCTCAGCATAAAATGGATACAAGGAATAAACAAAATGGCAAGAGAAAGGGGAATGGAGGAACGAGAAATAAATGGGCTGATTCGATATCGAAAAGACTGGAAGAAGAGGATCAAGGCAACTGACCCAACGCTTTAGGGCACAAAGGCATATGATAAAGAAGAAGAAGAAGGAGAAGTAAACAAAATGTGCGTTTTGAAAAATTGATTCACACAGGACATGGATTCAAAATAATTGTGGTTTGTGAGCGTGGGCGTCACGAAGTTGCATCTGGGGCTCATTTGAGTAATGACTATAAAATAAATCGACGCATAATGTTTATAGCAAAACCTTTAGGCGTTAGACAAAATGAAATCAATTTATTGGGTGGTCTAATAAATGTCGGAAAGGCCTTAGCAAGAAAGCATTTGATCTTATACTGTCTCTGTGTAAAAGAGTGGTAAACGAAGAGAAAAATGAAAAGCACCAAAGACCTTTAACTGATTTGAAAGGTTATGTAAAATAATTACATTAAATATCTATTGCACATGAAAAGTAACTGATGTAGGTATGAAGAGTGATTTTTGTAAATTGTGTTTGGAATGAAAAGATAACTCACAAGAATTTAAAAAATTAGTACAAAAGTTATGAAAGTAATTGCACTTGTAATCACAAAAGGTATACAAACCAAATGGAGGTAAATGCTGCGATAAAAAAATTAAAAAAAATAGTGCTAAATACAACTACATCGGTGATGGCGATTAGAAAAACATTAAAGCAGTTTTAAACCTAAATTCATATGGTGGTGAGTTTTAGTTGAAGAAGTGTGAGTGGGTGGGTTGCGTCAAACAAAGAATGGGAAGCCAACTATGCAAATAGGGGAAAATTGATCAATACTTTACTATAGCCTTGCTATAAAGAGAATTTTAAATTCTGTACAACGTATGGTAAAGGATATCGTAACTACTTATTTACATAAAATACTCACAAATGAGAATCCTGAGCACTAGAATTGAGAATGGAGTATAACACAGCTCCACAAAAAAAATTGAAGAAATTACCCCTGGGGTCTGACTATGCCTACCATGTTTTAGTGGTCGCTGATCAGGGGTCAATGTAACCCCATAACGTCAGGATTTGTCATAACCTCAAAAAGTAAGCCCAAAACCATAAATTCTCTATCTATTGATCACTCAACCCCTATACTTCATAACCCCTTAACGTCTTAACTTCATAATCTCAAAACCCCATAACCGGTAAGAAAGAGACTTATGCGCATTTAAGCCTTGAAATACAGTATATTCGATTCATAGGTGCTTTTTGAGCCATAAACCCATATTCTGCAATAACCCCATAATCTCTTAACCCCATAACCTCAAAACCCAGTAAAGAATAGACTTATGTAGGAACTATTATGATTTGAAACTTTGTACATCATTGTTGTACTACTTATTCGTGTGTTTGCAATCTAGGTCACCTTCACATAGTTGACGGTAGGCAACGAAGGTTATTCCGTGATCTGAAAGAGACCCTGAATAACGGCGTTTATGTTGTCATTGCAAACATACAATAAACGTTTACTAAATAAGGGTTGGATCCTCAGTATCGGCGGCTGGTCAGAGTGACAATGCGGGCCCTCAGGTGTCATTATCTAGAGACCGCAGCTTCGTAGAGGTGGGTCCTTTGGCTTCTACAAAGTATAAAGCTACAAAACATGATACATCTATGAGATGTTGTAATTCACATGTACATGATGATCCTGGTAAACCAAACAAATTCTATTATGTTTGTGGTACTTATCAATCACCCAACTCCCAGAATGTTATTAAAGCATATAAATATATTGTTCTGGGTTGGAAATTTTAAATTTGGGCCAACATTGGGTTCTGCATGCTATTTGTGGAGCCCGTTATAGAATGTTGACTAACTGTCACAATACTAAAATTTATCACAGTTGAAATACACTACTCTTGCTGCATGGGGCATGCCTGAATCTAAAGTTTCTTCTGCATGACGCACACTGGGGGTTACAATGCTAAAAATCGTTTTAAAATAAAGTATTTTCAAACAAGCAAAGTTATCCCCGCAGTCTTGATTCCGACCAAGAGTGGTCGTCCCAAAAAAAGAATAGCAGACACCAATGTTGAAAGAGATATCAAAAGGATGGATGATAAAGATATAGTGGAAATGGATACAAGTGACGGAGTCCTCACTGAGAGTGCTAGTGAAATGGAATCTGACAGATCAAGTGCGAGCGAAGAAGGTCGGGAATTAAAAGACTTGATGCCACAACTCTTCAGTCAAGTAGAATTAAGTGACTTAGGGGGAGAGTTGGGATTATCAAAAAAGACTCAAACTTCTGACCTCTAGGTTCTGCAAAAATAACCAAGTGTACAAGCCGTTGATTTAGTGTATTGTAAAAATATAGCCGGCTCATGAACCCTATAAAAGATTGTGTCTACGAGGCAGAAGAGTGGCGTCTGTTTGTAGACTTCTCTATAAGCAGTGTTAAGGCGATACTTCTGCACTAATGTTTTAGCTTCCATCCCAATTGCACACTCAACAATTCTCAAGAAAACATATGACAATCTAAAGATTGTTTTCGAGAAATAAACTATTCTGAACACCAGTAGCGAATATGTAGGGATCTCAAAATCATAGGTATTATTCTGGGAATGCAAAGTGGCAACATTCAATTTTTTGTTTTTTTTTCTTTTTGATAACAGGGATCGTAAAAATTACTATTCTAAGAAGAAATGCTCTAAACAAATATCATTACAACGTAGGTCTTTAAAACGTAATTAGATTACCATTAGTAGATGAAACAAAGATATTGATACCTTCACTTCATCTAACACTTGGCTTAATGAAACAGTTCATGTAAGCTCTGTACAAAGAAGGTCGGTGTTATAAATATGTAGCGAGTAAAATTCTAAAACTAAATTAAAGCTAAGTTAGAAGCAGAATTTTCGATGGTATACAGATTCAAACCTTCTTCAGTGATGCTAATTTCACAGCTCACATGACAGAGAAAGATTGTGGATCAGTTTTCGCGAGGCAGCTCAAAATTTTTTGGGCAATAAGAAGAGCCTAAAATATAAAGAATTGGTAAGTGCTATGGTGAAAAACTATCACACTTTGGGCTGCAATATGGGTATAAAGCTATATTTCTTAGACTCACATATTGATTATTTTCCAAGAAAACTCGGCGATTACAGTGAAGAGCACGGAGAAAGGTGTCATCAAGACATGAAAGGTGTGGAAAAGTGTTATCAGCGAACATGGGATGAGACTATAATGTGCAGACTACTGCTGAAATTTGTAAAGAGGTACAGTCAAAAATCATAAACAGTGTTCACTCGGTAGGTTTTTTGAAAGTAAACAAAAGCGTTACAATAAAAGGTCTAAAGAAGATGAATAAACGTAGTATCTTCATTGAGTTTTATTTGTTATAATTTAATTATTCTTTTATATTTAGTCAATTTATCTTATTGTTATTTTATTTTTGCTATTTGTGTGAGGCAAGAGGAATACACTCTAACAAAGCACTCTAAAAGGAACAGAAGCCTACTACGTACTCGTTGTTGTTCCTGGGTTGAAAAAATGTAAGCTTCCTCAACGAAAATCTTATTCTCACCGAGTTATGGGGTTTTGGAGTTATGAGGTTATAAGGGCTAAGGGGTTATAAGGTTATTAGAGAGTATAGGTTTAAAACTCAAGAAGCACATATGGATCGAACATACTGTGTTTCAGGGCTTAAATTTGCATAAGTCTCTTTCTTAGCGGATTATGGATTTTGGGATTATGGGGTTATGGGGTTATATGGGGTCGAATGGTTAATAGATGATTTATTAGATTTTTATGCCTATTTTTTGAGGTTACAAAAATCCTGATATTATGGGAGTTAAATAAACCACAGACACATAGTCAGACTGCAGGGGTAATTTTTTAGATTTTTTTGTGGAGCTGTGTAATTATGCATCCCTACTTCCTGTCAGCGTTCCCAAGAATATTTTATCTGTCTTAGAGTCTGTTTTAGAGAAAGTTATTGGAAAACCGGTGAACACGTAGAACACATCAAGGCGTCTAACGTATAACTTTCATCATCCTCTCAGGTCTGATTCTCAAGTTATCCAACAAAATATAAATACGTGAGTGATTTGCTTTTATAGCGTCTAGACTTTATTGAAAGTTTTTTCCTCAGTTTAAAATGCTCATTCAACAGTGCACATCTAGCGGGTAATAATGCAACTGTGAAAGTTTGATTAGTTGCATCTCCATTATAAACGTATTGAGGTCCTAGACCATTGAGACTAATACTTTCATTTTCCGCTGAAGCAGGGTGTCTTCTTTAGGTGGTCATACCCAAAATGCGAATAAAAGCTTTAAAAGCGTAATTTAAAAGTTAGCTCCAAAACACCTTTTTTCAGTGTCAAAATATTGGAAATTACCGCTTATTGTGCTGATTGAAAATGTGTGGTTATTTTAAGGATTACGCAAACAATTAATATTATTATAGGGACTCAAAATCAATTTTATGCTGAAGAAATAGACGATGACAGCACAAAAAGGCGGAAGCGTCGAAGTTTGAGTGACAGCAAAGAGTCTACGGCTGTTCGAAAACAAAAATAAGGAGAATAAATTCTTAAAGAAGCTGAACAATTGAAAGATTAATTAAATTTAAACCCATTTTTATCAAAGCTACATTTTTCGTATTTGTGTAAAAGATTACTTAAAATTAATAAGAGACCAATTCTGTTCTGAACAAAGTAAAAAAGGGTAAACTAGAAAATTTTTGGAAAATTTAATTTTAACTTAATTTTCACGTCATTTTGAATTATTTCTTAGTTAAAAAATCAAACCTCTTTCTTAAGAACGTTTTTATTTTGGAAATTCAGAGTTTTTTCCCAATTGTGTTAGTTCATCTAAAAGACATACTTAATAATTAATTGTATTTTTATAGATTGGATTATTTTTGCGGCCGTGTCAGTGTACACAATAAATGCTTGGTTTATAAGCGTATGTATAATCGTAAATTTAAAGTGATATTTTGGGAAAAAAAATTTGTACAAAATTTGCATTATGATACCTAACTAGTTTTAGAATAGTTCCATTTGTAGATAAAAAAAATTTGTGTCTGAATCAGATTACCCTTTTAACAAACATAAAAGCTTTGCTAAAGGTATTTATAAGGGGACGCAGTGGCTCAGACGGTTCAACTAGTTGGTTCTGTCCTGTAGCCGACGCGCGAGGGTTCGAGTCTTGCTCAACTCATGGGTATGTGTGAATGTCCTAGAAGGCCTGTAAGTGCGCCAGACGAAAAATATTATTTATAAATAGGAACTTTTTATTATCCTAACAACACCAAGGAAATGTTTCCTAACTATAAATCTGCGAAAATGTAACTATATATACAAGTGGTATTATTAATATCTAGTAAATTTAACACTAACACATTGGGGTGAGTTCTTATTCGATTGACATAGGTGACTGTTCGTCTTTTAACCTCATCTCTGATCCATGGAACTTTTAGGTCGTCGTGAAGTGTTTTGTTGGTAATGAACAGCGTTGGTCATTACACGACGAGTTTTCCTCTGTAATCTTACAGAATATCAATGTTTGATGTTTTAGCACTGCCCCATAGATGTATGCCGTACGCTCACACCGGAACTAACACTTTATTCTCTAGCGATAACTTGGATTTCTTCCTTAGAAGCCTATACATCTTTTTCATCATAGCATCCAGTTGCCTTCTCTTTTTTGTAATATGAAGTTTCCATATTAATCGCCTGTCGAGGATCAAACCAAGATATTTTACTTCCTGTTGGATGGGGATTTGTATACCATTTAGTGTAACCGGCGGGGCAGAGTTGTGTTTCGCCGTAAACGTAATAGTTGTAGATATGGTTTAATTAATTTGTATGCGCCACCTGTACAACCATTGTTTTATTATGTCGAGACTACTTTGTAGAATTGTCGAAGCTTGTAGTGGATCTTGGTGAGAAACTAATAATGCCATCATTGTGTTGTCATTAGATGGTAGATCAGCTGTAAATATCTGGAATAGGGTTAGTCCCAGAACACTGCCCTGAGGAACTCTTGCTATTATTGGGTAGAATCCAGACTGGCTGTCGCCGTACTTACTTGATAATACCTCTCACTTAAGTATGCTTTAAAGAGAACAAAGTATTGGTGTGGAAATAACCGTTTAATTAAGTATAGCCAGACGCGGTCAAAAGCCTGGCTGACATCAAAGCATACCGCAACACAGCATCATTGTTCTTCAAAGTCCTTTTCGATTACATCTACGACTTGGTGTATCTGTTCTAATGCGGAGTGTTGTTGGCGAAACCCAGATTGATGTTGGGGGATAATTTCTTTTTCTTCAATTATGGTTGCCAGTCTCTTTAGTATTAATCTCTCTACTACTTTTGACAGTATTGGTAGGAGCGTTATCGGCCTATATGAGGTAACCTCATCTGCAGGTTTGTCCGGTTTCAATATTACTATTATTTGGTGGAATTTCCATAACAGTGGAAAGTACTGCAATCTCAAGGCTGCATTGAATATTTGTAGTATGCACATTATAGCTTTATGTGGCAGTTTTTTCAGTAGTTTATCAGTAACTAAGTCATAACCGGGCGCTTTCTTGTTGTTTAGATTATGGATTTTAGTTATAATTTCTTCAGGGATAAAAAAAACTGTATTGGCAGGCTTAATTGTAAAGGAGTTTGCAAGTAGTCTTCAATCTTCTGTTCCTCATTGGGTAGCAGCTATGGGATGCGGTTGAAATATCGTAGATAGGTGTTCTACAAAACGTGTTGCTTTCTCAGCTTCTGTTCTTCCCAAGAGCCGTCTACCTTTCTTATTGGCGGAGTAAGAGTACGAACATTTTTTAAATTCTTCGTTGCCTTCCAAAGCGTGTAGTTACTATCTGCTGAAGGAGATAAAGTGCTAACGTATTGGTTAAATGATTCGTTTCTCCACTCCCTTAGGGCTGTTTTTAACTCTCTTGTTAGCCTATTTAGGTTATTTTTGTCTATAAGATTTCTCATTTGCTGCCAGATTCGTCTGGCTCTTCTTTTATTCTCGATTTTAGTTTTAATGTAGAATTTTTGTGAATAGTCGGCCTTGAGTAGTAGGCTGCATTCTGAATGCTTTTAGTTAGGTGGTCTACTGCATCGTCAATTTCGTCTTCTGTTTTCAATGAAGCTTTAACTGTTGTATTGTTCGTTAGGTACTCTCTGAATAGGTCCCAGTTTGTGTAATGGTTGTAAAGGGAAGGCTTTTTTTGCTTTGCAATGACAGAAGTGCTAATTATTATAGCCGAATGATCTGAAAGAAGGTCGAAGGACGTTTCTCCTTTACAGTATCTTGGAGATAATCCTTTGGTAACAAAGAAATCTACGGCATCAGGTACTTTATGTAGGTCAGCCGACCAATATTTGGGCTCCCCGGTGTATATGTAGTTGTAGTTGTTAGCCAGTGCGGATTTGTGTAATTCGCGCCTTTTGGTTGTTGTTAACCTCGAGCCCCAGATTGGATTTTTGGCTTTGAAATCACCGCCAGTTAAGAAGCTGTTACCTAGATTGTTGAAGAATGTTTCATACTGGTTTTGTTTGACAGAGTGCCTAGGCGGACCGTATATCGAAGCAACTGTTAGTGGACCACTAGGGCTTTGGACGTTGATTATAGTGTCTTGTATATAATCAGTTACAAAGGCATCCATGACGAAGTGAGATATTTTGTTGTTTATAATAATTGCCGAGCCAGCGCGAGCTGTTCCATCGGGATGGTTGGTGTTATATATAGTATAATTATGGATGTTGAAGTAGCCCCTTTCCGTAAAATGGGTTTCTGAGATCAATAATATATCCATTTTTGCTCTTTTAAAAATAGTTCGACTAGAAGACGATGTTGTGCTAGCCCATTTGCATTCCAGGAGGCTACTCGGAGGGAATCCATTATTGGTTTATGGTAACTAGCGTGGTAACCAGATTTATCATCATGCTATTTTGGTTCATTAGTTGATTGAACATTGATTTAAACTTAGACAAGAATTGAGTTAGTGAGATATCGTCACTGTTGGTATTTTGGGTTTGAATATTGTTGTGATGACTGGACGTAATTTTCGAGAAGCATGGACCATTCACATGTGCAGAACATATACGTTGCGCAGTGATCGGTATATTAGGATTTTTTGCGCTTTGTGGTCCTAATGAGGTTGCTCTCCTTCCTTTGTTTAATAGAAGTTGTTGATAAATCTGGCATCCCTTATAGTTTGTTGGGTGTGGTCCTAGACACAGTGCACATTTGGTGGGATCTTCTTTTTTTCAGATGATGGTGCTGTGCTCTTCTCCACACTTAACACACAAGTAGGGTTTATTGCTATAGCTTTTACTGTGATCATAAGTCTGGCACCTTGTGCACTATATGATTGAATTTTTTTAGTGGCGGTTTCACTGTTACCATTTGATGGTTAATGTGTTGTATCTCATACATTTATTTGTTGTTTTCTGCAGGTTCAAGATCTACAAAGAACATAGGCAGTGGCGTTTAGTTACTCGATGTCGGACATTTATGATATTACGCACAATATGTCCTTCCTTTTGAAGTTCACTTTTGATTTGATTCATATCTGCCGTACGATTAATATTTCTAAGTACCACTCTGTAGGCCCTGTCGTCCTTTAGCTGATGAGTCAGGAGTGTGTGTTAATTTTAATGGTATTGTGTGATTGGGCCTTTGTGTAAAATTGCTCTGTTTCTATTACTTTTGTTAGGTTTTTAATTATGTTAGCATAGTTTGTTACGCCATATATAAATATAGTGGTTGATTAGAAATTTCTTTTCTTCGTTTACACCTGATGTTTGTGTTGTATCGTTGGTACTAATGTCTGCTAACACATTGTATATGTTTTGAGATGGAGTCGGGTTATCCATTATTAAATTTATCTCTGATGTACGTGTAATTCGCTTGCGTTTTTTAACTTGTTACCAATCATGTTGATTATTTGTTATGTCCTCGTCGGAATCATCAATTGTTGATTGTATGTTGGCAGTTCTTTGAGGATTATAATTTTGGCTATTTACTGGTACGAATGGGGGTGTGCTAATTAGAGGTGGAAATGCCGATGTATAACTTGGATGTTGAACTAGTAGTGCACAGGAATTATTTGGTACAAATTGCAGAATTGCAGGGTTTTGTGATGATTATTGATTACCTAACACCGGCTGTTGCATGGTGAATAGGAATTGCGCAAGTTGCAATTGTGGTGAATACATATTTTGGTCAGTATATTGCATAATTTGCCAAAGCAGAGTTCGGTAACGTATTTCAATTATTAAATTTAAAAGGTTATTGTATGAGTTTAAACTTATACATGAGTTGGAAATTGAACAGCTGCTATCCGATACCTCCGTTTGCGAGGCCACCGCGGTACGGATAAGCCGCATTCACTTAACTTAATGAATAAAAGTCTAGCGAGAACTATGTAACTATAAGTATAACTAACATTGCAACTTCTCCTACAGTTATGAGCCGATTTCAAAGATTAACGCCTCATTCGAACCGGTTTATTGCTAAATAAAGGTTTTAGATTTTTGATTTAGGTCACGGTTGACGGGTTATAGATCATAGCATAAATTATCATAAAGTAATTAGACAATTTGCGCTATCTATTGGTGTTTTATGCACTACGTAGCCAATTCTTACCGTTAGTAGCCGCATGCGGCACAACTTTGGTTTACGTGAAACAGAATATAGCCGAACGGATGACATCATATTTAGATATGGCTGAGAAAACGATTATTGGCTGATTTTTTCTTCAATTGTCGACAAAACTCTAAGGGACGGGCATTTTAGTAGTAGATTATAATAACTGATTTGGCGATTTAAAATTGCCTGTGTGGATTAATCTAAAGAACTAAGGTGTGATAGCAATACATCCACCAATTTGTAGGAGTTCAAATTGCTGGATGCAAGGTGAATTCCACAGGATTCCCTTAAAAGCGCAGACAATGTTGTTTGGGTGGCTTTCTCCATTATCTTGTTTCCGGAAGCAGAGTGGTCGCAGTCGGTGGTGGTGCACCCTTGTAAATACCGAACCGCGCAGATCCAGACTGGCAATAAATTTCGCATAAATGCAGCGCGGCAGAACACGACCGGCAATTAGTTCAGAAATAGCCTATAAATTACCGATTTACTGCAAGACTCGGCACGACGAACGAGAAGCCGGATAAGATCGACACTTGCGGCTTGGCAAATAATGAACGCCCTAAGCGGACGTGTTGCAATATGTTCGCCGAACAATAACGCCACTTACGACGGGGCTTAGGTTGGCGCGTATACAAACAAGCGCCGGTAAGTTGGTTGCTCTGCTAGGCACTTAAACTGAAGACTAACTGAACAATGGTATAGTTCAATGTAGCATTTCAATGTAGATTTGTTGATAGCAAAACACAGAGTTGTCGAACTAAATCTGAGAGATAAATAAACAACAAAAAGAACATTGAAGCACAAGAAAAATAAATTTATTTGTATTAAATAATTAAAGTAAATGGTATTTTCTTATTTAATATAATTCAGCAATCAAAATACATGGTAATCTATAAGCTAATATGGTAACTTAAAATATATTAGTTACAGCTCTTGTATTGTGACTTGATAAAATTCCCTCCCGAGGAGAGAACTCAAAAAAACAAATTAAAGGTCTAGTAGCCATTTCCAATTCAGTCTCCTTATTACGACATTTTTAACAGATAGTAGCAGAGAATTTGCATGGGTTTTAAATTTTTTTGTGGTGACTAACGGTTCTTTCGTAGAAGACGCCCCTTAAAGTGAGGATTTCTAGGTAGTTGTAAATCCGTTCATCTGTGACATACCAGGGGCCATTAGTATTGACTTCATTAATCTCTTGTTTTAATTCGAAGTTCATCCTACTCCGGTATTCATTTTCTGGTACTCTTACTTGCTCTAGTATTGTTCTCCATATTTTCCTCTCCAATACTCTAAACTTTTCTTTCTGCTTTTTCGTCATTGTGATTGTTTCCGTACCATACAATATACTTGGTCTTATTATTGTTTTATATATTTTTATTTTTGTTTTCTTTCCAAGTATTTTGCTTCTTAGTATCTTTTTGTTTGCTTAAAATGCTCAATTACTTGTCATTAGTCTTTCCTTAATTTCTATGTGTCCGTTTCCGTCACTTGGTAACATCACTACCAGATATTTGACTTTACTCTTCAAATTCGTATCTTTCCATTCTGACATTTTGATTTTCTGTTTGTAGCTGTCCACCAATTCTCATTATTTTAGATGTTTCTACATTAATTATTAATACAATTTTACCTCCTTCCTGTACCATTTGATTTGACGTATCTTTCATTAATGTGGAGTTTCTGGCCACTAGCCACGTCATTCGCGTAGGCTATAATTTGTCCTTACTGCGCCCTTGTGAGTTCTTCGCAATACGTACTCCAGTGCGCTGTGGACAAGGAATCTCTTTGCCGCACTTTCTTATTTATTTCAAATTCTTTCGTTTCTTTTTTTTACTTTTTCACACTTATTGTTGTTCTTCTCATTCTCATCTGTATTAGTTTGTTATCTTAGTATCTATTCCTAGCTCTTCTAACGCCTTCATTAGTTTACTTCTATAGATGGAATCAAAAGCTTGTTTAAAGTCTATGAATAGAAGTTTATTTTCAATTTGATATCCGTGTGCTTTTTTATTATCTGCTTTATTATGTAAAACGCATTTTGTGCTTCTTTTGGTGAAGCCATCTTGGTATTAATTTATTAAATTCTGTGATATTCATTAATCTTTTCTGTATTAGTGACGTCATGATTTTATAAGCAGTATTCAATAGAGTCAATCCTCTACTTAAATATTTGTTGGTTTTCTTTCTTATGTATTATGGTCATTTTTTCGGATTCCCATTCTTCAAGTATCTTTCCTTTTCCCATGACCTTGCTTTCATTTTATTTTTAGCTACTTCTTTACATTTGTCGTCATACCATTCTGGGTCTGGTCTGAGTACTGTCTTCCCTATTTCAACTTCCGCTATACTGTTTATGCATACTTTTATTTTTGTTTATTGTTGTTCTATTTTATTCTCATTTTTAGTGTTTCTTCTAGTTTAGCATATTTCTTTCTGGTGTTTTCATTATTTAGTTTTTCTACCTCCCACTAACTTTTTATTTTTTTATTTCTGTCCTGTTACTATCAAGTGACCAGTGTCTGCACATGCTCCTCTATATGTGCATACCTTTTACTACTGATTGTTTTCTGATAGGTAATTTCCATGTTATTTTGTGTCTGTCTGGGTGTCTGTGTTTAGTGCTGCTTATAATCATATTTACCGTTGTAGCTAGATTACATAATCTTTATCCATTATTATTGGTATTTTGATGGAAAGTTTGGTTACGTGCTACTTGCTTGCTATGTTTCTCTTTACCTTTGTGCATTAAAATGATCCAAGGATATTACTATGCCTTCCTTTGGTATTTTGTCTATTTCTTCATCTATTTTCTTACACAGTATTTCTTTTTCTTCATCGTCTGCTACTTCGGTTAATGCATGCATCTTTAGAAATAATATATTAAAAGGTTTCGCTTCTATTCTCAGGTAGACCATTCTCTCATTTATTGGTTTAAAGTCAATCATGTGGTCTTTTAGTGTTACTGTTATTATAAACCCTACTCCATATAATACTTGTTTGTCATTTTCCGTGCAATATTGTATATATCTTACCATGTACTTTTCATCTAAGCTCTTGTAACACCGCTATATTTATTTTATATCTTTCTCTTTCTATCGCAATCTGCTCTACTTTGTCGGATTCCAGCATTGTTCTTATATTCCGTGTGCTAATTTTTATTAGTTTATTATCTTTATTTTTGATTTTATGATTAATTTCATACTTTTTTATTACTTCAAATTGCTATTTTATTTGTTATAATTATATTCATGTTTTGCCTCATTCATTACCTTTGTTGTCACCGAATACAGTCCTTTATTTGGTGTCGTTAGTATTTTGTCACTTTTGTGTTGGTAGTTTTTAGTAGTTTCTTCCTTGACTTGGCTTCTTCATCATCTCCTGGGGATTTCTGGCTAGCTGTCCCCTTTCTTTATTTGACGCTCCAACTCTTCTTATATGATAATGGGAGAACTTCGAGATTGTATGTATGTTATGGGCTCTTAATTTTGTTGTTTTATTTTTGTGTCTTTATGCCTTATTTCTATTAATTGCAGTTGTTTTACCATTTACAATTAATTTATTATTACTTATAAATTCATGGTGGCCGTTTTTCCCAATTTTTTTCATCTGCTCTATTAATTTTCGTCTTTTTGCTTGCATTCCTTTTGAGTCATCATCATCATCATCATCAGCCTCTTATTATCCACTGTTGAATAAAGGCTTTTTCAAGTTTGTTCCATGCGTCTCTGTCTCTTGCGGTTTGAATCCAGTTTTTACCCGCCGTTTGTTTGATGTCATCCGTCCATCTTTTCTGTGGTCTTCCCCTGCTCCGCGTTGTAAGTCTTGGTCTCCATTGGATTATCTTTGTGTCCCATCGGTTTGGCTCCTGCCGTGCCACGTGTTTAGCCCATTTCCATTTCATTTTTAGTATTCTTGAGATTATATCCGTCACCTTGGTTCTCCTTCTGATCTCTTCGTGATTGATTCTTTCTCTGAGACTGACGCCGATCATAGCTCTCTCCATAGCCCTTTGAGTAGTTCTAAGTCTTACCATACTTTTTCTCGTCAATGTCATTGTCTCCAGGCCATATGTTGCACACAGGTGTCGTAAACCTTTCTCTTCAGGTTAGTTGGTATATCGGTGTTTTTCATTATATGACTGAGTTTTCCAAAGGCAGCCCAACTCTAGCTTATCCGGCGTGAGATTTCTGCGGTCTGATTTTCTTTCCCGATCCTGAATTTGTGCCCCAAGTATATGTATTCCTTGACTACCTCAAGATTGTTGTTGCCTACGTTGATACTCTCTTCGACTGGGCCCATTACTTTCGTTTTTTGGACATTCATTTTCAGGCCTACGTGTTCTGATGTTTTGAGGAGCTCATTTAGCATGTCTTTGAGTTGTTCTAGGTCATCGCTAATTAGGACAAGATCGTCCGCAAATCGAAGATTGCTTAGGTATGTTCCATCTACATTTAGTCCCTTTGGCTTCCATTCAAGGTTTTTGAATATATCCTCCAAGACGAGAGTAAATAGTTTTGGCGAAATAGTATCGCCCTGGCGCACGCCTCTCTCGACTTTAATTTGATTGGTTGTTAGTTCATCATTAATTTTTACTTTTATGGTGGAATTTTCGTATATATATTTCAGTAGGTCTGAATACCTTGTGTCTATTCGGGCGTTGTCCAGTGATTTTAAGATTGCCGGAATTTCAATGGAATCAAATGCCTTATGGAAGTCTATAAATGCAAGATAGATGGGCATGTTGTATTCTGTTGTTTTTTCGATGAGCGTTTGTAGGTGATTATTAGTGCCATAGTTTTTTCGGAAGCCCGCCTGCTCTACCGGCTGGTAAAAATCCAATTTAGTTGTTAGGCGGTTTGTAACGATCTTGGTTAGCAGTTTGTGTAGTTTTGAGTAGTGTTCTATAAATATTCTTGTCCCTTTCGGTTTACCAGACGCTCTTAGGATTTTCAGTTTTTTTGTTCAGTCTTTTAATTAAATTGAAATTGGTCGGTTACTCTTCTTCGTTGTTTACCAACTCTTCTTATTTCTAATATTTGGTCCTCCATTACTGCCCCTTAATAAAAACCTAACTTTCTCCTTTAGCTGTAAAACGCTTTCTTCTGGTGTTACTTCAATTCTATATATTATTATTTTCTTTTTCCTTAATTCCTATTCTATCTCTTCCATTCTCAGTTTTTGCTTTGCTAATTTTACTTTAAGCTGTAAGTTGTTTTTTTTTAGTTGTTTATTTTCTTCCTTAATTTTATTTAATTGTGCTTCAAATATGTTTATTTTCTTTTTATACGTTCTCCTCTTGTATATATTGTTTTAATCTTTTGTTTATTTCACTTATTTCTACCAGTTGTTATCTGTGTTTATAATCTATTAGTCATTAATCTAACCTTATTTTATCTTTCAGTTTTATGCGGTTTTAATGATTATTAAATCTAATTGAAACTTACCTCTTTATATGCTTGCTTTAGGGCTTCTCACTTTTCTGAATATTTTGTTATGTGTGTTTATTTGTCAGAAGCACTAAAGTCTCAAATTTCACTCTACAATTGCTTGCACCAAAAAAGAATTTTTCAGTGATCATAGTTAAAACTAAATTTCCAATTTTTTAAACTATTTTGGCATAAACATCACTTTGATATATGTAGTTATCATAGTTGATTAGTTCATCTAGATGCAGATCCAAATATTTACCCCAAGCTGCCTGAGAAATTTATATAAATTTGTGGGCACGGTGTCCTACGTAGCCTAAAAGTCACATGGGACCTTTGTTCATTTATTTAAATTCTTCGTTTTTGAAGCCATACTTGGATGTTGTGGCATGTTCAGATATTTTTGAATTAGTGATGAAGCCTGGTTGCTATTTGTATGTGAAGTAAGGATCGCCGTATCATCTGCGAACGTTTCCAGTAAGATATTATCGGTCGTTGGAACATCAGAAGTGAATAATAAATATAATAGCGGTTTTATGAAACTCCTGAATTAACGGGATGTACAGGTAAGACATCGCAATTCGAATAGTTTAAAGAATGTAGGTAATTAGTATTGAAAATCATATTATTCATTGTATTCTTCATAAACGGCCATAATTTTCTTGAGCCAAGACCTAATTCTGCTGCAGACCAACACAACTTCCTGCTTGCCTATATGTGTGTCTCGGTGTTAAAATGTTTTTTGTTGACTTTCACCTTGACTATGCCCCACACATAGTAATCAAAAGGATTGCAGTCGGGAGACCAGTGGTAATACAAATTGCCGTATACCTGTGTATAGATTTTTCATGCCTTGTGGGTTGGGGCAGAGTGTTACTTGGATACTTGGCCTATCGGCCAATTTTGTCCAGAGCTTAACAACTATTTCCAGTATATAACTATCGATGGTTACCTTTTTCAAATGAGTAAGGTACCATAACATCTCTTTAGCTGCCCCAGTACCGTCATTAAGACGGGAAACTTTGTATGCATAATACGGTATCTTAGCAAATTGGTCGTTTTGACGAATCATCCATCTGACTTGTATGAAAATTTTTAACTAATCTTTAACTTAACCTATCTTGTTTTTTCCAGTCTACAGTTGACGTTTTTTCATGACAAGAAACTTGTGGTGTAGGTCCTGGTACACTGCTAGACTAATTGTCAGTCTCTCCACGATAATTTCATTTACCATGTTAGCCATGCTCCACCCAGGATCCTGAACAATTTTCTCTTTCAATCCGCGGACAAATTCATTATTTGTCTTGTGATCAGATCGCTTGTTGCTCCATCAGTAGTTACTTCTTCTTGATGGTCAACTGACTTATGAAGTACAGGGGTACTTCTTAAGTAAGTCGACCCTCTGTAGTGATGAGAGCAAGTTTTGTTTGTTTGGATCCGATGGCGTGCAATGGGTTCGACATCCCATGGGCGAAAGAAGCAATCTGAAGTACTAGAAGCCGACTATAAAACATTGAGGTGGGTCTGTAATGATGTGAGGCTATTTCAGTGCAAAAGGAGTTAGTCCAACTTGTTCGGATCTGCAGCATGGACCGCCTCGTTTATGGCATGTTGTTTCAAGACCATATGCTTCTATACACACTTAGAAACGTGCCTCGTTGCTGGATATTTTAACACGACTACGACCCGAAGCACAAGTCTGCTGATGTGACTGAAATCCTGGCAAAGAAGAATATGCGCGTTTTGCCCTAGCTTTCATAGTCTTCGGACTTAACTCCAATTGAGCATATTTGAGATGAACTAGGACGTCGTTTGAAAGGGAAATGGGTCCGAAACGCCAACGAGCAATTCCAACAACTTAAAAAAGAATGGCAGAAGATTTGGTCAAATGTGATTTATTTGTTGTTTTTTTTTTTGAGTTGATGGTAAAATTCAATTATTTTGGTGCCTTGAGACGCTGTTCTTGTGTGGGATTGTTGCTTAGAGAAGCCTTGCTATTTGCAACTTGATACCAGTTGTGGGCGGTTCTTGATTAGAAAGCTAAAGAGATTTCCAAAAAATTCAATTATTTTTGTACGACACTGTAGATGATGACATTCAAGTGTGATCTTACTAAGACATACAGAACGTCTATAATAAACTAACAACATGATTAGTAAAAAAAGGACTATAAGTGACTAAAGCTTATAGAAATGTTGTTTATAAAGACAACTCATCTATTCAACTCTTACAATAAGTCAAAACATAGTCAAATTAGCATTTAAAATTTTTCCTGTCGGCCACTGTTCTCATACTTTAAAGATTTTTTTAGCTTTTAAGGGAGAGAAGAACAAAAATCTTAGATTAAGTGTATTGAGTTTAGAAACAATTAGTTAAAAAAATAAACCTAAATCATTTTGAATGCAAAGTCAACACCGCGTATATACTGATAAGTATAAGAATTTAAAATAACTTCTTAATGAAAATTATGTATTATATCATTATCATAACCATATATTAAATTTATCATAAATTTTTATTAAAATTGCTTACTAAAGCTTTGATAGCATATAATATGGTATTATGGGCACGCTGAAGAAAATAAAATACATAATATTAGATCTGAATTAATAGGTATGTTTAATGTATCACGAATATTACAACGAAGTTTTGTTTACTTATTTAAATTTACATATAATTATATTATTATAAATTCCGAAAGCTTTGAATATATAGTTTATAGTTTTTTTTTATGGAATGGGGCTCTCAAAAGAAGATATTCGACTCTTATTCCAATTTAATACAAATTTAACAAGAGCATGAGTACTTCAAAAATAGCCTCGAACGTTTTGAATATGTATGGCTATTGTTAATGAATTGCAATTTAGAAAGTTTAGGAGGAAAACTTCCAAAGAACGTTCTGACGACTACACAAAGTTGTTAATCAATCGAATACTTTTTAAATAGGAATGGGCCTAAAGAGATTTCTTGCATCTATTCAACGAATGAATAAAATTTAAAATGAGGACCTGATATTCAAAATGATGCCATCGAATTGTAAGAAACTGAAAGAAGTGATGGACTTGTTATGCAGTAAACTCTGTAAAAATTTATCAGGAGAAAAACAACTTGACAACTACACACATAGTCGAACGTCTTAATCAGACAACCACATCAAGAGTTGATTGTTAATCGAATCGAAAATGAGCAGTTAGTAACATACCGGATGCTGGCTAACGGTGTTTGACAACAGCTGGAAAATCAACGAATGATTAAAATTCTACAATGGAACCTGCAAGGCAAAGTGGATGCCATATGAATTGAACGAAACTGAAAAGACAAAACGTGTTGGTGACTTGATTAAAACCCCATAAAATTAAACGCTGCAACATCTATCTATTGAACTAATTAGTGAAAAAAGTTATTAAGGTCAATGCAGAATACTTGGATTATTAATCTTGCTTTTTGTTTGAACTTAATGAATGGAAACTTAGATATATTATAATAGCCCGAAAAATTGGGTGGTATATTACCAAATGTTTTTATCGACGTATGGCTATATTATTCAAATATTTTATTTAAAAATTCTTCTATCTACAAGCTTAAATTAAAAATTAAAATGTAGACTTCCAAATTTAAAAAAATCTAGAGCAATTCTTATTTTCCATAAATCGTAATTTTTTTCTTTCTCCAGGGAACAACCATTCAGATTGATTTTTGCTTTATTTAATTGTTATCGTACTTCTTATCAATTAGCCTCTTCTGTCTTTTTATAATCAAAATCTTTACGTAATCCACGCCATTGTTAGGAACTAAAATACCATTAGCCGTCTAAAAATTAATCAACATTCAAAACTTTTTTTTAATTTACATTTATTGAATCACACTTTGACTACTAAAAGTAATGCTTTGAAATTAAAAAAGTATCTTTCTTTAAGTATTAAGAAGTAATGGACATATGGGCCTTTCTTCAGTAATATCGAGACGGGTCAGCAATTGGCGAACAAATTTATGGTGCCAATTGTTTGCAACAAAAAAAATCAATTTTACTAATATCTATAATTGATCCTACCTGCAAATGATAAAATATTTTGAATGACGATGATACGGTTATTCTTGCTAACGATGTTGAAGAACTAACACAACTAATTAGAAATAGAAAGTGGTAAACTTTGAAGATTAACTATGAAAAAAGCATAGTTGATAGAAGAGGACAAAACCGACCTAAGATTAGACGGATCCATAACTGAAAGATAGTGAATCATTACATATATTTGGGATTCCTGATTACTAATGACGGATATTGTACCTCTGAAATTATAAAACGCACAGAAATAATTAGAAGCTCTGTTACAAAACTAAATAAAATTTGGGTTTATCGTAATATTACTATTAACCACTTAACAGTCGGATACTTTTGAGATAAATGGTAAAAAAATTGTCACTTTTTTTTTTTCATTTAACTACATTTATTAATCCTATCAATTGATTACAACAAATTTTCTCAATAAGTAGTTTTAGTATGAAATATTTTGAAACATTCAATACACAATCCTACATCACAATCCGGACAGTAGTATCTTGTCTCCTTTCGAATTTTTTACCGCTTGCATTTTTCCGTGAGCAACATACTTTGCATTGTCGAGTAGGTCTCTCTTTGTTTGCAGTAAATGGTATTACTTCTATAAAATGTTTACCAATGAAACGTAGTGGTGACGATGATCCTGATGGACGTCCAGAAGTCTGTTGGGATTTACCATATTTTTCAATAATTTGTTGTACGAGATCTAATCTAAATTGTAAATTAAATTTTGAGCCTCCCTGCTTTCCATATAAAACAAAGGCATTCCATATTGTCTGATCGAGAAGGTGTAGAAACATTTTATAATAATATTTCTTCCCACGCTTTTTGATGATAGGGTAGTTAGTTAGGTATTGGTCAACTCTATCAACACCACCCATAGAATTGTTGTAATCATTTACAACATTAGGAATTTTTTTAGAGTTCCGTGTTCGTTGAATTTCTATTATTTGTGGGTTATGAATTGTTGACAACAAGGCGACGTCGTTTTTGTCTTTCCACTTCATAACACAGACCTTTCCTCTTTGGTATGCCACTATTTCTCCCTTTTTTAGGTTTTCTTTTGTAAATCGTTGGGCACCTCTTTTCTGTTCAATTTCAACGTTCCAAATAAGTCGGTTTTGTGTCGCAAAAGAATATCTGCAAGTATCGGTGAGGTATAAAAATTGTCTGTACTAAGATAGTATCCTAAATTCAAAATTGGCTTCATCAAAGCCATGACAATTTGTATTCCCATTCCATGGTTTTTATAATTATTATCCAGTATTGTTCCCTTCCCTGTGTATATTATAGAAGACCAAATATACCCAGATTTTGATTCACAGAGCATATATGATTTGATGCTGAACCTGGCTCGTTTTAGAGGGATATACTGAATCCAACCTAATCTACCTTTATAGAGAATAAGACTCGCATCTATTGTCACGTCTCTCTCAGGTGTAATCGCAGAAGAAAACTTTTTACGTAGGTGCTCTATGATTCGCCATAACTTATTTAGATTGGGATTTGGGTGCGTTTCGGGATTATAAGTTAAATTATCATTGAAATGTATACAACGCTTCAATAAGGCAAAACGTCTGTAAGACATAACTTTTGCGAAAAATGGTATTTCAATCACATCTTTTCTAGACCAGTACCATTCGATTATAGGCTTATTTATAATGCCTTGCAGAATTTGAAGAGCAAGAAACACCATGATTTCAGCATTATCTGTCGGCTTCCACTCCTTCAAACGTGAAAATCTTTGCAAAAATGTATTACTGCATTGATCTGCATATCCGTTAGTCTCAGTTGTAATCAAGTCTAAGATTTCTGAATCCCAAAAAATTCAAAATAACGTAATATTGTCCCCTCACCATCATTATCAAATGGCAAATTTACATCAGGTGTATTATCGAAAGGGAATCTTGGAGGAGGAGGTGGTAAATTTTCTGTATTTACTTCACAAAATTCTCTAAATGGAAGTACATCTTCATTCTCCAATTCAGAATCATCTTCCGATAAATCTAATAAATCACTTTCGTTGTCTGATTCACTTATCAATATTTCCTCTTCACTTTCATAATCAAACTGTAATGAGACAAAATAAAACCGAATAAAAACAAAAAACAATGTATACAAAACATATGTTACCTGTGTCTAAAATGTAAAAAGAGCTGCACAAAAAGTAATCACAAAATAACAAGCTATAGTACAAATAAATGTTAGACAACACGTACGAAATGCAACGGCGACTGTAAAGGAATAAATACTCTTATAACGTACGTAAGACCTGCATCAACAAGCCAGCCGTACACCTACACCCCCCAACCCCCGCACAAACCTAGTCAACGCTACTGTATGAGTCATACCCACTATTGAGAAACAAGCGACGGTCAAATCACTATCTGCAAGTTAAAACAAAAGTTGCCCGAACGAGACTCGGGATCGTCAGTGTACCGAAAAATGTCACGCCGAGTGCAGTTCGGGCAAAACTGTCAAGTGGTTAATACTAAGAAAACACTTATAAGAATGCTAGTATTTTCCATACTATTCTATGCTTTAGAAACGTAGATAATGCAAAAAATGGACTCCAGGCGAATCCACTCATTCAAACTATGGTGCTGGAGAAGATTAGTCAGAGTGTCATGAAAGGAGCGAAGAACTAGTGTGTCTATTATTGAAAAAATCGAAGAACCTATAAGATTATCCAAACTCACATACGGAAGAATTGCAAGGTACTTTGGCTATGTTCAACGAATCAAACGAATCTCAAACTCAGGGATCAAGACCGCGGGGACGAACATCAAAAAGGTGGACGGAACAGATCAAAGACACAAAAAGAAGCGTGCAGTAGTTCTTGGGTCACGACGCTTCTGACAAGAAGCCTAAGACGGAAGAAGAAGAAATAGAAAAAGTCAGGCTCGGACAGACCTTGTCGATTACTTAACAATTCTATAGGCATAAAATTTTCGTTTCTCTGCAGTTAGTCTCGTCTTGTTTTCTAGCCTTCTTTTGTTGATAAAATGCCCGAATCTTACTAATTTATTCAATTTACTGATTAGTTACAGAATGTACAATCTTCATTAAAGCGTTCCATAGCTAAAGATGCAGCAATTTCAATAACCTTTCGGTGAGAACATGCTCTGTAGTAAAACACCAACTACATAAATTTAAATTTTTGTTTGTACACTATATATGGTCGCCTCAACATCTTTTGAGAATATGCGAAAGGTCTTTGTAGGAGCTCCATATTAGAACCGACAGTTTTACCTTTCCGTCAAGAACACCAGCTATCGGATCCTGTCGAGCGGCACATGTGCAAATAAGTTGCCATGATACCTTTTTTTGCATCTTCTATGTTGCTTATATTTCTTCAAATTGCTAGGTCAAAGAATGTATTAAGTTTTTCTAATCGTGACAGAGAAGGCCTGTCTTGCGTCTTTAAAAATCCACTACTACCAAAACATTTGCTTACTAAAAGTGTGGTATATGAACAAGAAAATTGGGGATAATAATAAAAAAACTTTTACTTAGGTATGCGCCTTCATAAGCTATAACTACTTTGAATTCCAATTCAGAGATGTATGCTAATGTTCTAAAACTGTTTTACTAATATTTTGACAAAAAAATTAAATTTTTAAAGTCTATAAAACTATTTTCATTCTCAAGTGCGTTATATTTTCCACAGAAGCAGATTTATAAAAATTTCATCTAATGTAGATCTCAAATCACACATGAATAATTGAAAAGCTTCATAAAAGCCACTAAGAAAACTACAAATGCATCATTAAAAACCTTTTACCTTAACCACACACTTGACATTACCGAAAAATAAAAAAATATCAGTAAATACCCTAATAGCACCACAAAACTCAACGTAGCCCACCTTTCACTAAGGAAAAAATTATCAAATTAAAATAGTAATGCTCTGGTATTTGACAGCTTTACGTTTTTATCGACAATCATCCTGTAGTTGCTTGTAGTAGAAACAAGCTCGCGTAAGTTTTTTTCAAATCAAAAACGGTTATAGCGACCTAATGTCATTCAAACCAAATGAATATATCTTAGTGTTTAGAAAACAGGTCATAAATTTGACAGTTTTTATTTTAATCCCTAAAAGCAAATATTAATTATTAAAGCGCTAAGCCACGGAAGCCAATTTATCAAAAAGTTCATATTTAAGACAAGCATGTTGAAGGTGTCCTGCTTAGTATAAAATCTGTCTGGTAGCCAACCATACAAATAATCACTTCAAAATCTTTGATTATGCTAATGAAAAAAGCTACAAGCTGCTTTTCAGGTCAGGAATGTAGCCTAAAATTTTCAAACTTGCTTTTGAATAAATTTATAAAAAGTTACTATCTGCAGTCATTTGTAGATGTACCTTTGCTAGTCAAAGTTAACAAAATGGATGACAAGTTAGTCAAGCCGTTGTCTATAAACGTAAAGCTTTCATTCACCTTAACAAAAACCCAACCAATAACCCTCACACTAAAAACAATGTTAAATAAACCACAAAAAACTTTAAAAAGTTAGATTAATCTACTTAGGAAAAAGATAATTTATATGAGGCACACATCATTCCATTAAGTTCCATTAAGTCATTAAGTTTACTATTGTATAGGCAGTTAGCTTAAAAACGACGCCATTGAAAAATACACCGTAAAGAAAAGATTAAAATAGGAAGCAGCAGTTTCGGCATTCCAATGATAATTTAAGCTACTCCACTTATAAATGCAAGGTAGAAAGAGTTACATTTATATTAATTAAATTCTGTTTCACAAAACATAATTTTAAAAGAGTATTTCGAATTCTCAAGTTTTCTTTATTTATAAAAGATACAAATCGTGCAATTTAGAGAAATGAAAAGGCTAATAAAATTTTTAACAGCGACAGCAAATCAAAATCTAGCAGAAATCTAACTCAATAATTAAATCGGGTCACGAAAAAAAAATTTTTTTATTGACAATAATGTTAATTTACAATCTACTTAACAAAAGTATTTAGTAAATGTGATGCTATGGGAGGCAGTGAAAGGAGAAGTCATCAATTGATGGCACTCCCTAGGAGCACCATTTACGAGAGGTTAGTGAGGTCTTCAGGCCATGTTTTCTTCAGTCTTCGTATTGGTGGATGATAAGTGGAAAGCTGGTGAATTAGTGGATTGCTGTGTCCATCTAACTTCTGGTGGTAATTCATCGCATATCCTTTGATTTCATCGACAACGAATGGGACGTCTAGGTCGTGGTGGATTGTTTGGTTGGTTACAAACCAGGGCGAATCAACAATTGTGCGGAGAGTTTTTGACTGAAATTGTTGCAGTGTTTTTATTCTGGTCGGTTTAGCACATCCCCAAAGTTGTATACCAAATATCCAAATTGGTTTCAGCATCGTTTTGTAGAGTAGCAGCTTATTTCGGATCGATAGCTTTGAATGTCTACCAAGGAGCCAGTACATTTCACGGTATTTGAGGTTTAATTGTTTGCGCTTAGTTTGTATGTGTTTGTTCCACGTGAGCCGTTGATCAAGATGTAGTCCCAAGTATTTTACGTCGGTTTTTACCGGTACTGGAGCATTGTTAATGCTGACAGGCGGGCAAATATTGGTTTTCATAGTAAATGTTATTTGGGCTGACTTTGATTGATTAATTTTTATCCGCCACTTATTTAACCATGTGCTGATTATATTGAGGTGTTGTTCGTGGTTGGAAGTTGCACTATTCGCGTTTTCATGGGTGGAAAGTATTGCCGTGTCGTCAGCGAAGCTAGCAGTCACAGTTCTGTCAATTTCTGGCAGGTCAGCAGTATAGACAAGGTAAAGGAGGGAGGGGGGGCAGGACGCTTCCCTGCGGGACACCGGATTTGATGGGGTAATATGAGGATAGTTCGTTATCGCAATTGACAGAGTAATAGCGGTATGTTAGGTATGACTTAAGGAGCAAGTAATAGTAGTTCGGTAATGACTCTCTTAGTTTATATAGCAGCCCTGTGTGCCAAACCTTGTCGAAGGCCTGGGACACGTCCAGGAACACAGCGGCGCAATACTTCTTTTCTTCTAGAGGGGATGAGATTTCATTTACTATTCTGTGCGTTTGATGTGTGGTTGAATGACCCTCTCGAAAACCGAACTGGTGTTGTGGTAGGTGTTGAAATATGTCTATCTTGACAAAGTCGTTTAAGAAACGGTTTTTCAAATAGTTTACTCATTATAGGCAAAAGGTTTATTGGCCGATACGAAGTCACACTTTCTGGTTCCTTGCCGGGTTTGGGTATCATTAATATATGTGCGTACTTCCAGGTGATTGGGTAATATGAGAGACTTAACATCCGGTTGAAAATCGTAGTTAGGAGTACGACAGTTTTCTTGGGAAGCATTTTTAGAATTTTTCCAGTTATTAAATCATGACCTGGTGCCTTAAATTGGTTCAGTTTTTGAATTTCATATATAACTTCAGCGGGAGTAAACGGGTTTATTGGGAGTGACATTTGACACGGGATGTCTAGAGATGCTTCGATTGCGTTGTCTCCAGGGGCTGCCGCTGCTTCAAAGGGAGTGAAGACGTCGGATAAATGCTCTGCAAAAGTGGTTGCTTTATCTATAGGAGATCTTGCCCGTGTTCCATCTGCTCTCCTGATAGGTTTTTTGGGTACTTGAAGCCTCTTAAGGTTCTTTGTGGCTCTCCAGATTGAGTGATCCTCTTGTTTCAAGTTCGTTAAATATTCAGTGAAGTTATCATTTTGTATCTCTCTTAATAGTTTATGAAGTTTAAGCGTTAAACGATTTCAGATAGTTTTATCAGCAAGATTATGTGTCCTCTGCCAAGTTCTTCTGGCTCTCCTCAGTTCTTTAACTGTTAGAGGTATGGAAGCAGTAGGTTTTTCATGATCAGTTCCGATAGGAGTTGACTCCCAGGCAGCCTTTTGGATTACATTAGTGAGATGATTAGTCGCTTCAACTAGTTCGTTGGGGGTCTTTATTCCTAGTTTAAGATTTGTGTTGCCTTCCAAGTATTGTTGAAAAAGTTCCCAGTTTGTTTATGTAGACACTAGTTTGTAGTTGAGTGATTTTTGGATAGTAGAAGTACAAAAGTTTAGTATGACTGGCGAGTGATCTGACGACAGGTCATTACTTGCTTCTACCATTACGTAATTGGTAGCTATACCATGGGAGATATAGAAAACCAATAAGTCGGGAAGTTTATTGTAGTCTGACGGCCAGTAAGTGGGGTTTTGTGTGAATGATTGTAAGAAATTACGACCTTTTTTTAGTATAATTCTAGAACCCCAGTGGGTGTGTCTAGCATTCCAATCGCCACCCGCAATAAATTTACTGCCCAGAGCAGTGAAGAAGCTATTTTATTGGTGAGTAGAGATGTTATGTCTGGGGGGACTGTAGATAGCTGAGACAACGAAAGACCAACAAAAGGAGTTGATTTTAACATTTGTAGTCTGTATGAATTCTGTTTGATAGTTTTCCACTTCAAAATGTGATATGGAATTTTTAATGATAACCGCAGATCCTGCATGGGCAGTGCCGTATGGATGCGTTGTATGGTAGATAGAAAAATTGGGTATTCGAAACATGGTTCTTACAGTAAAATGGGTTTCACTCACTAACATAATGTCAATTTTATTCATTTGTAAGAAAGCTATTAATTCTTGTTTATGGTTTATTAACCTGTTTGCGTTCCACGTCCCAATTCTTAGTATATTGGCCATTAAGGAGTTATTTTGTTTATGACCGCTGTTAACAAGTTGAGAATTGAATTATTTTGATGCATTAATTGAGCAAACATATTATTAAATTCGGCTAGAAAAGTGGTTAGTTGTTCTCCTAGGTTGACTTGCTCGTTAGGACTTCCTTTGACGACTTGACTGTAAGATTGCATATGGTTTATATGTGGCATCATGTTGGGTTGCAGCGGAGTGGCTGGAACAGGGTTAGATGGTTGTGAAGGTATCACTCTTCTATTAGGTGTTGTTTGATTATTTGTTTTGTAACGCATATTTATTAAGTTTTTGTATGTTAAACATCGTTTATAGTTTGCAGGATGGGTGCCCTCACATAGAGCGCATTTGGCTGGCGAGCTTCTTGGCTTTGTACACGTTTTTGTGTCGTGGTCATCACCGCATTTGACACATTTGTACTGTCTCAGGCAGTAAGCCTTCGAATGACCATAATTTTGGCACCTTGTGCATTGTATGATATCTCGTCTTTTATGTGGGGCTTCAACAGTTATTCTACAGTTGCAAAGGAATTTTACATTATAAATACTTTTATTGTTTGGGTTAGGTTCCAAGTCGACATAGAAAAATAGAAGCGGATCTTTGCTAACCCTGTGCTTTATGTTTGTTATATTACGGACTTTATGGTTAAGTTGTGGGAATTCTTCTTTAATCGTGTCAGTCGATATGGTGTGATGGAGATATCGGATCACTACTCTGTATGCCCGCTCTTCTTTGGGCTGATAGGTGTGATGGATAATGTTTTCTTCTCTTAAGTGCCTGATAATATTTCTGTATGTTTCGGAAGTGAGTGGGTTGAGTTTAACTGTATTGTTAGCAAGCGTTTTGCTGTAATATTGCTCATTCTCAGCAACTTTAGCAATATTCTCAATCATTCCGTTGTAGTTTGTGACCCCATATATATATATATATATATATATATATATATATATATATATATATATATATATATAAATATAGGAGGCTTAATAGCTTTGGTTGTATTTTCATTTCTTCCAGAACTCTGAGGGGAGGTTGGTTCTATATTATGGCCAGATAGTGGTTGGAATCGATTTTGAGTTATGGTTTGCGGTTTCATCGTAGGAATATGTTCGGCAGGTTTGTTCGACCGTTTTCTTTTTTTCGTCACTTGCCAAGAGTGGGCATTGGTTTCTCCATCTACTTCGATGTCATCGCCGTCGTTAGTTTGCATTGTCGATGGGTCATCAGAGTGAGCTGCTGTACTTAAATAAAAATCTGGGGTTGGAAGTTGTAGGGGAGTAAATGATTGGTTATGCGAATGATGGGTAGGGTTAAATTATGTCTGAAAATTCTACTGACCGCCATAAGGTGTCTGTTGGTAGGTTTGTTGCAGTTGGGGCTGGTTATAACTTAAATTAGTTACATATCCGTAATTGACGTTAAGATTGCCAGTATTAATTGGATACATATTACTCCATCAGTTGAAAATCGAAAACTTTAGTCCGATAATTCAAGTATTTAATCGGTGCGCTTGACCGAAGGTCAGCAGCGAGGCGTGCGATTGTGGTTATCGCGTAAAGTAATTCACCGCACGTCGTTCACTTATCAAGCGTGTAACACTGCACTTTCAAAGATAGTAGAGCACGTCGAGCGTATGTTTACTCTTTGAAAGTCAATTTTACAACCCACAAAAATTTAAATTTTATTTAAAGTCGAATTGTGTCCTAAAGCCTTAGATTTCGTTTTAAAGCACATCTACGTTAAAATTGCTATGTCCAGCTGATCCTTACTAAAAGTAATCAATCTGACCTACTTGCGATATCAATCTATAATACACCTTAACCTATATGCTAAAATTACGTAATTAGTTTATGTCACCATATACAATAATAAAATTGTTAATTAATCCACCGAAGAAGCCAGCAAACTACAACAGCCAATACAGTAACCATTTATCATTATCTACTAAAAACACCTGTTACATCAGCAAGACTGGCGTCAGGTTTGATATTAGAATTCAAGAATATCCGACAATTAGTTAGCAATAATAAAATAACCTTGAATCTGAAGGATTTTACAATCGTTTAACAATTGTTGTTCCGAATATATCAGCGTACAACATTAATTCAGTCTTTCGACATTTAGTCTTTTAACATCGCAAATCTTAAATAAGGCGTTTAAAAATTCTTCAACTTCTCAACGCCCTAAGTCACCCCAGATGCAAATACTAAATACATGTTTTAATGAGCAGGTGCAAAATATTCAGAAGTATTACAACTATAGTCGGGTAACAAAAATCCACCAATAAACACCATCCATAGTCGACACCAAAGGCCAACATTAAAAGCGCCCAGGCACCATTTAAATCTTCTATAATCAGAGTGAAAACTAACCAAAGATACGAGTAAAGAATATAAAACCTGTTGTAAGTATAGAACAACATATAATATTTTATTCAATTTAAATAAAAAAATTTATTACCTTTCTTAATGTGATCACCAACAACTTGCTGCATCTTTTCTCAAATTTACAAGAGATCTTCAATGCTAGTAAAATAGTTTTAATTAAATAGGGAAACAAACTACATTTGAAATCAAGCGTTGTTATATGAAATAAAGTAGTGGTTCATGATCACACGCTTAAAATTTCAATAACATTCCAACTGCCTTCCCCAGACAGTATTGCTATGGTTTACTCAAAACCTTGGATTGTATTCAGTATTTGGTTACACTACTCTATGAAGAACAATATTTCGATCTAGATTCAAACTAACTAGAGATATTATCCTCTATTGTTGTATTTCTGTATTTTGTCCTTCTCTTTGACATATTTCTTATCGTTTTATTCAGATAAAGATCACTTATAACATCTTCCAGATCTCGGTCTCCATTCTATCGTCATTCCACCAAATCTGTTGTATTTTCTTATAAACTCTAACTCTAATTTTAAAATATTTTGTGAGTCACCCACATTCGCTGCCCTTATGAAACTTTTTCTATTTCAGTCGGCTATTTAACAATTATCCTTGTTGTAGTTTTTACTTTCCTTATCCTATAATAAGGAAAGTAATGTAATCTGCGGAAATTTGATCTGCCTAGTTTTTCTCATTTCTGGACGAATTATAGCCTCAGGATACCAAAAAAGTTGGTTTGGGCCATTGGTTCGTGTGTGTGTGTCGGTCTGTCAGTAAACAGGATATATCGAGAACCGTAAGAGTTAGAGACTTGAAATTTGGTATGCAAGTTACTTGTAGGTAGGGGACGCAGTGCGAAGCTTTTGGTAAAAATCGGCCTAGTCGTTTGGTCGCAAGGTCGCAAAATCGGTCGGAAAGCGGTCGCGAATCTAAACAGTTGAAGATACAAAAAATTTATGAGAATAAAAATCATTTGTTATCATGAGATAAACATGAATTTAAAATAAAAGTTAATAAAACAAGAATTCGAAAAAAATTGCAGCTCAGGATTTTTAATATACCGGGTGTTGATAAAATGTTTCGGAAAATTTATATTACCGGATATATCAGACTGAGACGAACAAAAAATTACAATGAAATTTTTTGATCCGAGGTCAAATAAATAAGTTATAGCCCATTAAAAATTAATTAAACGGACCAATCACAACGCGAACGGAGAGCTACCGGGCCGACTGTGGGAGGACAGGGGGGAGCGCTTGGCCGCTAGGAGGGAGCACGCAGGCGATAATGGCGAAGGCCGTGCGACCGAGCTCGCACGGTTACCTTCAGTGACGTAGCAAAATTTTAAGTATGAGTCAATTATTGTCTTGTACTGTTTATTTTAATCAGCTTTCTAGTGTTGGACTCGCGCCTCGTCCTTTTTTAAAATAACAAATTCCGGGACGAGAGCAGTACAGGGCCGAGACGATGGACCCGGTATAATCTAATATAGATTTGTCTTATCTCCCTAACTAAAGTTATAATTCTATCTCCTCCTAGACGCTTCAACCGATTTCCTTGAAACTTGCACACCACATTCACAACTATATTTGATAATTCGGCTCAAAAAATCAGCCGTCTAATTTTAATCGTTTTTGAATTATTTAAATATTTTGATTGCAAGGGAAATTCCTCCCAATGTTTCTATTGTTTGTAGTGTTAAATGTGCGTAAAACATGTGGAATGTTCTACACGACTGCCTGGCGTCTAGATCAGGCTTCGTCGACGAAGCCTGCGGGTTCTCTGGTATATAATAATAGGATAAGGAAAGTCGTGTGATGTTCACACCAGATTTTTTACAATTACTCTTGAAGTTCAAATAAGAGTTAAATAAATTCATTGTAAATTAGATGGAGCGTACGAAATTTAAAAAAGCCATTGATTTGCATGAACAGCAATTATGTTAATGGATATTAGCCATAATAAAAGAACTTAAAAATTTCAAAATTAAAATTTGCCTTGAAAAATCTACGTAACATTTGCTTCGTTCGTGCTCCGTTTAATAATGGTAACAGTATTTTCTACCAAATTTTGCCATTTTCAGTTTAAAGAGAGTCATTATATTTATTAATAAATTGCACATTGTTAATGCACGTTCACTAAATTTACACTTTAGGCGTAATTTAGAAGGTATTATAGACGATTATTATATTTTACATGTAAATATATTTAAAAGTTAATATAATTTTACTAATTACACTTTTATTGGTTAAAGTATATTAGTATAGTAATTATGTTACCTAAAAAACAACTCGTCTACAAAATAAGTGTTTGTTTTTTTAGAAAAGCCTTTTTATTCCAACTTAAAATGCAGATCCTCTATCCTAAAAATAAATTAAATGGTTAAAAAGCAAAGCCAGTAAAGAAATATTGATAACAATTTATTTGTTTTTTAAAAATATGCTTTATTATTAGAAATACGCTGATTTACACTTTGAAGAAACACATAAATCGACTTCTTTATGTTGAAATTTCTCGTTTTTGGCCTTAGATGTTTTCTACTGATACAAAACGATTTTCTTTCATGGTTAAACGCAGCTCATTTAGTAGAAAATAATTATGGAATGTCAAATAAAGTAAACACAGAAAACTCTAAGTAAAAAATTGATTTTTGAATACAACATTTCAGCCATCTGCCTGGTTCTAGATATTCATACATGACAAGTTCTCCAATATCTTTACTTTATTTATTTATTTAAACTAAAAATCCTTATACCGTTAGGTGTCGGATTATAACCCAGTTTACAGTACTATAATATTATTATTACAGTAATATAATATCTAATATAACTTATAAAACTTATTAAACTTACTTAACATTTCTTAATTAATTTATTCCAAGCCTTTCTGTCTCTTGTCGGGTTTCTTACTTCTCTCCATTGTATGTTCCTATTTTCCGCTGCTACTTTTACCTGTTCCTCCCACTTTCTTCTTGGTCTACCTACTGCGTTCTTCCCCTCTGTTCTTGCTTCGTATACTCTCTTCGCTATCCTGTTATCATCCATTTAAAGCAGGTGTCCCATCCAACCTAATTGCCTCTCTTCTACCACTGTCAATATAGGTTTCACTTTCAGTTGTTCCGTTATATTTTCATTTCTCACTCTGTCCAGTCTTGTTATTCCTTTAATTTTCCTCAAATATCTCATCTCCATTGCTCTAATTTTACTCTCGTTTCTTCTGTTGATCGTCCAGGATTCGCTGCCATAGATTAACGAAGGTCTTACTACTTTTTTGTATACTTCGGATTTTGTTTGTTCCGGAATTTCTTTTTTCCTGAGGAACGTGTTTTTCAGTGTGTTAAATATTTTCCCCACCTTACCTAATCTTTCCATTATTTCATTATCTATTTCTCCCTTGTTATCTATTATTGTACCTAAATATTTGAAATTTGTTACTTGTTCTAGTGTTTGTCCTTCTATATTGATATTGTGTTGAGGGTTTGTCTTGGCAATAATCATAGTTTTAGTTTTTCTATATTTATTTCCATGTTTATTTTTCTGAGCTCGCGATGATAGATACTGATATTTTCCTGAAGTTTTTCCGCTGATTTTGCTAGTAGCACCATATCATCAGCAAATAGTAATTCCTGTATTTTTATTCTTTTAATCTCCCTTCCCCCCATATTATAGCATTCCTTTTACAGATCTTCACTAATCGTCCATGAGTACTGAGTTAGGAGGGACTAAGCACGCATCCCTGTTTCAGTCCTATTTTTGTTTCGAATTGTTCTGACTCGTTGTTGGTGTTTCTTTATTTCTATTGTCTTTGTATAGTGTTTTGATGACATCTATCATGTCTTTTTACTCCTTTCTTTCTAGATTTTCCCAAACATCCTTTCTCTTTACCCTGTCGAAGGCTTTTTAGGTCAAGAAAAAATATGAATTTTTCTTTTTTATCATTTTTCCCTAATTGTCTGATTGTAAAAATTAAGCCCTGTGTGCTTCTACCTCTACGGAACCCATGTTGTGACTCCTCCAGCAAGTTTTCAATTTCTTCTCTCAGTGGCTTCTCTAAAATTCTTTAAACCCGGGTATACTCTTATTATAATTTGAGCATTCTTTTATGTCTCCTTTTTGTATAGGGGTAGTATTTCCCTATATTCCAGTCTGTGGGTATTACTTTTGTACTATTATTTCATTTATTAACTCGTGGAATTCCGTCCTATCTTCCCATATATCTCAACATCTCAGCTGTGATTTCATCTTCCCTGGTGCTTTCCCTAGTTTGAGTTTCCTGGCTGCTTCCATGATTTCTTCTTTTGAGATTCTTTGTATCTTCTGTGTATCCCCGTGTCCTGCCCTTATTTCCTCTATCTTTTGTTCTACATTATTTCCTGCTTCTGTTAATTCTTCGAAGTATTCCTTCCATCTTTGCATTATTTCCTTCTCTTCAATTATCACTTTCCCGTTTTTGTCTTTTACATTTCTTAGCTTGGGTGGTTTCTTTTGTTTTAAATGCTTTAATGTATTGTAGAATAGTTTTTGGTTCTCTAAATAGTTTTCCTTCATCCTGGTTCCGAACTCTTCCCATGCCTTTTTCTTCGTTTATTTTATACTTTTCTTTGCTTCGGTTCTTGCTTTCTTGTATATGTTATAGTCTTCTTCCGATCCAGTTATATACTTTTTCCATTTTTCCTTCTTTTCTTTGACTATTTGTTGTATCTCGGTTGACCACCATCTACTTCCCTTCCTGTATGTATTCACATTTTTCTTTACTCCACAGCTAGTTCTTGCTGCTTCTAGAATATTTTCTTTAAAATGTCTCCATTACCTTTCTATATCTTTACTCTCAATTTTATTTTGGGCAATTTTCTTATCTAGAATTTTTTGGAATTTTTTTTGTAGTTCACTCTCCTTTAGCCTATAAATTTTGATTTTTTGTTTTACTATTATTTCCTTTTTATCTCATGTTTATCTTTCACGTTTATCCAGAGTTCCATTTTTAGTAGATAATGATCGCTTCCTATTTCAGCATTTCTTTTCACCCTCACATCCTTCATTCTCTTCCAGTTTTCTGTATTTATAATAAAGTAGTCAATAATTAACTTCTCGTTCCAGGAGCGGGCTTCCCTGGTGTATTTGTGTATATTCTTGTTCATGAATTTCGTGTTTGTAATCACCAAATAATTTCCTACACATAGGTCTATTAGCCTTAAACCGTTGTCATTTTTAGTGTTTTCGCCCTGCTGCCCCATGTGTCTTTCTATGCCTTTATTGTTATTGCCTACTCTGCCATTCATATCTCCCATTACAATTACATTTCTTTCTCCTCTATCAATTCCCATTTGTAGTAAATCATAAAACTGTTCTTTCACTTCTTTCCTCTCATTATCATTAGGCGCATATGCTACTATTATCGTCCACATTTCCTGATTGTCTATTTTAATGTCTAGTGCCAGCAACCTCTCATTAATATATCTTTCTTCCCTAATATTATTTACTTTATCTGATTTTACTATTAACCCTACCCCTTTTGCTCCCCATTCTTCTTGCTCTACTCCTGACCAATATAGCCAGTATCCTTCGCTCAGTTCCATTTCTCCTTTCCCTTTCTTTTTGGTTTCCGTTATGCTTAAATAGTCGATATTTTGCATTTTCATCTCATCAATTATTTCTTCTTCTTTTCCTATTATACTTTTCACATTCCAGGTGCCAATTTTTATGGAGTCTCTTTTTTGTTTTATTTTCTTCGGTTCTTCTTTGTTGTATTGTTTGTCTCTTTTCCTATTTTTATGTTTTTGATGTATTACCATTTGCGCATTTCCTTGTTCATTGACTTTTTTGTCATCACTTCCCCCTATCCTATCTTTGTTTACCAGTTTTTTCTCCCGGTACGGGTTACTTTCCTCAACTGATCAACCAGAGTGCTCTCCTCCGGGAACCTTTCCGTTACTGTCCTCTTTAGGATATTTGATTCTGAACTATGTTTCTTTGTCCGTTTTTCTTCCCTTTTTATATCATCGATCTTGTATATTTGATCGTTCACAATTAGCGTATTGAATTTTAACTGTGCCTTAAATCCTTTTTTCCGCGCTTCTTTCAGGTGTGGTATTAATGTCTTTCTTTCTTCTTGTATTTCTTTAGTGTAGTCTTGGTCCATCCATATATCGGATCCTTTAAGTTTTTTCGCATTCTGAAGGATTGCTAGTTTTGTACTATCTTTAATTAATTTAACGTGTATTGGTCTTTTCTTGTCCTTACTGTAACCCCCAATTCTTCTGACTTGGTCGGTTTCGGCTTTTATGTCTAGATTCATACCTATTTTTTGAATAATTGTTAGTAGTTTGGCACTTAACTCGCTTTCATTTTCGTTTTCTTCATCTGCTACTCCTTTTATTACAATATTCTTTTTTCTTACTTTTCTTTCTAAATTGGTTATTTTTCCTTCTTGCGCTAATATTTGTGCTTTCAATTTTACATATTCTTCCTTTATTTGTTTCATTTCTGTTACTAATGTATCTAATTTTGCATTCATTTGGCTCATGTTCCCCTCTATTATTTGAAACATTTTCTCAATTTTGTCGAACTCACTCATCCCTAGTTTTGTTTGATCACTTTGATTGAATTTTACCTTAATTTATTTCTCTGTTCAAAAATTTATACCTGGCTTTTAAACTTTAGAATTTTTAATTCTTATGCATTCCTGAATATATTTCCTTTTAAATATTTGATTTGTTATTTGGGTTGCCTATTTAGACGTCGTGTAGCGTAAAGTGTTATCACCCAAGTCGACCTTTCGGAGGTAATATCACTTATCTCTCGACGTTGTGTATTTATTTGTATATTTAATATTCAATATTTGCAAGTTAGTACTTAATTATGTCATTTAACGTCTATTTTTCCTTCTTAGATATTATTTATATAATCTTATGCTATTGATTCTCTTTATGGTTAACAACTTACGTGTAAATTCAACTCGTAAAGGCTCAAATTTTGAGTTTGTTTACGGAACGATTGACACGCGTGCACTCACATCAATTGAACACCTAATAATATACTTATTATTCATAATATCACTTGGAATCATGTAAAGCAATAGCATTGTTGATTTTTGACTTTCCAAATATTTTTTTTCTCATCGTCTGGTGACCTCCATTCAGCACTTTGACGCTTAGTTTCTTGATGGTATTGAGAACACTACGTCTCCTAACCAGTTACAATCATCATTATAAAGTTTCAGTTTTTTCAAATTTTTCTAATGATATCTTTACAATGCCCATTTTGGTCAATTAGTCATCCATTAATTGATGTAAAACAAACTCTGAGTTTAGCTTTTGCAAAACAAGTTCATCGGTTAAAATGGCACGCATTATTGTCTAGGTTGTTTCAAGTTTCATTTTTATAAATCCCAATAAAGATCTGTTTAAAATTTTTACAAAATGAGGCGGACATCGGTTCAACTTGATCGGTCTGAACGTTTAATACTACTACCCATCTACGGCACTTAAAACTAGTAATTCCGATAAACACTTATATCCATAATAAATTCTGACACCGTATTTAACATTATTATTAACAAATGACGTAATGTTGATTCTCTGTTCTTTATTCATTTTTTGACAAATTTATACAAATACATACACTGAATGCGTCGTATCTTGGCTTTTATTGAACAAAATGTCTAGAAATTTGTACACATGTATTACAGAAGGTTATCACTTTAGAAATCAATCTTGGATCAATAGATAGTGCTACTAATTTTGTTAAAATAAAACCGTTGCGTTTATTTTTGAGACAGATTGTTTGCACTTGAGTTTATAACATTTATATAAATATATTTAAATAATTTAATAACTAATGGTGACTAGTTATAAACAACAAGAAAAATCTAACTAATCATATCTGCAAAACTCTTCTGTTAGAACCCAAAATTAATTAGAGAAATACTGAACGTCAGATTTTATTAACAGAAACTTTTTAAACAATATTTATTTTGTGTTAAAATTTAAGTTTTGTAAAGAACTTTTTTTGGTAGAGGCTGTAAAATACTTGTAAAACTTGCAGATAATATATTTAGTTGTAGTTACCTGTTTAAAATGACTGATTGAAAAAGTTTGTTTAAAACCTTATCTAAAACCGTAAAACTCAAATATGCGTACAGCTAACGACTCTGATGTAGTAAACTAAAAGACCATTAATCAAAAATGTTGAGAACAGTTAGCCGCAGACCGTTATTTAAAATAAATTAAGTATTTTAGTACATCTTAGTGCTGGTAAAGTTTTAGTTCTTATTCAAACTAAATTTATTTTTACATATTTACTTCATTTCGGCCCGTCTTTCAAGCCAGGCGAACGTGCGTGCCGAGCTGTCCTGGATACCTGTGTTATTGCAGGCGAATTTATTTATCAGTTTATTTATCAATTAAATTTTAATTTTATTGTTCTTATTAAGTTTGTGTCGACTGCCGCTCTCCTATCTCTGAGAGTAGTAGGGAGATAAGCGCGTATGCGCCACAGTTTGTTAAGAACTATAATATTCTAAACCCGATTAATTTATATCGTACTAAACAACAGGTCATACTGCATAAATAAACTTATTTATCTATGCAGTAAAATGAACCCAGCCAGGATGTTACCCGAAACATCCAAAAACTTTCCGCATAACTATAATGATCCGCAGCTAGTGTTCACGAAGCAAATCAAGCACAATCGCGCCCAATCTACGAAAATCAGCCAATATTTCGAACTGACGCAAATGTACCAAAATCAATTTCCCGTGCTTCCAACGCATCAACAACAACCTCCCCGAATCTCAAACCCAATCACGCCAAACTTTAATACAAATTACCAGACCCTACACCAGCACGCTACACAAACAAAACACAACAATAATACAAAACAAAATATAATTTACTCTGATGACGAAACAATGACCGCAGATCATGGTGGAAAGGTCAACAAACATCCCTGGCAAACTGTTGTCAAAAAAAACTAAATCTTGTAGATAAAAATACATCACAAATTAACGCATCTAACAGATTCAAACCTGTTTCTGGAACAGAACCCATTAACAACTCAAGTGAAAACTATACCAACAATAATATACTACAAAAAACCTAGACTTCTACCTGTATGTATTTATGGATTCAATAACCTTCAAGCCACCACTGATAGCTTCGCCAAAATTATCGAAGATGAAAAATATTATTCTAAAACACTAGCAAACAATACGGTCAAAATAAATGCATCTTTGATTGATGCCTACAGAAAAATGATTAAACATTTGTGTGAAGAAGGTATAATCTATCACACATACCAAATTAAACAAAAAAGCGCGTATAGAGTTGTAATTTGAGACCTACACCATTCAGTTTTTACCCAATATAATAAATATAAATTAAACGAACTAGGACACTTAGTAAGAAATATTATTAACATAAAACGTAGAGTAACTAAGGACCCCTTGCCTACATTTTTCGTCAATATTGGGCCCAGACCAAATAACAAAAAAATCTTTGCTGCCGAATTACTGCAAAGAACTAAAATAAGAGTTGAAGCACCTCGAATCAAAAATAATATAATTCAATGTACATGTTACCAACACTGTTATTGCAGAAAGCAGTAAGAAAGTGTAAAATGTGGAAGACTACATGACAGCAAATCATGTACAAAGAACAGGGACACTCCAGCTAAGTGCATATTAATTTTAGAAAGTCATTCCGTTATTATCACTATAATAAAAATCCCGCACTACAGGAGTTATTACTGCCGTACGTAGCTAATAAAATTCAAAGCTCTGATACAAATAAAATTACTATCTTCACCATTAACCACCGGAGATGTTTATAATTCACCTAGATATAGCACCTGCAGAATACCAGTTTTTACTTCTGTTAGGTCCACGACAGGAATGCCAAGCATACTGACGGGGCTTCAGGCTGATTACTACGAAAGGACGTCCTAACTTACTTCAAATAATCTAGCAAAACGATGTGCGGCATAGTAAAATAGAAAATTGTGCAGATCTAAACTCAGAGCATAGTCCTATTATAATCACTTTGAGCATTAGCGTAATAACAAAAAATCTATTTAAACTATGTACGAAGGAAATTGACTGGAAATACTCTTAGTACAATATTAACAATAATATCAAATTAAACCACATTCAAGAAAACCCGATACAAGTTGGACCCGTACAAATACTGAAAAACAAATATCTTTGCTAAATACCTTGCCCAAGTCTTTACACCACTCCCACCAAATAACCTAGATACTGACGAAGAAATAAAGGAATTTTTCAACCCAACTAGCTAACCCCAAGTTACCAAAAAATTAAGCTAAATATCTTGGGCGTCACTTAGATCAGAAGTTAACCTGGAAAGCTCATATTAAAGCTAAACGACAGCAACTCAACTTAAAATTAAACAAGATGTACTAATCGGATGAAAATCTCAGTTATCCTTAAACGACAAACTCCTACTATATAAAACCATCCTGAAAACCGTACGGATATATGAGATTGGGCAAGCCTTCAAACACCAAAATCTTACAAACGTTCCAGTCGGAGACGTTACGAACAATAGCAAATACAGAGTGGTTCATCAGCAACCAGACACTCTCCACAATAATCTAGGTATTCTTTACGTCAACGAAGTAATTAGAACCACAGCTAGAAATAGCCATAACCGCACTCTAAACCACAACAACCAATTCATAGCCGAACTCTACAACGAACGGGTAGTTCACAGCAGACTAAAGCATCAATGGCCTGAAGATCTGATTGAATAAATCCTAGTGACCCATCAATGGATGGAGCTCAATTCAAGTCAATTTACTATCCTATTTACTCATTACTCTATGCATTAATTTAGTAGATTGTAAATTTACAATAATTATTATTAAAAAGTATTTATTATATATTACTATATTTTCTAATACTTGATATATAAGATTTATATTATATCTTGTAGTGGTGATACAGATTTTTGCGTTATAATTTCAAGTTTTTCGTACTACACTTTATAATATATCTTTCTATATGTTCACATTACGAAAACCTATGTCTTTATATTATTTTTTTTAAATAACGTGTTAAATTTAAGTGCTGCAATTCTAGACGTCAACACTTTTTCCGTTGGTGTTCCAACTTCGCATTGAACTCTCCCATCAAAAGAACGTACAACAATGCGAATATTAACTTTGACGCAGATTAATAATTGAACGCGTAATAACTTTTCTTTACACTACATTTTGATTTTAGACTGGCAATAAAAATACCGATGCGTTTATAATTTTTTTTTAATTACAAGTTTATTGCCAGATCAACAAATGACATTATTATACATAGCATTGATAAATTAGAATACAATAACTAAATTATAATAAAATGAAACTAATTAGCAGTCTCATGGGTATGTAAATACAATAACGATTAATAATAATGATTGACCATAACAATATGATTTAGTTGTGTTCGCGATTAGGTTGGATGATATCTTGTGGTAACCTGCGTTTCAGTCTAGTGTGGATATTTGTTTGAAACAGTTTATAGTGTACCGCACCACTACACGCACTTGAGTTAGTAATAAAGTTGTTAGCACATTTTTTTAATAAACTCTTCCACGTATAATACGCCTAGTTCTTGGTGTAGTTGTATGTTTCGTATGTACCATGGTGCGTTAACTGCGCTTCTCAACACCTTGTTTTGAAATCTCTGCAATTTTTGTGTGTTGTTTTTGGAAGTATTACACCATACAGGTGATGCGTATAGTGCCAGAGATCGTATCAGGTTTTTGTACAAAAGTACCGCACATTCAATTTTTAGTGTTGAATTTTTATTTATTAAGGGATACAATTGTCTTAGTCTAGTATAGCTTTGCGTTAATTTGTGATTAATGTGATATTTCCAACTTAACCAAGTGTCGAGGTAAACTCCTAAGTATTTAACTGCAGAATCATTTGGGTTCCAAGGTATTATACTATTCTTTGCAGGGTAAATATTTTGGCTTGGCATTTATCAACGTTAATTTGCATATTCCATTGTTTGAACCAGGAAGACAGGCTGTTTGTTGCATGTTGTAATGCTATCACTGCATTTTCTAGTTTGGTCGCTTGAGTAAAAATAGCCGTGTCATCGGCAAATGTTGCTAGCGTTGCTGTAATTTCAGGTATATCTGAGGTATATATGTTGAATAGGATTGGTCCTAGTATGCTGCCTTGTGGAACGCCAGCACAAATGTTTTTGGTTTCAGACAATGTTGAGTTAACCCTAATTGCAAAAGTTCGATTTCCAGGAAGGAGAAGATGATGGCTTTAAGGTTAGTAGGCATATCTATGTTTAGAAGCTTCTTTTTAAGACCTTCGGTCCACACTTTGTCGAAAACCTGTGCGATATCTAAAAATATTCATGTGATATATAGTTTGTTTTCGAAGTCCTGATCGATAAGTTCACTTATTCTCTGTAATTGATGACAGGTTGAGTGACCTTTACGAAATCCAAATTAAAATGTGGGTAGTATGTTGAGATTTTCAATACTGCTAATCAAGCGTTTATGTATGATCTTATCTAATAATTTAGATAGTGAAGTTAAGAGACTTAAGTAGGCGAGTGCTTTATTTGTTAGGTGTTGGAGGATGTTGTTTGTGATGAGTTTTATTTTTGGGTAGTGTATCGATTATACTTTTAAGTTCGTTGGGTGAAGTTGGTTTTATATGATCCGGTATAGGTAAATTTTGTTCAACGTCGTTAATTACTGGCATAAGATGAGATGGTGTGCAGGTAATTGCAGGAGTGAAGGACTTTTCGAGATGTGATGCAACAGCAGCAGCTTTTTCGGCGTCGGAGCTATACTTTTCGTTGTCAGTTTCTGTAGTTAGTGTGGGAATTTCTTCTCTTTGGTGTAATATATTTCTTGTTGTTCTCCATAACCCTATGTCGGCTGGACTAAGATCATCTATCTGTTGCTTGTAACAATTTATTCTTATGTTCTCTAATTCCCTTTTGATTATGTGTGTAATATTGTTTAGGAGATTTTCAACGAACTTAAAAAGTTTGTTACTGAATTCTATATGTCTGTCGGTCTGTCGGTCTGTCTGTCTGTCGCTGTCACAAAATTATGGATTCTTTAAAATTTTAAAATGGATTCTTATAGGAAATTTTACGCTGATTTCAAAATCGAAATCAAAAAGTTTCTATCTCGAATAGTTTTCGAGATATTCGACTTCAATTTCGGAAAATTTCGACATTGCGATTTTATGAGTAATTCTTAAAGAAAATTTTACGCTGATTTCAATAATGAAATCGAAAAAATTCCATGTCGAATAGTTTTCGAGATATTCGACTTCGAATTTCGGGAAATTTTTCGACATAACGATTTTAAATGTGATTCTTATAGCAAATTTTACGATGAATTGAAAATGAAGTCGAAAATTCTATGTCGTATAATTTTGAGATATTCGATTTCGAATTATTGAAATCGAAATCAAAAGGTTTTTTAAGTTCGTTCTGGGATTGATTACAGAGCAATCTCTTCGCCATGTTTAGTTATGGGATTCTTGGTTATTTGCTATTCACGTCGAATTTGGATTTTGGTTTTGATTAGTTCAATTATGTATCTCGGAGGATAATTGTAATTTCTCGAAATGGTCCTTTTTTGTGGTTTGCGGCCAATTTTATACTGCTTTGTGTCGATTTGGTGTCCTGGGTGGTATGGGGGCTTTTGTAAAAATGCAGATTGTCGTTTAATAATTTTTTAAATTGATTCCAGTCTATTTTTCCGTTGATAAGTTTTGGGTTTGGTTGTTTGACAGATAATGTATTTGCAAAAGATACTAGAACTGGAAGATGATTAGAGTTGAGTTCTGTTATGACATTTTGAAACATTGGTTTATTAAAGTTTTTTTGAATTACAATGTCGAGAATATCGGGCTGGTGATCAAATCGGTAGGGGTAATAAGTGTACTCGTCGGGAGTTAAGATTTGGAATGCGTTGTTTATTGCAAACTTTTCGAGTTTTATTCCCTCTGGGTTAGTAGCTCTACAGCCCCATAATGTGTTTTTAGAATTTATATCGCCTATGATTAATAGTGGTCCAGTTGTATCAACAATTTTTTTAATATCTTCTTCTATTAGTTTTTTGTTTGGTTGTCTGTAAGCACTTATTATTGTAACGTGGTTCTTATCATCTAGTGTAACCTTTATCGCTATGAATAGTGAACGTTGGGTGTTGATTCCGTTCGCGGTCCAATTAAGATTAAATTTTGTATGATTTTTTTATGTTTATGGTCCATTGAGAAGAAGCGGTAACAGAGTATTTGTGTTAAAGGATTTAGTTTGAATTAGATAAGCTGTTATTAGGTCTATGATGAGTTGTGTGATGTTGTCGGCTATTGTTAGTCCATTAGCTGAAGTGGTTGTATTGTTAATTGGATTCCACTTTTGAGTTTTTCTGCAAATGTCTGCGTGTTGTTTACCTTGCCATATCTACGATGGGGAGCACTGGTGGTAGTTGGTTGGGTTCTAGTTCGTTGCTTTAATAGCTCTATGTGGTGTGGGCATCCCCGATAGTTTTCACTGTGGTTTCCTCCGCAGTTTGCGCATGTTGGTGGACCGCTAGATTTCATTTTGCAGTCTGTATGTAGGTGGCTGTCAGCACATTAGACGCATGCTGGTTTTAATGAGTATTAATTTTTTGTAGGCCCATATTGTTGACAACGATGGCATCGCGGTATGTTTTTCGTTTTCCTTCTGGCTTCTACTGTTACTATTGAATGGTACATTGAGGTTAACGAGTAAATGCGTTTAGTTTGTTCATTTTTAGTTAAATCTACTGCGCAAACTGGCATTGGTTTTTGTCTTTAGTATATAAACAAGTTACTTTTTTTATTGGCAAGTTCTTAATTAATTTTTCCTTTATTTCCCGGTCGGTGACGGAAAGTGGAACATTCTTAATTACCACTCATATCGGTTTGTCATTTGGGTTTTGATAAGTATGGTACTGTACCTTGTTTGTGGTAAAATGTTTTGTTAGTGTTCGATAGTCTTCGTTCTTGGTTAAGTTAATACGAAGCGTAGTTGTGTTGTAAGATGTTGTAAATGGTCCGGTAGAGAGTTTTTGTATATATTCTATCAATGCTTTGTGGTTAACTGCGTTATGCAGGTATATTGGTGGTACTTTAACTTGTTCGGTGTTTGATTGTGTATTTTGTGGGCTATCATTATCCGAAGAATGTGTGGGTGCTATAATTGTTTCCAGATGTGGCGGTAGATAGTATTTGTTGCTTGTTAAAAGATCTTGGGGGGGTCCATGCGTTTTATATATATAAGACAAATGACCTACTATTAAGACATTTTAAAATCATTGGTGCTTATAGAATCGAAACTCTAGTTGCGTCACATATTAAAATGCGTGGACATTAAGTATGTGTATATAGAGTATTGTGCCACCAAAAAGTGTTATTGCAACGCACAGGAAGAAAATCAGTGAGCCAATAAAACAGTGCTGCGAGTATAATTGTGAATGATAAAAAACATAGAAACAAACAATTATGGGCAGTGATAGACAGAGTAGTTGCGTTGGAGAGAAAAGTGACAGGTTCGTATATTTACATAACGTTAGTAGCCGCGTGTAGAAACAAAACACCAAGATATAGAACTAATTCAAAAGAGGCAAGGGTTATCCTGAGAAAGGCAAAACATGCGGGTGTTTGGCAAATGAGTGCAATCCAGACATTAATCAAGCATGTGTCTGACTTATGATGGCAAATAAGTGATTTACATTCGATCCACTGGCAGATACAACAGACCTCCTTTGATAAAATTTGCATATCACTATCCATAAGGAATTAAAAATAGACAAAATTTGTGTGTAAAGAATGCTCTATACTCTTGCCGCTTATCAGAAGTATGTGAAAGTGGGCGACAAATTGTTAGAGTTATATAATAATGATTATGGCATGAGACGTAGGAGAAGGAATACCAGTCCATGAAATGGCAGCACATGGAGACCCCTTATAATTAAAAGCCGTAAACAGAATTATTTAATCTTAAAAAGTTGCAAATGACTTAGTATCAAGAGGTTGGCTTCCCCCTTATATAATACAGCTCACTGGTAATGTTCTAATACCAGTGAGTTACTATCTGGAACATAAACTTGGTGAACGAAATACGGTTGATTCAAAAGAAAGTTTCAATCAAATAGTTTACTCACGTTCCTAAATTCGGTTCATTACTGCATAACGTTGCCACCTAGCAGGTTCGCCTACACTCTGTTTAAAACACAATTGCAGAAACAGTGAACGCCAAGACGTTTTACTTAAAAGACGAGTTTGAGTATCAAATCATTTACACAGCTTTACAGAAGCTGCCGGAACAACAAAGAAAACAGTCGCAATCGTTTTTTCCGTTATAATTTTATATTGTATGCCTTCTATCAAAGTTAATTATCATTAAAATTCAAACAAACTTAAAAAATTAAAAGTAACAAGTAATAACACAAAGTAGTCACCATTATCCAAAAAATTTATAATCATCAATTTATATTATTACTAATTTTAAGACTAAATAAAGCAAAACATTGTTATTGCGAGTTTTGTCATTGATGTTTTAAATATAGACACTAGTTTAATCTATGTCCTTCAGTGAAGGCTTTGTGATACTTCAACAAGTAATTTGTGTTGTTATAATGCCTCCAAATTATGATTAAGCAAAAGAGAGTGCATTCTCAAAAATTATTGAAATTAAGTTATCTTTCTCTTCAAAATCAAAATACATTTTTTATGTCTTTAAACCACGGCTTAACACTTAATATCCAATCTCAGGTTTATAGCTGTATCGCAAAGTGAATAAACTACTCGATTTAAACTTTTTTTTTAAATTTAATATTATAAAAAATGGCTATTTAAATTAAAATATTTAAATATTGAATAGTAATATAAAATACTAATGTTTGATAAACATAATGAACTTAAATTTGCAAACTGAGACAGCAACGTAGTTGTAGGCTTTTTGTTTAATCTTTTTCAACGAAAAAGTTAAAAATGCTTTTCAGATAAAACACAAAATTTGAAAATGCAACTAACAACAGCTATATAAATAAGACTTGAATATTATTTTCTATTAGTATCATATCTTAAATTAAAACAATTATTGCATTTTACGTTTAGGATACCACAGTGGCACTATAAAAAAGAGATATTAGCTTTTATAGGAATTTAATATACATAATTAAATATACATAGAGTTTGCGTAAAATAAATATATTAATACGTATAGGATTTGCCCGGATATAATTCAATAAAAACAAAAGTAATTGTTTATTTCTTTAAAGTTATTCAAAATAACTTCCTCCTGCATCTACACAGCATTTCCAGCATGCCTGCCACGCTTTGAAGGCTTTCTGGAATACGAAAACGAAAATTCTGTTTATGGTCTTGGTCACGGAGGTTTGGACTCTCTCCACCAACCCAAAACGGGTTTCTTTCAGGTTGTGATGTGAATTTTGGGAACAAACAGAAGTTGGGCGGGGCCAAAACGTTGCCAAGTTGTGCTCGGTTAAAAATTCTCGCACGAGCAGCGACATGTGGCTAGGCGCGTTGTCGCGATGGAGATTCAGGTGTTAGCGAGCGCATTGACGTAAAATTTTGACAAACTCTTTGTGCAGAGCACTTTTTGTGTCAAAGAAGACATCAATTTCATCTCGCTCATGCGGGCAAGGAGATCCGGTTGTGTGCAACTTAGAACTTTGTCTTTTGGTCTTGGGATCGTATTCAAACTCCCATGTTTTCACCGCATCTAAAAAGTCAAGGTTAGACGCAACACGTTCCAATAGTTCTCGACAGACCAACATATAAAAATCCTTCTGTTCTTGGAACAAAACCTTTTGCACAACTTTTTCTCATTTGCAAATATTCAGATACAATTTCATGCACTACGGTTTTTGGTAAATTCAACTTCTGTGTTATCAATCGAACACTCAAACGTCGGCCAGAGTGCAAAACTTGTTTTACTTTTACCAAATTTTCATCTGCTCGTTGATGGACGTTCTTTATCTTCCACAGCTTCTCTTCCCTCACGAAACATCTTGCGCCATTCATGACATTGCGCTATTGACATGACATCCTCCCCGTAGGCTTCCCTTATCAGGTTTGAAGTCTCTATGTTAGATTTTTTGAGTTTAACATGGAACTTTACTGCATAACGTACGCTGCATGCCGAGTCCGTGACGCATCACCAAAACACAGTGTTCTAGAAGCGCCATCTTCACTCTCTCAAGGCTCGTAAAAAATTGAGCCGGTCGCATTCTTTATCTCAGGCCTTCTCTCCACTGTCCATGCCGCCGAAAACCGCGTCCCTATAGCCCTTTTGGTGGGCTAGAAAATTATTCCTATACTTTACAAACAAACCATGTATATCCCAAAAATAAAAAATTAAGCTTAGTAAAAACATAATACAACTGCATCAACTAAGCTTAACTAAATTAAAGTTTTACTCCAATAAAAACTCAATTATTTTCTTTAAGTTGCAGGAATGGTGTAAAAGCCTTCATATTTATAGTCATATTGCTTCTGCATTGAGAAGTGGATGTTAATGTTGCAAGTCCACAGCAGTGCCGCGCTTAAGGTTCTTTGTTTGATGACTAAGACCATTTATTTTCGTCCAGTTATTTATTGCTGTAAAAAGCTTTGCTACAGCTAAATTCCATTAGCTGAGTAAACAAGATTCCTCTATACCCTCTATTTTACTCAAATCTAATCTGCATACTTAAAAATATCAAAAATATTAGGCATCTCTAAACTACATAGTGATTTAAGCAGTTCATTCAATCTAACAAAAAATTAATCTTTGCTGTATCCTATTCAGTACACTCTTATAATGAATTATGTACCCTAGACGATCTGCCAAGTTAATAAAAACCATCTCAATTTGTTTTCACCTTCTGCATCACCGATGTCCATATCAATAATTTACCTCTGCATGATGATGTCCTTAAGCATTATAATTTTTGAGAAAATTGAAAAACCAAAATTTCCTTAGTGACATCTACAATGACAGTCTTGATAAGTCTTAATTTAATAAAGTACCATACCATTGGTGCAAATATATCTTTTAACTTTTAGATTTTGATCTGATTTACTCTTTTAAAAATTATAAAAGTTTATTTGCAAGACCACAAATATAAATGACAAATATATCCAAATTTTTTTCTATTATTGCTTATACCAATGTCTAACAATATTCACAGACCTTGTCGTTTCTGTGCTATCTTTCTCTCAACCGTTATTTTTGCGTTTAAAATGGTTCATATGTTTTGCCAAGTAAATTCCTACTATATGCAATTTTAAATATTTTTATCATATTTACTCAACAATTACCTTGCTTTTGAAAATACCACAAACACACACAAACTCGTGAATTTTAATAATGTCTAGAAACGACAAGCTGTGTTTTCAACAGAAGAGCTAACATAATGCCAGTATGAGCAGAATGCAAAGTAACATTCAAATTATCTACTATGATGAAATTGTTTACTTATAGGCTAGGTACAAATAAAACTAGATTAAAATGCAAGTTTCATCAACATTTTTGGGATTTTTGTAGTAAATTATTAAAATAAAGAATAGTACATTGTTTCCCAATGGACCTTTTCATCAGTTTTGTTCTAGAATAAATATGTCATATGAAGGCGCTCACATGTACCCCATTATAATCAATGGTTGAAAACATTGTAGAATTATCTCTTAACGGACTGACAAACCAAAGCCTACTCACATATATGCTGTTGATAATTTATGTTAATATTGCATTTTCCAAAATAGAAATCGTTAGATTTAGCCAAAAGTTTTTTTTTTCTATCTCTAGTTGACCTTAAGAATCAAATACACGGTGTCATGTAAAACATTCTCTTGGAGATATTAAAACGAGTAATACAAAACGTAGTGCAACGTTTGGAAGAACACTTTTGTCTATAATAACTAACATAATTTCAGTGTTACTTACAAGACACAAGGTTTGATACCACGGTATGCTTTATTTGTGTATTTTTCTGAAGCAAGTAAATCCAAATTTTGATGATTGATGACCACTGTTTTAGAACAGGTATATATCTATAGAAATAAATTATTATTGAAGAATATTTATTTCATTTTGTCTTATTTTTATTAAGAAAAAACAAAAATACAAAATAAATTTGTTTCACTACATCAGTGTTGTAATACTAGATATTACTTTCAAGACCATTTTGACAGCGAAAAAATAATGCTAAATAAATTAGCAGTTTCTATTTTTATTTTATAATGTGGTAATAAAGTTCAGATTCTTTAAGTACCAATTTATTTTAAAAGCTTGGTTTAATCAAAATCTTTTTTTTTTTTTTTATTGACATATACTGTAAATTTACAATCTACTTCGCTAGGAGTATTGAGTAAATGTGATATAAGTCTTTGTCTTGAAAGGGAAATGTCCACTGACGTTTCTCCTTATATTTCACTATTACTTAGTGTTGTTGGGGTAGGTCTGCAGACCATGTTTTTAAGTCTTCTGTTGAGCGGAACATCCGTGTATAGGTTCTCTATGAGATCGTTTGGATTTCCTGTAAGGCGGTCTCGATAATTGGTGGCAATAGTATCAATTAGCATTAGGTTGCTAATATAGCACGGCGCGTTCACAATACCACCATATTTGAAATGTTTGTATGGTTTTTAATTGGGTGGTTCTGGCACAGCCCCAGAGATGTACACCGTAAGACCAAATAGGTTATAGCGTCGTTTTGTAAAGAAGAATTTTATTCTTAGTGGAAAGTTTTGGTTTACGGCCCATGAGCCAATATACCTGTTTGAGATCCAGCTGTTTTCGCTTCGTCTGTATGTGTTTCTGTCATGTCAAGCGTTGATCTAAATGTAACCCTAGATATTTAACATTTGGTTTTGCTGGTACAAAGACTCCATTTACTGTTACATGACGACAGGCTTCAGTGCCGGTGGTGAATGTTACTTGGATAGATTTAGATTGTTTGGTGTTGATTCGCTACTTGTTGTACAATTCCTAAGCTGATTTAGGTGAGTTTTTATGTTTTGGGAAGATGTTACAGGATTATCATCTGAGGATAGGATAGCAACGTCATCTGCAAATGCAGCAATAATGGTGTTTTCCGTTTCAGGTAAATCAGCAATGTATATAAGGGAAAGGAACGGGCCAAGCACGCTTCCCTGCGGGACGCCACACTATGGGGTAGTGAGGAAAGACTGCACTGTAGTGCTGCACGGAGAAATTCCTGTCGGTAAGGTAAGAATTTAGGAGGATATAGTAATTGTTATTAACCAAATTTTTGAGCTTGTACAGGAGGCCCTTATGCCACACTTTATCGAACGCTTGGGATACATCTAAGAATACCCCATTGCAATATTTCTTGTCCTCGATGCTCTTGGATATCTGATTGACTATTCTGTGTGCTTGGTGAATCGTTGACATGTTTTCGCGAAACCCAAACTGATAGTTAGGCAGCAAATGTGCTAGTTGGTAGTCTTCTTGTAGCCGTTTGAGTAATAGCCTCTCAAATATTTTAGAAGGAATAGGCAGTAAGCTTATAGGTCTGTACGACGATGTTTCATGGGATGATTTACCATTTTTATGTATCATTAATATTTCTGCGTATTTCCATATAATAGGAAAATAGCAAAGGCATAGCATCCGGTCGAAAATTGTTATGACAAGGACGAGAGCTTTGCGATGTAGCATTTTTAGTATTTGTCCGGTTATTAAATCATATCCCGAACTTTTGTGTTGGTTTAGCTTGGCTATTTCATTTCTAACTTCTGGTAGGGTGCTTTTAATTTTTTAGTAGCTTTCCATAGGCTGTAGTCATCAGGTGATAAGTTTTGGATGAATGTTTCGAACGTTGTGTTTTGGTCTTTATTAAGTGCTGCAGTAAGTTTCCTGGATAGTCTTCTATAGCAATGCAGGTCGTTCCCATTGCGTGATTGCTGCCATCTCCGTCTGCCTCGTCTTTTTTCACTGATAAGTTGTCGGATATGTGAGGGAGTTCTGGTGGGACTTACTGTTTCTTGTTCTGTTCTAGGAGTCGATTGCCATGGAGCTTGTTGTATTAGGTTAGTAAAATATTGGGCGCCGGCATCAAGCTCTGTTGAATCTTTAATACGTACGTTGAGATTTGTTTCGGTTTATGTATTCTACAAACTTTTCCCAATCCGTGTATCTCGTAGTCAGCCTTGGGTGTGTATATTTATTTTTGACTGCGGTGCACATACTGAGAATAACTGTTGTGTGATCCTATGACAGTTCATGATTTGAATCCACTAGGCAATTTTGCGTTGGTATGCCTCTAGTTATAAAGAAATGTAGGAGATCCGGGAGTTTTCTTGGATCTGTCGGCCAGTATGTGGGTTCTCCGTTCGTCATATGTGTGTAGTTGTTTTCAGTAATAGCACGTAGGAGGTTGCATTCTTTGGTGGTAATAAGTCCGGAACCGCAGTGAGTGTGTTTGGCATTCCACTAGCTCCCTGCGATAAAACGATTACCCAAAGTTTGAAAGAAATTTTTATATTCTTCAGAAGGAATGGTGTGGCGTGGCGAACAGTAGACAGCTGTTACAGTCACGTTCTACTTTTCAGTGCTTACCAGAACGTTCGTAGCTTGGATCTCATTAGTATGGTATTTGGCCAATTCATGGTGGCTTATAGAATCTTTGATTATAATTGCTGATTCGTCATGCGATGTACCATCAGAGTGGGTGCAATTATAGATTGAATACTGTAGTATAAGGAAAACGGTTCGATCAGTGAAGTGGGATACTAAGAGAATATCTATTTTGTTTAGATGAAGGAATGTTATTATCTCTTTTTTATGATTGCTGAGTCCGTTGCCATTCCACGTTGCGATTCGGAGTGTTTTAGCCATTATGGATTTAATTTATTGATGAGTGTGGTGAGCAAGTTTAGAATCGTGCTGTTTTGATTGAGCAACTGCGCGAATATGTTTTTGAATTCACTTAGGAGTAGTGTCAATTTGTCCTCTAGCTTTGTTGTGTGTTGGGTCGGTGTCATATTGTCGTTATTGTTTGGTACAGCTTAAGCGTAGGTTAGATTTTGGTTTTGTAACATCTGTGTATTGGCCGAGTTGAAGTTAGTTAGCTGTGCCTGTGGTGTGTGGTTATTGGTTTGCTAGCTGGGAGACGTTTGGCGCCATTTATTTGGGCAATTAAATCTTTGTACACTTTACTACCCTTATAGTTTGCAGGATGCTCGCCTGCACATAGAGCACATTTTGCTAGAGTGTCTTTAGTTTTCCGGCATGAATTTGAATCGTGTTGTTACCCCATTTCATGAAATTATGTGGTCTATTACAGTATACTTTAGAATGCCCATACTCTTGACATCGCATACATTGGACTATGTCGCGTCTTTTTCTTGGTTATTTTGGTGTTGTAAATGTATTGTGAGTCAAATATTGCTTTATTATTAGTTTTGGGTTTAAGGTCGATAAAGAATAAGGAAAGTGGTTTTTTAGTAATTCTGTGTTTCACGTTCATTATGTTTCGTACTGTATGTCCTGCTTTAGATAGCTCATCTTTGATTTCATTAGCTGGCACAGAGTGATGTAAGTTTCTAATCACTATTCTGTAAGCACGATCTTCTTTCGCTTGGTAGGTGTGGTGGATAATCTGTTCCTCTCGCAGGTGCTTTACTAGTTTTCTGTAGGTATCGATTCTGTGAGCATTGATTTTCACTGTATCATTAGCTAAGGCTTTTGTGTGATATGTTTCATCCTCCGTAATTTTCGCAAAATTATTAATCATGTTCTGGTAGTTTTTAACTCATATATGAATATCGGTGGTGGCTTAGGTGTAGCTGGTTCAGTGGTGGCGTTCTGGCTGGTTGTGGCATTTTCGACATCTTTCTCAATCGGTTGGAATCTATTTCGGACAGTTGTTTGAGTTAAAGCTGGATGTTGACCTGTTACTTTATGGCTAATTTACGCTTTTTGACTGATTGCCAGTCATGTTTGTTGGTTTCTTTTCAGCTATCATCCATTTCATCGTCACTTACTGCGCTTAAGGTTTCGATAGTATTTTGAGAATTAGGTGAGGTCTTTGGTAGCTGAGAATTTAAATTTGGTGTGTACGGGTTTTGCTGGGTACAGAATTGATTAAAGGATTGATTATGAATACCTGTACTTGCTGGTTGAAATTGCGGATAACCATATGTTACAACTGTTTGTTGAAAGCATACTGGATTTTAAATATTAGGTGTATTTAGGGTGAATACGGGTTGATTTGGCTTACATTGGGATGGATGCATGCTTACCCATTAGTGAAGATTTTGCTTAAATTAATAAACTTATTTTGTTAAATGTCTTTTTAAAAATAGATACGCAGGCCAGTAGCCTCGTATTTAGCGTGCCCGATAAGCGAACACACTTTAACACTTTCTTAAGTTGAGCTAACCTAGTACGTTTTTACGCTTCAAAAGTAAAATGGGAACTCAACCAAAATCTAAAGAGGTTTTTGCGATACACAGATATTGTCGATTATAACTAAATTAGTAATTTATCTGTTGTTAAAAATGTTTATGAAAATAATTTTCTAGGGGTGTTAGGAAAAAGAATAATTAAAATTTGCAAAAATGTGACCTAAAATTATAAAAAAGACAATTATTACAATAATTGCCAAAAATCTAAGTTGCATTCTTATTGTCCCATTTCGTTTCATTGTCGCAATTATTATTTTATAGTTGATCAAAGTAAACCACGGTAATAATAAAAATAATGTGGTAATAGTTATTACAAGATTAACTTAGACCAGTCTATCTTCAATAAAATCAAAAATTCAACATTCAAGCACATAAGAAACACATATATGCGGTGAAACAGGTATTAATGTTTTTTGAGAAAGGATTGGTCTAGACTGGTGGCAAAAAGTATAATAACTAAAGTTTCATACTCCACTGTGTAGCAGAAAAGGCAGCATGACGGATTCCTTTGATATTAAGTCACACTGAGGGTTGGCCGCAGGCGAGTGAGTCGATTCAAATACGAGCTGCGAGCTGCGGCTTGTCGGGTTTAAGGCATGAGATTAAAATTTGGCATGTTAGCAGGTATAACATGTGCCTTGTGTCACAGTGTTGATTATTCGAAGGAAAAAGTTACCGCATTGGATAGAATTCTAAAAAAGTAATACGTACAGCATCAAAAAAAAAATAGGAAATATATTAGATTATTATTTAAAAATGTTTTAAACGTATTTATAATTATTAAACTTTCTAATTTGTTATAATAAAATGGTTCCAAATTATTTGCAATTTTTTTTACAATGAATTCAAAATTAGTGTATTGATCTCACGTAATATTCTATTCAAAAATAAAAAAACCAAATTATGTTAGTATTTCTTTCTTGCTTGACTATCGCGAATGTTAGTGGAAATTAATTTCATCTTAATTGGATTTTTCAAAATTAAAATCCTTAGTCTTTAAAACTGCTTACAAATTCCTGGCTACATAGTTTGCAGTACGTTCCAATTAAATGGTACCACGCATTGTGTTTTGAAATTAAAGTGAAATATACAGTTAAATACTATGAGCTTCCCAAATGCAATCTAGTATTATTACAACACTAGCCAGCATAGAGTGCTGTTAAAGTCAGTTCTTGTCACGAAACAAAGAACCTACTGTCTTTCACACATGGCAAAAATACACCACTTGTGAGACTTACATATTGTAGAAAGCATCAACCAATTTCCCTGAAACTTATCTAGATGTTTCATTTAACCACTTGCTGCCAATACTAACATTATTTACGCAGATATTAATCAAAGAGAACCCACTAATCTTAGTAGCAGATTTACAACTTGAAATCTCTACAAAGAAATAACCAATCAAACGTCTCTTCGAAAACCAACAAAAAATTAGTGTTCAATCAAACTGTCAAACAAACAACCTGACAATCAGTACCAAATAAAAGCCTAAAAAGTACAAACTTAATCTCTTCCATGAAAGATAAAGAAAAACGACAGAAAAAAGTTCGAGTAAATAAATATCCTGAATACAAAATAAAGTTTAATCAATTAATAACTAAACTAAAAATCATCTTGCAATATAAGAACTCAATTACAACAAAATGATCTGTCACCCACGGTAGCCACCAACTATTCACTTTAAAGAGAGGCTAAAGAATTAAAGTATTCTGAACAGCACATTTCAGCTATGAGACTTGATAACTGCACTTAGTCCAGAAGTGGTTTTGACAAAGTTATTGCTTTTGCAAGACATTTAATATATATATATTTAGTCAATTGTCTTCTCGGCATTTAAATAAAACAAAAAACTTTATAACAATAACTTTCAAATATGTCTACTGATCAGGTTGAATGTAAATAATATTAAGACCACAATTTTGATGAGTCTATATAAAGCTTATGATCTCTTCAGAGAAAAAAATCTCAAATAATGTATATAACACATCTATTCAAAACTATGCTAAGACTACAATGCTTTTTTGTATAATGGAAAGTTACCACAATTATATTGATTTTTAAAACATGCAACCTAACCGTTATGGAGGTATTGCAGAATTTTAAAAATTACCATTGAAGAAAATAACAACAGTACTTATGGAAAACACTAATCAGCTTAACGTCTAAAGAACTTTCAAAGTGTTAGATATTGTTTAGCTTGTTGTCGAACAAGCTATCGATAATATTTGGGACAGTAACTTGTTATTTTAAATCGAAAAATAGTACGTGCCTACTATTTTAAAATATTAAATTTTTACTCCAGCTACAGACACTTTCTCGTCAAATTTGAAGACTTTAATGATTCTTTATTTTTAGTCAAAGCTGCTGTTTGCCAAAGAATCGTGTTAGGTCCGGTTTTATACTTGCTATACATTACCAATTCATCCTCCACGTTGAAAACTACAGTCGCTGTATTTATTGATAATTTTGCGGTACTGTAATTACATTCTCATCCAAGCAAGACATATAGCCATCTATACAAACATTTGATAAGGACCTAGCTTAAACTGTGACCTAAAAAATAAGACGTTTACATAAATCAATCTAAAGCACTTCTCCTAAATTTTTAATAACTAAAGGTAACCCCCCTCCCTAAATGTTGCTTAAAAATTAAAATAAGTAGTACAAATTAACACCATTAAGTATTTAGGAATCAATTTGTATAGGCGCATTATATGGAAAGCAGCTACGATTAAAGTTTTAGGAAATGTATTGGCTACTAGGGCACAATTCTCATTTATCGGTGGAACGTACAATACTTCTCTACAAATTAGTGATCAAGACTAAATAGTCGTACCGCATATACCTGTGGGGAACAGCTAGTAGATTAATTATGTACATTATAAAATAGCTCCGGTCAATAGTGCGTTGTGAATAAAGCAATATGTTAGGGCTTAGGTGTTTAAAAAGTAATTATAAAATATAAATGTGCACCCACACACAGTATCAGAACGTGTGCTAAACTTTAATGACAAAGAGGTTACCTTTAAGTTAAATGGTTTAATTAATTGACGTGATTGCATCCACTGGGCTTCACAAACATAATTTTAATTTACCAAGGGTTATAGCGTGGTAGAATGTCAGCAATGGGCGCCGCATTATTTTGTAAAAAACTGTTGCGGTGATGGTCATTTAAACACGTTGCAAAAATTCGTGGGCCCATGCGTCAAAAAGTTATTTAGTGACAAATAATTTTATTATTACCAAGATGAAGCTTCCTCCAATTACCATCATGATGTAAGGGCCTATATCAATATGAATTCTCTGCGCGTTACCCGGACACCATCTCAATCTACTTCTTTTTCTGTATAATACCAGCAACAAGCGATAAACTAAAAACAATTTGAAAGACAGTAATCCGGGTTATTGGCTGTTTAGAAAAACCTAATCTCTAGTTTTAGTATTTAAAAATGGAATTTCATTTAGTATTCTTTAACTTAAACCATTGACATACTGTGTCAAGGTCAATACACACCGTATTTGTTGGCATTTACAGCTTGGGTAAATTTTATACAACATTCCGTGCGTGTTTTAAAAAATCTTAAAAAATTAAACAAACGACTTTTCTGAAAGCTAGTACTTTTTGTGGTCATTTTACTAATTACCCAATTTTATAATATCTAAAGAGTTACCAGTTAGTATTGTTCGCACTTATAGTCGAGGCAAATTAGTAAAAAAGCTCGAAATTTTTATCGGGTACACGTATCGAGCACGTTCTAAGGCGCTTTAGATTCGTAAGAGCCTCAGAAAAAAATGTTACCACATATTTTTTGTTATAATGCGGAAGTGCATTTGTAAACGCAAAAAATGCATTTATTTGATGAGCTTTTTGCAGAACCTGAAGAATATTGTATTTCTCGCTTAATATTGGCCAAAATAAGCTCTATCGTTAGTTGGAGGTTTTTGGGGTCGCTGATCACAAATGTGATGTTTAAAAAGTGTCCCAATGCACTTGTGGGGAAGCATAATCCTGTGGATAGAGGCGATTTTGGGAAATTACCTCAAATTTGTTTACTTTTCGAATTTAAACTGTCTGAATTTTTACACTAATCACGCACAGAAAGTACCCCAATGCACTTAGCGGGTTATAATCTTGGGGATGGGGGCGATTTTAGGAAACTTTAAATTTGTTTGTTTTTAGAGATTAAACTGTCTGAATAAGGGTTTTTGGGATCGCTGATAACGAATATGCTATTTAAAAGTGCCCCAATGCACTTGGTGGGGGGGGGCAGCATAATCCTGTAGGTGGGGGCGATTTAGGGGAATAATCTCAAATTTGTTTGTTTTCCGAGTTTAAACTGTCTGAATAAGGGTTTTTGGGATCTCTGATAACGATGTTGATTCTTAAATTAAACTCCAACGCACCGAAGTAGAAAATGTTCTAGAGCATTTTAGGGAAAGGATAACGTAGGGCATTTTTTTATTTAAGTATAATTTTATTTTAATTATTTTTAAAAACGATTTTTTTTCAAATGTTATTACAAAAAAAATTTTGCCTGCACACAAGAAACCCTATGTGTCCACGTTTTAACAGTATTGAATAAATAAGGGTTTTCAAGGTTTAAAAACTAGTTTCCAAGGTTCTATTTAAGTAAAAACATCAAAAGTAGTAAAATATATTTAAATTTGAATTTTATATGGTTTTTGGCAGTTCTCTTTTATCAAAGTAAATTGAAATTTTCATAAAGCAGTTTTTAGCAACAGATTTACAAAGAAAAACGTCACAATGATTAAATTTTTACAATCAATCTTCTCTGTTGCAATAATAATTTTCCAAATATATATATTCATTTTCCATGAGCTAAAAATAAAATATCTACCCTGGTAGGAATGAAAGCTGCCGAATTTTAAGAAAAATGCTATCAAATATAGATAGTTCAATCTCGAAAAACAAACAACTTTGAGCTGGTTTCTCAAAATCGCCCCAGCCCCAGTATTCTAACCCACCAAGTGCATCGAGGTACTTTCTATGCGTGATCAGCGACCCCAAAAATCCTCGTACAGACAGTTTAAACTCGGAAAACAAACAAATTTGAGATAATTCTCTAAAATCACTCCCATCCCCAGAATTATGCCCCAAAGTACATCATGGCATTTTCTAAGCATCATATTCGTGATCAGCGATCACAAAAACCTCCAACTAACGAGAATGAGCTTATTTTGACCAATATTAAGCGAGAAATATAATATTCTTTTGGATCTGCAAAAAGCTCATCAATAACATGCATTTTTTGCTTGCAAAAATGCACTTTTACATTATAATAAAAAAATATCTGGTAACATTTTTTTCTGAGGCTCTTACAAATCGAATGCGCTTTGGAACGTCCCGGTACGTGTACCTGCTAAAAATTTCGAGTTTTTAGCGTTTTTCTTACTAATTTGACTCGACTATTAGATGATCTGCTGTTATGAGCAAATCTAAGAAAGCTTTTCATTTTAAGACATTAAAAAGTTTCTACAAAGTACTTGGCAGAATTCACATTTGTTATTAGTGTAAACTTTAAAAGCATTTATGTGTTGTTGAATAATTTTCTTATGGCACAATAACAAAACGAGCTTATCCGATAAAGTAAGGTTTACCAGTCTACTCTAAATAATTTCTTCTACTAGCTTTTAGGCGTCAAATCCTTTAGAACTTTTTCATCTTCTTTTGCTTTTTGGAAATATTTTGCTTAACTAGCAATTAAAAAACATTATCTGTAGTATTGTTAATGGTTATATTTTTGTCGTCAAAATAAGTTTTACATATTTTTAGAACCTTTTTTCAAAAGACCATTATTTAAATGTTTTTGGGTGTATTCTATCACTCAGTGAAATGTTGCTACTTATTAATTTAATGCTGTGAACATAGATAACCGTTAATAACACATTTTAAAGTGTATAATTGCTTTAAACTGAAGTGTATGATAAGTATGGTACGTTCCAAATTATTGGGGTGTATTAAAAGTGATTGGAATTTTTTTTCAAAACTTTGATTTGTTGTGCGTTTAATGTATTTGAAAAGCTTTACTACAATTCAATGTGATACTCTCAGAAGACGCTGTTAGAGGGAAAAACTAGTGTTGCAAGTGCAGTTGTGAACAAGGTAGAAAATCATGAGAATAATGAGTTACTGCTTCAAATACCCATATGAAGTTAGTGACCAAGTCGTAGGACTATTAAATATTGATGTCTGAAGAAGACAAGGATTATAGCGAGAAAAACAAAAGACCTGATAATTCTAAATAATCGAATCACATTCTAAGCACTCGCAGAACTTTACATAGCATCATCCAAAAGGATTTACAGATGACAAAGTTCTGTACACAATAAATTTCCCGTACCCTCGCCACCTAAAAGAAGCACTAGGATTTAATACTAACAGCTATTGCACAGTGTAGTACACTGTGTATTACACTACATAGTATAAATTCAGAAATTTTTTGACTATCTGGCCACATCAAATGAATCATAATATTAGTAACAAATTCCGGAAAAACAATTGTTTATAGAACAGCAGCACATTCAGAACTGTCGCCCCAATAAGCTATTAGTTTTTTTCAAAAACAATTGAGATTGGATTGGTTGTAATTATTAGCACCAGTGGTTACCAAAGCGTCTCCGAAAAAGTATTCAGCAACTTGGTATGTTACTTCAAAATATCAATGCGTGGCTACGTGTTATTCATCACATGTTTACCACTTTGTGTGGCCTCACGCTCTATATTCGTCGGATATTACGTTAAACGACTATATTATATAGACATGTTATTCTCCTTTAACGATCAGCTTCAGTCAGCTGTTCACAAGTAGTATTATAGTACACCCAAAGTATGGTGCACAGTAGCTTCACGCAAAATTGTTGGGGCGATTGAAAAAGTGTATGTGTCTGTTCCACTAATGATCACCTGATTGCATATTCCTAAGTTAACCCCAGGGGGGTTGCTAGGTCCCTACTGGGCGCCTCCCCAGGTGGCGGATAGGGAGATGCTCGCTAGATATAGCGGGTACCGGGGAAATAAAATACCCGGGTGGACCAAAACTAGATCATAGCGTCTGATCCATAGTGGGCGGCTGATTGGATAACCCTGGTAAAGGGCAGCAGCTTTACCAAAACTAATCTAAGGCAGAAGACAAATGATGTTCGCTGGGCTTAGAATTAGATATTCACAAGCAGAGCTGGAACAGCGGTATGGTTGGGAAACTGCGATGTGGAAGGCCTTGGAATGACCACCACATTATTCTTCCTAGTTAATCTGTATGGCTATGGACGGTGGAAGAGTAAAGATTACTGATCATGGTTTTCGGATTCCAAGATCCGACAGGGGAAGAAATAGTGGAAGAAATAGTGGGGCTTCCCAGGTCGTCATCCAGCAAAACCCCCACGCGACTACGACGACTACGACTACACCTATCAATATATACAAGACAGAAATAAAGATCGCTACAAAATGTCGAACAAGAAATGAGTAGGATGAAGATAAACATTTTGGGAATTTCGGAATCTAGATGGCCCAACACAGGAGAACATGCAATCAGAAAAGGGAAGATCTACTACTCAGGAAGCAACGATAGACAGCATAGACACGGAGTTGCAGTAATGGTCGATAAAGAAACAAATAAATCAGTTATCGGTTTTACACCTGTTTCAGAAAGAATTATTTTGCTACAGCTACTAACTTGTCATGGAAAACTTAATATAATACAAATTTATGCACCCACGGCAGATAAACAAGACGATGAAATTGAAAACTTTTATGCTGAAATACAAAAGGTACTTAAAAGTACAACAACACGAGATATAACAATGGTCATGGGTGATATAAATGCCAAAATTGGGGAAGAGAAAGTTGAAACAATTGTTGGACCCTATGGACTTGGTACTGCAATGAAAGAGGAGATCGTCTAGTCGAGTTTTGCCAAGAAAACAAATTCATAGTACTAAACACATTTTACAAACTGCCTAAACGACGGCTATACACATGGAAATCTCCTGCAGACAACGAAGACAACATTGTTCGAAATCAGATCGACTACATATTAATAAATGAACGACACAGAAACGCAGTTAGATCTGTGAAAACATACCGGGAGCGGACGTATCTTCCGATCATAACCCCTAGTTGCCAAATTTCATCTCACCTTAAAAAAGGTTAATATAAGGAATAACGAAAATAAACTTAATGTAGAACTCCTCAAGGCAACAGACCTACAACAAGTGCTAAAACAAAATATAAACAAAAATCTATCAAAAATTAATACCGAACTTGAAGCAGGAAACAAAGTAGAACAACGATGGATATCCTTCAAAGAATCAATCCTAAAACCTAGCAAAGAGCTACTGAAAGAAACAAGGTATAAAAGGGAAGAGTGGATAACAGACGAGATTTTGAACTTAATGGAACAAAGAAGAAGATACAAAAATCGAAATAAAACATGTACCAAAATCTACAGAGGGAAATACGAAGCAAAATAAGAGCAGCAAAAGAACAGTATTACTCTGAAAATGTAAAGAAATAGAAAACCTTCAAATTAAGCATGACATGTTTAACCTACATAAAAAGTAAAGGAAATAGCTGGTACAACACGTAAAAAGAATGCCAACATACTATTAAACAAGGAGGGAAATATAATAACAGAAAATGCTATGAACTTGTGTAGATGGAAAGAATATATAGAAAAATTATTCAGAGATCAGAGAGAAGAAAACCCGAACATACACACACCCAACCAAGATATAGGACCAGACATAACAAAAAGCGATATAATACATGCAATGAAAACAATGAAAAATCGTAAAGCCCCAGGCCCAGATGAAATACCAAGTGAACTCCTACAACTAATTGACGAAGAGAATCTAGATATACTGGTAAATCTATTCAACATAATATATAAAACCGGAATTATACCTTAAGAAATGTTAATCTCAACGTTTGCATGTATACCAAAGAAAGCTAATGCCAAAGAATGCTGTGATTACCGCACTATAAGTCTTATGTCTCACACACTAAAAATTCTCTTAAAAATCATTCACGCTAGGATACACCGGAAACTAGAAGCAGATATCAGTGAAACACAGTTTGGTTTTCAAAATGGAGTGGGGACAAGAGAAGCATTATTTCCATTTAACGTGCTTATTCAGAGATGCTTGGATGTTAACCAAAGTGTATATCTATGCTTTATAGACTATAATAAAGCCTTTGATAGAGTTAGACACGACGCACTCATAGAAACTCTCAAAAATAAGAAATTAGATTATCAAGATATAAGACTAATATCAAACTTATATTACAGCCAGAAGGCTACAGTACGAATAGGAAACGAAACATCAGAAGCAACTGAAATTCAAAGAGGTGTCAGGCAGGGTTGTGTTCTGTCGCCCAGTCTATTTAACGCCTACTCAGAGGAAATAATGAAAAAAGCCCTGGAATCTGAAACTGCGGGAATAAAGGTAAATGGAAGACCAATAAACAACCTAAGATATGCAGATGATACCGTAATTATTACTGAAAACTTAGAAGATCTAGAAAGGGTAATGAATAAAATAATTGACTATAGTGAGGAATACGGCTTATCACTCAATATCAAAAAGACGAAGTTTATGAAGATCAGTAAAACAATAACAACAACGACAGCTTAAGAATTAGAGGAGAACAGATAGAAAGAGTCAAGAAATACACTTACTTAGGAAGTCTAATTACAGAAAACAACGACTACACGGCAGAAATAAGATCAAGAGTAGAAAAGGCAAGAGCTAATTTTCTAAAAATGAGAAACGTCTTCTGTAGTAAGGATCTGTCGTTACCATTAAAAATACGACTGCTCAGATGCTATGTGTTTAGTGTACTTTTGTATGGTATGGAAGCGTGGACGTTAAATCAAGCCGCATTAAACAAACTTGACTCCTTCGAGATGTGGACTTACCGGAGGATTTTAAGAGTATCGTGGACGGATAGAATGACAAATCTGGAAGTACTGAGAAGAATGGAAAGGAGAAGGAAATTACAAATACAGTCAAAGAAATAAAACTCCAATATCTGGGACATATCATGCGTGGAGAACGGTACAACATACTACGACTTATAATACAGGGCAAGATCATGGGAAAAAGAAGCGTTGGTAGAAGACGAATGTCATGGCTGCGCAATCTACGAGAATGGTTTGGCTGCAGCTCTGGTCAACTGTTTCGAGTAGCAATATCAAAAATTAGAATAGCCAATATGATTGCCAACCTCCGAAGCGGAGATGGCCCTTGAAGAAGAAGAAGTTAAAATAACAGTCATTTATTTTATCCTAAACTACCTAAAACTAATTTGATAATAAGTTTTTCTTAAGTACTATCTTCAGAAATATACATAGCAAAACAGAGTGTACCCGTAATTGTATTTTATTTTCAAAAACAAGTAGACTAAATGAAAAGTCCCACAAAGTAAAATAATTTTATTGAGTTTCCATTTATAATCTATCACAGCTAAGGTTTCTAAATAAAGTCTAAAAAGAATTTTATAGAAATAATAAACATAAATTGAAAAATAATCATTTACAAGTTCACTCCGTTTGCTTGACCTCACTCTTCCGATAAGGAATTGCAAGTTTCAAGTTGTATAAACTTGAAAACTTTGGCATCTTATTTTTTATTCCTTTTTTGAAAGATTTTTAAAAACACAAATAATAGATATAGCAAATATAAAAAGCATAAAAACGACTAAAAATTGTAAATATTTATTTTGTAAGTAAAGTAATTTATTTTTTAATAAATAAAGGTTTGTATCGAGAAAAACTATTTACAAGATTCTACGTTGTAAGAGAAGCAGCCATCTAAATCGCGTAGAATAATAAATAAAGAATATAAAATTTGTAAGTTATTATTTTAAATTTGCCACTATTAATACGCTGAATCATAAAGGGTGGGCAATACAGACTCAATTGATTTAAATTTCATTCCATTTAAGATGTATGCTTTGTCGAGTGTTGCAACTTAAAGATTGTATAAAAGCAAATTAATTCAAGAGTCTGTATGTATTGTCATCAATTATTGCTGCATTACAAAAATTTAAGATGGTGATAACTTGGCCAGTGTTAACACACTGCTTTCAGCAAGTGAAAAAATTTGAAGAGACTACTAATATTATTATATTACTAATATTAAAAGGGTTCGACAAGGGCATGGCATTCAAGAAACAAGAATTTGTCTTACATTACAAAAACATCATGTACAGTTAGAGGTCTTTTGAAATATATTGGCGTTTTAATGTATTTTATTTAATACAAATAAAGTCAAAATTCGAAGAGCAGAAGACAAATCGTACAACGCACTAATTTGTCCAACGTTCCGTATGAGGTATTACAAGGCGGTATCCTAAATTTAGAAGAAACTTTCTTTTAGTAATATATTTGTATTTTAAAATTTCACTAGACTCCTACAAAATTATGTAGAAAAATTTTAAAGGTTCTAAATACTCTCAAAGATAATTTCGTTTTACAGAATAAGAATGGCGAATTGACCAAATGTGTAGACTACTATTTTAAAATAATAATACTTCTGGCTTATGTGACTCTCTCTCAATAAATTACGTGATATAAAAATATGGCAGCATAACATTTTTTGCTTTTGAAGAGTTCGACTCTGGTGCTAGAAATTTATTTATAAAAGTAGAGAAGTTGAAATTCTTAAACGGTGAGTACAAATATTTTTTGACAATAAGTGGATTTTGGAGAAAATCATTGAGCTTAGTACGGGACAGACGTCGCAAAACAAAAGATAGCGAACGATAAGCTGAGCACGTTAAGGTTAACCAGTCAAGAAGGAAAAGGATCGGCTTTAGGAATGTTTTAGGTTAAAAATCGATAAACAACGGATTGAAACATTAAACTGTTACCAGCAGTTCCAGTTTGGAACTTGAATTGAGTAAAAAAAACATTAGAGGACATACTAAGCAAACTAAAAGGAATATAAAATAGAAATGTTAGAATACAAAATAAAATATATGGCTTTTAACAAGAAATAAAAAAATAAATTAAAATCGGAAAATAAAATCTACATCAAGAGAAGCAGGAATTGAAAGAAAATATAAAGATACAACTACTTACATAAAGAGGATGTTGAGAAAGGGGATGCAAGGTGTATAAAGAGAAGATAAGATACAAATAAAATACAAGGTAAAGGAAAAAATCATAGAATTGGACACATATTTACCATTGAGAAAAATGTAGCAACGTTAGAATTGCAAATAAAAATAAAACATCCTAAACCAACCCTCAGTGAAATAAAAGCAACGAACAAGAATACAAAAATCTTGAAAATGAAAAATAATCTAAAAGAAATCGGAATACACTTTAACAAATACGTCCCTAAAGAGATCAGAGAACAGCAGAAAATGTAATAAAATGCATTAAAAAAGGAAAAGAAGTATTGCACTTATAGATTACAATAAACCTCATATAAATGGAATAGCAGATCGGTTAAATAAACTGCGACAAAGCATAGGAAATTAAAAGAAGAAAACATAAAATACAATAACACAATAAAAACAAAAGAAGAACATACGGCAAACGGTTACTTGGGAAACAAGGCAACAACAGAGAAAACGCGCCAAAACAGAGTACAGGGATAAGACTAAAAACGAATAGCAAAGAAAAGAGAAATGGGGTGGAAATCAGGACGATGACCAAAGAAAATGGATAATGAAATGAACAGAAAAACTACTAAAAATAAATAAACAAACATTGGAATAAGGAATACAACCATTCTGAACGGACAAAATATAAATTAATACAGAAAATGGAGGTTCAAAGAGTATAAACACTAGTTGTACGTGAAACCGAACAGATACGATCGGAAAAATTGAGAATAGCAAACAAATATGTATTGTAATTTTTAGGAGTAAAAGTCGATCAAATAGCAGTAGAAAAGGAGAAATGATAGCAAAAAAAATTGGGCTCCCCAATAACAAACTTCAACGCAAATCACCAAGGGTTTAACACTTAAAAATAGAATTATTTAAAAAAAGTATAAACATAATACAGATCTGTGCCCTAGTAAAAGAACAAAATAAGATAGAGTCTATGATTTATATATACAATACAAGAAGTAGCGAATCAAATATGAGAAAGGAGCGAACAAATATTAATAATGGGAAATAGAAAATAAAAAATGGGAAACGGCATAAGTCGAGGGCTAAAATAAATCGGAAAATATGTAAATGTAGAAGTTTATAAAAATAGACATAATCTCCTGCAATTCTACCAAAAAAAGATTTAAAGTTTGGAAATTCTGGCAGCAAGCCCCACAAGAAATGTATACATATGTTGCAAAAGAAAAAGAGGCTAGAAGTATCATAGAATTATTTGTCTATACACAAGTATTAAAGAGATTTATCAAAAATAAAACCATACCAGAAGCAGAATTAGGAAAGAGCGAAAATAAAGATGAACAAGATAATTTATGAGGAAAATCAGAATTATACCTAAAATATATATTCAAAAATTAGAAAAACCAGAATCGAGAAATATTAACAAGAAATGGATAAAATTTTTAGACCAGCAAGCAAGACAATATCGAACTGGAACTTGGAAATGAGCAAAGAAAAATCAAGTTAGTGAAATGAGAAGTTTAGGCGAGAGGTGGCGAATTAAAAGGAAGCATGGAGAAATTTGTCCAATCCAAATCGTATCAAGACAAAATAGATAACACAGCGTGAGAGGGTTTTAAAGAAAATAAGAAAAACAAAGTAAAAATAGAAAGAATTTGGATTAGCAATGAATCATTTTCGACAAGAATAACAAAAGCTTCTGAAACAGAATCAAAGCAAGGGGTGGAACAAGGAAAAGAGAAGGATTTAAAAAAACAAAAACAATCAATTGAAAACAACAACAAAAAAAAACATTACGAAGATAAATTTAGAAGAAAACATAAAATACAATAACAAATAAAAAAGAAAGAACATACGGCAAAGTTACTTGAAACAAGGCAATAAAGAAAAAAGCTAAGAAAGGTAAGATAGAAATACATAAATAGAATAGATACAAAGGAACTTAGAGAGAGAGTTAGACTAAGAAAGCATGCGGTAGTGATGAAACAGACTCCGAATAGATAAAAATAGATGGGAGAAGATTAGTTATTTCAATAAATATAAAAGAAAAGAAACGGAATGTGAAAATTACAAAGCGATCTGCCTAGTTATCTAGTGATTTTCAAAGTTTATATGTGCATACTTAAAAAAAGAATAAGAAGAGTGGTAAAGAGTAATTTCAAAGAACAGGCGGCATACAGAAAGGAAGACAAATATCGGATAATGTATCCATATTAAAGAACTTAATTGAAAAGGAGGATGAAAGAGAAGAAGAATTATACAGTAAAACAAAGAACAAAATGGAAATTAACTGAAAATCTATAAATAAGTAGTTACATGTGTGTAAGGAAACATAAAAAAGCTCAATAAAAAATTGATACCAAAGCTTTGAGATGACAATAGGGATAAAATAAAAGACCTATTTCTATTTATGTGGATAGTGGACAAAATAATGAAAAATGCAAACCACCGAACAAGACAATTACACATAACTGTGAGGTACAAACTTAACAACTTTAAAAATAGATGCGTTTCTATATGCAGACGATATAGCTTTAATAGCAGACTTTCATACAAAATTGAAATGAAAATGTAAACAAACGCAAATATGTTATAGTAAAGCAACATAAGAAAACGTGTATCAAACATGACCTGCAAAGTAAAATTAGTAAGAAAGTAACTGTTTTTAAATTCTTTGCCACCATGTTTACACAATATAGAAAAATATATCTAAAAATAATAAATAGAACAACAAGCTATATAAGAAAATAGAGAATAGAGTAAAATTATAGTTATACCAAAGATAATATATGCATGTGAATCATGGGTAGCACAAAAGTAATACAAGATTATAGTAACGGCGGCTGAATGAAACAACTCAAAAAAACAGAAATTACCAAATGAAGAAAATTATAGACTTTTGAAACGGGAAGACATATTACATAAAATAAACAAGGAAGTGCTTAATAAAAAAGAAAAACTCTAAAAAACGGGGCTGATGGAAGAAGTAGGAAAAGCAAAAGAAACAAGAACGGTGTAATACCGTAAAGAAAACATTCTGCAGCGGTGCGATGAAATTAGGATAAAAACTTTTAAAAGGAATTAAGATGTTGATTAATGTCTCCATAATGATCAGCGTCAAAAATGCTGTCGAATGATATAGTAAATGATATATGTGAATATAATGAATATTCGAAATCGTACCGGTCACCTCCGGTTGCCGTTAACCGATTTGGCTGAAAATAAATTCCATGAAAGGTACTGACCTAAGATGTGTGCTTGAAGTGAATCCGTTGAATAGAACGGAAGTTATGGTGTCTCCAGACACACAGACAGACAGACAGGATGATAATCTCATTAACTTTTTACTATAAGCTCTGCTTTAGAAAGTTAATAACGATGAGGGCAATGACGGAAATAGCAACAGACCGGAAGATATGGAAGACTTGAGTGAATAACTGGAGAAACAAATAAACTCCGACACCCCAAATGGGAAAAGGAGATAACGACAAGAAGAAGGCGGTAATGTAAACTAACGCTTTAAAGAAATTGGAACTTTAAAATAATTATTTTCTTTTAGAAAGAAGGTGGAATATCGGCCTTATTCTTTTTTTATTGTTCCAAATATAATAAGACTTTCTTCAAGTAAAGTGTTGGCTAACTCGCGGAACATAAACCAGTTATTCATTATTACTTTCTTATTTGTACTATAAATGATTTCACATGATGACAGAAAGCAGAGTGGTCTATTTTCTTTTTTGTCTATTTTCTCTTTCACTGTAAGAAATTGAGCCAATCATGTACGCGGTGTTAGGTACAAAACATAATTGTCTTAATTCCGTATTTATCTACTACTAACACAGCGTACACATGAACTTACAAGTTGTTCACCTGCAGCAGGGTGTTTACTAGGACTATGAGACTATAACTACGATAGTTTATAATATATTCCTCCCACAGATCTCTAATTGCTAAAAAATTATCGGTTGTCTTCTTCTCGATCCGAAACTTTTATCAAAATGGAGGCAGTTTTCAAAAATTTAAATCTTTTTTTTACTTATCATTGCTGTAAATTGAGAGATCCGAAATTGTTTTGCTCAAAAACCAGAAGTAATATTTGGAAACCCCGTTCAGACATAGCAATTTTAGCAAACATAAATTTGATAGTCATCAATAGAATGTAGAATCTTTGCAACTTTATATTTTGCTAGCCTTTTCGCTAATAAATTTGGTTATATTTATGATTTTAAATTATTAAATAACATATTCTATACCTATAGTTCCCTTTGACGTTTTCTGCTTTTTCTTTTAGTCTAGGAACGTTTTTCGCTATATTTATTTTTAGAGTACGAGTTTGCCTTGAATAAAATGACCGATAACATATATACCTCATTTATTGTAAATATTTTTTATTTTTCTTTTTGTGTATTGGGTTTATAGTTTCGACATTATTTTTGTGCGAAAATTATTTTTTATTAGCTGAAAATTTATTATCTTGTTAATCCCCCACTTCCAAATTTTGGTTTTTTAAATTTTGATCTTCATCAAAACTATCTCGATCCTTTGAGTTGATAGTTATAAATTTTTATATTCAAGGTAAAAAGTAACGACACAATTCGCTACAAAACAAAGCTTAGCAACAGGTACCCAAAATCGCGTGCTGGCAACGTTGACCTTGACAAAAGAACTGGGCATTACAGTCATTGTGGTGTCGTATATGTTACTCTTACGTTATCCACGAATAGTCGTTACATCTATGTCGCGTTACAATTTGGTGCAAAATTTTTTTGAGGGAGTAATTGGACCTTTTTTTATTGTCAGATTATTACTATTTACAATCTACTCGTAGAACAATAAGTAAATACTTAAATGAAAGTGGTGTGGGTGACAATGGAAGCAAATGTTCATTAACATCGCTTCAGATACAACTAATGCGTATTAACGCTTACAAAAGGAACATGTAACATATAATACAATATAGAGAGTTTAAACTAAAATCTAAACGGCAAGTCAAGAGTGTACTGCCTCTTAAGTCTCCGATTATGAACACGGTTGTCCAATAAGTTTAGTGCTAGACTATTAGGGTGAAGTTCTAGCTTGGCGATATAACTTTCATTACTTTTCACTATTTCTTCTTTGACAGAGCGCACTTTGAGGTCACTATAGATATCAGCGTTGGTTATATAGTATAGTGCGTTGAGAATGGTTTGAAGGGTTTTTGTTTGGAACCTTTCTATTATAGAGAGGTTAGTGAATGACGCGATCCCCCAGAATTCAGTTCCGTAAAGCCATATCGGTTTAAAGATTACTTTGTAAATGGGAAGTTTGTGAAAGGAATGTTGCGAATGTCTGCCCAGTAACCAATAGAGCTTGCTAAACTTCAGGTCGAGTTGCTTACGTTTGGTCCATATATATGCGTCTTCCAGGTTAGGCCTCTATTAAAGTGGATACTTAGGTATCTTACATTGTCGGATTGTGATATTATTGTTCCGTTGATAGAGATAGGTGGACAAGTATCTCTTTTATTTGTAAAGGTAACGTGGACAGGCTTGGTTTGGTTGATTTTAATTCGCCATCTTTGAAACCAATCTTGAACGACATCGAAATGGAGTGGTGGAGGCTCTTGCTGGATCTTCGTCTGTAGCCAGCAATGCAGTATCGTCAGCAAACGTTGGATTGAGACTTCCGTACAGATTGGTAGGTCTGTTGCGTAGACTAAGTACAATACTAGTCCTAAAATACTCCCTTAGGGTACTCCAGAACCTATAGGGATCAGGTTGGTAAGTTCTTCTTCATATCTTACTTGGAAAAGTCTGTTTTGTAAATAAGATCGTAATATAAGGTAAATGTTATCGGGCAACCACTTTTTCAACTTATACAGTAGGCCTTTGTGCCAGACTTTGTCAAAAGCCTGGCTGACGTCTAGAAATACAACACTGCAGTATTCTTTGGCTTCAAAGGTGGCGCTAATAATCTCTACTACTCTATAAACTTGTTGAATTGTATAGTGCTGCCTTTTAAAACCGAATTGATAGTTCAGTATAAGATTTTGTTTTCTAGATTTGGCATTAGTCGCTTTATTAGCAGTTTTTCGAACAGCTTTGAAATTACGGATAATAAACTTATCGGTCTGTACGACTCGGCTAAGTTGGGTGGTTTGCCAGGCTTTTGGATCAAAGTAATTTTAGCAACTTTCCATTGTGTATTGCGTTAAATATAAATGTCAGCAATGTGAGACCCTTAGGTGGGAGTTCTTTTAGAATTTGGCCTGTTATTAAGTCGTACCCGGGTGATTTTTTTGTAGGCCAGTTTTTTATTGTATCTTTTACCTCCTTCACGTTAATGACTTTGATAGGCGGTGACAGTTGCAATGGACATCCAAAAACTTGTCAATTTCTTCTGCGTTAATTTCGGGTGCTCCAGGTATCGGTTGGAAGACTTTCCAAATACCATGAGGCAAATACCTCAGCTTTTCGCCCAAGTTCCGTTTTCTTTCCGGATCGGTGGAACGGATTTTTGTGGTCGTTTTAGCATTTTTGTGGCTTTCCACAGTGAGCAGTCATTCGCTTCTGTGGCCGATAATCCTTCCTTACTGCAGAATTGTAACGTTGTTTCTCTCCGGGATAACGTGTTCTCCGCCACTCGTTACGTAATCTTCTCTTTTCTGCTAATTTGTTCGTGATTTCCATTGGGTAGCCTTTCTTCCTGTGATTTTCTGGTAGCGTAGGTGTTCATTTCCAAGCGGCATTCTGTATTGCCGTCACGAATTCTTCTACTGCCGTTTCGATGTCTTCCGCTGTTTTTAGTTTTATCTTTAGAGAGATGTTTTCTTCTAGTATCTCTCAAAAGTAGTCCCAGTCAGTTTAGTGGTTATGTAGCTGCGGTGGTTTAGTTTTATGAATTATGGAGGTACTTATAGTTAGTATAACAGGAGCAGAGGTCAAAGCTATCTTCTACGTTTATATATGCTTACCCTATATCTTTAGTGATGAGGAAATCTGGACAATCTAGGATTTTTCTCAGGTCAGTGGGTAGGTTTACCAGTAGAAACATGATCTAGGTGCTTTTCTTGCATTATTGTTTGTAAGGCTCTTTCTCTTGGGGAGATTAGTTGAGATCCCCAGTGTGGATGTTTGGCATTGTAATCACCAGCGGAAATGAATCTGGGGCCTAATGATTTTAAGTATTCCTCAAATCCTTCTTTATTTGATCTGTATCCAGGGGAACAGTATGCTACAGATATTGCTAAGGGTCCGTTCCAGTTTTCTCCTTTTAGTGTTGTGGCTTGCAGAAAATCTCTGTCAAATTTGTTTAATTTATAATGCTTGATATTGTGTTTAATGATGATCGCAGTTCCGCCTCTGGCGCTGTCATTCGGGTGTTGTTATTATTATTTGAAATAAGTGCGGGCAGTAAAGTGTGCTTCGGAAACGAGTAGAATGTCAATGTGGTTAATGTTGAAGAATGCCTCTACTTCCTGGCGATGTTGCGTCAAGCCACCAGCGTTCCATGTAACGATCTTATATTGAACCATTTTTGTTGGTAATTTGTTGTCTAAGTGTAGCAATTGGACCTTATGAGAGAGAACTTTTTGATTCTTAAAATTAAAAAACTTGATTTGGAAAACATTGGTTTCAGCAAGATGGTGAGACATGCCACAATGCAAAGGAGATGATGGGCATGCTAAGAACAATTCTCTAGGTTATTTGAATCTTTCCTTCTTGTGATGTGGTTTGTCTCCCCAGATCACCAGATTTGACTACTCCGGACTTAAGAATAAGTTTTATGGTCCCAAACCTAACAAAACTAGGGAATTCAAAGAAAATGTACCAAAACCTGTTCAAAGTATACGCTCCGACGTCTACGAAAAGCTAATGAAGTATGCGATTCAAACTGCCCGAGTTTGTGCTGGCTCTAGAGGCGAACATTTATAGCATGTTATCTTCAAAACAACTGATCATAAAAAAACTAATGTTTTATTTTAAAATAGTTTAAAACAGTCTCTTATATACAGGCTACCTCGTATTTATAAATCTGCTAACTGTTTATGAATTACGAACTAGCAGAGAAACACCAATAGGTGATTAACTATAGCTCACCAAAAAGTTTGAATAATAATAAAATCGAATAAAGAACCATTATTTTATACACGTGTTTAACACGGGTCATAATATAAACAAATCTTACCCATCTGCACGTTTTTTAGGTTCGACGTGATATCACGAAGAATACATTGATGTTAATGATCGTTGTCATTAGCAATCTTATTCGGGGTAATCCAATTCGCAGGACTCACCTGAAACAAATATTTATAAATTAGAAGGAGAAAATGCCAATTATCGTAAGTACACTTAAAAACCACATTGCGTTTGAAAATAAAATTTCCGAGTTCTGATTAGCTTAATGTTTTATTTAGCTAATAGTGGGTTACTACAAGAGAATTATCGCGTTTTAAAAAAGATAAAAAAAATATTACATATATAATATTAAATGTGACAAAAAAGGAAGTTAAAACACCCAAGTTTTTATTTTTATCACTGTTTAATGAGAGCTTCTTAGGACACATTTAAATAGTAGTCCAGTTTTTCTACACACGCCATAGCATGTCGCCATTAATTATTCTCGTACTACCAGTAATGTTGTTTCTAAAATTCATCCACTGATGCTGGTAATCATGTCACATAAATCAGATCTTTAATGTACCGCAAAAAAATTACAAATTTTAAAATCAGGTAACCTGGCTGCCGGTTGAATACCAAATCCTTTCTAGCATGCCGGCCAGTCCAGCAACAAAAGTTTTTATTAAAAAATTACGCTCTTCACCATACCATTGAGCTGGAGCTCCATCGTGTTGAAATATGAAGTCGGAATCCTGTGTCGACACTTATGATTGCAACATATCTGGGTGTCCGTTAGTCTTTTCACTGAAGAAAAAGGGTCCGCCCGCTTTTATTTATAGCCTGCACGGAAGGTATTAAGTTTTACAAACCCTTTTCATGTTCCATAACAGCATGAGGATTTTTTGAGGTCTGTATCGGAAGATTGTGAGAGTTCACCTTTCCATGTGGCTTCATCACTGAACATCAGACGGTTAGCAAATTCGTCGTCCTCCATCGCTTTCTTCATTACCATACAAAATTTAGTTTGTTTTACATAGTTCTCTGGCCTTAATTGTGCAACTTTATAAAATATATGGTTAGAATCGTAGTTGCTGGCGTGAAGTACCAAGTTCACCACTTGCTCTGTTATTGTGAGCTATGCGCAAGACTTCTACTAACTGCCTTTACCAAACCTGGTCGTCCTGTGCCTACATTTACTTACAAAACTTGTATACTTAAATTGAAAATACCTCTCTTACTTTCTCTTTTGTGCTGCCTTTTAAATTTACTTTATGCCATGATAACGTATATAAACTCTCGCATACCCAAAAACACAAAACGTTTTCTGCTGCACCGTCTTCATATTACAAACGGGGCCCATATTGCTACCTGGACGTTTAAAACAAAGTTTGTAAGCCCACATTTTAATATTGGGCATTATTCCTGCCTTTTTATGTATCATTAATGTAATAATAATAATAATAATAAGGCTTTCCATTCTATAAGAATATAGCCACTTCTTTCCGAAGTTTACTAATCCATTTCGTGGGGTGGATTAGTCCCCTTTTTGCTTCGTACGCTTAACTTCTTATAGTTTCTGGTCATTAATGTAATACTTTGTGAAATATATAATTCTTTTATAATAATCCTATGTTGCATATGTATATAAGTATAAATATTGATATAGAGACACCATTTCTGATATGACAAAGGTATATCTAATAATATGCTTTATTGAATTATTTCAGATCAGCTACGTATCTACGATATTAGAATTCTCAACGTAAGTTGCTGCTTATACGTACTTTTATGATTACTAAATATACACTAAACGTATTTTGCTTACAATAAGATAACTAACTTTAGTTCTAACTAACGTATAGTCCTGTGAGTTAGAGTTATTCGAAATCTATTTATGTTTGCTGTTGATATTAGCCGCTTGACTGTCTTTTCAATTATCAAGTTCCAGTTCAGATCGTTTTCTTAATAACCTTGAAGCAGTCTAAATAAGTCAGTTTGTAGTAACTTCTAAGTAAATTAGTAATTTAGCTTTAGATATTAATGCCTTTGTTCTCAAAAAAATGCAATGTCTAGTCAGCGCTCCAGACAGTATTTATAATCAAAAAGCTAAAGCGAACTCAATTACTTAAAGACATTTAATAAGTTAAAGCGCAAATTCAGTTACATCTGAGCTTCTTGATGTTTTTTGCAAAATTAGCTTTTGCGAGATATTAAACTTTGCTTTGCTTGCAAAATGGAATTCATCGATCCAAAGGACAATCGTGAAAATGTATATTTATTTTAAATAACCACGAGTACTTTATCTCCTATCAGAAGCTAAAGCAGTTAATATGCTATGGCCTACAAGACGTTAGTTAGAGTTTTATCAATTTGTTAACTGTATTATAAAAGTTTTATGCGAAATAATAGAATAAATTTGTACCTTGACTTAAAGAACCACCTTTATAAAAATATAACTAGGTATTTCACTCAAGTCGTAGGTTCGTCGGTTTATCTTTTAAATGTAACTTAAAGGCAAAGCATGCCAGATCTACGCGCAAATTCTTTACATGGAAGATCATGCAGTTCAAAAATAGAAAACCTTCGGTGGAAAAAGTGAGGAACGATTATTTAGGAAAACTGGAAAATACAGATTAATAATAAATGAAATAAGCAGAAAATGCGTGATTAAAATATGACGTTTACGAAAAAATCTAATAAAAGAAAAGAAATTATAAAAAAAGGATTAGTAGATTCAAGAAAAAAGTAACGTTATCACTCGCATATTATAAATAAGGCACAAAAATCTCAATTATAATGGCTGAATTAAAAACAAAAATTTTAGAAACGGGAAGGAAAGATGAAAATAAATAAATCAAGTGATAAAAACAAAAAATGAAGACTTGCAAAAGTAAAAGTAATATACAGGCTTAATTAGAAAGCTTACAAGGTAAAAAATGCTATAAACGAAAAAATACGCTAAAAAATCTACTAACCATCCTATAGTAGAAGAAAAAAATTGCAAACAAACAAAAGCAAAAAGAAAAGGCATTGTTAAATTGGAATTCAATACGATAACGGTTCATAAGTTTTCAAAGTGGAATAGGATATCAAAGAAAACTAGAAAATGCAAAAAAAATTTAAAAAGAAACAAATCACAGATAAACATAACGACGACGACCAGACAAAGATAAGTAACATCATTTAGAAAAATAAAAATCAAATAACACGTAATGGATCAGAAATGAAAAAAGAAGAATTTGCAATATGACAACTTGCTATATTAGAAGTTAAATTAAAGCAAACAAATTATTTAAAGATTTTAAAAGAGCATACTTAGATAATAAGTAATAAAAGCAATAAAAAAGGCAAACAAAAATTGATGTTTAATGGTGCATTTGTTGCTATGTAGTGAAGTAAATCGAAAAGAAGGAACAAAAGAAAGTGGAGCACGTATTTTAAAACATAGTAATGTAAGATATGTAAGTGAGAAGATCACAAAAATAATTAATTAATTAACAAATAGGGACATGTTAATAGCAATATACTTAGCAAACAAAAATAATACTACTAAAAAGAAAACAATTACTTGGACAAAATTATAGAATATAACAAACACTAACGTCAAATCTATTGTAATCAGATTAAAATATATAATAAATTATTAAATAATTTATTTTATTGAATAGTAAGGAACATCTTCTTAAATGGAAGGTTAGGGATAAAAGTTAATAAAACAGGAAAACATAGACAAGAAATTATATATAATAATAAAAACAAAACTAAATGATTTTTGCATGATAAATGGCTTAATAATACCAAATATATTTGTGAAACATAAAGAAGTACATAAATACACCAGCGAAGTTAAAAGTAAAACGAAAAATAAATTATTGGCTATGTGATAATTAACAAAACTCTAAAAATAACGTGAAAGATAAAAGGATAAGACGAGATATAAAAATTCACCCGGGCTGTTTCTTCCTAACGTGTGAAACGTAAAAAATAGCAACAAAGAAAAAGAAAAGACATATTCTAAGATGCAAGTAACAACGAAATGGTGGAAAGAAAAAGTAGAGTTAGATAAACAAAATAAAAGAAGATGCAAATAACATAACCCTAACAAATTTTTGGAAACAAATTAAAAACATACCAATAAATATAGCAATACGAAAGTATAAGTCTAAATAAAAACAAAAAGGCCAAGTGGTAAAACAAAGAGATACAAAAGAAAGTAAAATTAAAAAAGTGAAAGTGGAAAACATTTCTGGGAAACAAAAATGACAAATTAGAGCAGATATAAAAAAACAAATATTGAAAGTTAAAAAAATAAAAAAATAAAACATGATAGCATTGTAAATCAGAAGTTATTATATAATTTTTTAAAGGTATAACAAATAAAAACGGAGAATTAATAAATGAAGACAAGATAATGGCAAGTTTTTTTTTATTATTATTTGTTGCTTATTTATAATCTACTCTCACACGAGTAATAAGTAAATTATTTATAATTTATAATTTTATAACATGTCATTGGGGGTATCCGGCCAGCGCCTTACTCCCCGTAGGCTAAACACTAAGTTATTCTGGGTAGTTACACTGGAAGGTCTTGTGGCCAATTTCGTTTTAATCGTCTAGTGATGGTTATCTGGTTACAGAGCTGTTCTCTTAGCTGGTTTTTATGCCCTGCCAGGTGGTTCGTGTATGTTCGAGCAAACTTCTGTATCTCTGAGGCTACGTATGGAATTCCTAGGTCTGTGTGAAGGGTTTCGTTAGAGATGTACCATGGGGCGTTGGCTATTTTGCGAAGGATTTTTGGGTGGCTTCGTTGCAGGATTTTTGTGTGGGAGGCTTTAGCACATCCCCACGACTGTATACCATATGTCCAGATGGGTTTTATGATGCTTTTATATAACAGTAGTTTGTTTGATAGTGAGAGTTGGGAGCGTCTGTCAAGGAGCCAGTGCATTTATTTAATTTTAAGGTCTATTTGTTTTCGTTTGGCTTTGGTGTGAGTGCTTCAGGTGAGCTTATGGTCTAGGTGTAGTCCAAGATATTTGTTGAAAGTAATACATTGAGAACATGCCAAATATGGCACAAGAGGCGACAGAAAAAAAAACAATTAAGAAACGGAGAAGAAAATACATAAAATAGCATGGACTATAGAGAATATGCAGATATAAAAACACAGTAAAAATATTTAAAGAAAGCAGTGAAACACGATGGTTGAAATGATGAAGAATTTGAAAACATGTGCTATTGAAACTTCTAAGATTTTGTTTAATAAAACATGGAAGCACAGTAGAATATTTAACAATTTGGAACTAGGGTTGCTGTTACCAACGCAAAAGAAAGGTGCAAAGTCAACTAGAAAAGATATATAGTAAATTGAAGAAGGGGAAAAGTACAACACCACATATTTACAAAAAAACAATTAATTAGTAAAAGCAAAGACAATAATTTATTGGTGGAATTTGTAATTGGTGTGGCGGCCTTTTCGCCCTTGAACCGCTTTATATCGCGGCGGCATGCGGACCTTTGATATCAGCTACGTTTTGGCGTCGTACACGAACGGCATGGGCTTTTGCTCAGCCGACATTCAAGCCCCGCAGCGCGGCCAGTACGGACGTGTCTTCACCCGCAAGAAACATTTCGCATCCCCGCAAGCATTCACGCCCCGCAGCGCGGCCAATACGGTCGTGTCTTAACCCGCATACATTCACGCATATTCAACACCCCGCAAATATTCACGCATCGCAGCTCGGCCAATTTGGTCGTGTCTCAACATCCCGCAGATACCAGATCCGCAACGCAGAGGTGGCCACCTTGGAATCGCCGACGAAGCCGAAGCCGAAGCCGATTCAGGTGAGCGATTTGGCAATATTCGTTAGTTGATATCGGTAGCCGCCCCCATCCGCTAACGCGACGGCCGTTTAAGGGACGATTTTGGCCTTATCGGCTGACCTTCCACTACGGACCGTACTACGTTTCCACACCGCACCACGAGAGCGGCTATTTACACGCCTGCCTCTCCAGTAATTATAAAGAAAGTGTCCGGCAGTATAGTAAGGATAATAATTTGAAGTACTTTGAAAAAGGAAGGATGGGCACTAATACTCCCGATTATACAGTCAGTTTATACATCTACGCAATAAACTATGTAACAACGGAAAATAACTAATTAAAGAATCTATAACTAAACAAGGCCAAAAAAGTGTGCTTAATCCCGACACTTTTTTAATTAAATTATAAATAAAGAGTACAAAACAATTCGTAGAGAAGTTGAAGATGGGTTACAGAAATATGAAGATAATGACAATAAGAAAGGGCGCATTTGCTGACGACCTCATTACTTTCACAAGTAAGAAATAAGATTGACATCACAGCTAATAAAAATGGAAGAAAGCCTTACATGAGATGAATTTGAAAATAATTAAAAAACAGTTTTTAATACAATATATCAACAAGTTCTAACATGCGCAACCGAGAGTTGGGTTCTATCAAAACAAATAAATAAAAATCTGGTGTGAACATCACACGACTTTCCTTATCCTATTTTATATATATATATATATATATATATATATATATATATATATATATATATATATATATATATATATACAGTCCAACACTCGAAAGCTGATTAAAATAAACAGTACAAAATAATAATTGACTCATACTTAAAATTTTGCTACGTCACTGAACGTAACCGTGCGAGCTCGGTTGCACAGCCTTCGCCATTATCGCCTGCGTGCTCTCTCCTAGCGGCCAAGCGCTCCCCCCCTCCGTCCTCGCGTAGTCGGCCCGGTAGCTCTCCGAGCGCGCTGTGATTGGTCCATTTAATTGATTTTTAATCTGCTATAACTTATTTATTTGACATCGGATCAAAAAATTTTATTGTAATTTTTTGTTCGTTTCGGTTTCATCTATCCGGTAATATAAATTTCCCGAAACATTTTATAAACACCCGGTATATTAAAAATCCTGAGCTTCAATTTTTTTTCGAGTTCCTATTTTACCAACTTTTATTTTAAATTCATGTTTATTTCATGATAACAAATCATATTTATTCTCATAAATTTTTTGTATCTTCAACCGTTTAGATTCGCGATCGCTTTGCGACCGATTTTGCGACCTTGCAACCAAACGGCTTGGCCGATTTTTACCAAAAGCTTCGCACTGCGTCCCCTACCTACAAGTAATTTGCATACCAAATTTCAATTCTCTAGCTCTTACGGTTCTCGAGATATCTTGTTTACTGACAGACCGACAGACACACACACACACACACACACACACGAACCAATGGCTCAAAACAACTTTTTTGGTGTCCTGAGGCCATATTTCGTCCAGAAATGTGAAAAACTGGGTAGGTCAAATTTCCGCCGATTACATTACTTTCCTTATTATAGGATAAGGAAAGTAAAAAAATACGAAATATGGAGCTTGAAAGAATCAAAGGCAATAAAGAAAGTGACAAATTTGTAATAATTGAGTGAGACAAGAATTAAAAAGGGAATCACTTCTAAAAGCAATCAAAGCGGAAGAATTAAAAAAATTTGGGCACATAGTAGGAATGACAAAAAACAAATAAAAAAAAGGTGGACCAAGAAAGGATTAAAGTGATAATAAAATCTTTGAAGGAAAGACGCCTGATTTAGAATAGAGGAAAGAAAGCAGATTGTATATATTCTTTTTATGTGTTTATGTTTAACAATACAAACGTTACAAGCATGTTATTATAAATTTGTAGGTAAATCACAATTTTTTGCATAAGCCAAAACTGTAAAACCATAGTTCGATCTTATTATATATATAATTATATGCTAAAGTCTCAGGTAACTATGAGTCATTCCCTGATAAAACTCTTTTTGGTCATTAAGTCGTGGATTTTTAAAAGCCCTTAACGTATACTCTTGTGCATACCATGGTGGTGACGTCGATAGGTCCGTTGCAAGAAACATTTTGCTATTTGAGGACATCGCTGGTTGTTCTGTTTTTTACCTTTGAATAGTAATAACCAAACATTTATATAACAATAATTTTTCCGAAGTCAATCTTGTGACAAGGATTTTTTAAGTCATGTTCGGCAATGGTCGGTTTTTCGGGTTCGTTGAAGCGTAAATGTCGTTGATTTTATATGCTGGCGCTAATTGTTTAACTTGTCGCCTCAATGTTACGTTTTTGATTGTTTGAAGCAAATTATGTAATTTAATTGTAGTAATGTAGATAGTTTCCATCTTGTGTTTGTAACCCTTGGTTATATAAGGTATTGTAAGTAAGCTTTACCTACCATTCTAATACTCATTTTATCTCAGTTTTCAAGTAAAGGATGTTGCAGGTGGTTTAACTCTTTAAATGAGAAGTACTGTTGTTTCATTAGCCGCTCCCGATCCACCAGCGCGTTCAAAAGCATTTTTTTGACTGGTGACTTGACTACTTAAGAAGGTGTTGGTGTACAGGCGTGACTGTTCCGTACACAGTGTGTTATAGATGTTCATTTCTGCACTTTATACGTTTAAGTCAAAAACGCAATCCTTAGATTTGATTTTAGTTTTGATGAACTAAGTGTATTTGTGGATGTACCAAATTAAGCAATTAAGGGACTATAGCAGCCTCTATGGCGTATCTTCAAGTTACAAATGTATCATTAACATATGTACGAGTTCTAATAATGACGTATTTATAGTAATCTCTTCAAATTTGTGGGCTTTTCATAGTCACTCTATTTTTTGTTGCGTGTAAGGCATATCCACAAACATAAACAAGATAACGTGACTAGTACAGTAGTATTGAAAAAAGATGAAAGTGTAGTTAAGTCCATTGTAAAAAGATCCTAATATTCTTGTTTGAAATGTAAAACAATCGCAAATAATCTATAGTGAAAAGCAAAATGCGACGCATAAAACTGCGTTCTGAATGTATAGCAACTGATAATAAAATACGTGGTAAGAAACTTTCAACAACTATTAGGGTAGAAGCAATTTATAGATTGACTCAGTGGGTACGCTAGATGATATTGTCATTTTAAATTGTTGTCCCTAATCCCCTAACCACAAACTGACTAACATCATATGCCAAAACAAGGTTTTGAGCTCTATAGCGTATTTTCTCATTATACATAAAATCTGAAAAAATCGAGTAACTTTTTGAAACTCAACTAAACTGCACCAACAGTAAACACAAAAATCACTTTTAAGATGGCATAGTTAATTATAAATTTCTTTTGTCTTTGATTTTACTTTTTATCGGTGAATTCGTAGTCAGGAGGTTAAGGACAAAGGTTTAAAATAAAAATCTCATTTAACGTACCCGTTGAGCTGTTCAAAAGCGCGAAATCTCAAATCATACAATTTTGACCTTCAAAGCGGGAAACAATCGGGGCCCAAGATGGGGAAAATTTTTTTGTCGGTGGATTTTATCGGTAGTCAGGGGGTCGGGCATAACCATTTAAAATGAAAATCTTATATAACATACTCATTGGGCGATACTGTACAAGTAAGAAAATTATACGGAAAAAAATTAAAAGAAAAACAATATCCAAATTTCCAATTAGTATGGCAGACAATTTATTCTTGTAAGCTCAAAATTACAGTTTATAATTAACCGATACATTAAAAAATGTCTTACACGTCTTTCCCCAGCGAGGTTGCTAGATCCCCAACTGGGCGCCTCCCCGGGTGGCGGATAGGGGAATGCCCACCAGATATGATGGGTACCGGGGAAATAAAATACCCGGGGCGGACCAAAACTAGCAACTTCCAAATAATGGATTTAATGGCTCCTAGATAACCATGAGTGGAACCAGGGATGGTGATAATCGATCGGCTGCCGGTATAAGTGGTCACACTCTTGCATGGTCAACAGCTTCGGGTGGAAGAACCAGCAGAGATAGGGCACTCTTTTGCCCTCAGGTTGAAAAAACAGACCTTAAAGACGGAGGAACCAAATTGATGGTCAACGGCGTAAGAATGCAGAACGCGAGTGGAAACCACTGCATTAAAGATCTAAAAAAATATCCTTAGTAAAATTATCATCATTATCATTATCAATATGACAACGTTCAGAGCTAAACCTAAATCCGAGTTTCAAGTTCCCCAATCGGATCTCCGGGGAACAGTTGTGAGCAGAGTTATAAAGTTATCAACAAATAATATAAAGATCGGGACGTGGAATGTAAACAGTTTACTGGCACCAGGCAAACTGCACAATACTGTAATAGAAATGGATAGACTAAAGATAGACATCCTTGGTCTAAGTGATATTAGATGGTCAGGAAATGGTAAATGTACAACAAGCAATGGTATAATGTACTACTCGGGAAATGATGGCCCTCAGCACAGATACGTAGTTGGAATAATATTAAACAAGAAAGCAGTAACAGCAGTCACAACCTTCATACCACTCTCAGACAGAGTAATGATGTTACAGTTGAAAACAAACAACGGTAATATGAATATCATCCAAATTTACGCGCCAACTGCCGATAAGGAAGACGAAGAATGCGAAGAATTTTATGCACAAATAGAAGAAAACTACAGAAGCATTAAGCGAAAAGATATTACAATCGTGTTGGGTGATTTTAATGCGAAAGTAGAAAGATGTACCGGTGGTTTTGGGCTAGGAGATCGCAATGATAGAGGAGACCGTATGATACAATTCTGCCAGGACAAAGATCTAATAGTCGCAAACACGCTTTTTAAACTTCCAGCTCGCAGGCTGTATACATGGAAGTCTCCAGCTGATAACCAGGAAAACAGTAAGAAACCAAATAGACTACATTCTTTGTAATAATCGCTATAGAAATTCCATTAAGTATGCGAAAACATATCCTGGTGCGGACATTCACAGTGACCACAATCCAGTTATAGCAAAAATTACAGTTAGGATGAAGAAGATAATAAGACCCCAGAATGACTATATAGATACAAGACGTTTAAAGGAACCCACAATATATAATATAGTTCAACAAAAAATAACAAATGAGATAAAAATATAAATATGCAAATAGACGAAGTCAATATTGATGAAAAATGGAACAAAATACAAAATGTACTAACATCTGTAACCAAAGAACACCTAGTAAGTAAGAGAATAAAAAAGAAACCTTGGATGACACAGGATATTTTAGATCTCATGGATCTGAGAAGAAGGAATAAGCTAAATGTACAAAAATATAAAGAAATTCATAAAACAACACAAAGTAAAATAAAATAGCGAAAGAAAAACACCTGTCTGAACAATGTGAAGAAATTGAACTACTACAAAGTAAGCATGACAACTTCCACATGTACAAAAAGATCAAAGAAGTAACAGGATATAAAAAGAAAAGTGGCGCCAATAATGTCATCAAAGATGCTGATGGACATATACTAACAGATATAAAAGATCAAATAAACAGATGGAAGATATATATCCAAGAACTTTACAATGACGAAAGGCCGGAAAACACCAGTTTAGAAGTAAAGGACGAAAATTTTAAAATTCTAAAATCGGAACTAAATTATGCACTAGAAAACATGAAAACAGGCAAAGTTGCTGGCCCGGACGAGATACCAATAGAAATTGTTAAACTTTGTAACGATGAAACATTAGATGTTATTTTAGACCTTTTTAACACTATTTATGACACTGGGCAAATTCCCAAACAATGGTTGCTATCTACCTTTATTTTAATTCCCAAGAAAATTAACGCAAGAGACTGCTCAGATTACCGAACTATTGCACTTATGGGACATATTTTAAAACTATTCTTGAAAATAATTCATAAAAGAATTTACAAACATTGGAAGAAGGAATAAGTAACTCTCAGTTTGGTTTCCGCGCAGGTCTTGGAACGCGAGAAGCTCTCTTTGGGGTTAATGTGCTATATCAGCGATGCATGGATATGAACCAAGATGTGTTTACCTGCTTCATCGATTTCGAAAAGGCGTTTGATAAAGTGAAACATGGTAAACTACAAGAACTTTTACTTAAGAAAGGCATAGATAGGAGAGATGTGAGGATAATTAGTAACCTATATTAGGGACAGAGTGCTAACATAAAAGTTGCAACAGAAATAACCGAGGAAATTGAGATACGCCGTGGAGTGAGACAGGGATGCATCATATCTCCACTTCTGTTTAACATCTACAGCGAAGCCATCTTTAGAGAAGCCTTAGATGAGGAATCTGCGGGAATTATTATAAATGGAGAAATAGTTAACAACATGAGATACGCAGATGACACAATCCTCTTAGCAAGCAACCTTACTGACATACAACATCTGCTTGAAAAAGTAAATGATCGCTGTAACGACTACGGCTTAAAAATAAATTTAAATAAAACCAAATGGATGGTAGTTACAAAAACTCCACGCATTCAAGGAAACTTAAGAGTTGCAAACATATTAATAGAACGGGTAAGGAAATACAAATACCTCGGGACGTGGATAGAACAAACAGCTGATCAAACAACGGAGATAAGAACTCGTATAGAAATAGATAGATCCTGCTTTGCAAAATTAAAGAAAGTACTTTGCAACCGAAACATAAACATTGGGCTCAGAATACGAATGCTTCGCTGTTATGTATTTAATATCATGCTCTATGGCGTAGAAGCTTGGACACTTAAGAAAGAGCAAACAAACAAAATACAAGCCTTTGAAATGTGGTGTTACCGCAGAAGGTTGCGTATAGCCTGGATTGAAAGAATAACTAACAGAGAAGTTTTGACAAGGATGAACAAGGAATGTGAAATAATAAATACAATAAAAAAGAGGAAACTAGAGTACTTAGGCCATGTAATGAGAAATCCCAAATACGCACTGCTCCAACTCATCATGCAAGGGAAGATAAAGGGTAAAAGAAATGTTGGTAGGCGTAAAATGTCTCAGAGATTGTTTTAATTGCAGCAGCATTGAACTATTTCGATCGGCCGTCGACAAAATCCGTATAAGAATGATGATAACCAACCTCCGTGAAGGAGAAGGACCATAAGAAGAAGAAGACACGTCTTTCTTCTTTTGTGAGACATCGGATTTTGGCAATTTTTTGCTAGATCTTTCGTTATATCAATTACATTTACACTAACCTATTATAAAGAAACATAATTAAAGTAATGTTAAAATCAATGCAACTATTAAGATTACTTAAGAGTAAGAGACTAAGCAAGACTAAACTAATCTTAAAAATTAAAAAAAATAATAAAGTGTTTTTTTTTAGTCAAAGCGCTAAATACTGATTGCAATTTTATTTTAGTGATATTAACTTGAAACGCTTAATTTATTAATTTATTTATTAACTCAAACACTTGCCGAATATTTTTCCCAGCTTCTTTTAGTTTGCTTCTTTTGCTACAACTTAATTACTAGAAAATTTTGTTGTTCATCTACAGACAAATAAAATGCTGTCCGTGTTTTATATTTTTTGTCCTACTTTGGCTTTTGATTTTAGTTTAGCAGAATTAGTACTTTAAAAGTTGGTAATCTTTACAATGCAGTCATGTCGTCACTTAACATAATTGCAGGAATGCTCATATTCCACATCTCCATATAACTGCATCTACCATTATATAGTCTTAACAATTAAACCATTTATTAATTCATGAAAACTCACACATTGAAGTTTAGTATAAAGGTTTGCACTAATAACTAGCCCAATTTCTATTTGAATGATGCTGATCCGATGAATGTTAAGACAATTTGCTTTGGACAGAGCACCCTCAAACTCGCAAACGACTCTTTCAGAGCCACAACACGCTTCTTGGGTCATTTTTTCCTACTGATCGAAAATTCAAGTAAGCAGTAATTACCTTGTCAATCAATTAGTAACCACTAAAGCTCCCGTTTCCTTCAAAATGTGAAAACCAAGTCCTAATGAAGGACAACACAGATTAAATCATCTGTTTGTTTCGGACTTTAGTCGCGCAATAATTTTATGCGGAACACTGTTACCACATCAGGTTTGGATTATATATGGTAAGTCTGCCAAATGTTCACTTTTTTTGAGAAACTCAATATTTTTTTAGATGAGTAGACAACTCTGAGAGCACTAAAAGGTGGTATTTCTTGAAACTTATTTTATAAACCCTTTTATTATTGATACTTTCTCTTGAAACATTTTTATTTATTTATATCAGTTTAGCTTAATTTTTTATGATCCTTTCCATCAGTAATAGAGGGTACTGCGCAAAACAGTTGAATAAATTAAATAATTATTTATTCTTCAATTATACTTTCAAAAGACATCTATAAAACCAAGTCAAAGTGACTAATCTATACTAAAACATTCAATATTACTAATATACTTTTATTTTCTGAATAAAATTAAGCAATTAATCTTTAAGAGCTTACTGTACCACTTCCAGCGTGAGCCTTTGGATAATTTTTAGAATATCTCTTCGAAGTCAACGCTTATTAAAATATAACATAAAAACACCAGCACATAAAATATTTAGATATTTAATTGTATGAGCCAAATCTGTAAAACCGTACTCCGATCGTAGATTAGTAATTGTACTGGTAAAGTCTCACATAAATGTGTCATTCCTTAGTAAAACTCTTTTGAATTGTTAGGCTGTGATGGGAGTTTAAAAGCCCTTGACGTCTTATCCGAGGCTGCGGTGAATATGTTTAGCTATATACTCATGCGCATACTGTAGCAATGGTGGTGAGGTCGATCGGTTAGTTGATGACGTCGTTAGTTGTTCTGTTTTCTACCCCTGAATAGTAACAACCCAGAATCTATGTAACTATAATTTTCAAAATGTCAATCTTGTGGTCCAGATTTTTCAATTCATGTTCGGCAATGGCTAGTTTTTTGAGTTGGTTGAGGCGTAATGTTGTCAATTTAATTTTCTGCCGGTAACTGCTTAGCTTGTAGCCCCAATGTTATGTTCTTGATTAGTAGAAGCAAAACCACCAAGATATTAGTAGCATACTTTGTTATCTTGTTAGACATTGATGGAGCGTAAAAAATGTATACCAAGCAAGAATAAAATAATTCTAAAAATTGAGAGAGAAAATAAAAAGGAAATTTTGTTTTAGTGCTGTTATCTGAACACTCTTAAACGGTCAATCGACCAATTAGTAATTTGATCTATTTCTTTTGAAAAAGGGTCCTCCAATACTTGCTTGTAGCCTCACAACTTCTTTCAGTTTACTTCTTTTTTGCTTTTCTTCTTCTCAGAGTTGATTAGAATTGCAATTATAGCAGTCTCTTAAGTTACGCAACCATGAGGTCGTTCTTCTACCTACGCTTCATTTACCCTGTATTTTTCCTTGGATTATTAGTTGGAGGCACTGGTATTTCTGACCTTTCATTATGTGACCCGAATATTCCAGTTTTCTTTTCTTGGTAGTGAATGTTAACTCCGGCCGTTTGCCTATTCTACGCAAAATACTGTAGTTTGTCTCTCTTTCTGTCCAGGGAACTTTTAAAATTCGTCGGTATAACCGTAACTCAAACGATTGTATTTTCTTTAGATGTGCTTTGTGTAGCTTGTATCTGTTCCATATAAAAGTATTGGGAATGCATAACATCTAAGTAATCTTATTTTTAATGCATTGTTTATATCTTCACTGCAGAAACATTTTTTCATTTGCATGAATACACCTCTCGCTATTTCGATTCTACTTCTAATTTCTTCTGTTGAATCAATGGAATCATTTACCCAGATTCCTAAATATTTGTATTTGTCTACTCTTTCTATTAACTTGTTATGAATTTTAATTGGACTTCTACATTTGGTGTTTTTTTTTGCTACAGTTTAATTACTGGAAGATTTTTCTTGTTGATTTGCAGATTTCTATAGCATTTAGTCCATTTTAATTGTTTCTATCTATGACCTACTTTGGTTTTGTGACTTTACATCACCAGAATTGGCAGTTCCAAAATTCTATAATCTTTACAAATTCAGTGCAGTCTTATCGTCCTCAACATTGCTTAAAGTTACTTTTACGGTCATATTCAGCATTTTTCTATAGCCGCATTCATCCCTATAATGTATTTACAGTTAAACCACTTATTAGTTTGGGAACACTCGTTGTTTGAGGATTACCATAAAAGTCTGCATTAACGAGTAGCTCAATTTCTATCTAAATGATGCTGACCCAATTTGCTTTTAACCGAGTATCCCTTACAAATAGGTTTTCCAGAGTAAAAACATACTTGAGCCACACATTGCCTTGCCTGCGATTAAGCAGCAATTGCTCTGTCAATATGTTGGTAAGCATTTCAGTTCTCATTTCTTTTAAAATATAAAATTAATGACTCCTAGAGGACAACGCAAATAATTATCGGTTTTTTTTGCACTTCATTCACACAACAAAAAAAGAAGCTGATTGCAAGTGTATATAAAGCTGCTGTCATATATACAGACGCATCTAATTTCGATAAAGAATTGACAGACAAAGCGTCGATAGTAATTGGGTCATCATTGGGGGTGAAGGTAGTTTACCAAATGCCAATTGTTAACAACGTTACGTGTACTGACTCAATGAGTGCAGTGAAAACTACCCAGAATTATATTCTGACAATCAATTAGTGGTCCACATCCAACTTATATCGGCCCCAATCCATACAAATATTAAAGTAGAGAAGAAAACTGATAAACAACTAAAAACGCAAACAAGTTGCAACATCCAACTCTATCTGCAAAATTGATAATCCCCGAGTTATTAAAATGTTAAAAAATGTAATCCACTAAACGTCAATTTATAGTAACAGAAGAGAAAAGTTCTCACATTTCACACATTTCTATTAAAACCAGGAATTAATGAGTTTTCTTTTCCTTCTCTTTTGTTAGTCTTTAGTCTTCTCGATAAGTTTGTTGCGTCTTTCAACTTTCTCTATGCTCTAATGCATACACTGTAATCTTGCACTTTTTGGTACATTTTTTTTATCATATCTTCTATAATTATTTTCGTATATTAGTATATATATTTTTTCTAGTGTTCTTATTAGTACTTTTTGTTACTAGCGTGGTCTACCTATTTGACCTTTAGCATTCCTTGGAAGCACCACTTTCCAAAAAAAAAAACTTGTACCGTATAATTCTCAACACAAATAGCTTTAAAAGCCGTTTCCGTGTTATAGTAAAATCTTATTATATATTAGTAAACACTTTTTCATGTTGAAACTTATTTCTGCTTGTTTAATTCTGTTTATTATCTCCGTGTTGTTTCCTTCGCCATTAGTTGTTATGCTTCATCTATACACAGTTCTACTAAGTATTTTTATTATATGTAATATTAGGCTTCTTGTCCTATAATCGTAACATTTATTAATTCTTTACTTTTTTGGAATTGGTATAATGCTGTTTTTAAAGAACTGGTATAGCTATCGTTCTATACATTGCAAATATTGGTTTATACGGTAGATTATAGTTCACCTCTCCAATATTCTCTAATATTTCCGCTGGTTTGTAGCCCACGACGATGGATTTTGAATTTCTTGATCCATAAGTGCCCTAATCTCATGATGCTTGTATTTTAGCCTTTATCTCTGATTTCGTTACTATTATAATAACAGTTTTTATTTTTGACGTTGTATAATTTTTCTATACCATTTTATGTGTGGTGGTTGTTTTATTAAGTTGTATAATAATTTTCTTCTATTTATTTTGTTAGATGTAGGATTTACTTAATTTAACGTTGTTTTTATTCTGTTGTTTGTAGCTCGTGCTCGGCCGATTGTTGCAACGCACTCGATTTTTTTGGTATTATGTGTTGTTAGAGTATATTTTTTGCAATGCTTGTTTTCAATTTGTTTAAAGGTTTTATCTTGTAATTTTTTTGTTCTTGCACCTCTGTTTCAGTTTTAGAATCTTTGAATGCAAGTGATCTTCAAAATTGTAGCCGCTATTTACACCTGCTTCTGGGTAATTTCTGCAATTTTCCACTTGGTTCTAGTGATAATGTTTTTTAAAATGCAGTCTACATAACATTTTCTTTTGAACTACATCTTTTACTGAAATACAGTATTTGCTGTTCCTAAACCGTGCATACAAAACTTTCCTAAAAGTTTTTCCTACAATTTCTTTTGCGTAATCCAAAATTGCTTCTCTCAATCTTCTAGAATTCCCATATCTTGTAACATGTTAAATTACTTCTATTTTTTGTGGGCTTTTTACTTCTACTGTTCTGCGGTTGGCATATGCACACACAAAACAATTGTATCGTAAAGAAAAGTTTTGAAGTTTATATAACATTGTATATTTATCTTAATTGTCATAACGTGATGTTGCCGTTTAATTTCTATATTCGATTCTAATGACTTTTATTACATCGTCGCTAAATAGTTAAATAAGGAAAGGTAATTAAGAATGCACTACTTATAAAAATTAAAATAACTGCAAAAGGTAGGCTTCATATTTGCACAGAAAATTTATTTGTTGTATTATTTAATTGTTTAATAATTGGGAACATTTTTACTTGATTTTGAATTATCGTGTGACACATTCTTTTTAAATTAGTTAGCTAATTTTACTTTGTTGATTTATGAATCACCATATCATAAATTCCTTTATATAGAAATGTTTTTCGAAACATTTTATTTTAGGAAAAAACTTACGCAAAAAACACGCAGAATTATTATCAGGAGTGTAATGTAAATATTTGAGCTCTATATTAGTAATAAGGAGATCTACCGCGTCGTCAAAGCAATAAATGTATGCCACGTGACTTTTGGTAGGAACGTAAAAAAACTATATATATTTGACAAGTCAGAGAATAAGTTTAATGTTTACTTTTAAAACGCTTAAATACAAAGATTTGTATATCAACTAACGTCTGCTAACTAAAGGTACCCAAATTATGACAAAAGACTAAAAAAGCTTAAGGAGCCAGGTCATTTACGGACAGCTAATAGAAAACCCGAAGAAACTAGCCTTGGCAAAAGCAAAAAACTTTAATTGTACTACTATTAACTTGTTTTTTTGCTAGTCTTGAGTCTGCTTTTCTTTATACTACTAAATGAAAGTTGAAATCGTCTAAAATTCACAACAAGTAAACCAAGTAGCATCGATCAAAAAGTATATTTTTATAGTATATATCCTACACATTTTATGTAAACTCAAGCCTTAATTGGGTCTAAAAAAACAACCAAAGGAGAAAAAAATGGATAAAAGAATGTATTTGTTATTCGAAAAATAAAAATAAATTCTCTGTTAATTTTTCCCTTAGTTATCTTTAAGGCCTCACCTTATCGTTGCGTGCTACAATTTTCTTTAAAGTAGACAGCATCAATTCTTGTTTTTCTATCTTCTAATACTAGTAATATATTACAAGATTTTAAACTTTAAAATGTATAAATTATTTTTTTATATAAAACTTTAGCTATTGAAGAAGCACAAATGTAGATTACAAATAGGAATTTGTCTATATTTATTGATTACTAACCATCCACTACCAGTGTCTGTGAACAATTTTTCAGTATCAGAGAGTCTAAAAAATTGCATAATAATAAATAATCTGCACAGACATCTGTTTTACTAAAGTTAAAAAGGCAATAACAAAAACTTATTTATTTGCCTGTGATATGACTAAAAGCCAGTTTCTCTATCTATTGCAAATCACCAAACAACATAGAGCTCTTACCAAAAGCATTGGTTTGCGAAATCTTCTAAACAAATGCAAATAAAGTTTGAAGTGTGAATCGCTATTCTAATAAGTGGATTTTTAACTGGCTAAAGTGTTGGCAAATAGGATCAACCACAAAAACTCAATACCTATTTACGTCATTTCCTCTGATTCGCAAGTATATAGAAATTGGTCATGCAGTGACTCCAATTATATAGGTATTTCTCTAAAAGATTTTCGCGAAGTAGACATATTTATCTACTTTAACACTGGAGTTTTATGCACTAATGATTATTTTATCAAAGAAAAGGGAAACCCCAAAAAATTATATTTAGTGAAAAAGTACAAGAAATGTAAAGTTCCAGTGGTAATAAATATGTGCATGGTAAAGCTATAATAAAAAAAGTTATTATCTACTTATAAAATAATTGAAAAGATATTTGGTGCCGTCACTTTTATTATACCAAGCCTGTGTCAGAAGAAAAAAGCTAGCGTTCAATTTAGAGGGTACTAATTGGGGTTTGAAAATAAATTTTTTGAAAATCAACTAATTTTAATTTTCCCTGTGGGTCCGCACTATTGTTGCTATAGAAGATATGTAGTTAATATAAACGAACAAATCTCTTTTGATAGTTTTACGAACAATTTTTATGTCGTAAAATATAATGCCACTTTGACAATTAACTGTTCGTCGGCTTCGTTTCCGCCGTCCGTTGGTCTCGCTTTTTATTAGCGTTAGATTTTTTTCACTGCCACTATACCTTGCTCTCGCCTCCCTTTGGTCTCACTTCCGCCGTTGGACTTTCTTTTGTTGTTAATTAGTACTACACTGGTCACCTACTCAGCTAACAAGACAGTTTTGTTGTACGATTACCTCTCTGTATCTTGTCCTTTCACATTGATGTTTTCTTTAGAAATATGGTTCAAGAAATTGATTTGGTCAAATGGTATAGAGAAATTTCTTCTTGAACTCATGCTGGATTATGGCCATCTTACATTAAAAGAACAAAAAGCGGCATTTCTTTTCTCAATTAAACACAGATTCCCCACTTTCGATTGCGCAGGTTCAAAATTGCGGAAGAAAGCTAAATTATTCTTATTAGCAACATTCATGAACCAAAAAATGTCGTTTTAGAAGAAGTTACTAAAAGATCATTTGGTTAATGTTTATCACGAAGTAAATGCATAGAACTTATTAGCAAGAAAATGAAAGAAATTATTCCTAATTGCAAATTATGCCTTTTCGCATAAAACGTTGCTTTGCTAAGAATTTATCAGTTCCTATTGAAGACCCGTGCCAATATCAAGTCATCCGCTACTGGAGTTTCGGTTACAAACTTGCTACTACTCCTATCTTCACTTGCTGCTATTACGTTTGCAGCCGTATTATCACCAAAGAATTGAAATCGACAATTGAGACTGGATCCGCTACTTCTGTTCCGATTAAACAGTTCTATGACCCAGTTAGCATTTTAAGCTGTCAGAAATTACCTGGCGTCTATTACATCTGCAACTTGTGTTATTGCAAAAAACAAATAAAGTACAAGAACAATCATCTGATCGTCTACCATCATCTACTGGTCCAAAAAATGGCAGACTAAACATACCACCAGAACTTGTTTGTTTGAACGTAGTAAAACAGTCATAAGTGGCACTTTTGGCTTTATTTTCACGCATAGTCAAGACTAAGGATCACCTCAGAGACTGCTGCAACTGTTGTTTTGGAGAAGTGAATGTTTTATATTATGATGACAAAAAGTACTTTTTAAAGTATGCTATGATTACCAATGCCAACACGCCTGCGACAAAAAGTCATCAAAAGATTGTTGTTGCGCTTAAAATTTTGAATCTGTACCAGAAATTTTACGCCACTTACGAGACGCTGCTTAGATTTGTTGAAGAAGAAAAAGAAGGCTTACAATTTCTTCCATTTTATGGCACCAAGTTACCACATTCATGTGAAAATAGAAAATCTAAAAATCAGGAAAAATGCTGAACTCGAACTCATCCTACAAAGTTACACAGGCTACCGTAATGAGTTTCTCAACGCTAAGACGTGGCCTTGCCTTTTCCCTATTGATGAGGGTGGGTGACGTAAAGGTTGTATATTTACTCGAGCTAAATACCTTAAGTGGTGAATATCAACTCCATGGGCCAATTTTAAAATGACATCATTTTAGCCTTTCATGATGCTAGATGCAGTTACCAAGATGCGACTTTAATCTTTCAATAATCTACGAAAAGTCAAGTAGTGTAACCTTCAAAAGCAACTCACAGTTGCAGATATTATTCAAGAAATGTTTACATTAGATACGGTTATGATGTACCAAAATCAATTTTAAATCCCTCAAACTTTTGGAATAGCGAATTGGCTGACTTATTGACACTGTCAGGGTACAAAGAGTGGGTGCTCTACTATTTAATCACACTTATACAGAATGATTTTTGGTCAGAGTTATCGACATCCATCAAAAATCCAAAGTTTGTCAAAACTGACATACAAAAAAACTATTAAATGTCTCAGAGCGCGATCTATTTCCTCTAGAAGATTTTATAGTGCAATTTGTTTACTCTTCTAATGAACCACTTGGAACCATTAAAGGTTGGTCGGGTCAAATTGGTTAGAGCTCTATTAGATTAATGATTAGATCAAGTTTATAATAAAACTTGATTTTTAAAATATCAAATGCGTGGTGGACTACATTTCCACTTGATTCTACGGACTGATGGCAAAGTTAATTCAGAAAACGTCATTTCTGGCAAGCTGCCACGTTTTGACCATCCTGACAATGACATTTTCAGAAAGTACCTTCAGTCTTTCCATATCCATTTGTATCGGAGAAACCGCTGCCTTAGAGCCGGAAAGAACAAAAGGTTGAAGTCTCTAAGTAAGTAGAAGACAAAACTCAAAATGCGCACAATATACTAATAAAGACTTAAGCGATAAAAGATCTACGAACGCAAATAAGAAGAAGATCGAAACATTTCTCACTACAACTTACTACTGCTCATGTTTTGGATGAGGCACATAAATGTCCAGAACGTAACAGATTCCTGATGGAAACTTTATTTAGGAAAGTACTTGAGCAAGCTAGGGTAGTCTGAGAATATTGTGCTATGTAAATTTTGCAATAAAACATCAAATGTGCATAATTAATACTATCTATAAGACTAATTTGGGAAGAAGAACTTGAAGATCATCAAACAGAAAGTGTAAAAGCGAAATAGACTACGTACAAAGAACATATAGATAATAATAAACAAAAAGTAATTAGTAGGTTTGAAGTATATGCAACAATATTACTATAAAAATGTAAGATTATACAGAATGAATAATGATAGGGTACATAATCAAAACATACTAAGTAAAGAAAAATTTAGAAAATTAGCTATAAAACTTATAGAACAAATTATGCCTACGTCTGAGAACCTAAAAGAAGAGTAAATATACGACGGTTTAGAAAACTTAATTTTAATTGCTAAAGCTAAGACATGGAAAAACGTAAAATGAAAAATGAAGTAACTAATTCGAAAACGAGAAAAATCAAAAAGGACAGACAGGTGGAAGAAGTGCAAAATACCAATAAAAAAATTTAAAAAGAAACCCACAACAGAAACTAAGTCCACAAAAAAGTAAAATAAAAGCTAAATAACAGATTACAGATAATAAAAATACAAAAAGAAAAAGAGAAAGAAATAGACGGCAATTACTAAAAAAAGCCACAAAGTACTACAATAGAATATATGACAACTAACAATAATTTAAGATTCAGTGATGCCGGCTTAAATAAAAATAAAAGAAATAGAATAAGCAATTGCAAACCTAGAAAAAAAATCAAGAAAAGCAAAACAGCTGGATAGAACAAAATATAAAACCGCTAGACAAGTGATCCTCACACTCTAATAAAATTCTAGAACAAGAAAAAATCCTTAATTAAAAAAATTAAACATTTCCAAAACAAAGGAATCATGAATTAAATTAAAAATTACAAACCAATTAGTTTATTATAGACTTTATATAAATGACCAAATAATTAGAAGAAAGTTAGCCAGTAGGGCAAACAGGTTTTAGAAGTGGCTTTTCTATGATAGATCATCGCCAAACAATTAACCAAATCATAAGGAATACAAGACAACACAATAGGCTCTAGTAATAAATTTTGAAAAAGTCTTTGATAGCCTAGAACATAACAGTATCTTGTGGCATTAAAAAATTAGAAATACTATCTAACTATATCAGAATCGCAGAAAACATGGTAAAAAGCAAATTTGAAGTGAGTGCACAGAAAGAAACCAACTATTTTTACATCAAGAAGGACATCAAATCAATTGTTTCTTATTCTATTTAAGGTAATATACTATACAGGACGTCTTCTAGAAATAAACATAGATTTAAAATAGGAATAAGTAGACGGGCAAATTTACATCTTTCAAATGATGCACTAAAAGATGCCCGTACATATATTAGTGTTGCACCTACAATAAAAAGCGTCATAAAGATAATATTTATAATTTTATATAGTTACATTTGTTGAAATAGCATGTAGCAGCTTCTCTTACTAAAAGTCAACAGTTTACTGTGTTTGATCCAAATCACAATTCAATAGTTACACAAATAAATAATTTACTTACTCTATCTGCACCAAAATTAACGTATTAGTTTTAAGGAAAATTGATGTTTGCGTATTTACTAGATTTGATCATAACTAAAGGTATATTTAGTAGTAGTAATATTAAACAGAAATATATTACATATTGCACAAATACGGAAATTATGGACAAAATTCTAAAAGATAGTAAAAAAGCCAGTTTAAACTTTTAGTTAAACAAGTCCATCGACTTCTTGAGAAACCCACAAAATGTTTAAACAACGGAGTACAGGGTACATGTACAAGAATAGAAAAATGTAGTAAAAATTTAGCCTACTAAAAAATATGTATTAAAAGAGAATAGAGCACAAAAATGCTAAAAGTGTTATGCTAACATCAATTCGACTTATCTTCGTAACAACACATTGCTAAAATAACATTTAAGGATTGCAAAGTTGCCATAGCCAGATTTAACAATTTCAAGAAGAATTTCGTGGTTAAGACATTAGTAAATTAAAAAATTTGCAATTTACTTTTACCTTAAGTCAGCGCAGAGAGTCTACTTCAAATAATTCTTGGAGCTCACCAGCACTAGAAATTTAAACATAAAGACTATATTAAGACAAAACAAATCTAAGTGTATTTAAAAGTATAGCAACTCTACTAAATGTCAGGTTAAGGATTATAAATAATTTATAAAGTAAGTATATAAAACCGTTTCAAAAGTGATATGGTCTTATCAAATTTATTTCTAACGATACATTTTAATGTAAACTTTAAAGGTAAATATACTTTGCATAAGCAGATTATTTATGGTAGCAGTCTACCATAATAATTTCAGCATGTTCCCCAAGAATGTTTTTACATCGTAGTAAAATATGTAATTAAAATACATAAAAAAAGTTTTTTTATAAAAACAATCTAAAAGCAAAGGTTACTTGGAAAGCTTATTAGCTTTTCCATTTTGCTGTTGTACATCTGCAAAATGTTTGTTATTTAATTGTCTGAATTGTATGCATTGTAACAAATAATAAAACTTTAGTCAAGATATATTTTAGAGCACTTTAGAGCTGTAAGGATCTTACCGTGAACATACAATTTACAGTAACAAGTTTACAAATATTTAAATTGTCTGATAATTTTCTTATGCAATTTACTCAACTATTAAAAGTCTTATAGATAAGAAATAAACATCAGAAGTGTCTGACTCGACTGTGATAAAACAGTCTCTATATGTGTAAGCACATTTATTACATTTCTAACACCGTGAAAGATACTTTAAAGTTTATTTTTAAAATACTTTCAAATAACCTTCTGCACCTTTTTATCTGTGTTAAATTTTCTACTTCTAAAGCATTTCTTTTATTTTGAAAAATAAATAATAGTTACTTGAGGGTAAGTCTGGGTTGTAAGGTGAGTTGGAAAGCCATAGACGATTGCGGTGTTACACAGAAGACGGACAATTTGACTCGGCATGTAACTTTTCTTTTTCTTGATAACGTCGCGCAATTTACGCAGAAAGCTCAGACTACCAATGCCTTCCCTTTCTTAAAATCAATGATCAAAATTTTTTTGTTTCCCAAAAGGCCATTTCCATAACCTTTTAATCGGTTGAACCACTTTTGTCCTTCGTCCAGTTGTGCCATTCCATTGGCCCTCTCTTTACTAGGGGATCATAATAGAGTATCATGGTTTGACCTCTGGTCGCAATTGAACCAAGAGCTTCTTCTTTGTTGTTACGTCGGAGATTTAAGAATGTTCGTAATAGGTAACAGATTTCCGTTTTTGAACCGCTAACAAAAGTCCGGGCTCTCATCTGACATATCAAAGTGCTTATAGAGAATGTGTTGCACTGCTCTATCTCATATTTTAGTGATGATTGTTTTGAACCAACTATTGCAGCATTTTTTGTCTTGCAACACGTTACGCTCGACGAAAGTGATATTTTATTTTGAAAGCACTTTAACCGGGCGACTTGGACGTGATTTGTCTTTCATGCGTTAAGGGCCCAGACAAGATTATTTGTCTATTATTTTACAGTGGGATATGAAATCCAAGATTCACCATACACAACACACAGACGTTGCTTAATCTCACTGAGACTTAAACCTTCCTTACTGAGAAATTTTATCACAGCTCTTGTCCTCAATTATCAGCATTAATCCCCAATGACGTACCATTTCTAACTCAAGTGATTGTTGCGCGACTAAAACAAATCGGCTTTTGAAACTTTTACAGAGGTTCAACCAAAGATTGCGCTATCTGACACTACCGCAGTTTTGTTTTGTTATTACTGGAACATAGCCAGGTCTGAAACATTTACAATTTTTTAAAGCACCAATTTAAGTGGAAGAGTTCAAAATATTTGTTATTTTTATATATCATTGCTATCAAAATTTATTTTCTCACTTTTTTTTTAGATATTTTATCTTTATTTCTTTTATGTATCTCCACCGTTTTTAGTTCTGAAGGACAGTGTTACATGTTTAAGCCTCCACTTCTTTTAGTACCTTTGATTAGATTGAGCGCCTATTTTATTTACCCTAACGTTTTCTTGCAATTAGCACTTCATTTACAATAATAGACAAAATTTTACTTAAAACAAGAACTTGTTATAAAATAATGACCAACAAACACAAAATTATTAATATTAGGGCAATCATACGACTTGATGACTGCAAAGAATTATAGGAGTTGAAAACAAAGAGCTTTATAAATCAGATTCAAGAAGAGTGAGTTTTCTAAAAAGCAAACTCCTTTTCATTTATTTTCCGCACTTCTTCTATATTTGTTGAATTCATTGCCAGCTCTGAACTTGGTTAAGCCAGACAGGAACTCTTGTTGGGTAGTATTAATATCTTGCATAACTCACCTTATTATCATTTTTTTCTAAAAATGGACATCTTGTTAAAAAACCTATGATACCAAAGAAAAAGTTGCTACATATGATGACTGATCTGTTAAGTTTTTACAAAACTAATGTCCAATTAATTCTATTTAGACACTCCGAGTATATTAAACTTTATATACCTTTTCAAGTTTTACTTTAGCATTGCTTTTTACTAGTTTACGTTTTCTGTTCTTTTTTTGTTCATTAAATGTTCTCTCAATGGGTTATTTGTAACACAATGGGTTTACTAGTACCATAGTGTCTTCATACCCTATACATTATCTAGAAAATGCATTTACATCAAGCGTTAACTAACTAAATAATCAAGCAATTCATACACTCTTTATACAAAAACGTTTTATTTTGTATTACAAATAAGGTCACTCTTTGGCTGATTATCATAAGAAAAATGGACTAGTGGAGTAAGTTACATACTTTACTGTAACATAAGAAATTCCTCGGTTTGCACCTTTTGCTTCCTTTTGATAGGTCATCTTTTAAGTGTTTTAAATGTATGCCTTCTATTTGAGCACACGTGTGATGACTTCTATTTATTAAGTTGTTTGTTATGATTTTTGTTTCTTTGGCTTTTTTATGAAACACTCAAGGTGCGATGACACACTCATTAAAGGTCTCCTCTCTGATTGTGAGCCCTCTCGGAGCATGTTAAAGCATACTAAGAGGATGCCCGAGGGCAAATGCCTATTTTCTGGGATATTATGACTCAAAACTTACAGGGCGTTTCTTTTTAAAAATCAATGCACCTGAAATAATGACAAGAGACCAGAGCGTAATAGAAGTTTGGTTTTTGGGAGTTCAGTGCTAATTGATATATTTATAATACTTAGATTGTAGATGACAAATCTTTAGAGCAGAAAATAAAATACTGCTAATTTGTAAATTTTTAAAAAGAGGAATCGAAAAGTGAGAAATTAGACAGCTCAGACAGTAAGATAGAACTGTTCGAAACAATTTTTCATATAAATTAAAGGAAAAAGTCAAATACTGGGAAACTCTAAGTAAAACAAATGCTTTGCTACGGTTGAAACGAAGTTTCAGAACTTTTGTATGGGTTATCGAAAGTAGTTCTCGACTGGACAAGTTGAGACATTATTCTACAATGACAGAAAATACAACTTAGATGCAACTTGCATGATCAAAGTTTGAACGCGTAGGCTTATTAAAAAATTAAACAAACTAATTTTGGCTGCTGAATTTTCCAAATAGGCTCTTTAATTCGAGAAAGTTCTTAGAACTCTATGGCGCATAGTGACCGAGGTGGTAATAGTGTATCACCAGTCCATCCACCAGAAGGTTGTGTATTCCATGGCATATTTGTACTTTCCACATTATAGTGGAGAAAAATGACGATTACGTAATTTAACTATAGATTTTACTGGAATTCTAAACGTAGAAAGGAAATGGAACTGAACCTTCATGTAAGAGCAATGAATATAATTATCCATAGCTATGCTACACAATATTTTATTTTAGATGCCACCTCCGTGAAGAAGGTTTTCAAGTTTTCAAAAGTTGCTGCTCATCCCAATCACTCTCCAAGAGATTTTAAACCCACATTCCTTTTCCTTGGATTTTGACCTGTATTATTAACTGTAATCTGGTGTACTCTTCACTTCTTGTGATATGTCCAAGATATTACAGCTTTTGTTCCTTGATGTTGTCTACTAATTTGGTATTTTTCTTATTCGTCTTAGGACTTTTACGTTTTATATAATTCATCTACGATATTTTGAGGATCCTTATGTACAACCACATTTTAAACGCTTTTATTTTCATGAAGCTTGTCACGTTTGAGGTCAAATCATTTACTCTGTATACAGGTTTTCTACTTGGCCCTTAATTTTAAGTCTTTGCTACATAAGACCGTTCCAATTTAATAAAATTTGCTTGTGCTTTTTATTCCTATTTTGGTTTTGTGAGTGTAGTTTTTCTAATTTTTAATAATACTAAGATATGTGTAGGTATTGACTTGTTCGATGTTTTTAACATTGCTAATAAGGCTTCCATTCCTTCAGTATTATCATAAATTTGATTTTTATAATATTATGTGTTAGTCGGTATTTTTCACTACACAGGTTATTCAGTTAATTGTATTTTGTAAATGTTTAAAGATAACCGTATCGTCGGCATATCGGAAGCTATTTGTTTATGTGTCATTAACATTTATTCCAGTCGTTTCTCTTTTGATAGATTTTTTTTAAAGATTTCTTAAAAATAAGCATTAAAGTGAGTTAGAGACAACACTTGTCTTGAATACCTACAGACGAACTACTAAGATAGGTACATGGAATGTGAAAACCATATACGAAGCTGGTAAAATACACAATACCATCAAGGAAATGATAAGGCTATCCGTAGATATTTTGGGGATCAGTGAGATGCGATGGACTGAATCAGGACAATGCTTAATAAACGAACACAATATTTACTACTCAGGAAACACTAACGGTGAACATATACATGGAGTTGGCATTATCCTTAACAAAAAAATTAGCAGATATGTTACAAACTTTGTCCCAATCTCTGAGAGAATACTTCTAATTCAGATTAACACCTTCCCCATCAAAACCAATATAATCCAAATATACGCACCAACGGCTGACAAATCCGACGATATAATTGAAACATTTTGTGATGATCTGAATAACGTCATGAAGAAAGTAAAAAAAATGCACTGACATTAGTAATGGGCGACTTCAATGCCAATATAGGCCAAGGAAGCTGTGGTGAAATCATAGGACCGTTTGGACTGGGAGAACGTAATGAACGAGGAAATCGATTAAGTATTTTTGCAACAGAACAACAACTAGTCATCACCAACACGTTCTTCAATTTACCACCAAGACGCCTATACACTTGGAGGTCCCCCCAAGATAACCCAGAACACGTCGTCAGAAATCAGATCTACTATATCTTGATCAATAAAAGATACAGAAATGCAATAACAGCAGTAAAAACATATCCAAGTGCGGATGCCAAATCTGACCATAACCCTCTTGTCGGCACGATAACACTCAAATTGAAGAAAGTTAAACAACAACAAGCGAAGAAATACGATTTGAGGAAACTGAAGGATAAAGATATAAAACAAGAAATACAGCAACATATTAAAAGAAAAATCAAAGAAACAGATATACCAGCCGACACAAAAGAGAAAATCCAGAAGCTTAAAGAGACAAATCAAGAAATTCTTGACATATACTTACGCCCAATGAGAGCGAAAAAGAAGATGTGGATGACAGACGACATATTGAATATGATGGAGGAAAGACGGAAAAATAAGAACAAAGACAATACCAGATACACACAAATCGACAAAGAAATAAAGAAAAAAATTAGAGACGCCAAAAACGCTTGGATGGAGGAAAAGTGCAAAGAGATTGAATCACTAGATGGTAAACATGACTCTTTCAATCTGCACAAAAAAGTGAAAGAAGCAGCAGGATTACAACGACCAAAGAAAACCGGATGCTTACAAGATAATGAGGGCAATACAATATTAGATATAAATGAAATAAAAACAGTTTGGAAAAACTATGTTGAGAAGACCTTCGAAGATAAGAGAAACAACGATACACTAAAAACAGGGGACTCCATAGGTAACACAGGACCGGAAACTACTGAAGAAGAAGTGATAGCCGCAATAAAAGGAATAAAGGACGGAAAGGCAACGGGGCCAGACAACTTCCACGCAGAAATTCTAAAAAACATGGAGAACGATGAAATTAAATGGCTCACGGCCATGTTTAATAACATATACGAAACAGGAGCAATCCCACTTGAATGGCTTAAATCCACATTTATAACCCTACCGAAAAAACCGAATGCGAAAAAATGTGAAGACTATAGAATTATTAGTCTAATGATCCACCTTCTTAAAATAATGCTAAAAATAATACATAGGAGGACATACAAAAAATGCGAAGCGCAACTAACTCGCACACAATTTGGCTTTCGAGACTCATTAGGTACAAGAGACGCTCTTTTCGCCATTCAAGTCCTCATACAAAGATGCAGAGACGTGAACTGTGACGTGTATATGTGTTTTGTAGACTATCAAAAGGCTTTCGATCGGGTCAAACACGACGAGTTAATATCAATCTTAAAAACAATTGGTCTAGATGATAAAGATCTACGTATCATTAACAACATTTACTATAACCAATCAGCAACTATCAAGATAGATAACCAAATGACTGAGCAGATCAAAATAGAAAGAGGTGTGAGACAAGGCTGTGTGCTATCTCCGCTACTCTTTAACATCTACTCCGAACACATCATGAAAACAGCTTTAGAAGATACTGACGATACATCAACGGAGAACGGCTAAACAACGTAAGATACGCAGACGATACAATTATACTATCAGATAACCTAGAAGGCCTACAAGCCCTAATAACACGCGTAGCAGAATCAAGCCAAAAATATGGTCTAAACTTTAACATACAAACAACTAAATACATGGCCATCAGCAAGAATCCAATACCACCGGGACGTCTAATAGTTAACCAACAACAGATAACACGAGTTGAGAAATACACATATCTAGGGACAAGTCTAAACGAACAATGGGATCACTCAACTGAAATAAAACAAAGAATTGAAAAAGCCAGGGCAGCGCTCATTAAAATGAACACAATGTTCAAGAGCCACGACCTCTTAATACCAATAAAAATTCGTTTACTGAGATGCTACGTATTCGCAGTGCTCCTGTACGGGGTGGAATCTTGGACGCTGACTGAGGCTACTACCAAGAAGTTAGAGGCGTTCGAAATGTGGTGTTATAGACGCATCCTGAAAATCTCATGGGTCGACCGGATTACAAATAGAGAAGTACTGCGTAGAATGCAGAAAGACTGTGAAATAATCATAACTGTCAAAAAACGTAAAATGGAATACCTGGGGCACATAGTGCGTAATGAACATCGATATGGCCTACTGCAACTCATCTTGCAGGGGAAAGTGTACGGAAAACGAGGCCCAGGACGTAGAAGAATATCATGGCTACAGAACCTAAGGAAATGGTTCTCTTTAACAACAACTCAACTTTTCCGTACAGCAGCCAATAAAGCTAGGATAGCCATGTTAATAGCCAACATCCAAAACGGATAGGCACTGCCAGAAGAAGAAGAGACAACACACATCTTGTCTTTTGACTATAATGCAATTCTAATAAAATCTGAATATTTCTATAGTCGAAATTTTTCAGCTTAAAAAGATATATTAGTTGATCGTAATGGACTTTATCGAACGCCTTAGTTTACATCTAAGCGTTTTTGAATCTATAGATTAAATGATAGAAGAGGTTTTTGACTTGCCAGATCTTTTCGAAATCCACATTGAGAGTCGATTACATCCATGTTTAACTTCCGATATATTCAGTTACAAATAATACATCTTCTTTAATGTTCTACGCCAAAGTGAAAAATTATTGCAGATAATGTAGGCGAAAACATGCTGGTTAATGTTACTGACGGATAGATTTGGGTAGATGTGGAAAAACGTGATGATAGAGTTTTACATATACTTTATGAAACCGATAGCAACAAACAAAGATTTTCAGCTAATAGAGAATTTGTAGTTTTGAAAAAATTGAAATTTATTAGAGGTATCAAATGTAAGTACATAATCATTCTAACCAGATCCAACGAGACCACATAATTTTTGCTAACATGATAAACGTTTTTTATTCATTTTTTACTAAATTTTAAGCTTACAAGTACATTAAAAGTTGTAAATAAAATAACACAATGAGAACTATGTGGTACTGGACCAAACTTTATCAAAAGCTTGAAAAGCGTGATAAGAAATCAAATAAAGGAATGCCAATACAATCATTATTTTGAATAAAAAAATGAAAAACTGTAAATAATCTGTTTATTCTTGTACTGATGTTTTAGTTTGCTTATAAATCAAAACAGAAAAGAAAAAAGTTATGAAGAATACAAAGAACTAATGTCAAAAAATTAGAGAAGCAAAACAGCAGACATGGAAAGTGTTCGAAGAAAACTAGAAAAATCTAGTAAAATTAATCAAAAACTACTCTTCAAACTTCTAAAAAACCTAAGAAAAAGCAAAAATACAGATGTAATCGCAATAAAAAAAGGAGAAATATTAAGAAGTGAAATCGTTTTTATGCAACGATGGAAAGAATACTTTCAATAATTGCTTGAAATAGAAACAGAGCACGTAAGAAGAAAATCTGAAAGAAAACCGTAAATGAAACAGTAAATCGAACAGAGTAAAGAAAGGACAGGAATAGAATTATTAAAGAAGAATTAGTGACAGCGATAAAAAAAAATGAAAAGTAAGAAGGCATCTGGCGATGACAGAATCACAACGGAAATGATTAAGAACCTAGGGGAAAAGGGACTACAAATACTACTCAAAATAATTAATAAAGTCTGGTAAGAAGGGAAAATACCTAGAGAATGGAAAATTGGATTAATTTTGCAAATATACAAAAAGGGAGATGCTACGGAATGCCAAAATTACAGAGGTATAACCCTGTAGAGCACCCGAATGAAGATCATTGAAAAAATTATAGAAGTGAGACTAAGGAAAAAAGTAGAATCCAAGTTATTACAAGTAAAAAGTGTGTTTAGGAAGGGAATTCACAATTAAAGAGATTATAAACAGAACTTTGTCAACTTTACCTAGCCTTTGTGAATATGGAGAAGGCATTTGACCTAGTGCCGAGAGCTAAAACATGGGAGTGCTTAAGAGAGAAAAACATAAATGAGAAATTAATAAGGATCACGAAATACATCTACAAAGAGATAAGAAATAAGATAATAAGCATAAATACAGAGTCGGAAATTTTTCCCGCAAACCATTTAATATGAATTGCGAATTGAAGAACAAAACCCGTGGCTGTGGGATACAGAAAGATGGAGAAGTTTGTTATATCCGAATGTGCATTTGCAGACAATGTAGCGTTAATAGCGGAAAATGAGACGAACCTTAAGGAAAATTTGCAGGTGTGGAACGAAGTATTAAGCCAAAACGGAATGAAGATGAATATGTCAAAAACTAAAATAATAGTAGTAACAAATGAAAACAAAAAAGTAAATACCCAAATAGATGAGGAAAAAATCGAACAAGTGAGAAACTTCCAATACCTAGGAGTAACTATAGAAGAAACAGGAGAACAAAGTATAGAGGTGAATAGAAGAATAGAGTCAGCCAACAAAGTGTATCATGCACTGAGTAAAGGCCTTATTAATAAAAAGATATATCAAGAGAAACGAAGATGAAGATGTACAAGGCAGTATTCAGAACAATTCTTACCTTCGGATCCGAGTCATGGGTGCTAGCTGGCCAAGATAGAAGTAAGATAAGGGCTGTTAAGATAAAATATCTGAGAATAGGAAAAGGTATAACCAAGCGTTATAGAATTAGAAATGAAGTAATTAGAGAAGAACTAAAGATTAAAATTGTAAAAGACTTTATTGAAAAAGACAACTGGGATGGTGGTGACACCTACAAAGGATAGAGGAAAAAGCGCAGACACGGATGATCTGGGAATCCAAAGCAACAGACTCAAAAAAGAGAGGAAGACCAAAACAAACTTTGGAATGATGCAATTAAAAAAATACTCAAGAAGAATGGAAAATCGTGGACAGGGGTCAAAAGGTTATCAGCAGATAGAAACAAGTGGAAAAAATTTATATCGAACTGAAGGAATTATTGTGTTTATGTGACAGCAATGTTTAGTAAAATATAAGACTGTGGTATGCTATTATAAAAAAATTTAAGTGTAACCGTACATACTTATGGGCAGACAGGTTTTTTGATTATATATAAATCGAAACAGCACAATCTATTTTAAACTTTACCATTTTTGTAGAATTCTTTTGTAGCAACGAACAAGTATTTATTTTCTCTGCATATGTCAAGCAGCACAGTCGGAACACGAATACGCGTTGTCGTATAAAATGCATAGAAATCTGGCGAGCGCATTTAAGCTCCGGATCGGAGCTTTTACGGCTACGTTTCCGACGCGCGGAAGCTGTCGTCTCCCCAAGAATGATGTTATTGTCCCGCCTTCGGCTGAAAATACAGGGGACGAGCTGAAGAAAGGGTCGATTACGAAAATGGGAAGGTGCGAGGAGGCAGCGCGTACTAGCGGGAGCGCCCACGGCTAATTAAAATTGTTTTCTTTGAAACCTCGCCCGGCGTTTCGGGGTATAATTACGTAATAAATACGTAGCGGCGGGATTAATCTGGAGCCGGTACCTGTCGCGTGCCTTTCCGGAAATTCTGGAACCGCTGCTTCGCCGGCCACCCTCGACGATCACTGTCGGAATGGAGCGGGCCCGCGGTCCCCGAAAAGTTTTGTTCCACGAGACAAGGGTTTCGTCGAAGAGATCGATTTGCTTGCAGGATAATGCCCGTCTTTTGTAACCCCGAAAACGCCAATAAATATTTTACCGCGCCGATATTGAGAGGCGAAGGCGCCGTGCATTATGTACACAGGCTTCGCCCTTATCTATCGCTCCAATCCGAGTGTCATTATTGAAATACGCTGCGATTATGCCATCAACCCTAGCTGCGCCTAACATGGCTTGCGAGTCAGGGCAGCGGGCGTTAATTAATATTTATGGCATAAATTATTTATTTGTATAGAATTTGGCGTCGGATTTGGAACGCTGACAGCCACCGCCAAACTCAGTGAAGGATTTACCTTATCAAGTATTTATTGTCTTCCTTTGTTAAACAATCATTAATGAGGAGAAGTTCAATGATACTAATACTACAGCTTTTACATTATGTTACACGTTATATCATTTACTAGTCAGTTAAGCGAGAGCGTGTTCGACGTAATTAGCAGTTGGTAAAAGATATCGCCCTAATACTTTTCTGAGTCGATAGAGGAAACCTTTCTCCTTGATGCTTTATTACAAAAGGTTCAATTAGCACTGAAGTCTTGCTAGAGGAACGCGTAAAGCACCACGAGTGTCACGTACCGTCGCTGTACCACTGTACCCACCCGTAAGGTCTGAAAATGTCTCATGAAACGGATGACAAGTACATGAACAAGTCAAAAACACTACTGGGCGCAACAGTATAAAGAGCAAAAACGGTCGATGACTAATAGAAATGTGACTCGGTAGGCAAAGTGTCTTCTAAAGTCGAAAAACAGATCGTGGACTTGTTTTCGCGGAACCCGGACTTAACATTGCACCAAGGAGTAGCAAAATTAAAACAGAAAGCTGTAGACATATTTTAAGTAGCTATCTGAACCCATCTCCGTATGAAGAATAACAAATGTCGTAGTTCAGTGAAGAAACCTTTTTTAGATGAAAATCATGTGACGAAGCGACTCACATAATCTTGAGATTAGAGCAATGCAATTTTTATCATATGTATAATATATTATCGCCTCATAAGCCTAGTCAACTTCAACTGGTTGGTTCAGCGGGCCATTAAACACCCAGTAAAGGTGCATTTTTAGAACTGCTTCTCAAAACTGGGTTTCGGAACGTTGCATCTGTTTAAGTACAATTTAAATGCTCGAGATTTATAAGAAACATTGGTTATCAACTGGCGAACGTTGGTTCAACAAAGACAACGACCCCAAACATAGCAACAAGCTTTGCATCGTGTGGAAATATTTGTCTGGCATAGTTACACTTGATTGGCCGTTTAAGTCCCCGATGAAAAATCAACCACAAGCTTGCTGAAAGAAATGTGTCCATTTTGAAGCAGTTAACACGAAAAGTTGGTGGCATTTGGAGGTCCTTGCCGGATGAATACGCCATCAATTTGGGCGAAAGCATGCTTCAAAGATGTCAGGCAATTATCGACGCCAGTGGTGACTGGACACATTATTGATACAATAGCATCTTTGTTTTGATGGGGTACAAAGTAACTATGTATTTAAAAATCTTTATAAATATTTTTTTCTTCACATTAACATAAAAGCGCTCTTACTTAACTGGCTGTAAGTCAAAGCTTTGTAGTAATTATTAGATTTTTTATGCTTTTCCCCATTTTCTTTAAGCTTCTTAAGCTTCTCAGTAGTTAGGCCTTCTTAAAAGTTTGTATCTGTATTAAACCCAAATTTTGTCATTGAAGATGGTATACCAAATTGATTCAGCTTCTTTGTTATAAAGCATGCAGACAAGTTTTTAACAAAGAATACCCATTGTGTAAATATGCTTCTCTAAGTTGCAGATAGGCGTTTATCCATCCTATTATTAACTCAATGTAATCTGTGTCTAATCTCATTATATTCTACGCAGGGTCGCAAATATAAACCGAGAAAATTAATAAGCAATGAAAATAGCTTTACAATACAAAAAATTAAATTTATTTACATGACAGTACAATTAAACTAAATAGTATTGATGACCATACTATTCAATGCAGCCCCTGTCAGCAGCCATGAACTTCTCGAACCGGTACCTAAACTTACTACAGGCCAACACAACTTTCCTACTGTTCATATATGTCATTATCTCCATAATGGAGGCCCTTGAGAAGTTCTAGCGATGCCAAAATAAATTGATTAGTTAAATCCCAGTATTTACTCCTCTAAATTTGCAGTCTAAAATCATCATTGAATATAGGATCATCATTTGTCGTTGAACAGCCAAACTCGTTTGTACATTTGCAATTTTTCCGCCTAAATTCTCGGCCATTCAATTAAACAAATTATTATTCTCTACCAACCATAAAAACACTAGAATTATTTATTATATTTTTGGAGAACACTGGAAATCTTACTAATTGTAAGCCCTATAATTCGAGTTGAACTAGGAAACCTTGGTTTACTTATTAGAAACGATCAAATCTAAAATATAATTGTAAGAGCTCATGCATTTATTGTAATTTTCTTCATAGTTATATTCATTATAATTGGAAGATTTGGAAGTTGATTAGTTTCTTTGATACTAGGAGCACTAGATATAGCTGTCTCACAAATAAAGACAATGGTATAAAAACCATCACATGCAACTTTCTACTGCGGTGAACACTACGATTACAAAGAATGTTGAAAAAATTTTGACCTCGCCGTTGACTCTTTGACCTTTGACCGATTTGGATGAAAATCAATCCCATAGAAAGTACTGACTCAAGGTATTTGTATGCTAAGTGTCAAGTAAATCCGTTGAATAAAACGGAAGTTATAGTGTTTACAGCCACACAAGCAGACAGACACACAGACATACACAGGATGTTAAAACCATTAACTTTATATAGCGTTCCGTAGTCGAAAGTTTATAACATAAGATTCTGACTTCTGTCGACTTCTCTTACTCTTCGTCTCATAAGAAGAATTGTTGAAACGGAAGCAGGAGCAGGATGATTTGTTTATCCCTCCCCCCTTATATGTGAATATTGTCTTCGTAGGATCATCTAATGAATTAGAAATTTTCAGTCTCCATCTAGCATGAATATCTTCAATCCTAAGAGTCTTACATTTTATTTCAACTGTTATTAACATGCGATCTACTGAAATTATGCACTTTTGATCGAAAGCCTCTATTTGTTTAATCTGTCGTTATCGCTGCCCAAATTACCCTAATGCCTATTTGTTTTGAAATATAATTTTATCAATATTCGAAATAAAATCTTATTCCCTAATTAATTACCATCCTCTATTGAGTGATTCCAAAATCTCCACCTAGCTGAACATAGATTCTCTGAACTTCCTATACTAACTAATTAATTTCTAATATGGCAAAATAGTGCAGTGAATTTAAACTGCATACATAAAGTCTATTTTTAGAATGGCGATATTATCGAATATTAATTAATGCTCAAGATGCAGCTTCTCTCTTAATAACGCAATTAAATTTTTTCCATCCCAACACGATAGTCATTTTAGTCATAATTACTACAATCGTAACTTATACCAGTTATATTAAAAAAAAAGCAAATTTATAAAACGATTCTGCCTCAAAGAACAAACAATTGAATTAATCTGAACTGTTGCATCTGCCATTACTCAAATTTTTATTGCCTTCCCAAGTCTTTGGCTTCTGTGTCTACTAAATGAATTAAGTTTTCCAGTAATCTCTATTGTATCTATTGTTTGTTAATGATATTGATCATATCGAATTCGACTCTTGCATAATTCTTCAAGAAGAATTAAAAAAAAAAGATTTTTCTCTTCTAGAAGAAGATAATCAACTATACTTACCTTTTAAATCTAAACAGACGTTATTTACTTTTGAATAATCCTATCTCTTAGAGCAAAAGTGGATTCTAATCTAGGACGATTAAATCAAGCATCATTTTTGTGAAGCGACTAGATATTTTGTCTGGACAATGATCAGGAGCTTGTGGAACTAATCGAAGTTTCTCAAAAAATTTCTTCTGATATATTTATTAGTTGAATTAAAAACTGTTAAAAAGCGCTGGTTTTCTAAATTATTTTACAATAGTCTATCCTATTTTTATTTTTATTTTTTATTAAAAATACATCAGCGATCAAAATTATGTTTATACACTAAAAATATAATACATATTGGTTCTATGGGCTGATTTGCTGAAAAGGTAATTTGACAAAATTAACCTATTGGTATTACCCTAGAGAAATTATTGGTTGAGCAGATCCCAAGGCAATTTCTTATCGAGTTTTTTAAATACTGAAGCTTCAAGTAGAAATTATGATAAGTTAGGATGTGTTAACTAACGGTCATGATGTTTTGCTGCACGTTGGTAGATTTCTTCTTTTACAGCTGGAATTTTTAAATCCATAGACTGGAGTGTGATTGTTAACGTACCATGAAGTATCTGCTACCTGTCTGAAGATCTTAGATTAAAATCTATGAATAATGCTAAGTTGGACATGCTACGAGATCCTTACAGTTACAGTTCTTAGGTCGAGATATGCTAATGTATTGCTTTATAGAGGAGACGTTTATTATCAAGAGAAAGTAAAAATTTTCTACTGATTAACGAAGTCATCTTTCTTCTCTTTGTAATTTGCGTTTTTCAAGTTATCTTACTGTTTAGGGGAAGTCCTAAATAGCGAGTTTTGGTGGAATTTGGTATTTCTATTGTGTTAAGGTAGACAGGAGGACACTGTTGTAATGTGAAGGTCACGTGGTGGATTAACTTTGATTATCATTCCTCCAAAAGGAGCCGTTAAGATTGCTGTGTCGTCCACGAAGATTGCCACGTTAAGATACGAGACTGCAGATAGGTCTGCCGTATAGATACATAACAGTAGGCCTAAAACGTTACCATGGGGGACGCCTGAGGTGATAGAATAGATCTGTTATAACTTCTCACTATATTTGATTTGGTATGTGCGGCATAGCAAACACGATCTCAGTACTTCGTAGTAGTTACGTAGGAACATGCGGTTGAGTTTAAATAAGAGGTCCTTATGACAAAATTTGTCAAACGCTTGCTTCACATCTAAGAAGACTGATAAACAATATTTGTTTTCTTCAAAAGCTGTTCGTGAAACTATGCCAGTTATATGGTTGAGTAACTACAACAAAACTCAAACTGGTGATCGGATATGCAATTCGCTAGCAAATTATTTTTATTTATTCTTTTTAACAGAAGCTTTTTTAAAAATATTAAAAGTACCAGTAAAAAGCTACTTCCGTTAGTGGCTTTTAATATTAATATGATGTATGCATGTTAAAATTTGATGGGCCAGTAACCGAGTTTCAGTGAAATTGAATAACTTTTGTATAAATAATAAAACGGAGTTCGGTAGTTCGGATAGAACTTTTGCAGTAATTATGGCAAATCCCGGTGACTTATTTTTTTTAATATTTTACTTTGTACTTTATTATGTTCTATTTCTTGTAGTTTGAATTTTTTAATTAGAGGAGATTGCTGGCGAGGAGCGTCCAAGAAGTTTTGTATTTTTGGGTTTGGGTCATAATTGTGCATTTGAAAGGTTTTTTTCAAGATATTTGGCAATTACTGCGGCCTTTTCACAGTCAAATCTGGTCCAAGTGCCATCAGGCTTTTGAAGTGTAAAAATAGTAAGAATGTGATGTTTAAATTCTTTTGTTGCTTTCCAGATCGTATTGTCTTTGATGACTAGACTTTCCACATAGATAGTGAAAGTTTCATACTTGAACTCTCTTAGTTTGGTCTTCAATTTGTTCATAAGTTTGTAATAGGTATTTTTATCAATAGAATTCTTGGCTTTTGTCATATACTAGTTACATTATTTTTTAATGAAAGGTAGTAGTGAAGAAATTTGTTGCATCCTCTATATCCGCTTCTGTTTCTATCTGAACTAAGAGTTGAGATATTTTCTAATCTAACAACTCTTTGATAGTTTCCATTATTGTACAGCGTTGACTTACGTCTCTTTTTAATTGTCGATATGCTGGTGGTGACAGTTGTGTGATCAGAAGTTAGATTGAAGTTTGATCTTACATCAGTGAAGTTACCTGAAATTTCATTTAGAATATAGAAGCCTTATAGATCAGATACTTTATTCAGGTCTTTGGCCAATAAGTTGGTTCACCCGTGGATAGCGTAAAATTTCGTTTTTTATTAATAAGTTTGCAGAACTCCCTAATTGTTATCAATCCCCAAAAATGTGCTTGGCATTAAAGTCCCGCTAACAATAAACCATTGACCTAGGGATTCAAAAAAAGGGTTGGATGTAGTCTTTAGTGATGTGCTTAAGAGGACATAATTCGTTGTCGGAATTTTCTGCATAGTTATTTGGATTGTAGTTGTTTGCAGAAAATCTATATCATATTCATGATGGATAACAGTTTCGGGGATGAGGATAGCTGTTCCACCGTGTGCGGCTTTGTCTTAATGCTGAGGGTCATGTAGTTCGTCGTTAGTATTTTATATATGATCAGTGACGTAGGTTTTCGATACCAGTACTATGTCTGTGTTGTGTAGTTTTAAAAATAATTCAATATCAGATTTTCTTGATTGGAGGCCGTTAACATTCTATAAGGCTATTATTAGGAACATAATCATTACGCACTAATTTTGCTATGGCAATAGACATGTAAAGTATCTTGTTTTGGTTAAGTAGTTGATTAAACGTTCCTTTAAATTCTTTCAGAAGGTAGGAATGGATTATGTCTGTATTATCTTGAGGTAGTGTTACATTATTTTTAGTCAATTTATTCTATTATCTGTATACAGTTGTGTTTTTTTAATTGATCTTTTCCTATACGATATTTATTTTGTAACTCACGGTATACCTGATACCCTTTATAGTTGACTGGATGTGAGCCATTGCACAGGATCCATTTTGTTGGGGTGTCAGGAGTTGTCTTGTAGGTTTTTGTATCATATACGCCACCGCACTTTACGCACGATTAGCTTTTAGTGTGCTTGTATTGTTAACATCGTATGCATTGTACTACTTCAGTGCTTTGTTTGATGGTTCTACAGAGACAACTTTATTTTAAATATATTTTAGGTTATAGATATTTCTATTACTTTTTACTAATTCTAGATCTACAGAAAACTTTGTAAGTGGAGTTTTGTAGTTTTTGTTCTAATACTAATCTTGACGGGAAACCCTTTTCATTTTGGATCTTCTTTTATATTTTGAATTTGGAGTCGTAGGATGTAAATGTGTGGTTACAACTACGTAAAGTTTTTCTTCCTTTAACTGATGTACATTATAGATAATATTCCTTTTCTGGATAAATTTAACAAGTTTTTTGTATAAGTTGTTTTTACGAAATTTTTCACAACGATATCAGATAAAAATTGGTGACAAGATATTTTTCTTCTGCTATATCAGCTAGAGTTCTTAAAATTTGTTGAAAATTAATTATTTTATTTATGAAGGCAGGAGATGTTTTTGATACTATTATTGTTGTACTAGTCAAAGTATTATTCTTTTTAGGCGACTGCGAGATGAATATCTATGTTTAAGTATTTGTAGCAGTACTGGGTTCAGGCGAGTACCTAGAGGTATGCTTTCTTTTGTTACGTACAATTTGCCAGTAAATTTTATTATTGCTTGAGGTTTGTTAACGTTGGCGTGCATAATTTCGGATTGCTGAAAAATTTTGTTGCATACCTTCATTGTAATAATTTTGCTGGATAAGTGGCTGTTGTTGTCGTTGACACAAAAATGTAAAAAGAGTAAAGTTTGACTGTGGTAGATAACTCATCGATTTCGGAGGGTGGCCGATACACCCCGTTCTACTAAACATTATTTAACACCTGGGCTTATGGCCGCACTTTTAGTTTGTAACTTAGGGCACCGGGCAAAACCAACCTTCCTCATTGAAAGTCAAACGAGACCCTGATGAAAAAACGTAGTTAATAATTACAACTTTAAATTATGAATCAAAATAAACGAGTCCTGTTTTCTTTATATAGTCTAATAAAAAATTTAACCAATTTAAGTTCATCCAAATACATAAACTCGATAATTTAAAATTTATAATTTAAAGGTTAAGATTTCACAAAATAGCATCTCTAAGATGACTAAACCAATCCTTCACATTTACTACAATATTCATAATTATTGGTTCATTAAATTTAACTTTTCCTACATTTTTCATAGGTCCTTCGCTGATCACAAGGCGTAACACTATCAGAGTTAGGAAATTTTATATTCACGGTACTTTAGAGACATCTTGGGAGATTCAATTGTCATTTTGGCGATTTACTTTTCTGTCCTGGATGAAATTCTTTTCGCTCGAAAAGAATATCAGAAAACTAGAGCCGTTGTGCTTAATGTCGTTCAGTGTTTGGGTCTAGTAACTTCTCATCCATTTTGTTTTTCTGTCAACAGTTCGTGGTTTTTCAGGATTTGTAATGTAGATCTTAGTATACTGCTAGACTGACCGTTGATCTCGCCACGCCCGTTTCTTTTGTCAGGTCAGTTATGTTTTGCCCAGAATCCTGATCGGTCTGCGCGGGCGAATTCATCACTTCTCTAGCAACCGGATTGCTTGCTGTGCATGTTTTTGTACCTTTTTGTATCCAAACTACGCAATAATTTTTATCGGTATTTTTCTGGCGCAGAGGAATTTAAGCATAGCAGATTTGCATCGTATTCTCGGCTTAATTTGTCGACTATCACAGGTTTTTAATTATTTCAAGCAAACTTCTGTTGCCTAATAGAGGATTTTGCATGCGCAATACAACCTAAAAATCTGAATTCACCTCGATGATCCTGTGTAATGATCTCTCTTCTTTAATAATATTCGTAAAATTTGTTGATCAATTCTAGTCTTCTTCTTCAGCTACCTATTGGATGTTGGCAATCACATTTCTGAATTTTTCTTTACCTCTTGCCATGTTGACTAATTCTTCTATTGTTCTGAGTCCAGTCCATTGTATTATACTTCTTGCCCATGACCGTTGTTTTCTTTCTATTCCTCTCTTTGCCTCTAGTTTTCCTTCGAAATTTAATTGAGGTGTTCCAGACTTTTCATTTCTAACATATGTCACAAGAAAGCAGTTTTTCTTTGTTTAATTATCATGAACAGTTATAGCATTCATTCTTAGCACTTTGTTGATTATTTTTTCAGTCCAGGACACTCTCAACAGGCCTTTGTAAATCTATTTCTCGAAAGCTTCGGTTTTATTGATTGTGCTTATTTTCATGGTCCACGACTCCATTCAATATAACAATACGGACCATACGTAGCATTTTATATAATGCAGACGGATATTAATGTTTCTCAAAACGTTTTCATGCTTCATAAACGTTGCGCGTGCTATTTTAATTCTGTTTTAATTTCTTTTTTTAGGGTTCCAGTCCGAATTTAGCTAGCATCCCTGGTATTTGTAATGAGTTACTCTATCAAATTTTTGTTTTTCTGCTGACAATTATAAACTTGGTCTTTTTTGTATTTATATTTAGTCCGTATCTTTTACTGCTCTTATTCAATTGCGTACATATCTGCCGTAATTCTTTGATATTGTTGGCAATCAGTACTGTATCGTTTGCATATCTAAGGTTCGATATTGGTACTCTATTCACTTTTATGCCCATTTGTTGTTCTTCAAGGACTCCGTCAAATATGGCTTCCGAGTACAGGTTAAATAATAGTGGGGATAGCACACATACCTGTTGTACGCCTCTTTAAATATGGATGTCACCTGTTTTATTATATGCTGCCTGGTGCCAGTATAAGTTTTCTATACATGGAATGAGTTTTTCGTCTACATCCGTGTTTATCAAAATGTTCCTAAACTTCTTATCTTAAACGCGATCAAAAGCTTTTTTGTAGTCTGTAAAACAAAGAACCACGTCGTTGTTTAAGTCTAGACAATTTTGTACCAACACCTGTATCCCGAAGACTGCTTCTAGAGTTCCCATCCCCGACCTACAGCCAAACTGATTAAAGTTTATATTACGTATGCATTTAGAATAAATTCTGTTATCTTTTTATTCAGCCATTCTCTATCTTTTCGTTATAGGCCTCTCTTATTTTTGTCCACTTCTCTCTGTCTTGAGCTACTTGGTACCAATTTAGGCCCGCTGTCTTTTTAAGTCGTCGTACCATCGTTCTTGCGGCCTTCCGATGCTTTTCTTTCTCCCCAAGGTATCCATCTTGTGGTCGTTCCACTCCAGCTTTCCTTATGTCTGACAACATGCCCGGGCCAGTTACATTTCAGGTTGCAAATTCTTTTTATTATATCCTCAGCTTGCATTCTATCTCTTACCCATTTGTTTGTTTTCCGATTTTTTAATGTTATTCCTAATAATCTTCTCTCTATTGATCTTTGGTAGATTTGAAGCTTCTTCACTATTTTTCTGGTTAACACACATGTCTCCGATCCATGTGTTGTGACTGGTAATATACATTTGTTGTATAATTTTATTTTTAGTCGTTATATATGGTAATATCTTTAAAAACATTTTGATGGTACGGTTCATTAAGCTTGTTACTCTATGATCATTGCATTTTCGTGCATTTGTCTTTTTGGGCAGAGGAACAAATGTGGACTTTAATTAGTTTTTTAGAAACGGATCCTGTATCGTATATGTTATTAATTATTATAGTTAGAATATCGATATTGTCTTCATCAATCAGTTTCATAATTTTTGCTGGTAAACAGTCTGATCCTTCTGCCTTATTATTTTTGGCTTTTTTAGAGCCTTTCTAATTTTGTCTGCCGTTATTGGTATGGATAATGATGAATGTTGCAAGTGTTTCGTTAATCTTTTATATTCACTGTTATTTCTGTTTTTGTGTTTTACACGTTGCTTCATTAATTCTAGGATTTCTTCCGTCATCCATTTTTATATTGTTTTTTGTGGTATTCTAATTATTCTGTTGCAATGTTTTGTATTTTGTCTTCAGTTTTTTTCCATAATTCTATGGGTGTCATTTCTGAACTATTTTCTTTTATTTCTGTCAGTTGACTATTTAATTTTGATTTTAGTTCTGTTCTAATTTCTTCTTTTCTTAGTTTATCGGTGTTCAGTTTTTGTGTTTTAGTGTGGTTAGTTTTTGTTACAGCAATTTTCGGTTTTAAACTCTGACCTGACGAAACGTCAGCACCCGAGTATGTGATAGCTCTTATTACTGATGTACTAAATCGCTTGTTTATTAAAATAAAGTCGATGTGGTTTCGTACGACGTTTTTATCTTTATCTTGAGGGGACCTCTACGTGTACAATCTTTTCGGTGGTAAAGTGAACTACTGTGTTTGCGATTTTAAATTGTTCTTGATAGACCTAAACCGAAAGCATTGAAATCACTTTGTATGACGTTTTTTATGTGGTTTAGTATATTTTAGTAGTTGCTTAATGTCGCCGTAGAAAGCATCTAACTCTTCGTCTTGGTTTGTCAGTGGTTGGCGCACATGGCTGGATTATACTTATATTAATTGGTTTTGCTTGGATTTTTATTAGTATTACTCTATCAAAGTAAGATATAAATTTTGTTGGTTAAATCTTATTTATATGTTTTTTAATATTAACCCCAACTTCCTGTCTATAATGTTGTTCATCGTTGTTAGAATAATACAGAATTGCATAGTTGATAATAATAATAAACATTTACCTGCGCCAGGCTAGCGTGTTACGCATACTCATAGAATTGACATTTTGAGCCGTCATATCTTCTTAACACTATTGACCAGTTTCCCAGCTTCAGATAGGATGCGGACATTCTATGTCCCAATATTTATACGGTTTTTTGAGTATTTATCCTTGTTTTTTGACTTAATTTAAGATCATTTTTCCCAAAGATCCGATCGGTGAACTACTTTTACCTCTGGAATATTTTGATTGAATGCAATCATCATGTGGTTCTCTTGGGGAAATAATAGAGGGACTTTCCTTTGCCTTCCTCCATGGTGTAGAATAGAGAAAGAATATAAGAGAAGAGATGGGGATGGAAGAAAGAAGCTGGTTGGGCCTGATTTCTCCTGGAGGATGGGGGATAGGAGCAAAACCAGCAGCTGGTGTAACGGCAGCACTCGCCAAATCCTGTAGTAGCCTAGCCTCAATTTGGATCGCAGAAGAATGCTACTCGCTACCCAATCCATTCAAATAACCAAGTTAAATTTGACTTAACAAAATACTGGTGGAAGTTCAGTTATCGTTATTTTTAGTAACTTCTTTTCACAAGTGCGTTATTTATTTTATGTTATACACAAAGAGTTATCTTACTATAGTTTTCACTATATTTTAAATAATACCCTGTTGTTTTGTTTCTCCTTTAACTATGAAATTTGGGGAATTAATATTGACATGATTGTAATTGAACTGATCCTCGTTACAATTGTAATATAGTTATTTAACATTACACACACATAAAAGATACAGACGAAATAAACAAAAACAATAAAGGCAAATGACAGATTGTTTAACGCGATTAAATCCACATTTTTATGAAAACCGAAGTACTTAAAAGAAGCCAAAGGCTAAGTTTCTGAAGAAAATGGTGGTGTCGGTTTAGATACGTAAATCGTAAACAATAACAAAAAACAATACGAAGCGACGTGTTTACAAAAGTATTTACGTAGAAATGATAGTACAAGATAGACAGTTAGGACATAAACGCAGAATCGACAATAGAAAAGCCATAACAAAGTTCAGAGAAGGGCAAGAAAACAGGCCAAAAAAGGCTGGGAGGACAAAAGAGGCAGTAGAAAAAAGGGAATAAAAATAAAATAAAATATCAAACAATACACAGTCAAACAAAATGGACAAAAATATGCAAGTAATTACCGTCCAAAGAGGACAAGTCAATTCAGTACTGTGTCTGGATTTGCCTATTAGATTTAATAAAAGCTTTTCTTAACATTTTGCTGTAGTTAAAAATTTTTTCTCGTTTTTCTTAATAAATTCCAACATTTTCAGTGCTAAATATTTTTTCAAACTTTGAGGATAATATCAAACATTTTCTAGAATATTTTCTTGTTACAACGTTATAAAAAAAATTGGAAAACTAACGTGCAGAAACCATAGTCTTTTTTCCAGGACCTTTGACATTACAGTTTCGTTGCCTCAAACAAGGGTGTAAAACCGTGTTGCTAATATGATTGTTAAAAAACATTCTTACTATAGTTGTATCGGTGTCCTAACAATATTTAAGTATTTTTAGCGTAATTCCTATTAGAATAATCAATTAGAAGAACAAAGTTTTACAGTTTGTTAACAAGCAGCCTTAATTTGTATGTATTAAATTTATGTGAAACCATAGTTTTTGATTTTACGTTATTACGTCGTAATCAAACTTAATATTTTACTTTGCCAATAGAAGATGTCACTTGAATCGTTCTATAAAATTCAAATTAGCCCTTTTACATTATTTCACTATTATAATATTTATTAAACTTGATACTTAAAGCAATTAAAGTAAAAAATAGTTACATAATTTATAATTAATTACCTTTTTACAAAAATCAAATTTTTGCATCGTTGTAAATCTAGAAATTTATTAGTACGTTAGTTAAGATGTAAAAATTTATAAATAATTGATTATGTAGATCAATAAAACATTTGTTTTTGTAAGACTTACACATTTGCAAATGTCGTAGTATCTTTTATCTGTTATATCTATTTATATTTTTAAAAAGCTACAACAATTTTCTGAGATATGTTATTACGTTGCACAACACGGTAACGTCACAACTAGCTAATCGCTCACTAAATGAGGGCACGTTTCTGTAAACGTGAAAAATACCTTACGTCATCTACTGCATTATCCCTTTGTATCGTTTGTACAAGTGCCATTTTAGATTAATTTTAAGATGCGTTTTAAGAACGCTCTAAATTGCGTGTTCTTTTATGTTAGTGATCAAAAGCCATATTAAGTTTAGTTGATATATCCCACCTGCGTTTCTGGAGTCGACAGTCAAACCGAACGCATCGGCGCTGTCACGCTGCGAAGTGTTAGTGGAGATTAATTTCAGAAAAAGGAGCTAAGGAATTACGCAAATACGGTAAATTATAATTAAAAGGTTAGTGAGTGGTTAAGCGCAGAGCAGTAGTGGGAAGAAGATAGCTGAGTTAACTGAATTGTTGATAAATAATAAGCAGCTATAAATTGAGGAAAAGCAAGTATAAAGGTCACAACAGCTGGCTTTATCAGACTCCGAGGGGTCGACCCGGTCAGATAGCCAGGACGCGTTAAAAGCATCAACAGCAACATATAGTAGATAACAGGTGTATGAAGTATAAATTGTATTAATAAGCCGAGTACTTTCTTACTACCACTACTACTATTTTTACTACTGCTGCTATTACTAGCACGACTACCGCGGCTACTGCTCCTGTTACTGCCAGTGCCGTCGCCGGTCGGTATACGAAGTGCCGTTTCGGGTTGGTTGCACCGTTGGCGCCGCCCCTTACAGGGAAACTTTTATTTTGGACTTTCGATTCCAACAGAATCACCTCGCTCTGTCGCCAAGGCGCGCGGCCAGTTTGTATTAATTTCCTTTCGCTTCGTTTCCGTTTTTCGAAAGCGGCGCGAACGTCTCCCAACGACGTCCTTCGTTTTAGTTTTCATGGGCGCCTGGTATACCGAGATAATTACGTGTGAGAGAAAAGTATATTTTATTTTAATTATTTTTACAGCGTATAACTTTGGAGAATGTTGTTAAATTATATATTTTATGATTGGGTATACATAATTTAAAGTAAACAAAACAAACGCGGAATTTCTTTTATTTGATTTACAAAACGCAAAAAATAGACAGGAAAGTACAATATAAATAATCGTCAAAATTAAAAGTTAATAAATATTTGTAATTGCAAGAAAATAAGAATAATTAAATTTAGTGCATGCAGAAGTAAAAAATTGAGCTTAGGCAGATCATAAAATGGACATGAAAAGAATAGAGGAGATGTTGCAGGCTATAAATAATAATATGAGTATGATGAACGAGAAATTAGATGGATTAGGACAAGAGTTAAAGAAGATGAATGAAGAAAACATAGAGTTGGAGAATCAAGTGGCAGAACAAAATGAGAAAATAGATGCGCTGGAAAGAGATATAAGAGGAAAAATCTCGTAATAAAAGGTGTTGGGGATGATGTCAGTGAGGGAGAAGAAGAAACGAAAGAAAAAGTATGCAGAATAACAGAGAAAATAGGAATAACCTTAGATAAGAGGAGCGAGATAGATGAAGTAAGAAGATTAGGGAAACCAAGTAAGGGAAGACATAGGCCGATATTATTAAAGTTAATGAAAGAGAGTACAAGGAACGAGGTATTAAGTAAAGCAAAGAACCTGAAAGGATCAGATATATGGATAAATGAAGACTACTCAAAAAAAGTGCAGGAGGAACAAAAAAAATTAATACCACTGTTGAAAGAAGTTAGAGATAAGGGACAAACAGCGTATCTAAGTTATAATAAATTAAAAATCATCAATAAAGTAGTGAAAACGGATGACGCACAAGAAAATCCCGAGAGCATTAGGAACAAGAGAACGGTAGCAGAGTGGTCCCCGGGAGTAAATGATTTTAAAGAACAAATAAGAAAAATAACACAACACGGGGAAGAAAAAACTAAGAAATGAAGATAAGGTAGTTGGACGGAATAATGGAAACGAAAATGGCTACGGACTAGGACATGAAATGAAAACTGTTAAAAAAAGAGGTAAGGAAGGATTAAGGAAAATTGAATCGTGGAATGTGAGGGGCACTTATAGCGAAGGAGCACTAAGGAATTTGGTAAGGATAATGAGGAAGTACGGTATAGAGGTAGTGGCAGTTCAAGAGACTAAGCAAAAAGGACAGCAATGTATGCAGGTGGATAACTACACCCTCTTCAATAGTGGAGGAGAGAATAGATATTGGGGAGTGGGATTTGTTGTAAGCAACGAAATCAAGGACGCAGTAATAGATTTTGAAGCAGTGAATGATAGAATGTGTAGGCTAAGGCTGAGAGTAGATACCGGAAGATAACAATATTGAATGTGCACGCCCTCACGGAGGATAAGGAGCTAATGGTAAAGAGCGAATTCTACGAGGAGGTAGGGAAAATGCTAGAGAAGATTCCGAAATATGACGTTAAAATAATAGTAGGCGTTCTAAATGCCAAAGTAGGTAAAGAAGAAACATATAAAAAAGTAACCGGAGGCAACAGTATACATGATCAGTTAAATGAAAACGGAAAAATTATAATATAGTTTGCCTTAGAAAAAAATACAAAATAATGAGCACAAATTTTCGACACAAAATGATACACCAAGCGACGTGGGTTTCACCGAACAAGGAAAGCAAAAATCAGATTGATCATTTATTAATCGAAGATAAACACCAAAGATACGTTACAGAAGTAAGAAGTTTTAAAGGGGCGGACATGGACTCGGATCACTTTCTAGTAATCGCTTCAATAAAACAAATGATGCCAAAGAAGGTAAAAAAAAAACAAATAGCCCGTTAATAAGGTATGATATTGATAAAATGCAAAACAAAGAGGTATTAGTTGAAACGAAAAAGCAACTTGATAACAGACTCAGAGAATTAAAGGAACAAAACAATATTCAGGAAGAGTAGAGGCAAATTGAGACTGCAGTTCAAGAAACGATGGAAAAATGTTTAGGAAAAAAAGGTAGGGGCAAACAAAAAGTTGGTTTGATGAGAAATGCAAGGCAAAACTACAAGTAAGGAATGAGACCAGAATAAAATTATTGAGGCAAAATACAGAAGAGAATAAACGGAAATTTGAGGAGGCAAGAAGAGACGCAAAGAGAACATGTAGGCAGTTAAAAAGAAAATATTTAGAATCAAAGCTAAAAAAAATAGAACAAAATTACATAAATAAAGAGAAAAGAAATTTTTACCAGGAAGTAAAGAAAAATCGTGAAGATGTAAAGCCCAGGAATATTACATTTTTAAAAAATAAGGACGGAGAAATGGTAGGTAACATACAAGGAAAACTTAGGATATTTAAAGAATATTATGAGGGGGCAGTTAGGGATGAGGATGAACAATATGAAGAGAGGAGAGAAGAAGAGGAGGAGACAGTGGGTCAGAAAACACAAAGGCTAGTAAGGGTAGCTACGCGGGAGGAGATAAAAGAGGAGATCAACAAATTGAAAAATAACAAAAGTACGGGTGAAAATAGAATACCCGCAGAAGTATATAAATGGGAGGGGAGAGGGAATACAGCAGAAAATAAGCGAGTTTATTATAAAAGAATGGAGACAAGAACAAATGCCACTAGAATGGCATAACGCTATTGTCTGTCTGATACACAAGAAGGGGGATAGGTGCCAATGTGAAAACTATAGGGGAGTATCACTGCTGGACGTGGCGTATAAAGTACTGGTGAGACTGATTCGGGAAAGACTGAGTGAGCACCAAAAACGGGTAGTAGGAGAATACCAAGGAGGATTTAAAAGAGGAAGAGGAACCATGGATCAAATCTTTACGGTGAAAATGATTCAGTGTAGTAGTTATGAAAAAAATTTGGAACTAAACATGCTATTTGTGGATTTCCGCCAAGCCTACGATAAAATTAGCAGGAGAAAACTTTACGAGGCACCTAGAAAGCTAGGGATTCCAGAGAAACTCATAAGATTGGTACAAATGACACTAAGAAAAATGAATAGTAAAATATTGATAGATGGGCAGGTATCGGAAAGCGTCACTGGAAATAAGGGAGTGAGACAAGCGGATCCCATCTCAACAGTACTGTTTAACTTGGTACTAGAAGCAATTTTGATAGAAAGTGTGATCGAGATAAGGGGAATAATTTACCAAAGACGTCACAAGATAGTGGTGTACGCAGACGATCTGGCTATTATTACCAGATCAAAAAAAGAGTTGGAAACAGTATTCAGTGAACTGGAAAGAACTGCAATAAAGTATGGGCTAGAGATAAATGAGGGCAAAACGTAGTACATGGAAATGAGACAAAACACTGGGGGAGAGACGGTTACCAACTTCCAAGGGGAAAGAAAGGTATATAAATTGAAGAAAGTGAGGTCGATTACTTAGGAGTGACGTTATCTAACACTATAGAGGAAAGCACTGAAATACAAAAACGAATCGCAAAAGGTAGTAGGGCGGTAGGTGCAATCAGTGAAATGCTAAAATCTAAATAAATCTCAAAAATAGCAAAACTGAGAATGTATAAAACAATTGTAAGACCATCAGTAACGTATGCAAGCGACTTATGGGTATTAACGAAACATATGGAGGTGAAACTGGAAGTATGGGAGAGAAGAGTCTTAAGAAAAATTCTAGGAGGAGTAAGCACAGGGGACGGAGAGTGGAGGCGAAGAACAAATAAGGAGTTACAAGATGAGTATGGTGACATATCAATAACAGCGTTCGTAAGAGCTCAAAGAGTACGATGGTTAGGCCATGTTAGCCGGATGCCCGAAATAGGCATGCGAGAAGGATTTTAGAAGGAGGGACAGGAGAAAAAGAGAAAAGGGCGACCCAAAAAGAGATGGTTGGATGCAGTAGTAAATGACGTGAGAAGAGTGGGGATAGAGGATTGGAGAAGTATAGCGGGAGACAGAGTGAAGTGGAGGAAAATAGTTAGTAAAGTTAAAGAAATGAAAATGTAGAGGTATAAAATGTAAATGTGAAAATATATGAAACGTAATGTTAAGCCATGGGCCTTAACGGCCTGTAGAGCTGAAATATATATATTTAAGAACGCTCTAAAGTGCGTGTTCTTTTATGTTAGTGATAAAAAGCCATATTAAGTTTAGTTGATATGTTAACTGATTTGTGAGGCATCTACAATCTTTTAAGTTTTTGCTTACTTAGTTACACTTTGTTTTGATAAAACATCTTTTCTCAAAGGTGTTGCTGTGGTTTTCACTGTAATACAGTGTTTAGAATAAATAACTGCTACGCCTGTTGCATATGTAGCGACAATTGCTAATGGATTCCACAGTGGGTCTTGTTAATATTAAAAAATTATGTAAATATTATTAGAAAAGATTTTTAATGAACATATCATATATGGTAAGTTAAAAGGCATTTCCTTTTATTGGTAGCTTATTAGGACATTTCGAATTACAACTTAGTTGCATTTTGCAATAAGAATAAGAATAATACTAAATACAGATTAAAGCTGCTTGCAGTAATCTTAGCTGTGATACTTTAAATGATTAAATACAATTTGAGATATTATCAGTGCAAATTCATTACAAAGTCGTCGTGGTAAATCGGGACTTTTTTAGGTTGTACTCTGGAAAACGCAAAACGACGCCTTATGGACATGCGCAATCTCCTATGAGGTAACAACAAGTTATTTTGATAAAACCAACAATTTAGGATTATCGAGAATACGACAGCAGAGCTGCTGTACTCGAATCCTTTCGATTGCGTGGTTTCGCTACAAAATATTCAATTTTAAGACAAAGCCAGGAATTATAGAAAATCTAATCAGAAAGTAACTACTGATAGAAAAGTGATAAATTTGTCTGAAAATTGAAAGAGAAGATTGATTAAAACCTAGCAAAAGAAATGGTTGTAATGAGATCGATGGTCAGTCTACCAGTGCAATCCATGACCTACACTCCAAGTTTTTTGTCTTGAGGAGTTCTTTAGGAAAAGTCTGAAAGTAACTGCCGACAACTATATCAACCTGCCGGAGACGGATATAATAGTTAGATGGACAGAAAGGATGATAACTGGGCGGGAGTATGTGTTCGAGCAAGACCCCGCCTCACTCCACAGGAAAAGAAAGACCAAAGTGTGACTATAAAACAATTTGTGTTACCAGCAGTCCGCTGATTGCAATTGTTTTACTACTACGTATCTGGAGTGATCGAGGTTAAAGACATCACAACATATATCGACAGTGAGAAAGTTGTGTTCTTCTACAGCAGGTTTAAGTTCTGGCTTGAAAAGGTCGAACTATATAATTCCCAATACTATTTCCTTTAATTATTCTAAGTCTTAGATAAATTAATTTGATTTTTCTTGTATTTTAATGTTATTTTTGTTGTCTATTGATTTTCCGCATTTACTTCAACGAGTGCATGGCATTGTATACTTTTAAGTAGTTGCAATGGTTGTTTTATATTGATATTATTTTGGCTTACCGGAACACCAAAAGCATTATATTTATTAAAGCGTCAGAAATGTAAAGGTCAAAAATCCATAAACATTATAACCAAAATTTTTTTGTGCTAAACAATAAGAAAGTAATTTCAAGTCAAAGAATTGGCTTCTAGAAGAAAAACTAGTTAACATGGATAAAACTGTATTCTATGCTTTTTACATAAAACGTATATAATAGTTGTATGGCATCGGCAGGATCTGGCAGAACGCTTTTGTTGCAAAATATAATGCTTTTTATAAGTCCGGGAAAAGCCAATGTTTACGTGCTAGGTGTCTACTAAAGGTAATGTCATGTCACTGCATTTCCTTCAGAAGGAGGAAACTGTCACGAAATAGGTTTATGTGCGGGTTCTGACAAATGTCGTGAAATCGTAGGTGGAAATTGTGACCTCGGGGAGACTATTTGTGTTTCAGCAGGATGGTGCATCGGCACATGCAAGCTATTTAGTTCAAAACTGGTTGCCGGATAACATGTTCTAGTCTAAAACTTCTGCTTTTGCCAATAGTCTTAATCTGGACCTCTCAACTACTATGTTTGGAGTCTAGTCGAAAAGGTTACTAACAATACCGGACACCCTAATGCGGTATCTTCATGCACCGCTATCGAAACAGCATTTGCCAATATGGAATGCGCTGCTTCTTTACAGAGAGCGCGCGAACGCTTCAGACCAAGAATGGAGGCGGTCACTGCGACTGACAGAGGTTACGTCGGATAATTTTACTCTGGATAGGTTACACAACTGACATGCAAAAGTATTTTTTGTAAATTTTTTTTTGTCAAATAAAATTTTATTTTAAAAAATGTTTAATTTGTCTGGATTTAAACGCCGTGTCCCGTATGTGTAGTTTATACAAAAAAGAAGCATTAGTTAACCCATTATCGGATCCATTTATTGAAACCACATGTCATTCAAGTTCAAATAGTTGGTGTCATTGAAGAAAATGTTATTTGGTATTTCCCGATAAGGTACACCATTAACAGTAACTTCGTTGCTAGCTTTAAAAAAGTACGGGCTACTGATTTTTCTAACCAACAATGCATTTTTGTGGATGTATTAGTTTTTCGTGAAGCAATTGGCTTTTTAGCACCCCAGATGCGACAATTTTGACGATTCATGAAGACATTTACAGAAAAATGAGTTTCATCGTTCAATGAAAATTTTTCTTCAAAAACCAGCATCAAGTGCTATGTTCTCTAAAATCATATTTACGAATGTCGAATGTTTCTACTAGTTTTTGTAGATTCTGCTATGTGTTTAGATACCAACTGTAAAAATGCAAACTTTTAATATTCACAGAACGCAAAAAAATCAATTTATGAAGTTTAATTTGAATCACCCCATATTTGTCTTAAATGCATTATAGACATTTTATTCTACAAATGTTCCAAGTAAACAAATAAAAAATTAATTTTAAAAAAATATGTTTGCCTAATTACCGACTTATTTAAATACAATTAAGGCGATTAGCGACTCTTGAATATAATGTATCTGTGCACACATTCCCTAAAACTAGAGGATAATTTTTCTGTGCAATTACTCTAATCCAGACTTTACATTTGACAACGCCCGACTTCCGACGAGACTGCCGAACTAAATGAGCCAGCAAACACCCCATTAGGCGGACTTTATTCGGCCGCTTAATAAAAAAAGTCAACGAGTACATTACCGTAATTCCAAGGCGTGCCCTACGACGGATTCGGCTGTTCGCGTCTATAAATTGTTCATCGGCCTTGCACAGAGCGGCTTACGCCGCGGCGCCCGAGCAGCCCGTATTTTAGGGCTTTTATCTGGCTTTGCCGAAGCTCCATTATAAATTTCTTGCCGAAGTCCTACATTTCCAGGTTATCTTGTCTCTGCGGCATTATCGGACTGTTCGTCTTAATGCACGTCCCATTCAAATCCACCGCGCGCGGATAAATTACTGCGCCAGCTTTTGCGCACACGCCTCCCAGCTGTTGCTTCATAGTCCAATAGTTTAATACCACTTAATGCTATAAAACACAAAACCAACAAATGCCCCTATTGTATCTTTTCCTTGCAAAATTTACAGCTTTTAAACGTATATACACAAACAATTTTATGTTAAAGAAGCAAAATTATAGCTCAAATAAATAGCACAATTATACAAAACAATAAGTCAGAATTATAATTTTCTTAAAGAAGGTTCATGCGAAATCCAATTAATGGTTAAATAGAAAATGGTAAATATAAACAGAACACTACCAGCCTGTCTCTGTTATGTATCTGTTGATTATATTTAGATAACATCAAATTTGCTTGCAAATTTCAGGTCTTGTTTAATTTAGTCTGTATAATAAGAAACTGAACGCTTATGATTTTTTTCTTTTATAGAAATATACATTGTAATACATTACGCAACTACGTAACATCTGGTCCAATCACTTCTATTACTGATTTTAGCTTTACACCATTTTTCCATGCTTACGACGAAGTTTTGTGGAATATAATTTGGCAAAAATTATCATATATTTTTAATTTGACATGACACTTGCTTCACCATTTACATTAACTTCTCTTTGAGCTTCAATTTTATGTTCAACTACACGTTTTCAATAAGATCGACGTTTGGTGACATTTTAGTGAAGTTATGTTGTGCTTTCCACGAGCCCCACCGTTTGCTGTTATGTTTAGGATCATCGTCTTTTTGCAGCACCCAACTTATCTTATCATAACTAAAAAACTTCTCAACAGACTTCGGCAAGCATCTGACAGATGGTGCATATTTTTTAGTGTTTAAATTGCCTTTTAATGGAAAGAGACAACCAAAACCGCGTTGAGCATCCTCAAACATGCACTGTTACAAAGCATTCGATCATGTGCTGATAAATTCTATTGTCCTAGCTGACTATGCTTCCTATCAAGAAGACCATGTCCAGAAATCTCGTCCCAAGCTTGTTCCAAATTTTCCATATGCTTTTCTGATAATAAATGTTTTTTTTTAATCTAATCAATAAGAAAGTTTTTTACGCAAGCAACTTCAAATTGTATTTAGAAAACTTTATTTCTTTATTGCAAAATTTTATTTAGGCACAGCACATCGAAAATCCTGGTTTGTCACAAAGTGATGCAAGCTTGCTTCTTTTTCCACCAGGTTGTCTACATTCCCAACCTCCAAATATCGCTTTATCAGCTGGTTAACAAATGCCTCCGACTTCTGCACACATTTTACAGTCGCCTTATACGCCTGTTTCTATCCTTGTAAAGGTAATGAATTGACTGATATCAATAATACATTGTGCCGGAAAGCTATTGCCCAAAATAATTAATATAGATGGCACTACGATGCCTTCTTACCAACTAATAAGGGTCACTGGTTATACAAACTGTATAGTTCTTCCTTTGTATGTACTGCAAAGAAAGACTTAAAAATTATTTCTTGCTGTGGTTCAAAATTAGGTATTTTTCAAATAAATTGTTTTCATGCTCCACAAGTTTGCGGTGGTAAGCTGTTGTTAGTTGACGAATTACGTCGGTTACATAGGGTATCACCAGGTTTTTATAAAAGGTTTTGTTAGTAATCTACCATTAAATGGAATGTTCCAAATTATAACATTTCCAACATTTTTGTTTTTGATGGCTCAGGGCATTCCTAGACCAATTAATGCATTTGCTTTACTAGTGGTCATCTGACTTTCGAAGAATAAAAACGCTCGCTATGCTTCACTATCTTTAAAAGTTCCGAGTGCCACACTCATAGAAATGAATCTAAAGATAACACTTTACACATATAAATATTATATATTATAATTCACGTAAATACGCTAATCCACGTTCCCAACCAAGCGCAGGAAAATGCGGCAATGCGATAACTGTAAACACAGCTCCATCGCGCGTTGAAAATAAAAGTAAAAATAGAAGGGTTAAAGTGTAAAATAAATAGCGAAAAAGGAACAGTGAGTATATAGTAAACCTAGAAGTGGCTTTTGAAAACAAAGTGCAAAAAGTGGGCAAAGACAAAGAAGATTACAAGAAAAATGTGATAATAATAGATAGTGACGTCAAAATTACACGGCGATAATAGTGGAGAAATGAGTGCGCGCAAATAACAAGGTCGGCAATAACATTGCAGTAGTTAACGATGAGGTAGGCAACCAAAACAGCACCTAACATAACAGTAAAACCACACATCAGTGAGAATAATAAAATGAAAGAACAGGGCATAGAACAGTGTGTAGCAGAGTTGAATGAAGTAAACAAACAATTAAGAGCAGAATTCGAAAGAAGTAGAGAAGAATTACTTACTAGTACAGAGGAATTAGTAAAATTAAAAGCCGAGCTATTAAGGAGAGAAGAAGAAAGGAATCAGGAACGAAAACTGCTATTGTTACAAGTTAAAAAACTAAATAGGAAAATTCAAAAACAAGTAGTGAGTAATGCACAAAAAAGAGTACGCTATACCCCCTATAAACTCAAGCGGATAGCAAAAACAATAACAAAAAAAAACTAAGGCAGAAGAATTGCTAGTTAAACTAGATCAATTAGGAATCAGAAGAGAAAGAAAGAAAATAAAAACCGAGTCAGAAACAAGCGGCCTAACATTGGCAACTTGGAATGTACAAAGTTTAAATGAGGCGGGTGTACTAAAGCAATTGATAAGAGAAACAACAAGATATAAAATCGATTTAGTCGCATTGCAAGAAACGAACATCAAAGGGAATCAAATAATGGACATAAACAAATATACACTGTTCATTAGTGGTGGAACGCAGGCGAGATTAGGAAATGGATTTTTAATAAAGAAAAGGTTAAGAAAAGCGGTAATAGATTTTAGAGAAATAAACGATAGAATGTGCTACTTGAGACTAGAAGGAAAACACAGGAAAATCAGCATACTTAACGCACACACCTACAGAAGAAGCAGAAGACGCAGAAAAACAACAATATTATGAGAAATTGAATGACGAATATGAAAAAATACCAAAGTATGACATAAAGCTACTACTCTGTGATTTTAATGCTAGGAAGATAAAACAGAAATAAACCAATGACAGGAAATTTTAGTAAACATGTAAAAACGAATAACAACGGACAGCTTTTGATAAATTTTGCGGCTGATAAATGTTTGGTAGTAAGACAACCTACTTAAACCACAAAAATATCCAGAAAGGCACGTGGAGAAGTCGTAACGGAAAAACAGTGAATCAAATAGATCATGTTTTCATCGAGGAAATACACACATCATGTATTAAAGATATAAGGAGCTGCAGAGGAGCTGACATGAACTCAGATCATTATATGGTCCGAATAAAGCTAAAGCAATGGATGCGAAACGAACGGATAACAAGAAGTTCAGAACAGAAGAGAAGGTGGAATTTACAAAAGCTCAAGGAGCAAGAAACAAAAGAAAAGTATATTCAAGAACTAGAAAAGCAGCTACAAAACAGTGAAGAGAAAATAGACATCAAAGCAGAGTGATAAACAATAAAAGAATTAGTTATACAGGCAGCTCAACAAGAGCTTAAAGTAGAAAAGGGAGCACCCAAAAGAACATGGATTGATCAAGAATGTGAAGAAATATTGGAGAAGAGGAAAGAAGCCAAGCTGAAAATGTATAGAAGCGAAACGAGAGAAAATCAAGAAGCCTATAAAGAAATAAGAAGAAAAGCAAATAAGATATGTAGAAATAAGAAAAGGAAACATCAAATGCGTATCCTTGAAAATACAGAAGATTCACATAATAAACAGCAAATAAGAACATTCTATGGGAAGGTTAGATCATGCAAAAAGGGCTACCAACCCAAGACCGGAAGAAGAGTGGGGAACTTGTGGGAGGAGAGAAAGAAGTCGCAGAAAGATGGAGAGAATATTTCACAGAAGTTTTATCCACAACAGATGGCGAAACGGAAGAGACAGTAATAGAAAATGAACAAAAGAGAACAGGAAAAAAAGAAAAAATACCCTCACTTTCCAGAAAAGAACTAGAAGAAGTAATAAGGATGATGAGGAACAATAAGAGTCCAGATAGTGATCAAATACAAGCCGAGCTAATAAAAAACGGAGAAACAAAGTTAACAGAAAGGCTTTGGAATATTCTAAACAACGTCTGGGAAATGAAAACCATCTCAGTGGAATGGAAAGAGGGAATTATAATTCCTATACACAAGAAAGGGGACCGATTAAGGTGCGAAAATTACAGACCAATAACAATGCAAAATGTAACATATAAAATATTAGCAACGATAATATATAGCAGACTGAAAGAGTATGCAGAAAAAGTTATAGGAGAATATCAGTGTGGTTTATGCCAAAACCGAGCAGTTGTCGATCAAATCCATAATTTGCAACCAGTGCAAGAAAAATGTGAAAAAAAGGAACATACAATTACACATGCTTTTCTTAGATTTTAATCAAGCATATGACAAAATAAACAGAAATTGTATGATACAAGCAATGGAAGAGCTAAACTTTCCTGACGAACTAATAGAGTTAGTGAAAATGACGCTAAGCCAACCAATCAATCAAGTCAAGTGTTCAGAAAAATTTACAACAACAAACGGCTTAAGACAAGGAGAAAGACACCGGGAAAGTAGTAATTAGAAGGTGCAAAATTAAACAAAGTAGCACCATAATTAACAACGCATACCAAGTACTGGCCTATGCCGACGACTTAACTGTAATAGCTAGAACTCAAGAAGAATTAAAAAATCTAGTAAACAAGATACACATAGAAGCAAACAAGTTCGGTCTTATAATCAATGGAAAGAAATCATCCTACCTAATTAGTGGTGCAACAAAACAACAGTTAAACCAACATCCAAAATGCAATGTGAAAATGCAAATAACCAACTCAGTTTTAAAAGAACAGATACAGTTACCAATCTAGGAACAGAAATCACGAGTGATGGATATCAAGCCAGCGAAATAGAAAAGAGAATAACATGCGGTATGAGAAGTGCAGCGGCCCTAAACAAAGTGGTAACATCAAAAAATATCTCCCGATGTGTGAAAGTGAAAGTGTACAGAACTATAATAAGACCAACAGTAACATTCGGTAGTGAAACCTGGATGTTAAGGCAAAAGAAAATAAATAGCTAGGCATTTTTGAGCGAAAAATCATTAGAAGAATATACGGGGACATAAAATAAGGCGGTCTATGGAGGAGCAGGACGAATACGGACCTAGAGGAACAATACAAAAATCCAAGAATAGTACACATAGTCAAGCAAAACCGAATTAGATGGCTAGGGCATAGAGTACGCATGCCAACAAATAGAATCCCCAAAACGCTACTACAAAAAGAAGCAGAAGGAACAAATAGAAGAGGCAGACCAAAAAGACGATGGCTGGAGTGTGTTAAGGAAGATTTGGAAGAGTTAGATGTAAAAGAGTGGGAAAAACAAGCAAGAGATAGGAAGAAATGGAGAGAAATTTCCAGTAAAGCTCTGGACCTGAAAGGCCTGTAAAGCAATATATATATATATATATATATATATATATATATATATATATATATATATATATATATATATATATATATATATAAAATAAGCGCAAATCAGATTACCTCTCACCGCCTATTAACGACGTACAAAACCGGTACGCATGGGCCTACCTAGACTTATTACTAGCAACAAATTCTACCTATCATCAAACCCAGAAAAGAAGCTGATTAGTGGCGAATCCTTCAGCAACAACGCCTCAGTGGTAGAAGCAATTACATCAAATGTAAAAATTTCGCTAATCTACTTACTAAATTCCATAAACACAATGCCCTATTTAAAGACATAAAAACAAAGCAACAGTAACTCTTACTATAATGTACAATGCAACTACATTACGCATAAACCTAATAAAAATAGAAGATTTCGAACATTAACCAAATACTTCACAGAAAACAACATTCAATATCATACCCACCAAAATCCCAACGACAAACCAATAGCTGTAGTTATTAAAAATGTTCCACTATCATTTACCAACTAAGACATTAAAAAGGAACTAACCAAGTACCAATAAATAAAGTAACACGTCTGTACACCAAAGATAATTACTCTTTGCAAAAAAAATACACAAGTATTTTTTGCAGTTATTAACGCTCTTTTAAAAATAGGCATATTAATATAAGAGACGTCACAAATAAAATTGGACACAAATTTTGAACAAATACAGGGTCCAACAGGGAGGTACTACGTTTTTGAGACGAGTATACTATTAGTGGTAGAGAAACTAGCGCATGCGCAATGGTTGACATACACTTGTCAGTTGTCATTTCAATAGCCATGAAGCAGTGGATGATTGAACAATGCGTCTTTGTTTACGACACCTTTGTTGCAACCGGTGCAGAAGATTTCAAACTCATTCCATATTGGTCGACGGCCAACAATACTAAAATGGTTTAACAACAAAGGAGAGGAACTGTGAGATCTGGATGAGCTCAAAGAGGTGATCGGACCATTACAACACCAGTAAAAATGAAAAGAGTTTGACAGACTAAGACACCTTCGCGTTTTGCATACGTTAAACAGGTCAGTTCGCTTAATTTTGCATTTTAACCCCCATTTTTGTTTTTACAAAGTCTTAGTTGCTCAAGAACTAAAGGAAAATGACTACATACGGCGGTTCATAAAAAATAATCCACGGGACGTCCATCAAAGGGCCCTACATAGTGAGAAAGTAAATGTCTGCTGTGGAATAGCCCGATTTAGCCTAATTTAACTCTATTTTTCCGAGAAAACGGACGCTCTATGATAGTTAACTCAAAGCGTAACCTTATGACGTTGCGAGAATTTTTGATGCCTGAATAGAGAAGACGTCCAATTGTTCTCGATATTGATTTCAACAGGACATAGCTACTTGCTTAAGGAAATCCATTACTTCTTTAAAGGAATATTTTTCAGGGCGCCTCATTTTAGTGTTCGGGGATGTGGAACTGCCCCCTCAACCACCAGATTGTTTACCGTGTGATTATTTATAATGGAATTCTCTGAAAACGCAAGTTTATATTAAAAAACGACGGACTCTTAAATTTCTTTTGAAAGCCATAAATCGAAAAATTCGAGCAATTCCACGCGTTATGCTTGAAAAATGTATGGACAATTTTTCCATTGTTTTTGTTTGTGCTTCATGTTTCTTAAATGGAATTATATAAGTAATCTTTGAAAAATTAAAATTTCTTTAAAAAAGTCTGAATTAGTGTTTTGAAAGAGTAACACCTTTCTACCGAACTCCGTATTATGTGGCACAAGTTTAAGGTCGTTATGGAAAATTTTTCAAATCTTATACGGAGTACTTATATCTTAATCTTATACTTGGAGTACATTCGACTCCCGGTTCGTTTGGTTTTTTTTAGTAAGTCAATATTATATGCTCTATACTTTTTACTGTTGGACCCTTATAATCTTTAGTGCCACAAAACAAAAATAAATTGTGTAGAAAAAATAATTATAATAGTAGGAAAATTCTAAGGTTGAAGAAGACGACAATTTTGTTAATAAAGATATTTACAAAGTGGTTCAAATATGACCGGGACTGATTTGTTTGTAAACAAGCCGCACTGCGCAGTGGCTATTCGGCCTTAAGAAAGTGGAGCTGTAACCTCTTCAGTCCTGATTGGCAGTTGCTAGATAAGCGAACAGATTCCTCATTGGAAAATACGTCCCGTATGTTAAAATTCACCACAGACTCCAGGCATAGTATGGGAAAGAGTTTCTCTTATAAAACCATGTGCTTGAATGGTGTAAGTGCTTCAGAGAGGACAGAGAGCGCAAAAAATGAACCACATGACCGTCGGTTGTGAACATCCGTCACCGAGCCAAACATTGATCGTGCAGACGCGCTTATTCATGAGAATAGGCTCAAAACTATCCAGGAACTTGGAGCAATGCTGCCCATTAGTGTTGGTAGTCTAGAAGATATCGTGAAAAGCCACCACTTTGACGGAGTTGAACAAAATGGTGCGCATGTAAGCTGCCAGTCGTCTCCTATACCAGTTTGAAGATGACGGTAATGCATTTTTGAAGTCTATAGTGACCACTTATGTAACACGGGTGCCCCACTCCATTTCTGAGTGTCAGCAGTCATCATGCGATTGGCGGCATACTGGTTCTCATAAACTCAAAAGATGGGGGCTGTTAGGCAGGAAAGTACTAGCAACGTTTTGCTGGGACTAGTAGAGGATTATCTATGTAGACTCTCTGATGGAAGCCAGAACAGTCAATGCAGCTTATTACTCAGACCTTCTGGTAACAGACGTGAAGAAAAAGATCCGACCCAAGCGGAAGACAGGTGCAAATCGGGTAGTCTTTTTTCAAGACAATGCACGCCCTCATACGACCAAAACAACAATGGAAAGCCTCCGAAAATTAAATCTGTCACTTATGCGATTTAGTTCCAATTTGACTCCAAGTGATTTCTATCTGTTCGAAAGGCTTAAATCAGACTTGCAAGGCATGCGTCATTCAGGCGGAAGACGCCAACCAAAACATTTTTTGAAAAGGGCATCAGGATGCTTCCAGAACGTTGGAAAATATGTATTGCCTCTAGACGGGAGTACGTTGAAAATTGATGTGCGAGTAAGTTATTGGCAATTTGTTACTTAATAAGAAAACCTTAAGTACCTTTATTGGTAAGCATATCAACCTCAAGTAAAAAATAAGAAATTCTGTGTAGCTGTTTATACTTAGACTTGGTGGTAATTCACTTAATTTGATTAAATCGGTTTAAAATAAATATGAATTGCTCGTCTACTACTTTATATATGTATATGTATTATATATGTATCCATATACATTTGAGCGGAAGCAAAATCGCTTACCACTTACGAGTTGTAAAGCTAGGGAATAGTGACTTTGCAATTCTTCATTTTATTTAATATCATAATATTTACTATTAATTGTATTTATGTAATTTATATTATATCAGTCTGGTATATACGACTGGTAGGATTTTAAAAGATTTCTTTATAAGCCAATTTTGATTAACAATTTTATTGATAATCCGTTCAGTCAGGAGAAATGATTGCAAACTTTAATTTAAATGCTCCTGAAGAACACAAAACCCCAATCATTAGTTGCCGTGACAACAGTACTTATAAAAGTATTCAGTCTTATTTAGAAGAATATTTTTGCCAGTATGTTCTCCTGTGTTTGTCGCTAAACTAATTTTTGCTAGACGTAGATTTAAAAAAATTTAAAGTTAAAAATGCTCAAGATATTTATGCAAACACTTGATCTCGATAACGTATTCTAAATGTTGGTTGGCATAAAAGACTTGAAAACATTGCTATAAAATATCTTCAAACTTCCCCCACTTCAATCTTTAATGATAAGACTTTACGCTACGCGTCGGGGTAGAAGCTAAAAAATAGGAGATTAAGGTTCTCACATGTTCGCCACTGCACCCGGTCGTTGTGCACGACAACCGCGATTGTTGCCCCTTGTTCGAAGTGAACGCAGGTACTCACTATTTCTAGTGACTCAGTAGGCCACCAACCATCACTAGAGCTCCGGGAATTAATTCGTCTGCACCGTGAAGTAACACTGGCGCATCTTAAAGTTTACGTTTCAACAATTATCTTACAATAATACAATAATAACGGCTCTAACTGAATAACGGAAAATACTTTACTTCATCAAAAATCAGTTTCTTCTACCTCATTCCCATTTTCCGTTAATCCAGTTGGTTTTTTACTTTAACATGCATTTTCTTTAGCAACCAAAAAAAAAGGAATTCAGTCAAACAGGTACGTATATTAAATTTGAAAAACTGCTGTTCGGTTTTCTATTAAATGTAATATACATTAGAGTGCGGTTGGCAGTAAACTACAATATTAATTTGTAAACAGTGATTCTTATTGAAGGTTTTTTATCTTTGGCTATTTCTAGGTTAATTTAGTGTAAACTATCAAGATTATATATAGAGTAATAGCAGAAGACCATGTTATACCACATCCACTAAAACCAGTTCAACTGAAACCATTTCCACTAACAACCATTTTAACTAAAACCACATCCACTAAAAAACCATTTCACTAAAACCCCTTCCAATAAAAGTCAAACATTCTGTAATTTGACTGCCGATGATTCATATCTTTTACATTTCAGTACATTTTAATCCTAATATAGAAATGTGAAAGAAAATTCTTGGAACTACTTAAGCTCTTTTTACCAATTGAGCATTCGTTCACTTTCCTATTTTGCTCTTTCAGATTTCTTTAGAAATTCAAAATGCACCAGCAATAATAGAGTCTAATCTTTTCCAAGAAATTTCTTTTAGTTTACTCTGCTTTTTAATTTTAATACTAAAAACTAAAAGAAATTTTGGTCGAATTGCTCTGCGGGAACTCCCGATTAATTTTATACCTCCCTCTTTCTCTCTCGGGGTATATAAGGAGCACAACGTCTCAGTTCTCAGTCAGTTAGTTTCAAAACTTTTTCATTTGCCTACTTTGAGTCCGCCTTCTTCATAAATTTTATTTCAACTTTTCACCAAGGCCATTTCCGGAATCTATCTCCAGACTTCTAAGAGTTCAAGGGATAGACTCAACTGGTCCACGAAGAATACACCTATGAGGAAAATGGTAAGTAAATTTATTTCTATTAAATGTAATTGCTACAATTTGTTAATGTCACAGGGTCTCATATCTGGGTGGATGGAACACCTATCCGCTATTGGAGATGTGCAGACTGCAACACTACAAACTGTTGTCACCGTCTAACACAAACGTTGGATTTGACAAAGGATTTCTTCTTCTTTGTACTAAAAGTAAGTAATAATTTATTTAATACGAACGCAAAATGTTAATTTTCTATATTTTTAGACAAATATATATGTACTTTGGTGCCCAAAAAGCACGCCTGTCAAAATGCAATGTTCAAAATCAAGATGAAAGCCAAGGAAAGCAAAAACATTCTTGTATCCGTCGTCTCAACTTGCACTTTAAAACTCGAGGAAATTATCGTTGCGGCTCTTCCAATCGACAAAAACATGCGACTCTTCAAAAGCGGCTGGAAATCCAATATCTACAATCAGCCGGTGAACTCAATCTTCGGCATCTCAATAAGGTCGAGGATAATCTATGGTTGCAAAGCAAAATTTTTTCTCTAATCGACAATCAACGCCATGGATCGCAATTAGTTGTTTTCTTCACAGAGCAAAACGGCTGGCAAACTCTACTCAATCTACAATCAGCTCGGCTTGCTGATGAAGTGATTAAATTGGTGGCAATATCTAGTAAATATCTTTTTTCTACCTTCTTTCTCATTCCAAACACTGCTTATTATTCTTTTTTCTTACTTACAAAACTTCGCAACTCTACTCATCTCTCAAGGGCTTGCTGACTGGAACTTTAAGATAAATCTATCTCTTCATCCTCAGTGTCACTGCTTATTATTCTTTCTACTACAAAACTTCACTCAATCTACTGCTAGCATGAGGGCTTTAAACTTCCTTTGCGGCGAGCTTCGCCTCCACACTCCCTTTTACTCGCTAACTAAATATCTAACAAAAATTGTATTTTCAGGTGTATGTATTCCTCTGGTTTATGCTCCCCTTTGTAACAAATCGGAGGGAACTTAAACTGAAGTATTGGAACAAGTAAAGAAAATGATTCCGACGGAAGCCCCTTTAAGCGTATGTGTGGATTTTGAACAAGCCAAGCACAAGTCATTCAAGTCGGTTGTCCCTTCTATCACGATTAGAGGATGCTATTTCCACATGGGTTAGGCTCTTCTCCGTCAAATTCCGCAGATTCCGGTTTTCAAAAAACTCTACAGTGACACAGCAAATCTTAGATTTCTTCGTGAGCTTAAATCTCTTGGTGCTCTTGCTTTTCTTCCGGTAGATGAAGTTTGGGAAGGATATGACGCTATTATCCACAGTGACTTTTGGATGAGTGAAGTTTTCCAAGCTTTGGAGAAATATTTACTCTGTTTTGAACAAATTTGGCTTATAAGAGGCAAAAGAGCTGTTTCTATTTGATATTTAGTATCAATATTTAGTAATTAACAATGCATTTTCTTGCACTAGTAACTCGATAGAAGGTTGGCATTATTGATTTCTCGATTCTGTGAGAGCATCTTATCCGACTATTCACATTTTTATGAAACGACTTCGCAAAGAACAAGGTATCATTTGAGGTCGCATCATTTCTAATGAAGTCGGATCTCTTAAAAATACTTCGCATCATCGCTATGTGACTGCAAATGAGCAACTACTGGTGGTAATTCCTCGTGCTGTTGGAAAGAAATTGAATAATAATGATATGTATGAACATCTTAAGATTTCTTTCAACATTTTCTATCATAAATTTCTACAATACTTATCAATATGCTCTACATTATTCGTAACAGAATAAATATTTTTTCTAGTAGTACGGTAAGGGGTTTCTACCTCCTGCTAGTTCAGAATTTTTATTTTCAATTTAAAAATCGATTGAGTCACCTGCATAGTTAGTTTATATTAATATACACCTACGCTTTTGTTTATTTTATTAGAATATGTTTTCTATACACAGTAATCAAAACACTCCTCAAAGTGTCATAGACATATTTTACCCAGGCTGTGTGTTAATCTATTCAAATAATAAGTGGTCACTGTAAAGTTAAATTATTTTTTCAGCAATGTAGTCTTTTGATTTCAATAAGTACTACAGAAACTAAAATAAACTATTAAAAACAAGTCTGTAGCGTAAGAAATGAAAAATCCCATCGGAAAAATATATTTGAGGTAGTTCACTATATTCTGTAATAAAACTTTTATAAAGGGTGCTTTCACATCATAATTTTCAAAACTGAATATTAATAAATTACACAAAGCTTTTGATGTGGTTGAGTACTTGTACGTTATACAGGCATTTAATCAGCTTGGTGGACTATTAAAGAGAGAAGCGATAACTGAAACAGTACATTTTCTTAATTTGAGAGAATCAATATAAATATGGTGTCATCAATTCAAAAATGAACATAAATATTTTCAAATTTTAATTAAACAAGAAATAATTTAAAAAAACACAAAATATTTAAAGCATAAAATCAGTTGGGCGATTGCGTAATCCGAAAAGGATACATAGGGATAGTATTTTAAAAAATTTAAAAAACAGTAAGCGAAAAAGAAAAACAAAACAGATGTTGCCGGCTTTCGAAAGAAAAAAGTAGTAGCTGAGAGAATTGCGAATAAGTTTTTACAGACAGCAGCTAGGATAAAGTACTGAAAGTGCCAAAAACAGGCAAAAGAAACTGTAAAAATGGAAGATAAACTTCTTACCTGTTTCTTGTAGGCAAAGTGATGTAAGACGTTTTCGTATTTTCAGGATTATTATTAAAATTATAAGGAAGGAATGGAAATGTGCTTACTAGTTAAACTGTTTTGATCGATTATGTAGATACTGCATCAAACTAATATTATGTTGATTTCATATAGGTATTTTAAATAAATTAGGAATTACAGAAAATCTTTTCTTCGGATCGGACGTTGGCTTTCAACGCCTCTAATTAGAATTACACCAAGTACATTTAGTTGCGTAGCTTATTCAAATTCTGCACATGAATACCCAGTCATTTAAATAATTATCCTAGTCTTCCGAGCACCTAATTTGAACACAGTGCTTCACTATTAGATTTCAGTGGGCACACATAATGCTAATGGCTGTCAAGTAATTGCTTCTATTTATAGCCAACAGAAACAAAACCCAGTTTCGTATCATCGGGTGTCCATGCTCAAACCTCTGCCATTTAGTAATTATTTCTAAGTGATGTTGATTGATAGTCTGCTTTCACTGCAATATATATGCTAAATTGTATCTGTTCCTCTACGCTTTACAGTAGATGAGTAATTGAATATATATACATTGTATGTGAATCATACAGATAATATTTCAAAGAGAATCTCCTAAAGTTTGAAATACTAGCATTAGAGGCACTAGCAACTAACGTACATACAGCAATAAAGTTATTTGCGACTTCATTATGTGCAACACAAGGTTTTTCAAATTTGTGAGGTCATAAAACAAAGTCGGCGACTGCAGAACAACGTGCAGTTCGTCATTATTATAACATCGAACCTCTAACGAAAAAGAGCATTTGTCGTTAGAATCATAAGTTTATTGTTGTTGTAAAGCTAAAATTACGGGTCAACCGTGTGTATCGGAAAATAATTTGGGGCGAATTTGAGAGTTTAGAGCGCAACCTACTGAAGTAAACCTATAGAGTGACTACCACAATCAACTGACTAGCGTGTGTTAAAGCGCATTTAATATTCAAATGGCAAGGTAAAACATGTCGAATTTTCTAATGTTATGCTCGACAATATGAAAAATGACATTTTTTAATTATTATTGACGAGGCATCTTATTAGTTCTAATAACATATAACTAGTAGTATTAAGTGACTTCAACGCTAGAATTGAAAATAAGCTTAATGCTTCAATCATCGGTGACTAGAGCCTATAATAAATAATAATAGGCAACAACTTATACGAATATATATTGGACCAAAAGATACTAAACGGATACTTTTAACATCTCGAGATACATAAGTATACATGGAGCGAACCAATAAGATTATAGATTTTACTATTATAAGGCAAGTCATTCAAATGAAAAAACAAAATGTAACGGTATGTCGAGACACAGAGTGCGGATTCGACCATTTCCTGTGAAAAAACATAATGTACTTGCTAAAAAAAGTTAATAACAGCACAGAAGAAACTGGAAAGACATTATTGGGCCAAAAGTACAACCTTAAATCTATTTATACAGAATTAACAAGCATTTTTAAACAAACTAAGTTTGCCTTCAAAATTACCATTTTAATTAACAGGTACAGCAACACAACTATAAGACAAGTTGAATAATGCTAATCATGCAGCCGCATACAAAGTCTTAGGAGAAAAAACGAAGCACACAGAAAGGATGGAAGAATGTTGGTGGAATAAAGAATCAGAAAAGTTAACCATGGAAAAAAGGAACTTATATAATATATGGCTGACTATAAACGACGCCCAAAGATAAAGAGCATACCAGAGAAAGAAAAATAAAGTGAAACAAGAAATACAAAAAGCAAAAACGACGAATGGAAATAATGCGATAAAATAGAACAGTAAATAGGAAGTCTACAACGGAGGAAGCATTAAACACATCAAAAATATAAGGAATGATAAGAAAGTCAGATACACAAAGTAATATAAGCGGCAAAAATACATTGCCAGGATACAAAAAAAAAGACAGAAAAGAATACCAACGGAATTTGATGCATCAAACGCCAAGAGATTACATTGCTGAGATAACAGTAGAAGACGTACAAAAGTTGTAAAAGAGATGAAAAGCGGATAATTGGCTGGTTCAAGAAGTATCCCTGCTGAAGTACTTAAACACGCAACTACGAGATCACACGAAATTCTTACCTATATATTTAACAGATGCTTTGCTAAACATGATCTATCTAAAGATCGAAAGTAGTTTTTTTAACATCCATATATAAAAAAGGGCCAAGAAACGACTGTGAAAACTATAGAGGCATCACCGTGTTAACAACAGTAGAAAGACTGTGTACTATGGACTAAGTAAAATAATAAAACAAAAAGTAACAATAGTAGAAGAACAGAGCGGATTTACGGCAGGGCGCACATGCATTGATAATATATTTTCGATAAAACAAGTAACAGAAAAAAGAAAACTGAAAAATTTAGAAACGCACTTAATATTTATAGACTTGACACTGTTTCAGTTAAGAAGCTCTTTAAAATCTTTCTTAAAAGCAATTAAACAAACATCAAATATATACTATTTAAGAAATATGCAAGACCAAACAAATATTATCAAGCTCAGAAATAGACTATCAGCACCATTCCCTATCAACAAGCGATTACGTCAAGGATATTGCCTATCTCTAACGCTGTTTAAAATCTACAAGGATAATACATCAATAACGTAGAAAAATAAATGTAAATATATGGGCACACCAATAAATGATAACTAAAGTATATATACACTTTGTTATTTGTCGATGGAGGATAAGGGGTGGCGCCAACATCCAGTCACCCAAATGTCAACCCCACCTGCACGTGGTACCCTCTGCTAGAAAACGAACGGGGCTCTGATGACCCAGAATCGGGGGGTATAACCTGATACCAGTTGTCCCGAGGTAACGGGCCCCTCGTCGTCGGGCTAATCACCCATACGAGGTATACAGATTCAGAGAAACACAGAAAGCCTCGGACATGGACGGAAAGATGGAAAACGACCTAAGCGTGCACAAATGACAAGAATTGGAATATGGAACGTGACAGGACTAGATGGGAAAGAGATAGAGTTAGTTGAAGAAATGGAGAGATATAAAGTTAAAATCCTAGGACTTTCAGAAATCAAAAAGAAAGGAATCAAAGAACAAACACTCGAAAAAGGATACAAATTGTTCTACTCTGGAGTTCAGTTAGGAACAAGAGCAAAGAAGGGAGTAGGAGTGATAATTAGCGAAGACCTAACCGGAAAGGTGATAGGATGGGAAGGTATCAGTTCAAGAATAATGACAATAGATGTCAAGCTAGAAGAGAGAACTACATTCATACAGATTTATGCACCAACAGAAAATGAAAACATACTGGAAAAAGAAGAGTTCTACACAAGTCTACAACAAGTGCTCGACAAAGCTAGAGACAGAAGCCGACATACATTTATACTTGGAGACTGGAACGCCCGAGTGGGAAAGAACCCAGACAAAGGACATGGAGTTCTAGGAAGATATTGTAACAGAGAGGCCAAAAGTGAAATAGACTACTTCACATACACAAAGGGAGCAAAGTACGCAGTATTAGACGTGAAGGTCATCCGAGGGGCAGAAATCCACTCAAATCACAAACTAGTAATAGCGGACACGAGATTCTATGTAAGAAAGGAAGTAGCAAAGAAAGGCTACGAGAAAATAAAAATAACTGAACTAAGAAAGCCCGAGAAAAAACAGAATACGCACAAGAAGTAGAGCGCAGATTACTAGAACACGAACAACAAGAGCACCATCAGGAGGTTGAATGGAACGTGGAAGAGAGATGGACAAGACTTAAGGAAGTAATACTTGAGACAGCAACAACAATCTGTGGGAAAAGCAAAATATCACCTCGATACCAACGCACGAAATGGTGGAATGAGGAAGTAAAAAGGATAGTAATGGAAAAGAAAACAGCTTGGAAGAGATACCTACAGACCAAGAGAGAAGAAGACAGACAATATTATATAACAAGGAGAAATGAGGCAAAAGAGGTAGTGAAGAGGGCCAAAGAGGAAGCTTGGGAAGAGTTTGGTAGAGATGGAGCAGAAATTCAAAGACAACAAAACAACAAAAGGAATTCTGGAAAACAGTTAAAGGCCTAAGGGAATGCAAAACAAAAGGTGTGGAGCATTAGGAACGAAGAAGGAGAAGTCGTTACAGAACTGCCACAAATATTAGAAACATGGAAGGGACATTACAGCACAAAATTCAAAGCACCAAACATACAAGAATAATACAACCCCATCAGAGTAGAACAAAAAGAACAAAAAGAGACAGAAAACGAAACAATAACTTTGGAAGAAACACACATGAAAGTAGGAAAATCTGCAGGAAAAGACGGAATAAGCCCTGAACTAATCAAATGCACAAGATATGCCAGAAAGTATACGAAGGAGAAGGAATACCGAGAGATTGGGAAGAAAACATAATAGTACCAATCCACAAAAAAAGGTAACACAAACGACTGTGGAAACTACAGAGCAATATGCCTGGCATCCTGCGTACAAAAGATCTACACCAGGATACTAGAAAAAAAGATAAAGCATCACATAGAAGACGAGCTATTAGAGGAACAAGCTGCATACAGAAAAGGCAGACAGACTCAAGACCACATATTTACGCTTCGCACAGTAATAGAATAGACACTTGAATGAAACAAGGAGCTACACCTGGCATTCATAGACCTCCTAGCAGCCTTCGACACGGTACCAAGAGCAACCCTGTGGAATTCAATGGAAAGAATTGACGTCCCGAGAAAACTTGTAGAAGCCACAAAACGACTATATGGAAGAACGAAAGGAATAGTAAGAATACAAGGACAAGAATCGGGGTAATTTTTGATGGAGAGGGGGATAAAACAGAGAGGCTCCCTCAGTCCACTACTATTCATTATCATGATGAATGAAATAGTCAAGAACAGCAGGAACCCAAACCTGAACACTAAACTAGGACACTGGAACACGGCGGCAATCAATATACAAAGCCTCGTCTTCGCAGATGATATACTACTCATAGCCGATAGCCAAAGGAAACTACAACAAGCAATAAATAATTGGAACAACGAAATTAAAATAAAAGGAATGACAATAAATACGAAGAAAAGCAAAATAATGAGAATAAGTAAGAACACAGATGAAGAACAAAGAAACCTGAACGTAAGATGTGAAGGAGAGCAATTGGAACAAGTGGAGAGCTATGAGTACCTTGGAGTAATAATAAGCCAAGACGGAACAGTAACAGATGAATTAAGGAACCGGACCTCCAAGGCGACTAGAGTATACTATCAGATCAACTCAACATTAATCAACAAGAAAGAACTGAGCAAAGAGACTAAGCTCCACCTGTATAAAACAATATACTTACCTACATTAACATATGGAATAGAAAGCATACCGCTACAAGACAAGAGCAAAAGTAAATTAACGACCGCGGAAATGAAGTACCTGCGACGTATAGTCGGAAGAACAAAGAGGGGCAGAGTGAGGAACATCACAACAAGAGAGGAGATAGACCTAGAACCGCTAGTGGAAACACTACAGAAAAAACAATTAATGTGGTTTGGGCACGTGACACGAATGGGCGAAGAAAGGCTGCCAAGAAGGGTATTAGAGGCAAGAAGAGAAGGAAAAAGAGGAAGAGGAAGGCCAAGGCAAACATGGATGGAAACTATCAGGAAGGAAGTGGAAAGGAGGGGGAAAAGCATGGCAGAAGCTAAACAAATCGATAGGGACAGGAAGAGATTTCGAAAATGGATAGAGGACCCGACACTTTAGGGTATAAGGGATGGACAAAGAAGAAGAAGAGGTTATTTGCCGATGACCAGATAAATATTTCTGGAGAAGAACACGATATATTATATAAGATGCAGATGCATAAAAACAAAGTGAACTAAATATAAACTACAAAATGTCAAAATACGTGGTGACTAGAGGAGATGCAACCGATTTACAGATAGAAGGCAAGACAGTCCAAAAATACGAAGACCATAAATATCTAGGAATCACAATCAGACACGATCTCGAAAAAAGAAGGTATGAGTAGAATAAGACTGTCTAAACAAGCAATGTAAAACTTAAACTCTATCTTGTGGTCCAAGAGTGTAAGAAAAAACACAAAAATAAGAATATACAATATTATTATATGGCTCCGAAATATGGGAAACAAGCGAAAGCGAGCAACAAAAAATAAACGCAAGAAAAATGTATTTTCTAAGAAATGGGTGTAGAGTTTTAAGACTAGAGCATGTTAGAAATCCAGTAATCAAAGAACGAATAGGAAAAATAAAAATAACATTAAAGAAATTTAGAAAATACAGCTTATATGGCATGAGTATGCCAAAAATTAAATTTAAAAAATGGTCGAACAAAATTGTTAATTGGAACCCATCAGAAAAAATAAAAAGAGGTAGACATCAAATACATGTATTAAGCAGATACAAGAAAATACGATAGAAATCTTTGAGAGGGAAATTGGAGGAACAAGAAACAATAGCGGCTGCAATGCGTGATATGACCAAAGCTGTAATCTACTTGTCCGATAGACAGACCAGGCAATACTCTACTTAAGATATGGGGGCTACAAAATCCTAATGCAATACTGTAACGAAAGAAACTTACCAAAAGATAATGTGTCTGTGCCTTATCGAGCACAAAGATGAATAGACTTTTCTTTTTTGACAACCTAGCGATGTTGCAAAACTATGAAAATCTAGAAAACTCTTCCAACAATACGAAGCTTCAACGTTTTCTGAATTAATTTCTACCTTGATGATGGATAAGTAGCAATGAGAATAAAAATTTGACGCTTGTGTTCTAGCTCTGAGATCTCTTGATCTCACACATTGCGGCTGTTTCTTGCGGGGGTTTGTAAAAAGCAGCTAATGTACCATCTCTACCAACAGCTTTGGCAATCTAAGAAACCGCATCAGAGCTGCGGAAAACTCAGTGACGCAAGACATTCTATATCGTATGTGAGATGAATTCTACCACTGTTTAGGTATTATTTATACACTCAAGGGGAGGGTTACATTAAACATTTATAAACTTAAATATGAGTACAATAAAATGTCATTTTTTCACATTTTAATTACTAAACAAAACTAGAACGCGGTTAAGCTTATGAATAAAGTAAGTTAGAATTGTTTTTCTACTTCAAAATAGTTTTGTGATAGTTCCGGTGTATATGTAATGTATATTATCTATACTCATTTAAACACGAAAGCTCTGCTTGACAATGAGTACTCGTGGCACCCATTTGAAAATAAACAAATTAGACCTATTAAGGTGATGGCTACTAGGCTTCATCACTCATGTAATTCGGAAGAGATAGTTAGCGAACTACGAAAAAGAGGATATAAAATACTTGAAGCAACAAAAAAATTACAATACAAAACAAAAAATCCTCTAAACATGTTCATGTTGTCGTTTAGACATGATGAAGACACTAACAAAATTTTCGAAATAAAAGATATCATGGGCATTCGAGTAGAAATTCAACCCATTAAAAAATAAATTAGTGCCACAATGTAAGCGGTGTCAAGCATATGGGCACACACAGAAATACTGCGATAAAGAACCCAGATGCGTAAAATGCACGGGTAAACACTTTACTGCAGAGTGTAAGAAACAAAAGGAAACTCCTCCAAAATGTGTACATTGTGGGGAAGCACATCCAGCTAACTATCGTGGATGCATGGTAGCAAAAGAAATGCAGATGTTAAAGAATAAACAAATGAAGAAACCGAGTCTACCCAAACAGCCGAACAGATTCGACCAACAGAAAATAAACCCCATTCCATCAAAACAAGATAATGCTCCTAAACCAAGGACTTATAGCCAGGTGGCATCTGAAAAGCCGCAGAAACAGATTGAGAAAACACCAAGTCAACAAAACTCTTCAGTTGAACACACTCTCCAATTGATCTTGGAAAAATTAAGTAAAATGGACGATCGTATCTCAAAGCTGGAATATCGCGCTCAAGGAGCGATACCTAAATCTAAAAATGGCCAATAATAATATCAGAATAATGCAATGGAACGCCAATGAACTACTTCAACATCATCATGAGTTACAAGCAGTCCTGGACATAGAAAAGATCGATGTGTGTCTTATTGCTGAAACCCATTTTACCAAGGAATCGCATATAAATTCAAGGGATACAGGGTATATCACACTATCCATCCAAAAAACACCGCTAGAGGCGGTAGTGCAATAATAATAAGAGAATCCATTACACATTATCTAAAAATTTAATATCAAACAGAGGAAATTTAAGCTAGAGCTGTTAAAGTTAAAACAAAAACCTACGAAGTTGTTATCACATCATTATATTGCCCACCTAGATACGCGATTAAGAAAAATCAATACTTAGACTTCCTCGAAACCCAGGGATGTAGATTAATTATTGGGGGTGATTTCAATGCAAAGCACATCCATTGGGGATCGAGGCTAACGACTACCAAAGGTAGAGAACTTCTATCAGCATGCAACCAGCCTAACTGTGATACAATATCAACTGGGAAGCCTACCTATTGGCCAACCCATAGCAGTAAGATTCCTGATCTAATAGACTTCTTTATAGTTAGGAATATATCCCCCAATTACTTATATGTCGAGGAAGCATGGGGTATGAATTCTGACCATTCTCCCATACTACTCACACTAAGTGACAAGTTAATTAATAAAGAAAACCCGCCGAGGCTTGTAAACAAATTGACAAATTGGAATAGCTTTAGAATACAACTTGAAAATTCCATTAATCTGTCAGCTCCACTTAAGAATGAAAAACAACTTGATGAAGAAATCGAACTGCTTATTAGGAACATTCAGCAAGCAGCCTGGGATAATACTCCAGAAATTAAACGAAAGGCAAAGGGAAATAATTATCCGAAAGAGATTATGGACCTAGTTACAAAAAAGAGAAAACTAAAAAAAAGATGGCATCAAACCAGAGCACCTACGGATAAAACTGTCCTCAATAATGCCACTCAACAGATAAAGCGGGAGATCCTACGAATTAAAAATGAATCTATGAGCAACTTTTTAAGTGAATTGAGCAACGACAGCAAAGCGGACTATTCCCTTTGGAAAGCCACAAAAAATCTAAAACGGCCTATTTTACAAAATCCACCGATCAAAAATGCAGATGGTACCTGGGCACGTAGTAATCAGGAAAAAGCTTGTAGATTTGCAGAGCACCTAGAAGTGACTTTCCAACCAAATGAAGGAGACGATCACAAGACTGGACAGAACCAATACAGGAAGATACAGTCATTAGACCAGTTACACCTAAAGAAGTCTCTAAAGAAATCAAGAGTAACATTAATCAGAAAAAAGCTCCTGGCTTTCGGTCTTATTACAGGTGAAATTTTGAAGCAACTCTCAAGAAAAGCCACAGTAAAATTGACCAATCTCATCAACGCCTCATTCAGACTTAGGTATGCTCCTAAGTTGTGGAAAGTAGCAGAGGTCATAATGATCCCTAAGCTAGCAAAACCACCACAAGAAGTTTCTTTATACAGGCCTATCTCACTTTTACCTGTTATATCAAAATTGTATGAAAAATTACTCCTTAAAAGGCTGAAACCGATAATCGAAGAGAAGGCTCTAATTCCTCATCACCAATTTGGTTTTAGAGAACGACATTCAACCATAGACCAAGTGCACAGGATCACAGATATAATTGAAAAATCAATTGAAGAAAAGAAAGTCTGCGCTACTGTCTTCTTAGATGTGGCACAGGCTTTTGACAAAGTATGGCACAAGGGCTTGTTCCACAAATTAGATATTTTGTTACCTCGGCAATATACGCAAATTTTAAAATCTTACTTGTCAGAAAGGCACTTCAGAATAAGACAAGGAGGCACCTATTCTGAATTGAAAGAAATTAATGCAGGAGTACCACAAGGTAGTGTACTAGGTCCAGTACTATACTTACTTTATACCAGTGATATTCCTGAACTCGAACACGAAACTATCGCCACCTTTGCCGATGATACCGCAATTCTTGCAGTTGGAAGTGATCACGAAGAAGCCACGAGGAAGCTCCAAACGTCTATTAACAAGATCAACGCCTGGACTAGTAGGTGGCGGATAAAGTTGAATTAAAGTAAATCTGTACATATCAATTTCACCTATACACGGAAACAACACATACCCCTTAAAATTAATGAAACCCAGATCCCATACGCTAATACGGCTAAATACCTGGGTATGACACTCGATGCGAGGTTACGCTGGAAGGCCCACATTAAAAAGAAAAGAGAAGAACTCGGTTTAAGGTATAAGAAAATGTATTGGTTAATAGGACGAAACTCCAATTTGTCCACACATAAGTTACTACTATATAAGAAAATATTAGGGCCCGTGTGGGCATATGGCATCCAATTCTGGGGTTGTGCCAGCAAGAGTAATATTCTTATCATTCAGAGATTTCAAAACAAAGTATTAAGGAACATTGTAGATGCACCCTGGTACTGCCGCAACAGTGATATCCATCGGGATCTCGAGGTGAAGACCGTAGAGCAAGTCATTCTTATGTTTGCCAGAAGTCACGAACAACGGCTTCTTCAACATGTGAACATAGAGGCCATCCAGCTCCTCGATAATTCACAGCTAGTCCGAAGACTCAAGAGGACTAAACCCCATGAGTTAGTTCAGTGATTTCTCCAAAGCAGAGCATAGTGTGTGTCTAAGAGCGTACGTTAGGGATAATATACCTACTTAGTATTATCAGAACTCTAAGGACAGTGATGAGTAAGACCTTAGTTTAAAGTTTCTTTTTAGTTATTTTAAGTTAGAATTGAATTACTCATTGATCTATTAAGATCAGATTGTAATAAAATAAGTGTCGTTGCACTTACAAATAAAAAAAAAATTTAAACAGGATTTGTTATTTACTGTTATAGAATGAAATAGAGAAACCAGATCCCGTATAAAACAATATGTTTCGTCATAAATTAGCTGCCGCAGCTTTTTGAACTGGAAAATAAAGCGGCCCCTGACAAAATATAAATTTTCAGCAAATAGGTACGCAGCACCTAACATTATTTATGTAACTGAAACCGCTGCACGCAGTAAACCAGCAAAAATTCTAAAGATTTATAGTGCGAGTGACAAAAGTGATAAAAAGTATATGATAACACGTACTATATATCACGTACTGTTTGTAACAAATATGGATCTTAAATCTCGTCGCAGTAGCGAACACGTTGCAATTTATAAGAAATTGTAAATGGTTTAGTATTTGCATGTAAAATAACAGTGCAACTAATTTTTGAATTCATTTGATTTAACTTTCATACTTTGATAATTCCAAAATGTAATAATTATTCAGTAAACTAACGTTTTACATAATACATGAAGCCATTAATTACATTATACTCGACTAAAAGTTCATTAACTTGTAAATTAATTTGGACTGTAAAATGCCAGAAGGCAAACGTTGGCAAATACATATTTAAAATAAAGCTATCAAACTAATGTTGTGTAAATATTAATCAGTTTGTTTTTGTTGTTGTTTCTATAAATTTTCATGTCATGATGTTACAAAGGAACAATTCTACGTAACACAAACAAGAAAAGCTTTTAAAATGTATATTTAATTAATAAATTTTGATTTGCTTATTGTGCATGTGTGAAAATATTTTAAATTATTTTTTATTGTTTGCTTCCAAGGACAATCTGTATCAATTTGAAAAGTCGCTAATCACTTTACAATACATCCGCACTATGATGGCACAAAGTTCCTACTTAATTGATGCTTTTGGCATAGCTCTACCAGCTGGTTGAATAAACAAATATCGGACAAAATTATCAGCCTACTTTGCTGATCTGATGGTTTATTACTCTATTGAATGTTAAGTTATTAAAAAAAAACAAGGTTAGGCCTAGATACAGAATTTAAAAAAACTCGTTTTATTGCAGTGGAAACGTGTCTCAGCATAATGAGTAAATTTTCAAATTGTTACCTATTATCAGCGTCCGATTAACGCATCGGCTGAATAAGTTGCTATTTAGGGCACTAGGATAGTTCCTTAATCGTGTAGAACTGATTTCAAAATTTGATCATTTTATAGCAAAATTGAAAGCAAAGAAAGATGTGTTTCCTCTCACTTATCAAATACAACTGTCAATGATCTCATTATACAGTTAGCAAACCAACTTAAGCTCAAGGTTGTCCAAGAAAGTATAAATTCCAAACATTAAACCATAATTTTAGACCAACTAGCTTTTGTGGTACGCTATGTGCCACTTACGGAGATTTCTGTTCAATGATTTTTTAGTTTCACACCAACTATGGCCATAAAGGTGAAGTAATCTCGACTGTAGAATTTATAAGTATAGACCTAAATAACTGTGGAAGACAAGGGTACGACAATTCCAGCAACTTGTCTTGGTGCTGCAAATGTTTTCAGGTTAAAATAAAAGAAATAAATACCCTGGCTAGATGCGTCCGTTGAATCGGCCACTATTTAAAACACCAACTCTATAACTTTTGTAGTAGTTTAAGTAAAGAACTCTTTATCTTTGAAAAAGTTTATAAGCACTTTTTAAAATAAAGATGATTTTTCAAGGTTGTGTTATAATGTAAATAAATAGCAATTTAATTTGGTTGTTCTTCTTCTTTAATGCCTTTTCTAATTAGAGGTTGGCGACCACCTGGTGAAATTGTTGACGATCCATGGCAGCTCGGAACAGTTGCTCAACGCTCATGTTAGTCCACGCTCTGATGTTTCTCATCCACGATAATCGTTTTCGACCGACACCTTTCTTTCCCTCAATTTTTCCTTTCATTATAAGCTGCGGTATATTGTATTTATTATTTCTTAGAATATGCCCAAAATATGACGTTTTTCTCATTTTAATTGTAGACAGTAATTCTCTTTCTCTACCAATTCTGCGTAATACTTCGATATTGCTTACTCTTTCTATCCACGGTATCTTCAGCATTCTTCTGAATATCCACATCTCAAATGCTTCGATTTTCTTCATTATAGCTTTCTTTAGGGTCCATACTTCAACGCCATACAATAAAATAGACCACACATAACACTTTACAAATTTTATACGGATTGATAGATTTAGGCCTTTATTACACAGCATTACAATTTGGTTGTTACTGCTGTAATTTATGTATGTAATTGTCTTTATTTCTAATGAAAAATAATTTATTCCAATTGTTCGTAGACTAACCAAATGTCTGTTTCTGAAATACCATATATATTTTAGTAATGTAGTTAATTTTGCAATAAAAGGAATAATCACTTCTGCAAGCATATTCACAAAACACTAAAGCACATAAAAAGTTTTTGAAATTAAATAAATCCGAATAAAATCAAAAGTACGGCTGTTTTTGCAAGTCAATTACGTAAACTCTAAAGATCTCTACAAATGTGCAATAAAAGATCAAGTTTAAAATAATCGGCAAATGAAAATCTATAATAGACTACATTATAGTAAAACGCAACACTACAATTATAATAAAAGACTTAAGACTTAAAAGAGGGGCCGAGCGTGAAACCATAGGTTGTTAGTAGCTAACATGCAATTCTCACCGTTTAAGACAGAAACAAAAAACAAACAGGCAAAAAATTGAAAGAAAGAAGAAACGCCTTAGGAAACGAACAAAGAAAAAGAGTTCAAATTTACTTGCTACAAGAAGAGTTAGTAAAAGATCTGTGTAAAAAAAGCTAGCTCAAAAACTTACAGAATTTAACTGCAATAACATTCAAGAAGAATATTATCAAATAAAAAAGGTCATCAAGCAAGCACCTCTAGAAGCCTTAGGAAAGGAGGACAAATATTGTAAAAATCTGATCAGCGAGAAAACCAAAGAACAGATAAAAGAGAAAAAGACTCTATACAAGAAATGGCTAAACACAAAACTAGACGAGGACTTACAGAGGTACAGAAAGAAAAGCAGAGAAATAAAAATGATGATAAAAAAACGAAAGATGGGAAAAGACTTGTGAAAACATTGAACAATATAGGCGGAACACAAAGTATCAAATGGAAAGGATACTATAAATTATTACTAACGGAAGATAGAGAAATATAGAGAAAGTTCAAAATGAAGATAATAGACAGATAAAAATAAGTAACGAAGGGTGAAAAAGGTCATAAAAACACTGAAAAGCAACAAGTTACCAGAACCGGGTGGTATAGTAAATGAAATGATTAAGTACGGATCAGAAAAAATACACCGGATACTAAGAAATATTTTCCAGAAAGCCGCAACTAGAGAAAGGTTACCAAATGAATGGACGGAAGCGTATATAACCACTATCTTTAAAAAAGACGACAAGAGAAAATACACGAACTACAGAGGCATAAGCATAATTTCGAGTATTGGACGATTATACGGCAAATTAATAATAAATACAATAGAAGATAACATACAGGGTAAAATTGGCGAAGTCTAAGCCGGGTTTACGGTCGGAAAATCTTGTGTAGATCATAAATATACCATCAGACAAACAATGGAAAAGGAACTTTCCAAAAACAAAGAAATCCACCTAGCGTTTTTGGTCTTAAGAAAAGCGTATGACTCTGTGCTAAGAAAACAATTATGGAAGGAAATGAAAGAGATAGGTGTAAATACAGATTCAATTAAAGCAGTACAGGACCTCTATAAAGACAATACCGTAGCTGTAAAAAGTAAAAACAAACTCAGCAATAAATTTCAAACTTCCAAAGGCCTTCTGCAGAAATGTGCTAGATCCCCACCACTTTCTAAAATATAGATAGAACAAGCTCTAAAGTCTAAAGTCTAAAGTCCCAGTAGGAGAAAACTACTTATACACACTAACTTTCGCGGATGATCAGGTGGTCATAGCGTAAGATTAGGAAGACCTGTTATATGATCAAAAAATTAACTGAGGAATACTCGAAAGTGAGACTGGAGGTAAGACAAAATACTTAGCAACGAGAGAAGAAAGGATAGAAAATATAGAAATAGAAGACGGTATAACAATTAAGAAAACAAACAAATTTAAATACTTAGGGAGTATAATAACGAGCAATGGTACATCAGAGAACAAAATAAAGGCCAGATGGGACAAACGAGAAATTGCATACGACAGTTGAACGCATTTCTATGGGGCAAACACATTACGAAAAACAACGAAAGAAATATATAAAAGTAAATGATATAAACCATTCTGACATACGGTGCTGAAACCTGGACAAAAATTAAATCAAAGATCAACGCAGCAAAAATGGAGTGTAACTGCAGAGTAACAAAAATAAACCAAATACGCAACGAAGAGATAACAAATAGAATGGTAGTAGAAAAAGCACAATGGACTCCATAGAGGAAAAAAAACTTAAATGGTACGGACACGCAAGTAGAAGCGGCAACGATAGCTGGATAAAGAATGGAGCTCTCTGAGAAGAAGGAAAAAGAGAAACCACGAAGATGGTGGAGGAACGACATAGACCAGGCGATGGAAAGTAGAATAAGCGATCTTGAGACTTATCCTTCTAGTTCATCGCAAAGTTCAGGTGGTACTGAATTTCTGACTCAGAGACGTTTGTCGAGAACTTGGAATTCCTGATCTTAAATTATCACGGGTTTCTTTGCCCAGAAAAGAAAAACTAATGGTCGATTTTTTAACTGATGTTCAGGCAAAATTAATTCGTCAAATAAAAGATGCTTTTAATCTCTGGTTACTGGCAGTTCCATCCAAGACAGTGTCTCTCTTCATCAACTTTTGACAGAATTGTAAAGAAAATTCGACAGCAGTTCAACAATCTCCGACAAGATATCCCTTCTTTTACTTGTTCTAAGGAACTGGAGTTTCGATTTATCTCAAAAGTACTTTAAATGTACTTCGTATATGTTTAATAAAGTACGGAAGCTGCAGAAAAATGGTAAGTTCTTCATGATGAAAGTTGTAAGATTATTGTCTAGAAAATTGGTTTAATTCTACGTTTTCATGTCTACAGGTGAATTAGAAAATCCACAGAGAAAAAAACATTCTAAAATTTCTCAAGCAATGGAAAAAATTATACAGAGTTATATTCTGGATCCCAAAAATTCATACATATGTCCAGGGAAGAAACAGAATTTGATAAGGAAGGCTCGAAATGAAACGGGGTCGATGGTCAAAATAGTAAAACAAAAACGTCTGCTCCTCTACACACTACGAGATTTACACTCTAACTTTCTGCAAGATTATAAAGGGGATGAAAACGTACCAAAATGTTTTCACATTGCGAGTTTGGTACCTGAAGAATGTATTTATGCTGGAGATCCAGGCTCCCACAACGTCTGTGTCTGTGTCGAACACGAAAACATTAAGCTCAAGCTTCTTGCTCTGAATAAAAGGATCAATTTCGTGATTTGATAGCAGCTGCAACTTGCGATTCAGATAACATAGACTGTATGCTCCATCGATGCGGTGAATGACTAGGGATTCTGGGAATTACGCAAGTGCTGGATGATTTTGAAATTTCCTGGGACGGAACAGAGATCAAGTACAAATGCTGGGATACCAAACAAGATACATGAGCTTCTCTCATTACAATGTGTAAGAAAACAGCCAAATTCAAGACAAATTTGCTAGAGGATTTGTGGAATATAACCAGTCACCATTTTATTGCCCAGACCCAAAAAAATTATCTCCTTACCAACAAGAGTGAGTTGCAATGGGACACCTGTATAGTTCTTATGGATTTCTCCAAAAATTATTCTTTTGTGATTCAGAATTCTATCCAGGCATTCTACTATAATAATAATCAAGCGACAATTCATCCCTTTGTAGTGTATTTTAAAAATAAAGATGATAATCAACTGCAAGAAAGGAGCTTTTGTATTATCAGCAACAGCAAGGATCATTGGGCTTATGCAGTGTATGCATTCCAAGATGAGTTTTTAATAATTATCAGAGTTGAATACCCATGGATACAGAAGATACGATACTTTTCAGTTGGCGCTCCTACACAGTACAAAAATAAGTAAGATTCTTCTTATATCAATATATTGTATTTGAAAATTCTTGCTAATCGATTTGTCTGTTCCAGGAACAACTTTTCCAATATATGCCGGCACGAGAATGACTTCGGAATCAAAATAGAATCCTACATTTTTTTCGCAACCAGCCATGGAAAAAGCCCATGTGATGCTGTAGGGGGTGTGGTTAAGAGGACAATAATACGCCATTGTCTGAGATCTGGAGCTGAGCATCAAATAGTAAATGCTGAAGAAATGTATAAATTTGCAGAACAAAATATAAAAAGCATAAGATTAGTAGTAAAAAAATTAAATGGATGTAACAATAATTAAAATTATAATCATTATTCACACAGACGTCTATGGGTCCCAGATGTGAAGGTTCAACAACATAAAAAAAATTAAATCAAAGATTTAATAGTGCAAGAGCAGTTGAGGGTACAAAAGGTCTTCATTGCATCATCCCAGTCGATGGTGAAAGTATACGTTTAAAACAAACGTCTTTTGATGACAAAGAAAAAATTGTTAAGATTTTGGATAAGACAAATAAAAAAAAAGAAAACGAGATGAATAATGGACTTATTTTGTTGACATTTGTACGATATTTCAAGATAATGTTAATCAAAATTGTGAGAATTTCCATATGTATGTAATAAAATGTAGGTAAATTTAGGGGAGGAATTTAATAATCTACAGTGTATTTATCGAGCAAAAATAATAAAAAATACGGTTTTATCTTGGAAAATACAACATCGACTGTTTTTTTTTTTGACTTTGACCATTTTTCAACCCTTCTTGAGCCCCTGACTCGCCGTATAATTCAGAAATTCCCACAATTTCCGTCTATTTTCCCTTCGAAAAGAACAATCTGCGCAGTGGCGATCGCGCATGCTACAAGTTCGGGCCAAATATAAAACCATTAAGAAATCATTGTATTCTAGTAAAACAACAACCTCCCCACTTTTCAAAGTATTTGAATAGGTCAGGCGCGATTGGTGGCACTTAGAATACCGGAAAAAACTCGAATTTCGCGGAAATGCCATTTTTTAAAAATTCGTATGTGAGGAAGTTTGAGTCCAATCGGGATCAACTAGGACGCATTTTTTTCGTCTATGAGCCTACTTTCATGTCTATTACGTCTAAAATGTTTTCGCGCTGTTGCTGTAATCTGGGTCCATTTTCAAAATAAAAGAATTTGCTGTTTTTATGTTCTCGAATTTTAAGTTGCCAAGAAAAGAGAGGCACGTACAAATAGACCGAACCAAAATGGCATGAAAGTAGACTCACAGGCGAAAAAATGCGTCCTATTTGAGTCCGATTGAACCCAAACTTCCCGAGATATGGATTTTTTAAAAACAGCAAAATAAGGGTAATTTTCAATTTTCAAAAATTGATATCTCTGGATCCGTAGGGGGTGGGGGGCTAAAAATTGGAGGATTTTATTTTTTCACTACCTACTTTTAGCTCCTAAAATTTGAACGAAATCGGAGACCCTCGCGCGCACCGTATCTTCGAAAATTATTGGACGGGCCATATATATATATAATTATTATTATTATTATTAAAATTACCAGTACAAATGCTTTCGATATATCTTAATGGTGGGGATACTTGATCTATTTATTAGCTTCATAACATTATTTCAATTAACAACTTTATATTGCATACATTTAATTTGGTGGTAAAAGCATCGAAATTAAGTCGTTCTATTAATGTTAATTAACCGATAGTGCAACTTTAATACAGTCACTTTCGTGATGGCAATTTTTATCTTGAAAAATATTCTTTCCTTAAAGCAAAGCGCAAAAGATAATAAAAAGAAATTTAAATCTGACTGAGTGTAAAATTGCGAAAAAGTGTTTGCAATGTAACACAGACACACACATAATGAGCGTCAAAACCTAATTAATAAGTACCCTATATTTGGTTGATGAACTATTGCTAGCACCATCCAGAAGTTTCCGTCTTACTGTTGCACCAAAGCTTGATTTAATTCTATGGTAATAGTATTACGTGCATAAATAAGTTCTCAGCTTTTTTCTGCAGAATTAAAGTTTTATTTAAAAACAAACAAAAAAAGCTTAAGTATCAAAGTATTCTCTGCTGGCGTCGATGACCTTTTGCCATCTTTCGGGTAGCTTGTGAATTCCCTGGTGATAGAAGCTCACCGGCTTCGAGACGATAAAGTTATCGATGCAGTTTCGGACTTCTTCTTCTATTTTGAAGTGCGTATCAGCCAAGTGATGCTGTAACGATCAGAATAAATGATAATCGGAACGGGCCATGTCTGGGGTATAGGCCGCATGTGGGAGAAGTTCCCAGCCTAACGCAAAGATGTGTTCTTGCGTCGCCTTCGCAACATGTGGTCGGGCATTATCATGGAATAGGATGACTTTGCGACTTCCTTGTCCAGTAAATGGCATATTTTCTTCGATTGAGTCGCTCACATTGATGAGTTGCTGTTGGTAGCAATCCGCCGTAACTATTTCACCAGTTCATAGTACAGCACACCTTTCCAATCCCACCAGATACAGAGCAATTTTTTTTTGGCGTGGATATTGGGCTTTGGAGTCGATGTCGAAGGTTTGCCAGGGTCTACCCATGATTTTTGCACTTGGGGATGTCGTACAAGATCCATTTTCCATCGCCCGTAATAATTTTATGCAGAAAATCCTTTTTTCGGTTTCTTGAAAGCAAATGGAGTGTGGTGTCACGCCGTCGATTTTTGTTGTCTTCGGACAGTTGATGCGGAACCCATCTACCTTCCTTTTGTATCTTACCCATTGCATGCAAACGTATGGAAATGGCTGGCTGAGTGACGCCAAGCTGTTCTGCAAGCTTTTTTTCAGTTTGCGCATTGTTTTGATCCAGCAATGTCTGCAGCTCATCCGTGTCAAATGTTTGAGGGCGTCCAGCGCGTGGTTGATCTTCAAGACTAAACTATCCTCCACGAAATCTTTGGTACCACTTTTTGCACGTTGCATGACTTACAGCATTTTCACCATATGCAGCACAAATCATTTCGGTGGCTTCAGCAGCGTTTTTCTTAATATGAAACGCGAAGTGGATAGAAAATCGAATATGCTCTTTTGTGATTGCCATCGTGAACACAGCTGATTATTGAAGTTATGCGCATCAAGCGCCAAATCGCATGATGTTTCGAAAGACCAAATGTCATTGCTTTAAAACCGCAAGAGGGCTGACTGATACGTTACATGTAAACGGTGATTTGCGTCCTATGAAATCTAAAGCTGAGAACTTATTTATACACCTAATAGATAAAAAGTGGTGCACTTACATCAGTGGTGAGGGTAAACACATATAAATGAAATACCCAAGCGAACTGAAACTACTACGACATAGGTCAAGGGCTTCTCTGAATATTTGACATCGGATAGTCACAAGAAACGCGCACATACTAAATGACTCGGTTATGATGATGCGGTACGGAATTCAACAGCATACTACCTTACTATATTTCCTGGAAAATGATTATCATGGCTGCAAAAACTGGTCCCTAGTCTCCAGCTCCCTTTAGATGAAGGAGAGGTATAAAAAATTACCCGGATAGCTATAAAGATCATAATGGGCATCTGTAACTCACGATGTTTATATGAGGCTGGAAAAACCTTTTACATAACATAAGAAAAAAAAGAATTATTATAAACCTACTCGTAGTTAGTGAAATGAGACGGCTAAACTTGAAAGAAGCCAAATTAATGATTGAGTTATATTGATACAGCTGAGTACTAAAATAATTCAAGGCAAACATATTACATTCTATGAATGTGTGGAAACTGTAATAAAACATATAAACAGTAACAAAGTTACTATAAGAATTGACAACTTTAATGCTAAAATAGGAAAAGAAAGACAATGAGACACGCATAGTGATAAAGGTGGCAGATTAATACAGTTCCAACAAAAACATTTAATCTGGGACAAATACATTATAAAGTATCTACAAAAAGACAACACAATTGAAAAGCTTCAGAGGATAGTCTAGCCAGAATACAACTGGGTACAGATATACCATTGGCATAGGCCATAATTTCTTGGTCGCTGGCATGCCTGTATTTCAAAGGAATTAAATCACCTATTAACGAACAACAATCGAATTTGGTAACTTAAACAATCCTGAAATTAAAAAAATTAATTACAACAACTATCAGAATAGTTTTAAAAGTTAGAAAATAAAAATGACCAAACAAATAAACATCTGAAATAATAAAACCCATTTTAAAGTGGAAAACACCAATATTACAAAAGTGATAGAAGCGAGACGTCGCTTAAAGAATAAAAATGAACACAAATATAAAGAAAAACAAAAATAAATGCATAAATTGAACGGAAACAAGAGAAACATGTTTACTCTTCATAATAATACCAAGGCCGTAACAGGAGTACACAGCTAATCAAATGTTAACTACAAATGTAGTAACAATCAGCAATATCCTGTAGGCTAACCAAGGCTGAGAGGTGGGATAACGGGTAAAATTTTTGGAACCCGTAGTTTTTTGGGGTTCCAGAAACCTCCAATTAATTTTTGTACATCAATAAACTTTTTACTTTCTTAAAAATGGCCTACGAGCGTACAATTAGATTATGTGCAAATTTAAAGAGTTGCTTGGTATTGTTACAAGATTGTGGTGTTTTTTATTGCATTTACACGAAAGATAAAACTGTCTGAAATAACATTCTAGCCAAAATATCTGTTCTGTTCCAAAAATATTAAGGCTTATATATAGAAAAATACAATTACAATAACAAAAAATCTATGTACGAAGTGGGGCAGTCAAACTGCACGTTTCTGAGAAGTTTGCATGATAGGTATGTGTGTGGGAGGAAAAGTAAGCAGTGACTTTCGCATTACACACAGTTGGAAGTTTAGTGGCTATGCACCGTTAGACCGTTAAACAACGAGGTTTTGCTGTTACAGTGTATTTAGAAAATAGTCGAAATTACATACGAATACAATGCGCGTTCCGCTTACATTTTCATTTTTTGCCTGATGGTCCTGTTCCAGTAGGAAACGCATTTCTGTTTGGAGTAACAGCTTAAACAATAGGAAGATATGATAATGCATAAACTGTTAGGAAGCCCGAGAATGTGGAGGCTGTACGAGTAGCGATTACAAGAAACATTCAAAAATCTGCCAGGTGCCACAGCGTTGCTCTCGGACTTTCGACTCAAACAGTAAGAAAAATTTTGCATGATGGCTTACATCTACATCAATATAAAATGCAATAGTCCATGCTTTAAACCCGAATATTATCATATATTCGTTTGTTTTTGTGATCACATGTTTCAGTTGCTTGAAGACGACCCATTCCTTATAGATAATAATCTATGGGTAAGCTATGAAGCTCATTATATAATAACGAACGGCCTCTCTATTTGGCTAAAGTTACAGTCTGGTGTCTAATCTCTTCTAATGGAATAATTGGCCCGTATTTTTTCGAGGATGATGATGGCCATCCAGTTACAGTAACATTAACGCGCTTTGTTCAAAAGCTAGAAACCTTCCTTATTCTAGAACTTCAACGATTTCCTGTGAATGAGAACACTCACTTCCAACAAGATAGAGTAACTAGTTACACAACTAAGGTGTTAATGCACTTTCTAAAAGACCTTTTCCGAACCGCCTCATCAGTAGGAATGGTGATGTTGGGTGGCCCCCAAGATTTGCAGACCTGAGCTCCTGTGATTATTTTTTATGAAGATATCTCAAGTCGTAGGTTTTTGAGACTCGCCCAGCAACTATACTGGACTTAAAAATACGAATTCAAAAAAACGTTTGTGCATTAACACCGACGGAAAGGAAACAAACCAAATTGATCATGTACTGGGAGAAGAAGAAGTGGCTCAAAAAGTTAAAAACGTTTGGACGTATAGAGGAGCTGACGCAAACTCAGAGCACTTTCTCGTAACAGTGGTAATAAAATTAAGTAAAACAGTCAGAAAGAGGGGAAAACGCAAAAGAAAAATAACGTATGATCTTAAGGGGCTACAGGATACTGAAGTAGCACGGAAGTATATTGATAGTATAGAGGAAGAATATAAGAACGACGATGAACAAAGTGGTGAGGTAGGTCAAAAATGGAAAAAACTGAAGGAATCAATTGTAACTGCAATGAGAAAGAATATACCACTAAATAGGAAGATTAATAAGAATCACTGGATGGATGAAGCATGTAAAGAAAAGATGAAGACATGGACTATGACAAAAAACAACAGTTTGGAAGTATGGGAAAGAAGAATGCTAAGAAGAATATATGGTGGGAAGAAGGTAGACGGAGTATGGGAGAGAAGAACAAATGCAGAATTATATGAATTATATAATGATCCAAATATAATACAGGTAATTAAAGCCAAAAGACTCCAGTGGTTAGGTCATATGGAAAGACTACCTAATGACAGAATAGTAAAGGGGTTAATATGGTGTATCCCAGAAGGACGGAGAAAAAGGGGGAGACCGAGGAGATGGTAGGAAGCAGTGAAAGGAGACCTAAAAGAAAAAAAAGGACACAACTGGAAAGAAATAGCGAAGGATAGAGTGAAATGGAAACTATTCACAAGGCAATGGGCCTAGGGAGGCCTGTGAACGCCTATATATATATATATATATATATATATATATATATATATATATATATAAAGAGAATACAAAATTAAATTAACCTGCAAGCCAAATTTTTGTACCCCGTTGATATCACCTTTATGAATTAAAAACCGTATAACACCCTATTATTTTTTAAAAATAAATCTGGTGTGAACATCACACGACTTTCCTTATCCTATTATTATATATTATACCGTGTCCATCGTCTCGGCCCTGCGCTGCTCTAGTCTAAATATTTGTTAATTTAAAAAAGGACGAGGCGAGAGTCCAACACTCGAAAGCTGATTAAAATAAACAGTACAAGATAATAATTGACTCGTACTTAAAATTTTGCTACGTCACTGAAAGTAATCGTGCGAGCTGGTCCGCACGGCCTTCGCCATTATCGCCTGCGTGCTCCCTCCTAGCGGCCAAGCGCTTCCCTCCCCGTCCTCCCGCAGTCGGCCAAGAAGCTCTTCGAACGCGCTGTGATTCGTCCGTTTAATTAATATTTAATCGGCTATAACTTATTTACTTGACCTGGGATCAAAAAATTTCATTGTAATTTTTTGTTCGTCTCAGTTTGATCTATCTGGTAATATAAATTTCCCGAAACATTTTATGAACACCCGGTATATTAAAAATCCTGAGATTCAATTTTTTTTAGAGTACCTATTTTACCAACTTTTATTTTAAATTCATGTTTATCTCATGATAACAAATCATTTTTATTATATCGCTTTGCGACCGATTTTGCGACCTTGCGACCAAACGGCTCCGCTGATTTTTACCAAAAGCTTCGCACTGCGTCCCCTACCGACAAGTAACTTGCATACCAAATTTCAAGTCTCTAGCTCTTACGGTTCTCGAGATATCCTGTTTACTGACAGACCGACAGACACACACACATACACACGAACCAATGGCTCAAACCAACTTTTTTGGTGTCCAGAGGCTATATTTCGTCCAGAAATGTGAAAAACTGGGTAGGTCAAATTTCCGCCGATTACATTACTTTCCTTATTTATAGGATAGGGAAAGTACAAATTATCGAAGTAGTATCTAGTCAAGAAATAAGTCATTAATTAGAACAGATGGTAATCGGATAGCGCTAAACCCGGACTAAGTGGCAAAATAAGTTAGTAGTTCGATTCCATTTAATTTAAACTGATGCATAGGTATCCAATCTTCTGTCATTGGGTCAGAGTTTATTCTTTGCAGGAGGAGTCGTTTAAGTAATTTTTAGATAATTGGTAACAGACTTATAGGACGGTACGATGATACGTCGTTGGGTTCTTTATCTGGTTTAAGGATTAGTATTATTTCGGCAATTTTTAATTGTTTTGGCCAGTAGTTTAGTCTTCCGATAGCATTGAAAATGTAGGTAAGTAAAACTAACCCTTTCCTTGGCATCTCCTTTAACATTTTTGTACTCACTTTATCTATTCCTGGAGCTTTTCGAGGATTTAATAAGCTGATTTCCTTCTCAATCTCTTTCGAAGTAAAGGATTTGATCTATGGTATGTTGATAGGGATCTCGGATAAATGTCTGTCTATAGCATTGTCTGTAAGGTCCTCATTAGGCGTAAATACTTCGGCAAAGTAGTCTGCAAATAGGACGGCCTTTTCCTTATCACTTCTAGCCCACTGTTGATATGCTATTGCAGTGTTACGGAGGGGAGGTATTGGCGCCTAAGGTTTTTTTTTATGTTTTATAGGTTTCCATATGGAATTGTCGTATCTGTTGAGAGTTGGTTATTTAATCTGTTTAGTACAGTTTTATCTGGTGGTTCATGGGTACAGTGCCACTTTGCCCTGGCTCTTCTTTTTTCTGCTATAAGCCTCTTAATGGCCGTAGGTATTATATACTTGCGATTTTGGAATTCTGTGTGAGGAGTGGCATGTTGAGCGGCCTGTTTGAGGATGTTTACTAGGGTGGTTAGGACGGTGTCAATTTCCTCTGGAGTTTTCAGACTTACTCTCAATTTTATGTCTTCTTGTATCTTGTGCCTGTAATGTTCCCAATTTGTGTTTTTGTTATGAAGTCTGGGCGTTGGTTTTTTATGAATAGCATATTGACTGATTGTTGCAATTACCGGCGAGTGATCAGAGGAGTTCATATACGCTTGCGAGATCCCATTGGTTACATAAAAGTCCAAAAGATCTGGGATCTTATTGGGGTCTGACGGCCAATAGGTTGGTGTACCCGTTGAAAGGAAGGAGTAATTATTTTCCTGTATGAGATTAGCCAACTGGCTGCCTTTTGTTGTGATTAGTCGAGATCCCCACAGCGTATGCTTACTATTGTAGTCTCCACCTGCAACAAATGTATGTCCTAGTGTCTGGAAGAATTCCTTGAAATATTCTTTTTTGATATTGTGCCGTGGTGGGCAATATACTGCTGCCACTGTTAATTCGTATGGGACTGTCTTTACTTTAATGGCTGTGGCTTGTAAGTGATTGGTTACATATTTTGGCAGTTCGAATTGGCTTATAGAACTTTTTATTAAAATGGCGGTCCCAGCATGTGCATTATTATCTGGATGATTGGTTATGTAGGTTGTGAAGTTAGGTATGCGAAAATATGATCTATCTGTGAAATATGTTTTGCTGACTAGCTTGATGTCCACTGAATTATGATGAAGCAATATTTCAACTTCATTTTTATGCTGTAGAGGCCATTGGGATTCCACAGGGCTATGGTTAGAAATTTAGTGAATTTTACTTATCAGCGTGGTAAGCAGATTCATCACCATGCTGTTCTGTTGTACGAGTTGCTGAAACATAGCCTTAAACTCATCTAGGAATTTGCACAGGCTGATGGAGGGTGTTGCTGTGTGATGTTCGTTGTGTTCTCTACTCTCAGTTGAGCGTAATGTATTTTGTTCGTTGGTTCTGTTATTTTTCACTGCTCCAGCATAGCTTAAATTTTGTTGGATACTATTTGTTTGAGGTTGGTTTTCTGTATAGATGGCTGTTAACGGGTTGTGTTGAATGTTTAGTCTATGGTTAGCATTGTTGGATTCTTTTAGTAAGTCTTGGTAGAATTCGCAGCCTTTATAGCTAGCCGGATGAGGACCATTGCATAATGCACATCGTGCAGGTGTGTCTTTGTTTTTTGTACAATTATTCATGCTTTGAGTCGCTCCGCATTTAACGCATACATAGGGTTTAGTACAATAACCTTTAGTATGACCATATTGCTGACAGCGCATGCACTGTGATATTCCTTTAACTTTTTTGGGTGGTTCAATAGTTATTAGTTGATTTTGTATTTTATAAATATTTTTATTGCTTTGTGCTAGCTCTAGGCCAACAAAGAATAGGTTTAAAGGTTCTTTTGTTATTCGTTTTCTTGCGTTCATAATATTTCTCACTTGATGTCCGTCTTCACTAAGTTCTTTTTTAATGCTTTCTGTGCTAGTTGAAAAATGTAAGTGCTTAAGTACTACCCTATACCTTATAGGCTCGTTCCTCCTTCGGTTGATATGTATGGTGCACAATTTTGTTTACTTGCATGAAGTGAATCAGTTTTCGGTAAGTATCAGAGGTATTGCAATTGATTTTTATTGTATTGTTAGCTAGAGATTTTGTGCTGTACTGCTCTATTTCTATGATTTCATTTAATTTGTTTATCATTTGTTGATTGGCGGGGGTCGTGGGATCTTGTTTTCTACTTGTGTTGTGTTAGTTTCTTCTTCCACGGCATCGCTTAAATGGCTATATTTATTTTGTATTAAAATGTTTTGACTGTTGGGTATATTTATTTTTCTTCGCTTGGTTTGCTTTACTTTTTGCCATGGGTTTTCTTTGGAGTTTTCATTGGGGTTTTCTTTTGTTTCATCATCGCTGGTTGAGGTTAGTCTGTAGTATTGGCGTTCGTTGTTTGATTGCTGCTGCTGAGTGGGATGGGAATGGGCTGGTGGCTTAATGTTCTGTTGCGGTATGAAGAAGTTGCTACTAGTAGGTATTGATTGACTTTGTTGTTGACAGTTACAGTACTGCGGCATTTGTGTGTTAGCTAATGTAACACCCGGTATAACGTTGTTCATTGGGATTACTTGCATGGTATTATTATATGGTACGCCATTTTGGTTATAATTAACTCCTGGGTCATTATATGCTGGTAACATTTTGAATTTGTTTGATGAAGTTTAATAGGTAAACACAGTTACCTTTTATTTAATTTCCTAGTAGTTTATTGAGCACGAAAATATTAAGCTGACCCCGCGGTCACGTTATCGTTCACAACAGCCGCTAGCCGATAAAACGCCCGCACACGTGATATCACCGCGGCTCGGTTCGCGCACGACCGTTCAACTCGATTTCAAAATAAGCATCAAAATTAAAATTAAAATTTGTAATGAAAAGTAAAAATTTCCAAGAGCGACCCAAGAAAATATAAATTGGAACAGGTAAAATACGGCTGACCTTAAGCAAGGCTGTAGTCGCTGCTGTTGATGACGCAGGCACGGGCTGCCCTTGTAGATCCGTTCGTTTTCCTTCAAAGCAGGAGGGTTAGCGTACACATCTACTCACTAGCACGGTCGCAAAGCGAATATACAATTTTTATTAAAATAGCCAATCCACGATTCAGATTTGCTACTCTGTGACTAGTGGTTGTTTCCAAACCTTAAATCACAATTTAAAGGACGGAAATGCCTAAACATCAACAAGATTCAAGGCAGTCTTATGAGGTCAAAGATATAGCAATGAGATGGCGCTAGCTTAAGGCATCCACCCTTTTTGTTTGTCTGTGCGTGATGTTGATGGGCGACCAGCTCGGTTTGCATCCGTTACACTTATTTTCCCCTTTCTCTACTCGTTGATGTATGGTACACACTTCATACTGTGCTAACATCCGGCGATAAATTTAAGCAGATGTAACATCTCCCCACAGCAAGCGCAAGTTGCTAGTTATATTTTTACCTTCATTGCTTTCTACTATGTGACTTGACGACTGAACGATATATACTGCTAACTACCCTTTAGGCACCTATAATGAGACACGCTCATATGTATATTAAATATACCAAATAAGTCCGCGACAATTCTAATAGGATTTGAATGAAACTTTGGGTAAATATCCCGGCTAACTTTATTAATGAGCAAAATGAATTAAAAAGGCGAGGAAAATGATTCTTCAAATTTTTTGAACTTTTGGAATTTTTATAGTTCTCATCAAATTTAGTTACATGTAGTCCTTAGACATGTACCTAAGTATAGTCAAAGATGTTGTTATAAATATATATTGAATTGTAGTTTAATTTATATGAAAATAAAATTTGCTTAATAGATTTTCTTATTATTGTAACTGTTAATTTGTATATTTTGTAGTTTAATATTTTCAAAACAAACCATGTAGTTTCATAAATATCATTTTCAAGCTTTAAGTTCTTTTAATCGAGGTCATATGCTAGGCAAATAAAAAATTTGGAATATGATCACTAAGTACGGGTTTTTAATTTGAGAATATCGCTACTAAGTTTTAAAGTTGTGTCTAGAAGTAAATGAAAGTGTTACTCAATTCTCTAATAATTACAAACACTTGCCAAGTAATTCAAAGTACAGGTTTAGGTTTACATGCATACAAAATTCAGTTAATCTAAAAATCAATAGCTTCAATAAATAGACAAGTCCCAAGTTGACTAATATTTCCTTATGATGATAATGTTAATGGGTTTTCAAGAGTCTGCGATTTAATTGTTATTAATTATTTTCTTTGTTGTTTTGTACAAGATAAGTTTAAACAGAATATTTTTCAATTAAGGAGAGTAATTAATTTATGTTATACGAAAATATAATTTTAAGTATTCTCAAAAATGTAATCATACGAAAGAAAAATGAGGAAAGGCATTTCGTAGACGTTACTTTAAAGAAATCCCTGGTTTCATTTATATAAATAAATTGTTTTTTTACTATAAATTACTATAAACTGTCCCATTCAGGAAACAAATAGCAAACATTTTGTTGAAACATCCATTGCTAACGATTTTAGTATTTTTTTTATCAGGTCATATTATTTGCATAACACAGCTATAATGTTTAATAATATACAGGATCATTCTTAGGCCTGAAGACTAATAAACGATTTGACTTGCAGAACATTTATTTTGACGATTACACCAACTTTTTTATTTAAATAAATTATATATATACATATATATATATATATATATATCTAAATGTTGAAGCATTTTGACGAGATTTTGGGTAAACAACCATTTTTAATTTGCATTATTTAAAAAATGGAGCAACAGTAAAAACTCATCATCAAATGTAAAGAATTTTTCTTAAAATAGAATTATCTAAGATATCAGTTTATGTGACAGCAAGAATTTCAAATTTTCCGTTCTCTCTATATGCAGCATGTGCTCTTTCAACCAAAACAAATACCCGTTGTAAAGTCCGGCATGACTGAAGCCAACTTAGTATTTTTTTCTGAAATTGAAAGTCGGTTATTTCATACGAATATCATCTCCGCCTTATGAGCCGTTATTTATGGGCCAGTCAGAATGAAATATAGAAAACTTTTTTTTTTAAATCCAATGGGTTTAACGATTAAATCCCTAACTGAAAAACCATCCTAGGTATTCAATGCAGTACCAATATAATAAACCCTAATAAGTCATAGATTAACAGTGGCTTTCCTGTGCCCAGTTAGCAAATGTAAAATTATGCATACAAACTGTAAGACAAAATTATTTTTTTTTTAATTTAAATCAGGTGATGATCCGTTCAGCAAAAAGGTCAGCACGATCTTTGAAATTTATCAAAATTATTTTGAAAAGATGTTATCCACCCATATTTTTTTTATTAAATGTCTTTTTCCTGGACATTTTTGACATTACAATCTGATCACAACATTGATCAATGAATAATTTGTTTCTAACTTAAATTGCTACAATTTGAAACTAGTGAAACTTCACTAAGGATCTGCTCACTAGTTCACCTCAGGTTCTGATAATTAAACTACACTAATTTTAACGTGTAACTACCGCACAAGTACTCTGCTATCACTCATTTCACTATACTATTTCGAAGGGTTTAGTCCTCTTCAGTCTTCTTGTCAGGTTGGTGTTGTCGAGGAGCTGGAGTGCCTCAGCATTCACGTGTTGGAGAAGTCGATTTTGGGAATGGTTTGATTAACTGTCTCTATTTCAAGGTCCTTATGGAGGGCACAGTTGCGGAAGTACCAAGGTGCATCGACCATGTCTCTTAGTACTTTGTTTTGTAGTCGTTGAATGATTTGGATATTGCTTTTGCTAGCACAGCCCCAAAGTTGTAGGCCATATGTCCATACTGGTTTTAGAACTTGCTTATAAAGAAGCAATTTATTATGAATGGATAACTTGGAGTTCCTTCCTAGTAACCAATACATTTTTCTATATTTTAGGTTAAACTCTTCTTTTTTCTTTTTCATGTGGGCTTTTCAGCGTAGCCTTGCATCTAAGGTCATGCCCAAGTATTTCGCCGAATCAGCGTGAGGAATCTGGGCATCGTTGATTCTAATGGGTATGTGCTGCTTTAATTTATTGGTGAAGTCTACATGTACGGACTTGCTCTCGTTGAGCTTGATACGCCAAGTTCTGGTCCAGGTGTTTATTCTATCCATGGAGGATTGTAGCTTTTCAGCAGCCTCTTCATGATTTTTTCCTATTGCCATAATGGCTGTATCATCTACAAACGTTGAAATGGTGTTCTGTTCAAGGTCAGGAATGTCGCTATTGTATAGCAGGTAGAATACTGGACCTAGTACACTACCTTGCGGCACTCCAGCCTTAATTTCTCTTAATTCAGAATAGGCCTCTTCCTGCTTTATTCTAAAATATCTTCCTGAAAGGTATGATTTTAACAATTGAGAGTGTTGTCGTGGCAAAGTTCTGTTCAATTTATGGAATAGCCTTCGTGCCAGACTTTATCGAAAGCCTGGGCAACATCTAGGAATATTGCCGGGCAGACTTTCTTTTCCTCTAAAGACTTTTCGATAACATCTGTAATTCTGTGTACCTGATCTATTGTAGAACGGCTTTCTCTGAACCCAAATTGATGCGAAGGGATTAGGTTCTTTTCCTCTATTATCGGTTTTAATCTTTTAAGAAGTAACTTTTCAAATAGTTTCGAAGTAACCGGCAACCAGGGAATAGGCCTGTATGACGACATTTCTTGCGGTGACTTTCCTGGTTTGAGAATCATTATTACCTCCGCTACTTTCCACATCGTTGGAGTATATCTTAGTTTAAATGTAGCGTTAATGCGATAAGTCAATTTTATTATTGCTTTCTTTGGAAGCTGTTTAAGAATTTCTCCTGTGATTTGATCAAATCCGGGTGCCTTCTTTGGGTTAATATTCGTTTTGATTTCTTCCAAAACTTTTTTTGGAGTAGTGAGTAGAATCTCGACATCCTCTTGTCTTGGCTCAGTCCTATCTTGGGGGTCTTCTCCTGCATTTGGTTGGAATATCTGTTCAAAGTGTTCTGCAAATCTAGTTGCTTTTGTAGGTTATTCCGGGAACAACTTCCATCTACCCTTCTGATTGGTGGGTTTTGAAGATTAGGTCGTTTTAGGCGTTTGGTGGCTTTCCACAAGGAGTAGTCAGTTTTACTGTCATTAGTTAATTCTCGCAGATAGCTTTCAATTGAGTCTTCTTTGATGCGTTGTATTTCTCTCTTTAGTTGTTGGGTGGCGTTGTTTAGGGCGGTTTTATCTACTGGTGCCCTTGTTTGGTGCCATTTTCTTCTTAATTTCCTTTTTTCAGATACAAGTTCCCTAACTTCTTTAGGGTAATTATTACCATTAGGTAATTACTCTAGGTTTAATCTCAGGGGTATTTTCCCATGCTGCTTACTGGATGTTCATGACAAACAGTTCTACTTCTGTATCTAACTGTTCTTCAGTTCTTATTGGTTCAGAAAGATTTATAGGTCTCAAGTTTGATTTTGAAACTTTTCCAGTCAGTCCTTTTATTAACTAGTCTATGTGGGAGTTCTTTCTCAATTACGGTGTCATTTAAGGTGAGAAGTATGGAAGAATGATCTGAGCTCATATCCCATGCTTCTTCAACCTGAATGTAATTCGAAGAGATATTTCTGACAATGAAAATGTCTATTAGGTCAAGAATTTTGTTTAAATCTGTTGGCCAATATGTTGGTTTACCAGTCGATAGTATTTCGCAGTTCAAAGGTTACATGCTCTCAAAAGTTCTTTACCTTTCGTTGTTATTACCCTAGATCCCCACTGTGTGTTTTTTGCATTGAGATCACCTCTCAAAATGAATTTATATCCTTTTTTTTAAGAAAGTTAAGGTAGTGTTCTTCCTTGATGTTATGTCTTGGTGGGCTATACAGTGCTATAACCATTACTTCATACGTTTTAATTTTAACTATGATAGATGTTGCCTGTATTATGTCTGTTTGGTAACCTATTTCTTGGTGATGTAGAATGGAATCTTTTACAATGATTGCACTTCCGTTTTTCCATTTACCGCTTGACTGTAGGTCATTTTTTTGCTTCGGTTTTTTCACATTTACTCGTTCGATTCTTTGGGTCTGTCGTAACAGATTAGATTTCTTAGTTTGTTTTTAATTTTCTGCAATTATTTGGCAACCAAACATCCACGATAATTAGCTGGATGTTGTTGGTCGCAGTGAACGCATTTCGGTTTTGCATCTTTAGGTTTATTACAATCTGCCGTTAAATGTTTTCCGGTGCATCTAAAACATCTGGGTTCCTTTGCACAGTATCTTTGCGTGTACCCGTAGGCTTGACACCTTTTACATTGTGGTATTAATCTCGATTTTCTAATCGGCTGAATTTCTACCCTAATCCCCATTATATCGGTGATTGCAAAAATTTTGTTAATATCCTCGTCATGTCTAAACGCTAAGATAAACATATTCAAAGGTTGTTTGGTTTTGTATTTTAATTTGGGAATTGCTTCTAACAACTTAAATCCTCTCTTTCTGAGCGACATTGCTATCTGCTCAGGTTTGCATAAGTGGTGTAACTTATTCGCTACTACTTTAATTGGCCTGTTTTGTTTGTTCTCGTATGAGGGCCATGAGTATTGTTTTTCTTCTAATATTGCTCTAATCAATTTCGAGCTGTCTTCGTTCTTGACGTTCATTTTGATATTCTTATCATTAATTATTTTAACTTGAAAATCATTTAACATTTCACTATTTGTTCATGTAACTGACTGAAGTTTTCAATTCCATCCACGATTATCGGGGGAGGAGGGCGTATTTTTCTGGCTACCAGTTATTTTGTTTCCGAGACGTTTTGATTATTTTATGGGGGTGTAAGCGATGTATCCATTTTTCTTTTCTTCCTATTTTTCTGGCGAATCCACCCTGTCTCATAAGCCAGTTCTTCTTCATCGGTGTATTATTCAACTGTCTTTTTTTTCATCAGTATTGTTAGACAATTTATTTTCCAGCTCTGAGTATTTTTTCTCAGTTCTTCATACATCTTATGGATTTCATTTAACTGGATTTGGATTTGGTCCGCCCTATTTATGGCACTTACCTTCTCATTCTCCGATAATTTCCAGCTGTTTTAGAGCTGTTCATTTTGCGAACGTTGATAATTTTCTTGAAATAACGCATTATTGTGATGCATTAGTATCAGTTCATTTTGTGATTGTGGTACAGTTTGTTGGGGAAACATTTTTAGAGCGATAACTTTACGACCGTATTAAGGTCGCCAAATATCACTCGCGTGGAATGATACCCGTTTATTTTTAGCTTCGCGGCAGAGCTCTCGCCACTTGTTTGTCGTTCAAAAGTCAAACAAATACTGTCCACCTATATGAAGAGAAATAAACAGTTGAGGAGTCGTATTTCCGGCTTTTGTGCAGTAGTTGAAACCGTTTTATCAGAATGATATAAATTATATAGAGAAAAGATATCTATATCTTTTATTATATTATAATATATATAATAATAAGTTTAAATTGTTCTAAAAGCTATCAGAGATTGAAATTTGTAATGTCAGGAAATCTTCTATGATCGATCATTAAGTGAATTTTACCTTTATATATCATAAATAATTAATTGACTAACAACAACTGATTAAAGACAAGTTGAATTAAAATTTTTTTGTTGTATTTGTAACTTGTTTCAGTTGTCGTGATGAACCGTTTCACCAGAAATACTTCAAATTGTGTGGTTAACTTACACTTTAGCTCATCCCGGGCTTTTATTTTCGTGATTAACAAAGTTTAAAGTAGTTTTTGGTAAAAGTTAATTAGTTATCTCAACTTCCAATAGAGAGATAGACCGAACCTATTACAAAATAACACATTTTTTTTTCGTCTGGTTATCATTGTCTTCTCTAGAATTAGATGATTAAATTTGCAAAATTGGAAAGACATTGTCATACTTTTAAAATAAATGAGAGTTGACATTTATAATATTGCTGTATGTCTAAAATATTGATTACTAAGTGGCGAAGCGAAGTGGAGTCACTTACTAACTTCATGTTGTCCGTCCATTCGTCCGTACGAGCAATAACTCGAGAACGGCTGGGAATTTCCAAATTCTGTTTTCACCAATCGACAGATGACCAAAAAGGCTTGTTTGCTAGTGAAACTGATTGGTCAACAGTCTGCTAGACTAGAGGGTTCTTAAATTTGGGAGATTGCCCCTTCGCTATGTGTTGCAAACTTTGCAGGGTTATTGAATATATAAAAACAGCAACCGTCATCTTATTGCATTAGAGGCTCAACATAATCTGCTGCGTGATTGATAAAATACAAACATAAAAGCGAGTGAACTAAGCGTTGTCGAACCTCCTTTACCACCCTATTCTGCAAGAATTAAGATTTCTTGACTATCGTTTACTGAGTGTACTTTTATAAAGAGTACAATATCTTTTTTAACCGTTGTACGCAAGCATTCGTAAAATAATTTGTTTCAACAAATTTATTATTAATACACTATAAAATTTAGGTAGTATGGCGTATGATATTTTAAATCAATATAACTAGTCTACAAAAATAATTTAAATTTTTTTGTTTAACGTAAGCGTTAAACTCAAAAATAATAGTAGAAAATAATCACAAAATTAAATAAGAAAAAACTGATAATCAAAGAACTTTATTTGTAGTCAACATCTATTGATTTTAGTATTTTCTGGAGAACTATGATTTAAATCATTTTAAACTTATATATCATCATCATATTTTAATATTCCCTTTATATATTAGAGGGTGAAAACTTGAAAACTGCAATTAACAATATCAATATATAAATTTTGACACCATTTCAAGAAAATGTAGTATAAAAAATTATAAGTGTTACAAACTATCGGTAAACTGTTTTCATTGTGCTAGGACACGTAGCTGACCGATGGTTTTACCTGTTTCCTCTCTGATTGTTCTCCTCCAAGTTTACGAGGTCACCCTCTGACTCTTCTTTCTTGTGGATTCCATTCAAAAACAACTTGACTATGGACTTCTCTACACTTTCTCAGTGTATGTCCCAGCCATCTAACTTTCCTTCTTTTGATTTCTGAACCCAAGTTCTCTCGTCCAGTCCTTCTCCATAATTATTCATTAGATATTCGCTCGGGCCACCAAATTTTCAATATATTTCTCAAGCATCTGCTTACAAACGCTTGGATTTTCTTTTGTATTGCGACAGTGATACACCAAGTTTTTGAACCATACAACAAAACAGCTTTCACCGTAGCATTAAATATTTTCATTTTAACTATGTTACGAACGTTCCCAGTTCTCAATATATGATTTATTTTTAGAAACACTACCCTTGCTTTGGTTAATCTGAGTTCGATATCTTTTAATGATCCTCCATCTGTGGACACTATACTACCAAGATAACCAATAATAATTCCTTCACATTTTTATTATTACTGTTATTCAAAGTTATATCGCTCCCATCCGTATTAATAGTTAACAACGTAGTCTTATCTTTGTTAATTTGCAGTCCCATTTTATTCAATTCATTTATTACACTATTAAGTTCTGCCTACATATTTTGCATATTCGTTGATAATAAACAAACGTCGTCGGCGTATTCTAAGTCCTCTAATATTCTAGTTAAACCCCAACTTACTCCCCTTCTTCTACTTTCAAACGCTTTAACTAATATAAAGTCCATTAAAAGTATGAACAATAATGGGGATAAAACACCCCTTACACCAGTTTCAGAGTGGTTGAGATAACTGTTCTTTATGCAGTACTCTACATCTATACCTTGTGTAACTTTCTTTTATTAGACATATTATTTTGTCAGAGAGCCCTAAGTTTTTCAGTACCCTCCAAATACACCCTCTATCTATAGAATCAAATGCTCGCTGATAATCTATAAAGAGTAGTTGAAGAGGTGATTGGTATTGAATTGACTAGTCTATTAGTATTTTAATGGTATAGATATTATTTATGCATGAGTAGCCAGCTCTGAAGCCACTTTGTTCATTTTTTAATGTTTCACCAATTCTGTTTAATATAATACGGTAAAAAACCTTGCTCGTAACATTCAAAAGGGTAATTTTCCTCTAATTTTTACATTTTTGTAAGCTTTCTTTTTTAGGAATATTAGTCATAATCCCTTCTTTCCAGTCAGAAAATGTTTCTTCGATCCACATTTTTTGAAAAAGTGGATAAAGTATACCTAGTGTAATCTCTGTACCAATTTTTAATATATTTGTCATAATTGAGTCATTCTCTTAAGCCTTACCCATCTCTATTTGTTGAATTGATTAAAACAGTTCTTCTTTTGTTGGGATATCAGTGTTTATTAAAAGCTTAGGAGTGTCATTTTCTGGTGGAATTTAACCATCATGATTGTTTTTTTTAAATATTCCTTCCAACGTTGTAACTGTTGCTCAACCATGCATAACATTTTACCATTTTTATCTTTGATTGATGATTCACCAGTTTTCCTTTGTTGCCTGCCAGTTTCCTTATAATTTTCATTATCTCCCATATCAGCTGCCAATTGCTCTTGTTCTGTCAATTTTTCAAAGCAGACGTTTTTATCTGTTTATCTGTTCAAAATTCTTTTAACTGCTCTGCTACATTTGACATATTCTTCTTGTACTACACTTTTTGGTCTTCAATTTTAGATGTAAGTTTAAGTTCTTTCAACCTCTTTCCTTCTTTTGTTTTAAGCCATGACTCTTAACTTATTCATTCTTTTTATACTGGTCTTTATATTATTGCAACTTTCAATAATGGCTTCCTTGCAATCTATCCAAGCCTTTTCAATAGATGCACCGTAATTAGTTACATTGCCTGTTTCTTGTAGGTTTTTAACAAATCTTTCCTTCATATCTCAATTTGTTTTGCTTATATTAATACTTCGTTTTCTGATACTCTAATTTTTGCGTGTTTTTTATGTTAAAGTCGAAATTTAACTACAAGATGATGAGCAGAATCAATATCCGCTCTACGTCTATTGCGTACGTCCAAGAGATTGTCTGCCATCTTTTATTGACACAAATGTGGTCAATTTGATTAATTTTTTGATCTGGTGATACCCGAGTTTCTTTATGGCAAATTTTATGTGCAAACATTGCGTCACCTATCACTAAATCATGGTTTCCACAGAAGACAAGTAATAGTTCACCATTTTCATTTCGGTCTCCTAACCCATGCTTCTCAATTAACATTTCAAGATCCCCATTTTCTACATCGAAATCTCCCGTCAAAAGAATAATATCATTCTTATTGACTACGCAATGTATCGTAGAACTTCACTTTTTCTTCCTTTTCTGATACACCTGTAGGTGCATAGTACTAAATTATTATTATTTTTTCTCTATTTACGTTAAATTTTTATGAGAGCGCGACAGCCGCGACGTAAAGGCTTCGGCCTGCCAGACTAACGCGCGGCTGGCCCTGGGTTCGACTCCCAGGTCAAAATAACGGCAAACATCGAGCGCTCTCCGGCCATCATACAAACACCTTTGGCGGTCGTAAAGTACATTCTCCTTCTTCTAACGGGTCAGACTAGCCACCTGCCCGGGGTATGCCCAACATGGCTCATAGTACTACACGAAATGTGTAGTTAGAAACAGGCTAATAGCCTATATAAGAGTAGAAGAAGAAGAAGACGTTAAATTTTGCAGCGATTATTCTTTCGTTAACAGAGTTCCATTCACTTGACATGTTTCTAAATCGTGGACTTATTAAAATACCTACATCATATTGATACACATTATAGCCCTTAAATCCTGAAAAGAGGAGATAATAACCTTGTGAGCTATTAACTTCCCCACTTCCTATCCAACAAATTTCACTAATTTCCAGAATATCTATATTATACCGAGCTACCTCCCTAATTACCTGCTGCAGTTTACTTTGTTGATACATTGTCCTTAGATTCCACTGTGCAATTTTATAAATCTGAAAATCGTCTTTCTGTGTTTTCATTTTGTTTATACTTATTTTTATATTTTTATTCTTTTTCTTTTCCATATTCATTACCGTTACCATTGCCATATTTTTTATCTTGGTGTTTCCTTTGTCTTTCATTTATAGTTTTTTGAAATCTCCGTTCCTTCTTCTTGTTTTACTTTAGGCTTGCTTCATCTTTGTCTGACCACTGATATTCCGTACCATTAACTTTTAGTTTTCTGTATCCTATCTGAATTGTTTTACCATTTTCTTTTTCTTTCTTAGCTACTTTTTTTATGACTGCTTGAATCATCTTCTCTTCTTTAGTTGGTAGATTTTACTTCTTTCTAATTTTCCTTCATTCCTCATGATCTCAAATCTTCTCTCTAAAGGATGTCATTTTTATTACCACTATTGTTCTTGTTTTTTTTTACCAATTATGAACTCTTCTTTAACTTTTGCATTTACATGCAATTTTTTTTGAAAAATTTTTTTTACTTCTGCTTCAGGTCGGCTAGTATCATATAAATCCCATATAGAGCTCAAGAAAATATATCCTTAATCAAAACACGTGACTTTAATGGCCAACTAAAGTTATTAATTGGCACAAAAATGTATCACGCATGGCAAAATCAGTTAAAAAAAATTACGTAATAGAAGAAGTGTGTAATTTGTCCCGGAAGTACCAAGCCGTATAATACAAAAAATTACAATTATGAGAACAATTTAGAAAGAAACCTCCTTTTTGTTATCAATGACAAAGTGTAAATATAGAACCTTTGTTATATACATTACAGTCCTACAACAGTACATGACTTTTTGACATAATCTGCTTGGGAACGTAGTTATCTTGTAACAGCAGTTTCGGCATGTTTAGAAATTATTTTTTTTCTCGGCATAATGTGAGAAGAATCCAAAGTAGAACACATTTGGTGTGTTTTATGCTTCTCAGACAGAAGCTTTGGTACAGAATTTATATCATTCCAAATTTTCTGCCACTACTGTGTAAAAAAACAGAATTTTCTGCATAGTTCAACGCTAACTACAAATGGGTAGACACCTTTTGCTTTATCATGTACGTTAACGCGTCCATCGTTAAACCAGAAATACCACTGACGTATGACACCTTCACTCAGCTACCAAAAGTTTTTTCTTACACAGAAATCATATTACTGCACACACATCACATTTTGCGGAATTTATTGAAACAGCATTTAATTTTAATTGATCTAGAAAACGAGTAAACTACAACTAAATCTTCTTCCACTCTGTACTGCGTACAGCGCGCATGCTAAACCGGAAGGTTTTTCCGAATTTCTCTTATATTTAATGAGAACGGTAGAATATACAAATAAACGTAATTAACTTCCGTTTGCTGCAAATTAAGTGCTTTTTCATGTACTGTTCAAACGATTTCTGAGTTAAAATCGCCAACAATTGCCTTGGAATATTGACCTGCATCACACCGGCCTGGAATATTCCTTTTGAAAATTTGGTTTAGTGGTAGCAAGTGCAGTATAATGTTCCCTGTCGACTGTAATAACAATAGCCTCGGGACAAATTTTGTTCGGATTGGCAGTTGTCGATGCTTATTGATTGTATGTAGCCCATATACGTAATTATTTCCGGTGTTTTGCTCATTACTAGTCTTCCAGAACATGAAACATTTTTCACAGATTCTTGGCCATCTGTGAATTATTTATACTATGCTGCATTTATTGCATCATCTCTTGAAGCCTTTTGAATTATTCAAATAGTTTTTATGGACAAATTTTATAGTTTTTTACAAACTGTAATGCAGTCTAAACTGCACTACCAAGTTTCAATAAGGTTACGCAAATTATTTTTAATATGTTAATATTTGTTCAATCATTTCGGATAAAGCTACATATGTTGCTGTATGTCTCCCTAAAAAATTTGAATAAAAGAATGAGTTGGCAAATAATTAAAAAGTAAACATTCTTTTTGCTTGTACGTTCTTTAGACTTCTGCTAATTTAGATACTTGTAGTAGAAAGGCTCCCTTTTTTATGCACCATAGGCCTTAAAATCACCCCCGTTTAAAGCTTTGCATACATACATACATATATTTGAATGAAATTTTGCACACACATTTATTGAAATGATATTTTATTGTTGTTAATGGATAAAATGTTCGTGAAACACAGGGTTGCACGGGTGACAATATCTCATGACATTTTGACATGAATGGTGCCTTCTCTTCGTCAGTTGTGATAATAGATGAGACGTTAACGCCGTTTTTAATCCCAAAACGTCAGTCAGCGCAATAGAAGCACACTGATTCACGGCCACTGAAAAAAATTTGGCCTACGACCTTTGCTTAGAAAGTTACGGTGGCCATGTTTTGGGACAATGAAAGCGTAATCTTTACGAATTGTGTTCTGAAGGGTACTACAATGACGGCAAAATTATACGAACAGATTTTGAGAATAAAGTTTCATCTAGCATTGCATGAAAGGCGATCAGAAGAAGCTGCATAGATGCTTTTTTTCAAGACAACACTCCTGCCCATTGAGCAATCTTAATTCTGTAGTTTCTTTGGGAAAACAACTTTGAGGTGGTGTCTCAGGCTACCTACTCACCTGACCCCACCAGTAGCGATTTATGGCTTTTCCGACCATGGAGGACAGTACGTGGGCTCTCATTTTTAAATTGAGCCGCTATTGCATCAAGGATTCTTAGCAGCCCCGGAATCATGGCGAAGACGATGTGCAAAATGTGTAGGTCTAGACCGAGATTATGTTGAGAAGTAATAAAAGTTTCAACTTTTTTGGCACTTTAAAATAAAATTGGGGACGGTAGAACTTAAACGCAAGTCGTATAGTGGAGCTGTGTAGGCGTGCCGAATTACGGGTATCAGTACTGACAAAATTAACAACCTGTGACCAATAAATTAATCAAAATACATCTCAACAAAAATTACTGATACAGCAATTACAATAGCCATTCTTAGTCTCACAATCGCAACCGTAGCAACAAGTTCAAATAACGCCGCATTATTTCCCAAAATATTTAACGCAAAACACAAATCAACATGCAAACATATAATGGCGATTTTGGCAAACGCCAAATCCAAAAAAGACAAAACGCTCTGATTATGACACACATCGTCATTCTAAACCAGCTAAAACAGAAAATTACTGGTTAAACGCTACAGAAATTTCAAACCGATATCAGCCTCTCACAGAAGAGCGTATCGAAAATATCAGCATAGAAGAAGTACAACCACCAGCAATATTTGTTTATGAAATTAATAACCTAAACCCTTTATCGACATGTTAGAAGAAACGGTCAAAGGTCAATACACACTCAACTGATAGGAAACAAACAAATCAAAATACAGCTGCACAAAGAATATTACAACACCATTGTTAAAATATTAAAAGACAAACATACAGAGTTTCACTAGTTTCAAAATAAAATCTATAGAAAATATAAAGTGGTACTACCAGATATGCACCCCTCAACTGACCTCAAAGAATTGGTGGCAAAAATTACAAGTCACGGACGTAAAGTATTGAATATTGAGAACATAAAACACAGAACTACAAAACTTCCGCTACCCCTCTTCTTTGCAGAAATTCAGCAATAAAATAATAACAAAGACATCTACAAAATTGATTTATGAATGCACTTTAAAATACGATTTGAACCCCCACACGACAAGCGATAGGTTATTCAATGTCAAAGATAAGGACATTTAAAAAATTACTGGCACAGAACATCCCCATGCGTGAAATGCACCGTCGAACACCTAACCAAGGACTGTACGCGTAAAACTAAAAGTACATACGTAAAATGCCTTAATTGCCAGGGTAACCATCCAGCTAATTATAAAGGATGTACAGTAGCCAAGGAAATACAAAAATTAAAATTTTCTCCCTTACGCTCAAGGCAAGCTGAAACTACACCTCCTTCAAACTCATTAGTACAACAAGGATTGTCGTATTCACACAGAACGCAAGGAATCAGCTAAAAACCGCCTGCTACCACACAACAACTACCCAACAAAAATTCACCTACATCAGATAACAATCTAGAAAAAGTGATGATCAAACTGATGGAAACAATGGACGTTATGCTGAATCTTTTAACGGCCCTCGTCAGTAAATTTCAATTATAATGGACAACACCTTAAAAATCCTAATCTGGAACTCCAACGGATTATCACAAAACAGTTTAAAAGTCAAACAATTTCTTATAAACAACAACAATGATTTTATGATGACATCGGAAACACATTTCACACACAAAACATACATAAAAATACCCAAATGTACAATTTACGCAACCCATCATCCAGACAACACTGTTCACGTAGAAACTGAACTCATAGTTAAATATACTTTAAATCACTATGGTCTTCCCAAATATCACTTACAAGCCACTACCATTGTTGTACAAGAACAGAGCAAAGAAATAATATTCTCTGCAATTTACTGCCCGCCCATGCACAACATAACCACACAACAGTTCATCAACTTCTTTTAGACGATTGGCCCCTCTTTTACAGCAGGAGGAGACTATAACGCAAGACACCAAACTTGGAGATCCAGGGTTACGATCACCAGAGGCAGAAAGCTATTGAAATCTATTCAAGATAACAATCTTTAATACCTATCAACAGGTCAGCGACGAAAACCTTCTGATCTGGATTTTTTTGTGACCAAGGAATATCTGATAGATACACCAAAGCTAAATCCAATCTAAATCTTTCGTCTGAACACTCCCCGATAATCGTAACAGCGCAAAATTACTAACAAGAAGTACCTCTCCCACTCTGCGTAGTAAGCAAACAAACTCAGAGTATTTCAAGAGATCATCCAAGAAAAGGTAAAATTAAATATTCTTTTAAAAACGGACATAGTCCTATTCAATACAGTGGAATATCTCAACCAAACCTTACAGGATGCTGCCTGGAAAGCAACTCCTGACAACGAAGAACAGGGTACACTTGACTGTTGCCTTCTGATTATTAAAGAGAAAATAGCTAAGAAACGAAAACTTCGGCGTATTTGGCAGAACAATAGATCCTCACGGGACAAAACTAATTTTAACAATGCTACACAGAATTTAAAAATACAAAATGATCTATCCAGTTTAACATTTTGCAAAGCCATAGATGCTTCACTCTAGAGAGCAACGAAGAAATTAAAAAGACCAATTACATTTATTTCTCCAATTAAACTCCCAGACGGTATCTGGCCTCGAAGCTACAAAGAAAAAGCAACCGCATTTGCAAATTACATGTCTACAGTGTTTAAGCCATAACCCAGAACCTTTACAGTGAAAAAAGAACAAACAATTCATCACACATTAGCACAACCTCCTCTAAAGCCCGTAAAACTCAAACAAGTAATAACTGCTGTCAAAAGTCTTAATTTGCATAAAGCACCAGGATATGATTTACTCACGGCAGGTCTATTAAAACAATTGCCAGAAAAAGGCTTTAAATTAATTACATATATATTCAGTACATTTAGTTCCACGACTTAAAATATTCCTCGAATAGTGAAATGTTGCGCAAATATTAATGACTCCAAAGCCCTAAAAAACAGAGGACATTATACATCTTACTGACCAATTAGCCTGCTACCTATAGCCTCTAAACTATTTAAAAAACTGCTTCTTCAAAAAATACAAACTATGCTTGCAGACAGGAATATACTCTCACAACATCAGTTTGGCTTCAGGGAAGGACAGGGTACAGTAACACAAGTCTATCGGATAGTGTCAAAAATAAACCACGACTTAAATCTTAAAAGATACTGCACGGCTTTATTCCTCAACATTAGACAAGCCTTCGATAAGGTTTGGTATACGAGACTAATATATTAAATTAGAAGGGATCTTCCACAAATGTATGAACTTATCCGGTCATACCTAGAAGGACGAACTTTTCAAATAAAACTAAGGAAAGTATTGACTGACTTATATCCAATATACTCAGGAGTGCCACAGGGAAGTATATTAGGACCAGTTCTCTACCCTGCATATACGGCAAATCTGCCCACGACCCCTCAAACACTCACAGCCACCTAGGTTGATGATACAGAAATGCTAGAATCACCCTCAAACCCTCGTGTAACTTCTACCTACCTCCAAAGCATCCTTAATAAAATACACACCTGGTTACAACTATGGCGGATACAGGTTAACAAAACAAAATCAGTACAAACAACCTTCACACTGCGGGCAGAAACTTGCCCATCAGTGACGCTTAATGGAGAACATATTCCATTACAGTATAACTTCAAATACTTGGGAATTCATTTGGACAGACATGAAAAACACACAATGAAGAAACGAATCCAATTAGAGCTCAAATTTTAACAAATGCATTGGTTAATTGGAAAAATCTCCTCCTTATCCCTAGAAAATAAGTTGCTACTATATAAAACAATCATCAAACCGATATGAACATACGAACTCCAACTCTGGGGATCGTCCAGCAATTCCAACTTGGAAATCCTTCAGGGCTTCCAAAATAAAGTTGTAATGACAATAGCTAACGCTCCACGTTATGTCCCCAATTAGGTTCTTCAACAGGATCTTCCCCTCCCAACTGTACACGAGGAAATTCGCAGAGCCAGTGCAACCTATCTAACAAAACTTAGTGTTTACTCACCTTAATACCTTAGTAGCACATTTGCCCGAGAAACAGTGTATTCAACGTTTAAAAAGATATGGTCCGTTAGACTTAGAGACACTATTTCAGTGAGCAGTGTAATCTGTAACTTCTTCATCACCGACGCAGTTCGATCTTACTAAGTCAGTGGATTTTATTCTTACAAGATATTGCATGCCTATTAGCCAAACTATTTACTTATTGTTGATGTTTAACATATTGTAAATGCATTTAAAATTAAAAAAAATTAATTATTAGTAGAGTAGGTAAGATCAAGGAATTGTATCATTAAAGTCTGACTGACAAATAATCTGACTCTGGCTGTGCCTTTTTATACCACTTTTATTATATAATTTTTCAAGCAAACAATTTTTTTCTTAAAACCTTTGAATTAATATGACAACACTAAATATAAATATATTGTTAGAGCTTTAAACTTGCACCTAAAGAGTCTTATGTGTCAACAAGAACTTCTAGCATCGATAACAAGACGAAAAAATCATCCTAAGCAATAATCTATTTGCAAAGACACATCATGTGCCTAGTAAATTTATATTAGAATATAATTTACATGTAAAGTATTTTATGCAGGATCATCTATTTAAAATATTTTATTATTTATATTTTGTATTTGCCAAAAAAAAATTCTGGAAGTACATTACTTTCAAATATACTACAGGTTAGATGTAAAACGCGTATTCACAAGCAAACACCTGTAGGAAATTGATTCGGACAAATAATGTTGGATTTTCCATGTCTTTAGAGAATGATACGACTATCAAAACTTGATATGCTTTCACATTTTATTAAAAGATCTGTATTAATAACATGGAAAATAATTCTCTAGTTAAGAACCTTGAAAAAAAAAACGATTAACAGAACAAATAGAGGCAACTTGAAAAACACATCGACTGAATAAACTGGGTTTAAATCTACACAAAGCTGTCGTAATTACCTCCTGTCATTAGTAGATGTTTAGAATCGAACTCGCAAAAACATCAAACAGTACTAGAGTTATAAACAGTACTTTAGAAACTAAAAAGTTTATTGTAACTTGGTGATTGTCCCCAATTTTACAAACATATAGCTAAATTTTAAATTTTACTTAAAAAAGAATTTCTGCAATCTGTACCTTAAATAATTTAAATAAGCACTCTCCGAATTAAAGTTTTATTATTTCGTGACAATATTTTCGATTAAAAAATCATATATTTGTTATCATTAAGTGTTTTAAAATAATATTTGGATTTACTAAAAATTTTATTACACAACTATGCTTGTGGAATGTCAAATTAAATGCGCGACTCATCGCTAAAGTAAAGTTTCCTGTTTTCTTCTCTGCCGCATATGAATTTTATTGCAAACGAAGTAATCTAAACAGCGTGGCGTATCAGCAAACATGTAACTACCGTTAAGTTTTTTTTTTAAGTAACCGAAATATATTTGCTGATTGAATTCATATGTGGTATGTACGGCTTTACGTTCATGTTCGTGTAATTAGTATGGGTTTACAGGGAAATGGTTTGTGGAAAAGCAAACAAATGTTGCCGGTGAAAAGCGAAACGGTCGACCACCTGACAGCATAAAACCTGAAAATATTGCTCATGTACACGCGCTCTCGGCTGTTAGTAAACTGGGAAGGACCCTGGTTAGAAATTGGACAAATGCAGAGGGACTAACGATAAATCCCTCAAAATTTACGACAGTAGCATTCGCAAAAAAGGAAGCTAACGAGACTAGAGCTTCTTACGCTATTAAATATTAAGTGAGTTAAACAAAATAAATATTACAGTTATTTTAAATTCAAATTTCACCTGCATTCAAGACATTCAAAAAATCAAAAAGAAGGCAGAAGAGACCCACTGTTAGCCAGACAAGCTCACAAAAACATGGGTTTAAAACAAGAAGTGGTGTATTAGCTATGTACTACAGTGATGAAATCCATTATAACATATGCAGCTTTGGTATTGCCATAACGGTACTAAATAAAATTACAAAGACTTACTAATCTGTAAATAAAGGCCACCATAAGCGACACTAACAGAGACACTGGTAGACAAAGTAACGCACTCATTCTCAAAGATTGTATGAAAGTGGGGCATTTGAATATTGTACATATAAATAAGGCATACGATCCGACCATATGACGCCAAAATTCGCAATCGTCATAAATTTCGAGGTAAATATTATCGATCAGAATGAATATATACAGACAGATCAAAATCCGAGTCTGGATGAAGAGAAGCATATACTGTAAAAAGAAAAACTTGCAAATAAGCTTTTTTAGCAAAATACACATCTGTTTTTCAAGCGAGGGTATCTGTTACACCACAGTGCATCGAAAAAATAATTTAAGGGTTTATCAAGATAGGGGAATCAACATATTCACGAAGAGGTAAGCACACCTGAAGGTATTAAAGAGCCAGAAGGTTACATCTAAGCTGGCACGAAGAACTCAGTGCTTTTTCAGACCACAACAACTTAACCTTATTATCGGTATCGGGGCAATGTGGAATTGCAGGCAACGAGAAAACTGGTAAGCTGGCACAAAAAAATCAACTCTATAGGTCCTACATTAGCTCTGGAAGTACTTAAAAGCACAATACGAGGCGGGGTGGAAGAATGGGCACAGAACAACTTAAAAAATATTGAAGAAATATACCGGGACAAAAACATGGAAAAACCTTTATAAAATGACCATTCGGAAAGGAACTGAAGAACTGTTAGTACAAAGTAGGAATTAGTTATGAATTCTTATAGGTTTCCTTACAGGACATTATTTTCTAAGAGGACACCTTAACAAAATAAAGTTGTATGATGGAGACCTAAGTTGCAGACAATATGGTAGGGTAATGGAGACAACCATCCACATCTTGTGTAAGTGTGAGTTGATAACTTATAGAAAATATACCGTTTATGCAAAACCAATAATTGACCTAAATGAATACTATCTCGTAAGGGACTTGTACGGACTGGTACTAGGAAAAATATACTGTAAATAGTGCCGCCAAAAAATAAACGGAACATAAAAAGTGCATTAGGGTGGAGTGCTATCGGAGACATAGATCAAATGGATCGCAACAAAAAAACTACTGATCGAAATAATATTGTTACGGCCAAAAGTTGACTGTAATTTTAAATTTACACAAAGGAGCTACAAACAAAAGCCAAAGCTGAAACACTCACCTTTTTGGAAACGGCGCTCTCATACATAAATCGATTCCCTGTGCTGTAATCCTGGGGGATCCACGAAGAGGAAAAAGTGTGGGTGGAAAGAAAGGACAAGTTACCCCAATCTTCACAGCGGAGCCGATCGGAAACGTCTTTCCTGGTGCAACAAGGTTTCTTCTTCGAACCAAGTCTTTCTGCTGGAAAAATTTCAATCGGCCAACAAAGCGACCTCTGGGAAGAGGAAACCTGGTCAGCAAAATATCAAATCCCGCAATAAAAGTAACCTTCAACAACGGCCACCGAGATGTTGAAACTCTTGCCAGGGCCAGTGCCGCGGCAGAAGGCCGCTCCCCCGAATTATCGGCGGACCGCGCATGCACGAAAATTGGCTGCCGCTATCTCAAATCAAAACTAAAGCGCATAAACGAGAGGCGGCTAAAAGATGGCCTCTAATTTCAAATCCAAATAAAGTAATTGGAGATTGGCGCGAACCAATATAATAAATGTCAACAAATCAGTTGAATTATTCGACGTGTGTTGGGTTTGCGTAAAATGAATAGCTTGTATGTACTACAACATCTTACCAATGACCACAAAGCGCAACATTATAAATAGTCTTGAATAAAAGGGTCGTTGATGAGAGAGGTCTTAGATTTTTTTAATAAAGAAGTTTTATTCTTTAAGCTTGTTGGGTGATGGGAAGTGTGTGGAAGATGTGATGAGTCAGAAAAATACTGTGAGAATTAAATGAAATATTTTTAGAGCAGGTCACTTTTTGACTGTTCCCGACCTCGTGCGTCAAAATGCTTGGCGCATTGTATTCAGCGTGTCCTAATTAGTAAAGACCAACCCTTATCTTACCATCCCGAGAAGTCTCATGTCCGAGTATAGGAACCGCCTATTGGCCTTTGGGGTAATATGGGCATACACTGGCACTTTTCCATTGTTATTTTACTGTAGTTACTCTGCATAATATGCTACTGATTAGTTTTAAACGAGAGGATAGTTTAGAGATTCTTCTTCAAGTATCAGAAACTGTGAAATAGGATATTTAATTCAATTTATCGGTAGCTCTTATGTAATGCCTGTTGTAACTCCCTAATTAATCTACTGAAACTGCTTTTGTCAACTGGATGCTTCTTTCACTGCCAAATTTTTAGTTTTTTCTTTTTCAGAAAGTTTGTTTTTAATGTAGAGTGAATAATTTTTGATGACGTCTATTTTCTGTGGCATAGCATAATGGTTTTTGTTAGTTGATCAACTGAGGAGTCAATTTTGTCCTATCTTTAAAGACTGGAGAAACCGCATTTGTGGTTGGTACTCTGTAGTTTTCCCAATTCATGTGTCTGTTGTGAAGTAAAGGTTTTTTTGTTTGGTAATAAATAATCAGAGAAGGATTCTACAAGATCAGATATTTACTTAAGTGAGATGGTCAGTACGAAGGATCAACAGTTAATAATTTGCTGTAGTTATTTTTCTATATCATCAGGAGTTCTAAGCCTTTGATTATGTCATGATTTCTAAATTACATTTTTTTTTTGTTGTAGTCGTCACTAGTAATATATCTGTTTATTAAATTATCTGACTCGGCTGCATATGGCTGTTACTACTAGTGAACCATTGTAGTCTTTGAGATTGATGTCACTACCTTGTAAAAGTCAGTTTAGAGGTCTTGCGTTGCGTAATCGTATATTTTATTATTTACAATAAATGGTGAGCCAGCGTGTTCTCTAGCATCGTGGTGGTTAGTAGAGTATGCTGTATAATTATGGATGTTGGGGTATTTGCATTCTGTGAAATGCATTTCTAAAATTAACGAAACAGTTTTGTTCTGTTTTCATAAAAAATAATTCGACTACTAGATAGAACTAACCAGATCAATTTGTAGAGTCCAGTAATGTATTTTGTTAACTAGTACATATGGTGAGCAGATTCAGCTCGAATTTGGCCAGGAACTGCAATAGCGAGAGGTCGTTGTTATTAATAGCTTGAGTTTGGTTATTTGTTCCCACTTTTATGCAATATGAGAGTAGTTTGCACTATTCAGATTTTTTGTATATCGGTGTGTTGATTATCTTTGTCTTCAGGGTTCTTGGGAAGCAATTGGTTTAACTTTACGTAGTTGTATTTGTTGATATACCTGGCATCTCTTATAATTAACGCGGTGAAGTCCTTGCTACAACGCACACTTACCGGGGGTATCTGTTGTTTTTTTACAGACGGTGGAACTGTGTTCTTCTCCACATCTAACACATAAGTAGGTTTTAATGCAGTAACTTTAGCTATATCTGTAAAACTTGCACCTTTGCTGTGAATAATTTTGGTTTTCCTTCTTATTAATTCTATAGGTATTTTATACTAGTTCAACTATTTTATTTCATATACTTTTTATTATTCAGAGCAGGTTTTATTATTACGCTGTGTCTGATATCGATGATGTTTCGTACAGATTAGCAGTGTTCATTTAATTCGTTTTAACTTCATTACTGTTCACAAAACGATGCAAATTTCAGTATAAGTGAGTGCAACGCGATGATATAGTTGACTTTCGGGTCACCTATAATCAGTATACCTCGGCTGATATAAACTATTTTTGCATTTTACACCAGCGGGCAAGTCGCAAGTTATCAACATGAATTGCAATACTAGCAATTATTACTATTAGCAGCCAATAACCGTTCAACAGGGTTTCCAACTTCCCAAAAGTTTCAATCAAACGCCAAGCCAGGTAATACAATTATTTCCTGTTATAAATGCATCTTAAGTACCTATTAACTAGCTATATACACCCCACACGCAAATTCCAAACACATTCTCTCAAACACCATTACAGGCACATAATCTTATCATATCAACGCAATTAAATAACACGCCTAATAACGATACAACAAATAACATGAATATTTCAGACTCTGAACGCGATATTGAAACTTCTAATACACCAAGTAACGATTGGCAACGTGTCAGCAATAATAAATGTACACGAATATCTAACCAACCAGCATCAGCGAACACTATGACACCCACTATACATAATAAAAGATACTCGGCCCTGATAAATCCTACTGATGCTGTTGAAGTATTACATAAAATGGTCACAGTGCTAACAAATGTTGTAGTATTAGAACAATACAAAACTAAAACACCGGCTGATAACGTAATTACCTCTGCCAATATGGCTGATACATATCGTAAACTAATCACATTCATGAAAGAATCTAACGTCATATATCACACATATCAGATGAAAGAAAATAAAGCATACCGCGATATCATCCGTAATTTACACCACTCAGTTTCCACAAAAGAAATATCCGATTTATTAGAGGAGAACGGTCACAAAGTGAGATCATTAAACATTAAATAACAAAAAAACCGGGCCAGCGTTTTTTTTTCAGATTTGAAACCTGCGCCAAATAACGAAGACATTTATAACCACAAGTTTTTACAAAACCAAATTATAAAGGTCGAACTACCACACAAAAATACAACAATCGTACAGTGTATGATGAGGTGCCAACAATATAATCATACTCAGGCCTATTGCAACCCCTCCGTTCGTGTGTGTAAAATGCGGCGGCTCACATGATACTTGATTTTGTAAAAAGACTATAACTGCAAACATACCTACTGGGGTTCTCGTCTAATAACTACCAGAAGCAGAGCTTTATATGAACTCATCCAAGAAGAAAACTATGGCCACCTATCCACTGGAGTGCTCACGTATTGGCCCACGGATCTAAATAAGATACCTGATTTACCGAACTTCTTCATCGCCCACGTTATTTCTTTCACCTATACAGATATAATCAGTAGCACTAATCTATTATCCGATCATACACAGTCATTGCTACAATTATTAAAAGACAACCTAGACCATCTCTATATCACAAAATAACCGATTGGGACAAATACAGAAGACTTTTGCAAAAAATCTCCAAATCAGCATTAATCTACGCACTCCTCATGATATAGAGGAAGCCACAAAACCCTTTATTACTACTGTCCAATCTACAGACCGGAGGGCTACACCCAAACTTCTAAATACGGTATTACAGGAGATAAATATCCTCAATGAAATCCTTGAACTCATCAGGCAAAAGAGAAGACCAAGGTCTAAATAGCAAAGGACTTAAAACGCTGCTGATAAAACGACATATAATAGACTAACCAATGCCCTCAAGAATAAACTCAAACTGCACAAACAAGAAACCTTTCAACACTACCTAACTTCCCTGCCCCGAGCCGACCACAGCATCTGGAAAATTTCTAAATATAATAAAAGGCCACGGGCTGTTAACCCACCTTTAAGAAAACCAAATAATGACTGAGCTAATACAGATCAAAAATAAACAGAGTTCTTCACTCAGCACTTTGCCCAAGTCTTCAACCCCAACTTTACTGCACCCGATGTTGAGATTTAAGACTTCCTTCAGGCGCCACTACAAATGTCGCAGCTTATCAGAAACTTTACCTATACTGAGGTGCTTAATGCAGTTCGTCATCTAAACAATAACAAAGCCCCTGGGTATGATTTAATTACGGCCAAGGTGCTTATTGAATTGCCCAAAGCAATATAACGTTTTTACGAAATCTGTTCAACTCTATTAAGATGCCCATATTGGCTATCATCGTTAACATTTGCACAAATTTTACTAATATTAAAACCTGCTGAAGATGTCGCCTCTTACCGTCCAATAAGTCTGCTTTCACTACTCTCTAAGCTCTTAGAAAAACTTATAATCCAAAGACCATTGATAGTGACATATTGGAAAACTGCATACCAGTCCATCAATTTGGATTTAGGTGGTACAATTGCACGATCCAACAATGTCATCGAGTTGTAAACATAATCAATGCGGCCTTTGACGCCAAATCCTACTGCCCTGCAGTTTTTATAGATATTAAACAGACATTTGACAAAGTGTTGCATAATGGCCTATTATATAAAATTAAAGAACATTTGCCAAATGAATACTACCTTTTGCTAAAATCGTAATTGAATGATCGTTACTTCCAAATCAAATATGGCCAACAGTATTCTGACACCTCAGATGTGCCTCAAGGCAGTGTCCTTGGACCCCTCCTTTATCTACTATATACCTCAGATGTACTCACAACAAATGATACACACTTAGGCACATACGCAGATGACACTGTCCTCCTCTCCAGTCATACCAATCCTTATATAGCATCCTCTAACCTACAAACCCATCTAACCCTTCTCCAGACCTGGTTTGCCAAATGGAGAATCAAGGTCAATGAAACAAAAAGCACTTACGTTACCTTCACTCTAATTCACACCGACTGCTAGTATGTAACTATGATATTCAGTTATCGGTACGAAAGTACCGCAGAGTAAGTAAAAAATAAATAGATATTAAATATTGATTTTGGAATGCTAGAGTCGTATCTAGGTAGACAATAGAAGAGAAGATAATCCAGAGAAACTAAGAGCGAGAAGGAGATCGAAAACGAGATTGAAAGAACAGGTAAACTAGAAGCAATGTAGATTAAAAACTAGAGAAAACTAAGCGTTTTTTGGAAGCAATGGAATACGATAATAAATAAACAAAGTGAACAATAAATTGTAAAAAATAAAGCAAAATGTGGAGTAAATCACTGCGCTATAGGACTTTAGAGCTTTAAAACAACTAAAATTTTTACAGAACTGTAAAGCTTCTATATAAGTGGTCAATAGTGGCAATTTAATTGCGTGTAAGGGCTAGAACCTAAAAACTGAGACCGAAAAATAAAATGTGGGAAGTTAGTGCGAGTTGGCATACAGATTGGCTTGAATTGTTTGAGAAGGTTCTCTGTAGTAACAAGGCCATATTTCATACCGACGGTTTCGTAAATCGTCATAACTGCCATTACTGGGTGTCATGTTTGGAGGTTATAAACTCAACTCAATATGACTGTGTGATAAGAAATGACGGAAACAAGATTTACCTTGTGTGTGACACCATAAATGTCACATTCAAATGCTTGTAGCCCACGATATATAAATTTTATTTTTATGCAGGATGGTGCACCATCCCATTTTGCTCTTACTGTGCATTCGTGGTTAGACCAGCATTTTCGAGGACATTTGGCAATGTGGACCTTACGAATGACCTTCAAGATATTCAGTTCTCACTCATGAGAAATCCTCTCACACTAGAGAACTTAGAGGTACGGATTCTGCAGGTTCTTAGCAATATCTCAAACGACTTCCTTCAGAAGACTATGCATTTCACGAAAGCAAAACCAGACTAAGCTGACTGTTAAATTCCAAACCTTGGTTGTTTTGTACTGTTAGAGATTTGCGGTTGAAACAAAAACATTCTTGGACATTTTTATATATTCTGCATATGCAGAATTCGTTCTGATGTTTAATGTTTATTGAGTACAAAGTTTAAATTTCTTTAACTAAACCATTTAGTGTTTAAATTTGCCGAACTGTAATCTACAACAGATCGGAAGTCAGATGACAAATTGAAGCGATCACAGTACACCAGAATCATACTCGTTCGTTATTCACGGCGTTTTCAGGTCAATATGTAAGTCCGCTTATTTACTGTATGTGAAACTGAAAATAAATTATTTCTCGTATATTCCTCGTACGTATATAAAGTTTGTGCCAAACAGATATTTAAGAAAATATACGTAATTTGTGGCGTTTTATTAAACAAACTAAGTTATATGCGTGGCGTGAAATCAGCTCTGAGGTCTGAATGGGCGTTAGAAATTAATTTTATTGATTGTAAAATACAATAAATTATTAAGTGGGATTTGAAACCACTTAAATCAAAGTCCACAATGCAGAACAGATAAAGTGGCGCATTCTTTCCTCGGCGTCATTTCCAGCATTTAAAAAGTCATGAATATTCAAACCACTATTTTAGTTCAATATCGATGATATTAAAATATTACTAAAATTTTTAGCTTAACTGGCAAATTTTTGCAACTTAGATTTTATATTTATTTTGTATACCACCAATCTGCTTACGAAAGTGGCAACTAATATAAATATTGTAGACAAAACTTAAAAGTGTTAGCTAATTTTCCGATTGCAGAAATTGTTACTAATGTTTTGTTTATCAAAGAACTTCCACTGTTGCGCTTTTTCATAATGAAGCATCTAATAGCCTACAAAATATTTCTTTTCCTATAACTCACGCTGCCTATAATTTAGTTTTAAGATAGTTAGCATAATACAACCCTTAGAAACGTGAGAAAGATGTGCGTATTGTTTTTAAATAAAATAAAAATAAGCCTGCAGCTGTTTTGTAAAAATAGATGTTGGTAAGAACAAATATCACCAATTATAGAAAGACATGTAAGCGATGTTTCAGTATTGTTATACCACTTTGGTAGTGATTCTTCTAAAGCTTTGCAAAATACCTATCTACGGTTGAATTAGTTTACGGTTGAAAACCATTGATCGGTGAAGAAGAATTTTAGTTTTGGAAAAAGATATAAGTCAAACGAAGCCAAATCTGGAGAACAAAAAGATGGTTTAACGATTGTTAGTGTAGATTTTTAAATGTTTTCATTACTAAGGTACTTTTGTGGGCAGGAGCATTTTCTTGGTGAGAGATGACTGTTTTTCTTATGCAAACGGAGTCTTTCTAACGAATACTTGTATCAAGCGTTATTAACGTATTTGATTAATATTTCTAGTTTTTGTTTCACTCTAATCAAGATGATCAGTTAATAAAATGCCTTTATCATCCCAAAATATTGTTGTCAAAACCTTTTCTACGAAGAGAATTTTCTTTGGAGCTGAAGAAGCTGCTTATATCCGCTAGTTTGCTTACTGTCTTGATTCGAGTGTAATGGTGAATCCAGGAACAAAGTTTTTTACTTTCTTTAAAATGCTCTAGGCATAGTTCGAAGACGTTTTTGTTCCTCTATAAACAATTCTTCACGAAAAGTATTTTCTACTTGCTCTTTTCAATGCTTACAGCGTCAGGAATTTCACGCAGTTTAATTCGTTGGACATCTAATACCATATCGTGTATTTTTTAAATAATTTTTGATGTTGCACTTTTTGGACGTCCTTCACGAGGATCACCTTCAAGACTGATGCAACTACGTTTAACTCGGCAGCTCATTTTCAATTGTTGAATGCAAAGGAAAAGATTCCCTATAAACTGTCATAGATGTTGTACGAATGTTTTCCTTAGAGTTAAAAGTTATTTCACAGAGAATATAATATGTATAAAATTTAAACGGTTTGATAAACTAAATTGCCAACAGGATTGATATCTATGATCAAGAGCAAGATCTTTTTAAATCACTTTTGTAAATTAATTTAATAACAATTAGTAAGAATGCATTAGACAAAGTTATTTGATTAAATATTATTTCATAAATAATAATAAAAAAATTAATATCATCAATAAAGGCCGGATTTTGCCTATTTTTCCTGTTTAATAGGTGTATAAATAAGTTCTCAGCTTTAGATTTCACAGGACGCAAATCACCGTTTACATGTAACGTATTAGTCCGCCCTCTTGCGGTTTTAAAGCAATGACATTTGGTCTTTCGAAACATCATGCGATTTGGCGTTTGATGCGCATAACTTCAATAATCAGCTGTGTTCACGATGGCAATCACAAAAGAGCATATTCGATTTTCTATCCACTTCGCATTTCATCTTAAGAAAAACGCTGCCCAAGCCACCGAAATGATTTTTGCTGCATACGGTGAGAATGCTGTAAGTCATGCAACGTGCAAAAAGTGATACCAAAGATTTCGCGGAGGAGAGTTTAGTCTTGAAGATCAACCACGCGCTGGACGCCCTAAAACATTTGAGACGGATGAGCTGCAGACGCGTTAGGCTGGGAACTTCTCCCACATTCGGCGTATAGCCCAGACATGGCCCCTTCCGATTATCATTATCATTTATTCCGGTCAAACACAGAAGAAGAAGTCCAAAAATGCATCGGTAATTTTATCGTCTCAAAACCGGTGAGCTTCTATCACCAGGGAATTCGCAAGCTACTCGAAAGATGGCAAAAGATCGTCGATGCCAACGGAGAATACTTTGATACTTAAGCTTCTTTTGTTTGTTTTTAAATAAAACTTTAATTTTTCAGAAAAAAGCTGGGCACTTATTTATACACCTATTATTTTACTAATAGATATTGATATTTTAATAAATTATAAATTTGTTTTTAGAGCTGCCGATGCTTCTACAGACATTTTATTTTGCCAAAAATGGCCTGTTTAAAGGGTTTTGCCTAAAATTTGCCCAAATTGACAATTTATAACAATATGTGCCTTTTTTCTGGTATGCAAGGGCAATTTTTAGAAAATTGAATACGCAAATTTTCTTCTCGGAATTTTAAAACCGGCTAATAGGTACATTGTCCACAAGCAGGTGCTTTTCTACTGCCTTCTTAGGCGTGAGTCACTAATGACAGGAAAACCGATAAGCCAAAGGTCACTACCTTCATAAAGTAAACATTTTTTTCAAGAAGTGCTCGATCTGTTTCAAACAGAAATCCGCATGCCAAAGTTGCATTTTGCATTCTGCCGTATTTGTGTGTGCAACTCTGTGTCAAGCAGTGGAGTTGGTTTACATGACTGTTGAGAATTTCTGTTTTGTGTTTATTCGCATGTCTTTGTAAAATATTTTTTGTTAAATAATGCAGAAAGTTAAAGAAAGCCGTAGGTCGTATCTGAGGCAACGGGTTTCTGGAAATGATGTCTACACAACTGACGGAAAAATTATTTTTTATAAAGTTTGTAGTAAAGAGGTTAGTGAACATTTGCATTTTTAATTCTTAATTTTACTTGCAATATATGAATATTATGAAATACGCAAGCACCACATTAATTAATTAAGTAACCATTTCATTGATTATGTTTGTTATTTCAGATTGCATGTAAAAAAAAATATTACGTAGATCAACATTCAGGCTCGTCCGAGCATCTGAAACGAGCTAAAGATGCAGCCAACATAAGAGCTTTTGACTACTATGCAAGAAAACTCATTAGACCAAAATACATTTTCAAAAGATCTTTGCTATCAAACCTTGTATTTAGCAAGTTTTTAGAAGATATACCTCAAAAATAATACCGTACGAATCAAAGCTTTGGAAAAATTATCTTGAAAATATGTACGACACAGTAAGTACGTAGATGACGGGTATTATCATAAAAGATGGTACTAAACACAATTTTTTTCCTAAAGAATTCAGGTATTAAAATCCATCCGAGAGGAAGTAGGTGAAAATCCTATTTGGGTTTCGACTGATGAGAGCACGGACGCCCTTAGGTGATAAGTTGTAAATGCTGTGGTTGATGGCCTTTCTCCAAATAGCACAAAGCCTCGTTTTATTCTACCAAAATTTTTGGATGCTGCAAATCATGCATGGATAGCCGAACAGTAAAAGCGGCATGAAGTAAGTAGATTTCAAAGGAACTAACTGTACAGATTTAATTTAGTCCTTCCGTTTAATTTCAATAGAAATGTTGTGGCTTTCTGAAGACCGAGATGAGTGCCTCTTGCTGCTGGTAACGGATGCAGACAGTTACATGATAAAAGAAGAAGAAACTTTAATACTTTTTATGAAAAAATAACACACTTAACGTGCTCAGCCCATGGCATGCATCGCGCGGTAGAAGAAATTAGAAATATTTCCCCTGATGTCAATGCTCTAATTTCAGCAGTTAAGAAAGTTTTTTAAAAGCCCCCAGTAGGTGCTCTACCTTTAAAAATATGAGACTTCCCTTTCTCTAGCTCCCGTCATAACTCGTTGGAAAACTTGGTTAGAGGCGGCTCTATATTACAAGAATTTTGGAGAGATTAAAAATGTGCACATTTAATTTTTTTTTTAAGTAAATGTTAGATCTGTCTATTTCGAAACCTTAATCGTTTTTATTTTTTTAAGATTGTAGATCACTTGTGCGAGAAAAGGAAGAATCGGGCAAAGACATAGGCCTAATTCTGAAAGATGGCAAAGCTGCGTTTTTTCTGATTCCGTAGTGACTGATTTAGGCTACATTGGAGGCCATTTTGATCATCTTCTAGATTTAATCAAGCAATTGGAAGATCCATCTCTACTCCTCACGAAGAGCACAAAGTTAGTGAATAAAGCTCCATTGCACTTTCCTGGAGTTAAGGGAGAAAAAATTGTTATGGTTAAAAAGGTCAGAAAAAATTAATAACATCAAAATGCCCTTAAGGGAGAGGGTGTAGGAATAATGGATAGCTTGTCCCCTAAAGAAGTATCCTGTTTTAAATACGCGCCCATCACTTCTTGTGACATGGAACATTCATTTTCACAACATTAACATTTTGACTGATAGAAGGACGAATCTCACATAAAATAATTTAGAGAAATAATAGGTGTATAAATAAGTTCTCAGCTTCTTTCTGCAAAATTAAAGTTTTATTTAAAAACAAACAAAAAAAGCTTAAGTATCAAAGTATTCTCCGTTGCCATCGATGGCCTTTTTTCATCTTTCGGGTAGCTTGCGAATTCCCTGGTGATAGAAGCTTACCGGCTTCGAGATGATAAAGTTATCGATGCATTTTTGTACTTCTTCTGGTTTGAAGTGCGTCTCAGCTAAGTGATGCTGTAACGACCGGAATAAATGATAATGATAATCGGAAGGGGCCATGTCTGGGCTATACGCCGAATGTGGGAGAAGTTCCCAGCCTAACGCTTCTGTAGCCCATCCGTGTCAAATGTTGATCTTCAAGACTAAAATCTCCTCCGCGAAATCTTTTTGCACGTTGCATGACTTACAGCATTCTCACCATATACAGCACAAATCATTTCGGTGGCTTCAGGAGCGTTTTTCTTAAGATGAAACGCGAAGTGAATAGGAAATCGAATATGCTCTTTTGTGATTGCCATTGTGAACATAGCTGATTATTGAAGTTATGCGCATCAAACGCCAAATCGCATGATGTTTCGAAAGACCAAATGTCATTGCTTTAAAACCGCAAGAGGGCGGACTAATACGTTACATGTAAGCGGTGATTTGCGTCCTGTGAAATCTAAAGCTGAGAACTTATTTACACATCTACTACATAGTAGCGCATTCTTCTTACGTGTATATAAAAATAGTATAAATAAATCTTCCAAAAATAGCGATTTTTATTTCTTTGCTTCAGGATATTAGTCAGATTGTTTTTGCCTGAAAAGTGCCTTTTTTGTCTAAATTCCATATTTTATTTTGTTTACAAATTCGGCCTTTAATAATTAAAAATATGAGCTTTTCTATTTTGTCCCATTCAGGATATGCAGAAACTAAAAGTAGTAGATAAAATTTGTACTGATGTGATTAAAATGTACTGGTTTTTATTATAATTTAATCACCAGTATAGATTTACTATATTTAAATTGCACTAGCAAATAGGGCAACAAATAAAGTGCTTGGAATTCATTAACCTTTACAGTAGATAGCTGGAGAAGCCCTTTCCCATTGTGTGACTGCTAACAAAGGAAAACAAACAATCCAACATTTACTCGGAAAGTGGCACAGTTTTCCACTAAATTTTAAATGAATTTCGACCAACGGCAAATGGCCGACTTTTCCTATTTTTACACCATTCATCACTGTTCTTCTAATTCCTGAATCATCCATCCCAAAACGTTGCTAAAAGTCCTAAATATTGTAACATATTTTTATTTTAGCCCCACAGAAGTGTACGCACTTGCTGAAACAACAAAAAGTAGTTAACAACCGCTATTTCAGCTAATAAAAGAAAACTCAGGTACAATTAACCCGGATAGGTGCGCTGCCAAATTGCCCTACATCTTCGCCGAAATCCGATTGCCGCGAGTGCACTGAACGGGCCTTTAATTGAATTTTTTCAGCCTTACTCAATTTAACCCTTAAAAGTGTCCCCCAATCGATAACCTATCTGCCGCAAGTTGTAACTTCATCAAAGTTGGATTAACTCCCGAACTGCAACAAGGCCTTAAATGTCTAAAAGGCGTTCTGGAGCACCAAGGGCTTATTAAACCTAAAGCGTTTTTCATATTGTCCGAACCAATCTAAATCAGAAACTTTATAGCGCATTTTCAATTATAAAAGCTTCAGCAGGTTTTGAATGTTGCTTTTGCTGGAAACAACTTTAATTAAAAGAATTTCGTTTTAGCGCTGCTATACATCACTACAGTTAGATTAATTCAAATGAACTAGCCGGACTTTTAATTGGGTTTTTTCACTTTACCCAATTGGGCATCTCAAAAGCTTTTAAAATTAATAACTTGCCGCGAGTTCTAACTTTATCAACGTTGGATTTACTTGCAAAATTACTAAAAAGCGCCCTTAAAGGTGTAAATATTTTTTTAATATTTTGACTAAATTTTTTTTCAATAAACATGTCAAAATTCTTGAACAGTGAAGTGCAAAGGAAAATTCCGACTTCGGTCGGTTAAGGGCGGAATTTACCTTGGTATCTTGTCGTAGCTGTCCCAGCTGGTGAGGCAGTTGTACGAGCTATACCTGCTGGTCGAGGCCATGCTGTCACTGCACGCACCACGCGCCCCTCATGCTCGGAGCGGGCGCCACACGCCACTGCAGCCGCCGCGACGGCGAGCGCCGGTTCCCCCACCCCACAGACACGCAGTCTACCGCGCCTCGTGCCCAGCAATCTTATTAACCCCTTCGTGGGCCGGGAAGAGCCGGCGCTCCTTTCGAGAGCGCAGGGAAGTTTGGTCTATCAATGGCGAAGTGCCCGCATCCCCTGCATTCTTTCGAAAAGGGTCGTTTGGCCACAGGAGGATTTTAAAAACCGCAATCGCAACATCCACAAATTTTGATTGAACCTGACAACAATTAAGCTTTTGTTTAGTCAACTACACTACCTTATATAATAAACCATGCATAACAAAGTAACCAAAGATTTCATTTTATTTTCGATAATTCTGCAATAAAACAGAAAATTACCGGTCTCATTTCAACAGCGACTTTATTACCTGTTATTTTTGAATTAATATATTGAAATTTAATTTTTTCTAACGATGAAGTCACATACAATCTGCTCCTTAAGAACAATAAGCTAATTTGTCGATTTAAAATAAATTCGAGGGGAAAATACGTCTATTAACGATTCTCTGCATATGAAATAAGGTCATTATTGAGTCTTTAGATATGCGAGTCGTTGTCTTTTCTTTGTATTGGAAGAAACTTGCTTAGTTGGCTTATTTCGTTTTTCTGGTGACCTGGCAGCCTATTAAAGTAGTTGATGTTCATGGAACGGAAATCCCCTTTAATCGTAGGAGTATACAGATCATCTGCTTTATATCTGTATACCATATGTCCATATAAATGTGCTGATGCATTTTTAATGGAAAACTTTGTTTCCAAGTGTTCATTTGGATTTTTGACCTAAAAGACATTGCATCTGTTGTAGTTTAAGTTTTCTTCGAGATTATATGTGGTCTCCAAGTATTTAACTTGGTTTTTAATGGTATTATTGTTATTGAGCATTGTCACCTTTGATTTTGCTAATTTAGTAACAATGACTTTTACTCGCCAAACATTAAGCCATTTTTCGAGACTTGTAGCTGCTTTATGGCTTTTTGTGTGTTGCTTCGAGTTACTCGAGAGAGTACCGGCTGGAAAAGTGGTTATTAATGTGTAGTTCACTATTGGAACATCATGTGTGAAAATAAGACACAAGACTGGGCCAAGGAGGCTATCCTGTGGTACACCAGGTTTAACGCGATAATTTAAGAGTATTTTGTGGTTGAATCCAGTGTCACTCAGAAAGATCTGATTTAAAGATGAGACAGTACCTTGTAGGAAGGGTGCGTATTTTAAACACTAGTCCTTGATGCGCAATCCGGTCAAATTCTTTGTCGACGTCTGGAAAACCTTTTCTTCCTTGTCGGCTTTTTATAATCTCATAGACTATTTGTTGGCACTATTGTATCGTGTAATGTTGCGGTGGAAAGCCGAATTGGTATTTCAATAAAATATCGTGAAAGTTGATTTCAGTTTCCAGCCTTCTGAGTAAATATTTAAATATTTTTGATAACAATGGTAATAACCCGACAGATCAATACGAATTTGGTGAGTTTAAAAGTTTCTCCTCATATTTGAGTATTACTATAATCTAAACAAATTTCCAAATGATGGGAAAGTATGTTAATCTTAGTATGCTATTGTAGATTGTGGTTAGGAGTATTATGGCTTTTCTTGGCAACTGTCTAAGAATTTGAGTTGTCAGAAGATCAAATTATAGATTTTGTCAAAAGTTTATTATTGAAGTTAATAAAGTTTTTTCGCATTCATATTATGTAGCTTTTGCTTCTATAAAATTTAACCCTTATTTTCTGTTTGCAGCCGTTTTTCTTACATCCTGCAACGTTTCCCTTTGTCCTCAAGCATTTCAGCTATGTTTGTATTTGACCATTTTTCCTTACATCTTTCCTCCTTGTCCTCCAAACTCTTCCCTTTGTCTCACTTTTCTACTATTTTCTTTGTGTCCGAATTTCTTGATGTTTGATTTTGCTCTATTTAATTTAATCCCTCATAACTTTTTAGCTCTATTTAATCTTTCACTTGATAATCTTTTATGTAATCAATTTTGCTCCGTATGTGTTTCTTATTATGGTTCCGTAACTGTAATTTTGTCTTATGTTGTCTCCTTGATTTTTGGCTATTTTTTATTTTATCCCTATTAATGTTTGTAGTTTTTATTTAGATATTGTGTCCAAATTGATAATCTTTTATGTAATAAGCAATTTTTGCCCGTATGTGAGGATAGGTATGTATATTGTTTAGTACACTGTAATTTTTGTCTTATTTGTTGTCTCCTTTTTGAGGTTTTTTGGGTTTTTAGATGTTTATTTTGGGTCTTTACTAGGTTGGTCGTGGCATTACGCAAGCTTTTAATTTTTTTTTTAGATAATTATTGTCTAGTCTTACTCTTTAGGCTCTTCCATATTTGTCTTTTGCTAACTTTATCTCTAAAGCTTTTTGATATCAACGAAATAACGGAACATCGTTTTGTCTTTTTTTATTGCTTTTTTATTTATTTGATAAAGGGTAAATATGTCTTGTGTACTGTGTACTGTGTCATCTCTGTAAGTTTTTTCTATTATTACTTTATAAACTTTTAGTGCTACTACAATCCTCACCTTTATGTAGAGGAGTATTATGCCAGCATTCTACTATGTATCTTTATTTCTCCATACTAAATTTAAAATTTCCAGCAACACTTTTCGGCATAGGTTCTAAAATATTTTAACAATTCTGCCGTTATTTTGTCATAATATAACTAATGTAGTGTATCTTCTAAAACTTTTATGCTTTCTTTTTTCACTCACCTCTTTTAGTGTTATTTGATCTTTTTTCCGGACTCTAACTTATTGTTTTGTTTATAATTTAACAGTTCGTTAAAATATTGCTTCTATCCATTCATAAGTTTGTCCTCATCCGTAAGTAACGTTTAATTCTAATTCTTTATTTGTAGTAATTGTATATTTTTCATGTTTCTCATGTTCCCTAATAATTTATAAAATAGTATTTGGTTGTCTTTAGTACTTTCTTGCAATTTATCTCCCAGATTTTTTATTTTGTGTTTTTATTGTCTTTACCTTGTTCGATATTCATAAGCAGTATACGCGTACTAATCCTTTTTCTATAAATACATTTTCCACTTTTCTTTCTTTTTCTTTGCTTATTCCTTTATGCATTTATTATATCAGTCTGTTTTTTGAATTTTTTTGTTTAGAACCGCCTTTATTGGGTTTTAAATTCCCCCTTCTATAAATTATCCATGTTCAGATTGTTTTTTATTCATTAGCTTGTTTTAAGTTTTTTTCTTACTTTTGTTTTATTTGTTTTTCTTAATTTATATATATATTTATTCTCTTTCTAGTATAAGTTTCCTTATCACTTTTTTATTTTGATTCTTTTGTGTATTATTTTAATTCTTACATTATTTACATCTTTTTTGCCTTCTATTGGTAGAATTATAGTCTATAATTTATTTTTCATTTTGTTGTGATAATCCGCATGTTGGATTGTGTTTTTTCTTATAGTTGTATAATATGTTGGTGACAACCAAATTATTATTAATACAAAACTCAGTTAGTCTTCTACCATTACCATTCTCTTACGTTTTTTCCATTATTAACTGCCATTTTTGTGTTTCCTTTCCATTAATGGTTTCAAATTTAACGAAATAAAATTTTCTTATATCACTTTTATTCTTAGGTTGGCGACGAAGTTCGTTCAGTTTTATTTATTCTTTTGTTTTAAAACGATTTGTTTGCTGTTTGTCAAAGGGTTAGTATTTATTAGAAAGACTTTTTTCTGCTCTACAAAACTGTATTTGTTTTTTTTTGAATAATTTAATTTTTCATCACTTTTCAGGCACAGAAATGGAATATCCAGGAGGCAAAAATCAGCATTTTCGTCACCTGCTTTTCTTCGCTTTTCATCGAGGACAAAAAGCTGCCGAACCCGCTCGGGACATATGCAGTTTGTACGGAAAAGATGTTATAGGCGAGCATGCTGTACAAAAATGGTTTGCGAAGTTCAAAAATGGCGACTTTGACCTAGATAATACGCCCCGTAGTGGAAGACCTTCGGAATTCGATGAAGAGCGTCTCAAGGCACTTTTGAAAGAGGACGGTCGCCAAGCAAGTCGCGAATTGGCGGAAAAAATGAACTGCGATCACCAGACCATACTCAACCATCTTCATTCAATGGGATTTGCCGAAAAATTGGGAGCTTGGGTGCCTCACGACCTTACAGAAAACAACAAAGAAAATCGACTTCAAATTGCTTCACAACATGTGGCCCGCCATCGAGCAACACGTGGGCACAAACAACGGTTCTTGTATTGAATCGTCACGGGAGATGAGAAATGGTGCCTATATGTCAATATGAAGCGAAGAAAGGAGTGGGTGGCTACAGGGGAAACTCCGAAGCCGAAAGTAAAGCAGGATCTCCATTCAAAGAAGACTATGATCTGCGTATGGTGGAACTGGGAGGGCATGGTAAACTGGGAAATGCTCGAAAAGAATGCCACGGTCAACAAGGAGCTCTACATTGCCCAGATACACCGCGTTAATAAAGCTATTCGACTGAAAAGTCATTCTACTCCACGACAACGCCAGCCCCCACGTTGCACAAGTCGTCAAAGTCGCCCTTCAAAAGCTCGAATGGGAGGTTCTTCAGCATCCACCGTACTCTCCGGACCTTGCGCCAACAGATTACCATCTTTTCCGCTCCCTGTCAAACCATATGAGGGGCGTTACCTTCAACAGCGAAGAGGACCTCAAAAACTGGCTCAACAACTTCTTCGACACCAGACCGGGCGATTTTGGCGGAACGGTATCAACAAATTGGCCGAGAAGTGGGAACAGGTCGTAAACAGTAACGGAGAATACATTATTGATTAATCTATTGTTAAAATTATTATTTTTTTGTTTAAATAAAACTGTTAAATAAAACCGAACGAACTTATTCGCCAACCTATTAAATACAGAATTACCGTACCTTGAGTCAGTTTACATGGCTAAGCACTACTTAAATTTGACTGGGCCTACATCTCAATAAAAGTTTAACTGAGAACCCGCATCTGGACTAAAGGAACAACTCAACCTCAATCTAAAAAGCTGACTAAACTCTCCCTTGTTAACAAACTTCTCGTTTATGAAGTAGTGCTGGAATTAGTATGGAGATATAGTATTCAGCTTGGGTAGCGGAAGTACGTCACCCCAATCTTAGTGGTGACCGAACCCTAACGCAACTTAGCCCAGGCTAGCTCTGAATTTTCTTCATCTCTCTTTGCTGAGGGAATTCGATCCCACCTCTTTCCACCCCATCAACCAAGGAAGGAACCGGGGGCCCACCTTGTTTTCACTAATTTCATGCGAGTTATGATAGTTCCGCTCAGTAGAAATTATTACAATATTCTGAGTTCTAAAAGTACGAGATAAGCTGTATGAGTTAAAATAGCACATGGAACACGAAAAGCCTGTTATTAACTAGCAAACTAAACATATTAGAAAGGGAAGTGATAAGACTAAATATTAAGATTTTTGGAATATTAGAAACACATTATCCGACACCCAAGGAGTATAAGAAAAAGAAGAAGAAGAAAAAACACATTGGCGTAACAACACCCGTTTTACTACCACCAGTAAACTATATACTATGCTAGAGGAAAGCATAAGACTAATTCATAATACATAAAGATTTTATGAATATTATGGGATATAATACATTATCCGACACCCAAGGAGTATAAGAAAAAGAAGAAGAAGAAAAAACACATTGCGTAACATACACGTCGTTCTTACCTCCATTATCAGTCTTAGCAAATAATAGTATACTATGCTGGAGATACGCATAACTAGCATTTGTGATATGGTCACTATAATTCAACATCATAAAATTTCATAAAATATGTCATGGGATATAATACATACACTTACAGAATTACTTTTGTAAAGGCACGTGCAAAACCATACAACTTAAACATCGTGCAATTATATGCACCTACAGAGCAATCTACAGATAAAGCTGTAAACCTCTTTTACCACTCATTACAGGATGTATTAGGTCAATTTCCTAGCAGATAAATAAGTATGGAGATAGGCGACTTCAGCGCCAGAATTAGAGAAACATCACAGCATGATCACTACAGAAACATACTTGGTACATATAGACTAAGGTGAAAGAAACATAATAAGTGTACGTCTCATACAGTTCTGCATAGAAAGCTATTTAACAATATCTAATATCTCTTCTAACACCACCTTACATTATGCAAAAATAAATTGATGATGCTGTCAAAAAACTAAAGACTGGAAAAGCAACTGCTGGCAATGGAATTAGTGCAAAAGTGATTAAAGCTATGGGCGAACTAAAAGTCGAGGTAATACATATGCTATGCCACGCCATCGGGAACATTTGTAGACTATCATAAGGGCTTAGGATGGGACGTTCTCAAGGAAATAGGGGTACCGCAGCATATTATCATACTGATCCAAAGGCTCATGGACATAGAGTAATAAAAATTGACAACCAGCAGTCAAAGAGATTTAACATAAGAAATAGTCTTCGACAGGGATGCATCTTGTCTCCGCAACTATTTAACATATACAGAGAATGTGCATTACACATGAGAGAAGTACTACAAAACACCATTGGAGGATTCAAGATCAACGGAGAAACGATATCCGACCTCCGATATGCCGACGGCACTGCTATTCTTGCTTCCGCCGAAGGTGAGATAACTGAATTCCTTTTAAAATTACAACGCGACAGTGCAATATATGGTTTAAAATTAAATGAAACAAAAACAAATGGCTTCATAATCAATAGAACAAACAATAACAGGCCTGATTTAAAAGAAATTGGCAATTTTGAAGTAGTCAACCATTACATATACTTGGGAACACTTATCAACAAGAAGTGAGACCGCTCAGCGAAAATAAACAGACTAATCCAAATAAGCAAAATGCTATGACTAAGTTGCAAAAACTATGGAAAGATCGACAAATAACAAGCAACACAAAAGTATCACTGGTAAGAACTTCGGCTTTCCTATATTACTATATGGAACCGAATCGTGGACAGTACAAAAACGCAAAACAATTGACGTTTTTCAGATGTGCTGAGACACTTGCTAACGATACCCCAGACAGCAAGGAAGATAGATGTATCTGTAATATAAGCACTCAACATAAATAATCACTTTTCTATTTTAGTATACAAACAAATCCTAAAACACTCCGACCATATATTAAGACGTGACAATAGCCTTAAAATGCTAATGGTGAAAGGACGCACTGAAGACACTAGACCATGAGGAAAAACGCTAAAGAAATGATTAGATTAAGTCAAAACGGCAAGAAGAAAGCCAATTCAATAAATCATTTATGATGTTCAGATTCGACCAAGATGGAAAAACATTGTCAGAAATACAATGAATAATGGACCGGGATGATCAGGACTCTTCTGATAAGAAGATAGTATTTGGCTGTAAGATACTACATACTCAAACATTGAAATACTGGGATGGTTTTAATCCAAGGCTCTTCGGATAAAAACCAACGCACCCTACTTTGTTCCGGGCAAGCAAAAGTAATATCAATGGAAGATAAGTCAAGTGTAGTCCTAATAATTTTAGAAGACTAAAAACACACTTAAGACTGTTTGTGTTAGACTTACTAGTCAATAGTAAAAAAGAACATAAACTCAAATATTTCAAATCAATTTCGGAATTTCGTGTTTAAATAACTTATTAGTTGTTAACAAGATATGTTTATTGTTTCTGAAGGAAGAAATAATGAATGCGGTTAACATTGTGACACAAAAACATAAAACAATATACGAGATTAATTTGCAAAAAGCTGTATTTGCACATGCGCGAGGAGTAAGAGGGAATAACTACGCCCATCGTTTAGAGTAGTACACAGCAGGTTATTAATTATTGCGGAGTGAAAGAAGAAGGTTGTGTTGTAGTTTACCCCTTTACTAAATCAATTAAAAATAAACGCTGCCATAGAACATCCCGCCAAATGTGAAGTGCGCGCAGCAATATGATTTTTGTGTGCTAAAAAACTTTTGGCAGCTGCGAACTGTACAACGTGATGAGCGAAGGTGTCAATGGTGTCGCATATTCCAAGACTAATGTCCACGATAAGGCTAGAAGTTGCTGCCCAATCGTAGTCAGCAATAAGTTTTTGTAGAAAATTGACAAAAAATTTGTTATGCACACGAAACGGCGGGTTGCGTTGCACTACTTTGACGATGGCATTGCGTTTCAAGATGCTATTACAGAATGAAAGAATTTTTTTGTAAAAATGATTTCACACTTTGGGGGACTTTAAGATAAGTGGCTTAATTTGCCTGGCGATTATGTGGAGAATAATATACTGTTGTATTTTTTAATTTGTATAATGAAGATTCCTTGTTTATACGTGTCTATTATTGATAACCAAATGGAAGTTTCTTTCCGAATTGTTCTCATATTTTATAGAAAGTTACTGACACAACAGTTTATAAATAATACATTACATATCAAAAATTACAAAAAAAAACATTGACCAAAAAAACTTTATCCATTATAAACAAATAACACTTGCCCTATCGTGTCCTTAGTATAGTAGATTTAAATATTAGGTATATATTCTTCTCCTTTTTTTCGTTCTTATCCTTGTCTTTCAGAGTCGGATTAAGATATATATTAAATATATAAATATTAAAAATCCTGACCACAATTTTTAAAAAATTAGTTCAATAAAAGCTATTTTTTTAAATTTTAAATTGAATATGAATACTCATAAAATGATATAAAGGTAACTGAAATGGAAACATTTTTATACTCCAATAACAGATTTTAGCTCAGCAATTGTACCTTATGAGCTACCTGCATACTAAAGCCAAACATCTATAAATTATAATAAGTCAGGTAAAAAAATTGCTATTTTCAATTTTTCAGGTGAACTACCCCCTCACCTGACATAAAATTGCGAAGCAAATGTTATAACCATTTTTCGGCTCCTCGAGACAAATTTATGTTATGCAAAATTTAAGCACCTGCCAACTATAAAAAGCAAATAATTGTATAAGTTAATAAAAAATAAATTATATTTTCTCCTTCTGTATTTGTTGTAAAAGAGCTCGAAATAATTTATGTGAATATTACACTTAATTATGGTATAATGTCCGATTAATTTCTAATAATAGCGGCCATAAACGCCATAATGATCTGTCGAAGCAATAAAAAGTTTAGTAATAAAAAAAATAACTGGGATTTTATTATTATATTAAGTAACAGTTGAACACAAATATAAATATAAAAACTGCTAATAATATTATATACCTAATAAAACTATTTACGACAATTGTACAAATGCAACTTTACCCCACAGTTTACAAGAATTAAAATAAATTTATTCAACGTTCTATTTAAAATTACAGAAACAGTAAAATGACGTGTAATAGTTAGATGACAGCACGATGTGACGCATAAATTCAATCAATTCACGCAGTACTGCGTGACGAAGGAGATAATTAAATCTTATCTTATTTAACAAAAATAGAATTATTTAAACTACGCCCAGCTAAATTTTTTAAATAAAATACGACCACGGAAATAGTTGAAATAATAGAAAATATATAAGTTACAAACACAAGAAGCATGCCAACTTTTTTTAATGATTTTTAAAAATTTCATGGCATTTGGTTTACTTGAAAGCACTATAAGATGCATTAAATGGCAGAAGTTTGTATCCTTCAGTGAAAAACTAAGTAAAGGAGAAATAATCAACATTAGGTTCTAAAAACGCTCCAAATATCACAAACACAAGTATTTGAATGATGACGATTTGCTCAATGATGATAAATATTCAGATCGGTTAATTAAAACGATTGTTGCACGACAACGCACTTTTTTATCGTTCGTGAGTTGTTACTGATTTTTGACCAAAAATCAAATTTTATGCAGCATATTTTCCTGACTTCACTCTCTGTGACTGACTGAGTCATATCTATCTCCTAAGTTGCATAAAGTAACGAAAAGTAACCACTTTACAAAAACTTGAACAGTCAATGATGGGTGGAGAGGCAGGCGTGTAAATAGCCGCTCTCGTGGTGCGGTGTGGGATACGATACCGATCCGGCTCGTAAGGACCAAAAAATGGAGAGGTATGGCGTTTAAATAGCCGCTCTCGTGGTGCGTTGTGGAAACGTAGTACGGCCCGTAGTGGAAGGTCAGCCGATAAGGCCAAAATCGTCCCTTAAACGGCCGTCGCGTTAGCGGATGGGGGCGGCTACCGATATCAACCAATGAATTGCCAAATCGCTCACCTGAATCGGCTTCGGCTTCGGCTTCGGCTTCGTCGGCGATTCCAAGGTGGCCACCTCTGCGTTGCGGATCTGGTATCTGCGGATGTTGAGACACGACCAAATTGGCCGAGCTGCGATGCGTGAATATTTGCGGGGTGTTGAATATGCGTGAATGTATGCGGGTTAAGACACGACCGTATTGGCCGCACTGCGGGGCGTGAATCCGAATTTATGCGGACTAAGACACGACCGAACTGGCCGCGCTGCGGGGCGTGAATGCATCGGCTGAGCAAAAGCCCATGCCGTTGTGTGTGCGACGACAAAACGTAGCTGATATCAAAGGTCCGCATGCCGCCGCGATATAAAGCGGTTCAAGGGCGAAAAGGCCGCCACACCAATGGGCAATCTCAGCATCATTTCAATCAGCAACATAAACAAGTTATTTGAGGTACCGCTTGAACGTGCAAGTCGTATTTTTGTTGGTGAAACAAATAAAATAATTTTTTAGCTATTTTTGTTTTTCAAAGTTATTCTGGTTATTTTGGAACAGAGCAGGTATAAAAAATCAAAACTAAAGCAAAATTACTTCGTTTGTTTTTTATACTTACTTTATTGCTGACTGCAGGCCTCAACTCAACGAAAAATACATTTTGTGATTCTTTTGTTAATAGACTTCTTGCATTTATTATGTTATTAACTTTGTTTCCCACCTTGTTTAAGTTTTTCTATTTTGGTTGGCATGTATGGTGTACCATATTATTTCTATGCATGAGGTGCATTATTTTTTGACGTCTAAAATATAAGTTAATTTTTTGGTTTGTACTATATTGTTCTATTACTATAATTTTAGTTAATTTGTATATTATTTTGATCTTTTATTACTTTACATACAAAAATTGTCGCTACTGAAAGGTTGCGCGATGTACGAATGCTTTAATGGTACTACTAAAAAATCCAGCCAGCTACACTTGGCTACTCTAGGGAATGCAAATGTTACGAAATTTTTGTAGCAATCGTTACTATTGCTGCCGTACAACGATTGTTTCAACATACATTGCAGAGCAATGATTTATTTTCTTGCAAGAACAAGCTAAATTACCCGGTTAACTTTCCTTCAGTTAGTATCGGTCACGCAAATAGATTTATTTTTATAATCCAAACAATGTTTAAGCATGGACCAAGTTGCAAAACCTAAATCTTTCAGCAGGTAGAAGGAAAAATGTCTTTAGTTTTTATTCCAAATTACAGGAATGGTACCAAGAAAGCGAATAAAATTAGCTCGCAGATAGCAGGATCGTATACGTAACGGTATATATTTAGACTTTTAATTGGATTCAGCCCTGAAATAGCAGGAAAATGCACAGGTAACTTTCGCTCCGCATTAGTGGAAACAAACAGGTAAAATAAAAGCCAAACCTTGTAGAAGTGATTGTAGAACAGGTAAAAGACAGGAAGCAGAATAATCTACCGCAAAAAGACTTAAGATAAGATTAGATTACAGAAATAATTTAAGGCAACTTAGCGCGAAGGCATCGGTAGGTGGCTGACCTACAAGTCGAGAGGGGCCAGCTGCTTTACGCAATGCAGGGTAAGTAAACAACGAACATTACGCAAATATAAACAACAAACAGATAGATTGAGGAAATATAAGACAGCAAATTAGAACTAGCCAAAATGCAAGAATTGCTAGAAAAAATTAAAAATAAATTAGATAGAATCGGAAAAAGATACTAACGTATAAAGTATACAAAAGATTTATTTCAAAAGAAACTGAATAGAATTAAACAAACAGCCTACTAATGAAAATCAACAATTAAAACAAAGAATAAGGTAACAAGAGTAAATAATAGAAGAAATGGGTACAGGAATTAAAACGAGGAATATAGTTATGCACAGAATTGAAGAACAAGGAGAAGAGAATGATACACAGTTAAAAGAGAATTTAAAAAATAATTTTAGGGCATAGAGATAGCAATAGTAATGGAAGGAGAGGTAACAAAAATAGATCAATTCTAGTAAAACTAGGAAAAAGTCAAAGAAGGTAGAGATTCTGAAAGCAACTAAAAAACCAAAAACTAAAAAAAATTTACATAGAATACAACTGTACAAATAAAATGCAAGATATTAGAAAGAAACTGATGAAATTAAGGAATAAAATAAGGCTACAAAGACACCACGTAACCAATATTTACAATAAACTAATAATAAAAGGAGACGAACGGTACCTTGAACAATTATAGTTAATAGAAAATAAATCTAAAACACAACTAGAAAATAAAAAAAAACTCAAAGTGGAAAAACTAGGCAAGAAAAATCAGTGAAAGATCCCCAGATGAAGAAATACAGAAAGATTTAAATTTAAATTAAACAACTGGAACGAACAAGAATTCTAAAAGTATAAAAATAAATATAACGTCACAGGGCCGAAACAAAACATGAAAAGGACATGAATAGAAAATATAATAATAAAAAAATAGAATTAACAATAAAAATGGACAGAAATAAAAAATTTTGGGGATAAATAAAATTAAGAAAAAAAGCGGAGGAAATACATATCTAACAAATAAGCACTTTTTATATTACTTGGAAGTAACGAAGAGAAAAATAATAATAGTCACAGAAGAAATGAACAATATAGTTACAGATGTTGAAACAACTAACTCAAAAATAATATCAATTAGCATAAAATTAGAAGAAATAATTAAACTTATCTAAATTAATGGGCAGATTAAAGGAACAGCAGAAGAATAGGTAATAATCTTCTATGTCAATTACAACAAATACAAGACGAAATAAAAAAGTAACTATATCAAAAAAACAACAATAATGAGAAGTTGGAATAATAATAATAAATATATTACCTCTAAATAATAATGGTATGGCTTTAACAACCCGCGCAGGAGCACGGTTTGCAAACTGAAAGGTTAAGGTTCTCACATGTCTGATTTTACTGTCCGGTCGGAACGCACCATCTCTGATGCGAGGCGATGTAGCAAGCACCACGCCTTAGACGACCGTGATTATTACCCCTTGCTCGAGCGAGCGCAGGTACTCAATTATTTTTACTGATTGGGAAGGCCACCCGTTAGCCATCAGGGAGCTCCGAGAATAGAAGCTGGGGTCGTCCGCATCGCAGACCGCGCCTTAACAGCTTAGACCACTCTGGCGATAGTTGGAATTGTAGAGTGGGAAAATATCATAAAAATATTGTAGCGTTGACATGCACAACTTAAGAATATAGAAAATAAAGAAATAACTGGAAAAATAAAACCAAATTGAATTTAGGAAAAAGTTGAAAGTATTTAAGAAGACAGTGCTGGAGAGCGTAAAACGTATGCGTGAAAAACTGATTGCCTAAAAAAAGCAAGCTGATGGAACAATAGCATAAAAATTGTAAAAAAATAAAAAAACATTGTATCAATGTATTTAAACAAAAACCCAGACAAACAAAGAAAAATAGAAAAAAATCATAATAAAAGAAGCCATAAACAAAGGAATCTTGGAGAGAGGAGGAAAAAGATATAACAGAACTACATAATTTAGATAGCAGAAAATTATGAATTAGAATAAAAAGACCAAGGAAGAGAAAAAAAGGGAAAAGCAATTAAGAACAAACAAAGGCACAAAGAAAATATTAGAAACGTGGAAAGAACATTGCACCAATAAATATCACACGATAGAGCCAAAGACAGCCTAAATAGAAAATAAATAAAACACTAACAAGTAATAAAGGAGAAAGAAGTTGAAGATGCAATACAAGCAACAAAACTCGGTAAGTCAAGTGTAGGACTGGCTATGGGTTATTTGTAAACAAGCAAGGAAAGAACAAAAAATAAGAAAAGAGTACAAACACTGTAAAAATTATAAATATATGTGCTTAGCCCAAATCAGCTTTAAATTATGCATAGGAACTCTAAAAAAAGATTAAAAGAACAATTTGAAGCAAAAGTAATAGAAGAGCAAGTAACATTTGCACCAAATAAACAGACAATTAGTAACAGTAATCTAGAATTACAGAGAATGGCCCCTAATATGCGGATGATGTTATATTAACAGCGAACACCAAGAACAAAATACCAGTTAACGCGTGGACTAAAGAAATAGAAAACATAAATATGAAAGGAACTACAAACAAAACAAAAATTATGATCGTCAATGAATAACAAAAAGGAAGCCAAAACAACAAAGAAATTAAATGCAGAAACAAGACATTGAAAAGAGTAACGACATATGCATTTTTGGGAGTATATTAACGAAAAATAGGAAAAGAAAGCGAGAAATAACAAACAATGGAAATATGTTACGCCACAAATAAAACAATAGAGCATAAGGACACAGACATAGAGGTAAAAAAGAAATCCACAATATGATAGCAATACCAGCTATAACACACATGGACAATAAGAAATAAAGACAAAATTAAAATAAATAATTAAAATGGAATTCCTGATGGAAACCCATGCGCAATTAGGAAAATAGCAAAACAAGAACCAATAATAGAAAGAAGCAATTAAACTGGTAAGCACATATAATGACAATGGAAACAAATATAATCACAAGAAAAGTAATATAAGTTGGATAATCAACCAAAAAACGAAGAGGAAAATGGAGAGAAATAGATTTAGAAATGGATTAGGAATGATACTACTAACGAAGGATAAGGAGGAATGGAATAAAATCGTTGCAGGATCACGAACCAATATTCAACCCCTAAAAAGCATTGAAGAAGGAGATAAAAATTTGTATCTTCTTTAAAATATTAATTAAATATTTTTAATATTAAAAATACTCTCCATATAACTGAAGATGGAGAGAAGAATTTGGTTTCCTTAGACATTACTCCTTTTTTATTTAAGATACTATTTTCGACTTATTAAAATTGTCAAAATAAGTTTTTTAAACTTATAAATTATTTTTTATTTTATTATGGTAATTTATTAGCAATCAGAACAGTTTATATCAAATTTGTTCTACGAGCTAATTGTAGGACCTTCGTTGGCATGTGAAGGGTGGCACCCAATGGTGTTTACCCTTTTATTACAATATATTGTTTGACAAAAGAATTATAGATAATATATTACATATGTACAGTAATCTGAGCTGTTAAGTTATAATTAACCTAATTTACAATAATTAATGAGATGGTGCTGTTAAATCACACGGCCAGTTTCTTTTTAGTCGTTTAGATTACCTAGCTTCTAGTAATGGTTGAACGTTGACATTTTGGTGTGATATCAGTTTGTTTTGATGTTTGGTTGCCATTTTCTCTATGACCTCTGTTACAAAGGGTATGTTTAGGTCTGGTTGGTACGAATTGTCTGGTTGGATACGAACCAGGGATGTTAACGATAGCACGTAGTGTTTTTGATTGAAAGTGTTGAATAATGTCGATGTTTGATTTGCATGAGCATCCCACAGCTCCATACCATAGGTCCACACCGGTTTTATAATTGCCTTGTAAATGAGGACTTTGTTTTTAATAGATAATGGTGTTCCCTGCCTAATAGCCAATACATTTTCTTGACCTTCAAATCCATTTCTTTCCTTTTTTTTTAATTATGTGTGTCTTCCAAGTTAGTCTGGAAACTAAGTTCATCCCCAGATATTTGGTTTCTGTGACTTGTGGTACCAATGAGTTATTGATCGTGATCTGGGCGCATTGGTGACGTCTTAATGTGAATATTACGTTTACTGTCTTTGTCTCATTTACTTTAATTTTCGATATTTTAGCCAATGTTCAAGTAAATAGATATATCCCTGGAGCAATTGGCTGGCTACCACGGGGTCGTTGTCAGTTGCTAATATGGCCGTGTCATCTATGAAGGTTCCAATTAATGTATCTTCCATCTTGGGTATATCAGCGGTGTACAGTATATATAGCATGGGACCTATCGCGCTTCCCTGAGGAACGCTGAATTGATACTGCAGGGATTTGACGTTGCATTACCATGACGAACATGGAAACTGCGCTCTGTCAGGTGGGATTGCAGGAGTAGGAAGTATTTGTGGGAAAGTACTGTTTTGATTTTAAATAAAAGTCCTCTGTGCCACACCTTGTCGAACGCTTGCACAATATCAAGAAATAGTGCTGAACCATATTTTTTTTCTTCAAAAGTTTTGTTTATTTTGTCTATTATGCGATGACACCGTTGAACGGTTGAATGTTCATGACGAAATCCAAATTGATGGCTAGGTATCCAATTTCTTCTTCATGTTCTGCACGTATTCTTTGGAGGAGAAGTTTTTCTAGCAATTTGTATAAAATTGGCAGAAGACTTATGGGTCAGTAGAATGAGGCTTCATCCGGTGGCTTTTCAGGTTTCAGCAATTATAAAATTTCTCCCATTTTAAATTTCTTGGACCAGGACAGGCGGACTACCGCATTAAATATTGTAGCAATTAGAATTAATCCTTTTTTGGGAAGCTCTTTCAGTATTTTTCCTGTTATTTTATCAGCTCCCGGTGCTTTATTTTTGCTAGCATATTTATTTCCTTTTTGACTTCATGCGGCGAAACAAATGAAATTGGAAGTAGTGCTGAGTCAAGGTAGTCCTCAATTTCTTTATTTGTGTTTGTAGAGTGAGGAGTAAAGACTTTTTTAAAATGATGTGCAAAAGTGTTAGCTTTCTCTTCGTCAGATCTGGCCCATTCCCTTTTTTCAGTTAGAATTGGAGGGATTGTACTTTGCGGTCTTTTAAATCCTTTAGTTGCTCGCCTAATTATATAGTCATTTTTACATAGCGTAGAAATATATGCATTAAATTTATCATTTCGTAATTCCTTTAACTTAGCTTTTAAGTTGTTTCTTAATCTGTTGTATTTGTTTCTGTCCGTTGCGTTACGTGTTCTTTACCAAGTAGATCTTGCTCTCCTTTTTTCTGCTATTAATTTCTTGATTTCAATGGGAACGTTAAGTACATTTTGGTGCAGTTCTATTTGGGGGTGGAATACTTAACCGCTTCTTGTATGATTTCAGTTAAATAATTTGTAGCTTGATCTAACTCATCTGGTTCTTTTATTTTAGTTTCGAAAGGTATCTTAATTTGTGTATTTATTATATAATATACTACTACTGTTTTATAATTACCAAAGAACTAATTTGTCACAACAATGGGTGAATGATCTGAAGAGAGATCATAATTTGATTCTACAGTGGTATAATTTGGTGAAATACCGTTCGTGACGCAGAAATCCAGCAAATCGGGTACTTTATTGGGGTCGGTTGGCCAATAAGTAGGTTCCCCTGAGGAGAGAAACCCAAAGTTGTTTTTATTTATGCATTCATAAAGTTGCCTTGCTTTGGGTGTAACGAATCGCTAACCCCAATGGGTATGCTTAGAATTGAAGTCACCACCCGCTATAAATGATGATCGAAGTGTATGCAGAAACTGATAGAACTGAATGCTATTAATCTTGTCTTTTGGCGGACAGTATACCGCTGATATAACCAATGGTCGTGGTAACTTATTGATTGGAATGGTTCTAGCTTGAATGCGATTTGTTTTGAATTGTGGTAGTTATGGTGCATTATGTTTTCCTTTATTAAGACTGCAGTACCACCGTGGACTGTTCCATCGGGATGCTCTGTATGATAAATTAAATACGTTGGGATTTTGACATGTGTCCTTGTTGTGTAGTCAGATTCTGAGATAAGCATTATATCAATACAATTTATTTTGGGGAAAATTTGAATTTCGTCCCTGTGTTGTTGGAGTCCATTGGAGTTCCATACAGCTATACTTAGAAATTCCGCCATTATAATGCTATTTTGTTTATAACTGTAGTCAGCATATTTAGGATAGTGCTATTTTGCTGAATTAGCTGGTAGAATAGATTTTTGAACTCATCTAGGGAATTTACGAAAATTGATTCATTTGATGTTTGTGTATGATTTAGGTTGGATTTAAGGACTTGACTATACTGCTTGTTAATGGGAGAATAATATGAAGGAATTTGATTAGAGAGTGATGGGAATTGACTTTGATTTAAGGTTGGAGCTGCAGTTTTTCTGATGATTCCAGTATGTGGTGGAAATCTTACAGGTTGGTATTTCTTTTGCAGTTCTCTATAGGCAGTGCATCCTTTGTAATTTGCCGTATGCGGACCTTCACATAAGACACTTTGCTGGAGTTGTGTTGCTTTTAGTACACTATTGTGTGATGTGATTGTATGCCTGACAACGTGAGCACTGAACTAATTGTGTTTTTCTTCTTAGAGGTTCTACGTTAATACTTGTATGGTGTAGGTATTTTAGTTTGTAAATGTCTTTATTATTTTCTGCCGGCTCTAAGTCAACAAAAAATAGGCGCAATGGATCTTTAGTGCTCCTACTCCTGATGTTGTAGATGTTAGTTCTGTCTTTATATTCTCAATGGAAACTGACTGATGAAGATTACGTATAACGACTCTATACGCTCGATTTTTTTCAACTGTTAGGTGTGATGGACTACATTTTTTGTTTGCAGGTGTTTTATTAGTGTGTGATCTGAGTCAGTTGTTTTAACGTTTACTTTAATAGAATTATCTGCCATCGCTTTGCAGTCACATTCTATTTCCGAAATGAAATTTCATTTGAGGGTGTTTCAGATTCCGAATCTGATTGCAGTTCAGTACATACGTAAGGTGAAGCGGTGTGGGTGGAAGTTGAGAAATGTTGCATTTGTGTTTGATATGGATTGATAATCTGAGGATTTGTATCTTGCACAAGTGCGGGGGAACCTGACAACGAGTTTACATTATTTAAAACATAATTAGATTGAATAATTGTATTGAGTACTTGCAATACTTGTTGCTGTTGATACTGATTTAGGTAATGGAGATAATTTGGTGTGAGATTAGGATTTAATATTATGTTTGAATTTAAATTTGTTGCTACAGCTCCACCGTGAGGGCCGGCGGGCTGCGTGGCCTGACTTGATTCCATCCTCAACCATCCAGCAATTTGAGTTTACTTAGTAGCCACGAACAGCAACAACCTACAAATAAAATGTGTGTAGATCCGTGTATGTATTTATACTTATATGCACAAAAGGCCAATTTTTAATCGCAGTTCCAACGTCACAGTGTGATAACGCAGCGCACATCCAAACGCATCCACTCTTTAAACGCTCGAACCGAACTAAACTTATAAATATACCTATATCTTTAAATGCAACAATTTTATTATTGGAATTTCTGATTCATTGTAATTTTAGTAAAATTCGGGATCTAAAAATTACATTAATTGCTGCATTTATAAAATTGGCATTATTTCGCATGCAGTTTGCGTAATAAACTCTTTATGTACAAAGCGTAACCGACAAAGATACATTATATTAATTACAAATCTGCCCTGATGGAGCTAATTTGCGGAAATTGACACAGCCAACTCTGTACTAACAAAAATACAGTCCGGCGGATGACAACCTCATATGCGCGCCATTGTTTGCTGGCTTACGTTCGGACAAACGCACGTCATTGAATAACTAATGGGAAAGGTACGCTACACAATTTCGCATTCAGAACTGTCACGAACAAACATTGCCATAAACCTTTGAAAGCGCTTTATGTGTCGGCGCTTAGTTTGATGGCAGCACGATGACGTCCGCAAGGCCCGACCGCCGCGACTTCGAGCCGGAGACGCTGGCCACGGTCTGCTGAACATAATTTCATGCACAGCTAATGGCGGCCGTTTGCTAATTCGTTACGGCTTCACGGGGCGCTTGATCTGGGAAAGTAAGCGAGTGTCACACGAGCAGGCGCTTTGAAATGTTTCGGTCGCCGAAACAGGCTTTTTATCATCTCTGCCCTTTACGACGTTTCAGCCGCCGAGAATAAATTCAGCTACTGAAACAAGTCTTCCGGGGGCACTAAAACTAACTCATAAGTAACTTCAGCGCAAGATTGCTTTAAAAAACTTTTAGATTTGTTATTTTGCACTAGTTTATATTTATGTTGAACAACTATCCGTGCTTAATTGAGATAAACTAACAACCAAAAAATAATTTAAAAAAATAATTTTTAGAATTTAAGTTTACAAATTCAAGTACAAACAGATTTTTTTATTACACTAATGTTATTGACGACCGTGTGGATAGTAGTACTGAGATTAAAAGGAGGATAGAAATAGCAAGAGCATCTTTTGTTAAATATAGGAAAATTATTTGCAATCGCTCCCTCAATACTGATTTACGACTCTGGTTTTTAAAGTGTTATATATGGCCAACGTTCCTCTAAGCATGCGACACGTAGACACTCAAGAAGGATATGATAAAACGTCTAACTAAAACCAATGTGGACCCATAGGAGAATGTTGAGGATTGCCTGGACAGAGATAATTACGAATGAAGAAGTTCTGCATCGATTAGAAAAAAAACGGAATTTGAATTGACTGTGAAAGTTTGTAAATTGGCGTATTTCGGACACGTGATGCGCCACGATAAATACATAACGCTCCAATATGTCATAGAAGAAAAAATTGAAGGAACAGGAGGTCGTGGGCAAAAAAAACTTCTTGGATGAGTAATTTGAGGAGTTGGTCCGGATTAAACAGAGAAAATTTAATACAAAAGGTAAGAGATAAATGGAGTTACGCCATAATGATAACCAACCTTAATAAATAAGACGGTACCTGTAGAGAAAGGTGCTAATCTTCCCTAAGTTTTTAAGGCACTATTCTTTCTATTCTTTGATGAGCTAAAGCAGAAATATGTCTATGATAGCTATGATAGATTGTAAAAGTGTTGACTGCAACCATCGGAACCCGCTTTAAAGAATCAACATTAGATTATTTCTGAGCAAACTTCTAGAACTGCTCATAGTATGTAATCCTAACGGATTAACTTTTGGGCTACCAGAAATAAAATCCTTTACTGTTAAAAAATAAGGCTTATTTGGGTGTTCTGTAGGCGGGTGAGGAGTCTCTCTGAAAGATTTAAGACTGATCTCCAAAAAGCTTGTGATTCACAAGTATTACTACACCTTTTAAAACATTCTCTAGATATACAGTTTTGAGTCCCTTTTCACAGAAATGAGTGTCAATTATGATCATCCTGAACACTTAAAACTAGCTGAGATGCTTCTTTGGACAACATAGCTGTGTACTATGTCATTTGTTTGTTGAAATATTTCTACGCTGTAAAATTTGTTTTATTCGTAAACACATTTTTTCTATGACTATTATGTGCGTTTTAGTCAGGTCGTAACAAAATAATCAACACCCAAGCCAAGGTAAATGAAGCGATAGGAGTTATAATTTTAAACAACGACCTGGAAAACGAGTAATAGAATACACACAATACTATGAAATACTAATAAAGGTATGCTCAGAAACACAACAATAATCCAAATATACATGCCTACGTCAACATATGATGAAGACAAAAAGAAGTAATTTGTAATGATACTGAGAAGCTAATTAAATACACGAAAGGAGGCAAAAAACTAATAATAATGGGCGATTATAATACCGTAGTGGAAGAGGAAGAAGTGCAAAATATAGTGAGACAATACGCATTAGGAAAAGCAATGTGCTTAGAGAACGCCTAATTGAGTTCTGTGGTAATCATATACTGATAAATACAAACACATTATTCAACATCACAGAAGAAGAAGATAAACTTATAAGATGCTAGAAAATACTAAACGCTACCAAATAGACCATATTATTATCAGACAGAAATTCAAAAACCAAATAAAAGATGGAAGAGGCCACGCAGGACCAGATATTGGCTGTGATAATATAGTCATAATAAAATCTAAGATCAATCTAAATAAATTGAAAAGTAAAGAAAATACCGCGCCATACTTAGAAAACGTAAAAAGTGGAACAACACTTAATACCTTACAAGAGAACATCACATAAAAAGTGAATAAATTAGGCACCCCAACTAATAACATAGAAATAACTTGGAATAAAATAGAATAAGGTGTAGTAAAAAGTACAGAAAATTTTCAGTATAAGGAAAATGCAACATAAAGAACAGTAGATAGTAAATGACATAATAAAGCTATTAAAGGAGCGTTGGAAATAGAAAATCATTGCCACAGAACAAGGGTGAAGTAGACATAAAGAATTAAGAAATAAGATTCAACGTAAACTCAAAAAAGGCCAAAGAAGAATATATAGAGAAAAACTGTAGAAAATACAATAAGAGGTAAGTGATTACGCAGTTGATAAAGCATACACACAAGTTAAAAACATATTCAATAGTAATATAGTAAAATACAAGACAAAAATAGTTAAACGGTGGAAGGATTATATAAACCACTGAGTAAGCAAAATATAGAAGATTTAGGTATCTTAAGATGATAAAGTGGTGAGAGACCTTAAAAACAACAAAACCCCGGGTATAAATAATATACCTCAAAAACCTAGATACGGAGATACTAAATAAAATTTTCAAAAATAATCAGACATTTACAATACGGGAAAAATTCAACCAATTTTACAAAGACAAAGATAATTAATACCCCAAAAAAGGCATGAATACGCAAATGCAAAGAACATAGAATAATAAACATTACCACACGCATCAAAAATACTAGTAAAAATAATTCAAAGAAGAGTCGAAAAGAGAATAGAAGCAAATTTAACCAACGATTAATTTGGTTTTAGAAAAAACACAAGCACGAAGAAGAAAATTATCAATACAAAAATGGTGATCAAAGATAAAGGAGCATACATAGCCTTCATCGATACGCCTCTGATAGAGTGAGCTGGCTTAAATTGTTTAACACGTTACAGAAAATTGGCATTGGTATAAACGACAGAAAGATAATTTTACAATTTAAGAAAATCAAACCACGGAAAAGCAAGAATTAGACAAGAAGTTAGACAAGGCTGCGTTTCGTGCTCTACTCCACTATTTGTAGAAACTAAAGTGAAAGTTTGACTAGATCATGTTGGTGCTGGAAATGTACTAGGTTGGAAAGTTTGTGTGTTGTAATGAGTTACATAAGTGATGACGTATTTTTAATTAATGGTATCCAAATGACAAGTAAGGGTTGACCATCGTCTCGACTATTGAGGCATCCAGGATGTTTTTCAATTTCAATGACCTCTCGAATAATTCTATCGCTGGAATGAAAAATGGGAGCAAGTTTTGGAATTGGAAACATTAATTGTACATCCGGTTTCCTTGACGTGTTCGTCCAAAACAAAAGAAATATCACCCTTAAGTACCGTGAAAGAATGTTCATATATACGATTAGATATTTGTATGTCTATTTGACCTTTGTAGATTCTGTCACTGTTACCACTTACTGATAGAATAGGCTGCATAGTAAGTAAACAAGATATACGAACTGTGTTTATGACCAATAACGAAATAGTTGACTTCATTCGCTCAGGTAAGAACCATTAACCCCAAAAATCCCAAGAGGTCTACGAAATACTTCGTGGTAACCATTAATTACCGTACGTCTTCACTTACGTAACCCGTTACAACACACAAAATTTGATGATAGATTATGACAAAGCATTTAACTCAATAGCGATATGAGCAGTCCTAAGTGCTCTGAAAATGCCAACTCGCCAACACGCCTGGCAAGCGTGGCGTTTTAATGCTAAACACCCTCTAAATGTAAAGGCCAATTTTAAGAACAAAAATACCCCAGGTAAGTAGGGCTCCTAGTACACAATCCCACACTGATCAAAAGTCTGGGGGGGGGACAAAAACTTGGCAAATTATTGAAAGGACACAAAACTGCAATCCCTTGATATTGCAACTTATAACATAAGAACATTGTCATCCGAACAGAAACTTATAGAACTAGAAACAGAGCTAAAAACTCTAAAATGGGACATACTTAGATAATTAAGATTAATACACAAAAGGCATTGTACGAAAATCCTAAATGTAAAAAGCATCTCACCTCGAGTTGCATTTGTTGTGTTGAGATTGAATAGCAGATATGATATAAGTCTATGCCCCTACATCAACACACAAAAACGAGGAAGTAGAAGTATTTACGAGGACATAGCAGCTGCTCTTCAAGAGATGAATTGTCATTATAACCTGGTAATAGGAGACTTTAATGCCAAAGTAGGCATAAAAAGCGACGGAGCAAAAAGTTCAATAGGCGACTTTGGCTTACAGATAGAAACGAACAAGGCCAGATGCTAATAGATTTTCTTCAACAACAAACCTTGTATATTATGAACAGATTTTTTAAGAAAAAGCCTTAGAGACGCTGGATGTGGGCCAGTCCCGATGGGAGGACAAAAAATAAAATTGATTTTATTATCACCGACAAGAAAAACATTATCAAAGATGTCACTGTTACAAATTCAATATCCACATGTAGTGACCACAGACGTGTTAGAGCAAGTGTAAAAATAAATTTGAAAATGAGGTATCACAATTGACAAGGCACACCTTAGAAACCAATCTGGACAAAAATACAAAAAATATAGAGACATTAAATATCGGCATTATAAAATCAATAAAATACAGAAAAAATGCATTGCCCAAAAAGAAGACAAGATCGCCCTAAAAATAAAGGATCTTATTAATAAAAGGAAACAAATGAGAAAAAAATTCTAACGTACACTCGAATGAACTTAAACAACTGAACAAAAACATAGCTAAAGAAATTAGGAAATATATAAAAAAAATTCAATACAGAAAATATTAGAGACCATTTCAAAATCAAAAATAAAAGGTACTTAGAAACAAGCTCTCAACGGGAAGAAAAAAGTTTTTAAACTTAGTAAAAGAAACCAAGACATTACAAATAGACAGGAACTGCTAATCATCGTAGAGGAGTTCTACAAGAAGCTGTATAGAAGCAGACAAACAAGCCACTGCTGCAACAACTGCTGCTGCAAGAAGAATCCGTAATAAACCAGAAATCCGAAGATATGCCAGACATAACCCTAGCGGAAATTAAGATAAGCTTAAAGGAAACGAAAAGCGGAAAAGCTAACGGAGAAGATGAGGTGGTTATGGAACTATAAAAATTGAAGGAAACAAGCTCTTGAAGAAATTATCACAGTTATTCAATAAGTGCCTGCAGTATACCATCACTCCCCAAGCTTGGAACAACGCTACCCTAATCCTTTTACACAGAAAAGAAGATACACCAGACACAACAAAATATAGACTAACCAGTCTCCTGCTTATAATTAAACACTTAAGCAACAAATTAGACTTTTATCAACCCCGAGAGCAGACCTGGTTTTGAAAAGGCTTTCAACTACTGGCATTGAAGATCCTTATAGAAAAGGTCATCCAATACAACAAGCCCCCGATAATAATATATATTGACTTTTGCTATATATAGCAGCGCAACAGCTACAGTTAAACTCCACGGACCAACCAAAACTTTTAAAACTAAAAAAGGTGATACTATATCTCAGAAGTTATTTGCAGCCACCCTAGAGTTTGCATTTAAATGGGATAACATCGAAATAAAAGTGGACGGCGAGTATTTAAATCACCTCAGATTTGCGGATAATATAGTGCTGTTGACCGATAACATTGGAGATGCCGCAAAAAAATATTTAAAGGAAGCCATAGAAACAACATGTCTGGAAATAAATATGGACAAAACTAAATTTATGACTAATCTTGCAGGAGAAATGAGTACCTCGGGACAAAATATAACTCAAGTTTTTAATTATAACTACTAAGTCCATAAAATCAAACCGAGCAGAGATAATCAAACTCGCGAGATCCAAAGACGAATAGGTCTGAGATGGGCTGCCTTCGGCAAGCTCCGCTAAACATTTAAAAACAACGAAATATCGATATGCTTAAAACGACGAGTGTTTGAGCAAATGTGTGGTGCCAGTGCTCACCTATGGTGTCGAAACTGACTCACTAGAAAAGTAGGCCATAAACTGAAAGTAGCCCAACTTGGAATGGAGTCACAAGACGAGATAGGATCTTCTATAACACCATACGCTTAAAAACGGACTTAAAAGACATTGTAAAACATATTGAAAAATTAAACTGGAGATGGGCCGAACATGTCACACGATTTAAGGACAACAGGTGGACAAAGCGGATAGTCGAATAGCGCCCTAGACAAGACAAACGAAGTAGAGGCAGACTCCCAAGCCGATTGGATAGCAACTGCCCAAAGTAGAAAAATATGGAAGACACTAGGAGAGACTTATGTCCACCAGTGGGCAAGAGGCCGTGTGATGATGAAATGCTCTAAATAGCTGTAGAATGTATATATATACACAACAAGCCATTACTACATTCAATGATACGCAGACTTAAGGCGTATACATTTACGGGAAAAGAATTAGCACTGTAAGATACGCCGACAACATAGCGCTGCTCGCTACTCGCTGTCTATATAAGAGTTTTTGGGTTTGCTGATCACGAATACGATGTTTAAAAAGTTCTCCGATGCACTCAGGCGGCATGATTCTGGGACTGGGGGTGATTTTAAGAAAGCAGCTCAAAGTTGTTTGTTTTTCGAGTTTAAACTGTCTAAATAAAGGGTTTTTGGGGTCGCTGATAACGAATATGATGTTTAAAAAAATGTCCCAATGCACTTAGAGAGAAGCATAATACTAGGAATGGGAACTATTTTGGGAAACCAATATTATAAGATAAGGAAAGTAAAAAATGATGAACAGCCTTCTGGAACAGATTACACGTCTAACGGAACAAATGGAAACAATGCTTAACCTATGAACCGTTCTTGTCGTTAAACCCAACAATGGCTCATCACATTAGAATTGCACAATGGAATGCCAATGGGCTGTTACAACATAAAGAGGAACTAACTTCTTTCCTTATAAATCAACAAATAGATGTCATGCTGATTTCAGAAGCGCACTTCACTGACAGAAGCTTCTTTAAAATCCGTGGATTTGCAGTCTACTCAACCAAACACCCTGACGATGGGGCTCATGCCGGCACAGCGGTGATAATTAAAATCACTATTAAACATCATGAACTCTCCGAATATAAGCTAGAGCATCTCCAAGCAACAACAGTAGTCAGAGAAGATTGGAAAGGACCAATAACAATATCTGCGGTATACTGTTCTTCACGCCACAACAACAAACAACTTCAATATGAACATTATCTACTGACCCTGGGCAACAAAATTATCACATGCGGAGATTTTAATGCCAAGCATGAACAATGGGGTTCTCGAATAACTTTAACCAAAGGCAGAGAACTGCTAAAAGCAATTACTAGCGTTAGAGCACATTATCTCTCCACTGGTGAGCCTACTTACTGGCCAACAGACCTAACGAAACTCCCTGATCTCCTAGACCTTGCTATAGTTAAAGGAATCCCCCTTAACCATATAACCATTCAGTCCTGCCTAGACTTATCTGCTGATCACTCACCCATCATATTAACATTTGGAACGCATGTGTTAATCAATCAAAGTAATCCTACCTTGTGCAGTAAACACACGGATTGGGACTTGTTCAGAGAGCAAATTGAACACACTCTTCAAACGGATATTCCATTAAAAACAGAAAACGACTTGATCGTAGCAATAGAGCACTTTACTGCAATTATTCAGCAAGCTTGTTGGCAAGCCACTCCACAAAAACCCCAACGCATCTCTACCACTGACTGCCCCCTATTGGTCAAACAGAAAATCGCCGAAAAGCGCAAACTCCGGAAAAAGTGGCAAACAACCAGAGATCCTGCAGACAAGCGGAGATTTAACCAAGCCGCAGCTGACCTCAAAAGAACTCTGTCTGACATAAAGAATCAGGGTATTCAAAACTATTTGAAGTCCTTAACACCGACGGAATCAACTGATTACTCTCTCTGGAGAGCAACCCGAAAGCTCAAACGACCAATCTAACATAACTTGGGCTAGAACTGACAATGAGAAGGCTCTCGCCTTTGCAACACACCTAGCGGAGGTTTTCAACCCTTCCCGTCAGAAATCACACAAGCTGAGGAAAATATAATTCAACAATCCCAGGAGGCACCACTCCAGATGTGTCTTCCACTAACAAAATTTACAATAGCCGTAATAAAATCCCAAATTCTGACCAACCTTAACTCCCGAAAGGCTCCCGGGTATGACCTGATAACGGGGAAAACACTAAAGGAGCTCCCCGAGAATGGTTTTCGGTATATCACCTACTTATTTAACGCGATATTAAGACTATGCTTTATCCCTCCGCAATGGAAAGTCTGTACAATCGTTGTCATTCCCAAACCTGGAAAACCTAAAGAACAACTAACGTCTTACAGACCAATAAGCCTGCTACCAGTCCTATCCAAGGTTTTTGAAAAACTCTTCCTAACTCGACTCACACCTATAACACAGGATAATAGCCTACTCCCTGATCATCAATTTGGATTTCGGCAACAACACGCCACTGAACAAGTACATCGAGTCGTAGAGAAGATCACCAAATACTTTGAGGCAAAAAAGTACTGCTCAGTTGTATATACAACAACTTTATTTCGCATCATTTCTGGTGTCCTTCAGGGTAGCGTGCTGGGGCCGGTCCTCTACCTGTTATTTACTGCCAACTTGCCAACCTCTAGAAAAATTCTGCTGACGATACTGCGATGCTTGCATCTGATTTCGACTCTCTATTGGCAACCCAAAATCTGAAATCCCACCTAAATAATCTGTAACAGTGGTTTACGAAGTGGCGCATTAAGGTCAATGAGACAAAGACTGTCCACATAACCTTTACAACAAGACGAGGCACCTGCCCACCCGTCACGCTAAACAATCGACACCTCCCACAATCTGAAAGTGTCAAATACTTAGGACTTCATCTTGATAGGCGGCATACATGGAAAACTCACAGCTGGACGAAATGAAAACAACTAAGCCTTCAGTTTCGAAAAATGTATTGGCTACTAGGACGCAACTCGCAACTGTCTCTGAACAGCAAAATCCTCCTTTACACAACTATACTTAAACCGATCTGGACATACGGTATTCAGCTAGTCACTCCAACATCGAAATTCTGAGACGCTTTCAAGCCAAAACGTTGCGTAACCTCGTGGACGCACCATGGTATGTATCCAACAAGATTATACGTCGTGACCTAGGCATACATTTAGTAAATGAAGAAATCCAGTGTCACACAGTACGCTACTGACAGGCTTCATGTCCACCCAAACGCCCTAGTCGGGGGCTTTCTCAATGTTGTCGAAGATGAGCCACAACTTAAACGGATTAAAACTCTAGATCTTCCAAACTGCTTCGAGTGAGTGATAGTGTGGGTGCGTGAGTCCATAGTGCCATTTAGCTGCAAGCCAAACTGACTTACTACCACTTAAGGAATTTGTTATTGAACTCTTCCCTTCACGATATGCATGTACAGTACCACATAATTTATTAAATGTCAAATTCTTACAGATTGTAAAGTTCCTCAATAAAGAAAAAAAAAATCAGTTATCCCCAAAACCGCCAATAACGGGAATGAGCTTATTTTGGACAATATTAAGCGAGAAATAAAATATTCTTTAGGGTCCGCAAGAAGTGCATCAAATAAATGCATTTTTTGCGTGAACTAATGCACTTTCGCATTATAACAAAAAAGTATGTGGTAACATTTTTTTCAGATGCTCTTACGAATCGAATGCGTCTTGGAACGTCTCGATATGTATACCCGCTAAAAATTTCGAGCTTTTTTACTAATTTGCCTCGATTATATATTTGTCTTATTAATGCTTAAATACCTTAATGTTGTTTGTTTGTAACCTTTAAGTGGAAGCGCTTTGTTTTAGAAGCCCCACTGCGTGTTCAGACGATTCTGTAAAATATTGCCTCGCGTGTAATTCAAACAATTTTTTCTCAACATATTTCTCAAAATATATATTTATTTTTTTGTAGACCTGGGAAGAGTAGTTCTAGGTGACTACCCATATTTGTTATTTAGGATGGATCGTAAATTTCTTAGTCTTTGTTTAGTAGTGTAATTTTTTAGTTTTTTTGTTGGCGAGGGAAAGTAAGTCCTAAATTTAGCACGAGAGAACACGAAATAAAAATAGTGACTGAAAGAGTAGTTCTGGCTAAAATTACGAAAAAAGTTGTTAAAACATTAAATGGAACGCAGCAGTGCCTTCTATATTCTCAGAACAATTAAAAACAAACTAAATAATTATCTAAATATTGAAATATTGAACATCAATTTATTTGAAGAGATATATTTGTTTAAACATGCAAAGGTGACAATAATACACAAAACTATAAACATTATAATTATCAGAAGTGTAAGATGACATTTTTACAGAGATGCAGCAAAAATTATACATTGCATGACACACTACTATGTTTTAGAGATTCAAACATACATTTAAAATTTAAATTCACATTTAAATAATACACCGATGCTGCTTAATCGATATACTTAATAGTATATCTAGACTGGCAGTACTGCTGGGTGAAAACTAAGCTGTATGCACTTGATATGGTGCTTATAAATAGTTTCTAAGCATTCAAACAAGCTGGCGCCAGGGTATTGTATGACATTCGGGACGGTTTCGTAACTGATTTTCTAATTTCAGATGATCAGTAGAAATTAATTTAATGGTTTAATATATTTCAGATATTTATTAAATTCAGCACTAGGACAGATACGAGTTATAAATTTGTTGAGGTAGTACTGCATCTTAGATTTATGATAGTATAGAAGTCCCATGAAAGTCTTAATCATTATCAGAACATCTTTATCATTATCATTATTATTACACATATTTAAGACAACTGCTTCTATTTATATGTATCTGTCACAATCAAAGATCATTGACATTTTAAATTCACATTTAAGGTTTCGTATATCAAGTAGTCGCTATTTGAATTTCGTAGAATAAAGACGTTGCGAGCGGTCTGCAAGATATCATATCAAGTACCAAGCGATTAAGCGTGACCTCTGGTCAACTTATACTTTCAACTTTAAATATTGAATAAATAAACTGTAAGTGACTACTAATTATTAATCAATCAATTAAATAAATTTAAAACACTAATAAATTAAATACTTCACAAAAATGCTGCCGGTCGGCAACGGCTTTAGCGGCGCATTTAACATTAACAGCCAGCAGCAAATGCATGGAAATCCTACAAAATTACCGTTATTAGCCAATACACAACTCCATTGTTCTTATCAATAACCACAATATCCATTCCTACCTCCTTCAACCCCGTCATATTTATCGTCACAGAATCCAATTTCGCAAACCACAATTTTACGCCTCTCACCACAACGGCGAACAAATGAATCCGCCCATTAAATATACAAGCGAACCTGATGATTTAGGAAATGATGAAGAAATGGAAGCTAACCCCGCCATTTGTTGGCAACGTGTTACAAATAATAAACGGAAACGATTAACAAAACATCTCCACGCACAAACATCTAACACTCAAAACAAACCATTAATTATAGATGGAAACAGATTTTCAGCATTAGCTGAAAACGTTGAAACAAATCAACCGATTAATAAAGAACAACAAAAAGTGAATGAACACAAGCCACCACCAATCTTCATCCATGGCGTTCTCTACTATACGAAGATGATCAAAAGTTTAGACTTAATAGCTGCAGAAGAGCAGTACACCACAAAAAGTCTACATAATAATGTAGTTAAATCAATGCAAGAACACCTGATACATATTGCACACTTATTAAACATTTGCAAGATGCTGAGATTGTACATCATGCATATCAGATGAAAGAGGATCGTCCTTATATATAACATCTACTTCATACTCTACCCCACTAGACGACATTAAAGAAGCCCTTCAAAAACTAGGACACACAGTACGCAATATCATGAACTTACAAAACAAACAACACAAAACCCCCTTGCCAATATTTTATGTTCGAGCCAGCTATAAACAACAAAGACATATACAGCATACGCTCAAAACAAAATAAGCACGTTACATTTGAACCATCAAAACCAAGTAAAGGTATAGTACAATGTACCCGTTGTCAAAATTACGGGCATACTAAAAGCTACTGCAATAGACCTTTTGCTTGTGTGAAGTGTGCAGGTCCGCACGATACAAAAAGCTGTCAAAAAAACCCGTGCAACTCCAGCTACATGTATCCTATGTGAAGGGTCACATCCAGCTAATTACAAGGGATGTTCCATATATCAAGAGCTCCATCGAAAGTACCAGCCCCACAAGCAACAGCCAACTCTCCGACCTCCAAACTTAACAAAACAGAATTTTCCTCCATTACCACACCAAAACAGTCAGTCGATCACCAACCAACCAACAAATATATATCCAAACTACGCGCAAGCAGTACCAAATCAACCCTCTTCTAGTGAAGATGTTAGCCTGAAACAATTCCTTGAAGAGTTCAAAAATATGTTTAATCAATTACTCCAGCAGAACAGTATGATAATAAATATGTTAACTACAGTCATTAACAAATTACTCCACTAATGGCTAAATACTTAAAGATTGCACAGTGGAATGCCAACGGGTTACAACAATGAAAGATGGAAGTAGACAGCTTTATACATCTCAATAATATTGATGTCTTATTAATCTCAGAAACACACTTCACCTCAAGAACTTATTTTACAATACCTCAATACTCAGAAGACATAAAATATATCAGAAACCAGGGATCGGAAGATATACCTGAAATTAGTCTGGAAGAAATAAAAGCAGCAATTGGAGAGATGAAGAATAACATATCACCAGGAGACGATGGAATAGTCATTGAGGCGATCAAGGAAGGCGGACTAGCTGTCTTAAAAACCTTGAAATCTCTATTTAACGAATGTCTCATAGAGCAAAAAACACCCCCTTGATGGGACAAGGCCATCATCACTCTGATACATAAAAAAGGAGACTCTACAAATCTGACTAACTACAGACCTATTAGCTTGCTACAACACATATATAAGCTCTTTACGAGAATACTATCAAAACGTATAAGTGTAAAACTTGACCTATACCAACCAAGAGAACAGGCTGGATTTAGAATAGAGTTTAGTACGAATGATCACATAACAGTACTTAAACTACTAATTGAAAAATGCGTAGAATATAACAAGCCTCTTATGCTGATATTTGTAGATTATGAAAAGGCATTTGATTCGATAAATCAGCAACAACTCTTCCATGCTCTTTCGCAATGCCGAATAGACTCCAGATACACGGGTTTACTAAAATACATATATAACCACGCAACCGCATCAGTAAGATTACACGAAGACACCAACACATTTCAAATAGAAAAAGGGGTAAGACAGGGAGATGTCATATCCTCTAAATTATTCACGAAACTCTTAGAATATATGTACAAAAACCTAGATTGGGAACAGTGTGGAATTAACATCAATGGTGAACTACTAAACCATCTAAGATTTGCCGATGATCTAGTCCTAATCACAGATAAGATAGACGAAGCAAATAAAATGCTACAAGAACTCAAAGCTGCCTCAAAGGAAGTCGGGCTTGACATAAACTATACAAAGACAAAAAATATGACAAACCTGTTCCTGAGCGATAACATTTCGGCAGATGATATAAAAATCGAACAAGTATACTCGTACAAATACCTGGGACACGAGTTAACCGTTGGGAGAGATAATCAAACCCACTAACTGAAGAGGAGGATCAATTTAACATGGGTAGCCTACGGTAAGCTCAGTAACATCTTTAAATCAGATATGCCAATATGCCTGAAGAGGAAAACGTTCGATCAGTACATACTCCCTGTTCTCACTTATGGGGCTGAAACACTAACATTGACCAAGAAAACCATAAAGAAAATAAGAGTAACACAGACGGCAATGGAAAGGTCAGTGCTAAGAATAACACTTAGGGACAAAATACCAAACACCACAATTAGGCAGCGAACAAAGGTGAAGGATGCTGTGTTGAGGATAGCTGAGCTGAAGTGGAACTGGGCGGGACACGTGGCAAGACTGAAAGATGAGAGATGGACAAGACGAATAATTGAATGGAGACCCAGACAAGACGCATTCAGAAGCAGAGGTAGACCACCAACAAGATGGGCCGATGATGTAAAAAGAGTTGTAGGAAATTGGATCCAGATCGCACAGGACAGAAACAAATGAAAGGGTTTGAGGGAGGCCTATGTCCAGCAGTGGACGACCTGGGCTGGGGAAGACAATACTCAGTATATCATACAGAACATCCAGACGGCACTCCTCACGGTGGTTCAGCCATAAGAATTCGTAGTTCTATAAAACATTATCAATTACCTTTTTATTCCACAGACTACCTTCAAGGCACCATGATAAAAGTCGAGAGACTGCCGGTACCCCTAGATATAGCAAGTGTTTATTGTCCACCTCGTCATAACATTACCAAATAAATGATACAAACCTTCTTTGAATTATTAGGGCCAAGGTTTCTCACCGGCGGAGATTTTAACGCCAAACATAAACATTGGATCTCACGTCTGACAACGACTAAAGGACGAGACTAGAAGCTAAAAACTATGGCTTTCTGTCAACGGGTAGCCCAACATACTGGCCAACCCCACTAAAATTCCAGATTTGTTAGACCTCTTTATTACTCACGGTATGTCCTCAAATTACATGGACATTGTCTCCAACTATGATATCTCCTCTGATCATACGCCAATAATAGCAACTGTGAGCTCATGTTCATACTACATGTAGAATCCAGATCTACCCTCAGTAATGCAAGAACCAACTGGGAAGCGTTCCAAGCTCATGTTAACGAATTTCTCGATACAAATCTACGCTTAACAACAAACGATGATCTCGAATATGCAATCAAACACTTAATCACAACTATACAGGAAGCAGGATGGAATACAACACCACAAATTAATAATCCAATACACCAAATATTCCAACTGAAATAAGGGAATTAGCTAGAAAAAAAAAGAAATGCAAGAGCAACATGGCAGCGTAGTCGTAATGTTGCTGATAAAACCAGATTGAATCAACTAAACAATAAATTAAGACGTAGACTGCCAGAAATCCGCCATGAAACCTTTAAATACTACACTAACTCACTATCTGTACATGACTTCACAATTTGGAGAGCAACCAAGGGAATTAAACGACCCAAGGGACACGTACCGCCCCTACGAGATGAAGTGGGACCCTGGAGCAGGCCCGACAAAGAAAAAGCTGAAGCATTTGCGGAACACTTACAAACCACTTTTCAACCTAACTCTCATGAGCCTGATGAAGAAATAGAAACCTACCTAACAACACCCTTACAAATGTCGCTTCCCATACGTAGTTTCACACTACAGGAAATTGAAAACCAGATCAGACTATTAAACAACAACAAGTCACCAGGCTATGACCTTGTAACGGGAATTTTCTAAAACATCTACCAGAGAAAGGTCATCGATTTATACAAATCCTGTTCAATGGAATCCTACGACTCGCGTACTGACCATTAGTGCTAAAGTTTGCACACATTATACTAATTACAAAACCAGTCAAACCTACTGACCAAATTAAATCCTACCGTCCCATCAGCCTGCTCCCGATAATTTCTAAGCTGCTGGAAAGGTTAATACTAAAACGCATAAACGATAGTGAACTTCAGAAAGAATGGCTACCAACTCATCAGTTTGGCTTTCGCATCAGGCATTCCACAACACAACAATGCCACCGATTGATCAGTACAATACGCTCGGCATTTGACGACAAGAAGTTTTGTAGTGGAGTATTTCTCGACGTAAGTTGTGCATTCAATAAAGTGTGGCACAGAGGTCTCCTTTATAAAATTAAGAAATTACTACCACACAGTTATTACTTACTTCTACAGTCGTATCTAACACATCGCTACTTTAAAACTAAAGTAGGTAGTGAAACATCTCAGATTAAAGAAATAAAAGCAGGTGTCCCCCAAGGAAGCGTTCTAGGGCCGATACTATATCTTCTATACACCTACGATTTACCGACCACAACGCAAACTCAACTTGGAACCTTCGCCGACTATATTGCAATGCTCTCATGTCACGAGAATCCAGCTATCGCGTCACAACTATTACAAGAACATCTTAACTTACTAGAAACATGGATGGAAAAGTGGAAAGTGAAAGTAAATGAATCCAAATCTGCTCATGTTACATTCACCACCACACGTTCAACGTGTCTACCGATCCTACTAAACAACATACCTATTCCGCAGACAGATGTAGTGAAATACTTAGGTTTACATCTCGATCGACGTTTGACATGAAAAATAAACGTAAAGAAATGGACCTACGTTATAAAAAATTGTATTGGCTCGTTGGCAAAAATTCCCTTACATTAGATAATAAACTACTAATCTACAAGAGTATCATTCGCCCCATCTGGTTACATGGCTGCGAACTTTGGGGATGCGCTAGTAATTCAACCTTAAACATAATACAACGATTCCAGTCTAAAACACTTAGAATGCTGGCTAATGCTCCGTGGTATGTGTCAAACGTAACTTTTCACACTGACCTCAATGTGCCATACGTACAGGATGTAATAAAAGCAAGAGCAATGAAGCATCACGACACCCTAGCAAATCATGCAAACGTAACAATGCCTTCGCTAGCTGAAGCACCTCAATACAGAAGATTGCAAAGGAAGTGGCCAATAGACTTAAGAGATTAAATTAGGGGTGGCCTCACTGGATGCCTTCCTCTCATGATCTTTCTTATCGTTTGTACATAAAATTAGCTTATAGAATATTGTAAACATTCTGATTGCTAATAAAAATTGATTAAAAAAATATATCAAGTGTTACACAATGCATACGGGCTTTTTCCTAGTATGTATATTAATAACAGTGTTACATTTCTATTGCATGATTAAATTTCTACTTGTAAGTAACATGCTGTTCATGCATAATGTACACATTTTGTATAACAACTTAGGGGTTATAATTTAACGGGATTTTTTTATTAAACATATATAGAACATAATTTCAAACAGATAGAATAACTACTTGTAATTAACCGTAAGGTCTAATACATCATGAAAAGTACGTAAACAAACAAAACTGTCGCTTCTGTAGGTCAGTAAATCCAAGATAAATTATTGAGGAACTGTTCATCCTCAACGATTTACAGTTTAGTGCAATTTTTTGGTTATGGCGTAGTTGATCCATATTATTTGGAAAATATAGCTGCTGATACCGTTTAAATGAGTGGTTTTCATTATTGTAAAAATGCTGGATGGTTTTTCTGTGGCTACAAGTGCAAGCCACTGATGAGGACGACCTTTAGTTCCAACAGAATGACGCTCTTTTAGCGACATAAGTCGGAAAATAATTGGGAAACTTCAATTGTTCTTCTCAATTACGCAATCTAATACCACTATACATTTTTCTTTAAGATTGCGCCAAGATAAGGTTTACATCATCAATTCAAACAGTCAAAGAAAATGCAAAGTCGAGCTGTAGTTGCGCGAAATAAAACGCAAAAAAAATTCCACAAGCGAATGGCCACCCGCAAGAAAATACTATATTTTATATTTATTATTAATGGCCAGTTTTGTGTTCTGCATGTAAATAAAAATATCTCAATAATTCTCAAAGGAAACAGCAGTTTTCTAAGTAAAACTGCACTTTCAGGACATACCCCGTGTACCTCTACATTGCAAGAAGTAAATTAGATTCTATAATTAACTTTGCATTTAAATGAAGTTTCAGCGCTTGTCCATTTCATTTAAATTGTTAATTATTTTAATTTCGCATTGGGAGAGGCTCCTTCTGTGCAAATTAAACTGAAAAATTCAAGAAATATAACAGGCGCAATTATATTTCCGTTGGTACTTACAGAGAAAGCTGTTTTTCATTTACTTTGCAATTACGCGTGTTTTCATGTCCAGATTAGAGTGGAAACGCACTCAAAACGGAGATTTAATAGCGAGAGCTTTTTGAAGGCTGGAAGAACAAACTTGCAAATTAATAAACACGGGCAGTTATGAAAAATACAGTTCGCAGTATCTCTACAACTGAAACGTCGGTTGTAATAAAACTTGCGGATAATAAATGATGGTCTTTCGCAACACATTAAGATAAATGCAGGCTGGATCCGGTATTCTTGCTTCGGGAGCAATTTTTCAGTGCTAAGTAGTTTCGAGCACTTAGTCTTATGAAAAATAGTAAATTAAAATGTTCTAAATGAAAGAATCGTCGCAGTTGAACAGTAGCAATTTATTCACTTCTAGATTTTTAAACTGTTGCTAATTATATAGTAAATTTCATAGTTGAAAATGTAATAAAAGAAAAATAGTAAAGTTCAGTGTAATTTGGGGTTAGGTGTACAAACTTTTATGTATTCTAATTATGAGCCTCCTTCATCCACTAGTTGGGAATTCAATTTACGTAATTTAACACTTAGAATCACATATGAAATTAATAAACATATAGTGACTATTGGGTGGGAAAAAATAAATTATTCGTTGAGGTGGTCACTTTTACCTTTTTCAGGATTGTGTCAAAACATTTTTTTTTTAAATTTTAAAGTTTGCATATTTACAGTCTACTCGATTTGAGTAATGAGCAAATGATTTGATATTATAACCTGAGTGGGAACTAGCCAGTGCTGGTATTCCAGATAATTACTAAATAAGATCGTGTGGCGCTTAAGTCTTCTGGTCTTTGGGACGTTGGCGAGCTGTTGTATTAATTCATTGTGATGATCAGCTAGTTTTTGATGGTATGCACTTGAGTCTTTGTATTTCTTTAGCAACGTAAGGTATGTTTAGGTCTGTGTGGAGTGTGTCGTTGGTTACATACCAAGGAGCGTTTGTTAGATTTCGTAAAGTTTTAAATTGGAACCTCTGAAGTATCTTAGTGTGCGAAGTCTTGTTGCAATCCCAGAGCTGAATCCCGTAGGTCTAGATAAGTTTGAGTATTACTTTGTACAGGAGCAACTTATTAGATAATGAAAGTTGGGAATGCCTGCCAATTAACCAGTCCATTTGTTTTGTTTTGAGGTCAAGTTGTTTGCGTTTGGCCGTAATATGTGTCTTCCAGGTAAGTTGGTGGTCAAGATGCAGCCCAAGGTATTTGACTTCGGTCCTTACTGATAATGGGGTGTTGTTGATTATTGTTGGCTGACAGACTGTGCGTTTGTTAGTAAAAGTCACTTGAGTTGATTTGGCATGATTAACGGTAATTTTTCACTTCCTGAACCAATCGCCTAGTAAATTGAGGTGTCTCTGTAACTTGTACGCTACTACATCTACATTATCATTGACTGCAAAAACAGCTGTGTTAGCGAATGTCGCTATTAATGCATTCGGTGTATTTGGAGCGTCTTGTGTATAGATGAGGTATAGGAGTGGACCCAGCACACTGCCATATGGCACTCCTAAGTTGATTTGGGAATATTTTGATACAGAGTTTTTCAGTTTGATTTGGAAGAACCGTTCACTGATATATGACTTTAGGGTTAAGTAGAGTTGACTAGGGAAGTGTTGTTTTATTTTATAAAGAAGGCCTGCTGTATGTCCAAAAACGCCGCTGCACAAACTCTTTTCGTCTCAAAACTTTCCATGATTTTGGTAACTATCCGATGACTTTGTTGAACTGTTGAATGGTCTTCTCGAAAACCAAATTGAGAGGAAGGAAGTATGTTGTTTAGGTCGACTGTTTCATGAATTCGCGTAAGGAGTAATTTCTCAAAGATTTTGGATAGGAGAGGAAGAAGGCTTTTTGGTCTATAACATGAGCTTTGTGAGGGAGGCTTCCCGGCTTAGCTAGCATAATTATCTAGGCGAACTTCCATTGCAGGAGCAAGTAGCATAATCGCAAGATGCTGTTATATATGGTAGTTAGAAAAACCACTGTTTTTCTGGAAAGATGTTTAGTTATGTCTCCAACTATAAGGTCATAATCTGGGGCTTTACAATTATTAATTAGTTGTATTTGGTTCCAGACTTCAGTTGGTGAAAACGGTTTCAGTGGAAGTGAGAGTTGGCACGGCGCGCCGAGGAAAGCTACAATATCGGGGTCATCATTATTGGGTTGGGGTGGTGTAGTAGTAAAAACGTTTTCTAGGTACCTAGCGAATATATCCGCTTTTTCTTTATCCGATCTAGCCTAACTACCATCCGGTTTTTTAATTGAGGGAATTGCTGAGGTTGGTCGTTTTAATTTTTTTGTTGCTTTCCATACAGAGTGGTCAGTAGAAGAAAGCTTGCGTAAAGGTTTCGTTACGCATATAAACATATACATTGATTGGGAAGGTTTTCTAGAAATTCTACGTAACCGATCCAATTAAATGTACTTTTACGAACAATAGAGCAACTGAACCAGGAAGTTGGTAAAATTTGTCCAAGGCATACAGCAGGCGCCTGGAAAAATTCAACAAAAATTTAAAATAAGCCATTGGTAACAACTTTGTTTTTTCGTCGTAGGCTTCTTGTTAGAAGCGTCGGGACCCAAGAACTATTTTTTCTGCAAGCTTTTTTTTACGATGTCTCCCTATCGACTTCTGTTTCGGGCTGTTCGATAGTATGTCCGGTGACCTCTTTGATCTGGCCCGCCCACCTTTTTGGTGCTCGTCCCCGCAATCTTGACCTCTGAATTCCACCCTGTATCTTTTGAGATTGTCTAATTTTTTTCGTTGAACATGGCCAAAGTATCTTGCAATTCTTTCGCATATGAGTGAGTTTGGATAATCTTATAGGTTCTTAAATTTCTTCAATAATTGACACATTCGTTCTTCTCTCCGTTCATAACACTCTGAGTAATCTTCGCCCGTACCATAGTTCGAAAGAGTCGATTCACCTGGAGTCTATTTTTTGCATTATTCACGTTTCTGAAGCATAGAGTAGCATGAGAAATACCTGCGTTTTCATGTGTTTTCTTAGTATTAATAGTGGTATTACGATCAGCCCAAATTTTATTTAGTTTTGTAACAGTGCTTCTAGCTATTTCTATGCGTCTTTTAAGTTCTGAGGTACAATATACGTGATTAGTAATCAGGGATTCCATATATGTAATATTTTACTATCTTACAGTTATGGATACATCTAATCCCAGGTCGATTTTATTCTCTTCTGTCAATTATCATCGCTTTGCTTTTTCATAGTTAATCTTTAATCCAAATTTACGACTTTCTGAGTCTAATTTTTCGATTAGTTGTGCTAGTTCTTCAGTATCGTTAGCAAGAAATACCCATATCATCGGAATACCTTCAATTATTTATTTTAACTCATTTGATTGTGAATCTTCCATTCCAATTTTCTAAGTTTTTTCTCATTATTAATTTGCTGTAAGTATTGAATAGAATTGGCGATATGATGCAACCTTGTCTAGTTCCCTTTTCTATTTTGCATGAGTTTGACATCTGGTTATCCCATTTTATTACTGCATTATTTTGCTCATGTAATTCTTTTATTAGACATATCAGGTGTTTTGGAACACCAATCTCTGATAATATTTGCCATAATTTCTGCCAGTGAACGCTGTCGAAGGTTTTGGTGTAGTCGACAAAGCAAATAAAACAGGGGTATTAAATTCTCTTGCCTTTTCTATAATTAATCGTAGGTTGAAGATCTGTTCCCCGGTACTTCCTCTGAAGCCAGCTTGCTCTGCAGTTTTTCGCAAGTTTAAGTATGTTTTGAGGCGTTGATTGATAATGTGTAGTAGTATTTTGCTGGCATGGAAAACTAATGCGATTAATCTGTAATTGCTGTAAATGTATTTTGACCTTTTCTTATGGAGGAAAGTAGGACAAATTTTGTCCATTCCTGTGGACATATAGTCCGTCAGGTAAGTACTTTCTACCTGGAAAGTGTTCCGATATTAATAAAATTTTGGCATGTCGTTTGTGTGTAGTATGTAGTAGAATTTGAGTTTTCGACCTTGAGGACTCTGTGCTATTTGGACGGGGTCAAAAAACCTCGCAATTTTCGGACTTTTTCAGTTTTTCGCATAACATCTGAAACATGCGTTTTTAGCGGAATGCACTTATTTATAACATTATAAAGCATTAAATTTCTTTCAAATTTTACTGGTCAAACGTATTTTTAATCTAATAGCTACCGAGATGCAGTAGTTCAAAGATACAACAAATTTTTTCTAACATTTCCATATATATTATGTTAGATTTCTCTAAATTTCAACTCATAGAAGACATAGAAACATTAAGAAGCCCCTCCCCCTCCGCATACGCGACTTCCTCTTTTCAAAACATTTAAATTTGCTTAAATTCTTTAATTACAGTGAGAATGGATGTATATAACTTATAGTAATCACTTGGAGGTAAATTGATGAAAGGGAGGCATACAATTTTGGAGCATTCATATGTCTCTCCTAGTTCTATGAATGCATTCCAACCGGGTACTGATGATGAGTGTATGTTCTTCCCATATAGCCAGGCCATATCATAGGCAGATGGTATGATGTCCCGTACAGGGCTGATATTTATGTCAAACAATTTTACAGTTTTCAATCCTCCATTTGGTGGTAGGTGATACTGCTTAACTTCAACAGTCCCAGCTTTGCCAATTAGGACGGATGCTGAGTTAACTTTCAAGCAAACTACATCTGTCGCACTGGTCACAGTATCTCGAGGCGTGACGGCCATTATTCCTTCCATGGTGTAGAATGTGCCTTTTCCATCCAGCGTGTTCACATTGCAGTCAGCGTTGAAGATGAACTGGTTGACTCATCAATTATGTGTTTCTTTATCTGCAGCACATACGATCCTTCAAGCGTAGAAGCTTCATAATAAGTAGCTGAAACGTCGCTAGGAAGTTTAGAATCAAAAATTTTAATTTTTTGGTTTCCCCTAAGTTAGCGCAGGATCCTCGAGGCCGAAAACCGAAATTCCACTCCACAAATTACTCCAACAAAACGTACCAAAATATCAGTAACTTCGGAATACTTTCCAGGTACCTCCCTTCATTTATTACCGGCCGCACTAATATTCTAGTATCACATATTGTTTGATATATAATCTGGAAAATTTTAATTCTGTTTCCTATGGTTTATAATTTTAGCTGATTCCGTCGCATTTAACACCCTTGTTTTCCTTATTTTTTTTATTGCATCTTCAATTTCCTCAGACGTTCTTGCTTTAAAATTGCCATGTAGAGTTCTTTAGTATGATTATGTTCTGTGTGTTTTTGTAAGTCTGTACATATATTTTTTATATAGTTGTTTTTGTCTTTGCATGTTTTTTATTCCATGTGTAAGGCTACTATATTTATATATTTTGGTTTTCCCATTTATAGTCGTGTTGTTTAATTATCTTCCCTTTATGATTAGATACAATGACGATCCGTTAGCCATCGTTTTCGTTTTTGTTCTCTAGTATTATAGTTTTTGTTTTTGCCCACAGTTTTTCTATAGATATGTCTTTTGTTGAGTCAGCAACTAAATCTTCCAGTGGTTGTTCAATTCTTTCTTCAAATGCTGATGTATCTGAGTTGGATACTTTTAATTTGTCTTTGGGAATATTTTTGTAAGCCATTTTTAGTTTTGTAACGATTCGTGCAACCAATAGTTTGTGGTCACTTCCACAGTCTGCGCCAGAGTATGTTTTTCTGTTGCGTATTGAAGTGCGCCAGTGTGTGCGTATTAGAAAGTAATCTATTTGATTACGGTAGTTGCCATCCGGGGATTGCTAAGTGTATAAACGTCTTGCTTGTTGTTTGAATATGGTATCAGTTATTGTAAAATTATTATTAATACAGAAATCTATAAGCTTCTTTCCCCTTTTATTTATTTGTCTTAGTCTATGTTTGCCTATATTGTTTATGATATGTGTGTTGTCTTCTATTTTACCCACTTTTACATTGAAGTCCCTCATGATAATAAGCATTTCTCTATTTAGAATAGAGTTGATTACCTCTTCTAAGGTTGTGTAAAAATTTAATGGTTGTCTCATTATGTTTGTATTATATTAACAATTGCGGGTTTAGTGTTTATCCTAATCGACATTATTTTATTATTTGTGGGATTGTACCCTATAACATTTTTTTGTTTGTAATTATTACTACTCTATGTCTGCTCATGTGGTAATAACTACCTAAATTCGAGATTTAGTAAAAGAAAAAAGAAAACACTAAGAAAATGGGAGCAGGCAAGAACATTACAGGATAAGAACAGGATAAATATCTTTCACAAAAATTAAACAGAGAATTATAGCAGCTTAAAAATGACTGTCAGTAACTATTTCAAAGAGCTGACAAATGACAAATTATTTTTTGTAGAAAGCTCGTCGATTTCATTTGTTAAATACTTTGTTTTGTTTATGTTTATTTCTATTCCTATCTGTTTGGATGCTTCGTTTGGTTCTTCTAACATTACTTTGAGTTCTATTTTGTCTTTTACTATCAATCACCGACAAATCTCAGATGATTAAGTTTCTCGTTATTGATTTTACTCCTTTTTCTTTTCATTCTAGAGTTCTGCATATATCTTCCAATGCCAATGTGAACAATTTGGGAGAGATTAAATCACTTTGTCGTATTTCACGATGTACCTTGAATTTTTTTGTTTGTATATCTGTCTATCTGCATTTTTGTTGTTGTGTACCTGTCATCTATTCTACAGTTACATCATTTAAAACTATCCATATCTCTGCTTTGTCATAATCTATCATTGCTGTCCACAATTTTATGTTTTATTCGTCTGTACCTAAATTTATCTTGTTCTCGTGGCTGATTTAGTTTGCTTGTTATTCTATGTGTTACTATTTTTGTAAACAGCTTGTATATCACAGAGAAGAGACTCTTGTGTTTGTAATTTCTAGTTTATATATGTGTCCTTTTTCGTAGATTAAGGCTACCAGAGCATTTAACCAGGCATTTGGTATTTGAGAATCCATTAAACAATAATTGTAAAATCGGTTTAGTTGTCTCAAAACAGGTTTACCTCCATATTTTATCATTTCTACTACTATACGGTTTTCTTCTGGTACTCGCTTGTTCGATATATTCATCAAAGCCGTAGTTATTTTTCCATTGTGATTTTCAGTAATTTATCGGATTCTGCGTTTATGACTTGCTTTTTTTCCTTTTTCTGGTGGTGGTGCCTGTTTACTCTTATATAAAGGTCAGTAAAATGTTTCTATAACCCCCGTAATTTCTTTGGTTTCGGTTATTTCTTTATTTTTTTATTCATCAGCTTTATTATTCAATGTTTTTTTGCTCATTTTTGATCATCTGTCTTTTAAATTGTTCCATTCCTCAAAAGTTTATTTTATTTTTTATTTTATTATTAAATTTTCTCTTATCGTCTCTTTTTTCTGGCAGTTTTATTAATTTTTTCTAGTTCGATTTTGTTGAATGTTCTATCTGTTGATAGTTAAGTTCTTTTTCATTGTTACCTGGCCCCGATTTCGCCGGGGCTGATGTTACCTGACCCGAAATTTTATAATATAATCCCAAAATAAATATTATCTGAGTTAAACTTTGTGACGCCGTGTACAGCATCGAATTGGTTGACCTACCGCGCCGCGTCGCGCCAAGCGATTCCAAGTCGGCCCGAACGCCACCGACATTTACGGTATTCACCAACCAGAGCAAGGGCGCCGGCGCATTTTCCAATCAGCGCTCAGTCGCCAGTCCCTTAAGAAGAAATCATCAAGAGTCATCAAGTGAGTCCCTTTTGGTTTCTTTTGCTGCTCGCTGCCCGGACCTGCTGCTCGCTTTCCGGCCCCGCTGCCCGGACCTGCTGTCGCCCCTGCTGCTCGCTGTCTGACTGCGCCGTCGGCCCCGCTGCTTGTCCCTGCTGCACACTGCCCAGTTGCGCTACCGCCTCTGCTGCTCGCTGCCTGGTACCACCACCGGCACCGCTGCTTACGCTACTGCACCTAGCTCGCGGCCCGGATTCGCTGCCCCAGCTCGCTGCCTGTTTCAGCGCGTACATTAATTCGTAGGTTAAGTAGGTTAAAATTAAGTTAGCTAGAGCTGATAGGTTAGCGTAAAGTAGGTTAAGTTTTGTAAGGTTGTAAATATAATTCTAATTCGTAAGTTGGAGCCGACGCTTCGTTTTTTTAGCCTTCCGTCCCCCACGCGTTGCCGGTCGTAGCGTCCCGACGACCAAATTATCACCGCCCGAGCCCGACCTGGTAACATCATTTAGTTTTTGTACTTCGTCACTTAGTTTGTGGTTTATATCTTTTTTATTTCCTTTTATTTTTTCGGCTGTCCGCAACAGAGCATTTGTTATTTTTATGTTTTCTTTTGAGTCTATTTGACTTTCTATTTTTGACACTTATTTATTTCTTTTTTTCTGTGTTAATGCGCACGTTTGCTCTGACCATCTAATGGTCACTTCCTACTATAATTGTATTAAGTACAGTTGTGTCTATGATGGTGTTTATATCAACGCATATGAAATAGTCGATTTTATTTTTTTTCTTTCCATTTGTGCTTTGCCTAATCCGTTTTTTGTTTTTGTTTTTCAAAATACGTATTTATCAATTATAGATTATTTTCATGAATATAGTTGATCAATACTTCTCCTCTGGGACTCCTCTTTCCTAGACCAAATGATCCTATTCCTTGTTCGTTCGGATCTTCTCGCATTCCTACTTTTGCATTAAAGTTGATCATTACTATTGTATATTTTGTTTTGTTGACTTCTATCGCTTCGGTGTTTTCTTAATAGAATTCCTCTACTTCTTCATCTTCGTAATCAGACGTGGGTGTATATACTCAAATGATCTTTTATTTATGTCAATAACATAAAATTACCCTTTCTGCTAGGGCCTTATATTGACCAATCTAAAGACCTACTTTGCCTTCCTACTTCCTTTCGTGTACAGTATGTATCCCCTTTTTAGTTTTACACATTTTTCTCCTTTTCTCCGAACTTCAGCCTTACATATTACTATCCATTTTATTTTTTTATTTTCGTCTTCAGATCGATTAATTTTTCTTTTCTCTTAATGGTCGTATGTTAAATGTGGCTATATTCTACACTGTTCGTTTTGATCTTTTTGTTTTGTGTGCTTTAGATTGGTGTGTATTATCGAATTTATGACCTGCCCCCCCCGAATAAAAATTGCGGGTGACTGAAGTAGTAGTGCAAGATTCTAAGTTTGCCTGGGGTAATACATTTTGTAAATTCGATATGCTATTTCTATTTAGGGTCTTTTAGCCTTAACCTGCCACACTGGCCAGGCGAGTTAGCAGATGGGTAAGGGATTTGAGTAGGATCAGGTGTAACATGAGTCTGGATTTTAGGGTTAGGACCTTATTATTTTCTATGTTTGGGGTGAAACGAATCACGGATCGCGTGGACAGAGTCACTTCCCTGTAGTAGACCTATTTCTATCAGGATCATAACAAGTGTTTACCCGTTACCCAAAGAATTAGAATAAAGTAAAGCAAATCAGCTTATGTTACTAGTAGTAAGAATGGGCATAATGTAATAACAATTAATAATAACAATTTTCCACATAGCAGTACGGTAAAAGTACTTGAGGTAAATGGAAAGAGGATATAAAAAAGAAACGGCAAGAATTAGACATTAAATATAAGAAAATATACTGGATTATTGGAGAAAAATCTCAATTGTCAATACACAACAAGATAGTAGTACAAAAAGAATATTGAAACCCATCTGAACATATGGGATACAGCTATGGGATGTGCTAGCAAGACCAATGTAAAGATAATTCAGATATTTCAAAACAAGATTTTAAAAATATTGTGAACGCCCCATGGTATGTACGGAATGATAAAATACAGAGAGATCTGAAGATCCCAACAGTAATAAAGGAAATAAAGACGTTTGCAACACGACATGAGGAGAGACTTCATGGTCACATCAACCCTGAATTTCTACAAATTCTCGACAACACCAATATGGAGCGAAGCGGACCGATGTGACTTCTTAGCAAATATGTAATTAGAGTGATAAATCTAGAATTAAACTAGTGATTAGTCAACTACGACTAGTGTTAGTATAATTTTAATAAAAAAATCTAAGAAAATGTTCCAAACTTTTTTATTTAGCACATAAAACAGCTTCCGAAAGCTATATTACCACGGCTTATAACAATGTTGTGCTAGCTTTAAATAATAAATTCGTTACCTTCAGAATGAGTGCAGAATTCATGAAGAGATACAAAGCAGTGTTGTAATAACTCGTCCAAATATGTGCGAAAGTCAGGAGAGTTCGTTAAAAAGTGGGTAAAGCGATATTTGGAGATTTGGAATACAGCTAATTTGCGGGGGAGAAAAATGCCCACGTCACGACAACGAAGAAAGACAAAGCGATTTAGGGTCTTTTTGAAGACAAACCAAACCTTTCTCTGCGCTGTATCCAAATGAAGATCCGAAAGAAGGAATTCAAATCTTTCTAAACACAATTTGAAATCGCCTGGGTAAACAAAACTTTAAAGAAACTTTGATTACCAAAAAAGCACGTGGAAAAAGACTGACAAGGGCAAAAAAAGTGTATTAAAATTGGGACAATCCTATTTTTTTTCTGAACATGGTTTTCCTCATTGAAAGCGTTGTAAGCGAAGAATAATATGATTTTCCAACACAGTTTGCTTCTGTAAACGCGGTTTTGATTGGCTCTTTCTGTTTACGGACAACTTAAACGCAGAGAAAATATGTTCCAACTACCAAAAATGCTTGCTAAAATCCGATAAAAAAGTTTTGATTCTGATAAAACAAGTTGGGCGCTGTAAAAAGACAATGACCCTAAACTGTACAATGCGTGGAAATAACAAAATAACGTCACTACGATGGAATTCCCGACAATGTCCTCATATGTTAATCCCATTAAAAAGTGTAGTCGTACAGGAAAATAAAGGAAATCAGTAGCGAAGACAGTTGGACCAGATATTAGTTAATCGGGCAATAACTTATAAATATATACTTTAACGAAATAAATAAATTTGTACTCTTCAAGTACCGCCATAATAAAAGGATATAAATGTACGTCTATTTAAATGTTATCTTAATATATTTCTTCTTATTTTACAAAAAAATGCCAATTAATCTTACGGGGCAAATAACAAGAAGGTATTTGATCTGTTTTAGGATAGCAATAGCAAGAAGCAGGAGTTTGATAACAGCTAAACTAAGCGAAGCAGGCAAATACGATCTTTGGAGAGACAATATTGTTACACGTAACTCACCTATTACAATCGAATCCTACGAGGCGTCTGGAGTATGAGCGCAAACACAGCGTGGAATAATGCGCGCGGTTCCTTGCCTCGCATTGTTCGCGCCAAGTTACAACTGTATTCCTACGAAATCACAATAAGGATCTTTTAAGTATCAAGGGCAAATAAACATGGCAATGGCTCTGCTGTACGGCTGAATGCAGGCGCGAAAGTTGAGGAGGCGCACGCCCCGCAACTTGGGGCAAGGACCTCCCCTGGATGTGCGCCGCGCGTTTTAATTTGAAAACTAGGATAATATCATGCCGGCGAGCGCGGATGCCGTTTTTGATGCCTGCCGAGTTAATACAGCAACCTGCAATCGAGGAAAGAAATATTTATTTATGCAAACTTCGCCGGGGAGAAATTCAATTTAGGACTATTTCCCCGCATCTACCTAGCAGGCAGATAACGAAATTTCAGCGGCACGCGGGCCGCTTTTGATGTTTCCGGTAGGGTTTCGGTGGAGATACGGCACAATTTATTTCTGTTCTGTTGTGCCGGATGAGATCCGGCAGAATTGTGTGCTTAAAAAAGCAATAATGCGGCGCCATTTTGCTGAACACTAGGACAAACAATTTTTGATGATTTTTTTATCATATGTAAACAGCCTGCCATCTGCCCTGAACACTACAAGAGTTCTCCCTTAGTCCTAGTATATTTTACAACAAATCATACTGAAAAAATTGTAAAACGTGAATTTAAAATACAGCAAGTCTGTTATTGACAATGGGCACTCCAATCGCCAATTTCTAAGTTTTGGATTTCAAAAACTACGTTCAAGAAAAATTTCAATTAATATTGTTGTTTAAGAACATCGTAATCACTACATATGTAGTTTTTATGAGCGTCTTCTTAATAAATATAATAATACTTCATAAAATGACATACGAGGTGTGTTCAAGTTCTAAAATCTCCAAATTCTTTCTCATCAGAGAGGAAGTAGAAAGATGCGGTTAATACGGGAAATATTTCCGAATTAGTAATATAGATGACAACACCATACAATAAACATAGGTAGAATTACCTCCATTGCAGTGAGTGTTGTTTTGTATACTTAAAATGGATCTTATAAATACTGACCGGCGAACACAAGGCTTGCGCGGGTGAAATGTCGTAGGACATGTTGATACGTAATGGCGCCGTAAATGGTGCTTTTTTCTTCAGTTGTGACAGTGGATGGGACGTAGATGCCACTTTACAATCGAGCCGCTGCCGCATCAGCAGTTTTCCAGTGGGAAAAACATATCTCTAATGAAGTGTTCTCAGCTGCAATGGAATCACGGCGACGACGTTGTGAAAAATGTGTACATCTAGATGGAAATTACATTGAGAAGTAACAGAAGTTTTAATGGAACTTCAAAGGACCTCATATTAGCTCCAGCAAATAGCAGCTATAGTAAAGAGGAAGGTGGCGATTTTTTAACCCAACTTTAAAGTCAACTTCAAGAATGAAATAAAAAATATTAAGGTCTTAAAGAGTGTATTATATGACAAAAAAGGAGAGAGCTGAAGTTGGCTTATAAAGGTTTATTAAACAAAGACAGAAATTGTAGAAGTCAAAAGAAAACTCTTTTTAAGAAGTTGGTGTGCTCTAAGCAGACAACTTTGTCATAAAATAAAGAGATTTTTTAAGTATGGTTAAAGGACAAGAAAAGTATCTTCTAACAACAAACACATATACCAAACTGTACAAGACCTTAAATGTCAAGAGAGACCTGGAAGATTTTCCCGAGGGCCTTGTTTTCTGATGTTTATCGTTAATTTGTCTTTACATAACACAAAAAATCATTAATATATATTTTTAGTACAAGATAGGCCGTTATTTTAACTTCTATAATCTCACTCATATATTAGTGACGTAGCCCCTATGCAAATATTTTGTAACTTCTGTCCAATTGGCCACGTCATTCGCATATGAATGACAAAGAACAGTAACTTATCAGCTATATTTGCCTTCGAGGTCTTTTACTGTATAATTTTTTTTTATAATGAAAGGTTTTATTAGCAATCAGAATTAACAATCCTATGAGCTAATGTGCTCGCTCAAGTGCTAAATATTTAGAGTACTATGACATGATAAGGGTACTTACAGCGAAGTGTCTTCTTCAACCGTAAATTAGGTCTATTGGCCAGCTTCTTCTCAAACGTCTGTCAGGACGGTCTTCAAGTAATAGATGTAGCAAAATGTTGCTGCGGCTTTCCAATTTATCATGGTGGCGGATGCTTCTTTCCTTTATGACGTCTGTGACGTAGAGTACTTTTAAATCATCGTGGAGTGTCTGGTTAGTGACGTACGAAGGTGCATTTGCAATCATTCATAGAATTTTCAATTGGTACCTTTGTATTATGGTCATGTTACTTTTGCTTGCGCACCTCCAAAGGTCAACTCCGTATACCCATGCAGGTAAGAAGATAGTCTTGTAGAGCAGCAGTTTGTTCTCTAGGGACAAACATAAGTTTCTTACAATGAGCCAGTTCGTATTTATTGTTTTTAAGTCAAGATGTTTGCGCTTTTTAGTTATGTGTTCTTTCCAATTAAGTCTACTGTCCAAGTGAAGTCCTAAGTAGTTGGCCGTATTGGACTGCGGTATATTTACGCCATTGATGTTGACTGGAGGACATTTATCTTTCTGCAGCGTAAAAGTGACATGCACTGACTTGTTTTCATTAATTTTTATTTTCCATTTTGTTAACCATCTTTTTAGCTCATCTAGATGGTTTTGTAATTTAGTGGCAGCTGTTTTCCGGTTTTGGTCCTTGGCTAGGATTACTATGTCGTCTGCGAACCTTCCGGTTGTAGTGTTGACAGTTGTTGGTAAGTCACATGTATAAAGCACATACAAAACTGGCCCGAGTACGCTTCCCTGTGGAACACCTACTTTTATTTCACATAGTTCAGATACCGCTTGATTCACTCTTGTTTTAAAAACACGATTAGTTAAATACGGTTTAATATTAGAAAGTAACTTGGAGGCAAGTAGCGTTTGATTTTAAATAATAGGCCTTCATGCCAGACCTTCTCAAAGACCTGACTAACGTCCAGAAAGATTTCTGTGCAGAATTCCTTGTGGAACACAACCAAACGCATTCTGCGCCAACCAAACGAGATACCTCCAATCTCTTCAGGAACACAAATATACAACTCGGATGAAGAAAAAGGAAGCCTTCGCAAACTATTTAGACCAAACTTTCACTTCTGCAAATCGCGCAGACCCAGTATTTAAAAATATAGTGATAAATTATATAGAAACACATCAACCAATTGCTGAAGCTAACTTTAAACCAACGTCACCTAGGGAACTTGCGTCTATAATTAAAACTCTCCCGATAAATAAATCACCTGGATGCGACAAAATACCAAATATAATACTGAAGAAGCTGTCTAAAAAAGCGCTAGCATACCTAGCAAGTACTTTTAATGCCTGCCTAAGAATAGGATACTTTCCGAATGTATGGAAACATGCAATTATTCTAATGTTTCCAAACCAGGCAAAATAAGAAAGAAATCACCAGCTATCGACCAATCAGTTTATTAACAACAACCTCAAAGCTCTTCGAGAAGATCATTTATCTCCGACTCAACGAGAAAATCACAAAAGTGAGTATTCTTCCCACTTTTCAATTTGGATTTAAAGAAGGCCACTCCACCTGCCACCAACTTCAGCGTATGACCGAGACCATTGAACGAGGTTTTGAAAGCAAACAATACGCTACCACCCTGTTTTTAGATATAGCACAAGCTTTCGACCGCGTTTGGACAGAAGACTTAAAATACAAAATAACACATCTACAATTACCCGAGTATATCAAGTCTGTATTATTTTCGTTCCTTGAAGATCGCACATTTGCGGTCAAAATACACACTAGCTTATCGGCTACCAGAACTATACACGCAGGGGTCCCGCAAGGCAGTATACTGGGTCCCATTCTATTCAACATCTACATGTACGATATTCCAGTTCCCAGCACAAACCTTGCAATGTTCGCGGACGACACGATCGTGTTAACTATGAATGAACATTTAGAACAAGCTATTGCTGAACTTCAAGTTGCCACCAATAATCTAGGCAGATGGTTCAAATAGTGGAATTTATCAATTAATTATTCTAAATGTGTCACTAAAATATTCTCTCTTCGAAAAATCAAAAATCCATCTCTTATTTTAATTAACGACCATCCCATCCAGTGGAATGCTAATGATGAGCCCGTGAAATATCTTGGTATCTACCTCGATACTCGACTTACATGGAAATACCACATACTAAAAAAATTGAACGAGGGACACACACGACTAATCCAACTTTATCCACTCATCAATAGGAATTCTTCTATGAGAATCGACTGTATGACTCTTCTCTATAAATCATTAATACGTCCTTTAGTTCTTTACGGATGTGTGGTATGGGCTAACGCCTCAAAAACCAATTTAGATAGAATCCAGGTCCTACAAAATAAAATCCTTCGAATGACAGTCAACGCTCCCTGGTTTATTACAAATCAGCAGCTCCACCATGAACTAGCTCTACCCAAAATTCAAGAACACATCGCGAAGTTGACCAAAACTTTTCATAAGAACCTTACCAACTGCAGCGGTGCCACCTCTTACAAACTAGGTCAAAGAAATATCCATACACGTCTAAAACGCACGCTACCGCAAGACATATATGAAAGTGATAGTGGTGAAAACTAAGTGCCAAACAACAATCAAACCGAAGTGAATGTGAACTTTTTCTATTTCAAGTGGATATTAATTTCCATTCATATTATTTCATTCTGTTAAGTGTTATTTGTTAGAAATACCTTGTATAACAATGTATATTGTTGAGCAGGTACAAGTTCTATTAAAAAAAAAAATTCCTTGTTTTCTAGTGCTTCATCGATGTCCCGTACAATTCGGTGGGTCTGTTGCACAGTCGAATGACCACTTTTAAATCCAAATTGATGAAGCGGTATCCAGTCGTCTGGAGCTAAATCTGGATTTAATCGTCAAGTAATAACCGTTCTAATACCTTAGATATCACAGACAGTAAGCTGATTGGTCGATATGAAGATGCTAGTTTTGGATCTTTTCCTGGTTTCGGTATTAATATGACTTCAGCTGCTTTAAATTGGTTAGGGCAGTAGTTGAGTTTTAGTATTGCATTGTATATGTACATTAAAAGTATAATTCCCTTCCATGAGAGTTCTTTTATCATTTGTGGTGTCAGTTGATCCATACCAGGCGCTTTTTTGACAGTTAAAAGCTTTATTTCTTCTTTGACTTCCTTTGGGGTAAATATTCGGATCGGTTGAATATTCTCTGGAGGAATAGTGATATCCTGTTCTGTTTCTAGATCAGGTTGATTTTCATGTGATGTAATTGCAGTGCTTAGGTGTTTTGCAAATAATTTTGCTTTTTCCGCATCACTGCGTGCCCATTGTCCTGTGATAAGCCTATTTTCATTTTGCAGAGGTGGTACAGGCGTTTTAGGTTTCTTTATCGATTTTATTGGCCTCCATACACTGTTGTCGAATCGATTTAGACCTGTTAGGTATTCTTAAAATGATTGATCTTTTAGGTCTTTAAGTTTGTTACCAGCCCGACTAAATGCTGTTTTGTCAGTAGACGCATGACTCCTTTGCCATTTTGCCCTTGCTTTCCGTTTTTCAGCTATAAGTTGTTTCAGTTCTATAGAAACGTTTTTCGATGGCTGTTGTACATCATTATGCGGTGTGGCAATTTGAACTGCTTGTTTAAGAATATTTGTTAGATCTGTAAGAACTCCATCGATATGCTGAGGAGTTTTAAGACTGATATTGAGTTTTACTGTTTGTTCCACTTTGTCTCTATAGTTTTCCCAATTCGTTCTTCTGTTGTGTAGTTTGGGTGTGATGTAGTTATTTATGGCAAACATACTGACAGTTGCGATTATCCGTGTGTGGTCCGATGAGAGATCAAGGCTTGGGATTACGTGCAGGTGTGAAACGGAGATTCCATTTGTGACAAAAAGTCCAAAAGACCTGGAATCTTATTCGGATCTGTGGGAAAGTAGGTGGGGGTCCCAGTTGATAAGTAAGAGTAATGCTGTTCTGATAATTCTTTATAGAGTTCTCTGCCTTTTTGAGTTATCAATCGACATCCCCAATGTGTGTGTTTACTATTTTAGTCTCCACCTGCGATAAATTTAGAACCCAGTGTTAGGAAGAATTCAGAAAAATTTTCTTTTTTAATATTGTGTCGAGGTGAACAGTATACTGATGCTACTGTTAATTTATATTGTAACATTTTTACTTTAATTGCTGTACCCTGCAAGTGTTCTCTGTCAAATTTTGAAAGTTCGTAGTGACTAATACTATTTTTAATGATAATTGCACTACCAGCGTGTGCGTTGTTATCTGGATGATTGCTCCAGTACAGTTTATAATGAGGTATGTTAAAATAAGATCTATTGGTAAAATGTGTTTCACTCATTAAGAAGACATCAACTAAATTGTTGTCGAAGAACAGTTCGATTTCATCTTTATGCTGTTTGTTGAGCGCCATTGGCATTCCAGTTGCTATTCTTAAAAACTTAGCCATTGTGAATTTTGCTTCTGGGCGTTGATAGCATGTTTAAAACCATACTATTTTTCCGGATTAATTGGTTAAACATTGATTTGAATTCTTCCAAAAACTTATTTAATGTTATTATGGAGGGATCTTGTGTAACTTGCGGGCTCTGTATTGCATTTCGTGTTTGATTTGCGTATGTGGTGTTTTGTCTTACTTGTCCTGGTCTTTGGATAGTAAGGTACTGTTTGGGTTGATTGGATGTTCAGTCTGTTATTCGCATTTTGAGAATTTAGGAGTCTGTGATAAAATTCACATCCTTTATAATTCGCTGCGTGCGGACCTTCGCATAATTGACATTTTGCAGGAGTATCTTTGTGTTTCTTGCAGCTGGCAGTGCTGTGTAGATTACCACATTTCACAGAAACAAATGGTCTAGTACAATACGTTTTAGTGTGTCCATGCTGCTGACATCTCGTACATTGTGTTAAACCCTTGGCTCTTCTCGGTGGTTCTACTTGTACTATACTGTTTAGGATTTTATCAATCTTAAAAACATCCTTATTATTGCTTGATGGTTCCAGATCAACGAAAAATAGATTTAATGGTAATTTAATTCTTCTTTGTCTGGCATTGCTTATATTTCGCACCTTGTGTCCGTTTGCAGTTAGTTCTTCTTTAATTTCGTTGATATCAACTGTACGATACAGGTGTTTTATGCCAACTCTATAAGTCTGATCCTCTTTAAGTTGATGGGTATGATGTATAATTGTGTGGTCCCTCATATGCTTGACCAGTTTTCGATGTGTCTGGAGTATTACAGGTAATTTTTACTTAATTTTTTGCCATGCTTTTTGTGGTATATTGTTTATTTTCTACAATATCTTGTAATGCTTTTACTATTTCGGAAAAATTTACTATATCATTACAAAAATAGGCGGTGGTTTTGGAATTTTTGAAATAGCGGTGTCAGGGTTATTTGGATTTGCAATTTGTTCAGTAATAGTATCAAGTGGGTTATATCTAATAGTTAATTGCATAGTTGAGGTTTGATTTTCCGGGTTTACATTTATTTTTCTGTTTTTTGTATATTTCACTTTTTGCCATGGATTTTTATTTTGTTGTTCGTCTATATGTGTATTGTATTCGTCATCACTAGTAGAACATTCTATATAAAATTTGCTTATTATTGTGTTGTTGGCTGTTTATTGACGTGTTCATTTGTGTATGTTGTGGCAAATAACAATTGTTGGTGTCCATCATAATTGGTTGGCTCATTTGTTGGGTTGTGTACATTGGATTCATTTGTTGATTAATAAAAGGCGGAGCGGACTGGGTAATACAAGACATTCCCGGTTGGCTGTAAAACATACCTGGTCCGTGAAATGCCGGCAACATTTTTTTGTTGGTTTTATTTAATGAATTTGAACTCTGCGGTATTTTATTACTACGTTACACTGCAGTTTAGGCCGATATTTTTGTTATCCTTATTATCGAAAAACGAATGGGACACTCTCACACGTCCGTTCTCGATAACGGTTGGAAACGAACTTTACTGTATAATAAATATGTACCTGATAAACAAGACTTTGTGTGACAATAATCTTTTTTGTCCGTGTTTTGAAGTGCAAAGCGCTACTTTGTTTTTGTTGCGTCATTTTTTGAAAATTAAAATGTTTAGTTAATACTAAAGTCAAGGCAAAATTGTACCGATCTGATCGACAGTTGGTATAAAATTTAGGTTAAGCTTAGAATCACTTTATAGTAAGCGATTTATAAAGGAAACTTGTGAGAATGACTGTTTTTAGTGTTCTCTTACAAAAACGTTTGAATACTGCCAACTTTCTTCGGATTAAGTAAGCGGGATACTGCAACCTTAAATTTTCATCATACTTCTTTTTTTACTAGCTGGTTATAACTTTGTTTATAAAATAAGCAAAAATCGGATTTCTACTTTACCTCGGATAATCCCGAGTAAATTCTAGATGGTTTAAATCAGTGGTTCCCAAAGTGGTTTGTGCGGACCCCAGGAATGCTTGTGATTTCTAACGGGGTCTGTGGCAAATTAAAATTAATTTGGGGGGTGCATGAACAACGTCGGGGGGTCCACGAAAGGTTTTATATTCTGCATTTTGGGTCATTGTACAGAAGCTGTTGATTGGTTTCCCGTCTTCCTATTTATTAGAATGTGAATTTAGAGCAGTTATGAGCCTCAACACACAAAAAAAGAAACCGACTGAAAATTAGTGCTCGTGGAAACTTACCAATGTTATTATTAATTCATAGGCCGAACATAAATAATCTCGTACCATCTCATATAATCAGGTTTACCCATATCATCGAAAAATGTTTTTGTATTTTAAAACAAGTTGCAATTTTAATAAAAACTATTTTAACTATCACAATGTTTTATTTATATTTTATTATTAGATCACCATTTACCACTTAAGATATCAAAGTTAAATTTGCAATTTTTTTTATGCTTTTTCGTAGAGTTATTTCATGTGGTCCAGTTTGTGCTATAAGAATGAATCCGTGGGCATAGTAAGTTTGGGAATTACTAGTTGAAATAATTCGTCACTAGAAGAAGATTCTGTAGATGGAGAAAATGTTGAAAATATTCTACATGAGCTGGCAAGTGAAGAAAAGAAGATGAAGACCAACTGGAAACAATAGTCACAACTATTTTTCTTTTACTGGTAGGGGAAGGCTACTAATTTATAATTACTTTCCTTTTTAGTTGGTGATAAAATAGAAAATCACATTGTTTTAGAAACCAATAGATTTCCACAACAGTGTGGTGATATTCGCTCACAATGGAAATTCCAGCGGATAAACAAATTAGTCAAAACAAATCTCATGAAAATAATTATGGTTTAGTAAAACTTGATGCGCTTTCTGATTATTGAAAACTCCAAACATTTATCAAATGCCAATTCCACGGCAGTCATGCCTAGAAATGGTTTCCAAATCTTTTTGAAAATGTTTCATTTAGAGAATAATGAAACGACTAAAAGGAAAATCGACCGGGCAAAATTCAACCTCTTTTGGATCTAATGAAAATAAATTTAAGAGCTTGTTTTATCCCTTAGAAGATATAGACATATAGATTTGTTGACAAAGCTTTAGCACCTTAGGAGGGAGACATTTTTTATTCAGACAATATATTCTTAAAAAGGCCCACCAAGATGGTGGAAGCTTTGGTCCAACAATGGTTATACATGGCCAATCAAATTGTGTGCAGAAAGTTAGCTTCGTGTAAACATGAGATCGGTTTGGCCAAAATATGTATCTCTCATTGTGCCAGAGTCTACTTTACGAAGGCAGTTATACAACCTACAAAATGTCCAAAAAAATCTAATTTTTTGTCATTATAAAGCAAAAAAGATCTCCCACCAGAGATGCTTCCAGCAAAACTTAAACGCAAAGAATTATTTCGCTAGAGGACAACAATTACATTTTAATACTTCTGTGATAACAAGGTTTTATTAACTAAACATGCTCAAATATTTGTTAAAATAGAGAAACCTAAGCAGTAATCTGCACAGAAGCAACTTCATACGATTACTGCCGATACTGATTTAGTATGTTTTTTCGACGATTCCAATTCACCTTCGGGAAAATAAGAACCAAACGAAAAACATAAAATCCGCTAGCTGTTCTAGCATACAACAAAGGATAATCAGGTACTGACCTGTTAGAGCAGATACTACACTAACTAAATGGAGAAAATTTGGTGTAGGAGTAATATTGCAAATAGCGATAGCTAACATATTATGTAAAGCTGCAACAAAAAAGAAAATTTAAATTAATGCTTTTAGACAAAAATTAGCAGCACAACTTCTCAATATTTAAATTAGAGTAGTCGGTTGTCCTGTCCGAAGCTCAAAATTGACCGATAACATACACCATTTGATTCAAATAGTCAACGGCGATAGTAAAAAGTTATATAAAAATGCTCAAGTGTTACGCAAAGCTATAACAAAAAAGACAAAAAGGAGGTACCAAGCATGTTAAGATGATACTTATACTTATTCACTGTTGTTTTGTTTTTTAGTTTGTAAGCTTTTATCACCTCATTACACTTTTTTTTGTTTTTTTATTTTACTTTTACATTAGTTTTTATTTTTGTTACTAAAACATAACGATCACTACTTATCTTGTAGCCTTTTTTGATCGCAACATCTTGTTTTCCTTTTGTTTTCTCGTTCTACATTTATATAATAAATAATTCATTTACTGCCTTTACTTGGTTATACTCTTATATATCTATGGATATTGCTTGTATAAGGTGTTCGTTATTATTAAATCATGCACTGTACAGAAATCTGATAATCTCTTTCCATTATTATTTTTCTTGTTTTCCCAATGCTTTCCTCTAAGTGTTGTATAGGTGTGGTTTCTTTTACCAACTCTTCCATTCAAGTATCCTGCAATATAAATATCACAATTTGCTATTTGTCATGTGTAGATCTTTCCAAAACTTTGTTTTCGATCTCACATCTCCATCAAAATTATATACTGATATTATTGCTTCTATGTTTGTTTCTCTTTTTAACTCCACTGCAGGTATTCTTTCAGTTACTACCTCCCATTTATTTATTGCGTTTTTGTCTTTCCTATGTAGTTTGCATCTTATTTTTGTGTTCTATTCCTTTTACTCCACTCTATACTAGTAGGTGATTGTCTTCTAAATATGTTATTTCTTTTCCTTTCTTCTTTCTTTCAGATGTTACCAATATTTCTAAGTTCGTCCCTTCAAATGCTTTTGTTCACTCTATTAGTTTTCCATTCACATTTTTAATATTTCTTTCTAATTTTCTACCCTTTGTTATATTATCATTTTTGTACCTTTTTGTTTATTTCGTTGTTTTTCCCTTGTTCTCCTATTCTAGTTGCGTCTTCTTCAGATTCCATCTTGTTCTGGATTACTATTTTTTTCTTTGTTTGTTCTTATCAATTATTTTTTTATTCATATTATTTTATCATTTTCTTCAGTGATTCCCAAAACTTTTACCTCATTACCTTGGCGATAGCCTAGTTCTTGTATTTCTATTAGTTCTTTGAAGTCGGGTTTTATTTATTTTTTCTAGTTTATTTTCTTCCCTACTCCATCTCCATTCTTCCATCCCTATATGTAACTTTCTGTACCATATCTTGATATTTTTACCCTTTTACTTTTCTTCCTTTGTTATCGGTCTAATTTGTCTTTGTATATCCCTTTTGTTTCTAGGTAAATCATTCTTCTTTATTTTTTTTTTTGGTTTCCATTATTTTATCTTTTTCTGTTTCATTTTCTAGGTGAACTGAGCATGTTTTTCTGCCCTCACGATTCCTACTTTTTATGTAACTCCTGTTCTATAAACATTTTTATATCATTCTTTAGTTTCTCTGAGTTGTTCATATGTACTTTTATCCCTGTACAACTATGTTATTTTTCTTTTTATCATTTTCTAAACAATCTATTTTTTATTTATACTTGCTATAACTATTTTTATTTTATTTAAATTATTGTATTATTTTTTTTACTCTCTGATTTCAGTTGTTTAATATTTTCGCTGTACTCTTTTTTTTCTCTAATTATTTAATTTTATTTGTTATTTTTTATCATTTACCCCATTGTTGGGGTTATATTCATCATCTTTTCGGTGTTATCCTCTAATTTTCTATGGCCTTCTACTGATGACCATCCCGTTTTCCTGTTTTTATGGGCGTTTTTTCCTCTTTTTCGTCTGCTTTATTACTTTTCCTCTTTTTAATATATTTCTCTTGACTCCACACTGTTAATTTATTTTTATTAAATAATCAACTAGTCCTAATCAGCAAATCAAAGTTTAACAAACTGGATTATAATAAATTGAATAAATAAAATAATAATAATACGTATACATAAAAGGCGATGTGTGGGTTCGTCACACTTGCGCGGCCGTGTGCAAAAGCATTGGTTGCCAGAGCAACGCGGAAATACACAAACGATCGTCGTTCCTTTAAAGCACACTGCAATTTTAAAAACGTAAATTAAAATTAAATTATTTATCCTATTTTTTCCATTTTCCTTTCCTTTGTGCAAATAAGCATTCTTTGGTATGGAACGGGTACAAACAGTAAACGGCGGATGAAAGGGCATCAACAAATGAAGGGAGGCGACGTATGTGTACTGGAAGAATAACGAAGAAAGTTGAAGTAGATAACCAAGCAAGACGACAACGACTTTCTGAAAGAACACCGAAAGAAGTAGCTGCAGAGAACAAAACAAGGCGACAGCAAAGTTTACGAAGAACCTCAAAAGAAATAGCAGCAAAAAACCAAGCAAGGTGACTGCAACGTTCTCAAAACGAAAGAAATAGCTGCAGAATAGTAACGATTGCTACAGAAAGTTCGTAACACTTGCATTCTGTATAGCAGCCAAGCGTAGCTGGGTGGATTTTCTAGTACTAATGTATTCCATGCCAAGTGGTTCAGTAGTTGAGGTGCGGCTGCGATGCGGATAGACCCGGGTTCCATTCCCGGAGCTCTCTGATGCCTGGCGGGTGGCTTATTTAGTCACTAAATATAATTGATTACCTACGTTCACTCGGATAAGGGGTAATTAATGACCGTCATGTAAGGCGCGGTACTTACCACATTGCCCCGCATCGGAGATGCTGCGCGACGACCGATCAAAGAGAGCGAATATATGAGAACCTTAACCTGTCAGTTTTCGGGCCGTGCTTCCAAGTGAAGCGTTAGAATCTTACCATTATTAATATAATCCAACCTTTTCTTCTTAATATGTATTTATCTTATCACGCCGTGCTAAGAGCCGCAGGCCGGTCAACCAGTCGGACTTTGGCCTTTATTTGCGTATGAATCCTTGGGCTTACATTAGTATTAAATTTAGTTAAACAGCCGAAACATAAACAAGAGAAAGACTGGAAAGATATTATAGTAAAGATAACCAAAATTGTTTTTATAGGGTTCTGAAAAATATCAGGAAAAATATTAACAAAAGGGGCGATAATAAAAATTATAATAATTACAAAGGCATAACGCTACTAAACACTAAGGCAAAACTATTTAAAAAAATAATTGAAAAAAGCTAAGAAATCAAGTCAAACCAATGCAAGTAGAAACTGAAAGTGGATTCCGGAAAATAGAAGCACTCCGACTTCTATTTAGAAAAAATTATCAACAGAACCTCAAAAACAAACAAAACAGTTTTTTAGCCTTTTTAGACAGGGACAAAGTACCGAGAGTCAAATTATTGGAATATTTAATAAATAAAAAGGTAATACCAAACTAATTAAAGTGATCCAGTGCCTGTACAAAGAAACCAAAAGTTGTAATCAGTAAAAACATAATATTAGAGAAATTCGTAGGGAAAGAGAGAGTTAGGCAAGGAGGCACTTTAAACCGGCTATCAATTATTATTTATATGAACGAAATAATTAGAAAGAAACAACGAAGAACTATGACTATTGTTCGTGGAATGTAGAAACCTGAATAAATATCGCAGGATGTGGTTATCTTAGCCTACATTTTAATTTTATTATCATTGTTTAGTCACTTTCCAGATATATCTTGATGATCTTGTATGTATGTATATATATAAATATATATATATATATATATATATATATATATATATATATATATATATACACTACTGAATGGAATTGATGAGAACATATCAAAATTTCTTGACAAAATAATGAATATTAAGCTTGACGCTCAGACATCAAGAGTTGCTTCACTTCCCGTATCCCTAGGAAACATTAGGAGAATTAGAAACTTATCTGATATCTACATCCCAGCCCTTTTCTCGTCTGTGAATTCTGTATCAGAGCTAATTTATTCCATGATGTTATTACCCGAGAATAACTTGCCTATGTTTCAGGATACTTAGATTACATCAAAATCTGGAACAGTTTACTAGATGAAACACCTCCCATTCCTTCATGTCAAAAAAGTTGGGACATCCTGATTATGAACAGAATGATTCGAACCTTCAATTTCAGTTCTGAAAGAGATCAGGTGAGATATCTTGCCTCCACTAAACCAGAATCCGGTGTCCAGAATGCAATTCCATGCACGAAACTTGGAACTTTCCTGAATGATAACACTTTTAGAATATCAGTTGCTTTCAGATTGGGATGTAACATTTGCGAGCCCCACAATTGCATCTGTGGAGATAAAGTGGACAAGTCAGGAACTCGTGGTCTCTCGTGTAAAAAAACCAGGAACTAAATAAGATCATTCAACAAGCCTTATCATCCATTAACATCCTATCTAAACTCAAACCATGTGGACTCTTCCGTAATGATGACAAAAGAGTGGACGGTTTAACTTTAACCCCGTGATCCTATGGTATGAACCTTATTTAGGATGCTACTTGTACTGACAACCTAGCCCTATCGTACATCAAACAATCTAGTGTAACTGCTGGCCTTATCGCAAACAATTCTGCCAATAACAAGAAGAGGAAATACAAAGAGCTCATCGACCAAGGATACATCTTCATTCCTTTTGCAGTAGAGACTTTGGGACCTTGGTGTGATGAAGCAACGGATTTTACGCAAAGCTTGTAAACTACCTTCACCTACTAACTGGAGAGTCCAGATCGAAATCATACCCAAGATAAAGAATTAGTATAGCTATCCAACGTGGAAATGCACCTAGCATTATTGGAACATTTTCTAAAACTACTGATTTAGACGAAATTTTTGTTTTATAAATTTATTTTTCTTAACTTATGAGGTTATTAGCAAAGACAGTTCAATAAAATTACTAAAATGACAAAAAAATATTTATATAAATCTGCTCTAGATATTATTTGGAGTGTTTTCATTTTTTGTCGAAATTATTTGAAAATATTAAGTTTTTATTGAGTGTACCAAAACGAGTATTTTTACCGAAGCCTTGCACATTTATTGCTTTTTTCGGCTGTTAAAAAGCTCATTTTGACCCTCGAATTCGATGCAGACGCAACAAAAACATGAATGTAAATTAATTGCAGTGAAAGCTCGGAAATTTCGTGGAGCACGCCTGCTTAATCTCGTGAATAATGCAGGAGCTTTTTCTATTAGCCCCGCCATGGGACGTATTTACAACCCCAAATAATATAATAATCGTGACGCAGTAAACGCAATCGATGCGCGGCGCCCGTAAGGGCGCGTGTAATTTTCATTGGCCGAACATTAAGTGCGTACAGCGAGCAATTAAATCGGGCACGGTTACGAAGTTTCCTGGAGCTCGCATTATTGCAGCATAATGAACGTTTTGTAACCCAAGTTCCCTTTGTTGCACAACTTTCCTCCATTATACAGATAATGTTACGTAATATCATGCATTCGAACACAACTAATGTCTAAAATTTAATTATACGACAATTCCGCTTATGTTTTTGGAGCAAGCGGACATGTATCGCGCTCCAATGTATATAACACTACTTGCTGTTTAAGGTCAGGTTTGAATTTTTATTATTAGTTTCTAATTTGTAAATGATAGCCATCCCGAGGCCGCCGTACACTTCTAATCGCATATACGCGTAAAAGGCCTACAGTGCTGGCGTGTTAGCTGTAAACTGGTGCTAATACAGTATTTGACCGATGTTATGATTCAGTTTCTTGTTATTTCCACTACCCCGTATTAAATCTTAAATTAAATTTAATATAAATTATCCAATAATAAGACAGCCATTCCCGTGGTTGAGGCCGCTGCATTCTACACGTGTTCAATTCGGATGCTCTCAGTGCTGGCGTGCCTACCAGTCACTAAAAATTGAGTACCTGCTTCATTCAGACATATAGCTCGCCTATGTTCATCGCCTCAGCATCAGAGATGGTGCGCGACGACCCACAGTATTAAACTCTCAGTTCATTAAATTTAATATAAATTATCCAATAATAAAGTATTTCTTATTATATTCTTATTCAAATCAAGCTGGCCCACAACAGCGTCAACACCAGACCTATAATAAACTACAACTTTTTCTTTCACAACCTCAACTTACTCAGTACCTACTAAATATTTATTAAGCACAGATGACAAATATCTACCCAATAAATCAACAACATTCTACTGCCCTTCTAGACGTAACGAGCCAAGAAATGAACTACAACAAAACAGATGCAAAAGCAGGCACTGCAGCCTCAAGGGCTTATTGTGCCCACTAACATGCACTTAAATGCTAGGACAACACACACCCATGGGCTGAGCGAGACTCGAACTCGCGCGCGCCGGCTAGAGGACAGAGCCACCGACTGGTTGAACCATCTGAGCCACCGCGTCCCCAGCCTTGAAGATACTTCAAATAATCATACTCAAGAAAAAAAATAGATTTTAACATTGACTTGCACACTATTTTTACTGTTCACTGATTCTGAAAGTAACAATGACTTTATTATACCTTTTAATTCGTAATAATATCTGTCACCCGCCATAATCCTAGCTTCTAGTTCTTCTCCTATGCTATTTTTTCATTAATTGTGAATCCTAGGTACCTACAATTATTTTCCTCGCAATTTTGTATTTACCCAAATTTTTTGTCGTAATCATATTTTATTCTTGCGATGTTTATCTTTAGTTTTTGTACATTTCCTCTTTTCCTAAAATGCTTTACTATCTTTCAAGTCATTTGTCGTACTTGCAATATTCTTTTCATTAATCTTATTAGTTTTCTGAGTATCCCAAATTCACCTAAGTCAAAGTGTGTTTATCGTTTATGTAAAACTATGTTGTATGCCCAAAATTTTTTTAGGGTATGTCTAATCGTAAATATTTGATCAGTCGTTTTTCTATTCTATATATGTAATAAAATTTAGACCTTTTCTACTACCACGTTCGCGACTGTTTCGTGAAGCTATTTCTTTTCAAGATCTCTCACTGACCATTTGTGTTATCTTCTTGTGATTTCTTTCAGCTTCTTCCAGTATTTCAATATTTTTAACATCGTAGGTTTTATCACTAACTATTAATTTATTAACTTTTGAAAGCCTGTAGGACTAAAGTTAATGCAATCACAATCCTATTTGTCCGTCTGTGTGTTTGTCTACACGATATCTCCAGAATTACTTGATAGATTTACTTCATATTTGGCTAGTAGGTACCTTAGATTGGTATCTTCTGTGGTATTGCATTTTAAATGTTTTCTTTTGACCCGAGATACAAAGGTCACGTCCATGACTTGATTCGCTTTTGAAAGTTGCCTTTCTGGATTTTACGTTCGTCTCTTTATATCTTAATTGTGCCTTGAGTCGTTTTTGTCTCACTAGTTTTAACTAAGAAAGCTGTATTAACCATTGAAACTGCGTCTTTTTAGTGAAGTCGTTATCAATCCGTATTTGGTTATCTTTAAATTATTTATAATCTTTATTTTACTTTTTACAAACCAAATTTTTCTATTATCGATCTTTTCTTTTTGTTTTATATTTTCCAATTCTCTTTGCTTCATTAACTTTAGTATTCCAGAAGATAAGTAAGACAAAACCACAAATAAGACCAAACCTACAATTAACTACCAGGTGAGTTCAAGTACTAAGGTCTCGAAATATTTTTCTCGTCAGTGAAAGTAAGTAGAAAGATAGGGAAAACGCGGAAAATATTTCCAAATTTGTAATATAAATAACAGTACCGAAACCATGATTGTGCGTGTGGAGTAAGTGGAAGACTATCGATTAGGTATGCGTGATATGGCCCCATAACTTAAAACTAGAAATTCCAGCTACGCTTGGCTGCTGTAGAGAATGCAAGTCATTTCTTCCGATGTTCTTTAAGAACGTGGCAGTCGCCTTGCTTGGTGTCTTCCTGCTATTTCTTTTACGGCTCTTCGTAAAATTCGCTGTCGCTTTGCTTTGTTCTCTGCAGCTGTTTCTTCCGGTGTTCTTTTAAAACGTCATTGTCGTCTTGCTTGGTTTTTCACTTCAACTCCCGCCGGAATTCTTTTGCCACTTATACGTCGCCTCGCTTTATTTATTGCTGCCTCTTCATCCGCAGTGTGCTCAGTTCTTCGTTTTTTCGTGTAATTTTTGTGGTGCTCGGCCGTTCCATACCAAAAAATGCTTATTTGCAAAAATAACAAAAAAACTAAAACATTAGGACAAACAATTTAATTTTAATTTAAGTTTTTAAAATTTCAGTGTGCTTTAGAGATACGACGATCGTTCGTGTATTTCCGCGTGGCCTCGAACGCGTTACTCTGACATCCAATGCTTTTCACACGGCCGCGGCCGGGCGACCGGTGACGGGGACCCCGTGTCGAGCTTTAAAGATATTAGATTTCCGTAAAATTTGTAGAGTCTATTTTGCACGATGACCTAAAAATGGAGTTTTTCAAGGTGGGCTCCATTAATGCTGGTCGGCGAATGCAAGGCTGTAAGGATGGCAACATTTCAGGACAAGTTGACACACCATCCCCCATAAATTTCCAACCATAAAAGGGTCTTCCCGTGGCCGCTTATTTTTTAATAGAGCTGCTGTTGCATCGGCGATTTTCCAGTGAGCAAAACGCACCTTTACGTAATTGTTTTCAGCAACCACTAAATCATGGCGCCGACTTTGTGAAAAATGTGTACGTCTAGACGGAGATTACGTTAAAAAATAACATAAAGTTACAACTTTCTTTGGTAAGCACTTTTTAGAAAAAAATTGGAGATCTTAAAAATTGAACGCACCTCGCATATAAAGATATGGAAGTTGGCAAATAAACTGAGAAAATGAAAGACAGAAAATCGTGAAAAAATTGTTTACGTAGTAACAAAACAAATCGAACTGTAAAGCAAGAAAGTATAATATATTAGATAAGGTTCTGATTGTTTTCATGACAAGTGATAAATAATAGCTTCAATAAAAAACATCTTGTAATACAATAACGTAGAATAAATGTAAAAAAATTGTTTTAGTAAGAATACAATTGCAATTGATTTTAAAAATTTTAAACTAAAGCTAACACTTCTTACTCTTTCTTTGTCAAAAAGACTATAGGCACTGGAGCGTGATACCACAATATAATTCATAAGTTTGTTGCGCTCGGCGTATGTTTTTAAGAAATGGTGTTGCACACAACAGTTTAGAACTCCAAGATCGGTCTATTTGATGGCTCCTATTTTGTTTGTAGGAATCTTTTGAAGGGAGTTTTAAGAATTATACAAAAACCCTTACATAGCCAAAAAGCAATCGTGCATAAATTGCAAAGGATTTCCACCACTTTATGCGATAATGTCGTACAAAAAATTCTATACAAATAGCTAAAATTCATGACACCCTTAAGCCTTTTATTTTATTTCAAATAATTATTTACAGCTGAACTATTAAACATATTTTTGGCTAGTGCCTAGTCCTACTATAAATGAGATCGCCAAAAATATTTTACCCACCAAAAAAACCTAGAATAAAACTTTAAAAGTGCTAGTACTAAGTCAATTATTTTTGGTTGTAAAATACTGTTAATAAACAAAGATAATAACCGTCTGTAGTTTTTTAGAAATCCTTATTTATGTATATGTATGTATATATAATTTCACATTTTATGCACTTATGTAAACCCTAAGTTTTTATTTCGTATTTTCGACAGGAATTACAGGATAAATTTCGGTTTATGTACCTAATGCAATAATTATGATATATCAGAAGTGGCAAATAAATACTGTATATAAAAAATTCATCAACATTGAAGTAGCGCACGGAAAGTCAGAAATCCGTCTCCATGTTCCATCTTTTTGTTTTCATACTTTATCTATTTCTTTCCTAATATTTAGTATTACTACCACTTTTTCAATTTTTCTCTTTTCAGTTTTTCTAAATAAAATTATTGTAATAAGTTTTACAATCCACTTTATTTCTCCTAAGGCACAACATAAATAATAAAAATATAAATTGCAAGCCAATCCACGTATTTGCAGATATATTAAATTATAACTGTTATATTCCGTTCTTCTCAATTTTCCGTTTTGTTGTTCTATTGTCCTCTATGCGTAGTATATGGCCCTATCAATTTAGTTGCTTTTCTTAAATTATTTTTGCATCTCTTTTGTATTCAATTGTATTTCTTATTTGATCTCTTTCACTTTATTAAGAACTTGATATGCGTGCTAGTAATCCTAGATTTGTTCTTGTTTGATAAAATCCATGACTGTTGTACCACCATATTGATACCATTATTTATAAATACTAGCACGTTTACTGCTCTTGGTATTTCGGCTTTCCCGAAATGCGTTGCATAATATTTCTGTGCTTCCTACTCTGTGGTTCATTTAGTGATCTGCTTTTCCATTTTTACTGACTTGTACTCATAGGTACATTTCTTTCTACACTGACGATGTATTTCTTTTATTCTTCCTCTGTTACATTAGTTTTTGTATTTATTGTTATATTTACTTAATGTTGTTTTTGCCTGTATACTTCTAAAATGTGTTATAAATTTGGAATCTGCTATAATTACCATGTCGTCTCTAAACTTTAATTCCAAAACTACTACCTTTTCCTTTCTTCCTTTTCTAGTATATCAATTACATTTTTTGTTTCTTTTTTTGCTGTCTCTAACTATGCCGTTTAACTAGTCTGAAGCGAAGCGGGCTAAACACGCATCCTTGACAAAGTCTCGTATTTGTCAGAAATTCTGATCATTTTTTGTTTTGTATTCCGACTATGTTTGACGTTTCTGGGTATAAAAGTATTACTACCTCTCTTACTATATTTTAGACACTTCTGTTTTGTAAGCATCTTTATTTTTGAGTCAAACTGAAGATATGGTTCCGAGTTCCCGGCGCCCCTTGAATTAAACAGGGGTGCTAAGAATCCCCGAGCGGATACAAAAAAAACAACATTAAAACGATAAATATATACAATCTCTGAAGCATGCACCAGGCAAGAAAGTTAAAAAACATAATTAATGAGATGAAAATAAATCAAATCGAAATACTAGGCATTAGCGAATCCAGATTGACAGGCTCAGGAAAATTTGAGTTAGACGACACCGTTATATATTATTCTAATGACATCCATCAAAGCGGCGTATGTATATTAATCAACAATAGAATTAGTAAATACGTGCTAAACCTTATTCCGTAATCTGAACTGCGTTATGTTGCTACCAGATAATGGAAATACCAGTGAACATTAATATAATATCAACATCAGGTAAAAAGACGATAAAATAAAAGAGTTCCAGAGTCAAATAAAAGATATTACAAAATAGCCTTCGAAAATACGAAATAAACATTATCATGGGAGATTTCAGTACAAAAATAGGAGAAAGTAAAGTTAATGATGTAGTGGGAAATGATAGATTAGGTAACAGAAATGACCTTGAGAAAAATTAATCCAATTTTGTAGTAAAGATAATTTGATTGTCACAAATACGTCTTTTAAATTGCCACCTAGAAGGCTGTATACTTGGAGATCTTTCCAAGATAACGCAAACACAACTGTAAAAAATCAAATTCATTTTATAATCATTAATAAGATATTCCGAAATAGTAACGCAATCGAAAATTAAAGGAAATACAAATATAGAAATAAATGAAAAAATATAAAGACAATCATTACAGAAGCTCCACTGGATGTACTAAATGTACATAAGAAATTGATGACGACAGACAGGATATTAATTTACAAGAAATGATAGAAATAAAAGGCCCAGGTATACTCAAATCCAAAGTCGAATTTGCCGTAAAGTTAGCCAAGAATAGATATAATCCCAGCAGATATAAAACTTTTTGACCAAGATAATAAAGTACAACTACTAAAATGATATCAATGATATAATAAAGGACATATTTATACCAATACCAAAAAAACAATGCTTTATTTTGTAATGATTTTAGGCTGATTGGTCTCATAAGTCACATACTCAAGATATTACTAAAAATAATTTAACATCAAATGTACAAAAAATATGATACTATGGTAACCAATTCACAATTTGGTTTTTGAATTAGATTGGGCACTCGGAAAGCTCTATTTAATATGAACGTTTTATTGCAAAAGGGCAGATAATTTCAAAAACCAGCTCTCGTCTGCTTCATTAACTTTGAGAAAGCTTTAGATCGAGTTAAACACGCTCAACTTATCAGATCTCTAATAAAGTTAGGATTAAATAGAAAAGATAGACGCCTAATTAAAAATATCTATTGAAATTAAACTGCAATAATCAAAACTGAAGATGAAGATACAAACAAAATTGAAATCAAACGGGGTGTAAGGCAAGGGTGCGTACATTCGCCGATATCATTTAATGTGTATTCTGAATAAATACGGATGGAGGAAAGGCCCCCAGATATGGGTGGTACCGGGGAAATGAAATACTCGGGGCGGATCAAAACTAGCAAAGCAGCGTCTGACTTCAGAGAAGCGACTGCAAAAAGCGTCTGTTTGTCCCGGTTAGGGACGGCTGATACCAAAATCTTCCAACCCGCCTAGTCGGCGTGGAAGATAGTGACTATTACCCCCTTAAGTAACAACAAAGATGAACTCGAATACCAAAAACAAAAGGAACATACCCCAGCTGAGTAGAACAAAAGGTTCAGAATCTCATACTGCACGAGCAGCAGTCAGCCACAAGGATTCTGGGGGGGGGGGACATTCAAAGATATCAAATCAAACCCAATTAAAGATAGCAACATTTAACACAAGAACTGTTTCGTTGGAAGACAGACTATGTGAACTAGAAGAGGAACTGACAAAAATAAATTGGGACATAGTAGGACTATCAGAAGTAAGAAGAAAGGGCAACGAACTTATAACTTTGAAATCAGGAAACCTTCTATGCTATGCAGGAGAAGATATTACATATGGAGGAGTAGGTTTTATCATAAAAATATATATAGAGCCCTATATAACAGAAATCCAAACAGTTTCCAACAGAATAATATATCTGATGATCCGAATCAACAGTAAATACAAACTAAAGATAATACAAGTATATGCTTCCACTTTCACCTGCGAAGACGAAGAAATAGATCAATTTTACGAAGAACTAAACAAAAGTCTTACTGATAACAAAACCCACTTCACCTTACCTCAACGCCAAAATTGGAAATCGCCTAGATCCAAATGAAACAGCAACAGGAAAATTTGGATTTGGCCAGAGAAACGAAAGAGGCGAAATGCTAATAGATTTGCTTCATTTACATGGATTACACGCTATGAACACATTCTTCAAAAAGAAGCTACAACGTCAGTGGACGTGGAAAAGTCCAGACGGTCACATAAAGAATGAAATAGATTTCATAATATCCTCCCATAAATACATAATAAAAGATGTAATAGAGCTAAACAATTTTGTGACATCAAGCGACCACCGACTAATAAGAGCAAAAGTCACTATAAACACTAAATGGGGAAGAGTAAAACTAACGAAGAAATCAAGATCAAAACATAAAGAGATCACCCTAGCAGCAGACGAATACATAAAACAACATGATACAGAACTAGGATATATACTCAAATAGGAAGATATGAACAAAACAAACACAAGAATAACAACCGCTATGCAAAACGCCTGCGTAGAATTAGCCAAACTACCAGCATTAGTACAGGCTACAGAATCGCTTCAAAAAGCGCCCTATGCTCCATAAGGAGTATAAAGGAACGACGACGATGACGATGCAAAACGCAAGTGCTAAAATAGCCAAAAATAAACCAAAAAGAAGAAAAATTAAGCACTAACACAAACAAGATTATGGAAAAGAGAAGAAAACTTAGAGAACAGGGGAAAGCGGACAGTATTGAATACATAGAACTAAACAAACTTGTAAGAAGAGAAATTCTAAATGACATAAAAATATACAGAGGAAAGATCATAGAAGAAGCTATCGAAAGCAATGGCAATATGAGAGTATTAAGAACAAAACTAAGTAATGGTCGAAAGAATATAACAAAACCAAATAATGAAGAAGACATCGATATAACCGACAAAAATGAGGTGCTACACACGACAAAAGCCTACTACGAAAAACTGTATAAATCAAAAATAGTAGAATATACAGAGGAAACTAAAAAGAAAAGAAACATTAGGAATATCGGTTCAGAAGACATCCCAGAAATAATGCCAGAGGAAATTGACTCGGCACTGAACAAAATGAAGAATAGCACTGCGCCAGGAAATGACAACATCTCCATAGAAATGCTGAAAAGTGGGAGTAGAAAATTGAAAATAGAAATCACCAAAATAATGAACAAATGTATACAGGAAGGAAAAATCCCAACAGATTGGTATAACGCCATAATTATACTAATTCACAAGAAAGGGGATAATAGGAAGCTGGCAAACTATAGACAAATCAGCTTACTCTCAACTATGTACAAACTACTGACAAGAATAATAACAAATAGGCTAGAAAGTAGAATTGACTTCTATCAAGCAGTAGAACAAGCAGGCTTCCGTAAAGGATACTCAACAAATGACCACTTACAAACAATTAAAACACTTATTGAAAAGTGTAATGAATACAACATCAGTCCAACACTAGGTTTTGTGGACTACGAGAAGGCGTTCGACTCGATTGAACTACCCTACATACTAAACGCAATGGACTCGTACAGAATAGACTCTAGATACACCAACCTCATAAAAGATATATACACTAAAGCTACATCCGAAATAAAACTGAACAATTTAACAACAAAATTTAGGGTAGAAAGAGCAGTCAGACAAGGCGACCGCATTTCACCTAAACTATTCAATCTAGTCCTGTAAAATATCTTTAAAAATCTAGACTGGCATGGAAAAGGTATAAACGTCGATGGAAAGTATATAAACCACCTAAGATATGCTGATGATATTGTAATAATAGCCAAAGACACAATAGAGCTAAAAACCATGATGACGCAACTAAACATAGAATAAAAGAAAGTAGGACTGAATATCAATTATGCTAAAACAAAAATTCTAACAGCAGAGGATATAAATTCTATAGACATAGACAATTCAAACATAGAAAAGTTATATCATATATATATATATATATATATATATATATATATATATATATATATATATATATATATATATCTAGGTCACAATATAATGCTAAAATATGAAAACCAGGAAGCAGAGATAAGAAGCCGAACTAGACTAGGCTAGGTAGCACTCGGTAAGCTATCATATATATTATGCTCAAACAAATTTACAAGAAAACAAAAAGCCAAAATATTCGACATGTGTATTATACCCGTACTCAGTTATGGCATGGAAACAATAACATTCACCAAAAGAATTATCCAACGCTTAAGAAAAACCCAAACGGCCATGGAAAGAAAAATGCTAGGAATAAAGCCGAGCGACCGAAAAACAATAGGATGGATCAGGAGACAAACAGGAGTTAAAGACTTAATTGAACACAACACGAAACAAAAATGGTCGTGGGCGGGCCATATTATAAGAACAGAGGATGAAAAATGGACCAAAAAGATTGGTGTGGCGGCCTTTTCGCCCTTGAACCGCTTATATCGCGGCGGCATGCGAGCCTTTGATATCTGCCCGTTTTGCCATCGCACACAAAACGGCATATGGGCTTTTGCTCAGCCGACAAGTCTGCATACGCCGTCGGCGGCACCTTTTGATATGAAAGGTGCTGGCGAATGCAAATTGCCCGAAAAGACCTACCGCCAAGCCAGGCGCGAAGCCCGGCATCATTCGCAATCCGCAACGCGGCCAATTTGGTCGTGTTTTAACACCGCACATTCACGTACCGCAACGCGGCCAATTTGGTCGTGTTTAACACCGCATACATTCGCAATCCGCAACGCGGCCAATTTGGTCGTGTTTTAACACCGCACATTCACGCATCGCAGCTCGGCCAACTTGGTCGTGTCTCAACCCGCAAGAAACTCGCCATCCGCAGCACGACCAATTCGGTCGTGTTCACCCGCAAGAACATTCGCTACCCGCAGAAACCCGATCCGCAACGCAGAGGGGCCACCGGGAATCGCCGACGAAGCCGAAGCCGAAGCCGATTCAGGTGAGCGATTTGGCAATATTCGTTGGTGGATATCGGTAGCCGCCCCCATCCGCTTACGCGACGGCCGTTTAAGGGACGATTTGGCCTTATCGGCTGACCTTCCAAACGGGCCGTACTACGTTTTCACACCGCATCACGAGAGCGGCTATTTACACGCCTGCCTCTCCATTTGTTGGTCCTTACGAGCCGCATCGGTATCGTATCCAACACCGCATCCACGAGAGCGGCTATTTACACGCCTGCCTCTCCAAAGATGATAGAATGGAGACCAAGACAAGGAAAAAGAGGAGTCGGGAGACCACCACAAAGATGGGTTGACGATATCAGAAGAGTGGCTGGAAAGCAATGGCATCGACAAGCGCAAAACAGAAACGAGTGGAAGAAAAAAGGGAGACCTATGTCCAACAATGGATAGAACAAGGTTGAAGAAGAATGGTGCAATAAGCGTTTTTGTCGTCTTTTTCTCTACATTTTATCTTGTCTTTGAGGTAATGGCCTGCCTCCATTTGGAACACCGCTATTTTAGAGATCTTCTAGTAGGGCGTCCGCCCTGCAGATATCAAAAAATGCCTCGGTACCCGGCGATCAACCATCCATGACACCATCAAGAAGCTGAAGACGGATAAGGACATGTCTGGCCCAGGCCGACAAGTAACCGTATCTACCCCGGCTGTTGTTGCGCCAAACCCCGCTGCAATTTTACCGTCAGATCTATTGTTAAATTACGCCTGGCGCTTTACCCTTGAAGTACAATCAACAGCTGCCAAGCAAAAAACGACAAGGAGAAAATTAGCCAAGTAATTGCTGAGCCGATTCTATCAAGCACGCTAGCACGACATCGTCTGGACAAACGAAAATATTCACTGATTAGGAGGTGGCAAGGCCAGGATATTTGCCCGGTCTTTTGAGGATACCAATGGCAAAGGGAAAACCATTGAGCGCTTTTCTCATTCTATATGTCATGGTTTTCGTAGGTAATCAACACTGATGAAAAAACCCATCTGCGTACAAAAAAGAATTCTGGAGGCCATCTGCCTTAATTGGGTCCTCAAATGTTTTGGATATTGCTACTAGGTCTGACATCAGGATAGGGTTTTCAAACACCTCGTCACTCAGGACTGGCTGTTCACCCACACCCTTAACTTCATCAGTGTCAAGGCGTGCTCCCTTTGCTTCTGTTGCAATTCTTTGTCTAGGCGGAGTTGAACAGGAAGACCTGCGCTACTCCCCACTCATCTGTGGATTATCTAAAGCGATCCCTTCTTAAGGCCTGGAACGAACTCTCCATAGAATTCCTGAGTACCACCGTCGATGCCAGTCTCAAGAGACTTCGCTCTCTTACCCGTGCAAATAGAGATCGATTCGAGAAATAATTGTTATGTTATCCTAAAACCGATAAAGTGTTACTGTTATAGTTCTGTTGGTATTGGTTTTTATTGTATTACCTAATCTGATCAGTTCTGTAATTTTCCTTCTAAAAATAAATTAAATATTGCGAGTAGGATAATAAAAGCAAACATTAAGAATTCATTAGACAGCTGTAAAATTTTATTACACCTACAGAAGTTAACTTAGTCAGTTGGTATGTATCTGTTTTTAGAAACGGACAAATAAAATGAAATAAATCAAATTATGTGGGTCAAGTACGCACAAAGCCGCATTCAATTATTTCTAATTAACGGAAGTTTATTTGAAACATTTTTAATTCAAGAAAAGTATTGTAATAAGCTACTGTTGGCTAATTACAAATTAATGGCATTTTAATTATTGGAGTGGCAAAGTAGTTTATTATGAAATTCATTCAGCAACAGCAGCTATTTTCCCAATGTCAGTTTGTGTAACAACGAAAATTGATTTTTATTTAGCGTCAAACTAAAGGGTTGGGGAGGTAGAGAGTTTGGGCTTGACGATTAGTGGGGGATATCAGGTCCGATGCCGTCACATGTCTTGAAACCTTTACAGGATAGCTTGTAGCGTAGACAACCTACAAGGAGGATATCGTGCACAAAATTGTCATGCGGTTTTTGAGCATAAAAAATGCATGCAAAATTGGTTTCCAAGTTTTGATCGACTAACAGAAGTGATAATTGGTGATTAAACATGTATTTTTGAGTACAATCCGGAGACACCAAAACAGGGACCCGAGTGACACCCCCTTGATGACCTGGATGAGTAAATCAAATGCTCATTTTTTTATTCTAAAAGTGTTGTCTATAAGAAATTACTACCACTAAAATAGATCTTTAAAGCTGCATATTACATAGATATACTTACAAACCCGAGTTTTTACTACAAAAATAAAGAGAGAGTCTCTGGTGAAACAAACCGTGACAACGCTGCCTCAACCTTCCTACAATCCGGAGCTAAGCCTGCCCGACCTCTTTTTCGTTTCCCCGACTCAAATCCAGCTCGAAAGAATAACATTTTAGAACAAAGTACTGTGATACGTGACAGAACCGCTAACAAGGGCATGGTGTTTTGAAGAATATTAAATCTGTATTCAATTAAACGAAATGTTTCAAATTGACATAATTGCTTCCTGAATGCATTTTGTATAACCTATTGGAAATTAATTTAAGATATTTTTAAGTTTATTAAAAAAAATTAAAAAGCTTAATTTCCTTTATACAAAAAAATTCCAGTTGTTACAATTTTTCAATTCTTAATTCTCCGACAAGTTTTCTGAGGCTTTTAAACGGATTTAAAAAGTACTACTAGGCAACGTGCAGAATAACTCAGGAATAACATAAAGATTCATTCTTCATTATTCAGTAATATTTCACTTTATTTTCTTGATTTTATCCTTTATTTTTCTCGTCATTATTCCTATTCAAGATTTCTTTTTTCTGAGTAATTAATTTCTTAAGTCATTTACGTCTTAGTTTCTTTCTTCTTCCTTTTCATGTATTTTTGACTTTATAATTTATTTTACTATCTTACTACAGTACATCATTAATAAACTTCAAACCGCTTATAATGATATTCATTTTTTTATATTTTTTCTAAAAATCTGACTTTAAGTTTTATAGTTTACAGGAACAGCCATTTTTTTATATTTTTATTTATTAACATTTGAAATTCCTTTCCCCAATACAAATATACTCCTTGTTACCATGTAGAGGTATTCAGCTGTTCCTTTTCTTATAATATATATTTTTTTTAATTTTTACTTATTAATTTACTATAGTACTTAGACATTTACACTTTTCGTCCGCGCTTGACTTTCATACCGTTAAGACGTGTGCTGAGCGATAATAGTGAAAGTGTGTAACGGTGGTTTAATCTGAGTAAAGTATAATAATCATAAACTCACATTTCGTAAAATAGTTATATGTAACCAATCCACATGCTACCAAAATGGCATACAACAGCAACAATTATTCCGTCAACGCAATTAACACAGCAGCTAGCATCTCAATCACATAATAGCTTCGCCCCGATGGATAGCCAGGTAAATCCGCAATTTCCTATTATTAATACTCCTTATTTACATAACAACTTGACATATCTCAAATGAATACACAAGCTAATCATACTTTTACATCAATGCAACTAAATAACATACCGACAAATAATTTATCAAACAGAATAAATACACCCGATAGTGATAGTGAAGTGGAATTGAATACAATGCCCAATAAAGAATGGCAATGTGTACAAAATAGAAAAAGGAAAAGAATAACAAAACAATCAGCACAAAATAAAACAGTGCATGTCACACAAAATAATAGATATTCTGCCCTTAATAGCCTTAATGAGGATATTACTGACGTCGCACCGGTTGTTCAACAAAATAAGATACCCAGACCACCTCTGATATTTGTACATGGAGTTACAGATTATAATAAAATGATAAATGCTATAACAGCTGTTGCTGAAATAGAACAATATAAAACAAAAGCAATGCCTGATAATATAGTTAAGCTAAGTGCAAATACTCCAGACACATACCGTAAGTTAGTAACATTCATGAAGGAATCAGGTATAAATTACCACACATATCAGATGAGAGAAAATAAAGCTTATAGAGTTGTCATTCATAATCTCCATCCTACTGTACCCTCTACCGAAATAGCAGAATCGCTGGAAGAGAAAGGTTTCAAAGTAAGAGCTGTAACAAACATCAAACAAAGAATTGCAAAATTACCCTTACCAATGTTTTTTTGTATACTTGGAACCTGCTGAAAACAATAAAGACATTTACAATCTTAAATTTTTAAATAATCACGTTTTAAAAGTGGAGCCGCCACGTAAAAATACATCAATTGTCCAGTGTACGAGGTGTCAACAATATAACCATACCAAAGCCTACTGTAACCGTCCCTAAGCTTGCGCTAAATGTGGAGGACCGCATGACACTAAGACATGCAAGAAATCAAAAGATTTGCCGGCTAAATGTGCTTTATGTGGCTGTGATCATCCCTCCAACTATAGAGGCTGTTCAGTACTCAAATAATTACAAAACAGACTGAAACAGGTTTATCAATTCGAAACACTTACCATCCAGTAACAATAGACGACACTCAAACTTAACACCCTCAACATACAGCCAAGTAGTACAAGGTGACACTGTACAAGCCAACAGTCAAGACACAATCTTACAAAAGTTCTTAGAAGAATTCAAAATAATGTTCACCTAGCTAATGCAAGAAAACAACATGATAATAAACATGTTGTCTACTGTCATAAATAAATTTGTCGTTAATCTATAAGGCCTTACGAATATGTTTATGGAATGCGAATGGCATCTAATCAAAAATTCAAGAAATCGAATTATTTTCAAAACTCCATAATATAGATATATTTCTCATATCAGAAACACATTTTAAGGACAGAACTTATCTGAGAGTTCCGCACTATACATGCTACATCATAAAGAACTCATAAAGATCTCAATAGTTGATTATGAACTACAAAAATATGAGGATCCATGCCTACAAGCAACAACAACACAAGTTTGTAAATTACCAAACCCAATTATCATATCTGCTGTCTATTGTCCACCAAGACATAATATTACCAAGGAGGACCTCAAGCCGTTTTTCCAATCACTTGGCAGTACATTCATATGCGGTGGAGACTTCAACTGTAAGCACACCTGCTGGAGATCTCGGCTAATTACCACTAGGGGTAGGGAACTATATAAATTCATATGAGAAGAAAAATATGGATACCTATCAACTGGGGAGCTAACACACTGGCCCACGGACCATAATAAAACACCTGATTTGCTGGACTTTTTTGTCACTAATGGAATTTCTTCTAACTATACGGATATTATCAGCAATCTTGACTTATCTTCAGATCATACACCAGTTATCGCTACAATCAGTACAATTGATAATTAAAAAATCACCAAGACCGTCACTTTAAAACAACAAAACAGATTGGGACTCATACAGAGCCATTCTTCAAGAATCCCTACAATCAAATATTAGTTTAAAAACTCCCCAGGAATTAGAGCAAGCTACTGATCACTTTATCACTACTCTGCAAAATGCAGCATGGAAATCCACACCTACGATCACAAACAGCGTTCAAAGAGATATAAATATTCCTAATGACATACTTGTATTAGTTCGACAGAAGCGAAGAGTGAGAGCTAGATGGCATAGAACACAACATCCAGCTGACAAAACAGTGTATAATAGATTAACAAATACCTTAAAGAACCAACTACACATGATAAGGCAGGAAACTTTTAACCACTATCTAACTACATTATCAAGTACAGATAATAGCATTTGGAAAATCGCCAAAGCAAACAAACGGCCACAAAAAACAAATCCTCCACTAGGAAAAACAAATAATGAGTGGGCTAGAACAGATCAGGAAAAGGCATACTTATTTGCACGACACTTTGCTAATGTTTTTACGCCCTACCAGATGATCCTGATGATACAGTAAACAGCTTCTTGGACATACCATTGCAACTGTCGCTACCTATCAAGAGATTCACCTGTGCAGAGCTGGAAGAAGAAATTCAATATCTTAACCATAAAAAAGCACCAGGGTACGAACTAATATCGGGTAAAGTGCATGCTGAATTACCTAGAGTCGGTCTGGTTCTAAGGAACCTTTTCATTTCTATCTTACGTCTCCATTATTGGCCGTTACCACTTAAATTCGTAAAGATAATTCTCATACCAAAACCAGGTAAACCTGCTGAGGAAATTACATCTTACCGTCCAATAAGCTTAGTGCCCCAAGTTTCTAAACTGTTAAAAAAACTTTTAGTCAGGAGAATGCATGAAACAGATATATTGGAAAACTGCATCCCGGACTACCAGTTTGGGTTCAGAAAGTATCACTCTACAATTCAGCAATGTTATCGTGTCGTAAATATGATCAACACAGCACTGGAATCTAAATCTTACTGTCCAGCAGTATTTATTGATATACAACAGGCGTCCGATAAAGTATGGCATAAGGGACTCTTACATAAACTCAAATTACACCTTCCAAGTGAATATTATTTACTTATAAAATCCTATTTATCAAATCGACACTTCGAGATAAAGTATGGCTAAGAATATTCTGCTATTCATTCAATCAACTCCGGAGTACCACAAGGCAGCGTTCTTGGACCTCTTCTATATACATTGTACACGGCAGACATACCTACAACAGTAGCTACAACTATAAGCACCTTCGCTAATGATATAGTCCTTCTCTCTCATTATACCAATCCTCAAACAGCCTCTTTAAACTTGCAACATCATCTGTCCCTCTTACAAACCTGGCTAAACAAGTGGAGAATACAAGTGAACGAAGCCAAATGCACCCAGGTAAATTTTACCCTAAATCGCTTGGAATGCCCGCCGGTGCATCTAATAATATAGCAATTCTCAAGCAAATGAAGCCCGCTACCTGGGCCTTCATTTAGACAAAAGACTCACGTGGAAACTGCATATATTAAAGAAACGAAAGTAACTTGATCTACGACTTAAAAAAATGTACTGATCACTTGGTAGGAAATCGTGTCTATCTTCAGAAAATAAAATTCTACTTTATATAATAATAATTAAACCTATCCGGACCTATGGCATCGAGCTGTGGGGATACTCCTGCAAGTCAAACGTAAACATAATCCAACGCATGCAATCCAAAACACTGAGAATGTTAGCCAATGCTCCCTGGTATGTTAGCAACGACACCCTGCATACCGACCTGGAAATGCCAACAGTAGTAGAAGAACGTACTAAAAGAAGCAACAACTATTTCCTGCGACTTCAAGTTCATCCCAATGTCCTGGCATCCAGCCTGCAACAACAGCCTCCTAGACGAATACAAAAAACGTGGCCCATTGATCTAAGAAGAAACTAACGGGATAACATCGATGAATGGACTCCCCTCACGTCACTATCGTCCTCTCATTAGCTGATAGGACCTTATTATATGTTTATTATGTAAAATGGTTCTGATTGTTAATCTGCAAATAAACTATAAAAAAAAATACACTTTTCGATCTTATCCAGTGTAATTTATTTTACTAATACTTCATAAATATTCTGTTCTCTGATATGGCATCGTTTTAATTTATTCATATTTGATTTTAATCCTTTTTTTACAATTATATTATATAAATATTAAGAATAACTTGTAGATCTTATTCTAATTTTGCTATAAGCTTCTATGTTCTGCAACGCCATTTTATTAATTTATATTACTATCCGTTTACAATATTCCATCATATATTTTATTTATGTTTTGTTGTGTCATATATTCTTAGCATAATATATAATAATCTTACTTCTTTTTTATCGAAAGCTTTTTATAAATTAGTAATATTTTACTTATCTTTCAATTCATAAGTACCCTACTCATTTGAATGCCCTTTTGTATAACTGTTTTCGCTTCTTTTTGGTATTTCCGGGGTGATATCCATCTATAATATTGTACCGATTTTCCGAATTTTACTCAGTTTCTTATATTCTTATCATTATTTCTTCTGCCTCTTGCGTTATAGGTAGATTCTACATCTTTTCGTAATTTGGAGATACTTCATTGGCGAATAGTTTTAAAAATATTATTTTCGCCGCTTTTACCGTATATATCAATTGCTTTTGAAAGATAAAATATCTATTAACTTTTACATTTTTTTAATGTGTTATAACATTAGTTTTGGTTTTCCTCCAGATTCCTTTATTTTATTCAAAAAAATTCAAAAAATATTATGTCTGGGTGGACTATATATGGCTGCAAACACTAGCGGACCGGTAATACTCTTGACGTTGAGGATGGTACCTTGTAAGTAGTCAGTGGAGAACTCTTCCATTATGTGGTGAGAGATTTTATTACTGATAATTACTGCTGAGCCCGCGTGGGCTGTACCGTCTGGGTGATTTGTAGAGTATGTTGAATAATTATGGATATTGAAGTAACTATATTCGGTGAAGTGGGTTTCTGAGATCAGTAGGATGTCGATTTTATGTTGTTTAAGAAAGAGCTCGACTTCAATGCGATGCTGGGCTAGTCCATTTGCATTCCATAATTCTATGCGTAAAGTATCCATTATTGCAATTTGTTGACTAACATGATGAGCAGATTAAGCATCGTGCTGTTCTGGTTCATAAGCTGCGTAAGCATTGTTTCAAATTTAGTTAAAAACTGAGATAGTGAGATATCATTGTTGCTGTTATCTTCGAGTTGGCTGTTCGTGCGGTGCTGTGATGCTGCTTGGGCATAAGTTGCATTGTTTAAATTTGAGGTTTATGCATGCTGCGCAGTTATTGGTGTATTTGATGTTTTTACAGTAGATGTTCTTGGAAGACTAGACGATTTACCTCTATTTATTTGTAGTTGCTGATACACTTGACAACCCTTATAGTTGGCAGGGTATGGGCCTTGACGCAGTGCACATCGCGCGGGAGTTTCCTTTGATTTCTTGCAGACAGTGGTATTGTGTTCTCCTCCACATTTTACGCAGAGGAAGGGCTTGGTACAGCAAATTTTGCTATGTCCATATGCTTGGCATCGTGTACACTGTATTATTGTGGTTTTTTTTCTGGGCGGTTCTACGGCTATTAGTTGGTAATTAAGATGCTTCAATTCAAACACTTTTTTGTTATTCTGAGCCGGCTCTAAATCGACAACGAACATAAGCAGAGGCTCTTTAGTTACTCTATGTCTGATGTTGGTCAGATTTCGTACAGTGTGGCTGTGCTTTTTTAGTTCTTCTTTAATTTCCTAGGTATCAGCAGAGTGATGTAGATTACGAATTACCACTCTGTATTCTTTCATCCTTTAATTGATAGGTATGGTATATAATTCGTTCAGTTTTTAGATGGGTAATTAGTTTTCTATAGGAGTCAGCAACATTAGTATTTATTTTAATTGTGTTGTTTGAAAGCGCATTGTTCTCGTTCTAAGACTTTTGTAAGATTTTCGATCATTTGGGCATAATTCGTAACACCGTATAGGTATACAGGTAGGGGCTTGGGAATTTTTTGTGCGGAACTTTCACTAGAATCTTGTTGGGTCTCTTGTGTGCTACCGCTAGCTAGTACAGTAAATCGATTTTGAGTGTTGATTTCATTTTCTGGTTGTGTTCGTTCGGTTGTAGTTCTTCTGCGTTTTTTGTATGGTTTTTTGTATTGTTGCCATTTGTGTTGGTTTTGATTTTCTGTTACTTCCTCTTCGGAGGAGTCATCGATATTTATTTGTTCTGTTGCTTCTGTTATTAGTTGCGGGTTTGGATTTTGATTAGGGGTTGAGACAGAAGAGAAGAATTTTATATTAGTATAATTTTGTGGTGGTGGCAGAGGGTTCTGATGTTGAGGCATCGGCATGACATTATTGGTTTGCGAGAGCGGCGCATAATTGAATTGAAGTGGTTGTTGATTTCCAAATTGAGGTTGTTGTGGATTATATAAAATTTGTGATCGGGGTATAAACATATTTGAGCTAGTGTTGTACATATTCGGTATTTACAGAATTTGTGATGATGTTTGCGAGTTTTTAATCAGCATAGTTTAAAAATGTAGTAAAAATCTTTAACTTACACATTTGGTGTAAAACTCGACGGAATTAAATATAAATCGCTGCAGGGTCAAGAGCGGGCACTGGTGATAACTTAATCGGATACGATATAGCACATCCACTTGCGCTCGCTGTCTACAGCGTTCCCACTGCTATATTTGAAATTATTTTAGTTGATTGCTCGTTACAAACTAGTATTTTTTGATACTCTTAGTTTATATGTTATCCTGCTTTATTTAAATATATTTTAGAGTTAATTTTTTTGCACTTATATTCTTAGCTACTGTCTTTATTATTCCATACTATATTTCTTGTTCCTGCACCATGAAACTGTTATTTATAGATAAATGTTTTTGGTTGACCATGTTCCTTCTTTATGTTTTTGTAAGGTTAATAGTTTCATTTCCAGATAAGTTTTTTTGAAGAATAATTTTACTTTAGTCTTTCTCTAATAGTCAGCATATATATAGTCCCGTTCTCAGTAAGTTCTTCTTTCGTTTTTCTCCTTCTACATTAGTCATCGTTCTATTATACATAGTCTAATCGTTCCAACATTGTATTTATATCACCTAGTTAGTGTTTTAGTCCTAAAGTTTCTTGTTTTAATAGGTGTACTTAATCTTAGTAATTATGATTTTCGTGTTTAAATTTTTTTATCTTCTGATTTATTTTTTGATGCTCTATTTTACAGTTGACATTATTTTGCTAAGCAAAATTTTTATTTCGTTATTACCCAAAGTAATTTTTTATTTTATTAATTTTATCTAATGTCTCTAGTTTCTTTAGTTTAAAAAAAAAACACTATAATTTCTTTTCTGTTATTCTTTTCACATTTTCGCTTGAAGATGCCCATTTTCCTCCAAAATACCGCTAAAAATTATTATTTTACTCTATACTATATGTTATATTATTATGCGTTGCCTATTTGCCTGCAATTTGAAAATCTGTTACCTGCGTCAACTACCTGGAGTATGGTAAAGTTATAACCTCCCTGGCCTCTGACGCCTTTTTTTATTGTTAGTATTTTGCTTAACTTCGCATTTTCTAACATACCTTTTTTGGATTACTTAAAATTACTTGAAATAATTCTCGAACTATAATTCAAACATTCTGTTTAATACGGGAACCTACTCAAGGTTTCTGTATCTTTTTGACAGTTTTATTTATCCACTGTGTAGTACATTTATAAACAAATATTATTTGTTAACAAAATTTAAAGTTTTTAACAATTTGAATGCAAGAATTGTCACGACTATGTTGTTGGAATAGAAGAAATTTTACTCTTTGTGACTTTGTCGTACATTTTTGTTCAATCGGTAATTTTTCAAATAGCGATGATAAATATAGAGTGCCTAAATAAGCAAACTAAAGTGAATATTTCAAATTAAACAATGAGAATAAAAGTCCTGCGGCTACTGCTAGAAATTTACCGATAATTTACAAATAAATAGACTATTTATATTAATGACAAAATTATTTGTACAAATAAATAAGACAGTTGGGTGTCACGCATGTATAAGCTGCTTCTTAATTGCAGCTTCAGGCAGAAGGGTTTCCTGCTGCAGAATTGTGCTTAACAATACTTACGAGGCTCGTTGCGGGATGTCTGATTAGCGCCTAGCAAACGTTTTATTTAACAATAGATTAACATTTGTATTTCTGCAAAATAAGTGTTTGATTTACACAAGGAGAGTTTAAGGCTAAACTAGCACCCTAGTTTTAGTAAAAGGAAACCTGTTCACATCGTCAGCAATAAGGTTCAGATAAGGGCGGATTTAACGGCAACGACAAGTGTAAAAGGAAATAAATGGAAAATATGAAAGAAAAATAAATTTTTTTGAAATTAAAACTTGAAATGTAAAATCACGGAATAAACAAAATCCAGAAGCATTATTAAAGCTTAAGGACACAAATAAAAATGTTTGCATGTTGTCACAAACAACGAAAAAGAAGTGACATCATAGAAATCCGAAAAAAACACTAAATAAAAAATTAGTTTACAGAAAATATAAAAACGTTATAGCAAACTGCAATTACATATCTGAAAAAATATTAACCATAACTAGATCTAATAGCACAGAATAAAGCAGTTTTAGTTACGGGTGATTGTAATGTATTACTAGGAAATAATATTGTGCAGAGAGTAAAATAAAGGTTCACTAAAGCTACTAATAGAAATAATGGGGATCAAATCACGCGAATTTTCTCAGTTAAGAAACTTTGATAAGCAATACCTTCTTCGACCACAAAGAATAACACCTTTGTAAAGGCAAAAGGTAATAATAGACTATCGTCTCAGATACAGAAATATAAACATTCAAAATACTAGATGTAACAAGTTGACATTAGTAGAAATTATAGTTTAGCGATAGCTAAATTAAAATTAAGGGTAAACATTTCAGTAGTTAAAAACAAACTTCCACACGAAATACGTATTAACGCAGTATATGATACATCAGCAAAGCACTTGTATAAGAACAGACTGACTCAACAAGTTATAAATATTAAAATTTAAATAACAGTGTAACAAATCTGGACATTAAAAGAGAACAGGGCAGAAACAGCTGCTGAAGTTTCGGGCACAGTTAACATAAATCGAAATATAAATAAGGTAATGCATAAGACACCTTGGTTTTGTAATAAACTTAAAAAATAAGCATTTTCAAAAAGAAAGGCATACTTCAAAAACAGATCACACCAAATTTTAAAATCTTGACAAATATAAGATCAAAATAAATGAAACAAAAACATTATTTCTACAGTACGCAGAAACATATAAGAAATAAAAAATATCAACGAACCAAAACGAAAGAACAAGCAAAATTACAAAAATTAAAAAAATGGTTATTTTGCTGAGCTTTTTAATAACTACTATCAATCAATCGAGTCGTATCGACCAAATATAAGAAATGACACAAAAATACTGAAAAATAAAAAGAATGAAAAAACAGGAAATTGGAGGTGAAGGTAAACTATTAGATGAGTTAAAAAAAGTACAAAGATCAAGTACCAATCAAAGAACTATCAAAATCTGAAACATAAAGGCCGTACTTCTTCTCTTTTTTCACCAAAAATTAATTTTGTTTGCCCCCCCCCCCCATTTACAAAATTTAGGCCTCTGTGACTGTTTTCTATTTGTTTAATTACATTTGGCGATGGAAGTAAACCGTTTTGCATCAGGTGAAAACATTCAATAATTAACGGGGAGCACTCACCACATCATTTCAATCAGAGCAATAAAAAAATCATTCGACATTTTTCTTAAACGTGAAAATTGTTTTAGTTCTGCCGTGGGAGGCTATTTCGAATACAACATAATTGTTTTTTTAACCGTTTCAGTTAGTTTTATTTATTGTTTTAAATATAATTAATAATTTTTCGTCGTTTTCTGTTCATGTGTAAGTATTTTCGTATTATTTTGATACTTCCAATGCTTTTAATATATGTCACAATTTCCCCTATCTATTTTTTAAATATCTTGTAATAAATCTTATTATGAGGTCTGAATCCAGCTTGAATCATTCTAAGTAATTATTCCATTTTGGGTTTCATTCTTTTAAATTTTGTTAAAATTTTTGTTTATACTATTTGAAGTAGCAATGGTTTGTCAATTGTAATTTATTTTCTTGATATTCTTATAATTATAATAGACGGATAGATATAGAATGGTGTGATTGTATACCTATCTAATTTGTTAGAGTTCCTTCTTTAGGCCTATGTCTTTAACTAGTTCCCAGAGCCTAGAAAGAGGTTCTTTTATACAGCTCTTTGGCTTCTCTTCGTCTCGTTGCAGGAATCTGAGCCTTGTAAGACCTTTGCAGTAGCACAAAATGTGATCTGCAATTTCCTCCTCTTTTTGACAAAATCTGCTCAGATTGCTATCTGTTACTCTTAGAAGATTTAAATGCTTCCTACGGCTACAGAGTGTCTTATTAATAAGCCAACTATGCAAATTTTGCGACTGTCCCTGTATGAACTTCTTTAATTGTCTTAAGTGGCTTGCACTGTTCAACGTTTATTGAGTTTTGTTAAATATCCATTCATTAATGGATGCTCTTCTGATGCTATTTAACATGCCGCAGTAGAGTTTGGGTCCGATGTGTCTTATTTCTGATTCTTCCTTGGCCAATAAGTCCGCCATCTTGTTACCCCTGAAACCCATATGCTCCGGTACCCAGAAAATGATCAAACAATTGTCTTTTCCTATCTCCGTTAGAGCACAAACAACCTTTGGCTTTATCACACATGTAGTTAGAGCTGTGGCTGTCCGAAAAGATGGCTATCCTCTTACCTTTGTGTTAAGCCTTTTGATTTCTTTCGCACAATATTTTATAGCTAGGATTTCCGCTCGAAAGACTGTAGCAAATTTTCCAAGCGCTAGTGGAATCTTGATGTTCCTTTTTGGACTATAGATTCCTGATCCTGTGCCAATTGCAGTCTGGGAGTCCTTAGTATGCTAGATAAAGTCTACATAAAATAAAAGTCCTTTTGGTATTATAATTTTAAATTTTTTCTAAATTTAAATTGAGAACCAGGTTGTCGGTGAGCATTCTTAAAGTGTCCTTCACCTCAAACTCTCGCTAAAATTTTTGATGTTCTTATACATGCATGTGGCGCCAATGCGTATATGCTTTTACGCTGCAAAAGAACTCTTTCACATTTGCTTGTAGTGTCCACCACCTCAAAAATCCATAGGTTACCACAGGTCTTACAACTCTTGTGTATATAGTGTTATCCTGGGGTTTAATCTTCAACTTCAACTTCAACTACGTAGTCTTTTGCGCCTTTACAGTACTGCTTTGACTCTTTGTATGATCATATCTAAATGTCGATTCCATGTGAACTTTTGATCAAAGATTACTCCTAAATATTTAGCCTCGGGGAAAAAGGATTTCCGTGCCATTCAAGACAATAGATTTTATCCCTTCTAACATCCTCTTTTTGGTGAATAAAACTGCTACAATTTTGTAGAGGGTAATTTAAAGCCCCTCTTTTGTACAAAATTTGCCCGTAATATTATGGGAAGATTGCGATTTTCTTCACAATAGTATCTGCAAAGCGCCCTCTCGTAGTTACTACAAGATCATCTGCATATTCCAAGCAATGAAATCCCTTTGCGGATAGCTTATGAAGCCATAAGAATCAACAACAGTGGAAGGAGGACTCCTTCTTGGGGAAGTCTCTGGTTGTTTTTACTTCAATAGTTGCTTCGCCTAGAGTATATATGATAATCTTTTTCCTTAAGCTTCCTAAAATTCATTGGCATAGAAAGTCGAATATTCTCTTCGTGATTTGATTATGGAACCAATGAAAATATTGTTGAACGCTTCTTTGATGCCCACAAACAGAGCTAAGGCTATCTCCTTGTTTTGCATGGCATTCCACAAAAGTCTGTTTAGGTCATCCAATGCCAGGTCTCTTGATTTTTCTGCTTGGTGTGCGTACTAGTAATCACTAAGTAGAGACTTGCTCAGTGTTGTACCTCTAATGTAGTTATCTACCAGTTTCTCAAGTCTTTTGCATAAAAGACGTGATAATGATAGGTCTGTAAAAGATTGGTGAGAGATCCACATTTCTGCCTACCTGGAGTATGTATACGACTCTCATCCTGTGCTGTACTTTGGGAATGAGCCTCCAGACAATATAAGTTCTGAAGTTCCTCAATATGAATGGAATTAAAAATTCCTGCCCTTACTGCAGGCGCCAGGCGATTCGTTAGGAAGAAAGCTTCTTAGCGAATTTTTGATTTTGTCCGGACGAGTTATTTCCGCCGCTTCTCTTCGGCCTCTCGATTTGGTTTACACCAATTCTCTTGGGGCTTTAAAGTTTTCTTTTTCTCTGACATTCTTACTGTCCGAGGAACTGCTTTTCCAAAAGTATGGCTAGACTTTCTTTTGCTGTTTCCGAGTAGGTGCCACTTGTCTTCTTGATGCATCTTACTTACCACCGAGTACCATTTTAGGCTAAAGCTCTGTGGATTATTGCGCGTGCAGGGGCCTCTGTGACCTCCTCGTAGAAATTCTTTTAAGAGTTTTTCTAACTTTGCAGATTTTTTATAATTAAGTCTTCTACATAGTTTTCAGATATTTTTTATATAAATATTTTAGAAAGTAATTTTGTACAAACAATTAATGCTTTTATTATTTTACATTGACTTTTCAGTGCCCTCTAGTTTTTGCTTTGTTAGTTCGCCAAAGTTTAATTTTAATTTTGTTATTTGTTTGCTATTTTAATCAACGACTTCTGCCTTCTTCTGCTAAATCTCTTTAAAATGCTGAATTTATTTATTTGTTTATTGTTTTTCAATTTTAAAGACTTTTCATTTTTATGTTTTATATGCAATAGTCATTCTACGGGTTATATGAATTATTATATAATTTTTTGTTCTTCTTACCTTTTTTAACAATTTTCTCATTGTTCTCTTTAATTTTTCTTACACCCTTCTATATTTCTTTATTTTGTGACAGTAAGTTTTTGTGCAAGTAAGTTTCAAACATATGGTTTTATGCTCTTACGTCTAAAGCCAATTATTTCAGTAGACATGTTATTTACACTCACATCTCTTCTATCAGGTTTTAATATTTCATTCAGTTTCTTCTAATATTTTCTTTGTTTTTATTTAAACATTTTGTTCTAGACCTATCTTGTTTACAGTCTATACGGAAATTGAGTATTTGCGCCATGTAATATCTAGTAAACAACTTTTGAATTTTCTATGGTTGTGTCACCAATTTGATTATAGGTTGTGTATCTTAGTGTTGTCTATGTTACTTTGCGTAGAAATATGTGTATCTATTAACTCCAATTACTAAATTACTTGTTGTACAAAAATTCAAAAATTGTGTCCTCTGTCATTTAGTGTCTCTGTTACCAATTATCTCTTTTGTAGTTACTTTTACCTATTTTTGCATTATAAGTTCCCATTAGCAAAATATGTCTTGTATTTATTTTTTATTGTGTTCCTGGAGGCGTTTGCTTGATTTTAATAATAATAAAAAAATATGCCTTGAGCTAGCAGATCTCACTATGGCTTATATTTACTAGCTTTTTTAGATATTATAAAACGGCACCAAACTTTTATAACTTTTAGTAATCTTCTTTAGTTGTAATTAATTTTAAAAATCAACAAGATTTATTATATTTTTTTACGCAAATAAAATTATGTAATTATAAATCAAATAAAAAGAATAAAACACTTATATATGTATGTATTGCGATGGGATGAAATGAAAATATGTAAGATGCACTAGTCATTGTTTACTTCCACTCCCTCTCGAAAATGGTGCATGGTGTAATCTGTAAAATTGTTACAGAATATTTCTACTATTTAGGTATGAGAGAGAAGGTAAACTCAAACAGCTTGCACAAGAGGCACACAGATACAACATCGATATCTTAGCAATCCAAGAAACAAATATAAAAGACACAACTTTAACTGATATCGGACACTATGTGTTTTTTATCGGAGACCGGGCAGAAAATAGATTAGAAACAGGCTTCCTACTAAAGAAGCAGCTAAAAAATTAGTCATAAATTATAATATGATAAACGAAAGAATAAGTACGTTAAGGATAAGAACAAAATATAGGAAAATTAACATTATAAATTTACATGCACCGACTAACGTTACAGAAGAAGAAACAAAAGTAAGATTCTATGATCTACTAGAAGAAATCCTTGACTGCCAGCCCAAATACAATATAAAATTGATAATAGGAGATATGAATGCGAAGGTAGGAAAAAAAGATGCATCTAGAGTAACTACCGGAAAAGAAAGTTTACATAAAGAACCAGATGACAACGGGCAAAAACTCACAGAATTCGCTGCCTACCAAAATATGGTAATTAAAAGCACAATGTTAAAAAGAAAAGACATACAGAAAGTGACCTGGATAAGCCCTGACCGAAAAACAAAAAACCAAATAGACCACGTGTTAATACAAAAAATACATTCAAGCAAAATAACAAAGATTAGAACATATAGAGGAGCAGATGTAAGCTCTGATCACTTCCTAGTACTAACAAAAATAAGACAAACTGCAACAAACACAATACAAAGGAAAGGAAAAACAATACCTAGGAACACCGAGTTATTACAGAAAAAAGAAACACAAAAAAGTATAAATAATGTACAAAAACCATAGAAGAAAAACAAATGCAAAAAGAAAATGTAGAAAAAAAATGGGAACAACTGAAGTTAATACTGAAAGAAAGTGCTCAACAACTAGGAACCAAGAAACAGCAAAAGATAAAGGATTGGTGGGACGAAGAATGTAAAATAGCAATTGAAGAAAGAAAAGCAATAAGAATAGAATACCTGAAAACAGGGGAAGAAGATTTATATGAAAATTACAAAAGAGTGAGAAACAAAGTACACAAACTATGCAGAGAAAAAAAAGAAAAGCAATAAAAGAAAAGTTGGACAGAATAGAAGAAGCATATAAAAACAAGAACATAAAAGAATACTATAAACGTATAAAAGAAGAAAAGAAAGGCTTCCAATATAAAACAATGAGCTTAATAAATACAAAAGGACACTTACGTATGGATGAAAAAGAAATGGCAGAGATATGGGCTGATTACTTTAAACAAACACTAACCGAAGAAAATGGAAAAGAAGAAGAGACATCACAACCACAAGCCACACAAAGAAATAAGTCAACAACCCCAACCTATGAAGAAGTAACAGAAGTAATTACAAATCCAAAAAAATGCCCCGATGCCCAGGGTCAGATAAAATAGAAGCTGAATTAATAAAACACGCAGATAAAAGAATACTCCAAAGAATACACCAATTAATAACCAAGATCTGGATAACAAAAGAAATTCCAATGGAATGGACTAAAGCGATTATATGCCCAATTTATAAAAAAGGCAATAGAAACAAAGTAACAAACTACAGACAAATAGCTTTGCTAAATGTGGTATACAAGATACTAGCCCACTTGATCAACCGAAGACTAAAACAAGAATCAGAGCATAAAATAGGGAATTACCAAGCTGGATTTAGACATGGCAAATCAGTAATAGATCAGATACTCATCATACAACAAAGCCATGCAAAATGCATTAAGAAAAATATCCCCATACACGCAATCTTCATTGACTTTAAACAAGCATATGATAAGATAAAAAGATCAGAAATTTTTAAAGCATTGGAAAATCTAAGAATCTCGGAAGAAACAATAAATTTAGTAAAAATGACTCTAAAAGTTACAAAGAACACAATTAGATACAAAAATATATTGTAAAACGAATTCCAAAACAACTTAGGCCTGAAACAAGGAGATCCTTTATCAACGACAATTTTCAACATAGTATTAAAGAACATATTAAAAGAAACAGAAATAAACTTAGAACAAAAAATTATATCGGGGCCTCACCAAATACTAGCCTATGCCGATGATTTAGCAGTGTTAACTAGAACAAAAGAAGAACTAAAAAGAATAGTCAAAGGCATCGAAGTACAAGCAAGCAAAGCAGGACTAGAAGTAAATGAAGATAAAACCAACTATATAATACTCGGAAATAGAATACAAGAAGAGAAACAACTACTGTCATTCCAAACAAGCACGAGAAAAACATACAATTTCAAATTAGTCAACAAAGTAGTGTATCTGGGGGTGGAACTAACAAGCAACAGTCAACAAGGTGCTGATATAGACAGAAGACTAATGCTGGGAACGAGATGTGCAGCAGCCTTAGATAAAATACTAAGAGACAAAAACATACAAAGGAAAGCGAAAATAAAGCTGTATAAAACAATAATAAGGCCAGTAGTAACTTTTGGTGCAGAAACCTGGGTGATTACAAAAGCATATGAAAGTAAGATAGGTATATGGGAAATAAGAATACTGAGGAAAACATTTGGAGGGATAAAAGTGAATGAAGAATGGAAGAAAAGAACCAACCAAGAAATAGAAGAGCTATATCAAGAAACAAAATTAATTACAATCATTAAACAATGTCGACTTCAATGGTTGGGATACATAAACAGGACGAAGAAAGAAGATCCAGTAAGAATATGCCTAAAAAGAGAAGCAGAATGAAGAAACAAGAGGGGAAGACCAAAAACGACCTGGTGGAACGATGTGCAACAAGATATCAGAACGTACGGTTTAACAGATTGGAAGACGAAATCCAAGGATAGGAAGGCATGGAAACATGCCATCGAAGCCATGGGCCATTAGGCCTTTTAGTGCTGTGTATATATATAGGCATGAGAGAAAATCAAATATAATCATGAATTTTTAGGGGGTGTGAAGTGAATGGGGAGAATAGCAGATTTTAATCGTTGTAATTATAGATGCCTAAAGGGGATTACCTCTCTAAGGTACTTTCTACTACCCTTTCTTTACTCACTATCATGATCTCAGTGCAAGAGGTTCCTTCATCCGTAAAACAAAGAATTATTATCAAATTTTTCGTGACAGAAGGCCTAAAAGCATTTAAAATTCTAAGAAGATTCAAGGTACAATTTGGAGACAGTATTCTTAAGAAGGCTTAAGTGTATGCATAGCCTGAAATATTATTGAGAGTAGTTAAAAATTAATATTAGCGATTTCATCCGAAAACCAATGTGACCGAGGATCATATTAGCTTTGTTTGTGGCTGTTGGGGTCGCTAAAACCGCCAATTAGTGGTTGAACAAACTCAACAAAATTTGATGATTGCTTCTAGACTACACTAGGGCATCCTTGCTATAGTCCAGACTTATCACTTTGCGATTAATATTTATTTGGATGACTATGTTGCTATCGAGGCGTTTGTGGATTGGTATCACAACCAAATTTAATTTGTGATAACGGAATTAAAAAAACCACTTTTTTGTTAAAAATGTGTTTTTTAAGTAGGCAGATCATATAGAAAAATAAATTTGTAGGTTTTTATTTTTATAATGTGTCAATAAATTTAAAAATTAGTTTATATTTCGTCCTTTCTCATAGACATAAAGATTAATTTACATTTGCTAAAAATAACTAAACTTAAATGTATATTAATCCAAGCGTGGTATTAATATAAAAATGTCATAATTTATTCTATTATTCTATTTATATTATTACTATGGGGGGTAAGGGGTGGCGCCAACATCTAGACACCCAAATGCCAACCTCACCTACACGTGGTACCCCCTGTTAGATAACAGACGAGGCTCTGGCGACCCAGCATCGGGGGGTATAACCTGATACCAGTTGTCCCGAGGTAACGGGGCCCTTGTGGCTGGGCTAATCACCCGCACAAGGTAAACAGATTCAGAGAACAAACAATCGCCTCGGAAATGGACGGAAAACTGGGAAACGGACTCGGCGCGAATCACGGATAAGAATTGGAACGTGGAATGTAAACGGTATAAACGGAAAGGAAGTAGAAATAATAGAAGAAATGGCCAAATATAATATGGAGATGCTAGGTATAAGTGAAATAAAGAAGAAAGGAAACGGAAGACAACTATTAGATCAAGGTTACCAGCTTATATACTCAGGATCAGAAGGACGAGCTAAAGAGGGCGTAGGAATAATCCTAACTACACAGATGGCCCAACAAGTAAAACGATGGGAAGCAGTAAATGCAAGGATATTATATGTAGACCTAAAACTGCAAGAAGAAATAACCATAATACAGATCTACGCCCCCACAGAAAACTCCACAGAAGAAGAGAAAGAGACATTCTACGAAGAACTCCAAGTGCAAATAGATAAAGGGAGAGAAAGAAGCAAACACATATTAATAAATGGAGACTGGAATGCCAGAATAGGAAATAGACAAGATATAGGATATGGCACGATAGGTAAATATGGAGGAGAATCTACCATAAATAATAACGGAAAAAGAATGATAGACTTTTGTGTTACTAATCAAATGTTAATCGGAAACAGCCACTTTAACCATAAGATAATACACAAAATTACTTTTAAGGCAGCAGGAAGAGAAGCGAAAGGCATTAACGACTATATAACATACAACAGAGAAGCGAAATATGCCATAACAGATGTAAAAGTAATAAGGGGGGGCGAACTGCATACAGACCACAGACTACTAATAACAGACACCAGATTTTATAGCAAGGAACCCAGGAAACAAAGAGAATATCAGAAAATAAAAATATCAGTATTGAGAAAATCAGAAAAAGCAAAAGAATTCAAAAACAGATTAGAAGACACCTTAGAAGGATGGGAAGTGAAAGAAGCAGAAGAAGGAAACCAATGGCCCATGGAAAAGAAGTGGACAATACTAAAAACAGAAATAGTGGAACAGGCAGTAAAGACCTGCGGAAAGGTAACAGTAAAGGGAGATCAAAAAAGAACCCGGTGATGGAACGAAGAAGTAAAAGATAAAGTAAAGATTAAAAAGAAAGCTTGGAAAAGGTATATACAAAGTAAGAAAGATTGCGATAAACAACACTATATAAATAAAAGAAATGAAGCCAAAGAAGCGGTACATAGAGCAAAACAAGAAACTTGGGAGGAATTCGGAAAAGAACTAGAGACGAAATTCAACGAAGATAACGGAAGACAGTTTTGGAAAGTAATCAGAGGGCTAAGAGGGAAATGTGGAAAGCAAGTATGAAGTATAAGGAACAACAAAGGCATAGTAGAAACTGAAGAAGGAAGAATCTTGGAGGCATGGAGAGAGTATTACAACAACATATTTAAAAAAGATGATAATATCCGGGGCAGAGAGAGAAGAGGAACAGTTCAGGAAGAAGAAGAAGAAATAGACATAGAAATAGAAGAGGTGATAGAAGCCGTAAAACATATTAAACAAGGAAAAGCAGGAGGTAGAGATGGCATAACTCCAGAAATGATAAAGAATGGGGGAGATAGAATATTAAAGTGGATAAAAGAGATATGTCAACTAGCCTGGAAAGGGAAAAATACCAGATGACTGGGAAGAAAACATAGTGGTACCTATACACAAGAAGGGAGATACAAACGATTGCGGCAACTACAGGGCAATATGCCTTTCTTCAATAGTACAGAAGATATATTCAAGAATACTAGAAAGAAGATTACGAGAAGAAGTTGAAGAAAAACTATGTGAAGAACAAGCCGCTTACAGGCCACAGAGGCAAACACAAGATCATATCTTTGTACTAAGAACAGTTACAGAAAAGAGATTAGAAAGGGGAAACCCTTTGTATCTAGCATTCATAGATATAAAATCAGCATTTGACACAGTACCCAAACAAACAATATGGAATGCGCTAGCAGAACTAAATGTATCATACCCACTACAACAGGCCATAAAAGAGTATACGTTAATGCAAAAGGAAAGTGCGAATTAAAGGAAAGAATCTCAAAGCTTTGAAATGGAAAAGGATCAAACAAGGAGACTCACTGAGCCCCTACTGTTCCTAATAGTAATGAATCAGATTATTCAGGAAGCAAAGAACCAAGATTCAATGCGAAGGTAGGAAATTGGAATTTAGAGCCCATATATATACAATGCCTCATATATGCAGACGACATCGTGCTTCTAGCAGACTCAACTAGAAAACTACAACTAGCAATAAACAAATGGAATAGAGCGATAGAAAGAAGAGGTATGAAAATAAACACAAACAAGACTAAAATTATGAAAATCGAGAAAAATGATACAAACGAAAACACAAGAATAATATGCAATGGGGAAAAACTAGAATGGGTCAATAACTATGAATATTTAGGAACGATAATAAATAAAACTGGCACGATAGAACAGGAGATTCTTAATAGAAGAGATAAAGCAAGCAAAGTATATTATGCGATTAACAAATCAATAATAGCGAAAAAAGAAGTAAGCATACAAACAAAGCTTAGGGTATACAAAAGTATATACACACCAGTATTAACGTATGGGGCGGAGAGCTGGACAATACAAGATAAAACCAGAAGCAAAATTACGGCGAGTGAAATGAAATATCTAAGAAGACTAGTAGGTAGAACAAAAAGAGATCGCATACGAAATACAATAACCAGAGAAGAAGTAGGTCAGCAACCGCTAATACAAGAGGTAGAGAAGAGACAATTACAGTGGTATGGGCACATAGTGAGGATGTCAAGAAATAGAGACCCCAGAAGAATTCTAGAAGCAAAGCCAGAGGGAACAAGAAGCAGAGGAAGGCCACGAGAAACATGGGAACAGAGCTTAGAAAAGAGGGTAGAACAGAGAGGAAAACACCTAAGAGAAGTAAAAAGAATGGCAGCCAACCGGGACAGCTTCCGGAAGTGGTTAGAGGACCCGACGCTTTAGGGCATAAGGGAGAATGAAAAGAAGAAGAAGATATTATTACTATAGGTAGCGGGTAGGTACTACTTTACGATCACGGTAAAGTATATACCTGCTTCAGGAACCTAGCGATCCTGCCTACGCGAGCTCTTGATTGTTCCCATCTCCTGAAATAGGGACAATCATGCCCTAGCCTAATTCCTTACCTACATTATATATCCCTACCTATCCTCACTCCCCTCACCAACACGCTTGGCCAGCGCGGTGAGTCATGGCTAAACACCCCCCAACAAAGTACGTTAGGGGAGGCTTACATCCGACGATGGATGACACAGCTGATGATGATATTATTACTAAGTTACAACTTAATCTTAGCTTACGGTAGCAATTTCCCATAACTATGAATTAACAAAACTGCTTTCTATAGACAAATGCTTACACTAAACTCCTTTTAAAAATTTTTTTTATTGTTTTAACCTTATATTAAACTTTTTTTATTTAGCCTGCTTTAAAATATTTTAAAAATAACTACTATTCTTCTTTTGCACAGGCTAGTCATCCTTAAAAATTTACAGACGAGTTTTTCATTTTAAACTTCCAAGCTTTCATTTTACAAGAAAACTATTCTCTCTTTTTTTAGTGTTACTCTTAGATTCTTTGAACTTGCTCAGAAATTCAAACTCAAACCTCTTTGTATTATTATAGAAAGCACATTTGTCGAATCACGTCAAATAACTTGTTTTATAGCATTTACTAAATATATTTTGTTAACATTTTACAAATAATAAGTGCTACAAAACAAATAAATGAAACGTCAGAACAGGAAACAACAATTTTAAGAGATTGGCAATTTTGTGAGCACGCATTGTTTAAAAGTTTTCATTTTTTCATTTAGTGAAAACAGTTTTAATATAATAAAAGGCGGCCCAAATTAAACCCCCAATTAAAATTCGAATAAACAGTCAGTTATTATTGCTAAAACACGCTGGAAATATAGGGACAATTTTGCGGAGACAACACGAGAACTCCCGGTAATAATTCTGAGAATGCTGAACGGATATTAGATAAACCTAGTGAATATTACTGTGTTGTTGCAAATCTAAAACATCCCTTCAAAGTCGTCATAAAATTTCGAGATCTGTAAGCTTGCGCATATAAAATCAATTGACACAAGAGTATAAACTTGTTGACCAATTTATTTTTAAAGCATCATGAGGTAGATTTTCAGTTTAGTCAAGAAGTCATCTCTACGATTAGACTCATTTTCAAATCAACGGGTTATTCGTCACCAAACAAAATTGTCACATGTGGAGGTTGAAAAAATCTCGCGTAACTTATGCACCTCTAAAATATTAGTGTTTGTTGTGGAGTTTAAGCAGATGGCACGGTAGACGCATACTTCTTTTTACGATTATGGTAAAACTTCTGTAACTGCGAATGGTGATCGTTACCGCTTCATAACTCAGTTTTTTGCACTAACTGAGACAAATATTATTCCAGCAGGACGGTGTCATCTGCTTTACAGCTCGAGTCGATTTACTACACAAACATTTCCTTGCACGCATGATTTTACAAAATACTAGTCAGCAAACTTATGTGATTCAACAATGCTACGTGATGTTTAAAATCTAACTCAACAATCCACACACAATTCAAGGTTCTAAGAATAAAATCCGACGTGTTATTGGTAAAATTGTTTAAAACACGTTCGAAGTTGTAATCGAAAGCAGGGATGGTCCTTTATCAAGTTATCCATATTTAATTAAAACCAACGTACTTCAATGCTCAATAAATATCCAATAATAAAATTAATTTAAAAGTCAATTTATTTAAAATGTATATAAATGTAGCCTTCACAAGCAAGTATTGCTTTTCTAATTATTGATATCTGTATTACTAGTGACTTAGTTATATTTCTATATATACAGGTATTGGACAAAATAATGGAAACACTTGTGGAAGTAGGAACATTATTAATCGTATTAATAAATACGGTATTGGTCTACTTTTAGCATGAGATACAGCGTGAATTATAGACGGAATAGTCCGATACAAGTCCTGAGCAGAGATAAATGGAATATAAAGCAATTTTTTATGCAGCACAGCCTCTACGTCAAGTAGACATGAAGGACGTATAAGTCGACCCCTGCTTTCCGAAAAGCCCACAGAAGGTCGATCATATTCAGGTCTGGCGACTTCATAAGCATGCTCTTGAACAGCGCCACGGTGTAAATGGGGGTATTATCATCCTGAAATACAGCATTCCCGTCTGGAAATAAGGTTTTCACCATTGGCTGGACCTGATTATTCAAGAGTTCGCTATACACTGCTGCTGTGACTCGACTGTGTAATGTGATAAGAGGGGCTGTCGAATACCATGATATAGCGACCCAAACCATAATAAAGCCGCCACTATGTTTGACAGTCGGGAGGAGACAGCCCATATCGTATGCTCCAGAGTGTGTTTGCCAGACCAACTCGCGTCCAGTGGTGGGAAAAAGGGTAAAGGGTGACTCGTCCGACCAAGCGACACGTTGCCAATCCTCCAACGTCCAGTTTTTGGCAGCCTTGCACCATGCACGTCGCCTTTGAGCATTCTTTGTGTCTGTTATTAGAGGGTTGACAATATCAACACGCCCATGCATACCCATTTTATGCAATTCTTCCTCACTATTTTGGATGATACTGGGATGTTTAACTGTTGATTTAGTTCTGCAGTTATTTTATCGGCCGTAGTTTTCTTCTGCAACGTCACAATATGTTTTAAGGCCCGGCGATCCCTATCTATCGACCACTATCGTGCTTTGTCTACCTTGTTTTACTGTGCACTGTTACACCAAAACGCCGCTGCTTTGTTAACAACTAGACCTCTTTAAAACTCCGTCAGGTCGGGCATATTGGTCACTCACCACATCTGCACAACGTCCACAACAAGACACGTGCCCAGGCACAGTAAAAATATGCCCCACTTTTGACAAGTGTTTCCATTCTTTTGTCCAATACCTGTAAATATGTAAACATTAAATGTGCATTTGAGCGAGCATCGAGAAAAATTTTGAATACTGTTACAGGATGCAACGACTATCATAACAATGCTATCTTGCTCCTCACAACCGCAATAAAACGATTTAGTAGTTTGTTACCTCCTTTATCACTCTAAATAGCAAAAGTTACACTTCAGCAAAAAAAGTTTTTATTTAGTAATTATCCGATTGATAACATTGTCTAGTATCATAAATAATTGTTTACATTATTTATTATATTGTACGAAATTCATTCAAAATAATGGAAAACCTTATAATGATCTTTAAGAAGCTTTAAAAGTTCCATTATGTACATTACACAAAATGTTTTGCAGTTCTTAATAAAACTAAAACTCATAGTTAACATATTCTTTGATAAATCAAATTTCAAATATTAAAAAAAATTTATAAATTTATTTCTTGACCTTATATATCTCAAGCTTAATTCAAAATTTTGATTAAAATTAATTAGTGGTTATTATTTACATAACCAAAATTGTCTGGATTTAAATATTTAAATTATTTTTGAACTATTTATTTTTAAAAATGTTACATGCATATTAAATAAATGGAAGAGTTCATGCGGTGCCGCCAGCTTTCTGCTAAAAGATAATCGGCACGAACTGCTCGGCGTGCGTCGCGATATCAGCGCCGGATTACAGAGCGGCGTCTCGCAAGAGTGAGCTGAATATTAATTTCAGTCCACCTCATCGGCCCGTTTCAGAAGCAGAGGCGCGCAACTGTAAACAAGCAGGCCGTCTAAAGCGCTTCCGACAGATGTCGCGCGGTCTCCGCGCCGCAGTCCTGGAATTCTTGCACGAAATTCCGGCGCGTTACAGGCGCCTTTGTTGCTCGTAATGCTGCGAAAGCTCGCGGCTGTTTACCCCGAGTCTGCGAATAGCACGCGGCTTAGTCTATATAGGTTTCCGAGCTTTTTTCAGGAACTTTACAGGATGTTTTGTAGAACATATATTGGGAAAAGTTCAGAAAAGAATAAATTCTCAAGCAGTTTAAATGCTGGGTTACAGATTTTATTTTTTTTTAATAAATATTTCTTTTCCTCTAATTTAGTACCTATAAAAAATACGTAATTTTTGGTAACCAACATTTTATAAATATCAGATTAAATGTACAAGGTCTGACCCGAAAATGTAGAGCCAAAGTTAACACAATTAAAACAGTGCGTAGCCGCCATGTAAGCCGACAACCAATGAGAGTGTAGTATAATTCGCATACGTAAGTTAGAGCCAATTGTACGTTGCATGTCGGAGAGTGAGCACGTGCATCATATAGTTGCCAAATTTGCAATGATCAAGGCAGTATAGCAGCAAATTTGTTAGAAAGTAGAGCATTCGACCGCAAAATTATTCTGGTAATTTGGAAGACAACGAAATCATCCAAAACTACAAGCGATTTAGATATGGTCTAGAATCTGGTGAAAGCGGTTCGCGTTCTGGAAGACAAGCAGAGAGCAGAACACCGGACAATATTAAACGTGTAAGGCTGCAATCAGCACCAATCGACAGCAAGAAATTTTCACAGAACATCTTTGTATGAAACTGTTACGAAAGCAGACGGATATCGACGCTGCAGATGCTAATAAAATGTTTCCAAGTATCACAAACACGAGTTTTAAAAAGCCAATACCATAAAGAGTTAATGGCATTGCAAGGCAGGTTCCTGAGAATGTTTGATATAGTAGTATCAATGCTAGCAAGAGCATGTAAGATCTCGTAATGCCTGCTTTGAAGGGAATTGAGGCTACATACATTTTTATTAAATTGGTGCATTATTTCTTATACTGGAATTTTTGGTATGATATGTGTTTTTGGGGCAGACCACGTATAAGACTTTGATCAGTTTTGTATAAAATATCTGTCTTACTGTGATACGATAAAAATAAATTTCTATTTAATATGACAAGCTTAAGCAGCTAAGTCTTCTAAAAGAGAGAACTAATTTTAAAGAAAATAATAAGTGACTCCATCCTATAGAATCGATTCTCCACAAAATACTGGTCGAAACAATTTTATTTAGAATGTAGACGCTTGCAAGAGGGTCATCATTAAAATGTGTGCAGTTTTCGAGAACCGTTACTTAGAATCTAATATTCTCAGTATACTTCAGTTTTAGCAAGAAAAATTTCCAGGCGATGTCTTCTGAGCGAAATTAATCAGAAGCTTCAAGTTTCCTAGTCTTCCACTAGGCCACGGATTAGCGTTTGCCGTGGTACAAATGTAGTGTTACCTTCTGAAGAAAAATTTTACAGGATACAAATTATTAAAATCCACATAAATGGGCAATTAATATAAATCCTCGGTACTTTATTAGAATTCTAAAACAAAAAACCCTTTTTTATATTATAATTTCTGTAGTGCTACTTGTAATATATTTGCGTACCTATGACGTTAATTTTTTTTAACCTAAAGCTTTTCTATTTGGTGGACTATTTAGAGAGTGTTAATGAATATAGATTTCTATATTTAAATAAAAATTTGATTGGCCTTAGCTTTGCTAAAACAATAAGTAAAATAATTTTAAAATATATAATACACATGTAATGTATTGTTATTTATATTTAATATTGCCTCATAATCATTTTTAAAATGTACATTGCGCTTAAGGAGTCAAAGAGATACTTACGGATGTGGAAATGATTGTTTGTAAATGTAAGTAAAAATTTATCTACTGCAACAGATAACGAAAATGGGAAGTTATAAGCTAAATTATTTTTTTTATTATTATAATATCTTGATATTACTGAAATTACATCTGATCAAATAGTTGATCAATGAGTAATATTGTGCAAACTTAAATCTCTATAGAGATTATTATTCCTGAAGTACCATGGAGCGTTAACAATACTCCTCAATACTTTGCTCTGAAACCCCTGTATTATGTTTAAATTGTTCTTTTTGGCAAAACCCCATATCTGGACGTCATATCTCCATATGGGATTAAGAATTTGTTTGTACAGAAGTATTTTGTTGTAAATTAACAGGGTAGAATAGCCAATATATTTTTCTAAATTTGATATTTAGTTCTTTTTTTTTCGTGAGCTTTCCAGCGTAGCTTTGCGTCCAATGTCATACCCAAATATTTTGCTGTGTCAGCATATGGCACTTGGGTATTATTTATGCTAACAGGAATATGCTGGAAGTTTAAAAAGAAAGGAGAAAATAAAGAAAGGAAATCAAATAGAGAAAGGGAAGAATCAGGAGAAGAAACAGAACAGATAACGAGAGAGGAACTAGAAAATTCACTGAGAAAGATAAAGATTGGGAAAGCAGGGGGCGAGGACAAAATAGATCCGGAAATGATAAAATGGATGGGAGAAAAGGGTAAAAAATGGCTCTGGAAAATATGTGAGGAGGCATGGAGAACTAAGAAAATTCAGAAGACTGGGAAAAGAACTTGATAGTTCAATATATAAGAAAGGGATCAGACGGAATGCGATAATTATAGAGCCATTTGTCTCTCCTCGTGTGCTTTAAAGTATATACCAGAATTCTGGAGGAAACTTAGAAAAGTGATAGAAAATAAACTAGAGGAGGAACAAGGGCATTTAGGGCAAATAGGCAAGCTAATGACAACATATGCATATTGAGGAACATTATAGAACGAAAATAGAGGAAGGAGATGAACTACTGCTTACCTTTCTAGACATAAGAGTAGCTTTTTATACAGTTGAGAGAGGAAAAATATGGGAATGCTTAGAGGAACTGGAAATGATAAAGGAACTAATAGAGGCCATCAGAAGTATATACAAAGTAGTTAGAGGAAAAATTCAAATAGCTGGACTGACATCCGAATTCAAAATGGGAGCGGCATAAAACAGGGCGATAGCCTAAGCCCACTACTTTTTATAATAATAATGGATAAAATAGCAAAAAATCTAAAAGAAAAAAAGGATTGGATACAATAATAGGATATAGAAGCCTGGAACCAGTCAAGGTGAAAACTTTAATGTATGCAGATGACATAGTCATAATGGCAGATACGGATAATAAATTACAAAAGCTAGTCAACATATGTGTAGAGGAAATAGATAAAATGAAAATGGAGGTCAACATTAAGAAAAGTAAAACAATGATAGTGAATCAAAACCAGGAGAGGGGACAAAATAGAGAAGTAAAGTGTAAAGGGCATAATATGGAAAGAGTCTCAACATTTGAGTATTTGGGAACAATAATAACAGATGATGGCCGAATGGAAGCAGAACTGAGTAACAGAATGAGGAGAGGGAATAGGATCTACTATGCATTACGTAGAACGATATTGGGAAAAAGGAGATAGACCAAAAGTGAAATTAATGGTACATAATGCAATAACAATACCAACAGTATTATACGCCAGTGAAAATTGGACGATACAAACCAAACATGAGGTGTAATAACGGCCATAGAAATGAAACACTTGAGAAGGATAGCGGATAAGACAAAGTTTGATAGAGTACGGAATGAGGAAATAAGAGAAACTTTACAACAGGAACCAATAGTGAACAAAATCAAAAGAGACAGTTAACATGGTACGGTCATATACAACGAATGAAACCAGAGAGAATATGCAGAAAAGTGTTCGAAGCAAGAAGTGTAAAGAAAGAAGAAAGGAAGACCCAGGAAGAAATGGATAAGGTCAAATCATGAGGTGGGAAAAGCAAGAGGAAAGACAGTAAACGAAATGAAAAGTCTAACAAGAGACAGAAAAGAATGGAAGAAATGGGTTAAGGAGGACCGTGACGTATAAATCCGACGCTGGAAGGCATAAGGATAAGAGCGAAGAAGAAGAAGGAATATGCTGATTTCTTTTATTAGTGAAATTGACGTGGACAGATTTAGTCTCATTCAACTTGATTCGCCATTGCTTAGTCCAACTGTTAATTTTGTTTACTGACAATTGTAGATTTACTGCTGGTTCTTCGTGATCTTTACCTATAGCCATTATGGCAGTATTGTCAGTAAAAGTAGCTATTGTATTATGTTCTAATTCAAGAATATCACTAGTATATATTAAATAAAGGACCGGTCCTAACACACGGCCCTGCGGCACTCCTGCTTTTATTTCCTTCAATTCAGAGTAGGCATCTTTGTGTTGAACTCTGAAAGGTCTATCTGAAATATAAGACCTTAATAATTCTGCGAACTGTTTGGGCAACATCTTATTTAATCTATAATAATCTATAATAATAAGTCCCTCATGCCACACCTCACCAAAAGCCTGTGCTACATAAAGAAAAACAGTAGAAGAAACTCTTCTTTCCTTATAGGACTTTTCAATTATGTTTGTAATTCTGTGGATTTTGTCTATAGTCGAGTGACTCTCCCTGAAGCCAAATTGATGCCCTGGGATTATGTTGTTATCTTCTATAATTGGTTTCAATCTTTTAAGCGGTATTTTTGCATATAATTTGGAGATTACAGGCAATAAAAAAATGGGCCTATAAGATGAGGCTTCATTTGGTGGCTTTCCGAGTTTAGCGATCATTATCACTTCCGCTATTTTCCATATCCTAGGTAGATATTTTAATCTAAAGGATGCTGCTTTAGAATCTCTCCTGTAATCAAATCAAACCCAGGAGTCTTCTTTGAGTTAATGTTTTCTTTTATTTCCGTTGCAATTTCTTCTGGAGTAGTGAATCTAAATATCGCCTTCTTTCTGTTATAATATTCTCCCAGTTAAGAATGTTTTCACCCTTATTCGGTTGGAAGATAGTTTTGAGATGTTCAGCCTTTTTATGTTACTTTTTGCCCGTGTACCGTCGGCATTTTTAATTGGTGGGTTTGTAAAATCGGTTTCTTAATTGTTTGGTTGCTTTCCAAAGCGAATGGTCAGCTTTGTTATCATTTTACAATTCACTTAGGTAGTTATTTTTAACTTTTTGAATCTCTTGTTTGAGTTGCTGTGTGGCATTGTTTAATCTAATTTTATATGTTGGGAATGTTTGATGCCATATTTTTCTAAGTTTCCTTTTTTCGGAAATGAGTGCTCTAATTTCTCTAGGATAATTATTACCTTTAGTCCGTGAGATAATATTGAGGGTATTATCCCATGCGGCTTGTTGAATATTATTAACAAATTTCTCTGCTTTACTGTCTAACTGATCTTCATTTCTTAGCGGACATGACAATTTAATAGTTGCCTCAAGTTGGAGTTTGAAGCTCTGCCAATCAGTTTGCCTATTAGTCAATCTAAGGAACATTTCTCTTTGTATAATACTATCACTCAAAGTGAGGAGGGTAGGAGAATGATTAGAATTCATATCCCAGCCTCTTCCACATTTATGTAATTTACAAACACATTTCGTACTATGAATAAATCAATTAAGTCTGGGATTTTATTTGTATCTGTATGCCAATATGTTGGCTTGCCAGGTGATAATGTACATTTAGGTGGTTGGCCGCTTGCATAAGTTGTTTTTCTTTTGAATTGATTAACCTAGAACACCATAGGATGTGCTTAGCATTGAAGTCTTCCTCCAATGATAAATCTATATCCGTGATGAGTTAGAAAGTCTAGATATTGCTCTTTTTGATAGCATGTCTAGGCGGACAATATACTGCGGTAACAATGATATCATAAGTTTTAGTTTTAACATTTACTGAGGAGGCTTGAAATTTTCGTGTTTTGTATACCTATCTATTCATGATGATTAATTGATTCTCTAATTATAACGGCACTACCACCTTTGGTGTAATTTTCCGGATGTATAATGTGGTATATTTATAACCCTTGAATTTAATAAATGACTCGTTCGTAAAATGGGTCTCGGAGATAAGACATCTGACACACCGTGGTTCCGTGGCACAGTACTTTTGTGTATGGCCATATGCTTGGCATTTTTTACATTTTGGCACAAGCCTGGATTTCTCAACGGTAGAATCAATTCTGACTCCTAATATATCAGTTATTCCGTAAATTTTATCCATACTTTCGTCATGTCTGAATGAAACATGAACATATTGAGGGGTTGTTTTGTTTTATATTTTAACTTAGGGGTGTCTCCAATGAGTTTATAGCCACGTAGATAATTTGGTCTGCCTTTACAGAATGACGCAGTCTAATAGCCTCTTTTGGCCTATTTTGCTTATTCTCATATGAATACCAAGAATATTCTTTATCGTTTAGTATTGTGGTAAGTGATTTCAAGTCATTTTCATTTTATACGTTAATTTTAATAGTTTTATCGTTAACGATTTTAATTTTTGCATTACAGAAATTACTCATTATATAATGTAATTCATTAAAATTATCAATAGTTTCTACTACTATAGGTGGAGGTGTAAGAATTTTTTTAGTACTAGCTACACCGGATGTGCCCTGTTGTTTTTGTGATAGTGGAGTTAAACAAATATTCATTTTTCTTTTGTTTCTGCCTTTTTTGCGAATCCACTCTGTTTCTCGTGCTAACTCATCCTCATACGTATGATATCCAATTGCCTCTTTTTCGTTATTAGCCAATTTTTGTTCTAGATTTTTATATTTTAAAAGTAATGCCTCATACAATGCTTGTATTTTATTGAATTGAAACTTCAGTTGGTCTGTCCTAGCCTTGACACTGACCTTTTCCGTCTCCGATAACTTCCAGCTGTTAAACAATAGCTGTTCGTTTTGCGAACGTTGAGAATTCTCTTGAAAGGGCGCACTATTTTGCTGTATTAATATTCTTATTTTGCGATTGCGGGTCCGCTTGTGGAAACATTTTTAAGAGATAAATTTAAATTTAGATTTAAATTTAAATGTAAATGTCGCGATGACTTTACGATCTTATCTCGGTCGCTATAAGCTAAATGACTATAAAAATCTTTGAAGAAAAATATTTTCCAAGTTGTCTGTCTTTATAATGTGGACATGACGAGCTCCTAGTGCTTTTATTATAATCACTATTTTGTTAAAAGTATGCAACCGTGTGTTATTAATGGATACAATAAGCCCTTGAGGCTACAGTGCCTGAAAATACGCCAAAAAAAAACCGTGTGTCAGTCAATATGTATGGTCCAAATAGTAAATAAAATAACTTTTTTAAGTTTACCCCAATCTTTTACAGAACAGGCATCATCCTACGTTTGAAACTCCTATTATTTCATAGAAATAGTCAAAACCTTCCCTATACGCAAAGAAGGTATTATGGTTATAGCTTTGGTGTCGTTTCTTTGTTTACCAATTTCCCAATTTCTGATACCCTATAGTTATTGAAGTCAATCTATAATATAAATAACAATATCCTCTCCTTAACTACTTATTGCCTATCCGACACTTACTTTATCTTTCAAAATAAATTTTACCGCCAATTTTTCCCACTTTCATTTGTCATCGCTAATCTTTTATGGCCGATTTCGGAACCTACCTTAAACCTACTTAACCGACATATGTCGATGACACTTTTGTTATATGGCCTGATGGACATGACACTCTTTTAAAATTCCTTTTCCATTTAAACCAAATTTGTCATGGAAACCAAGCAACATAATTTCCTTCTATTCCTAGAAACTCTCATAACAAGAAATCCTTCAATAGACAACATTCGTTACACTGTCTATAGAAAACCCATTCATACTGACCGCTACTAGAATGTCAAATTCCATCTCCACTCTGCCCAAAATTCATTTGGTTGTAAAATCTTTTATAGCCAGATCCACCAAACTTTCCAATACGAAAAACCGCCAAACAGAAATTAAAAACATTACCACCACCCTACTACAAAATTGGTATTCTCATAAATTCTTATACTATATAATCAAAAATATAAATAAAATACTAACTCCTAATTCCAAAAACAAAAAGCAATCTTACCTTACATCAGAGGCATCACCAATAGACTAAGCCGCATATTAATGAGGCAAAACGTACATATGGTTTTCGCGACCAATAACCAAACATCTGGGTTTATTTTCTCAGCAAAAGAAGAACCTTGTAGAATCTACCAAAACAAACCGGAAAAATCTAGCCGAATATATGAGCACTCATTGGCCGTACGGAAAGGCAGTAACGGTTCGGCACTTGCCAAACATAATAAAGAAGTAGGCCATAAGATTAATTTTCTGTAGGAAAAAATATTGCTCCCATTTTATTAGCAGGATTTTATGTGAGGAAATTGAAATAGAAAAACGCCCACAATGCATGAACACGGCTCATAAGGAAATTTCTCATTATTCCGCACTGACAATTACGTAATACCCTTAAACCAACAAATTTTTTCCTACTCAATGCATCCCCGCCTAACCTTTACTTAGGCCTATAAATGGCAAAGCAGGACACAAAATATCAGTCTTACACAAAGACTTGTAGCTCTCCTTAAGGAGTAGGCAGATTAAGACAGCTAAACTCTTGAAAATGTCATCAAAGCTGATGCCGAAATACGACGGGGTTTAACCCGTGAACTAAGTTGTTTAAACATAGTTAACCATCCAAACACAATATATCTTTAATGCTATACTAAGACTAGTAAAGTTCCCGGCTACGCGTCATCATATTTCCCTATGAGCTTGTTATAGGTGATTTACAAGCTCTTTGAGAAACTAGCGCTACGAATCTTTGACCCCAAATTCTTAGCAACAAACTGGATTCCAGGTTACCAAATTGGCTTTCGTGGATCGCACTCAACGATCCAGCGGTGCCACCGGATCACATATATAATAAACACTGTTTTGGAGGAAGAAACTTAGTCAGACCTTCGATAAGCTATGGTACATAGGACACATATGTAAAATGCAACGAACCCTACAACCTCATTTTTACAAGCTACTAGAAATCTACTTTAGCAACCGACAAGCGTCTTGACTGCTTTCCTATATATAATATGACATTCCAACCACACCTATTATAACTTTAGATTTTTACAATTATAGATACGTTCGCTGACTACACAGTCATACTCGCAAGTTACAACAATAAATTCGAAGCCTGGCTCAAAAAATGGAAAACAAAAGTTAATAAATCAAAATCAATCTATGTGATATTCACCTTGCGAAAAGAGTAGTGCTCACATATTTACCTAAACAACATTGAGATATCCTAGTTCACCTTTATGAAATACAAGGAGCTACTCGATAATAAGCTCAATTATCGAGAAATCACAAAAGAAACCTGCAAATACACACTTAAAAATTTGAACTGGCTAATTTGTCAAATATCACTTCTATCATTGGATAATAAACTACTAATATACAAAACCATCATCAAGCCTATATGGATTTACGGAGTGCAATTGTAGGACATGGCTATTAGGCAAAGAACCAATCTAAAATCATACGATCAACAACCAACCTCGTCATGTTACATAACTAACTAAATGGTACATGAATACCTTGGTATTCCATTTATAACAACAATCATACAGGATGGAACATTAAAATATCACGACAAAATTACAGTTCAGAATAATATTCTTCTAAACGAGCTCCTACACCATCAGATTATCAGAATTCAAGCGACATTGGCTTACTGATCTGTACTAAAAAGGACCCATCACTGGAGGGGCCCTCATTATGTCAGTTTTAAAGACATCGAATTAGCTTAAAGATAACTTTATACTCTAATTGCTGATCTGATTAATTAAAGAAATGACTGCAATAGAGAAATAGTAAATTAGCTGATTCTATTGAGAGCATTCTTGCTCATAAACTTTTTTTCAGCCATTTGCTGTGTAATACCCAGATCAAAACCACATAAATACTACTGTACATTAAAATTGCAGTACCAAACAAAATTACAAAGTTTTATCATTCGAAAATTTACACTCTACAAAGAGTATTAAGTAAATATGATAACACGAGTAAACAGTGTTAGGAGAAACCACTCATTAGTGATACTCCTTTTGGGAATGCTTTTACATTAGGGTGTTAAGAGATCGTATGGCCAGGTTCTATTCAATCTTCTTACAGGTGGGCGGGCAGTGGATAACCGATGAACCAGTTTGTTGTTGTGGTCCTGGACTCTACTGTAGTAGTTTTGGGAAAGTCTATAATTTCTTCCGCAACAAATGGTATGCCAAGATCAACATGTAAAGTTTGATTGATGATATACTACGGTGCAGCTGCTAGCGCACGGAGTATCTTAGATTGAACTGCTGAATACTTTTTGTTCGGATGGTTTAGCGCAACCCCAGAGTTGTACTCCGTAAGTCCCGATCGACTTCAGCATGCTTTTATATAGGAGTACTTTATTGGATAAGAATAGTTTTGATCTTCTTCCTAATAACTAGTACATTTTTCAAAACTTTAGGTTCAGTTGCAGTCGCTTAACCTGGATATGTTTATTCACAGTCAGTCTTTTGATTCAGGTGTAATCCCAGATATTTAGTTTCTATTTTGACAGGTACTAGAGTATTATTTAGATTAATTAGCAGACATGTGTTAAATGTAGTTGTGAAGGTTTCTTGAACGGATTTGGAATTGTTAATTTTAAGAAGCCATTCAGTAAGCCATTCATTGGTTACGTTTAGATCTTGTTGAAGATTCTCGGATGCTAACACAAAGTCTTCAAGTGTAGATAACACAGCAGTGTCATCAGCGAAAATAGCGATAACATTGTATCCATTTTTGGGTATGTCAACAGTATATATAATATACAAGAACGGTGTAATACCGTAAAGGAAACTTTCTACAGCGGTGCGAAGAAATTAGGATAAAAACATTAAAAAGGAATTAAGATGTTGATTAAAGTCTCCATAATGATCAACGTCAAAAATGCTGTCGAATAATATGCTGCATGACATATGTGAGTATAATGAATTTTCGAAATCGTAATGACCACTTCCGGTTGTCGTTAACCGATTTGGCTCAAAATCAATCCCATGTAAGGTACTGACCTGAGATGTGTGTATGCCAAGATTGAAGTGAATCTGTTGAATAGAACGGAAGTTATAGTGTCTCCAGACACACAGACAGACAGACAGGATGATAATCTCATTAACTTTCTGTAATCTCCGCTGTAGAAAGTTAACAAGAGGGGGCCAAGGACACTACCTTGTAGGACACTATATTTTGTAGAGAGTGGCTGGATAATTCGTTGTCATGTTTGACTGTAAAAAATTTATTCGTAAAATAAGATTTAAAAAAAGGTAATAGTAATTTTGGAATAGCCTTTTCAGTTTGTAGAGTAACTCAGTGTGCCAGACCCTGTCAAACGCCTAGGCAACGTCCAAGAAAATGGCTGTGCAATATTTATTTTCTTCGAGGCTACATGCTATTTTATTAACCATCATGTGTACTTGCTGCGTTGTAGAGTGTCCATCGCAAAACCCAAACTGGTGTACAGGAAGATGTGTTGTATTATCTGAATTTAAGTTCATTAGGTCTTTACCAAGAATACAGTTTTCTTTTTAGTTAAAGTTTGCCTTTAGATAAGGATATATGAGAGTACATGATCTACATGAAAGAAGTTACGTTTTTGCTTTGTTTTTCAGGTCTTGTGAAACAGATTATTATGTGGGCATTTTTACAATATATATATATATATAATATATATATATATATATATATATATATATATATATATATATATATATATAAATATAAACAAATTAGTGTTGAAATAGATTTGTCAAATGCTCAACGAAAGTTTTAACTTTTTCTTTGTTAGATTTAGCCCATGTGCCATCTGTTTTGCGTATAGGAGGAATAATTACTTGCGGCTTTTTAAATCTTTTTGTGGCACTCCAGACAGTGTGGATCTGCATGTTTGAAGTTTGTAACGTAGTAAAAAAAAGCTGGCATTTTGACAATCCAGTAGAGCAGCACAAAATCGTCGAGTTAGTCTGTTAAGGTTTAGTTTATCAGCCACATTACTTGTTCTTTGCCATCGTGATCGAGCTTGTTTCTATTTCAGCTGCTAGTTCTTGTATATATAAAGGTATGTTATTGACCTGTTGTGCTGACTCAATTTGATTGGGAGTGGGTTTCTATGCAGTTTTTTGTATAAGAGCGACTAGGTACTGGATCGCTTGGTCTAAATCTTGTAGTTGTTAAGAAAGGTATCTAGTTTGTCTTCTATGTTGACTTGTTGGTTATTAGTATTGTTAGCACTTACACCTGATTGTGCAACTGCATATATTATATTCATAATGTTACGTACTAGATGACCTCAGTGTAATATTGTTCGTTTTCTGCAACTGTTTAGATAAGCTTAATCATTTGATTATGATTAGTAATGCCCTATACATAAATTGGAAATGGTTTTGGTACCTTCCTAGTGCCTTCATTGTTGTCGATTTGCATTTGATTTGATTCTTCGTTATAGGTTCGAAATTATTATTGGTAGTAATACCCTGCTAATAGAATACATTCTGCTGAACTCTTTTCTTAACAACTTGCCAGGGGTGTTTATTAGTGTGCGTTTTATTTGTTTTGTTTTGTTTGATTGTATTGGATTAGATCAATAATGGGTTGATACGGTGCAGTTGTGTACAGAAAGAAGTACGTTTTCATTTAGAAAAGGTTGATTAAGCTTATGGTTTGGGAATAATAAATTGAGTTGAGGTGTTTGTTGACTACCGTGCGTTAATTGGTATTGTTGATACGAAATTGGTGGCTAATTGTCGGGTAGATTCGTTACGTAACCATAGGTCGCATTTAAATTACCCGCTTAAATGGGAAAAGTGGCGTTTTATTTGAATATTGAATTTAGTTTACTTATTTAAACAAAACCTACGGATTATTGGCAAATGTAGATATCCACTAATATAAAAATGTGCGCACTTGACCTTAGGTCATCGCGCGCTTTGATATTTGATATCTCACAGAGACGGACCCGCACGTCTTTATTCTCTAAAAGTTAAATCTAAACTGGTATAAAATAAATGACCAAATTTACAAAACATCTATTGATAAATCTCTACATTTATTCAGTGATTATAGCCCCCACCGCAAGCTCTTGTAGCTTGCTTCATTTTTCTTAGTATAAAGTCAAACAATGAGCGTGTGTTCTCTTCGTAGACTATATTCCATTCATCACTGACACCTCTGATAATCCAGTAAAATTTCCTGGATGTTGTTGATAACGCTGTACTATTTTTGCAATGATATTCCAGATATTTTTAGGCTGGAAAATCGGGCCAATCATGTAAGAATCTTTATTTTGTTTTGTTAAAGGAAATTAAAAGTGTTACGTGTCACATATGATCAAGTATTATTTTATTGAAAAGGCGCTTGAGGCACCCTCCAAAGACCCCATTTATGTAGGTCTGACTGTTAATGTTATCTCTAACTCTAACTTGAGGTGACTTATTATCATAGCTCTCCATATTCGTGCGAATGCACTTTTTTACTCTATTTTTCATGTCTACAGCATCTTAGTGTCTGTTAAACAAAATCTGGATTTGTGGATACCACTCGAGCCTTTGACGCGTCTTTCAATTACCTATTGCAGCTTTCGTTGCTTGTGCAGAGAAATTAATAATAGGTTCGAGAGAGGACGTCATGCTGTTAATTTTATTGTAAGTAATCAACGTCGAACAGAGAAAGTAAACAATCGGGACCGTGTGATATGATTCATTACTGTTGTTCTAAGGCATTGACGGTCCTTTTTCTTGGTTATTGCACCAGATTGGCCGTCGCAAATGAGTATTTTCTTTGACATTTGCGCGACACTACTGCTATCACAACAAAGTTTTTGGCTTATTTCTTGTAAAGAAGCACGTCCTTCATATATATGCGTCCTATTTTCAGCTTGCTAATTTGTTGATAAGGTACGCTTTGTGGAAGACGACACACACCATCACAAATGTTCAATTTGAACTCTTCGCATGAGATGATACATCTCTAAATGGTGGTACAATTTAGCCCACACACGCTGTTGTGTAGCCCATCTCCATTGATGCCCCTCGCATCAACAGTAATGCGGCTTTCAAGTTCATCCATTGCTGTTGACATTAGTGGTAAGTAAATCAAATCTTTAATGTACTCCCACAAATCAATAATATAAATCTTAAAACGAGGAAACCTGGAGAGCCAGCCAAACAACACCAAATGCACTTTAGCACATCGCCTAATCTAACGGAAAGAGAGTTCTTCATTATGATAGTCACACCATACAAAAGAAGTGGAATTTTATTTTATTGCAATATAAAAATGTTGGAATCAACTGTTAGTTGCGGAAACAGCTAAAAATACAACATATCTAGGTACGCTATGCCCATCAGTCTTTCCACTAAAAAAGGCCTTGACACTTTTATTTTTAAAACTTAAAAAAAGCATTAAGTTTTGGCTAACATTTTTTATGTTCCGCGACGGTATGAGAATCTTCCGCCCCCCATACCTGAAGATTTTGACGAATCAGCTTTTCAGTTACATGAAATGTCGCTTCGACGCTATTTGGAAAACTAAGTCCGTGGTGTCACCGAGACATTCTCCGGGACCAAATTGTGAGTTTCCAGTGTAAGGTTTTTACTTTCCTTATCCTATAATAAGGAAAGTAATGTAATCGGCGAAATTTGACCTACCCAGTTTTTCACATTTCTGGACGAAATATAGCCTCAGGACACCAAAAAAGTTGGTTTGAGCCATTGGTTCGTCTGTCGGTCTGTCAGTAAACAGGATATCTCGAGAACCGTAAGAGCTGGAGACTTTAAATTTGGTATGCAAGTTAATTGTAGGCAGGGGACGCAGTGCGAAACTTTTGATAAAAATCGGCAGAGCTGTTTGGTCTCAAGGTCGCAAAATCTGTCGCAAAGCGGTCACCAATCTAAACGGTTGAAGATACAAAAAATTCATGAGAATAAAAATGATTTGTTATCACGAGATAAACATGAATTTAAAGTAAAAGTTGGAAAAATAGGAACTCGAAAAAAAATTGAAGCCCAGGATTTTTGCCAGAATTACCCAAATAATAGGATAAGGGAAGTTGTGTGACGTTCACACCAGTTTCTTTATTTCAAAATTAGATTAAAAAAATGTTAAAGTTGGATCCGCTTACTAACTGAATAGGAATGTTTTGTCATTAGCTTTACCTACAAAAATAATTTATTCCTGAGATTTTAAGCACACAAATTATAGTCATGTTTGGTCACCCCGTCATTAACATACACTTTACTTATTGTATTTATACAGAATGTAAATAGAAATAAATCATTAAACAAAAAAAAATTGTTATGACTTAAAAAAATGTTCAACTAGTGGTTCACGTTTGCAGTAATTTAATTATTTTTAACAAGTTTAGCTAACGAAGCTCCATATTTGTTGCATAATTCATCAATGTGCGCTAATTTTTCGTAATTGTGGCACTTTACAGTTTTAAATTTAAAATAAACTGTTTCATAGTTGCTGTTTCCACAGCGCAAATGTATAATATTAATGGAAAAAATTCTCTTGATATCAAATGTAATCTTCTTATTCTTATATTTTAAATTATAACTAGCAATATTAACTTGTATTTCAGTATTTTGTTTTTAATTGGGAATTTCTGGCTAGTTACAACCTTACAAGCGGATTCATAAAGCTAACACTTTAGCAACATTATCAAAAATGTGATTCAGAGTAAAAACATAATTATGACATTGGTTATCTCTAATATTAAAATTATCTATTCTCTTAACTCTTGCTTTAATATTTTTACATTTTTAAATTCAGACATTTATGGAAAATGGGAAATAACGCATTTCTCTCATTGTCATTTATTCTAAAACTTATACTGTTAAGCCAACAAAAATTATAAATGACTATAGAACTGCTGCATAGTTATTTTAATGCTTGTATAGTCCTACGAGATTGAACTGTGAGACCCAAGATCTTGGAGTCTCTTCAATCAAGGACGCTGCATATCCTGGCCAATGCTCATGGGTTATCAGCATTCAGACCCTATACAGTGATCTTAGAATTTCCTTTACCAATGAAGTAATCAAGCATACAACTGGAAAAACTGCGACGAGACTTTAAATCACAGTATTTTTTTTTGTAATTGATTCCTTGGTTATTGGGGTTCACTAGTCAAAGAGAATGGACATGTGAGTGGAGATAAATATCCTCGTAAACGCGTCAAGATAGATAAATGTTAGTGAGATAAGAGAGTTAAAGGGTAATTAAAAAGGAGCAAATGAACTTTGGAGAAATAAAGAAAGTGATTCATTATTTTCATAAAATACGAAATAAAAATTGTAGGGCAGACGGAGATATACTAAATAGTTGCAAGATACACTAATATAGACAAATAAATAAAAACCGGACGGTGTTAATAAATAATGAATTATGAATTAAAGAATACGGAATAAATTTTACAGGATATCAACAATAAACTTGAAAATATGGTTGCGCGTAACGAACGCATAGAATTAAAGATTGATGCATTCCAAGCTACATTACAGAAAACCAAACTAGAGAATGATAACATAAAACAAGAAAACGAAGATTTGAAAGAGCAAAACACATAACTGGAAAAGAGACTAGAGATTCTTGAAAAAGAAACACGAAACAATAAGATCGTCATGCAAAGCATTAAGGAAACAGAAACTGCATCAGAAATAGACATCGAAAGTTAATATTAGAAAATTATTAAATCGAAATAGACATTGAAATAAATATAGACAATAAAACGAAGAACTAAGAAGAATAGGAAATAAATTGCAAAATAGGACTACACTAAGACCAATTTTGATATAATTTGGAAGTTGGAGTAAGAATATAAAATTATTAAAAGCGTCAAAAAAGTTAAAAGGAAGAAATATTTGGGGATAATTAGAGCAACAAATACAAGAACAAAGAAATATTCTGATCCCGTACATGAAGAAAGCTAGATCAAAAGGATATCATGCAATAATAGACCAAAAGAAACTCATAATATAATATAATAATATACAACTTAGAACAATGTATAAATCAATTTAAAAAACAACAAGAAAATCAAAGAATAAAGAGGCAGAACAACAACGAAAACACATCAAAGAAAGAAATAAGGAAAAAAGGCAGAACGATAAGCCAGAGATCGCCGAATAACGAAAATGGAATCATAGAGAAACAACCCGTGTGGGGTTGCTAGTCCCCCATCGGGCGCCTCTCCAGGTGGCGGATAGGGAAATGCCTCCCAGATATGGGTGGTACCTGGGAAATGAAATACCAGGGGCGGACCAAAACTAGCATGGCATAGGAAGCAGCTGTGTCATTAATGAGTCAAGGCTGCAGAAGAATGACTTCGGTAACAGGCTTGTCATCATATATTTACAGGTGGCTATAAAATTATGATACACCCGGCTGTAACACTGCGATGAGGAAAGCAACGGGAAACTACCTCATTATATTCCCAAGAAAAATCAGGATGGCAGAGAAATATAATGTTAAAGAATGTACTGATCATGGGCTCGGAAACCAAGATCCGGCAAGGGAAGGTCACGAAATCCCTCTACAATAAGAGACAACATTGCCCCAAAATTAAAACTGAAACAAAAACTGAACATAGGCACGTGGAATATACGAAGCATGTTCCAAGCAGGGAAAGCAGCCAACGTGGTTAAAGAAATGCGACGGCTACATATTGACATATTGGGATGCAGTGAAATGAGATGGCCAGGCGAAGGAACGTGTGTGGTAGATGAACATCAAATATACTATATTGGTGATGATAGTCCGCAACATCGCAATGGAGTTGGTTTTATAATAACAAAGGACGTTCAAAAAGCAGTAAGCGGATTCCTACCAATATCGGATAGAGTTGCTATGTTAAAATAAATGCACAACCTTGTAGTTTGAACATAATACAAACTTATGCGCCAACAACAGACAGCAATGATGAAGTCATTGAACAATTTTATGACGACGTAAGAAAAGCAATAAAATATACAAAGAAAGAAGACATATCCTTAATTATGGGAGATTTAAACGCTAAAGTTGGCAACGAAGCAACCGAAGGAATAGTAGGAACATATGGTCTTGGAATACGTAATGAGCGTGGAGAAATGCTGATACAGTTTTGTAAAGAAATACAATTTTCTATTATGAATACTTATTTTGAATTACCAAGCAGAAGATTATATACATGGAAATCCCCCGCTGATAGAAACGGCAACATTGTAAGAAATCAGATTGATTACAATTGATAAACAAACGATTCCGCAATTCGATTACATCGGTTAAAACATATCCTGGCGCAGATGTTCCATCTGACCACAATCTCTTGCTAGCTGTATTCAGGTTACGATTAAAGAAAGCAACGGCAAGTGGTACGAGACAAACAAGAATAGATGCACAGAAACTGAAAACAGAGAATGTACGGCAGGAAGTAAAACAACAGCTAAATCAAAAATTCTCTGAAATCAATATAAGTACGGGCAACGATATAGAACAAAAATGGGAAACAATTAAAGAAACGCTGAACGTCATTGCAAAGAATAAGCTAGCAAAGAACCCAAGAAAGAAAAACAATGATTGGATGACGGACGAAATACTAGATCTTATGGAAGAAAAGCGCAGCTAAAGAAATAAAAGTGAACTAAATTATAAGCGAATACACAATATTATTAGACAAAAAATCAAGGAAGCGAAGGATGCCTGGTTAGGAAGCAAATGTGGAGAAATTGAAACCTTAGAGGGAAAACATGATACACTAAACCTACATAAAAAGATCAAGGAAACTACAGGAATAGTAAGAACAAAATCCAATGGAATAGTCACAGACAAAGATGATAAAGCAATATTCGACAAAGAGAAAATACTAGAAAGATGGGAAGAGTACATGGAGGAATCATTTTCGGATGAACATAGAGATGACGCTGATGTAATAGTTGGCACATTAGGACCAACTATAACTAGACAAGAGTTGTTGAAAGCCATCAAGAGAATAAAAAACAACAAGTCAGCAGGACCAGATGAAGCCCATGGAGAACTTCTAAAGTTATTGGAAGAAGAACACACGCAGGCCGTATTATATTTGTCCAATAGAATATACGAAACAGGAAATATGCCCAATGACTGGTTACTCTCTACGTTCATCCCATTACCAAAAAAGCCAGGGGCCAAGAAATGTGAAGATCATCGCACAATTAGTCTAATGAGCCATATACTAAAGGTTTTTCTACACATCATCCACCAACGTGTATACAGCAAGTTAGAACAAAATATCGGCGAATCGCAATTTGGTTTCAGAGATGTCCTTGGAACAAGGGAAGCCTTATTCTCGATACAAGTACTAATACAAAGAGCGCGTGATGTCAACTACGATATATGTGCATGTTTTATTGATTTTGAAAGAGCGTTTGACCGCGTAAAACACGAGCAATTAATACAAACATTAAAATCAGCAGGAATAGATAACAGTGATACCAGAATCATTGCCAACTTGTACTGGCAACAAAGAGCCACAATCCGTATAGGGGACAGAACATCAGAAGAATTTCACATCCTCAAAGGTGTTCGACAAGGATGCGTATTGTCCCCGATGTTATTTAACGCCTACTCTGAAAACCTCTTCAAAGAAGCCCTAGAGGGTGCAGAAGATGGAATCAAAATAAACGGAGAGATAGTCAACAACATTAGATATGCGGACGACACGGTTCTGCTGGCCAACACTTCAGAAGGATTGCAAAGATTAATAGACCGCGTAACGGAAAATAGTAAAAATTACGGTATGCGGCTTAACATAAGTAAAACAAAAGTGATGATCATGAGTAAAAATGCCAACATAAACGTGAATTTCCACATAAATCAATCCCCTTTACAAAGAGTACAGGCGTTTAATTACTTGGGATGCACGTTAAACGAGAGATGGGACCATACTCAGGAAATAAAAGTTCGAATCGAAAAGACGCGGAGTGCATTTAACCGCCTAAAGAAAGTACTTTGTAATTTGAGTTTAAATTTGTAACTTCGTACTCGAATACTTAGATGTTATGTTTTCTCAATTATTTTATATGGGACATAAGCATGGACTCTCACAGAAGCTGCAATTTCATGGGTACACCATGTAACAAATGAGACAGTCCTTCAGCGCATGAACAAGGACAGAGAGATCCTTAATGCTGTTAAGAAAAGGAAACTAGCATACTTTGGTCACGTCATGCGAAATGATAAATATCGTCTTTTGCAGTTGATTATGCAAGGAAAAATCGAAAGCAAACGAGGTCCTGGTAGACGAAGAATCTCATGGCTTTGCAACCTTAGGCAGTGGACAGGAATGACATCGGTCGCCCTGTTCCGAACAGCGATAGACAAGATTAGATGGGCCAGACTGATCGCCAACGTCCAATGAGGATATGGCACAAGCAGAAGAAGAAGAAGAGAAACAGTAGGGTAAGGACGAAAAGGAGTAATTACTATGACAATAATCTAGAAAACTAAAAAATATTAAATGAAAAGGATGAAACGATAATGACAAAGGCAAACAAAAAAGGCAATGATGAAAAAAATATAACTAGAAAAGAATATGTAAATATAGAGAAAGAAATAAGAACTGAAGCAAAGAGTAATAAACATAATGAGATTAGGATACAGACATGAAATGTACAAAGCAGTACGGAGAAAGAAAAAGAGCTAGTAAAAGAAATGATACAGCAAAATATAGAAATACTCGGAATCACAATAACAAAAAAGAAAGGAAAAGGGTTTAAGAAAATATATAAAGGATACTAGACATTGTGGTTGGGAGTGCACATGAAAGAAAGAGCAAAAGAAGGAATCGAAACAATAATTGCCCCTAATAGAGTAAAAGATGTAATACATAACAATTATCTAAACGAGTGAATACTAACAGTCAAAATAAAATTGGTAGACGGGGAAATATGGACAATAATTGTGACATACGGAAAAAAGAAGAACAAGAGACATTTTATGATGAGCTACAAGAAGAAATGGATAATGGTGGAAAAAAGGTAATAATAATTGGAGACCTAAATAGGCACGTTGGGAATGAAAATACGGGAACAGAAAAAAAAACATTAAACAATAACGAAAAAAGTGTAATAGAAATATTTGTGGTAAATAATCTTATAATAGCAAATACAAAATTTAAACACAAAGATATACACAAATTCACAAGAGTGTGGGAAAGCAGGAATGACAAATTAATCTTCTACTGTTTTCTGGTGATTAAGAACATGTAGAAAAGAGTAAAATATCAAAAAGTCAAAAAATCAGAGGTAGGGAGCGATCATTATCTAGTAATAATAAAACTGAACAGAAAAATAAAGGAAACAATCGATAAAAGACGGAAAAAGCTAATAATAAAATTAAAAAGTTTCAAACTAAGAGATGAAAAGTACCAAAAATAATATCAAGAAATACTAAAAGAGACACTAAAAAATAAAAAAAAAACGAAAGCATAGAGAAAAACTGGGACCACTTAAGGACAGCATAATGACTGCAGCAGAAGAAAACTGTGGAAAAACAAAAATATCGAATAATAACATGAGAAAAACCGACTGGTAGATGAAATATTAACAAAAATAAAAAAGACAAATGTAAAAAAGTACTTAAACACAAGAAAAATGGAAGATTGCGAGAAATATGATGAAAAAGAAAAGAAGTTATAATAGTAATTAAAAAGTCTAAGGAAAGGTCTTGGAAGAAGAGAGAATCAAAAATGGTTCTATGGTGCAATAAAACAACTTAGAAGAAAAGGGAGTATAACATGCCAAATATAAAGGAAAAGAAAGGAAACATAATAACTAAAGAAGATAAAGTAATATATAGATAGAGAAAATACTTCGAAGAGTTAACACACACGGACATACAAAACCAAGAGGAGGAAAATGAAGAACAAGGCGGAAATAAAGAGATATAAATAGAAATTATAACAGAAGAAGAACTAGAAGAAGCAATAAAAACGTTTAAAGTAGGTAAAACAGCTGGTAAACACAACATTATCCCGGAAATAATAAAACACATAAGACAAAAAGGAATATACAAATTAAATGATATATTAAAGACTGCAAGAGTACCAAAAGATTGGATAACGGACATTATCTTACCTATATATAAGGAGGACAAGAGAAACTAATAAATTACAGGGGATTAACGTCATCAAGCGTCCCAGAAAAACTATTTGCACAACATTGGAAGAGGCGCAATGTAGATTCAAGAAAAATAGAACTACGCAAGATCTTATATTCATAATTCGACAAGTAAGCGAAAAATTAATTAATAAGGATAAAGACGTACACATATACTTTACCTGGAAAAAGCGTTTGATATAAAACGAAGAGAAGATATATGGAACGTGTTGCAGAAAAGAGGAGTAAATAGAAACACCATAGAGGTAATCAAGGGTATGCAGAAAAGAAATACGACCATAGTACGAACAAATTACGAAGAATCCAGAGAGTTTGAAATTAAACAAGGAGTCAGATAGGGATATTTACTGAGCCCACTCTTATTTTCAATGGTGCTAAACAAGGCAATAAGGAAGGCCAAGAAAAAGATAAGAAAATTAACATGGGATACTGTCAATTGAGACAAACACAACTGACAGAACTGCTATTTGCAAATGACATTGCCATGATATCAGACACGGAAGAATATTTACAACATAATATCAAAGAAATAGACAAAGAACTAAAGAAGGTAAACATAAAAATTAATATTGGAAAAACAGAAGCGATAATAATATCTAACAAAAAAACACGAAATAAGATTGGACGGAAAAAAAGAGCAAGTTAAATACTTCAAATAAATAGGAGCAACAATGAAAGAAGACGGGAAAGTGGATAAGGAAATAAACGACAGATTGGGAAAAGCGAGGAATATTTTTAATACAATAAAGGCGACATTCTTGGATAAAGGAGAAGTACCGAAAAAGATAAAAGCAGAAGTCGTTGAAAAAGTGGTTAGGCCATTAATTATATACAGCAGTGAGACATAGTCATTAACAGAAAGGCAAAGAACGAGAATCAACGCAATGGAAATGCGATTCCTGAGAAGAGTAGAAAATAGAGCAGGAGAAACAAATTAAGAAACCAAACGTGCAGACAAAACTTAAAAATAGAGCCAGTGAATGAAAAGACTATAGGACAACTCAGCTGGTTTGGACACGTGTGTCGAATGCCGGATGAAAGACTTACAAAAAGAATGTTTGAAACGCGAGTGTAAGAGAAAACAACAAAGATGGTTAAACAAAATCAAAGAAAAAGCGAATAAAAAGGAAATTCAATGGGAGGCAACAATACAGGGCTTAATCCCACTAGCCTTACACCTAAAAGTAGAAAGGCTTAGGACTAAGTAAGTAAATAATTGACTCCTCAGCGACCTCTACAATTACCAACCCGCGAGTAGACATCTAAAAAAGCAGTGACCGGAAGACCTTGTTGAGTGAATCCTAGAGACCCATCAAAGGATGGCGGTCAACTCATGACGTTTAGCAACTCTATCACACTAGTTATTTATTACTCTGTTGATCGAGTAGATTGGAAATTTGCAAGAGATTTTTTAAAATAAATTAAAAACCCGCGTTTGATATTCTGTTACCACTTTTTCCAAAAATTTAATACTCAAACAGCCAAAGTTAAAAACTGCTTTAACCTTAGCCACATTGTCCAAAGCATGAAACGTTGATGGGTGAAACGTGATTGGACCTGACATTTGCCACCAACCGTCAGTTCCGAAGATTCCATCCCCCGAACTTTCTATATAGCCCAAGTCTTATTACTTTCCTAATATATGTATAGGGTACTACTTGACGATAGTTGTATCTTGCTTATGCTGCGTATACCGATCGCATTACGTGATAGTCGGTGAATACCTCATTTTACTGGAAATAAAGCCAACATGCAAGCTTAATTCCAGATAACGCTCTCTCCAATTAAAATTATCTCCAAAATTAGCCCTAAATGGTAATACAAATTTTATAACATTTATTATAATTTTTCTTCTGATTTATTTTAATAATTTTAAATACACAGGGTCCGCTATTAACTTTTTTTAAATGCTATAAATAAAAAACTACTCCACTAAAAAACTACTTATCCAATTTTATTTTTTTTATTTGAAAGTACAATCCTTCCGGTTAATAATGGAATATAACTTCATTCACTTGGCTGCCTTGGCTAGCCATGCAGTTGCCTATACGATCAGTACAATTTTTGAGTACATTTTCGATTATATGCAGCTCTATTTCAGCTATGGCTGAACGAATGTTGTCCTTCAAAGCCTCAATCGTCTCTGGTTTATCGGCGTAACACTTATCTTTGACGGCGCCCCACAAATAATAGTCCAACGGTGTCAAATAGCAGCTCCGAGGCGGCCAAACGACATCAGAATTTCGACTCATAATGCGATTTTCGAAGACAGTGCGCAAAAGATCGATTGTAACGTTGGCTGTGTGGCATGGGGCGCCGTCCTGTTGAAACCAAATGTCGCCAATATCTTCCTCTTCAATTTCTGTAAACAAAAATTCGTTCAACATGGCCCGATAACGCTCACCATTGACTGTAACAACCGCTCCTTGCTCATTTTCGAAGAAAAATGGCCCAATGATGCCTCTGGACCAAAATCCGCACCAAACAGTGACTCGTTGTGGGTGCATCGGCTTTTCTTCGATTGCGTGCGGGTTTTCTGTGCCCCAAATGCGACAATTTTGCTTGTTGACATACCCGCCGAGATGGAAATGAGCTTCATCTGAAAAGATGATTTTTCGCCCAAAATCGGCATTTTCTTCAAGTCGATCTCAAGCCCATGAAGCGAAGCGAAAACGCATTGGATGAAATGCTTCAATTTCTGAGCCAATTAGACTTTGTACGGCGTCTTACCAAGGTCTTTACGCAAAATTGGTCTCAATGATGTCTCCGAAATGTCCAATTGTTGAGAATGACGGTGAACTGATGTTCCTGGCGATTCACGCACACTCTCGACAACAGCAGCGATATTCTCGGGTGTACGTTTTTCGTTTTTCACGCGTTGGTTTGTCAATAAGCATCCCAGTTTCTCTCACTTTTTTAACAAGATAACGCACATACGGAGCTGACGGTGCCTCTTTTCTTCCCATTTCCGTACGTAATTTTTGCACACATTCTGCAACATTACCATGATCTTCAAGTAATGTCGCAATATTTTTCAGCGTTTTTCAAGCGTATGCACAACCATTTTCGTTCAGCGGAAAGATAAAACTAATTTTCTGTCAAAAATGTTATGAGCTAAGTGTTGCTATTCAGCGAATAACAGCTAGTTCAAGAAAAAGTTAAATGGCTGACCCTATATCTGTTGCCATGGTAAAACATGTAAAATGGTGCAAATGTCAGAATGTGTCATGTAGTCAGAGCTTATATCAGTTCCATAACCCTTAAATTTTACAACTGCATTTTCTCTGGTAGATGTGCTGATTGTTCTGCAATTTTTAACACCCCTTTCTCTTCTCTCCCACAGAATCGCCAAATTCACATTCAGTAGCAAGCGCACTTTCATTCACTTTCTAAACACATCAGATGTTTTGAAAATCTTCTCTTTTGTAACAATTAAGTTGTGTTAGTCAAACGGTTACAAAATAACAAATGTTTAATTTGCTTAATAATAAATGCAGTCACAAATTTATTATATTATCTACAGCTTTTCTTTAAATTTATAACTAAACTGTTAATAAAAATGTCTACGTATTATCCACAGCAAGCTACTATTCTGCTAAAAGTTTCTATAGTTTTTTATTAATCTGTTAGTTTTTTTGAAAATCACTTTCAAAAAAAATGTCTAAACAAACAATAATTATTGGGTGACATTGTCACATTTAATAACATAAATAATCCGACGGTATCACTTCTAACTGTATAAGGTGTGGGTTTATATAAACATTTAGTAAATCTGCGACATTCTTTTAAAACACAGTTGCGGAGCGCTTTCATACTTCCTATGAGATATTCATCTGGCGCAGTTGCACTATCTTGCAACTATAAATCTTAGTGCGTTAAATTTATGCCCCATAACCCTATTCTTACTGAACTTTATGGCTAATAAAATTACGGAAAGATATTTCCTGTTATTTAGTGCCAGTAAATCTTACATTATGTGCTATATCTACAAATCGATGAGTTTTCAGATAGTGACGGAAATGCATCTTGCCATACTGTCAACACATAAAATTCTCAATTGCATGCTTATTGACTTAATCAAAAGGCGCTTAATATTTTGATAAGACAGCAGACTTGCAGATTTGTAATTGTTTCCTGCTCGATAGCGCTGTGTGCACTTATTTAATTGCACCTACTGGCTCTCCGATCCAGATAAAGTACTTGAGTTGTTGGACTTCTTCATAACTAGAAGCATTCGATCACACGTCGGTAATCGCTACTGTGAGTAGCATAATTATAAAAAACACAAAAGGGATTTAAATTGTACAATAAAAGTACGGACTTGAATCATTACAAAATTCTTATTCCTGGATCTAAAAGTTTTACTCCAAACTAACTAATACTTAAAATTAGCAATCTGCAACTCCACCAAAATAATCCAAAAGGCTGTAGTAAAAGTAGCACCTGTAATCACTTCCAAAATACCACCAGAAGACAATAAAAAAAATTGAACAACAAATCTGGCAAAACACAAGATATTCCGCACAAAAGACGGTACAATCCAACATCATCAAAATCAATCAAAAATAAAAGCTTTTAAAAACGTCTCACAAACCTGTGTGCAACAACTGACACAACTTATTCTCTCTGGACAACAATCAAGACGATAAAATTTTAAAGACAACTTATTCCTTTCCTGAAAAAATAAAATAGCCCATCGGCGTCAGCCAATTCGGAAAAAGTAGACCTTTTTGTCCAACACTTAGAGTAAAAAGTAGCGCAGCCAGTACAGATTCATACTTTCTATAGATCCATTTGTTTCCTACCCGAGACTAACATCAATCTTAGAGGACAATAAATTATTCCAAACCACTAGTTTAATTTTCGGCTAAAGCATTCTACTTTATAACAGGTTCACCGAATCGTGGATAACATAAAACAAGTCTTTGAAGGAAAACAATATTCGGCAGTTGGCTTTCCTGGAAAATTTCTGGCATTTGACAAGGTATGGCATACAGCTTGAAGCAACATACTTTCAAATAAACTTTGGCACAAACATCAAACTCCGGGGTATCTCAAAGCAGTGTTTTTGGTCTGGTACAAGCTGGATCTTCTTCAACAGAGCTTAGACCAAGTAATGCAGTGGATCAAACGATAGCTTATTTAAATCTTTTCATATCACATTTACTAAGTTTAGAGATAATTCACCACTATTGTTTGTAAATCGCATCCCATTAACTCAAGTAAATTAAGTAAAATATCTTGGCTTGTATCTTGATAAAAATCTGACTTGGGAGTTTCACATATAAAAGAAAAGCAAACAGCTCGGAACAGTGTTTAATAAGTACTACTGGTTACTTAGCAAAAAAAATCTAAATAATCTCTAACTAGTAAGTTTATAGTCTAGAATGTATTCTTTAAACCCATTCGGACATACAGCTAACAGCAATACGGCACAAAATTCAACTTCAATATCCAAATCATTGAGAGATTTCAATACAAAGTGCTAAGTGCTATACGTGGTGCTCTCTATTTTTTGAAAAAAAATTGACAGTGTAAAAGAAGCGATAGTAAAATTCAGTGACAAGTATTTAAGTCGACCTGCTCAATAATAGTGAAAGCCTAGACACTAAACCGACACAAACTGCCAGACCTTCGACAAAGATTTGATTAATCGTATCATTAATTCAAGCATTTGAATTTGTGAACAGAAATACAGATACATATACGGTGTACAGCAGCAGCCAAAATTATATTATGTTATGGTGTTTCTGTTACAACTTCTCTCAGGAAGGGAAAAACAACTTGAAATTTGGCGACGTGAAGCACATGGTAGGCTGGAAAGTGCGAGTCGAGTATGGCGTGACTTCAAAAATTACAGAAAATTTCTTGATTTATCAAATTTTTGCTTTTTTCTATTAATTTGCTCATTGCTTTAGAGCTTTTATAATTTTTATTGTTTTTTATGGTTGCTTTTCCTATATACTCTACGTTGTTGTAAGTAATGGAAAACGCCGCGGTTTTAACTCGTCCAGGATGCAATCTTTATTGCTGGCAGCAAGAATGAGCACAAGTTGAACTCTCAGGGCAATTCGGAGTAACCCATGCAGCAGCAAGTGTCTTACTAAAATGTTGAAGAGTGCAGGGAGGAATAAAGAAGAATAATGTAACCGGAAAACCCCGTGTGACAACCCCCGACTCGCCGCAACCAAGATTTCCGCTTTTTTAAATAATCCCACGTACCCAACCCCCTTCATAAGAAAGGTTAGACAGCGACTTCAGCAGACCGGGTTGCATAAATAAAAACCTGTGAGAAAACCAATGATCATCGAGAAGAATCGGAAGCTACTACTTCAATGGGCAAATGACCATCTGCATTGGGGACGGAGGGAGTAGAGCCAAGTCATCAAATCTAACTTCAACCTCTTCGGCAGTAGCTGAATAGCGTGGATTCGACGTCTTGTCGGCACTTTCATCGATGCCAAGTACCAACTGCCTACGATAAAGCATGGTGAAGGATCTTGTATGGTGTGGAGATATTTCGATGCTAAGAAAGTCGACCCTCTCCGTCTTATTTCCGGAATTCTAGACCAATTCGGATACAAGGACATTCCGAAGAGCCCCACGCTCTTCGTTCAATTGGCCGGGCCTTTATCTTCCAATAAGGCAACGACTGGTTTGTTCACCTACGACTGGCCAAGGCACTCTGTTCTTTAACATGATTTCTTTCTCAAGATCATCTCTTTCCTGTAAAATATTACCTACTGTGCTTGTCTTATTATGACGTATCAACATCTAAATCTTCTCCTTTACATTTTCACTTTATATAAATCAATGATTTAAGTGTCTGAACCATTTAAACTTACTTCTGCTACTTCTTATTTTCAATTTGTCCAACTTTGTAACTGTTGTAATTTCTCTTAAGCATTTTATTTCTACCACTCGCAGAAGTATACATTATCTTTTACTTAGTGCTGTTCTCACTACATACGTCAATGGATACACATACTGCTTTGTAAAATTATTGCTTTACTTTTTTTGTAACTTCACATTGTGTGTTTTCTACCTTTATTCTGTCGATAAACTATTACTCGACTTTTTCTTGTTTGAGCTTTTCACAGTGATCTTTTTTGCTGCCTTGTTATTACCAGCATTTTCGTTTTTTTATTTTATGTTTATCTTTCTTTGCTTGAGTTTCTTGTCCCATATCTCTAAATAGTACGGTTCGAGTGCTCAAGACGAGCACATGCCTAAGTCGTGCGCGCTGCATGTTATCGCTATCGTACAGTGAACCTCGAGCAGTGATAAACCAGTGCATTAATTGGAATAAACTGTTTCATTTTTGTATTGCTTACTACATAATTCAGTGCATGCATGTAAGTAAAACTAATAGCATGCTTCCATTTGGCAATGGCTACAACCCCACGCAACAATTCAACCCAACAATAACGCAACAAAGCGCATCCTTTTACCAACAATACCCAGTTATCCCAAATAACAACCCACAACAAATAACACCTGAGCAATGCCAACAAATGCCCAATAGCTATTCAATGTCGCCACAAGTACAAACATTCCAACCTTATCAATATGGACACTCTTCAATGTCTCAATTTGTAATGCCACCTCAAGTCCAACCATTGCATCAACAAATCACGACACAAAAACCAATGGAAATTATTATTAGCGACGCAGAGGAAGAAGAAAACATTGCAGACAAAAAAAAAATGCTTGGTAAAAAGTTAATAACCTAAAAAGAAAAAGAAGGAAATTGCAAAACACACAAAATTCGCCACAATCATTTAATCTAACACAAACTAACAAATACTCAATTTTACCAGAAGTTACAGACGTAACAAACAATAATCAAGATAACGGTGCCAACAAAAACTCAAATAAAATACCCAAACCCCCTCCAATCTTCGTACATGGAGTTAACAATTATCAGGAAATGATAAACAGCTTGAAGGATATTATGGAACAGGAACGGTACACCACCAAAAGTATGGCTGATAACGTAGTCAAATTTAATGTGCATTACCCGGATGTGTACAGAAAACTCGTCAAACATTTCCAGGAAAACAGTGTCATTCACCACACTTACCAAATCAAGCAGGATCGTGCATACAGAGTGGTCCTACGGCACATACATCCTACAATTCCAGTAGATGATATTACAGCTGAACTAGCTACTCATAATCACAAGGTTAGAAACATTACTAACCTAAAACATAAGAAAACTAAAGAAGCATTACCACTATTCTTTGTAGATTTGGAGCCAGCCACCAATAACAAAGACATACAGGGTCCATCCCAAAAGAAATGAGCCTTTTTCAAAAAAAAATAGTTTTATTGAGCAGATCGCTACAACACCTCAAAATTCTTCAAAATAGGATCCTCCTGCATCAATGCACTTTTGGAGACGGGTCTTCCAAGTCCGGAAGGCTTCCTGGTAGGCCTCCTTAGGGATGTCCTTGAGGGCTGCTGTGACATTCTCTTGGATGTCCTCAACCGAGTCCCAGTGCTTGCCCTTTAGCACTCTTTTCAACCGCGGAAACAAAAAGAAGTCCGGGGGAGACAAGTCCGGGCTGTAGGGAGGCTGGGGAACCACGCCGAGTTGAATCCGTTTTTGTTCGTCAGTCAACACCCGCGGCACAAGTTTGGCGCACACCTTCCGCATCGATAAATCCTCGGAAATGACTCGATGTACTGTCGATTTCGGAATGTTTAGGGCATCTGCTACTTGATAAACACTGAACCGACGATCGGCGTTCAAAAAATCGCGCACTCGCTGCACGTTCTCGTCGGTTCGGGAGGTTGACGGTCGTCCAGACCGAGGTTCGTCGGCCACCTCTTCCCGGCCCTCCTTAAATGCTTTGTGCCACTTTTTAACTTGCGAGTACGATAAACAATCATCCTTGAAGGCCTCCTGAAGCATTCCAAACGTTTCGGTAGCATTCTTACCGAGTTTGAAGCAGAATTTAATTGCGTAGCGTTGATCGATTTTGAATCCATCGCGCCGTGTCGAAAATTGAAAATAGACATTCACGGAAACACCCGTCCTGCCGCTCCGAGAGCTCAGAGCCGACTTGCACCGACCGCGTATGGAAGCTAAGACCCCCCACCACCTGCCCCAAGCGTCAGAGCACGCCGGAATGTACACTCGCGTCCGAAAAAAAATAAGGCTCATTTCTTTTGGGATGGACCTTGTATATAACATAAATTACTTACAAAACTTATAAATTTCTGTTGAACCGCCCCACAGAAATATGAACCTGGTCCAGTGCACAAGATGCCAAAACTATAACCATACAAAGTCATATTGTAATAGGCCATACGCCTGCGTTAAATGTGGCGGACCGCACAATTCTATTACATGCAAAAACAAGGAAACCTGCTACTTGTGCACTCTGCAATGGTGCACATCCTGCAAACTACAAGGGCTGTTCAATCTACCAAGAGCTACAAAACAAAATAAAACCGAACACCCAAACACAAAAAAACACACATGCCTTTTACAAGACAAATCCACAAAACTTTCCTCCCTTGCCAGTGAAGAACTACTGGAAAATTGCAAATACTAACTGTGAACAAACAAACACAAATAAACCTCAATCACCTCAAGATCTAACACTCACACAGTTCTTAGAAGAATTCAAAGGTATGTTCAATCAACTAATACAACAAAATAGCATTATTTTGAACATGCTTACGACGGTCATAAATAAATTAGTTCGATAATGGCCAAATTCCTTAAAATTTCACTCTGGAACGCCAACGGCCTCCAATCAAAAAAACAAGAAATCGAAATATTCCTCAGTATAAACAACATTGATATCCTCCTTATATCAGAAACCCATTTTACTGTAAGAACCCACATAAAAATACCGCACTATCTTATTTACCACAGCGAACATCCGGATGGTACGGCACATGGAGGCACTGCCATTATCATTCGTGAATCAATAACACATCACAAACTACCAAAATTCGAAGAAAATTTCTTACAGGGCACAGTGATTGAAGTAAATAAACTACCAAATCCAATTACAATAGCGGCAACATATTGCCCCCCTCGGCACCAAATAACCAAACTCATGCTACAGCCATTCTTTGACTCCTTAGGGTCAGGATTTATAACTGGCGGAGACTTTAATGCAAAGCAGTAGACTGATACCCACAAAAGGCAGAGAACTTAATAAACTCATAACTGATAATAATTATACATATTTCTCAACAGGTAGCCCAACGTATTGGCCAACGGGCCCTGGCAAAATTCCGGATTTGTTAGATTTTTTCGTTGCTAAAGGAGTTTCATCTAACTACGTAGACATAACATCCAGTTATGATCTATCATCTGACCACACACCTGTCATACTTACTATTAGTGCTACAGTAATTAGAAAAGAAGCCAAACCAATGTTATGTAACAGACGCACAGATTGGGACGCCTTTAAAGAGTATATGGATCAACATCTTGATCTTAATATAAGCCTAAAAACGACTGAAGAGTTGGACAGTGGAATCAACAAATTTATAACTACTACACAAGAGGCAGCATGGTATGCTACACCGCGCATGGAAAAGCAAAAACCCAGCTCACAAAACTTCCCAAGAGAAGTGATGGAGCTGGTTAAGGAAAAAAGGAAAGCTAGGGCAGTCTGGCAACGAACACATAATAGAAACGACAAAACAATTTACAATCGAATTACTAATAAACTTAAACGAAAACTGAACGAAGTAAAAAACGACACATTTCAACAATATGTAACTTCTCTTTCCAAGGACGACTACAGTATATGGAAAGCCACAAAGGGATTCAAGAGGCCACAGGTACATATACCGCCGCTACGTAACACAGACGGCACGTGGGCCAGATCTGACCAAGAAAAAGCTGACCTATTCGCACAATATCTGGCAGAAGTATTTAGAACTAACTCTGAAACAATAGACATAGAAGTAGACACCTTCCTCGAAGCCCCACTACAACTTTCATTCCCAATACGGGATCTTAAAATCGGTGAATTACGTCAGGAGATAAAATTCTTCAGCAACAAAAAAGCACCAGGCTACGACCTCATAACTGGTCCTATCCTTAAACAGCTACCAGAAACTGGGGAAAGACAACTACTAGCATTATTTAACGCAATTCTGCGCTTAACCTACTGGCCGCCGCAACTAAAGATGGCGCAAATTATAGTAATATTGAAACCTGGTAAGCCGCCAAATGAAGTGCAATCTTATCGCCCAATTAGCCTGTTATCAATAATTGCCAAACTCCTAGAAAAGCTGATATTAAGTCGGTTAAATAAAGACACACCACTGGATGATTGGGTCCCAAAGCACCAATTTGGATTCAGACGAGATCATTATACTATTCAACAGTGCCACCGCATGTCTAACGTAATTCAGAAAGCTTTTGAAAGTAAGAAGTACTGCACGGCAGTATTCCTAGACGTCCGACAAGTCTTTGATAAGGTGTGGCACAAAGGGTTACTGGCTAAAATAAAAGCATTATTTCCGCACCAATATTATCTCCTTTTCCAATCCTACCTTTCAAACCGCTATTTCCTAGTAAAATTCGGAAACAAAATCTCGACACTACAGCCAATTACCGCTGGGGTTCCCCAAGGCAGCGTTTTGGGCCCAGTCCTATACTTACTTTTCACTGCTGATATACCAGTAACACCGTACACAGAAATGGGAACTGATACTGCCATCCTCGCGTGCAATGAAGACCCTTTAGCTGCTAAAAGATTACTGCAGGAACACATACATTTAATAGAAGAATGGCTAGACAAATCGCGAATTAAGGTGAATGAAAATAAGTCAGTTCAAATAACATTTACAATGTGAAGGGGAATATGGCCTCCTATTACCATAAACAACATTGATGTACCACAATCTGAAGAAGTGACGTATCTGGGATTACGCTGGGACAAAAAGCTAACTTGGAAACAACATATAAAGAAGAAGCGCAAAGCCATGGATCTGAAAGTTAAAAAAATGTACTGGCTAATAGGTCGGAAATCACCTTTAGCAACGGAGAGTAAACTCCTTATATATAAAACCATCTTACGTCCTATTTGGACATATGGATGTGAGCTGTGGGGCTGCTCTAGCTATTCTAACGTAGACATAATCCAGAGATTCCAATCCAAGAGAATAAGAACTCTTATGGGTGCTCCATGGTACGTGACAAATCTCACCCTACATACCGACTCCAACACACCATACGTGCGTGATGTAATTACGGGACGGGCAACCAGACACTATGATAGACTTACATATCATCCAAACGACCTTATACAACCACTTACGTTACAACCAAACTTTCGGCGATTAAAGCGGAAATGGCCTTGTGACCTACAAACTAACGTGAATCCTCCAATGTGAATCCATCATCCTCAATGAATAGGATTAGGAAACTGCGAGGAAGCACCAATGGGTGCCAACCTCATCAAGCCAATAAACTTTAACAACAAATTAGCTCATAGAATCTCTTGTAATTCTGATTGCTGATGTACTATGTTTCAATAAAAAAAAAATATCTCTAAATTATATCAAAGGTATTTTTCCACTTAACCGTTCTTAGCAAGTTGCCTATATGTGCCATTTCCGAAACGTAGATCGGCTCTATTTTGTAGTGTTCCGCATGACATTTTTTGAATTTGTTCTTTACCTCCTTGATCTAGTACCAATATGAATAATGCTGGTTTTAGCGATTTTCGTTTTCAAACTCCTGTATCTGTTTGGAAGAGTTTTGTTTTTTTGTCTATTCTAAGCAATTGCTGTTTTTTTTTGTTGACAATAATATTAATTTACAATCTACTTAACAAAAGTATTCAGTAAATGTGATGCTAGGGGAGGCAGTGAAAGGAGAAGTCATCCATTGATGACACTCCCTAGGAGCACCATTTACGAGAGGTTAGTGAGGTCTTCAGGCCATGTTTTCTTCAGTCTTCGTATTGGTGGATGATAAGTGGAAAGCTGGTGAATTAGTGGATTGCTGTGTCCATCTAACTTCTGGTGGTAATTCATCGCATATCTTTTGATTTCATCGACAACGAATGGGACGTCTAGGTCTTGGTGGATTGTTTGGTTGGTTACAAACCAGGGCGCATCAACAATTGCGCGGAGGGTTTTTTACTGAAATTGTTGCAGTGTTTTTATTCTGTTTTATTCTATTCTAAATGTCCAAATTGGTTTCAGTATCGTTTTGTAGAGTAGCAGCTTATTTCGGATCGATAGCTTTGAATGTCTACCAAGGAGCCAGTACATTTCACGGTATTTGAGGTTTAATTTTTTGCGCTTAGTTTGTATGTGTTTGTTTCACGTGAGCCGTTGATCAAGATGTAGTCCCAAGTATTTTACGTCGGTTTTTACCGGTACTGGAGCATTGTTAATGCTGACAGGCGGGCAAATATTGGTTTTCATAGTAAATGTTATTTGGGCTGACTTTGATTGATTAACTTTTATGCGCCACTTATCTAACCATGTGCTGATTATATTGAGGTGTTGTTGGAGGTTGGAAGTTGCACTATCCGCATTTTCATGGGGGGAAAGTATTGCCGTGTCGTCAACGAAGGTAGCAGTCACAGTGCTGTCAGTTTCTGGCAGGTCAGCAGTATAGACAAGGTAAAGGAGGGGGCCCAGGACACTTCCCTGCGTGACACCGGATTTGATGGGGTAATATGGGGATAGTTTGTTATCGCAATTGACAGAGTAATAGCGGTCTGTTAAGTATGACTTAAGGAGCAAGTAATAGTAGCTTGGTAATGACTCTTTTAGTTTATATAGCAGCCCTGCGTGCCAAACCTTGTGGAAGGCCTAGGATACGTCCAGGAACACAGCGGCGCAATACTTCTTTTCTTCTAGAGAGGATGAGATTTCATTTACTATTCTATGCGTTTGATGTGTGGTTGAATGACCCTCTCGAAAACCGAACTGGTGTTGTGGTAGGTGTTGAAATATGTCTGTATCTTGGCGAAGTCTTTTAAGAAACAGTTTTTCAAATAGTTTACTCATTATAGGCAAAAGGCTTATTGACCGATACGAAGTCACACTTTCTGGTTCCTTGCCGGGTTTGGGTATCATTAATATATGTGTGTACTTCCAGGTGATTGGGTAATATGAGAGACTTAACATCCGGTTGAAAATCGTAGTTAGGAGTACGACAGTTTTCTTGGGCAGCATTTTTAGAATTTTTTCAGTTGTTAAATCATGACCCGGCGCCTTAAATTGGTTCAGTTTTTGAATTTCATATATAACTTCAGCGGGAGTAAACGGGTTTATTGGAAGTGACATTTGACACGGGATGTCTAGAGGCAATTGCTGTTGTGTAGGTTCTATATAAGTTTGCTCAGTCTCCCATTTGGTTTCCTTCTTTAAGCGTCGTCTACTATTTTTTTATTGTACTCTCCATTTATCTAGGGCTATAAATTAGTATATTGAAAAGTTTTTTGGCAATAAATATTCAATTTGGACTGAAAGCTACAGCGTGTTTCTCATATTCTTTAAGAATCCCGTTCTGTTTATTGCTTTCCTTTTTAACTGTAGACAGCATCATTGCCATTTAGCAGTCTGCATGAGTTTCCGTGCTATTTCGGACTTTATTTATCATTTGGAACGGCTGTGTTTCCTCGCCTTTCTCCATGGACTTTATAATTTCGGGAATAATTTCATCACAAATTTATGTTTTTTTTAAACTTCGTTTTTCATGCTTTATTTTAGTGGTAATTTGATGTATCTGCTCGACCGTGAAGTCTTGTCGGTTAGAGGTTTTCCTGGTTTAGATATTAAGATTATTTGGGCCACTTTTGACTGGGAAGAAAAGTATTTATGTCTTAGAATATCATTGTAATCGTCCTGATTTTGTCGTCTGATGGTTTTTCTAGGATTTCTCTAGTGATCAGGTCAAAATCTGGGGATTTTTAAATTTTATTCTAATTTGTGTAATGCATAAACTTCGATATTTCTTCTTTGACAAAATTATATGCTATGGTCAGTCTTTTTTAAATTTATTTTATTTATCAGAGGATTTCACCTTTTACTAGAAAAAAATCAAAACAATTAAGTGGGCAGCAAAAAACAATTATTACTACTATGTCGCAGAAAATTTTTGACCTTTCCAATTACCAAATTAAGAAGAGAAAGTAGTTTAAGAAAACATAATAGAGGATTTTGGACAAAACTATTATAATCATAAAACGTGCAACAATCGACGATTCTGTCTCCATCTACCTTTTGGTTTCCAATGCCAAGTTTTTATCGTTGAAGTCTATGTACAGACCGTGACTAGAGCTGGCCATTGTACATTTTTACGCAAAAACTACTTATTCATTCGACGAAAATGACGACCGTGTTATTTTAAAACAATTTCCTGGTAAATAAACGGTTTAGTTCAAATTAATGAGCTTTATTCATAAGCCCAATTGAATAGCTTGGCTAACTTATAATTTGCAAAAACTATCATCTTTAAACTAACAGCTTCGTCATTGTACTGGATTGGCCCATTATTATTTGTAAATTTATTGTAATATCACCCAACTAGAAAAGAGCTTAAATCCATCAATATTTCCACTGCAATAAACACTGAAAGGTATGGACACTCTCATCGGTTTTACAGTTTCAACAAATTCTGTGGGTAAGGGTTTACATCCACCAAAACTATTCTAGGCACCACGCGCGCAGTTTCATTAAAACTCGTGCTGCTCTTTATATTTTTGTTCCAATACAAAATGTGCATTATAATATAGACTTGAATTATCGCAAATATGGTAGTCGATTAACTAGATATAGTGAAATTAGGACCGTCTCATTTATTTACGAGGGTATGCTTTGTGTAGAAAGTTGTCTAAAGTTTCCAAGTGACAATTAAACATCTGGCTAACTTTCATGCCAGATCAAAACTTGTGTGCACTTAAACTTTCTTGAAAACCCTATTTACCAAGTGCCTCTGATACGTTCTTTACAGTTGAGTTACTACGAACATGTACTGAAGTTTATCATTAACCCACTAGTATCATCGTATATTATAGACTTAAAACGCTTTGTTGACCAATGAGAGCGATTTGTTAAGATTAGAATTAGTGGCTGCAACCAATAATTAAAAGTTTCAAACCTTTACAAAGCTGAAAAATTTCACAATTCTGTGCACTTTGAAAGTTATAGAGGAAAGTACAAAACTCTATGTCGTTCGATCTTCAATTGCATTAAGTCAGCTGTTGAAGAGTACTACACCATTTTTGTCACCTATAGTTAATTCTCAATTCACAACTCTTATTCTTACTTATTACTTTGACTTACTATTTTACCATTTTGACCCCATTCCAAAATTTCCAAGTTTGAGTTTCGCGTTCGACTAAACAAATCGTAAAGCCTGACAAGAAATGACTAATACAATCGTAAGAGAGTTTTGGTTTAAATTGTGAACAAAATTCTTGGATACTCCCATACACAATCTCAATGGCAGAGCTGTTGTAACTAAAATATTAAAAAATTAGTCTTATTAAAGCAACCCAGGAATCATTTGTGTATCTGACACATGGATAGAATCATATTGTAAGCGTTACTGATGTTACCACTCCTACTAGACTTAAGTACAAGTAAGTCTGTTCAAAATTTGACTACCCTTTATGTTGAACCGTTCGGCTTAACGGAAGCGGGGGTATAAAGTTAATAATTTGCCTTATACACAATCTATCAGTAAAAGTGATCAATTTATTTTTTACTGTCATTATTAATTCCAATTGGTAATCAATAAAATATTTTGTTTTGAAGCAACAACACTGCTTTGTTAAGAAACTATTTGGAAGTGCAATTAAAATATCAAAAAGAGAAACCTATTATGCTCTAATAGCAATTGCACAAACGTTAAAAAAACGCTTAAAAGTAGTTCGATATGGAGTCGGCCCTTTATGGATGCGAGACTTGCACACTAAGTTAATCTGATAAAAAAAAGCTGTAGATGCATGAGAGATGTGGTGTTGGAGACTATAAAACCGTTTAAAACAGTCACATAGTAATTTTCTTAATTTTACAACAAATTTACGAGTTTATGCTGCATTTTAACATTAGCACTGTTGTCCATCTGCTCATTCTAATCGTTATAATCTTATAGACTGGAAGTTTTAAGGAGATATCCTAGTGTGAAAATTTTTTTCATCATTTTTAATTTCTTGTTAGTTTATGTCTAAACTAACAACCCAAAGTTTCAAAGTTGGATCCCAAAATTTTGAAATAGCATTGGCTTTAATGGAGTGATTTTTTTGTGGTTTGATGGATTTGGCGAAACATTTCAATTGCCAAACTTTTATTGGCTGCTTCGACAATATATTCAAAGCAGCAAAAACAGTTTATAACTTGTGTTTGGAGCTCGCGTGAAAGAAGAAAGGACTAAAACTCTTTAAAAGAAGATTCAGATACCAACCTAACAGTTTCTGGAGGTGCTACCTGGAAAAAACGTGGCCATACTTTGCGTTTTGGCGTTACAACTCTCGCAGAGAAGTACTCAAAAAACATTTTTGACTCAGTAGTAAAATCATCTTATTGCAAGCCGTGTGAATTATAGGAGAAGGAAAAAGATAGCAATCCAGAAGCATACAAAGAATGGCTCCCAGAGCACAATGATTGCGATTTAAATGACGAGGGATTGGCTGGAAAAATAGAGGTCGATAGTTAAAAAATGTTCGGTCTATCGATTGAAAAGTATGGAGTAAATAGATGCTATTTACAACGCAACTTTCACTTGAGTTCAACAGGCAAAAATTCGATACACAACTGCCCAGCTGGCGCTGAGCGGAGAGCTGGTGTAAATACCGTCGCGCGCAGGCCAAAGGGCTGGACATGGCAAGGTTTAAACATGATTATTTCACGCTAGTTCCAGAGGTTTAAGAAGATTTAAAGCCAATGTATACGGATCTGAGCCGACAGGTGCAAGGGGAGCAACACCCAGAATAACGATGAAAGTTTTAATGGCTTGCTTTGGCACTGCGCGCCAATGCATCTCCACAGCGGTGTGAAAACTATACAGCTCTAGAATTTTCATGCAGTAACAATATTCAATGATGGTTTTAAAGCCAACTTAAAAATTATGTAAGTTATGGGAGTAATCAGTGGTCAGAATATGCCGAAAACCGGGAAGAGAGCAGAATCCGGCTAGCCGAGAAACGCTATTAAGAGAGTTCAAAAGAGGCTCGGGCAGCTAGAAAGAAAGCTGCTACGGCCCAGCAGGCACTTATCGAAGAAGAGGTTGGTTCCTTATATGGGCTAATAGAAAGTATGAAAATAACCGTAAAAACAAAAAAATCCGTAGTTAAAACATTAAACGTGTTTTTCTTAAAACGACATTTTTGAAATTTGCTGCCACTCTAACTCGAATACAAATTCATGAAAAATTTTTTGAGTATACTGGTACATGTTTTGCTATACTATAACCTCCATTTTTAATTTTGAACCGAAATTATCAATTTGCATGCAAAAACGGCCATTTTTGGAAAAAATTTGACATTTTTTAAACTTTGCCATTTTGTGACGTTTTAATATTTTTTTAAACCCGAGTTTCATAGTAGGGAAAATGTCTTCTAGTTTAACGGGTAATTTTTTATTTTAGGCAACATAAAGGCGCCAATCGTGACAGCAGTTGAGCAGTTTTTTAACCTTCGGGAGATGGTGCATAGTCGGCCAAATTTGAATATTTTTACTCAAAATTTATACAAAAGTCAACATGTACAAGATTATATCTTCTAAGTTTGAAAAGGATTTCATGTAACAGTTTTTGTTTTATAAATTCCAGAAAATTTTTCACAGATCACATTAGGATAGCCCCTTAAGTTCTCACTCACCATGCATGTGTTTGCGCAAAAGATCATTACTTAATACCCATCTCGTATATAGGTGGTTATGAGAAACATTACATTTCAAAGGTTTTGTAACCACCTAAACGTGCTATAACTTTACGTAATTTGTATGGAAGTAGGCAGCAGTATAATGAAATTAAGAAAGATGCACACAGCAATATTCTACATGCAATCTGTTCGTGCATGGGACAAAAATTCTAGTAAAAAATTTAATTTCAACTGCATCCGAAATTTCCATGCCGTTACGCCGCGTTTGGGAACGCCGAGTTACGAGCTCGAAGGTAATCTCGAGCCAGTCGCTAGTGTTGCGGATAAATTTCATATATGCCATATTGCATTTTACATATTCTCCGTTTGTATAGCGGTGCGCGTTAAAATACTTTATCTCTCGCTTACTGCCTCAAAATGTTTTGTCAGTCAGAAAACTGCCACTGAAAACTTATTGCATAACTAACTGTAAATGAATAAACATATTAAAATATCAAGATGTAAAATGGAATACTTAACATTTAGCTCTATTCTTCAAAGGTATATAAAATTAACGCATTACAAACTAATTAACTTTTACATTAAATTTTTTTTACTATTCTACTAAATAATAAAGCTGGCAATTTTAACGTGCATTGTAACAATAAAATATAAAGCTTCAATAGGCCCTAAACAATTTAGAATCATGATTTAACTAATTGTTTTCATGCATATAATTTCAATGAACATTGCCATATAACTAGCATAATATATACAAATTTGTCAATATTACTTTTGATGCAAAAGCATTCGCATGTGTGTGCTTCCCCTATGCTGTGTTATGTAGCTCTCCGTTTGAAGCGACCCCTGCTATTTGCAGTTCGCCTGGAGGCACACGATTTGTACTAAACAGGCACATATAATGGTCACATTCAAACTTCAAACCTCAATGTTGCTCTGAAACAATCCTACAAATATCATTTCCAATTGGAAGCTTCCAGCTATTCAAAATATTGATACTATTGTTCTGTCATTATAAAACACAATTGCAAATTTACATCGATATAAGTAAGTACTTTACTTTATGACGAAAAGGTCTTGCAGTGTAGGTGAAAACGTCTTTTAAGACTTCAAAACACCCGAATAAGTTGTCTCATACTTTGGAGATTACAGTAAAGTGTCGGTTATTTGCATACCATTCAGATAATTATTTATACGTGTACGATACATAATTCTAAGAAAACGAGCGAATAAGGTAAGTGCACATTGCAAATATTCCTGCTAACATCACTTTTCTGAAGACAAAATAGATCTAATCCAAGCTGTCTTTTAATTTTCAATTTTATCCCTTTGAATTTTACCAAATTTGCGTTCTAAATGTTATAGCTCGGATAAGTTGGTAACTGCCCAAATACCTTGAAATACTTTCTGGCACTCTTTCTCAAAATTTGTAAAAGTGTATGCTCCAACCCTACTTATGAAATAAATCCGGCTTGGATAAGTTTTTGCAACTGAGTATACTAAATACAAAATGACAACTGGCTTCCATGAAGACTTTCTTTATTTACCATTTTAATACCTTTTCTAATCACGACGTTGTTTTTGCTTGATTATCGTACACAGATAATAAACATTATTATGCTTCATGGAAAAGGCAACCTTCTTTGCGGAGTTAAATCTTTAAATAAGATGCTTTTCTGGCATAATAATCTTCGGGATATGTTTTAAACTATAAAAGGTTCTCTAATGTTTTGCTTGATGCTATTCCGCTTAATTAAGTTATTCTATTAGTCAGTCTAATTAGTTAATCAGATCTTAGTGTTGCTAGTGCCCATTCGGTTCACGTCTTGTGTGTAGCTTGTAGTAAATGGGCGCTAGCACTATATGTAAATTATAAGTATTAGTGTAATTATTACTTTGTAAATCGAGGTTAATTAATATACACAGAAAAGTCAATCCAACGTCTAGATGATTAATATTTTAAAAAGATTACTAGGTTTATGTAACTGGCGCAGTCAATAGGATAACAAAGTATAAAGGATTCTTCGAATTGCAACATCGATGCTCTAATAAATAGGCATTTAATAAAGCAGCCACAGTTGTCTTTTGATACAGAGTCTTTCAATTTACATATTCAACCATATTCAATTACAAGAAGTTAATTCTAAGTTTAGGGCGCGCAGCGTCCGTGATATCTATTCCCAAGTTTAGTTAAGTAGGGAAAATTAACCGTTCAATTAGTTCAATTAATCAGTTAATTTATATTGCGTAATACATAACTGACATTTTAACTGTGTAACAAAACTAACGCTGTAAGAATCAGCTCAAACTTTGTATATAATACTTTTTAAAGGGTATTGAAAAAATAATTGGTGGCATAGTGCTACAAACTGAAATATCCGCAACACCTTAAGCTGCTCAAATATCTCTAACAGAGAAAATTATTGCAGCAATTCGTCATTACGAAGCTATTTTTGCCAAATAAATTCAACACTTTCCAATTATTTTTATGGAAGATCAATTTATATTATAAGAAATGTGGTACAACTGAAATATTACCTACTCGTGTGTTTTGCAACTACACAGGTAGGGAAATATTAGTTAATGATTTGAAAATTTAAGATAAGCCATAACGAATTCTTACGGAGTCAAAACAATGCAAATAATTAAACATAAAATTTTAACCGATAAAAATATTAACAATGCACAAAAAGCAATTTATCGAGACAAAAATCAAAAGATTGAAATTAAAGTGATTTACAATAATTATCCTCTGTTATTACAAACTACTCTAGATAAAAAAAGGGATAGTTTAAGTACAATAACAATTATATTTGATTAAAATTTGCGATAAATACCCCGTGGTGCAGAACGCCGTCTGTTGACTCCAATATTAAAGTCCAAATAGGGCCATATTGAGTAAGCAGAGGCAAAAAAAGCAGAGAATTAGGAAGAGTGAAATAGCAGAAAGTGCGGAGAGCAGAGAAAACGCAAATAACAGATGAACAGTGAGTAAATTGATGTAGATAATAGTTAATTGAGGTTAAGGATTTTGAGAATAAAGTCGAAAATTGCATGAGACAAGTGTAGATAAGAGATAAGAGAAATAAATACAACTGGAGTGACCTCCACAACAAAATTTTTGGGTAGGCAACACATTATACACCAAAATAATGTAATTCACAAATGTTAGTGTAAATAAAGTTTAAATTGAAACAGCATAGCAACTAGAAGAGGACTGGGGTCTGTCACTTTACGCAATCAACAGCAGACTTGAAGATGAATGAGATGGAGAAAATTGAGAAGATGTTGCAACAAATAGAGGGAAACATGAAGCAAACGAACGAGAAATTTGATACGTTTGTAATGGAAATGAAACAAGTGAGGGGTGAAAATAAGAAACTAAAAGAGGAACATGGTACATCAGGAGGGGAGAATAGCTAGCTTAGAAAGAGAGATCAGGAGGAATAATATTATAATAAAAGGAGTAGCAGATGAGGAAAATGAAAGCAGAGGGCAGAGGAAAAAGTAACTAGTATAATACAAAAGATAGAAATTGACATAGACCAAAATGATGATTTAAACCAAACGAGAAGAATCGGAAAATATATGAAAGACAAGAAAAGACCAATTTTGGTTAAGTTAACTAAAGTCATCAAAAAAGTATCAATACTACAAAATGCGAGAAAGCTCAAGGGAACAGATATATGTATTGATGAGGATTACACCAAGAAGGTATTAGAGGAAAGAAAAATGTTAATCCCACAAATGAAAGAAGCGAGGAATAAAGGATATAGAGCACAACTAAAATATAATAAATTGATAATTAACGATGAAATTTACAGAGCAAATGATTTGGTAAATAAGGAAGAATTGGTAAAGGACGGTAGGACTGAAAGCAATGCATTAAAAAGGATGGTAACGGAGAGATCGCCAGAAGGAACAAGTTTTGAGGAACAAATAAGAAAAATAACCCGAACCGGGTGAAAAAACTATTAGGTATATATATGCAGGGGGGTAGCGACAACGAATCTGGCAATGGAAAAGTTAGTGAACTACAGAATTGGAAACTTGGAGTTTGGAATAGAAGAAGCCTAACGAGAAAAGAAGAAGAAGTTATATACGAGCTTAACAGAACAGGAATAGATATACTAGTACTAGCACAGACAAAGAAAAAAGGGAAAGGAGAAAAGATATTAATGGATGGACACAGGTAAATATACACCGGAGTGAAAGGAAATGTAAGAGCGGCAGATAGCGTGGCATGCATTATAAACAGGAATTTGAGTGATAAGTTCACAAACCGTCAGAGTGGTCAGAAAGAATTTCCACGGTAGAACTAGAAATGCAAGGAAAAGAAAGAATAATGATAATTGCAGGCTATGGACCCCATGATAACGAGAAAGAAGTAAAAGATAAATTCTGGGATGAATTAACAATGATAGCAGAAACGAGCAAAGGGAAAATATTCTTAGCAGGGGACTTCAACAGTAGAGTGGGGAAGAGAGAAAATGATACAGAAAAGTTGATAGGAAAATTTGGTGAAGATAAATGGAATAACAACGGAAAGAGATTAATAGAATACTGCTCCCAAAACAACCTGATTATAGCAAACTCATTCTTCCAATATAAAAAGATACACACATACACTCGAGAGGTTAAAAGTAGAGATGAGAGATCTATATTAGAATACATACTAGTAGAAAAAAACAACAGACATACAGTGAAAGATGTTAGAGTTAAAAGAGGAGCTGAGATATACAGGGACCATTACCTATTAGTAGGAACAATAAAGAGGCGAGAAGGCCAGAAGCAAACAGTAAAAGAAGAATATACAGTACAGAAAGAAACAATAAGAATCTATAAACTATAAGAAACAGAAACATCAAGGGAGAATGAGAACATAATAAGCAGAGACCTACTGGTAGATGAAGCGAATTTTGAACAGGTAAAGGTAGAAGAGATGTGGAACAGGATAAAGAATACTCTATTAAAAGCAGCAAGGTACGCATGCGGTGTAATTAAGACAAACAAACATACGAAAAGAACCGCCTGGTGGAACTTAAAAGTTAAACTAGAGAAGAAGAGGTGAACAGACTACTTAGGGTTAAAATCAGAAGATACCTTCAATGCGTACAAAGAACAACGGACAATAGTAGAACACAATGTTGAGAGAAGCGAAAGGAAAGGCGTGGAAAAACTTTGGCGAAAAACTAGAAAAGAACAGTAGAGCAAACCAGAAACTATTTTATAAAGTTTTAAAAAATGTAAAGAAAGGAAAAACAACAGAGAACACAGTAATCAAAGATAAAAATGGAAAGGTATTGATAAAATCAACAGAAATAATGAACAAATGGAGGCAATATTTTCAAGAACTTCTACAGACGCAAATCATGTTTAAAGAAGAAAGTACACAGATAGAAGATAGACAGCAGGAAATGAACAAGAAGGTATAACGAAACAAGAGTTAATAACAGCATTAAAGAAAATCAAAAATGGAAAGTCACCAGGACATGACGGAATCACAGGCGAAATGTTAAAAAAATGGGAGAACAAGGAATTGAGACACTACTAAAAATGTTTAATAAAATATGGAAAGAGAAGAAAATACCAAACGACTGGGAAGTAGGACAGATTGTCCCGATATTTAAGAAAGGAGATAGGAAGATATGTAATAACTACAGAGGCATAACGCTGCTCAGTATTCCTTTAAAACTGTATGAACAATACTTTGAAGGTAAACTCCGAACTGTAATAGAACCAACGTTATCAGAAGCACAGAGCGGTTTCCATAAGGGTAGAAGTGTACAAGACCATATATTTACTGTTAAACAAATAATTACAAAAACTCTCCAATACAACGAGAAAGCTGCCTTTGCATTTATTGATCTCGAGAAAGCTTTCGATAGAACGCCGAGAAAGAGAGAGTGTGGAAAAGTTTGAGCAATAGAGGAGTAAGCCCAAAAGTAACGAAGGTAATTAAAAGACAAGGAATTACGTGATAAATAATAACAGAATATCAGAAGAGTTTGACACAAATGAAGGTCTAAGACAAGGAGGGGTAATGAGCCCGGTACTATTCACCATCCTTATAGACGAAATAATACGAACATGCCACCAGAGAATCAAAGGGTTAAATGTAGGATACAGAAAATTACAACCCACATTCATACAAGATTGTGCATTTTCAGATGATATTATAGTAATGGCAGGAAGAGAAGAAGAACTACAGCGAAACCTACTGATATGGAACGAAGAATTAACAGATAACGGAATGAAGATGAATATCAGCAAAACAAAAGTAATGACCATTGGGAAAGATCACCATAAGATAAATATACAGATAAATGGAGAGAAGATCGAACAGATAAAAAATTTTAACTATCTAGTGGTTACTATCGATGATAGTGGAAGACAAGAAATAGACATAACTGAACGGATAGAGAAATGTAACAAATTATATTATGCAATGAATGTAAACTTTGTAAATAAAAGAGAGGTGTCACAAAAAACCAAACTTACAGTATACAAAACAGTCTTTAGACCCATCATGACCTATAGATGCGAATCGTGGGTACTGACACAAAAAATGAAATCAAGATTGGAAGCCACAGAAATGAAATACCTGAGAAGAGTGAAAGGTGTCACCCTGAGAGATATAATAAGAAGCAAGCAGATAAGGGAAGAATTAGAGATCAACCCAATAACAAGTTTCAACGAAGGACGACAGTTAGCGTGGTGGGGTCATTTGCAACGGATGGATCAAGTTAGACAAGTTAAACAAATATAGGGAACGAGAAAAGTAGGCAAAAGGAAACAGGGGAGGCCACAAGAAACATGGGACAATGTCATAGGAAAAATACCAACAAAGAAAGGAAAAACAATGGTGGAGGCAAAGGCAATGACAAGTAACAGAAAAGAATGATATAAATTTGTACGTAACTAAATAAGTTAATTAAGTTAAGAAAGTAGGTATATAGGTATTATAACACATAATGCATTTATTTTATTTTATTTTAGTTTACTTTATAAGCCAACTCCATTTTGGTAAATGTCATTTGATTATAAATTTAAAAAAAACAATTATAATTTTAAACGGACGAAGATATGATAATAATACCCATAATCAATTCAAAAGATCTAGTTACCATTAGAACCGTAATACTAAAAGACATCAAAAATATATCCAAAAACAATAGGATAAAAATTAGACCAAGAAAATTGTTTAGCCGAATAAAGTGAACTACTAATCAATTTACTTCAATGACGATAAGTAGTATCAGGCTAAAATCGCCCAAAATTCATGTCTACTAGCAACGAACGATATGAACAGCAACCTAGAAGTATAAGACCATTAGTCAATAATATAAAATGACGCAGAAAAGGAATCAGGTCACAAAGAAGAAGAAACTGGTCTAAGGTATTTTCCTATAGTAGAATTAAAACATTAAAAATTAAAAAGATATTTTCCATATATTGAACTAAGGAACCCGGAATTAAAAATTTGTAATTGATGCTGGAGCAAAGTATTCAATAATGAACGGCGTATGGTTTACTTTTAGATTCTATTTACAATGCATCATTTATTTTAAAAACAATATGTGGTAAAATAAAATATAGCGAATATGTAACAATAGATTTTTTTGAAAAAGACAATATTTGAAATTTTTTATAGATAAATTTCATAACCATTTAGATGCACTACTAGATACGGAATATTTTAAAGTATTAAAGGCAAATATTGATTATGGAAATGAGACTGATGTTGATCAAAATACTGTACGCATTAAAACTTTCTCAATTAAATAAGATGGTGTGATGAATGATAAATATAGTACACCGAAAAGAATAGGGATGCTTAAAATTAAGATAAAGAAAGAGACAGTAATAATTGTCATTCAGAGTTGACAATAAGGTGATACCAGTAACTCCCAGGTATTGTGTTAGAAATATAAGAGATTAATAAAAAATTAAAAAATAAAAAATGCATAAAAAACACAATTAAAGCACAAACTCAAATAAAAGTATGCAACTTACAATTAATATTCAAGAACCGAAAACAATAAAAAGGTAAATAAATTGCTAACCGCATGTAATAAATAAAAAGAAATTTGTTATACGGATAGAAACATTTTATCTTTAACGTGATCAAACTTAAAATACCATGAAAATCTGAGAATCAAATTTTATCAAGTATAAATTCCTAACTGTACAAGGCAAAGAAGAATAAATCAAAGAACTGGGAAGATAAATTGTTATTAGAAAAATTTCACCGTGCAACTTTCTTGTTGACTGAATAGATTACCTACACAACTAAAAAACTTGTTATACAAGATCAAAAGGATTATATTAATAATTGGTCTTTTTACCAATTAAGATATTACTCCTTACAAAAAACAAGTCATGTAAATTAATTCCAGAAATTCATAAATGCCACGGAATTTCGGCTATAGATAATTGTAGTAAATTTACTGAAGATTTGTTTTTAGTCTTTCAGTAGAATCGTGTTACAAATAATACTAAAGGGAAAGTTTAGTAGTCGAATATTTAAACAGGTTACTATACACGATTTCACCCAACAAACATTGCAGAACGGGGTATGTAAATAAATCAATTTCTTAAGTAACAAATATTGTTTGGATGCTTATATTGGATACTTAATAAAGTTTTTTTTCCATACAATGGAAATTTGAACAGATAATTTTTATTGAAAACCTGGAAACCCTCACCGGAAACGACGATAACGTTGTTGTCTTGTTTACTAAAATTATTATAAAAGTTGTTTCGTAATCTTATTAAACCCGTATTTAAAAGTTGAATAGCAGTTGTCAGTAATCTACTAAAAGCTGTTCTACTCTCAAATAAGTCCACAAAGTAGTAAACATAATTTAAAATAATTATGAAAAAACCGGGAATTTGTAATTTAAAAAAACCCGGTTAATTATTTAAAAAAAATTGAGTAAGTTGATAGTACTGTCCCTAATTACTGTGCCTAAAATTAGCGTGGTCTGTCAAGCAGTTTGTTTACAGCAGCTGCTTGAATCAATACACCTCACTAGCGCGCCTCGTTCTAGACGACCTTCGACCTCTTCAAACGACGAAAACATCGAAAAAGTGGAGGACATTGTGCTCGTTAATCACCATTCTAGCTTAAGACAGATACCCCAAGGTCTCTCGCGAGTCCGTTCGTTCAATTTTAGTGGATAATTTTGGCACGAGACGCGTTGCCGCTCGGCTCGCTCCAAAAAAGCTGAATTTTTTACAAAAACACATAGGTCTCTTTAGACATGGTGTATCGCGTCAAGTATACACATTCGTGAAACGCACCATAGCTGGTAATGAGACATGGATCTATGAGTTTGAAATGCAAACAAATTAACAGGCACTCCGTGGTACCCGTTTTGAGTTGATCGAGTCCATAAAACAATATTCGTGTAAGAACCTGAAGGCGATACCGAAAAGCGCATATAAAAATATTTCAAAGACTGAGAAAAACGATGGCGTATGTGTGTTGCATCAAATAAGCCCTAATTTGAAGGCGAAAAAATAAAAATTGATGATTAAACGACAATTGTGTGTTTTATTTAATAATTCCCGGTATTTTTCAGACATAGTGTATATGTGCAAATTACAAACCAGTGCTTACCACGACATTGCAGTCAACTTTACTTACAATGAAAATAAGACCAGCTACCTTCACAGATTCAGATTACAAATTGGTATTTTCTTCTTACAAAAGTCAAATAAAATCGTCAATTTATTACCTTAGAATCTTGATTACACTAATGGTGGGTAAATGTTAACAAGAGAATCCGCCCACAGTCCCATTTTCACGAAAAGAAACTTTTGACTTTTTTTTATAATGTCTGTTTCGTAAACATCAATTTCACATATAAACTTTATTCTCTAGCCTTAAAAACACATCTTAGTTTCAAACAGTGTTTAAAAACTTTTAAAGCATTGAATAGAATAATGACCTTTGTTGTATTTGTACCTCCTTCTTGAACCATTTTACTTACTTCTCATTGTTCTGGAATCCTACCATAATGCCAATTCAAAATTCATAAGTTTTTCTATTTTTATATTTGTTTCATACTGTACGTTTTTAATCTGATCATCGTCAAAGTAGAATTTCCTGGTACGATTTGTATAATGTTTGTTTATAAAGATTGTCGACAAAATTTTTAAAGATACGGAGTCTTTTTCAACGGGAGAAAAGTTATATGTTTGTTGTTATAAATAAAATATTTTAACAAATCACTTGCTGTTCTCCGTCACTGAAGCTTGCAAATCCAACTAGTTGCAAAGAATAGCTTGTATAAGGGATGTATGTGGTCAGAGTAATTTTTTTGTTTATTTTATATGCTTAATTTACAACTAGCCCAAAGGCTAACGAGAAAATTTGATGTAATACTTAATTACTAAATTAAACTAAAATATTGACATGTGGATGGAGTGTTGCCCATTGGCGAGTCTTTGAATATACTAATATAACGAGTACTAGTTAGTAAGGTCTAGCGTTTTAAGTTTTTTTAATCTACGAGTGATATTATTATTTTCTAGTAAATTTAGCACTAACACTTTGGGGCGAGTTCTTATTCGATTGACATAGGTGACTGTTTGCCTTTTAACCACATCTCTGATCCATGGAACTTTTAGGTCGTCGTGAAGTGTTTGTTGCTAATGAACCATTCAGCGTTGGTCATTACACGAAGAGTTTTGCTCTGGAATTTTTGCAGAATATGAATGTTTGATGTTTTAGCACTGTACCATAGATGTATGCCGTACGCCCACACTGAAACTAAAACTGTCTTGTACACTAACACTTTATTTTCTATCGATAACTTGGATTTATTCCATAGAAGCCAATACATATTTTTCACCTTAGCATTCAGTTGCCTTCTTTTTTTTGTAATATGGGGTTTCCATGTTAATCGCCTGTCGAGGGTCAAACCAAAATATTTTACTTCCTGTTGGATGTGTAAATTAGTGTAACCGGAGGAGCAGAGTTGTGTTTCGTCGTAAACGTAATAGTTGTAGATTTGGTTTCATTAATTTGTATGCGTCACCTATGCAACCATTTTTGTATTATGTCGAGACTACTTTGTAGAATTGTCAAAGCTTGTAGTGGATCTTGGTGAGAAACTAATAACGCCGTATCGTCCGCGTATGTGGCCTTCATAGTGTTGTCATTGCATGGTAGATCAGCTGTAAATATCTGGTATAGGGTTGGTGCCAGAACACTGCCCTAAGGAACTCCTGTCATTATTGGGTAGACTCCAGACTGGCTGTCGCCGTACTTTACTTGATAATACCTCTCACTTAAGTGTGATTTAAAGAGAAGAACGTATTAGTATGGAAACAACCGTTTAATTTTGTATAGTAGGCCGACAGGCCAGACGCGGTCAAAAGCCTGGCTGACATCAAGGAATACCGCAACACAGTATCTTTGTTCTTCAAAGTCTTTTTTGATTACATCTACTACTCGGTGTATCTGTTCTAATGCAGAGTGTTGTTGGCGAAATCCAAATTGATGTTGAGGGATAACTTCTTCTTCTTCAATTATGGTTGCCATTTTTTTACATTTGACAGTATTGGTAGGAGCGTTATCGGCTTATATGAGGTAACCTCATCTGCAGGTTTGCCCGGTTTCAATATTACTATTATTTTTCGAATTTCCATAACAGTGGGAAGTACTGCAATCTCAAGACTGCATTGAATATTTGTTGTATGCACATTATAGCTTTATGTGGCAGTTCTTTCAGTAGTTTAGCAGTAATTAAGTCATACCCGGGAGCTTCCTTGTTGTTTAGATGATGGATTTCAGTTATAATTTCTTCAGTGGTAAAAGACTGTATTGGCAGGCTTAATTGTAAAGGAGCTTGCAGGTAGTCATCAATCTCCTGTTCCTCTTCTGGGGTAGCAGCTATGGGATACGGTAGAAATATCGTAGATAGGTGTTCTGCAATACCTGTTGCTTTCTCAGCTTCTGTTCTTGCCCAAGAGCCGTCTACCTTTCTTATTGGTGGAATAGGAGTACAAACATTTTTTAAATTCTTCTTTACCTTCCAAAGCGTGTAGTTGCTATCTGCTGAAGGAGATAAAGTGCTAACGTATTCGTTAAATTCCACTCGTTTTTCCACTCCCTTGGGGCTATTTTTAATTCCCTTGTTAGCTTATGTAGGTTATTTTTGTCTATAGGATTTCTCGTTTGCTGCCAGATTCGTCTGGCTCTTCTTTTATTCTCGATTTTAGTTTTAATGTAGAATGGATAATTTTCGATAACTTCTGAATTTTTGTGAACAGTCGGCATTGAGTAGTAGGCTGCATTCTAAATGTTTCTAGTTAGCTGGTCTACTGAATTGTCAATTTCCTCTTCTGTTTTCAATGAAGCTTTAACTGTCGTATTGTTCGTTAGATACTCTCTGAGTAGGTCCCAGTTCGTGTGATGGTTGCAAATGGAAGGCTTTTTTTGCTTTGTAATAATTGAAGTGCTAATTGTAACTATTATAGCCGAATGATCTGAAATATTGTCAAAGGACGTTTCTGCTTTACAGTATCTTGGACTAATCCTTTGGTAACAAAGAAATTTACGGCATCAGGTACTTTATGTGGGTCAGCCGGTCAATATGTGGGCTCCCCGGTGTATATGTAATTGTAGTTGTTAGCCAGTGCGGATTTGTGTAATTTGCGTCCTTTAGTTGTTAACTCGAGCCCCAGATTTGATTTTTGGCCTTGAAGTGACCGCCAGTTAAGATCCTGTTACCTAGATTGTTGAAGAATGTTTCATACTGGTATTGTTTCACAGAGTGCCTTGGCGGACCGTATATAGAAGCAACTATTAGTGGACCACTAGAACTTTGGACGTTGATTATAGGTGCCTTTTATAATCGTTACAAAGGCATCATGACGAAGTGAGATATTTTGTTGTTTACAATAATTGCCAGCTCAGCGTGAGCTGATTCCATCGGGATGGTGGTCGTGATATGTAGTATAATTATGTGTTGAAGTAGCTCCTTTCCGTAAAATGGGTTTCTGAGATCAGACAATCACACATCGTACAAAACATCTTGCTCTTTTAAAAATAGATTCGACTATAAGACGATTGTTGTGCTAGGCCTCATTTGCATCAGCGTAAGGCTACTCGGAAGAAATCCATTATTGGTTTATAGTAAGCTAGCGTGGTAAGCAGATTTATCATTCATGCTATTTTGGTTCATTAGTTGATTGAACATTGATTCAAACTTAGACAAGAATTGAGTTAGTGAGATATCGTTGCTGTTGGTATTTTGGGATTTGAATATTGTTGTGATGACTAGACGTAATTTGCGAGAAGCTTGGACCATTCACATTTGCAGAATATATACGTTGAGCAGTGATCGGTACACTAGGCTTTTTTGTGCTTTGTGGTCCTAATGCTATTGCCGTCTTTCCTCTGTTTAGTAGAAGTTGTTGATAAATCTGGCATTCCTTGTAGTTTGCTGGGTGTGGTCCTTGGCACAGTGCACACTTGTCGGGAGCTTCTCTCTTTTTTTGCAGATGGTGGTGCTGTGCTCTTCTCCATACTTAACACACAAGTAGGGTTTATTGCAGTAGCTTTTACTATGACCCTAAGACTGGCACCTAGTGCACTAGATGATTAAGTTTTTTTTACGTGGCGGTTCGACTGTTATCGTTTGATGGTTAATGTGTTTTATCTCATACATTTTTTGTTGTTTTCTGCAGGTTCAAGATCTACAAATAACATAGGCAGTGGCGTTTTTCTTACTCGATGTCGGACATTTATGATATTACGTACAATATGTCCTTCCTTTTAAAGTTCTCTTTATATATGTCGTATGATGAATGTTTCTAAGTACCACTCTGTAGGCTCTGTCTTCCTTTAGCTGATAGGTATGGTGTATAATCCCTTTGTCTCTGAGATGTGTAATTATTCTTCTGTATAAGTCAGGAGTGTTTGTGTTGATTGTAATGGTATTATTTGATTGGGCCTTTGTAAAATTGCTCTTTTCTATTACTTTGATAGGTTTTAATCATGTTAGATAGTTTGTTACGCCATATATAAATATTGGGAGGTTTAGAAATTTTCTTTCTTCGTTTACACTGATGTTTGCGTTGTATCGTTGGTACTAATGTCGGCTAACACATTGTATATGTTTTGGGTTGGAGTCAGGTTATCCATTATTAAATTTATCTCTGATGTACGTGTAATTTGCTTGCGTTTTTTAACTAGTTGCCAATCATGTTAATTATTTGTTGCCCATCAACAATTGTTGATTGTATGTTGGCAGTTCTTTGAGGATTATAATTTTGGTTATTTACTGGTACGAATGAGGGTGTGTTAATTAGTGGTGGAAATGCCGATGTATGTCTTGGATATTGAACTAGTGGTACACAGAAATTATTTGGTGCGAATTGCAGAAATTCAGGGTTTTGTGATAATTGTTGATTACCAAACACCGGTGAATGGGATTTGCGAAGTTGCAATTGTGGTGAATACATATTTTGGTCAGTACATTGCATAATTTGCCGAAGCAGAGTTCGGTAACGTATTTAAATTATTAAATTTAAAAAGTTATTGTATATGTTTAAACTTACACATGAGTTGGAAATTAAACAACTGGTATTCGATAGCGCTGTCTGCGAGGCCTCCGTGGTACGGATAAGCCGCATTCACTTAACTTAATGATTGTTATACGCGTTATCACTGAACTTTGTGAACTGGAACGTCAATTAGTACGTCTTTGCGATATAAAAGTCAAGCGAGAACTTGTCAGAGTATTTAATCATTTTATTATAGCCTAAAGATATTTACAGCGAGTAGAGTTCTGCTAGAATTAAAGTAGTCCTATTATTTAGATTAAGACCCACAAAATCTGTTGTCAACATTATAGTATTTGGCATATTTTTACTGTTATGGTTACAGTTAACGTTAAAAAATATTTCAACAGAGTTTCCCTATCGTACACAACGCACCACAAAAAACAGTTGATCTGTGTTTCTGTGGTTGAGTCTACAATTATAGAATAGTATTTGCATTTACAATCTCTTGTACAATCTTAATTTAGTTCGATAACTGTATAATGAATACTTTGATAATTATGAGGACACACTCTAACTTATTTCCAAATTTTGTTACATAAAGGGATAAAATTTTGAAATCAGTTGTACACAATCAAGAGGGTATCCATTTCTTATAGAACCTACACTTCAAGCTACAAAATTTGCACCTCTAACAATATTTTTAGAGAACATTTAATTAGTACAAAGTCTCTACCTTGTACTGTTTTGCTATTTTTCTATGCGAAAAGTTTAAAATACTCTCTCTGTGTTTAGAGTTGTTGTAATAATCGTTTATTATATAATTATTTTCTCAATCATCTAACTCTTAATTGCTAGAAACGTTGTTCCTCCATAAAGGTGGCATGATTCACAAAGTAATAAAACAAACCAACTAATTTTGCTTTAAGGGTTTGCTATTGGTTAGCTCTTTATAAAACAACTGATTAGTATAAAAAATGTTTGAGTGATACACTATCTTTGAAATTTTTTAAATTCAAAGTAACCGCCTTATTGAATGTTATTGTAACCCAAAAACTCATAAAGTTTGCCATTTACGTACCACAATGCCTAGTTTTTTTGTTTGTTAGTCACAACATCCTGCCGTTCAAAGCTTTTTGGAAAGTTTTCTCAATTTGGCTCCACTTTTTTAACAAATAGCTGCAATTTTTGTCACTCATTGTTTATCGTTTATGATAAATTAAATGCGAACATAACGATTCAATTCAAAGCTAATCTTTATTCACAAAGGCTGCATTGACGCACAATAATTATAAACCATAATACTATTAACGCAACGGTCATTGATTACTATAACGACGCTAATTTATTTGCATCAGTGTTGTTCGCTGTACTACTTCTCCTATTCGAGTGCTGCGAATGCGCATCTGCTCCACCGTATATTCAAACGCACGATTTTAGAACGAATTAGAAGGTTCTGGAATGAGAACTCAAGGTCTGAATAATTTATTTGTGCATTATTTTACATCCCACTTCCTAGTGCTTTATGCTGCAGTTGACTCAGTCTCTGCATATATAGAAATGTAATATGGTGCTGTAGAGTTGTGTAAAAACATTAACATTATTTAACGTTTCTAACCTGTAGTGGTAAAAAACGCCTAGGCGTTCTATATTAGTAACATGACACTTTACAACAGTCTCCATATAAAATGCAACCTAGAAAGGTAACACTACACCGAAATATATCCATTTCGGTGGCACTAGTACAACAAAAATAACCACGTAATCGCCAAACTAAATCGTACAAAGCAATAAATAATTTATACAAATAACCACCGCAAAGTGGTAATTTAATTATATAATGCATATACCCCACCTGAAAATAATGCCATTTATAAACAATAACTTTTTTGAACAGATCTATGTTACATCTTGGTCAACAATTATTGATATAATATTAAAGAGCTACTTACGTAATTTTGAGGACAGAATTACACAGGGTCTTCCTTAGAAGTGCTCTTACCTGAAAAATAACATAGAGATGATTAGATATTTATTAAGAGTACGTTTAAGTAAATAAGAATTAAAAATGTTTGGACAGTAGATTTTTTAGCGTTGGTAGCACGTGCCGATATCTGCAGTGGCAAAAATTAGTTTACAGCAGCGGCCTTAATTAAAAGTCCCCAAAATGCTTTATTTCTCACTGGCGAACACGGTCCCTGTTAATAAAAGTGCTAGCGGGCCATTAATTCTTAAAAGCATTTCTTGAAGGTTGTTTAGAGCGAAAGTTTCCCGTAAGATCCTCAAAAGCGAATAATTAAAAGTCCCTTGGCTGCTTTTGTAATATCCGGGAAAGCGGACCTGCGCAAAAACGAACTGTAACTTCAAAGAGCAAAAAATGACAACGGAACTAATTCTGTGTTGTATACCGCCACAAAGTTTGTAAATGTTAATGTTCTTCTAATGCACGCATTTGTAAAAGTCAGTATATTAAATGAAATCAATGGAACACATACAATTGCATGCGGCTGTGCTTTATAGAAGGTACCTCCATTAGGCTGCTCTTTGTCGCAACCATTACCGCTCAAAAGCCCTTAAAACTAGAAAGGTGGACAAACGATAAATTACTTGTAGAACGTACAATGCAGCGTGGTATGTTGATTTAGAATTCTCTTGAAAATAAAAAACACATACAGCTTTTAGAAATAACAACACAGATGTATTTTTAAAGAAATAAAGAATTATTGCTTGTGTTCCATATCAGGTTGTAAATTAACTTTTCGTCAAACAGTAAGTTGAAATAGGGTATAATTGGCGTTAGATATTAATAGCTGCATACAATCAAGTTGAAACTAAAAGGTTTCCAGTATATTTAACATTTAATTGCAGCTTAAAGCACATGGATTGGTATACATTTAATTATATTAACATTTGCTTCTTTACCACAATTTTTTTTAGTAAATCTTGCTTTAAAATGTTAACTCTACCAACTACATAAAAGACGATAAAATATGTATATACTGAGTTTTACAAGAAAATGGCTTTTGTAAATATTTTAAGAAGACTCACAAACGAAACCAAAATAAAAAGGAGTATTTATAACAGTAAAAAGGAAATGGTTACAAGAGTAGATAAAAACTTTGTAAATATACATCAACAAAACAATTGGATGGGTCCACAATGCCTAAAAAAGCATTTTTTTTTTGTATGCCAAACAGCATGGTCTAAACCCCTGTAACTCTATACTATATTTGTCCTAAGTGGCGTATTAATTACTACTGAACTCGATATTAAGACTTTTTGTTAAAACTTTCTTCGTAGTTAAAAGGGTACTTTTTTTTGATAATTGAGCAGTCCAACTGCTTATCAATAGAGTGCTGATAATACTCTTGCACTTCTTAATTCCCAGAATGATATGTTATGACACATGCATGTAATTTAACACAGTTTTTGGGGATACTACACAAGATTAATTGACAAAGCTTTATTTCAACAAGATAGCGTAAATTCAGGTAAGCCATAAGTACCAGTGATTATTTTAGAGTATTTTTGGAAATCGCATATTTTCTGATAAAATTAGGTCTTTGGTTTAGTAAGCTTAAATTCTCTAGACCACGGCCTGCGAACTGAGAGGTTAAGGGTCCCAAAAGTTCACTTTTTCTGCCCGGTCGTCGCGCAAAATCTCTGTTAGGGGGGGGGGGGGGGCGATGTGGCAAGCACCGCCATTACCCCTTGTTCGGGTGAACGTAGGTACTGAATTATTTTTAGTAAATAAGTAGACCACTCGCCAGGCATCAGAGAGTTCCAGGTTCTGGACTATATATTTTGTCTAATACTCTGCAGAATATATTCGACAATATAATTATGCATGTTTCTTATACAAATAGCAAACGAAGACAAGAAGTTCTAAAAATAATTTATTTTAATGTTACTTTTAGGCATATGTTTTGTTCAATAATAATAACAAAATCCATCTAAAACAGTGGAATACCAAAATAGAAAATATAAAGAAGAGCAGATAATAAAGCAGTTAGGAAAGAGAAGAGAAATAATAACAACTTATAAACTTGAGTACTTATATAAAATCCATTAATACAAACAACACAAGTTTCTTAACATAATAAAACAATAAAAAATATATCAATATGGGCATACTAATAACAGAAGTTATGTACGGCAAAATTTAAAAAAGAAAAGATTCTTCCAACTTTATTTTCAGATTTATGAGAATAATAATTATTACAGATAACAGAATAGCGAATACGAAAACGAAATTAACTCAAGGATACAAACCAACTCCTGTATCACAAACGAACCTATCGGCTTATGTAATAAAGATAAACTGCAACAAAGCAAATTAATTAAAAATAAAAATATTTGGTAACAAATTAGACCTGCATTCATATATTATTTCAAATTTAATAAAATAGTTAGAATCAATGGGTTTTGTTACAGTGCTACAGGAAGACCACCCTATTTTAAAATTTGCTTTTATACTTTGGTGAAATCAACACCGCGAAGACATAATAAGTGGTAGCAAAAAGGCTCTAAATAAATAAGCAACAAAGCATTGACGACAATCTGCTTAATTTTAAACGCTTAGAAGCAAAAGTAGAATATCTTACCAAAAAAGTTAAAAAATAAAGTTGGGAAAGCTACACAAATCTGCCAAAGGAATCTTTTTAGTGGTTTAACTCAAAATTAATGGAATAAAACGAATAGACTTGTTTAACCGTACAGTTTTATTGGCTAAATCTAGATAAATTTACAAATCAACTCAAGACATCTAAAAATGTTTGCCAAAAATCTGAATCAAATTTATCAAAAAAATGTAAGACAATTTCTTTCCTGAAAAAGACAAGTATAAGAAAGAGTAGTAAAGGAGACCTGGGTAAATTACATATTTCATAAAATTAAAAAACATTATCTAAAAGAATTTGACCTTGCTCTCTCAGAATGTAAAGACTGCCGTAAGATATGATGGCATTCAAAAAAAAACTTCCAAATGTAACCAAAAAAGTCCTACCAACATACTTTAATTTTTTCTTCACAGCACTGATAAATTTCAACGATTTTGGTTAATTTATGTCATCCCTATTTGGAAGCCAAATAAACACAAAGAACCTAATTTATCGCAGTTTTATATCACTCCACCACGTATAAAATTATAATTTTTTGAATACCAATAATATATTAAAAATACAAATTAAAAAAAAACGATTTTCATAAATATTGCTATAATAGTCGTAAGATTGTCACACTAAAATCCAATGATAATAAAGTTTTTGTTGGCTATTAAAGTATTTTTGTAAACCTTATTAATATCCAAAAAGCCTCTATTGCTTGGTGATATGGTACGTTATTCAAGCTTGTCTCATAACAAGCCAACATAAGAGTAGATCATGTTAAGTACTTTATAGTAGTTTTAACACAACTCAAGTTGCTGTCGCCACCACTGCGTTATTTAATATTTCCATCAACAGTATCACATAAATATTAAGTTTTAAATAGATATTTATTCAAGAAAAAGGTACAAAAATTATAACCGATTTAATGCAAGGTGCATTAATGCATTTAGTTAAAACAATATTGCCAACAAACAGACTTTTGGTTTTCTTCAAGTTCGCATTTGACTTTCCTACAGCAATAACGTGTACCTAGCCTAGGGAGGTGTGTACAACTCGATTGTTGCTGTTTACATTTTATTTAATACTTATAAATATAAGTGGGCCCATCTGCATGCTATCAATATGGACCAATAAACCAGTAACTATTATTCGTCAACTCAATTATCACAGCAGCTCTTATTACAGCCGCACATGAGATTCACGCCGATAAACAGCCAGATAATTCCTCAATCTCCATCTGTTAATACTCCTTATTCACTTAGAAATCGGTCATATCTAATACGTTTCATTTGCAACTTCGAATATCCCCGACAGCAACTAACAACGTCACACCTGTGCAAATAAACAACTCACCAGCTATGAATATGTCTGTTAGCGATAGTGACATAGAATCTTCTTCAACACAAGCTAATAAATGACAGTGTGCACAAAACAAAAGAACAACAAACCAAGCAATACTAGACAAAACAAATAATGTCATGCAAAATAACAGATACAGCGTCCTCTCTAATCTTTACGAAAATGCGAGCGAAAATACTACAGTTAGTACGTCGAACACAAAAGAAAATATAGTGCCCAAACCGCCACCAATATTTGTTTATGGATTTACAGATTGTAATAAAATAAAAACAATAGCTAACAAGGTGGTTCAGTTATATCAGTTATACCTCCGATACATACTGAAAATTTATAACATACTTCAAAAACTCTAAGGTAACCACACACATATCAAATAAAAAAAGTCTTATAGAGTTGTTATTCGTAACCTACACCACACCGTGCTTACCATAGAAATAGCAGTCATTAAAAGAGAATCGATTTATTGTTAGATCTATAACAAATATTATACACAAGATTAAAAAGAAAACACCTTTGCCACTGTTCTTCGTAGACTGGGGGCTTGCTTCAAACAACATTTACAATCTTCAGTACTTAAATAATTAAGTTATAAAAGTTGAACCGCAACATAGAAATAAATCTGTTGTCCAGTATACGAGGTGTCAACAATATAATCACACTAAAGCTTATTGAAATCTTTTAGATGCTTGTGTAAAATGTGGCAGACTTAACAACCTGCTAAGTGCTATATGATGATGATCATCCCGCTAACTACGAAGACTGCACAGTGCACAAATAATTACAAAGTAAACTTAGATTAGGTATGCAATTTTAAGGTCGGTCTGCAATCCAAGTACGGAGAACTCACCCCAAAAGCAAAACTAAGATCTAATGTTACAAAAGTTTTTAGGAAAATTCAAAAATGTATTTCCTCAGCTAATTCATCAAAACAACATAGTGATAAATATGTTGTTTACTGTTTTAACTAAATTCAGTCGTTAATAGCTAAATCCCTACCTATTGGTTTATTAATGCAAATGTCATTCTGTCAAAAATAAATAAAGTTGAATTATTTCTACAATTAAATAATATTGATGCACTCCTTATATCAGAAACGCACTTTATAGGTACATTACATCTAAAAATACCATATTATACGTGCTATCATACAAAAGACTCTGATGGTACGGCTCATGTGGACACAGCTATATTAATTAAAGGCTTAATCGTCCATTATGAATTTCTGCAAGCAACGTCAATTCAAGTTAGTAAACTACCGAACTCAATTACGATATCCGCTATATATCGTCCACCCAAACATCCAATTCCTAAAGAGGTTCTTAGGCATGTTTATTCCGATTTTTTACACCGATTATTACCACCAAAGGTTTTTTAGTAATAATACAGTGCATCACGTTAAATCTGAAAATTAATAGGTCTATAGATTAAACACAGTTAGAAAAAAATTGACTACAATAATTAGGTAATTTCTTATAGAAAAAGAAGAAACGTTATGCTCTTACAACTGAATCGTAAGATGTTCTACAAGATATTACATAAGAATAACCCTAATGTCAGGTTTTGAAAGTGTCAAGCGACTGAATAGAGTACCCTACCCGTAAATCTCTACTGCTCTATCACTTTCAGTCTGTGTAGGAATTATTAGAGAAAAAAATTCTTTAAAGATTAAACTTGTTGCAAAAAGCCACCACTATTATAGAAATTCTGTTATCAAACCTTTCAACAAACGCTATGATAGTGTTGCATTATCATGCTACAAAAAAGCAATCTATGAACTAAGCAGAATCATCAAAGAACGGTTGAAATTTATCATTAGTAACGATTTAGCATCATTATTTCAGTATTTATTACGAACGCAATTTCTAAAATAGTTAAAATTAAATGGAACATTTGTGTGCCATATTATATGTTGTCAAAATTCCAGTCCGTACAATGAAGCAGTGTGGACGTGTGCGGGCCAATTTTACTTGCGATATCGCCGCGCCGAGCCGCAGTATTAAAGTCAGGCGTATTTATTTATTTAACATTTTAGTACTGTAAGTGAACAATAATTAATTCATACTCTTCTGTAATCACATTATCGACGCTGCATAAGCAGCTTAAACAAAAATATGGTGCCAACCAACAGCGGCTCTAACAATGTCCAATAAATATATCAGTATAATAATCAATTCCAAACAAATGGAACACATGATTTACAGCCACAAATTCCCTTCTTAACACACTCCCAGTATCCATTTAATCAACAAGCCCCCACTGAGTCTATCCCGCAACCAAACATTCGATTCTCAATATTTTCCCCCTAATCAATTAACTACCCAACCACAGCTTCGCATGCTTCAACAAGAAAAATCAACAGAACAAATATCAGTAGACGATTCGAAAAGCGATGAGAAAGTCAAAAACAATCATACAACAGCTGGCAACTTGTTAAAAGCTACAAAAGAAGACGAGAAGAAAAACCAATTAGCAATAATAATACAACCCCAGTATTATCCAATCGCTTCTCAACATTATCACAAGGAGATGACGAAATTATGCAGACAAACATGCGACCTGAGTCTACAGTAATACCTAAACCGCCTCCTATTTTGTTCACGGAGTCATCAACTATCAAAAAATGACAGGAATTTCTAGAAATCGCCGAAGAAAAGCAGTATACAACAAAATGTTTATTAAATAATGTTGTTAAGGTTAACACAAAAGATCCCGATGTATATCGAAAATTTATTAGACACATGATGGATAAAAATATCATACACCATACATACCACATGAGCAAGATCGGCTTTACCGAGTAGTACTGAAACATATACATCATTCTACACCTATTGAAGAAATCAAACAAGCTCTAGCGGAAAAGTGACACCGGATGCGTAATATAATAAATTTACGACATAAAACAACAAAAGAACCACTTGCAACATTTTTTATAGATCTTGAGCCCGCCGATAATAATAAAAAAATCTATAATGTGCGGTATTTACACAATAAAAATATTCTATTTGAACCCCCAAGAACAACTCATGACATTGTCCAGTGCACTAGGTGTCAAAACTATAACCACTACAAAAATACTGCCACAGGCCATATACCTGTGTTAAATGCGGAGGGCAACATGACACCAGAATTTGCAAGAAGGCTAGAGACACCGTCGCTACTTGCATACTATGTGGTGGAGCGCATCCGGCAAACTATAAAGGATGTAGTGTATATCAAGACCTCCAGAGAAAATATCAACCAAACAAACCTCCCCTAATAAAACCCTCATCCCCAAAATTCCCTTTCCTCCCAACGCAACAGAAAATTCAAACTCTTCTAAACAACATAGCACCAACTTACAAGTCTTACTCACAGGCACTTAAAAATGACGCTTCAAATCCACAAGATATAAATCTCTACCAATTTCTTAATGAGTTTAAGAATCTCTTCAATCAATTATTACAACAGAATACCATGATTATGAATATGCTAACCACCATTATTAATAAAGTAATACAATAATGGCTCAGTTTCTACGAATCGCCTTATGGAATGCCAACGGTTTACAACAAAAAAAGCTAGAAATATTCTTCAATCTACACAACATAGATATAATGTTACTTTCCCAAACTCATTTTACCACAAGAAATCATTTTAAAATACCTTATTAGTCTATATACCACACGGAAGATCTCGACGAAACTGTCCATGGTGGTGCATCAGTGCTAATTAGATCGTAGTCAAAACATAAATGATCGAAGAATATTCAATCAGCTAAATAATAAATTAAGAAGAACGTTAGCAAAAATTAGAAATGAAACTTTTCAGATATATATGAACTCGTTATCCTCACAAGACAATACAATAAGAAAATCTGTTAGAATCTCAAGCGACCTATAGCGCATATTCCCCCACTACAAGATTCCACGGGAACATGGAAGAGAACTGACAAGGAAAAAACTGATGTTTTTGCACAACACTTAGAGACCGTCTTTACTCCAAACTCGGAAGAAACTGACGATGAAGTTGAAGAATACCTTAGTACTCCATTGCAAATGTCACTCCCTATTCGTAAATTCAGCATTAATGAAGTTCGAGAAGAAATTAGATTCCTCAATAACAATAAATCTTCAGGATACGACCTGATCACAGCAATGTTACTAAAACAACTACCAGATAACGGCCCCCAGATTCTCCGAATATTATTCAATGGAATCTTATGTTTTATATACTGGCCAATGCTATTAAAGTTTGCCTAGATTATTCTTATACCTAAACTTGGTAAGCTTCCAAACGCAATTCAATCCTATCGCCCCATGAGCCTCCTCCCTTTAATATCAAAGTTGCTGGAGAAGCTTATTTAGAAAAGAATTCGGGAAGATGATCTAAAAGTCGATTGAATCCCAAATCATCAATTTAGTTTCCGCCATCAACATTCTACGGTTCAACAGTGTCACCGCATAATAAATACAATACAAACAGCGATCGAAGACAAAAAATACTGTTCAGCGATATTTTTGGACGTCATCCAGGCCTTCAATAAGGTCTGGCACAGAGGATTGTTATACAAGGTTAAAAAGTAGTTTCCCCATCAATATTTCTTGCTATTCCAATCCTACCTAGAAAATCGCTTCTTTCAAGCAAGAATTGGGCAAGAGACTTCCGATATAAGACCAATCCAAGCAGGGGTGCCGCAAGGAAGCGTTCTGGGTTCGCTCCTGTACTTATTATACACATATGACATACCCACTACGAACTATAGTGACATAGGACCCTTTGCTGACGACACGGCAATTATTGCTTGTAACGAAGATCCAATAATAGCATCAATAAAAACCCAAGAACATGTAGTTTTAATAGATAAATGGCTTATGAAATGGAGAACTTAGTTTAATGAGGACAAGTCGATACATGTTACTTTCACATCAAGACGCTCAACATGTCCGTCAATTAACATCCGAAACAAAGCAGTCCCTCAAGCAGAAGTGGTAAAATACTTGGGATTACATCTCGACAGACGATTGACGTGGAAGGCACATGTCACTAACAAAAGAAAGCAGATGGACCTAAAAATCAAAAACCTGAACTGGCTCATTCGACGGCGGTCTCAGCTCACTTTAACCAACAAATTGCTACTTTATAAGTCTATCATTCGTTCCATCTGGTTATATGGACCAGAACTTTGAGGCTGCGCCAGCACATCTATAGTAAATATAATCCAGCGCTGTCAATCCAAGATCCTGTGGAACATCGCAAATGCACCACGGCTTTGTATCAGACCAAACGCTTCATATGGACATAGGCATTACGTTTGTGAAAGATTCTGTAAAACAAAAGGAAACTGAATATCATGCCAAGCTGACAACTCATCCAAATGCAATCTTAGATCCACTAAAAGAAGATCCCAACAACCGACGCTTAAAGAAAAAATGGCCCAAGGATGTTCTGCAATAATATAGGGGTGGCTCCACTGGGTGTCATCCCCTTCACGCCCAAGAATTAAATAATAAAAAAAATAAATCATAAAATTAGCTCATAGAATGTATTCTAATATTTTGATTGCTAATAAACAATTAAAAAATAATTATATGTTGTAATGATAAACTTCAAAGTTATTTTTTATTAGAAATTATATCCTAAAGTTAATTCTTATACACTTGAGAGCAAAACATGTTCGAGATTTGAGAGAATGTGGATTAACTCTGATAGTATTCCAAGTAAAGTTCAGTATAGTGTTGGAAAGCTTAAAATTGTGGTTTCAAATGATACCACTTTGATTGGAATCGGATCTGTTTTGACAAAGTTATGGGCATAAGAATATGAGTTAAAAGGAAAAAGATAATTATAAAAGGAAAAAATAAAATCACCGGTTGAAGTTAATTTAATGACTTTTTCAATACATGGTGTCGCCACATCTACTTTTAATTGGGCTTTTCCAGTGATTAACATAGATCGAATGACTTTTCGTATGCTGTCTTAAGGGATTGCTTCCCACTCTTCAATCAACGCCGCTCTCAGTTCCACCACGCTCCCTGGTGCTAGATTTCTAGCCCGGACTTTTTGCTTACGCTCATTCCAAACACGTTCAATTGGATTAAAGTCTGGGCTACACAAGGTCAGTCTATTTTCGATATACCATCTACTGTTAAATCTCTTCCGCGTCTTCTACTAGGCACAAAATCCAATTCAGTTTCTCCGTGCATGGAAATGCCCGCCCAGAACGCGCAAAAGCCACCTCTATATGCAACAGCAGTGAGAAAATCGCTTCTCTGGCCTTCTATAGAATCGATGTTGCCTATCGTTGCCATGAAGACACATCCTGGACTCGTCGGTGAATAATAACTTACTCCAATGTCCAAGGTTCCAATCGAGATGTTTGCGAGCAAATTCCAGTCGCCTTTGTTTTTCGCCTGCAGCAAACTTGAAACTTGTAGCTACCTTTGTTGGGGTCAAGTTGGCGGCCTTCAGTCTTTTTCTCACTGTCCAAACGCTAGAGACCACACCTCTAACCCCACTAAGCTCTTGTTTGAGGTCAACGCCAGTCACACGTCGATTTTTGAGAGATAATGAGAGAGAAATCCAACGTTCTTTTCGTTGTTACGCGCCTGTTTCCGGCGGACGTAGCCACTGGTTTCCTGGTACCGACTCAGATTTAATTGACTTGCCATGGCTCTCTGACTGAGGCCCTCTCCTAGTAATGCAACTGCCTGGGCTGCTTCGGCGACATTTTCTTATGAGTCACTCGAGCACTTACGTCACTTACTTACATAAACTTCGGATAAGTGACTAAGATGAATTACCGGATTGCAAGAGTACTTTAGGCAATCGCAGTCGTCGCGCACGTGCGATCTAATTAGCAAGATTCGTAAAACCCCGTTTGTGAAGCATATTTTTTTGAATGCGTCATCCGATTAATGCAATAGCAACAGCTTTAAAGCTCACTAATAAAAATACTACTTTTACGTTAATGTTTTTATTTTCATTCTTTTTTAGAGAAGATGAAAATCTGTTTATAGCTAGTGAGTTGATTGTTTTTCTTTTAAGTTTAGTTAGTACTACCCTGTACACACGAATGTCTTTTCGACAAGACGCATATTTAATTTATTTATCAGATATCCCTGTTTATAAAATTATAATTCTAAAACATTTTGCTATCCGTAAGCCGTATAAAATTATTGGCAAACTTGTTTATTCGACAAAATATAAGTTATATTCTGACAAGTAAGTAAGGTAAGTGGGAAATCTTACAAAAACGTTTCCCGAGTACAAAATAAAATTAAAGCTTCGGCATCGAGAATCGGAAGATGTTATTTACCAATGCTGGTGCTGCGCTCGCCTGGAAACGTCAGCATTCGATTTTCTCTTTCCGTTTGAGCCCATACTTCATAGCAACTTGATAAATAGGACGAGCTCTTGCCGGAACATTCCGCTACAGTGCACTAGTAGCGGTGTTTGCAAAACAAAAATTTCAATCGCATTATAAGCCCGAGCCTATCGCTTGCTTTTTACTACTTGAAGGTATGCAAGTTAGATATCAAATATGACTTAATTTAATACTCCATTTAAAAAGAAACGTAAGATCAGTTATTTACAGAGAGTAAGCTAAAATTTTGATGCCAAATATATCATAATAGCATATTTCGAACGCCTGACAGCTATATCTAGAGGGTAGACCGTTTTCCTATTCTAAATGTCCTTACATGCTGTTTAGATGCCTCTTTAAAACTACTTCCTTTGTCGAAAAATGCTCTTTTTCTGATTCGATAAATTACCACCATTTATTAACGAGGTGCAAAAACGCTACGCGTGGTCCACTCAAGATTTCTTAACTAGTAGCAAATACTACCTACCATCACATCTAAAAACCGAACCACAGCCCTCAGATAATGAACACTCGCAAAAAAGTCAATCAAGCAAAGAACAAACAAAAACAGTACAAACTAAAGTTTTCTATATATCTACACAACGCAGTCAACTACAAAGCTCTAATCGAAGATATACAAAAATTTTCAACCAGGTCATTCACAATTTCATATAATACAACTACCCTTCATATAAATCTATCCAAAGACGAAGATTATCGTACCTTAACAATGAATGAAATTCCGTGTCGCACCTATTAAAACCCCAACGATAAACCGATTTCAGTTGTAATTAAAAATGCTCCACTTTTTCTCACAGACCAAAAAATAAAAGATGAACTAAGTAAAACTTTGCCGATCATAAAAGTGACTCGCCTATATACGAAAGATAAAACCCCACTACCTGTTTGCGTAGTGGATCTCCCTGAAAGTGAACAAGCTACGCGTATTTCCTCGCTCACCTTAATGTACCACCCAATTGTAGCAGAATAAGACGGGAAAAAATCGAAAAATATACATCAATACCATTGTTGTCAAAAATATGGACGCACGAAAAATTATTGTAGACTGGAATCAGCATGCGTAAAATGCGCAGATAACCATCACCACACTGAATGCAAAAAGAAAACCAACGATCCATCCAAATGCGCAAACTGCGGAGGGAGCCACAGTGCTAATTACGCGGATGCTTACACCATATTAAACTCCTAAAGCAGCTAACTAGAACAAAAACAGAAACTACTAGAATACCCCTCAGTAGACATACCAAAGTGAACGATCCTCAAACGTACGCCGAAATACTTAAGAATGCGACAAATACAAATAACAACGTAACCACCTCCACAAACTCAACAACCTTACCTAATAACCTCAAACAACTTGACCTGCTAACTCTATACTTAAACCAATTAAATCTTTAATCACAAACACCCTGTTGCTTTTTCTCTTTAATGGATCCTAAACGCATAATCGTCTTACAAAACTTAACAATCCTCAATTAGGCTCATTAGCTCATTACTCATCGCCTTCTTGACTCGATACAATGTAGACATCGCCTGCATAACAGAGACTCATCTAGATGATACTATCAAATTTAATCTTCCAGGATATCACACCTACCGTAATAATCGGATAACAACAGTAGCTGCATGAGGAGTGTTTATCAAAATAACACGACTACCCGAAATAAAATACCTAAAAGTTGAAACAACTGCAATAAAAGTTACGCTAAATACTCAGAGTCACATAACAACAATATCTGCCTAAAGGCAACCCAACAAAAAATTATACAAAGAAAACATTAAAAAATCTTCGATTCCACTACTAGTCATAGGTGACATAAATGTCAAAAACACCTTATAGGGATGCAGATTAACGAATCCAAAGGGCATTAAACTTGAAAATCTTGCAATAGCCAAAACGTTCCAAGTCACAACACCCGACGAATATACCTATTATCATTACGGACTCAACCATCAGCCCGATATCCTCGACATCGTGCTCCGAAAAAACTTCAACAAACCAATATTTCAAAACGTCATTACAGAACTGAATTCAGACAACTTTCTTGTGTTCGTATCCTTTGATAACACCCTATTTATTAAACAACCCAACCCAAAACTCATTAATGAGCATATGGACTGGGCTCAACTTAGAAATACACCAGACAATAATCTTCACCACTCGCCAGGTCTCCAAAACTTCCAGGACATAGATTTGATGGTAAATCACATTACCAAATCGATACAAAGTAGCGCAAAGCAGGCCTGCACGCCACCAAAAGGACCTTACCAAAGAATTACAATTATCCCCCTAGGCACATAATAAGGCCTAACAAAAAACAAAAGCAAACTTCGACGCAAATGGCAGAAGAAGGAATCCCATAACAAAAAATCAGCTGAATAACATCCCTTATTTAATCAAAAGGAGCTCGATAACATAAGAATCAACTCTTACAAGCAGATTGCTGATCACAGACCAGGAAACACGGAATTGTGCAGAACAACAAAAAACACACTTCATTAAAGAGCCGAACTTTCCACATTAACTAATAAATCCGATAACAAACAAAATAGCTCAGACGCCGAAAAAATCGCAGCATTTGCTCATCACCTAGAAAGCACATTCACATCAACAATCACCTACACACTAACCCACTTTGCGCACGTAATCAAAGACATTGAAAGCAACGCACCGATACCAGATCGCATTGATCCAACCTCTCCCAACGAACTTAAAAGCACAATCACCACCTTATCCAAAAAATCCTCCAGGTCACGACCTCATCACAAATACCATTCTCCAACACTTAACTGGGGTGTAGGGATGTGTCGCAGAGGTAGTACTTTTTATTTTGAACGGTCACTCCAAACGTTATAGACGGGCGGAGGTTTGGATAACTGTTCCTCACGAGATACCCAACTCTCACTTGATGGCTCCAAGCGCCACACCCTGGTACATTGTGTTGACCCACAGCCTAAACCAAGTGAGGGTAACCAGATATGGTGAACTAGCAGCGTCTGACCCAGAGTGGGAGGCTACAAACAGCGTCTGTATCCAGAGTGGACGGCTGTCACTAATACTTACCAACCCGTCTGGCCAGGGTGATGAGTTATGGCCAAAAACCCCCCGTTTTAAACGAAACAAGGGGAGGCTTATGTCCAAGTGGACCGAGAAAAGCTGATGAAGAAGAAGAAGAAGAACACTTAACTATCAAAGCACTTGCCTACCTATGAACAACCTTCAACGCCTGCATAAGACAGGTCTATTTTCTCCAGACATGGAAATATGCACAAACAATCATGTTCGCAAAACCAGGAAGACAGGCAAAGATAAAAAATGTAAACGATTACAGAACATTAAGTCTCCTAACTTCATTATCGAAATTTTTAGAAAAGTCATACACAAACGTCTGACAAACAGCATAAAAAACCTTAACATAAAACCCACCTTACAATTCGGCTTTCGACAAGGACATTCAACCTGTCACCAACTGTAGCGCATAAGCGAACTAATTGAACGGGGCTTTGAAAACAAACTATACACCATAGGACTATTCCTAGGCATCGCATAGGCCTTTGACAAGGTTTGGATTGAAGGCCTGAAAAAGAAGATCTTGATCATAGACGTGTCTACCAACCTTAAGGCTATCCTCTTCTTTTTCTTAGACAACCGAACCTTCAAAGTCAGGATTAACTCGACACTATCCGAAACCAAAAACATCCACGCAGGCGTTCTTCAAGGCGGTGTTCTTGGGCCCATTCTATTCAATATATACATGTCAGATATTCCAGAAACTAACAGTATTTTAGCCGCATTTGCTGACGACAAGGCCATCTTTACTCAAGCATCCAAAATTACCGCAGGATATCGTTCAGCCAAACCCCGAGTAAAACCAATTGCTACAATTATTAATGTTTACTGTTACTGTTATTATTTGTAATCTTAAGAGACTGTTAATTAGTCCCACTATATCGTAATCTAGTTATTTTATTATAGTACATTATCACTGCTATGTATAACAAAACATTATTTGTTGATCTGACAATAAACTAAATTAAAAAAACCGGACAATCGCAATAGACAAAGGCTGGTAATATTATGTTCCCGAAGAATAACGAAAGTAAAAAGAACTGAATTATGAACGAAGTTGTGGGAAGCATACGATAAGATGGAAACCTATAGAAGCAAATAATAAAAAGATAATGTGACTTAATAAAGCACGTATTATAACACAGTTGCCATTGCTTTGTTTCGAGAAAAAGAAATCGTAAGATCATCATTGATATCATCCGTAACTGCAATATAGAATATAATAAAAGAGAGCTCTGAAATTAATTATTGTATTCGATAATCAAGGCCCTCCAAGAAAAGTAAGTATGAGATAATTGAAGATATTTATACCACAAATGAGATTTTAGACCATGCAATTCAAAACTATACAATTTTTTTATTCTGAAATAAAAAATAAAATAAAATAAAAACGAACTTCAATTAAAAAGTCACAGAGTAATACTAAAGCATTAAAAATGCTAATAAACAAAGTTACCCCTTCCCTTCCTTAATATTAAAGTTTACACTTTTTAAAACGCTAGTGATATTCTTTACGACGTTATTAGAGCATCAGATAAAATTATATTTGCTATTTTGCATTTTTGTTTTTCTGAATTTTATTACGGCCGAAATCTAGCACACTTACTAAATTTTTATTTAATATTTAGATATGTGAAACGAACGAATTTTACCTGTCGCTTCCTAGACGTTTGAAACATATAAGAGATAAAAAAAAAATAAAACGAAACAGCTTAAATTGGCGAAAAAAACAAGATGTACAAATATAAAAAGTATACATTAAAAAAATAAAAAAGACACCCATAAATTAAATAACGCTAAAACAGCAGGAAAAGAAATACATCAGCAGGGGAAGAAGCAGTCAATAAACCGATCTACTCTCCCTTGAAGAAAATATGGAATACAAAAGAAACACCTTAACAAGGGTAGAACGGTTAATCATAAAAATTTCCAAGATAGCTAATACAACACATTTTAAAGCGAATTGCTTTATTAAATAAAACAAGTAATACTTGAGTTTACATAATGATAGACCTAGTAAAAAAACTAGTAGATATTAATTTGAAAAATAATCCGGTGAGATCTGGCACACACCCTTGATGTGTGGATCAAATTTCTACACTACAAATAATTATGAGTGTATCTTTGGAAATGAAGATTTAGAAAAGCTTTTTATAAAATAAATTATAAAAAATTATAGAGAACTGTAGAGGAAAATAATGCACAAAGAATTGCGTCTATTATGGTAATTAATCTTAAAGAAATAGAAACTAAAGGAATAAGATGAACAATATGAAAAGCACTATACTTAGATAGTAATACAAAACCAAAATATGTTATTAAAATCGTTAGCCGTATTACTGTTTTCAACCAACTTAAGTAAATTTGAAACTATCACTCACAAATGAGATTTGTATTTTTACTTCATGTATTAAAAGTACCTTAATGGGCACTGAATAAATACAATACATAAAGCTATAATGATTTGCTAATAAATGCCTAAAGAACGTCGAAAATGTATTGACCATATACAATTTCAAAAAAAGATCTATAGGAGGAAACGAACATTAAAAGAAGGAAAGGGAAATTGTTAATACATACATAAGCAAACGGAATAACGATATCGCAAAACAGCCGCTTTGTTATACCATGAGCGACTTTTGTTTATAAAGATGCTCCATTCCTTCGTGTCTGGTGCCATTTTACTTTTCTGTAGTATTTCTTGGTCTTGCCACTATATTTTTACATATGGCTTTAGTTTCTCATAGTTTCTTAACTTGTCTGTAACTGTCTAGTCTTACCATTTTAATTATTATTTTTTAATGCATTATTTTTGTCTCTATTTTTTATTCTGGCTTTTCATTTTTTTAGTCATTTTATTTCCACTGTCTGGAAATCTCTGTTTATTTTCACCGCTAAGTTAAGTTTGGTATGTAATAAAGTTTTATGCATAATTAAATTTCTTTATTTGGGTTGTAATATATCTTAAATGCAAATCCTATTTTTTTAATTCATCTTTTTTTTTGAACGTTGGTAATAGTATCTAGACATTTAAAGTGTTTTACTTGTTTTACAGTTCCGTTTTCTATTTTTAAATATGTTGTTATATATCTGTTAAGTTTTAATTAGTAGTGCAACGGTGCTGCTGTCGCAGGTGAGTACAATCCACAATCCGCAGCGAACTGTGCTACGATATCGGACTTTTCGGCGTAGGTTGCCCCCGGACCTGACCCTCTAGGCCTTAGGATACTCGGTAGCACGACAGTAGCCGAAAACCAACACGCCGAAAGACATTACGACGAACCCTTAACGCCGAAAACCAACATGACGAAAGCATTGACGACGACAGTCATCATGCCGAATGGCTATTCTACCGAATGGCGATTTACAGATAATTATATTTATTTTATTTATAATTATAATTATAATTTTATTTTTACATTAGAACTACTTAACATTTTTTAAATTGGCAGTTATTTTCATTGCATCTTAAATTTTGAGAAACTTAAATAAATTTAATTAGATTGCCTTTAGCTTCAACAAATAAAATGAAAACAATGTAGTGCTAACAAAGTCACTGTTTTATAATACATAGGAGTTAATAATTAATTTGCACTAATAATAAATATATGTAAAGTAATATTGGCCATCAATATAACGGTGAAACAAAGAGGCCGTTAAGCTTAATCAGTAGGATAAATGTATAAAGCTTTAAAAAATAACCCTTTTTCAATTTTAAAAATAAATACGAGAGTCCGGTCCGTACATTGAAGCAGAGTGGATGTGTGCGGGCCAATTTTACCTGCAATATCACTGCGCCGAGCCACAGTCTTTAAGGTCAGGCGTATTTATTTATTCATTTAACAATTTAATACCTTTAACACATAAATCTACTATTGAATAAAACAAAGACTTTACCAATAAGAGCCCCTGCGGAGGGGTTCTTTATTCAAGATGAGCAATCCTAATCTTAAACGAACCAGCTCTACCTTATCGCCACCTGTATCCGAACCGAATAGAAAATATTTATTTATACCCGAAAATCTAATAACCAAAAATATTTTACGTTACAGAGAAACAAATCGAGAATGCCGGTAAAACCATTTATCAAGGTAAACTCGCTGCAGCTATAAAAGACATGGATACCTCTGTTACCGCTCCGTCCCAATCTGAAAAAAACTAAGGAGAATAAAATAAAGATCCTGCCAATTTATCTGCATAATGCAGACAAATTAAAATTTCAAGAAATAATTACTGATCTTAAGGAAAAAGCTACGAGTAAATTTACTACTGTAGTTAGAAACAAACAATTAAGAATAAATCTCACCAGTATAGAGGATTACCGAGTAATGACTAAGCATTACAGCTAGAACAATCTAGCCTACCACACATTTAAAAACCCAGAAGTTCGCAACTTATCTGTAATAAACCGAAACGTCCCCGTCTCCCTTACGGAAGATGAAATCAAAAACGAATTAACAACTCTAAAATATCCGGTACAAAAAGTAGCCAGATTATACAGCAAAGACAGATATATGATCCCACTATGCGCGGTGGATCTCGATGACACCCAAGAAGGCAAGGATATTTTCAAACTAACAAAACTAAACCACAGCATAGTAGAAGTAGAGATACGAAGAAAGTCGAAGGAAATCCCTCTGTGCAAAAAATGCCAACTGTACGGCCACACACGTAACTATTGCCACTCGCAAGTGTGTGAAGTGCACTGGCAATCACTTATTTACCGAATGCCCTAAATGACCTGGAGATGATCCTCAGTGTGTAAACTGCATGGAAAAGCACCCAGCGCACTACAAAGGTTGTAGTTATTACGCTAAGGTAACCCTGAACCAAACAAGAAACTCTATCTTTAGAACTCAAAACAGATCATACGCCCAAGCAGTAATAGACAAACAAGATACTACAACTAATGAGTCATCGCTCCCAAGACGTTTTGTATCCAAACCCAACGTTTCCACTCCCGACAAACAGCAATCATCAACCGACCTTATCTCCACAGTACTTAAGAAATTAATAGAACTGCTAATCCCCCATTTAGACAAAATTATACCATTCCTAACAACGTTATTTCCAACATTGCTATGCAATGGATCAAAATAATCCTCAGTTAATAAATAATATAACAGTGACAAATTGGAATGCCAATGGTCTTAAATCTCAACGTTCAATTTATATAGAATTCATGACACGACACAACATTGATATCGCGTGTATCACAGAGACACACTTTGTAGGCACCGAAAAATTCAGAATTCCTGGGTATCACGTATATCGGAAAGACCGAGAAGCTGTAATAGCATCAGGCGGAGTTGCAATTATAATTAAAAAGAAATCCAGCCACCATCTCCTCCATATGGGTATTCTTCAAAACATAGAAGCCATTTCTATCAAAATACACATGAAAACTAGTAGCTCTTTAACCCTTACATCTGCATACAAACCCCCAAATAAACGGCTTGTTGAAGACGAAATCGGTGAATTGCTCAGCAGCAACGAGCCCGCGTTAATTTTAGGAGACTTAAATGCAAAAAATACCATATGGGCATGCTGTGCTAGTAATCCAGACGGGATGAAGTTGCATAACATTATGGCCAAACACAGTATATTAATATCAGCCCCTGACGACTACACTTACCATCCATACCGAACAGACCATCAACCTGACATCTTAGATGTTATACTGTATAAAAATGTTACTTATCCAGTGTATCAAACAGTGGCATCTGAACTGGACTCTGATCATCTTCCTGTCATTATCAGCCTCCACAACACCCCTCATATAATACTTCCATCGCCTAGATTAGCGCATGGTAAAACTGATTTTCAGTCGACCCTTGATCAAAAACTCCGTTGAGTGGGACCACCTGAACTTCCCCCGAATATAGACAATGCCGTCCTACAACACACATCAGCCTTACAAGCAAATATACAAGAAACAACCACTCCATGGAAGCAAAGGAAAGTTGCCGAGCATATTAGAACTCCCAACTACATACCTGATCTAATTAAGCGAAAGAATAGATATCGAAGGGATTGGCAAAGACACCGGTTACCATACCTTAAAACACTGTACAACCAACTATGTCACTTAGTAAAGAATGAACTTGACAGTCTAAGAATCCAAAGATACAATTCTTACCTTGAAGACACTAAACCCGGTGACCCATTTATGTGGTTAGCTACCAAACGATTATTAAGACAACCGAGTATAATCCATCCTATGATATCAAATAACGCCAGATACTCCTCCGATGATGAAAAAGCCAACTTATTAGCAACTCATCTTGAATAGGCATTTACGCCCCATTTTGAAGAACAAGACGAACATTTCAAAAGGCAGGTAACAAGCGCAATCGCAAATATGCAGTTACAGGATAACCACGAAATAGCTCCTACATCTGTCCAAGTAATTAAATCTTATATAACAATATTACCTAAGCGTAAGACCCCTGGGCCCGACCTTATAACAAATGAAATGCTAAAGCACCTATCAAAAAAGGCTCTGGCTTACTTAACCTCAATATACAACGCCTGTCTCAGACTAGGATACTTTCCGACAGCATGGAAAACTGCAAATGTGCTCTCTATCTATAAAGTAGGTAAACCGAAGGAAAACCCTGACAGCTACCGACCTATCAGTTTCCTGTCAACCCTGGCCAAGCTCTTAGAAAAAGTGATACTTTCCAGATTACAAGATTACCTCCACCAAAATGATACTATTCCTCCTCTTCAATTTGGCTTCCGAACCCTTCACTCGACCTCTCACCAACTTCTCAGAATAAGTGAATCAATTGAAAGAGGGTTTGAAATGAAAGAATACACTGCGGTTGTATTTATAGACTTGGAAAGAGCTTTCGACAAGGTCTGGCATAATGGACTTCTATATAAAATGGGGCTTTTAAACATTCCAAATTACCTAACCAAAATCATTCACTCATTTCTCACTAACAGAACTTTTAGAGTCCAGATCAGCTCAACCTTATCTAGTTCTAAACCTATTCGGGCCGGAGTACCCCAGGGCAGTATTCTGGGACCCACCTTATTCAACCTGTTCGTTAACGACGTACCTACAGATCTCAACTCAACGCTGGCCATGTATGCTGACGATACTGCAATTATTACACAGAGCCTCAGTCTTGATACAGCAATTGTACTCTTACAAAACTCTGTAAATACGTTATGTGCATGGTTTCAGAAATGGAAAATTAAAATAAATTCTGATAAATGTCAAACAAAAATTTTTACCCTCAAGAAATATGAACAAATTACAAAAATAAAAATAAATAATAACGAAATAGATTGGAATCCAAAGTACTCAGCTGTTAAATATTTAGACGTGCACTTAGACGCGAAACTGAACTGGGGGTTTCATATCAATAAAAAAACTCAACGAGTGCCACAACAGACTGGGTGCATTATATCCTCTTATAAACCGCAAATCTCAGCTTAGACCTGAGTGTGCTGTACTTATCTACAAAGGAATCCTCAGACCAATTCTTACGTATGCATGTCCAATATGGTGCAACACATCAAAGACAAACATGAAGAAACTCCAGACAATCCAGAACAAAGTGCTCAGAATCGCCATCAACTGCCCTTGGTTTGTGCGTAATAATCAAGTTCACAGTGAATGAAGTGTTCCATTAATTACAGAGTTCATTAATAAATCCACTGTAAAGTTTTTCCAAAATCTAACCTTGTATTCAAGTGCTACCAAATTAAATCTAGGCCAAAAAAAAACATTCACAGGCGTCTTAAACGTAAACTACCACAGGACTTAATTTAAATGTGGTATATAAACCCAACTCAATGTCAAATTAAGATAGAAATGTAATTTATCAGTTAATCCCCACTGGATTAAACCTTAATGTATGTAGTTTAGTTCTTATTTAATTGTACTATAACAACCAAGCCGTGTATTGCATTGTATATTGCAGAGCCAGCTATAATAAAAAAAAAATAAATAAATACTTTGAATACTTACATAATGACAAAAATTATAAAAATTATCGCATCGATAACAGCATAAACAACAATCTAAATAAAAAATTCGAAAAACTATAATAATGTAATTAATAAGAAGCTTGATCGGCATAATAGTTGACTAAAGTATGAAAATCCAACCCTTCTAATATTAATGGTAAATTACACGTTGGGAGTTTTAAAATAACGAAAAGTACAAAAACAATATGATAAGAATACTCAAATGTACGACAGTTTAAAAACTGTATAAAAGATAGGAGACTGGTCTTCAGCTTAATAATTAGCCTGAAGATCAAAATTATGAGCAATATCGGTTAAGTAGTCATCGAGATCTCTATTCTCTTAGTCCGAGACGATTGTTTTTATTCACTGGGCAGCGTCCCTGTACGACTTGCGCCCACCCGGAGGTTGTTGGCCAGCAATGTATTGATTGACTTTTAATATATTTAAACTTTGGTCCTTTTTTAACCCTTCAATTAGTTTTCTGTGCCATTCCTCTACAAAATTATTCGTCTTCTGTAGATCTAGTGCCATTAATGGCATATGATTATGGCATATAATTATCTGTAAATTGCCATTCGGCGTAACTGCCATTCGGCATAACGGCTTTCGTCGTCAATCCTTTCGGCATGTTCGTTTTCGGCGTAATGTCTTTCGGCGTCGTGTCATAGTACCATTCGGGGCGCGTCCTGCTGCGCGGCTCCCTTTTGCTGCGGCACGAGGTGGAATGCGGACAATGCGAAGTTTCCGTGCGCGGAGCGCCGCGTTGGTGCCCAAGCTGCGCTGAGGCTGTGCGACTCGTGAACTACTGCTGTTGCCAGGAGCGCTGCGCGAGCTGTTCGCGATGATGAACATGGAAACGGTCGAGAGCGATAAGGCGGTAGACGAGGCAAACATAAATGCTCAGATGACAAATATGTACCCAATAAATCAACAACAACATCCTACGGCATTTGTAGCCTGTAACGAGCCAAGAAATAAATGGAACTTAGTCAACCACAAAAAAAGAGATGCAGAAGCTAAACTCAAAAGAAAACAAGCCAATATTGACTAAACAAACCAGTACAAACCAGATATGAGCCACTAAATATAGAAATTGATGAGCAGACAAGCACCTCACAGGAAGTAACTACCCCAGAAGTCCCTAAACCACCACCTGTTTACGTATCTGATGTGAAAAACATTACTCCTCTAATAACGTTACTTAACGAAATTGCAAAAACAACGGTACACTAAAAGCATTAGGCAACGATCAAATTAAAATCCCAAGTAATACAAGCGAAATTTATACAACTATTATTAGCAACCTCATAAATAAAAACACGAAATTCCACACGTACAAGCCAAAGCAGGGAAAAACATTTAGAGTTGTAATGAAAACATCCGTCATTCAACAGACACAGAAGAAATCAAACAGAACTAAAAACACTCGGGCATGAGGTACTCAATAAATGGAACATAAAACAACGGTCAAGCAAAATTTCGCTACCCACGTTTATAGTGTAAATTAAGCAAAAAGATAACAACAAGTAGATTTACAAAATCAAACTATTTATGAAGACAAGCATAACTGTCAAACCTCCTCATGCAAAAAGAACAATCTCGCAATGTACCAATGTCAAAGATTAGGTCATACCAAATTCTACTTCCAGCAAATTGATCGCCGTGTTAAATGTATAGGACCTCAACAGTCAAACGATATGGAGAAACTGGTATTTATGATGAAGAGCTTAATTACGCAAATGGGGACTATCATGAACCTTATAACCACGCTAATTAGTAAACGACATAATGGTTGAACTCTTAAAAATAGCTGTTTGGAATGCCAATGGGCTTAGCCAACACGCCCATGAGATCAAACTATTCCTTGAAAACAACCAAGTTGATATACTCTTTATAACTAAAGGCCACTTTACTAACAAAAGCTACATTTGATTTCCCAGCTACTGCATTTATAACCCAAACCACCCTGATGGAACTATTCATGGTGAAACAGCTGTTATAATAAAATCCTAGCAAATAAAAAAACCCATTTATAAGCTATTACTAACTAAGTTGAAGACAAAACAGCAACTATGAAGATCTCCGCTGTTTATAGACTTCCGAAACACCCAACAAAAAAAGATTACTCTTATTACATCCAAAGTCTAGGGAATAGATTTATCGCAGCCGGCGATTTTAACGCAAACACAAAGACTGGGGCTCTCTTGTCACAAGAACTGATGGGCAGGAACTACTAGCAGCTATACAAGCAAACAATCTAAATTACTTATCGTCTGGGAAACAGATCTATTAGCCCACGGATCGTCGGAAAATTCCTAATCTAATCGATTTCTGCATTATTTAAGGATTAAATATAAGGCAGTTTACAATCAAATCATGTTTAGAACTAGCTGCAATGCAAAGACGAATATTTCCGAAGCAGATTAACCGATGAAATGAACTTAAAAATACCATTAAAAACCAAAGACTATATAGAAACAGCACAATAAAATTAACTAAAATAATCCAACAAGCGGCATACGAAGCTACACCCATCAATAAAAATCTCAACGCCAACAACTGCCCCTTAATATTAAAACAAAAATAATCGGACAAAGGCGCCTAAGAAAACGCTGGCAAATCACTCGTTCGGGAGCAGATAAACGAGCACTGAATCAGACCTCGAACGAAACTTCTACTCCAATATAAAAACCAAGGCATTCAACATTACGTAGCCAATCTCACAGCTACTGAAACTTCTGACAGCTCGCTCTGGAAAGCGGTTAAAAAAACTAAAATCAAATGGACAATGGCCCCGCAGCAGTAAAGAGAAAGCAGGAACCTTTGCTGAATACTTAGTGAATGTGTTCAAACCCTCCTCCAGCAGTGTCCCATGGAAGATACTAAAATAATTCACTATCTAGAATCCTCTTTTCGAATGAGTTTACCTATCAACCCACTTAAGATTTCGAAAGTACAAAAGTAATCAGTAAAAAAACTAACCCTGGAAGGGCACCAGGTTTCGACCTTATTAGTGGGAAAATCCTTCAACAGCTACCTAAAATTACAATTCGAGCGATCACTCAAATATACAATGCTGTCCTTGCGATTAGGTACTTTCCAAGTACCTGGAAAGTAGCACAGGTAACAATGGTACAGAAGCTTGAAAGAACGATTGCTGATCTAACATCCTATAGACCCATTAGCCTTTTGCCAACCCTCTGCAAAGTCTTCGAAAAGTTGTTATTGAAACGACTTCAACCAATTCTAGATAAACAGGGATTAATTCTCCGTAATCAGTTTGGATCTTGACATCAACACGCAACAATAGAGCAAATTTATTGTTTAGTAGATCAAATTCATAATGACCATGACGAACATAGATGTTGCTCCATTGCGTTTTTAGATATTTTCCAGGCTTTTGAAAAGGTCTGGCATTTGGGACTATTTTATAAACGGAAAAAACTATCAAGGCGAATTCACGAATTTCCAACGAGCTTTATCTGGAGTTCCCCAAGGCAGTGTACTGGGACCCATCCTATACTTCACAAGTTTAACCACAACCGCCACTGTTGTTCTGGCCTCCTGGACTCCTTCAATAAAGTCCAGCAATGGCTCACAGTATGGAAACTCAAGGTAAATGAAAACAAATCCCAACATATCACTTTCCCCATGAATCCCAGTAACTGTCCAGCAGTTACGCTCAACAGACAACAACTAAAACATGGCGATTTCGCAAAATATCTGGGGCTTCATCTGAATCGACGTCTGACTTGGAAAACCCATATATTCAACAAACGCAAACAGCTTGGGCTACAATACAGAAAAATGTATTGGATGATTGAAAGGAAGTCTGCACTGCCACTAGAAAACTAATTGCTGCTCTACAAAGTAACATTAAGACCTATTTGAACGTATGGTTTTTTCGTCTGGGAAACCGCTAGCATCTCCTACCTGGCTAACATCGCGAGACTCCAAAATAAAGCGCTACGCACGATAATCATTGTCTCGTGGTATGTACCAAATGAAATGATCCCAATTGATTTGTGTAAGCCTACTATAAAAGAAGAAATAAAAAGAACTGCCCAAAGATATAAAGAAAAACTATCAGTGCATCTCAATCAACTAGTGAATACCCTGATGATTAGTGAAAATTATAATAGGGTGGCTTATTGTAACCCTACTCTACATGTTCATAAGCAATTGACAGTGTTAACTGCTGTTTGCACTTATTGTTACATGTACCACACTAAATACTTATTGTTCGTTATAAATAGGACAGATTCTATAATAAAAAAGCTTAAAAATATATCTGTTACTTGTTACTGCCACCTTTGTTTTAGTTATGTTTATGTTAAGTTTTCTCTACTTCCTTCTAAATAAGTTAGTATAATCTTCCTTATCAGCACACAAGATTTTATGATCTACAAATGTGCATTATTTAGCACCTACAGATTGTAGGTTTCTGTACCCGATAACTAGATTTCTCATGCTTCGCTACCAATCCTCAATAGTTTCATCCGTTACATATATAAACAATATAGAACACAAGACCCCTCTTTGCCTTTCGTCTCTCGTGGTGTGAAACAAATTGCATACTATATTACCACTTCTCACTCTGTTAACGAATATCTACTTCTTATTGTTTTTAATAAATGTACGTCAATATCTTTTCTTTCTAAACAACTCCAATACTTTGAATAATTTAATAAAACATGAAAGTAATTGCCAGTTTTTATTTAGTGTTTTTCCAATAACTACTGCAATGCAAACGCATGATCATATACACTACTACAGTTTAGAAATCACTTTGTGTAATTTCTTACAGCTTGGCAGCTGTCCATAGAAGGAACATATCCTTAAAATTTGTACAAACTTTGTACTTTAATTCTTGGGTATTTGCATAATTAAAAATTAAAATTATTCCCCCTTGGTTGGTGGTGTTTACTCTTACAAGCTAAATTATGTATTTTTAATTTTAAATTCTTTTATCTCCTAAAAACTTGGTCATTTTCGATGTTGCTTTGCCGCATCCTAGAGCTTATTTTGTTTTAATTCTTGCTATTAGTTTTGTTACTTTGTTTCTGGTGGTGCATTTTTTATGTTCAGGTATTATTATACCACTTATTTTACCTTGTTATGCTAGTTTATTACTATTTGTTAGCAAGTCAACCCTTTACATGCTTTAGGTTTATTTCTTTCTTGTTTCAAAGGATTTTAATTTCTTATAAAACAATATCGTATTAGTTCGTCCCATAATTTTCTTTTACTTGACTAACTGTTTTCTCTACATTTTCTCTTCGTCTTTTATATGTCTCGTATTTATCATTCCCATTAGTTACCATTTTTATAATTCTTTATTTTCCTTAATGTCTTTTTGATTTTATTTTTGTAATTTTGTAATCAAACGACTATTATCTACGTAAAATTCTAATATTATTTTTCCATTATTATTAGTTGGCTCTTCTGGAAATAATCCAATTGTTCCTTTCTACTTAGTACGTTTTTTCATCACTCTTGCATTAAAATTTCCTCCTGGTATTAAATTACATTCTCCCCCATTTAATAGTTCTTCCTAAAATTTGTTTTTCCCTTCTAAATTTTTGGTTTCAGTAGGCCGCAAACAATTATAATATAAGGAATGTGTTTTTACATATTTTTATTATTATTTTAAAAATTTGTCCCCATATAAATATAGAGTTATACACCATTCTCAAACAGTCCCCAGAAAACTCTAAACTACTATTTAAGTAAGGAACTTAAGCCAGTGCCTTCAAGCAGAGCAGACGTGCGTGCCGAGCTATACCTGTGTTATCGCAGCAGCGGAGCCGCAGCCTTGCTTAAGGTCACGCAAATTTATTTATTTAATAATTTAATTCATACTGCACAGTAAGTTACTTTTCTTTCAAGCAATAAAATGCAAGGTAACAGCGATGGCTGTTCAGGGAGCTCAAATAACCTCCCTCATTTTAATTAACATAATAATACGTACCCGCAACCGGCTCAACACCAATATTCACACATGTTACCTCCCCAACAACCGAGTTACCATTCATGAATTCACAGCTAAAAACGTTATCACCAATCCAAAATTTACAAAACCCAAATAAAATATTCACGCAGTATCAACCCTTGACTCCCAATGGTTATTTTCAAAATGAACGATTCTGTCAAGCCTATCCTGGCCTCAAATATCTTCAAAACCAAATTTATCCAAACCCGACAATATCGACCGCCTCGCTATCAAACGGCCCCGTCCACTTCGCAAATGACGGTCAACGCATCATCTAATCCAACAGTACATCAGTCCCATTATGTCACTGATGAAGATGATAGCATGTCCACCAAAAGCAACGAAGAAGATGTGATTATTCTTAACGAATTTCAGCAAGTAAGATCACAGAAAAAGAGGAAAAAAATACAAGCGAAAACCACACAGTACAAATTAGCAAAAAACCTACATTATTTCAAAACAGATACCTCCTACTTGCTAAGGGAAACGATGCGGATAATTCCAATAATAAAAATCAAACAAGGGAAACTAAAATTCAAGTTTCTCCCTTTATCTTTCATTGCATCTCAGCAATAGATACTCTAATTAAACTAATCGGAAGACACAAAAAAAATTATAAATATCAGTTATTGCAAGGAAACAAACTAAAACTCCAAATAAACAATGTCTATGACTACAAAAAAATACGTGACGTACTCGATGCTATTAAGTAGCAAGACATACGTACAGTTGAGAAGAGGAAAAGAAATACAGAGTGGTATTAAGAAACCTCCATCACTCCACCGACTTTCAAACTATTACCGATTTATTAAGAAACGAAGGTCACGAAGTTACTAACATCATGAATGTAATAAACAAAGAAAACAAACAAAAGAAAAATTTATTCTTCGTCGACATAAAACGCAAAGAGAATAATAAAGATATTTTCAAAATTAAGTATTTAGGAAATGCTGTGATTCAGTTCGAAAAACCTAAGAAAAAGCCACAAATCCCGCAATGCAGAAACTGTCAATGTTATGGCCACATAAGAAACAGATGTACGCGCCCTGCACGATGTGTCAAATGATTACCGTACCTGTTCAAAAAATAAAAAGGATGGCAACCCAGCTACGTGAGTTTTATGTAAAGGACAACACCCAACGAATTACAAAGGATGCAAAGTATACCTTGACATAATATCACCCAAACCACCCTTAACCTATCAATTTACCACGCACGCAGCCAACACATCAAGCAAGCCAACATAACCAATTAATACCAACACATCAAACACAACAATCCTTAAATTATGCAGCCATAACTGCCAATAAGCGAAACATCACCCCTCCATCCAGTACCATACCTCAGCACTGCACCCTTAGACAACCAATAACTCAACAAACAAACGATATAACCGCAGTCATAACAGCAATGCAGCAAACCATGCAAGCCCAGCAGTGAAGGAACAATGCTCCATAGAAATAAAGAAAAAAATAGCCGAAAAGAGAAGGTTGAGAAGAATATGGCAGTCTTCACAATTACCTTCAGATAAAAGTCGTTACAACCAAGCGTCCAACGAACTAAAAGAACAAATCAGAAGACTTAAGAACAATTCATTTCAAGATTACCTTGCTAACCTGGACGCCACACCTGTTTCAGATTACTCACAATGGACAACAACCAAAAATATCAAGCGTCAACACTAGCCCATTCCGCCCATTCAAAAAGAAGACGGAACTTGGGCAAGATCTGATAAACAAAAGGCAGAAGTATTTGCTGCGGACCTTGAATCAGTCTTTCAACCTTTACCTTCAACTGTAACCACTGAAGAGGAAGCAGAAATAAAGACAACACTCGAGGCACCATACCAGATGTCACCCCTACCAAAACTAGCTACAGTCTCTGAAATAAAGGAAGTAATTAATTATAACTTAAACCCAAAAAAATCACCAGGCATTGACCTTATAACCGGATACCTTATCGAGCAATTTCCCGCATTTTTAGACGACAGCCGAGCCTTCGATAGAGTATGGCATGACGGGCTCCTATTCAAATTAAAGAAATCACTTCCACACAGCTACTTTGTCATTCTCAAATCCTTTTTATCAGACAGGTTCTTCCAAGTCAAACGTGGTCAAGAAATTACAGACCGGCATCCAATAAAATCAGGCGTTCCCCAAGGAAGCATATTAAGTCCCATGCTCTACCTGCTATTTACAGCGGATTTTCCGAGGAACAACCATTCTACCACCGCTACTTTTGCCGACGACAAAGCAATCTTAGTTAAACATGAGGACGCAACAATCGCAGCTACGCTCCTCCAGCGGGACTTATACGAAATAGAAAAATCAGCGCAAAAATGGAAAGTCCAAATCAACAACGAAAAATCCGTACATATCACATTCACAAAACGTAGAGGGATCACCCCACCAGTTTTTATAAATAACACTCCGCTCCAGCAGGGTCAAGAAGTTAAATGCCTAGGACTACATCTGGACAGAGGATTAACGTGGAACAGTCATATATGGATAAAACGGAAACAACTGGGCCTCAAATTCCGTAAGCACTACTGGCTGCTAGGCCGCCAGTCCAAACTATCAACAACAAACAAACTGCTAGTTTATAAAACTGTTTTTAAACCTATATTATCTTACGGACTTCAGGTCTGGGGAACTACCGCCTCTTCCTCGTTACAATCTATAGAAATATTTCAAAACAAAGTGCTTCGTGTTATATGTGATGCGCCCTATTTTGTCAGACACATCGACATCCTAAGTGACTTAAAAGTAAACAAAGTGCTCGAAGAATTAAGTAAGTGTAGTGCTAAATATTTAATTAGACTATCCAACCATCCAAACGCCTATCCAGCTTGACAATAGTGAACAAACACATAGGTTAAAATGGTTTAAACCTTTAGATTTGGCTCACAGATTTTAATGACTTTGTCTTGTTGCAACTTAAAACCGCTGTGCCTTAGCAAGTCAAAACAGAGAGATATCCGTTGGAATACTCTCACATGCCATTAGTCACGCCCTATTGTTATTACTCAAGTGACCCTGTATTTACTTATTGTATGTTATACAGATTGTAAATAGTTATAAACTAAATAAAAAAAAATTAAGTAAGAGCCTGTTATTATTATTGAGACCAACTGAATTGTTTGCCATTTAAATAGAGTTTTTGTGACAACTGTCCCCAAACTTTTTCTATGATGTTAAGATTAGGAATATCCATGAGTTGTTTTTGAAACCAGAGACAGTGCTTAAGTGCGGATTGAATACTGATCTTGTTTTATAACCAATGTTTTTCCTGTTACAGCGCTTAGAAATTCGTCGTTTATCTGTTCGAGAACCTGTATATGGTTTACCTGCATGTCAGTATTACCAAACCAACGGGTCATATCAATAATGAAAAAATTCATTTGATCTATCTAAAATAATGTTTTTCTTCATTATAAGTAACATAATAATTAAATAGTAAAAAATAGATTTTGAGCAGTTGTTCCCATTTTATTAAATTATAATAAATTTTCATTCAAGGAACAATCGAATTCCTACCAATCATCAATCATCCGACACCCCGCAACAAATTATTTCTAGAAATAAGATCCTCATAGTACGACTACCATATGGCAAGCACTAAATTAGCAAAATACAATCATTTCAATCAATGGTCACAACAAATCACGAGAAATTGAACATTAATGTCAAAGATTTAATTATTTAATCAATAGTACAGAAAAAATATCCAATTATCATAAAAGAATAAACATATCAGTGCAAACTGATGAAATGCTGCTAACATATGAGTAATTAATATTACTCCACCATACTTGTCAGATGATACAAGGGATTTTGTTCAAATTTTTATAGCTATTTATAAAATTATAAACTATGTTTGGGGCGTTTCCCAAGTTTTAAAATTTCACAAGTTGCTATTTATATATATTTAGCTGTATTATGTCTTTCACTTTTTTATGTCTTATTAAATTTTCTATTTCAACGTTTTTTCTGTTTAAAATGTGTAGTTTTAAAATATATTTTGTGTTATATTTACTTTCTTCTATGAAAAGAGAAGACTCAGAAGAATCTGGCATCAATCTCGAGCACCAACCGACAAAACTGCATTGAACAACATTACCCAGTAATTAAAAAGGGAAATTCAGAAATTCAAAAATGAATCGATCAGTGACTACTTAAGTGAATTGTCAAATGACAGCAAAACTGACTATTCTCTCTGGAGATCAACTAAAAACCTAAAAAGGCCGATCATACAGAATCCACCAATAAAAAATGCAGATGGGAGTTGGGCAAAAAGTAATATGCAGAAAGCTAATAGATTCGCTGAGCATCTCGAAAGAACATTTCAACCGAATGAAGGCGAAGACACATTAGATTGGGAAAACCTTAATCAAGAAGAAGGCGAAATCAGACCCACTAGTCTCAAAGAAATTGCAATTGAAATTAACGAAAACATGGACCCAAAGAAGGCTCCAGGATTTGACCTGATTACTGGGGAAATTCTAAAACAACTACCTAGGAAAGCAATAGTCAAACTTACCTATCTTATCAGTGCCTCGTTTCGACTGAGATATGTACCCAAGATATGGAAAGTAGCGGAGGTGATAATGATCCCTAAACCTGGAAAAGCACCCAATCAAGTCACAGCTTACAGACCAATATCATTACTTCCAGTAATCTCGAAAATATTCGAAAAATTATTACTTAAAAGGTTGAAATCCATTATAGAAGACAAGAACTTATTTCCATCACATCAGTTTGGATTCAGGGATAGCCATTCAACCATTGACCAAGTGCACAGGATAACAAACATAATCGAAAGAGCTTTAGAGGAAAGAAAAGTTTGTTCTGCCATCTTTCTTGATGTAGCACAAGCTTTCGACAAAGTGTGGCACGAGGGACTACGATACAAATTAAGAAAAATTTTGCCCAGACAGCATACAGAACTATTGGAATCATACATTGCAGATAGAGCTTTCAGAATCAAGCAAGAAGATTCTTACTCCGAATTAAAAGAAATTAAAGCAGGAGTGCCACAGGGCAATGTATTGGGACCTGTCCTATACCTATTATACACCAGTGACATACCTGAGCCAATGCATGACACGATTGCTACCTTCGCAGATGATACGGCTATCTTGTCTGTAGGCAAAGACTTCGAAGAAGCAGCTAGAAACTTGCAGTCATCTGCTAATCAAATTAACAACTGGACTAAACGCTGGCGAATTAAATTGAACGAAACTAAATCCGTCCATGTCAATTTTACAAACAAACATAATCAACATATCCCCATTAGCATAAATAATACACAAATACCATACGCCAATGCAGCAAAATATTTGGGTATTACTCTTGATGCTAAGCTGCGCTAGAAGGCCCATATAAAAAAAAAACGAGAAGAACTAGGCTTCAAGTATAAGAAAATGTATTGGCTCTTGGGTAGACACTCCACGTTGTCAATCTACAACAAAATGCTACTGTATAAACAAATCCTTAAGCCCGTATGGACATATGGCGCCCAGCTGTGGGGTTGTGCCAGAAAGAGCAATATAGATATCATGCAGCGCTTTCAGAATAAAGTACTGAGGAATATTGTCGACGCTCCTTGATACTTTAGAAACAGTGACCTTCATCGAGATTTGGAAATGGAAACTGTTAGCCAAGCCATTGAAAAAATTGCCAGAAGCCATGAACAGCGACTTCTTCATCACGTCAATGTTGAGGCCATCCAGCTCCTCGACAACACGATGTTAGTCAGAAGACTCAAAAGGACTAAACCCTTTGAGTTGGTATAAGTGTTTGTGAAAAAGCAGAGTAAAGTGCTATTAGTGTGCGCAATAATTAAGTGCAATTAAATAATTAGAGTCTAGGAACTGCTAATGAGTAAGACCCTAGGTTAAATTTTGTAGTAGTAATTTCAGATTGCAGAAAATTTCTCATTGATCAATGTATGATCAGATTGTAATCCAAAGAAACACCAATAAAGGTATTTCATTTGTAAAAAAAAATATTTACTTCCTTTGACTCTTTAATTATATGTTTCTATTTTATCATAACCGCTACTTGTAATCAGGTTGCACAATTTATATTTTGAAGAATACTGACGAATTTCGCAATTTCCTCGCTCTTGTTTTCTTGCTTTATACGAACATAAAACGTCATTGATACGTGATCGAATTACAGAAAAATAAACTTTTGATAAAATTGCATCAACACTTTTGAACTACCTTGTATTTTTATATCTCATAAGCTTGTATTTTCCATAAAATAATGTCGTTTCATTGCAAATGCATTTAATGGTTTGTTATTTTTTACAGCTAAGAGTGCGTCTGTTAATTTGCTATTAGAAATATTATTTTTATATTCTTTGTCTTCTTTTGCACTTATAAACGGTCGATGACTTGCCGGAACGTGGCTTGTTAGGCAGAGTCAAAAAACAGATCGTGAATTTGTTTTCGTGGAACCCGGGCTTAACATTTTGTCAAAATTGAAACAAAAATATGTAGATATATCATACGTAGCTATCCGAACCTATTTTGCCGCAGTTCAGTGAAGAAACCTTTGTTAGGTGAAAAGCATGCGTCAAAGCGACTCGCTTGGGCAGAGGACATTATATATAATTTGTACGAACCAAGTTTCTGTTTGGGGATATGTTATCGTCCCACAACCCTGGTTAACCTCAACTAACAGGCTGGTACAGCAGACCGTAAACACCCAATAAAAGTGCGTTTTTGGGACTGCTTCTTAAAACTGGGTTACGAAATGTTTCATCTGTTTATGTACATTTAGTAGGTGTATAAATAAGTTCTCAGCTTTTTTCTGCAAAAATAAAGTTTTATTTAAAAACAAACAAAAAAAGCTTAAGTATCAAAGTATTCTCCGTCGGCATCGATGACCTTTTGCCATCTTTCGGGTAGCTTGCGAATTCCCTGGTGATAGAAGCTTACAGGCTTCGAGGCGATAAAGTTATCGATGCATTGTCGGACTTCTTCTTCTGCTTTGAAGTGCGTATCAGCCAAGCGATGCTGTAACGACCGCAATAAATGATAATCGGAAGGGGCCATGTCTGGGCTATACGCCGCATCTGGGAGAAGTTCCCAGCCTAACGCGTCTACAGCTCATCCGTGTCAAATGTTTGAGGGCGTCCAGCGTGTGGTTGACCTTCAAGACTAAACTCTCCTCCGCGAAATCTTTGGTACCACTTTTTGCACGTTGCATGACTTACAGCATTCTCACCATATGCAGCACAAATCATTTCGGTGGCTCCAGCAGCGTTTTTCTTAAGATGAAACGCGAAGTGGATAGAAAATCGAATATGCTCTTTTGTGATTGCCATCGTGAACACAGCTGATTATTGAAGTTATGTGTATCAAACGCCAAATTGCATGATGTTTCGAAAGACCAAATGTCATTGCTTTAAAACCGCAAGAGGGCGGACTAATACGTTACACGTAAACGGTAATTTGCGTCTTATGAAATGTACAGCTGAAAACTTATTTATACACCTAATAAATGCCCCAAAAATGATCAAGATTTATGAAAATATTTGTTGGCGACTACTGAACGTTGGTTTATCAAGAAAAAAGAGGACTGCATCTTGCAGGAGGACAACAACCTCAAACACCACAGCAAGCTTTGCATCGAGTGGAAAGAGCAGTCTGGCATCGTTAAACTTGATTGGTCGTCACAGTCGCTCGATGCAAATCTGATCGAAAATGTGTAGGCATACCTTAAGCACAAGCTTTGTTAAAGAAAAGTATTTACTTTGAAGCAGTTAACACGAGAAATTCGTCGCATTTGGATGTTCTTGGCGGATAAATACGCCATCAATTTGGTCGAAAGCTTGCCTCGAAGATGCTAATTATCGACGCTGGTGGTGACTGGACTTATTATTGATATATAGGTCTTTGTTGTATGCACATTAACCAAAAACACTCTTACTTTAACTGACTGTACTACTGATAATAACCTTTTGCCCTCTCTTCATATAAACATGTACTTATTTAATTCTCTTTTTTGATTTTACTTTTTTTAAATGACTTTTAGTACGATTTTGAAAATCCGTTTATTCTATATATATAAGCAATTATTTTCCTTTTTGTAATTTACAATTAGTGCCTCTAAAGTTTTGCTTTGTCTCTTTTACTTTATTTTTAATTAACCTAATATTATACATTTTGTTACCATATTACTTTTAATATAATATAACGTTGCTACTCCAATTATTACTTCTAGTTTGTGTTTATTTTTCTGTATCTCGATATGCTGGTATTTTTCATTGCACCAGTTATTCTCGTTATAAAATTATTTTTATGTTTTATATATGTTTGCATTTTTTTGTTGTATATTTTGCGAACAATATTTATGAGATTACTTTTGAGCTTTTTTATTTGTTTGTCCTAGCAGTTTAGCTAAAGATGGGTTAATCCTTTTTTATTTCTCAAACAATCCATTTTCTCGCTCTAGAAAATATATTCAAAATAATTCTTTGAACAATTTGAATCTGTTGTGAATGTATCATATCATTCATATGTCTGTATATTTAGAAATCTTTATGACGACTAATACTTTGGCACATACATGTGATTGTAAAATAATCATCAAGTTCTGTAAGGAGCTGTCCGAAAATTCGGTGTACCATGTCTTGTAAAAACTTCTCATCTGCGCAGATTCATTCATTCTAAAGAGCAGATTTCTTGATGTGCAGCTTTTAGGTGTTCCCAAAACTTAAATCCCTTTTGAAAGGGAAAGAATTTCATACTAATTGAAAGAAGCAATTATTTGTGATTGCAACAAAAAGTGATACAGAATTTATTGAACCCAATTGGGCTCTTGTTGTTAAATGTATAAATCTTTTACTATTGTAATTGTAATGTGCTATATGAATCGATAATTCTGGAACCGATCTTATAATCAACATAAGCTTTCCTTGGGGACATGCCGAGCAAAGAGCTAAACCCTTGAAAATAGCATCAAAGTAGATGCCAAAAAGTAGAGATTTTTTCAATGTAAAAATTAGTTAATTTCCACCTTAAACTCTCATGCCTTCACATTTCTATTTTCAGCTTTTTACTGTATATTGAAGAAATATTTTTAATCTTCTAGGTAATGTTGAGCAACTTTGTAAAAGGCCCTTCGTCATTTAGAAGCCGTCTGTGATTGTTTGTTTAATCTTTACGTCGATTTTATTTCCGTTGTACAAGTTTCCTACTACGTTTATCAATTTACTGGACACCCCTACTTCTCTCATGGCCTTCCATAACTCCTCCCTAGGTATTGTATCATAAGTTTTTTTATGTATAAAAACTTGACATATTGCTCTGTTTTCGTTTTTCTTTTCTTTATTACTTTGTAGGAATGTATTTTATATATAATCTAGAGTTGACCTACTTGCTGTAAATCCAGCGTGTTTTTCTCCTATTTTTTTATTTATTTTCCAGTTTATTTTTGTTTTGGGTATCTTTTTCGTGTGCATTAAGCTCTAAGGTCTTGTATATACCTTAGCATATTTTAAATTTTCGTTTCGTTTTTGTTTGTTCTATTTTTCTTAAAAGTTCGAAAGCTACTTCCTTTATGCTACATTTTATAAGCGAGTTTGTTTCCTCATTTTTGTCACAGTCAAATCATCTTTGGCCTAATCTGTTTTGATATAAATGCCTTATTGTCTTATTCTAAAATAGATAACCTTAAATTGTTTTCTTTTTCCTATAAGATTTAGTTTGGCTTTGCTGTTTTTCTTTTTTCTCTCTTGCTATCCTGTTACATTCCGCACCTCCTATTACTCTCATATCCTGTATTGTTATTGTGGCTTTCTTCTTAACTATGATATAGTCGAGTATTGATTTATGGCGTCTGATGTTTTAAATCCAAGCATATTTATTCACGAGTTTGTGTTGATAGAACACATTTATTTTTTTTACATTGTACAACTGACAAATTTCTAGTAATCTTTTACTATTGCCATTAACTTTCTCTGTTTCTTCTATTAAAATATCTATGCATTATGGTTTTTTTATGACTGAATTGTCATATGTGGACCTACAGACTCCCAAGATATTTATATAACCCGTAGATTTGTAAACTTATTTTTAAATTTTTTTCGTTTATAGGTGTTCGACCCTAAGCCTTCTTTTTATGTTTCTCTTTGATAAATATTTTTACCGCTGCTATGGGTCTTTGATCCTTGGTTACAGCGCTCAAACAATGAACGCCTTTATTTATTTTTTCTTTATTCTTGGTTCCCGTGATTATCAACATGTCCAAGTCCATTCTTTTAAATTATTCTATTATTTCTTTGTCTTTAGTTCTTCATACATAATGCTGTAGTTGTGCTTTTGTTCCTCTTTGCTTTTTTATAGTTTAAATTTAAATTGACTGGATTTTTAGGTTCCAAAACAGAATCCCCCTTCTCTATATCAAATGGAATTTCTTCTTTATGAATTGGGGATTTTCACTGGGGTATATAATTTATTTGTTCAACTTTTCATCCTACTACATTCCTCTGTACCTTCTCCCTTCTTTTACATATGCTAGGGTATTAATGCCTAACGCCAAAACTCTCCTTACACATCAGCCGTCCAACCCATGGGCAGGCACTGTTGCATCCGCCCACTCTGAGTTAGACGCTGCTAGTAGTTTTGGTTTGCGCCGAGTATTTATACTTCTACTATCCGAACAGGAGCAGCTGGAGTACTAGCAACCTTCTTATAGACTAAGGTAACTATCAGTAGTTCTACCATTGTGGGTTTTGCTCAATTCAATTGTAATATTGTTGCCATATTATTTTTTTTAACTTATAGTGGCTATTTCAGTTTTTTTATATTCATTAGATTATCCAATTAAAAATAATTTTTTGCTGTCATTGTCTTTATCATATAATTTAATAGGTAATTTATTTAAACACGTCAGATTTAATGAATTGTTTTTTATTTTATGCTTTGACTGATTAAACGTATTATTGTTTTCCCCCTTATATTATAATGTATTTATTTAATTGCTAGATTTCTTATATCTCTTTTCCTAATACTTCTTATACTTTATTGTTTTGTTCTTTAATTTTTATTGCATTTGCTATTACAATTATACGAGATGTGTTCAACTTCTAAGATCTGTAATTTTTTTCTCAGCAGTGAAAGTACGTAAAAAATGCGGTTGATTTTAAAAGACGAGGATAATATTTCTGAATTTGTAATACAGGCGGCCGCACCACACAATGGACACACACATTGCAGTTAGTGTTCTAGATCAACGTGTAATCATCCATTTCTCCTCTTGCGCGGTTAAACGCCCATTGAAATTCACCGCGAATTAAGTAAGATATGCGGTGAAGGTGTTGTGGATGTTAAAAATGTGCCTGGGTTAGAAAATTTAAAAAATGTTGTGAGTTGTGTTAGAATAAACTAAAGCAGCCCAAACCGGACCGAAACCACGATTACGCGAGTGCAGAAACTTGTTAGGTGTGCGTGATATCACCTCTAAATTTAGCATTTCCATAGAATCTGTGGAGGCCATTTTACATGATGCCTGAAAATGCGGAAAGTTTCTTTAAGGTGGGACACATAAATGCCGACAGACAAACACAAGGCTGCGTGGGTGGCAATGTCTTATGGCATGCGATTCCGTCATGAAGAACACTTTTCGTGACCGCTTATTTTCCAACCAAAATTTTTCAGTGAGAAAAACACACCACTAAAAAGTGTTTTCAGCAGCCATTGAATCACAGCAACGATGTTGTAAGAAATGTTTTTTCGACTTTCTTGTGTACGTATTTTTTCAGAAAAAAAATTAGAGAGCTTATAACTTAAACGCACCTAGCATAGCACACTTTGTTAATTAAATACATATTTTATAATTATTGTATTACACTTATACTGACGTTTAGGAATTCCTTTTGATGTTCTTATTCCTACTAAGAATCACATGTTAAGTCTCATCGTTTCGGCTTTATGCTACAAGAACTGTCAGAGCAAGGAAAATAAACAGGGTCATTCTCGAGCAAACACCCCACAGTTCAATCTACCGTTCCCACCGGTTATTTATTATGGATGCGGTCGATCGATCTGACTGCTGTCTGTAACATCTATTTATAGCCCTGCCAACTGAGCCACGAAAATTGGGACGACTGCAACATGCGATGATTTATTAATCAGCTTGCATTGCTTCACGGGTTAAATAGCGAGTTGGGCGGTCGCCAAATTAACCACAGCGAAAATGAGAATTGACAGGGCGAAATTGTGGTTCGGCTAAAGCTCATTTCAACGCCATCGCCCTCAGCGACAGTGCATTGTGTGCAAAGTAGCTGTTAATTTACTATCTTAGAGGGTGTTGTGCATTAATGCACGTCAACTAATGGGTGTTTGATAATGCATAGCGACCTGTTAAGGTTCATGTGCAGTTTCCAAAGCAAGATAGCTAATAATTTATGAAGCTGTTAACAAGAAATTAATAATCCTTTTGAAGCTAGTAAAAAAACGTAAATATCTTATTATATTTAGTAATTAAGTTAGCATTATGTAAATTATTACTGATAATATTAATGAAAAACTCTTCTTGCGTTTGTAATAAGAAAAATACGCCAGAAAGGTTGACATAAGAAAGTATATAAATAAAACTTGTACACTCGTAAAGACAAACAATATAAAAATCTTAAAAGCATTATTATTAAAAATGTGTTGTTCATAGTTCACATAAACAAAATCATGAAAGACTTTTCAGAACGTAACTCCTGCACAACTGTATTTTTGGAAAACACACAGGCCTTTGACAATGTCTGGTTTAAAGATCTGCTTTGCACAATCAAGAGAATCGTACTTACGGATATTTTCAACTGTTAAAGTCATAATTAACCACTCGACACTTTCTTGTTGGATATAGCAGCGAGTTAAAACTTCTATGCCCCATTGACTCAAGTGTATCTCAGGATAGCGTATCGGGACCAATTTTCAAACCATGGCCGCCACTTTTGATAACATTACAACTATTCTCTCGTCGCACACCAACGCCAACATATAAACAAAACGCAAATATATGGATTTACAGTTACAAAAGAAATATACTGGCTACTAGGGCGACAATCACAGCTATCCTTGAAAAATAAGTTGCTCCTATACAAAACCATGATCAAGCCGATATGGACATATGGAATACAACTCTCGGGTACTGCCATGATATCCAATATCGAAATTCTTAGGAGATTTAAATCCAAAGTACTCAGAATGATTGCAAACGCAACATGGATTTGTCCTCAATGAAATCATAAGACGCCATCTTGAAATGGCTTCAGTGAATGAAGAAATATGACGTTTCGGTGTGCATTATCGAGCCCGTATTAGTGGTCATCCAAATGCACCAGTGGAGTGCTTCATCGAAAGTGACGACGAAGTTTAACCGCCTAAAAAGATTCAAACCTTTAGATCTCATAAACAGATTTGAGTAACTACGCGAAACTCAGATTAATCAAAATTTATTAAATTAATTTTAGTTTAATATAAGTGAAAACTCATTGGATGCTTAACCTTCCTGTTTTCATCAATTTTCAGTTGTTAAACTAACTACTGAATTTCTTTGTATTACAGCTTTTAGTGCAATATTTTAAAAAAAAATAAATAAATGACAGAGCTATTTATAAAATATAAAAAACAAATAAACATATGCATGTAAAACTAAAAAGCGGCATAAAAATTAGTTTTTGTAGGAAAAGAACAATATAGATTTTCTCTAATTGTACATTGCGCCAACACAAAAGTACGATGTTTACTACTGCACGCTATGATGGGCACTAAAATGACATGCCTTGCGCTGCACAAGAATGCACAGCTGTATTGGCGATAAATCTTAATATAAGAACAGAAAAAGTACCTCCTATCACTTCTACTAACCTAGTTTTATGTTGGTGTCACTTTTTGCTTCATTTGCTTTTACTTATTTATTTAATCAAGAACCTTTCTACCAATTGGTGTAGGGTGGTGCTTTTAGCACCACTAAATATTTTTTTGCTTTCATATGCATTGAGAATGTAAATAAGATTTCTACAGCTTTATTATTTAAATAAAAAAGTCTCAATAATGCTTACTCTTCACAATGGTCACAAAATAAGCCCACACTATTACCTACTAATACATTGTCACTTGGATGAATCACACTCCTAAATGGAAAATCTATAGTTAAATCAATTTATAATTATTAACAAAAGTGATTTTTATACTTAATCATTTTCATATTTTATTTACACTGGCTCAGAGAAATTCTAATTCATAAGTGGTCTGTAGGTTCTACTTACAACAGTTGTGCAAAATATGCCATGTTGTTTCAATTATTTCAATTTTGCAGATTGTTGCAAACACAAAAGGTTTTAATATTTTCCAATATAAAAATTTTGAAGATCAAACATTTCTATAAAATGCACGAAAACTATCTACATCACATTTTGAAATTTGTAGTAACAGAATTCTACATTGATTTGTACAAATTTCACTATTGTAAACTACAAAATCAATTATTATAAACATTTCAAAAGAAACCTGGAGAAAAATCAAAACAAATGGCAAGCTCAGTTCATAATTGACCTTCGCATTGTGCTTTAAAGGTATTTGATGTCGTGCTCTTTAGCGGCAATATTGAAGAACTAAAAACAGTAATCACAGAAGTGCATCATGTTTTCAGTAAGAATGGATTAAAAATAAACATTGATAAGGGCAAAGTTATGAACCCCATTAACAGTTACTTAAAAATAAATAACGAAGAAATTGAAACTGTAAATCACTACGTCTGTCTAGGACATGACCTAAAACTCGGGAGTTAATTTAGCTTGGGCTGTTTTTGACAGATTAAAATCATATGCTCAAAAATTCCAATACACTACTATCTTTAAAGGAAAATGTATATGAGTCATGCATGTTTCTTGTTGCTGCATATACAAGGCTTGCTGAAAAGTACTGCCTCCAAATTTTTTATTCTGTTCTCAATATCGGTTGAGGTATTACATATCATGCATCTTACTCGATCGACTTTTCCGCTTCGCTGACGCTAGTTGCAACCCTCTGCCGCTAGAGGGCTCCGAATTGTAGCGTGTAACATGGCGGTGTGTAACGTAACTATGTCGGTGCCTAAGAAACAACGTGCTGTAATCGAGTATCTAATCGCAGAAAACGTGCTTTCAAATGACATCCATAGAAGAATAAAATCTGTGTACGGTGATGATTGTATCGACATCAGTAATGCGCAACGTTGGGTTGTTCGTACTCGTAATGAAGAAAACAGTGGTGCTAACCTCAACGTTTGTGGCAGAGCTTAGAGTAGACAACCGCGTACGGCTACCGACGAGACTCAGCAGAATCGAGTTGATTACACTCATTAGAAATACAGCTCTCAGGTAAGTGTGGCATATTACGAGAGCGTGTACAGGCCATGATTGTAGAACTGCGATACAGAAAACAGTGTGCACGGTGGATGTCTCGAATGCTCACTCCTGATATAAAGCAGAGGAGATTGGACATTTGCCAACAATTTGGGTGATGGGTTACTTAACTACATTGTAATAGATGATGAAAGCTGAGTTCACCATTTTGACTTCAAAAAGAAGAGAACATCAATGGAGTTCTACCACAAAGCATCACCGTCGCTAAAAAAGTTTAAGACCATGTCATCAGCACAAAGTCATACTCACAGTGTTCTCGGAGTTTCAAGGTCTGCTGCATTTGGAATTTATGCCTCAAGGCACTACTATAAACTCTGCAAAGTACTGCGAGACTCTCAGAAAATTGAAAGCACCAGACACGAACGCTACGACATTTGCAGCAATCCGACGCCTTGGGTTCACTGTGATCATCATCCATATAGTATCGACTTGGCCCCTTCATATTTTTACCTGTTTCCAAAACTTAAAGAACACCTTCGAGGAGTTCACTTTGATAGTAATGTAGCGGTGCAAGCATAGGTGAGGTTGTAGCTCCGTCAACAAAGTCAGACATCCTACAGTGACGGTATCAACAAACTGGTCTCTTGTTGGGAGAAATGTGTTTGTCATCAGTGTGACTATATTGAGAAATAATGTGTAGAAATAAAGAATAAAGATGTAGAATGTTAATAAAATTTGTTTTATTTAAAAAGTTTTAAGAGTTTTCACATAAAAGTTCGCATTACTTTTTAGCACGACCTTGTAGTATAGAGACGAAGAATATTACCGAAGGGCTTAGAATAATATAAAAAGGAGAGAATGTTAAGAACAAATCAGAGTGCTGAGATAAAAAATGCAAATATCCGAAGAATAACCAAGGTAGTAGACATTATTGAAAGTGTGGCATACTTAAAATGGAATGAGTAGAACATGTCACATAGAATCCGCGGATATGACTGCTATAATTAGTAGACTAGAGCTGGATAGATACACTAATTGTGGATAGGTCGCATGTCGACGCCTATATGATACAAAGACGTATATAGAAATGCAATAGTTTTAAGTCGCGCATGGAGAAGAAAAGGAGAAGGCTTTGTTCAGCAGTAAGCCACAACAAACTCTTGATAATAATAATTATTATTTAAAAATATTGCAAAATTCATATCACTGCAATTGCGCATGGTAAAGATTTAGAAAGTAAGAAAAGGGAGTCTGGCCTTCATCGAATGCACAAACGTTTTGCTAAAATATATTATTGTTATAAATTGTTACAATATGTAAAACTAACTTTTTTCAGGAACAAATGGTATCGCATATTATACAGAGAAAACACGAAAGCAAGGTTTGCAAGACTGTAATAATAGCGTGTTACACTTACGAAGGGTGCAAAAAGACGAAAAGCAAATAAATAGAGAACAGATAAAGAATAATATCACAAAATTGATAAACATAATTGTTTATTTGAAGAGTAGGTGGTTTTCAGTAAAAGTTTTAAATTACAAATAAGAATCCAAACGATTTATTGTAGAAAAGAAGTAATAAAGCATTAAAGATATTAATAATATGATAATGAAGGAGAAGAAAAAATTGCAAAAACATTTAAACTTTTTATTAGCGTATTTATTGCAAATTTACCAGTAAAAAGTAAATTGTGAGATTTGTTGATGTATTTAGTTAGTTACCATCCATCGATGAGTCAACAGGATTTATTCAATATCTTCGGACCATTATTTTTTTAATCTTTTCTTACTGCTGATTGTGGTTTGCTAGTAATTGATTTTTATAATTTAAGGTGCAATCACGACTATTTCTGAATGAAACACAGATTTTTTTTATTAATTCTAAAGTCGTCGCGGATAAACTACTAAACATAAGCCACTAATCGCAACAAATGCGAGTTTGCAATATTCTGGTGTTTGAAGGTTCTCTTCAACTCTATAGTTTATTCCCATATATTCATAGAGATTTTAGAATGGCTTTATATAACGATAAAGAATCAGTCCTCTTGGAGGCACGGCCTGAAAACAGAAAGATTAAGGCTTTCAAATGTTCGTCTACACTGCCCACTTATCGGACACCATCTCTGATACAAGATAATATAGCAAGCGTCACGCCTTAGAAGGCCCAGCAGTAAACCTGAGTCTGTCCACACCCCCAAGCTGGCTTTATATAGTAGAAGTTTACTATTGCCAAATAAGGCAGTGCACATTTTTGCTTTTAGTTGAGTTGACATTTGGCTTTATGTGGGCTCTCCATGTCAACTTTTGGTCTAAGTAAAGTTCGAGTTATTTATTTCGGTTTAGATTTGCAAAGCCACTTCGTATAGTAGTAAATGTTATTTGTGCAGATTTGCCGCTGTCTACTTTTGATCGCCACTGAACTGGCCAAGTTTGTAACAAGTTTAGATATATCTATTTCTTTATTTCCACGAAGGTGATAGTTAAGGTAGTATTACTACAGAGAAGGTTTAGGAAAGGTTCAATAATGCTGCCCTGTGGAACAACGGGAGTTAATAGAATGATACTTTAATAAAGTTTCTTCAAGTTTAATTTGGAAGTTAGGTATGATTCTAATAACATGTAGATTTTTTTTATTTTGTTATTTTATATTGTTATGAGAATTATTGGTTTTTTTAAAACTTTTGACTACTTTGATATGAATTTATTGACTTTATTTCTTTACCTAAGCTGAAGTAAATGACGTCAGGGGTAGAGACAGCTGGCCAAGTAAGTTCAGATATTTTTATACTGTTTACTTCGGCATTTAAGTTATTAGATAGAAACAGTACAAAATTTGGGCAAGGTATTCGCAGATATTTGTATTTCGACGTTGTTCGTGCCTTTCCGTGCCGACCCGAACGCATCCGAATGACAAATTCTGGCTTGGCGGCAGGCACGGCCGAGGTATTATATTTCCGGAACCGCAAGGGATAGAAAATTTTCGTTTGAAAGCGGGTAATAAAGCACTCGTCTTGGTAAAGAATTTTTAATATTACCTTAGGTTTGAGAGCGGGTAATAAAGCACTCGTATATATAAAAAAAATTATGAGTGCTGCTGTCACACAGGTCAAAGTTCAACTATTGGTGTCAATTGTTCGTGCCTTTCCATGCCGACCCAAACGCCTCCGAATGACAAATTCTGGCTTGGCGGCAGGCGCGGCCGAGGTATTATATTTCCGGAACCGCAAGTGATAGAAAATTTTCGTTTGAAAGCGGGTAATAAAGCACTCGTCTTGGTAAAGACTTTTTTAATATTACCTTAGTACTTAAGATTATTGTTATTAGGCTATGATCTAAGTTTATATATAATTTTCTATTATATAATACTAGAGATGTAACGCATTTCTTTGGAGACTGCGATCTTTAACAGATCTTGGAGTTTGTTTATATCCTATGACTAATAAATTCACTCGCCGATTGGTAAGTGGTGTAGATCATTTCCCTATATAACTTGAAACAGATTTCGACATTTAGTGTTAATCAGCTTGGAACCACAGTCGGTGTACTTGGCGTTTCAGTTCCCTGCTATGAGAATTTTTGATATTCTACAGCTGATACTTTATGCCTAGGTGAACTATACAGGGTGATCGGAAAATTTAAAGGGGGTTAGAGGAGACAAATACAAAAGGATTTGCAGTACAATGCGTTTCCGGAAACGCCGCGTGAAGGTGATGGAGGGCGCTGTATGGGGCAGTCGAAACAAGCCGGCAATGCGGGAAGCTGTCATTCGCCGCTGTGATTTCATACAGCATGCAGCGCTTCACGAATTCTGAACTAGCAGATATCCATCTGACGCATGGAGCTGCGAATGGAAATGGAAGAGCTGCGCAAAAGTTGTACGGGGAACGACAGATTCGCGAAAGCCTCGCCCGGCGAGAACAGTGCGAGTGGAAGAAGATGTCTTGCGTGAGTTTGAGCACAATCTTTCCATAGGCACGAGAGTTGTTTCTCTTAGACTGGGTGTCAGGCAGTCACTTGTATGGGAGATGTTAAATGGCGAAGGTATACACCCATACCGTTTACAAAGGGTGCAAGCATTGATACAGACAGACTTTTCTCTTTGTCTAAAATTTTTACGATGGCACTTGGAACAAGCTGCTTTACAGCCCGTCTTCACTTCATACGTGTTATTCACAGATGAGGCAACGTTCACTCGAAAGGTGTATTTAACAGCCACAATGCTTATGTTTGGGAATGTCATAATCAGCATGCAACAAAACATTATGCTTACCAGCAGAGATTTAACGTTAATGTGTGGCGGGTATAATGCACGAATACGTGATTGGGCCGTACATTCTACTTCATCATTTAGATGGCCCGACATATCTCATTTTCTTGTAACAGGTCTTGCCCGAACTGCTGGCCGTCATGCCTCAGTGCACCCGGAGACGTATCTGGTTTTAGCACGATGGAGCGCCACCATACTTTAGCCGTGATGTCAAGACGCTACTTATCCACACCAGTGGATTGAGCGCGGTGGACCTATTTAAAAGCATCATCTACGATACTATCCCCGTGGACTCTAACGTCGATCTCGTCGCTAAATTGGCTGTTGCTGCTGGAGATGTGTAGGACATAGCTGGTGTTTATGCTAAGGTATGCCGTTCCATGCGGCGGCGATATGAAGCTTGTATTATAGTTGGTGGTCGCTCTTTCAAGCATTCCCTGTGACACGTTGATTTAATAAAAGACTTGTTACATTTGTTTGTATCTCTTTTCTTTTACTTTTCCACTTTCTTTACGGCCCAGAACTTTCACTCGGCGTTTCCCGACACTCTTGTACTGCGAATTCTTTTATATTCGTCCCTTTAACCCCCTTTAATTTTGGTCAAACATTTTTCGATCGCCCTGTGTACAACTCCAATAGTTAACAATCATGAGAGTAGTTTTATTAAAATTAGAGTAATTTCTACGGGATGGTTTGTGCAGTATATATTGTAGAGTATAATTTTTATTAGAATATTAATAGGCTTTAGAAGGTCAATAGAATATTAATTTTGTTGATTATTAAGCATCGAGTAACTATGTAAAATATATTTTTCAGTCCATGTGTGTTACATGCCATTATTCTTATTGAACTAGTGATTATTGTTGATGATTGTTATAGCCGTAAACAGCATCGTAATCTTTCGGTTGCGGAGTTCATAAACATATTTTTGAATTCATTAAAAAAGGTACTATCTCATTATTGCTGATTGTATTATTTGCCGTTTGTGCACAGTTGAAGAAATCCTGATATATAAGAAAGTTGTTAGTTGCTGTGTTTATTACTAAATTTGAACGATTTCTCAGAGAATATTTTTTTGTTGCTTGGTTTAGGCTCAAGCATGATCAAAAACATGTGCAAGCCGCCCTTACTTATCCTGCTTTATGCTAATACTATTTATTACAGAGTGCCTTAACTCGCGTAGTTTATCATTGATATTCTGAGCAGGTTAAGTGGTTGTGAAATTACAACCTTGCATGTTCCTTTCGTTTAATTTAGTAGTTGTGCTTGATGAGTCTCCTGTAGGAATTAATAGAAAGTGTATTTATCGCGACTGGATCGATTGTTATCGTTTTGGAATAATATCTTTCGTCTTCGAAGGCTTTGGCAAGGTTTACATTCACATCTTGAAAAGTTTTGACTCCGTAAATATATACTGGTGGAAGACTAGACTCTTTTCATTGTGTTAGTCGTTAATTGTTTTGATAGTTTCCTTTTTTGCGAGAGCTTGCCAAAATTTTTTGTTATAACTAACATCATAATTTAAGGTTATAGTTTCGTCATCAGAATAATTTATGCTTTGTTCGCTATCATTGTTGTAGTTTGTTTGTATAAATTGCTGTCAAACTATAGAAAAATGGTTATTAAATTTTGATATGATTGAGGTTGACTGGGCAGTTTATTGTTGATACGTTGGAAACAGGAATTTGTATGATAATTGAAAATTTTGTAGTATTTGTCTTACTTGCTCAGCGTAAATTAATGGTGGCTCTAGGTGATTTTGCATTAGTTTTTTATGTAAACTGTACCGAATTTTTTTTAAAGTAAAGTTAAAATTATAAACTTTTAATACTTTTTGTGTGAAAGTTGGCCTAAAAGTTCATGCCAATTACTAAATAAAATTCAAAGAAAAAACTTATGTATCAAAGTTTACTTATTCAGTACACATAATATTATATACGAGGTGTATCAGAAAAGTAATGAGACTGATTTTTTATGTACCAAAGTTTTTATTTTTTTCAAACATCAGTGTTATCCCCCTCAAAGTAGTTCCCTTGGGCAGCTACACACCGATCGAGACGTTGTTCACACTGTTGGTAGCAGCGCTGGAAATCTTCAACCGGTATGGTCTTCAGCATGTCCGTTACACTCTTTTGTATGTTTTCTAAAGTCACAAAATGACGTCCTTTGAGGACATTTTTCAGTTTAGGAAAAAGGAAAAGTCACAGGGACTGAGATCAGGTGAACAGGTGGGCTGGCGAACCATACGAATCCCTTTTGAGGTAAAAAAATCTGTTATGCAGAGGGCAGTGTGACATGGGGCGTTGCCATGATGGAGCATCAATTTGTCTGCAACGTCTGGTCTCACGCGAATGACCCTTTTTCTGAGCCTTTCAAGGACGTGTTTATAAAAAAAGTTTTCCCTGTTTCATTTTGCGTGACACACAACCAAAATACAACTTCACTAATAGCAGTCACAAAAATCATGTGCTCTAAGAAGGACAACAGCGTAGCGTTGCCAGATCGCTTTCAGTGTTGCCACTCTCATTACTTTTCTGCCACACCTCGTGTACATATATACTTTTATGAGCTTTCTTGCATTATTTTACTTTAAGGTTTTATTTTCCCTAAAATGTTCACGTTTTTGGGTAAAAATCTTCTTAGGTTGATTTTTTGTGGATTCTAAAGATTTCAAAGCTTTATGCCCTTAAGAGAATTTTGCAGACATAAGTAAATGAAAATCTAAAGTTGAAATATTCGGTAAATATGACGGCTGGGGCAGCACATTCCACTTAAGTTGTCGAATAGTCAAAGAGGCTGGTGTGGCGGCCTTTTCGCCCTTGAACCGCTTATCTCGCGGCGGCATGCTGGCGGCTGTGATGTCTGCCCGTTTTGCCATCGCACGCAAAACGGCATATGGGCTTTTGCTCAGCCGACAAGTCTGCATACGCCGTCAGCGGCACCTTTTGATTTGAAAGGTGCTGGCGAATGCAAATTGCCCGAAAAGACCTACCGCCAAGCCAGGCGCGAAGCCCGGCAACATGCACGTACCGCAGCTCGGCCAGTTTGGTCGTGTTTAACACCGCATACATTCACGTTCCGCAACTCGGCCAACTTGGTCGTGTTTAACACCGCATACATTCACGCATCGCAGCTCGGCCAACTTGGTCGTGTCTCAACCCGCAAGAACATTCGCTACCCGCAAACCCGATCCGCAACGCAGAGGCGGCCACCGGGGAATCGCCGACGAAGCCGAAGCCGAAGCCGATTCAGGTGAGCGATTTGGCAATATTCGTTGGTGGATATCGGTAGCCGCCCCCATCCGCTTACGCGACGGCCGTTTAAGGGACGATTTGGCCTTATCGGCTGACCTTCCAAACGGGCCGTACTACGTTTTCACACCGCATCACGAGAGCGGCTATTTACACGCCTGCCTCTCCATTTGTTGGTCCTTACGAGCCGCATCGGTATCGTATCCAACACCGCACCCACGAGAGCGGCTATTTACACGCCTGCCTCTCCATTTTGGTCCTTCGAGTCGGATTGGTATCAGATACAATTTATTACGCTTTATTCAAGTAAAGTTCCCTTATAATGGATAAACTTGAATTAAAATTAGTTCAGTTAACTGCCAAAAAAGAGGCGATTTTCGAACGATTTAATCGTTTACACAATACGTCAACGAATATTTCAAATTATGAATTACGCTCAAACGAATTATTTTTATCTCAAACTGAAGCTATTAGTGAATTATACAGCAGGTTTGAAACAATAATTGAAGAAATTAACAATTTGCAGTTTGAAATTGATCAGACTCCTCCAGACTACTCATGTTTAAATTCTATTGAAGATTTATATTCGAGTATTAAATATAAACGCAACCTTATATTGTCAAACAGCAAAACATTTACATTAGATCAAAAAAGAGGTATCGTAAAATTACCGCCAATTGAACTACCTTCTTTCGATGGCAAGACTGAGAGCTGGCCAATATTTTACGAAATATTTCGTAGCAATGTGCATTTAAATACAAATTTGACTGACGCGCAGCGTGTGCAGTATTTGATTAGTAAATTAACTCATGACGCTTTAAAATTAACCGCAGGTATTATTCCTACAGGGATACTTATAATATTATATGGGATAGTCTTGTTAAAAGTATCAAGATAAACGTAGTTTAGGCAGTCATTATCTAAATAACATTCTGGACATCAAAGGATGCGTCGGTAATGCTGTTAGTTTGAATACATATATAGAAAAATATTCCGCGTCCATCGCCGCATTAAAACAGTTAGACATTCCCGACCTATTAGATTTCGTCTTGTTACATTGTGGTTTAAGAAAACTTGATCCCCAAACGCTTCAACAATTCGAAAATAGTGTGAGCGGAATAGAATTACCCTCCTGTAAACAATTTATTTCATTTACGCAAGATTATGTCAAAGTACTCGAGCGCTCGCATGTTAATAATTCGCAGACCAAGCCGCGCGCAAATTCCAGTTTACCTTATCACAGCCTTGGCCGTGGCGCACAAGGTGCCTGCAAGTCGTTTGTGTCGAGTGAACAGATTTTTAATACGCGTTGCCCGCTATGCGACAGAGAACACCAGCTGTTTCGCTGCCTTGAATTTAAAAATATGAAATCACCGCAAGCGCGTTTCGAGTTAATTAAAGCGAAACGCGGCTGTATAAACTGTTTAAGTCTATCTCACTCATTACCTAAATGTAAATCACGGAACGTTTGTAAAATTTGTAAAAACAGCACCATTCTTTACTGCATTTTCGAACTTAAAGAATGATCGCCGAATAAAGCCATCTGTGGCGGCTGGACCGCAAGCAGGTAACCGTGCGCCCATAATAGCTGAGTCAGCGCATTCAGCAACGCAACCTCACACGTCTTCTGTTTCGCTTAGTGCGGCGGCTGCGAGTTCGGCTATATTGTTATCGACCGCACAGATCTATGCACATGGAAAAAACGGAAATACGCTCGTCGTCAGGTGTTTAATAGACAACGGGTCGCAAAATAACTTAATTACTATGGATTGTTGTAAACGCTTGAACATTCCCATAATTAAATTACGCAATTCATCTTTACAAGGTGTTGGTATGACCTCGCGACCTGTACACGGTTTTATTGATTTCGCAATAGAATCACGAATTAATCCTAACAACAAATATTACATTCGTGCTTTAGTAGTTGACTGTATTACAGACAAACTTCCCGCAAATTTCATTACATTAAATGAAGATATGTCATATTTAAATAATTTACCGCTTGCCGATTTATCCTGGAATGTACCGGGAGAAATTGACGTTGTGCTTGGTGCTCAACTGTTTCCTTATATTTATTTGGGAGATAGGGTCGATTCTGGTAACCGCGCACCACCCGCTATATTAACCAGCTTTGGTTACGTACTTATGGGAGATATTGCATGTCATTATGATGCAACCTGCCTACATAGTACTACATCTTCGTTTACCGCGCTTGCTAACGTTGACATTGAGTCAAGTTTACGGAAGTTCTTTGAGTTAGAGGAAATTCCATCTCAACGTTTTATTAGTCCAGATGAATTAGATTGCGAAAATAACTTTAACTCTTCGATTTTATTTAAAGACGGCAGATATTTTATTGATTTACCCTTTTCTCGAAACCTCTCGGAGCTGGGTAATTCACGCGCTCTGGCTCACCGTCGTCTACTTGCGCTCGAGCGTAAATTCGATTGCGTGCCAACCCTACGCGAAAATTATAATAAAACTATCGCCGATTATATAACGCAGGGGTATTTGTCCCAGGTGCCTGACTCTGAATTGACAGAGGAGGGTTACTACATACCGCATCACGCCGTTGTCAGACCAGATAAGGACAGCATCCGTATCGTTTTAGACGCTAGTGCTAAAACGCACTCAGGGCTGTCACTTAATGACATTTTGCATGTCGGACCTAATTTGCAGGCCGACTTGTTCTCGTTGTTACTCGACTTTCGTACATTCCCAATAGCAATGACCGCTGATATAAAACAAATGTTTTTGCGCATCGGAGTAAACGAGCACCATCGTAAATACTTACGAATTTTATTTCGTTTCAGTAGGAACGAACCTATTCGCACTTACAATTTTGACCGCGTACCCTTCGGCTAAAGCCTAGCCCTTACCTAGCTATGCGTACGTTACGCAACTTAGCGTGCGAGCATAGTGACCGCTTCCTGAGGCTTCTAAACTGGTAGAAACTCAGTTTTACATGGATGATTATGTCGATTCGGTTCCCGATGAACAGACTGCCATGCGATTGTCTCGCGAATTAATCGATTTATTTAAATTAGGCTCTTTCGACCTTGTCAAATGGGCCACTAATTCACCCGCTTTATTGGAGGTTCTTCCCGAGTCTCACCGCTCACCAGTAAATTTTTCTGGCATGGGTAACGATATTTACAATTTTAAAATCCTTGGTTTAACCTGGGATCCTGCTGACGATTACTTTTCTTTAACAACAATCGCTGTAGAAGATAAATGCACAAAGCGCACGATTCTATCGCTAGTTGCCCGCTTATTCGACGTACTTGGCGTTGTAGCTCCAGTTGTGCTGTACGCCAAAATTCTTATTAAGGAACTATGGCTAGCTAAAATAGACTGGGATGAGGTTCCTCCGGAATCCATCATCAGTCGCTTTTCAGCTTTTGCACGGATTTTTCCGCACTCTCTTCTCTAAAAATTCCGCGCCATATTGGCATTGTGGGAAAAGCTGTAGTGAACATCGTAGCCTTTTGTGACGCGAGCTTCAGTGGTTACGGTTGTTGTGTTTATTTACACATCACTGATCCTGAAGGTAATATCACCGTCCGTCTTTTATGTGCAAAGTCAAAGGTTTCTCCAGTTAAAATAACAACGCTAGCTCGATTAGAACTTGTCGCCGCTTTGCTGCTGTCCAAGCTTGTTCGCGTGGTCCGCGATAAACTTTCCGCTCGTGTACCTATTACAGGTGTTTACGCCTTCTCGGATTCTACAATAGCGCTTTCGTGGATCCACTCATCGCCACATAGGTGGTCTATTTTTATCAGCAATCGTATTGCTAAAATACAAGATAATTTACCTTCTTCTGAATTGACAGAAGAAAGCTTGAACTTAACAAACCGCAAAAGGCTTTTAGATCAGCTTGTATTGTCTTATTGGAAACCTTTGCCAACCCAATAAACAATATTTTAGCTGACTCATGTATATATAGATAGTGTATTAATAGGGCATTTATATATAGTTTGTTACGATATAAATCTAACCGCAATTTAACGCACCTGAAATATAACAGTTAATTTCAGGAATTTAATGACAATATTGTTTCAAACCGCTGTTAATAGCTCCTTGATAAGGTAATAATGTTTTGAAAGCTCAGGACCTTTCAAGGCGGGGAGTATGGTGTGGCGGCCTTTTCGCCCTTGAACCGCTTATCTCGCGGCGGCATGCTGGCGGCTGTGATGTCTGCCCGTTTTGCCATCGCACGCAAAACGGCATATGGGCTTTTGCTCAGCCGACAAGTCTGCATACGCCGTCGGCGGCACCTTTTGATTTGAAAGGTGCTGGCGAATGCAAATTGCCCGAAAAGACCTACCGCCAAGCCAGGCGCGAAGCCCGGCAACATGCACGTACCGCAGCTCGGCCAGTTTGGTCATGTTTAACACCGCATACATTCACGCATCGCAGCTCGGCCAACTTGGTCGTGTCTCAACCCGCAAGAACATTCGCTACCCGCAAACCCGATCCGCAACGCAGAGGCGGCCACCTGGGAATCGCCGACGAAGCCGAAGCCGAAGCCGATTCAGGTGAGCGATTTGACAATATTCGTTGGTGGATATCGGTAGCCGCCCCCATCCGCTTACGCGACGGCCGTTTAAGGGACGATTTGGCCTTATCGGCTGACCTTCCAAACGGGCCGTACTACGTTTTCACACCGCATCACGAGAGCGGCTATTTACACGCCTGCCTCTCCATTTGTTGGTCCTTACGAGCCGCATCGGTATCGTATCCAACACCGCACCCACGAGAGCGGCTATTTACACGCCTGCCTCTCCAGAGGCACAAAGTCTAACATTATGCTGATGAAACACGACACCCTTCCTATTAGCTAATTCTAGCAATTGCAAACTATCGTTATTTAAGTTCAACGACTGGGGTTTCGATAGGAGCTCATGACATAATATAATAGGATTAGTTTCAAATTCCACCAGATACAAAGCATAACTTTTTTCGGGTAGAGACCAGCTTAGACAATTAATTTTGATTTATTTCGCTTACTTTAGAACCTTTCTTGCTCAACATTGTAAATTATACATTTCTATTGCCCGTTCCTTCAAAAACAGACAATTTTCGTTACACTTGTAACGTTAAATTTTTCTAGGTCAAATTTTGTGGAGCCAAAACATTGCAGCGATTTTCGTAAAGTACTTAGTGAAGTCACTAAATGCAATTGGACGGTAGGTTTCTATATCTTGAGCATCTATCATTGTTCGCGCCAATCTCCTTTGCCTTTATTTTAATTTTTAAATTAGGCCCGGCCGTATTTTGATTCTCTCCTGTACATTTAGTTTTGATCGGCCGCGAATTTGCACAAGCACGCGGAGCGCTGATATATAGGCCGCGGGCCGCACTTGGGTTTTGCTACGTTCGCGCTTCGCCTGTGCTCCCGCACGCGTCGTTTTTGAATTTAATTTGTGATAGTTTAAATTTTCCGTAAGCCGAAAGCATTTTTGACCGTGAGTTCGCCGGCGTGTTTGATTGGCAGTAGAAGTTTTCATTTCTGCGAGGCTGTTTTGTGCTAATTTTGTGGCAAAATTCCATATTTTACCGACCAGATTAACTTCTTCACGGAGGTTGTTTTGTTTCCCGATTGCATTTCGGGGTTGAAATTTTGCTGGTAAAACTTAGTCCATTTTTTTCTTTGCTCTGACTCGGCAAGGAACGATGAAGGAACCTTTACACCAGGAAAGACGCTACCGTTCGGCTTCGCTGTGAAGATTGGGGTAACTTGTCCTATCTTTTTACCCACACCCGCATTTCCTCTTCCTGCGTCCCCCAGCATCAACAGCACAGGGAACCGATTTCTGCGGGAAAGCGCTGTTTCCACAAGTTAGTGCTTTTAGCTTTAGCTTTATTTGAAATTTCTTTTGTTCAAATTTAAAATTACTATTCAGTCCACTTTTCGGCCGCAACAATCATAAATCTTGTGTAGTGTATCGAAAATCAATGTCCTGATTTGATTATTGTCGATGGTGAAGGGTTGGGTCTATCTAAGTGATGTTGGTCTTAACGTCAAAATTGCCAGCTCTAAACTTAACGATTCACTAAAAGTTTTTCATTTGAAGAATTTCCATTTCTGACTTCAGAAAAGTATTAAGAGTTAAAAATAATTTTTTTTCAAACTTTAAAATTGTACAAGAATGACACACATTAATTTATTTCAAGAAAGTTTTTTCCAAATATGCGTTGCCACTTTTAAGGCTACCTGTACAAGTCGTATATCTATATATGTCACGTATAAAAATTGACACGAACTTTTCGCACAACTCCATAATTTAAGCATAAAAAATAAACTTGTGTACATAACATGGCTAGAAATTGTTTGCCTTCAAGTAATCAAATAATTTAAAAAACATTCTATAAACATAAAAAGTTGATGCACTGGAAAGTATGTGCGTGCATAATATGATTAAATATGATTTCTAAAATTAAATATAAACAAATATGCACAATAAAGTGAAATCAAAAAGCAACCAAAAAAACTGAAAAGTGTTTCCTGTGTAGTTAAGTGTTGTGGAAAAGATTCAGTTAGCAAAATAGAAAACTATTCTAAAAGAAAATTTGCATAATTAAATATCTACCATTTTATAATGTAAAATACTTTGCAAAACTCCCAAAAGCTTAACTTTATGAGGTTTATGTATTGTATTATTCAGTAATTCGTCGAGACTAAGATATTATTAATATGCAAAACTTCCAAAGAAATACTTTATATAAACAGCAATCTAAAAACTGAACAAGTGTTTCCTGTTAGTTTAGTGTTTGTGGTAAAATGTATTAGCAAATAGGGTGTCTTATGAGTCATTGAAGAGCGAGATACGCATTTGCATTGAGACGTTTTAAATTTCTACCACTTTTATTAACATGTATACAATAGAAGTTCAAAAATCGATTCATCTGTAGAATATGCTTAAAACTCTCATGAGTCTAATTCAAACTGTATGGTCGAAATATCCATGTATGTGGCGTGCTTCGAGCTGAGCAGATATAGTGTAATAATCTGATAACGGTCGAGAGAACAGGTACGCTGCCTGTTGGCGTTCTTAAAGGTCAAAATTATAAATCACATAGTATACAGTACGTGCTGTAGTGTGTCGCCTAAAACCTTTATTGAAGTTCTTAGTATATTCTAGAATTTTAGTTGTAAGACATTCTACGTTCGAGTTCAAAAACGATTTTTGCTTTCAAGTTTGTTTACTGTTTGTTTTCTTTCGAGTTATTAGTTAATTTTAAATATGTCTTCGTATCCGAATTTTAGACATATGATAACTCTCGAGTCAGCAAGGCCGAAGAAACGACGGTTATGGAAGACAAACGAAGACGAGCAGCAAGGCCGAGGAAGCGCGTCAGCGAGTTGTTTAGCGAAGAAAACGAGTGAAACTATGCATTTACCGAATCATAGGTAGGCGCAGTGCTCGAAAATTGAATTTCAGCACGTACGTTGAATTCGAAGACTGTCGTGTGCAAATTGCAATGGCGTGATTGTTACCGAACTCACGAAATACTGGCTACGAAATCAATCTTTGCAGACTATTTCAGATGACAATTGAACTTGTTGTCGATCATGGATTTGCAAACGTACGTTGAATTTCGAAGAAACTGGAAATCGTGGCCTTGGCTTCAAAATTGCAATGAAATGTTCGTGTGATTGTTTCGGGACCACTACGAAATATGGCTACGAAATCAATCATTTGCTATGAGACTATTGGGGGTCAGATGACAAGGCTTGAACTTGTTTTTGTCGATCATGGATATTAGCAAGGAACTAAGCATAAATAACTACGAAAAAGTGATTCAGCATATCCATGAAACTGCAAAGACTATTTTTGATGGTACGTGTTTAAGAGTTGTGGAGGAGGAGAGAAAAGAAAATGAAAAAAAGAAAGATTAATCAGTAATTTTACAGTTTCCGGCGACAGCAGTTGGAAAAAAGGGGCTTTACATCCAAATACGGCGTTACAACCTTGATTTCTTTTTACAGCGGTAAAGTTATTGATCTTGTCGTGAAAAGTAGTTTTTGCCAGTCGTGTTTAGCTTGGAAAGGAAAAGAGAATACAGAAGAGTTCAAAGATTGGTACGAGGAACATGAGGAGGAGTGTTCAGCAAATCACGAGGGAAGCGCAGGCAAAATGGAAGTCGACTCGATAAAAGAAATGTTCTCTGTTTCTGAAGACAAGTTCGGTGTGCGTTATATAAATTGTATAGGAGACGGTGATTCGAAAACTTTCAAAGCGATACTACATTTGAATCCATATGGAGATGATTACCCTGTAGTTAAAAGCGAGTGTGTAAATCGTGTGGAAAAACGTATGGGTTCGAGGCTTCGCAATATAAAAAAGGAAAAGAAGCTCGGCGGAAAAGCGAAATTAACTGACAGCCTTATAGAAAAAATTACCAAATATTATGGTCTCGTCATTATGAATAACAGTGATTCTGTAGAAAATATGGAGCGTAGTATAATGGGAACCTATCTACATATGATTTCCACTGATGAAAAACTAAGGCATGAGAACTGTCCCGCGGGAGAAAGCAGGTGGTGCAAGTATCGTGGTGCAGAAAGTCGTGGTCTTCAATACACGCATCCACCCCCCCCCCCTCAATAAAAATGTTGCTAAAAATATCTTGCCAATATTCCAAGATGTATCTCAAAAGATTTGCTCCGACGGTGTATTGGTGGACATACACAAAAAGCAAATGAAAGTTTTAATGCCACCGTTTGGCGAATGGCACCAAAACATCTTCACTGCGGCAGAAAAGTTATTGAAATTCCAACTTGGATTGCTGCTGACATTTTCAATGAAGGACATTTATCAATGTTACAGTTATGTCAAAATCGTCCAGATATAGTAATACTATACGACCGGCTATCAGGAATTTGACAGAAACAGCAACAAATAGCAACAAATGAACTGTACGGGAAAGAAGAAGGTATTTTATAGAGCAGGGATAGCAGATTAACCGAACAGTATAGGTAAATAAACGGTAATAAGCTTTTATGAACAATTTTTCTAGTACGAAAACTTTAAACGCGTTTGTCTCAAAACCACATTTTTTGACACGGTGGGCAAGATTAAAAGAAACTACTCAATGGATCATCTAAATTTTTTTTAAATTAAAGCTTATTTAATTGCCTTCAATGTGAATTGATAATTTTTTAAATAAATTTATGGGTTCCTTTAATTCAACTAGAATATATACTCACAAAGTTTATGAAACAAATTAATTTTTGTGTTTCAGATAATTCTACAAAGCGCTACCAGCTGTCCAGACGAAATTTTCCAAAGCAGTTGAACATATTTGTTAATAACAACAAAATCTAATAAAAAAATTTTTGTGTAGACCTTAAGACATATACAATAATAATAATAGTAAAGCCCTACGCCCCGCGTGGGAGCACGGCCTGCGAACTGAGAGGTTAAGGCTCTCATACGTTCGCTCTTTCTGCCCGGTCGTCGCATACCATCTCTGATGTGAAGCGATGTGGCAAGCACCGCGCCTAAGACGACCGCCATTATTTCCCCTTGTTCGAATGAACGCAGGTACTCAATTATCTTTAGTGACTGAGTAGGCCACCCGCCAGGCATCAGAGAGCACCGAGAATTTAACCCGGGTCCGTCAGCTTCGTACCCCGTCCCTTAACCACGGGACCAAGCTGGCATAAGATATAAATTGTTAAAATTTCAAAAAGATCCATCATGCAGTTTTCTTACAAAACAATCATAAAAAAGTGCTTTTTTGGTCTCCTAATGTAGAAGGTCCCTTAATTGACAGTTTATACATCTAACAGTACAAAGATTTTGAGGATGATCTCATTTTTATTGAAGAAATAAGGATCGGTTTAATTTTTGCTTTGCTCATTTTGAAACAAAAAATTTGCAATTTGCCACTCTCAATTTTGGCGTCTTGCTTCAGAGTCGCACTCGACTAAATATTTTTGACTCGCTTTCAAACCAAAACATACATTCCTCCAATTGGTTTTCTGCTTTACAAGTTATTAAGTCGTTTGACATCACAAAGTCTGTACTCTTTTCCCATTGTTATTTTCCTGCACAAATTTTACATTACACTTTCTTAAATTTTCTTAATTACACCTCTTAAAAAAATAATATTTAATATAAAGTATGTTCCGGCACATAAGAGTGTTTACAGTTTTCATAACTGATGCAACTATTCTGCTTCCTTCTCATGTTATTACCTTTCTATATTTTTCCATTTGCCTTTAAATATTTTCCTGTCTACAAACATGAGCACATCATTTCTAATTTCGGCCAACTGCTGTCTACTTATTAGTAGACGACGCGTTACCAAATTTGTTTTCGGCAGTGAGAGTAAATAAAAAGATGGGGTTAATTTTAGAAAATGCGAAAAATATTTCTGAATTTGTAATATAGATGGCAGCACCATACAATGTATACAGGTCGAATTACCATCATTGCAGCGAGTGTTATTCAGTGTTCAAGAACAACCTGTAATCGTTCGTCTTCTGCTCTTTCGTGGTAAAATGTCGATAAAAACCCATCACCAATTGAGTGAGACGCGCGATGAAGGCGTTATGAATATTAGAAATGTGCGTTCGTGGGTGTGAAAATTTAAATAATGTCAAGAGTTGTGTGACAATGAACCGAAACCATAATTGCGCGAGGGGAGCAAGTTGTTATGGAAAACCGTCGACTAGGTGTGCACGATATCGCCCCTAAACTTATCATTTCCGTAAGATCTGTTAAATTTATTTAGCATGATGACTTGAAAATGCAAAAAGTTTTTCAAGGTGGCTCCCCGAATGTTGACTGACGAACAGAAGGCTGCGCGAGTGGCATTGTCTCATGACATGTTGACACGTGATGCTGCCATGAATTTCCGATCATGGAGGATACTTTCGTGGCCGCCCATTATTCGTTTGAGCCGCTGTTGCATCAGCAATTTTCCAATGAGCAAAACACACCCCTTAATAAGTATTCTCAGCACCATAGAGTCATGGTGACAACATTGTGGAAAATGCATACGTCTAGACGGAGATTACGTTGAGAAGTAACAATTTTCTTAGGCAAGTATTTTTTCAGAAAAAAGATGGATATCTTGAAACTTCAACGCACTTCGTATGCGTGCAAGCAAATATTGCCTCTTTATTTCTATTTTTTCTCTTATGATGTGCCTACTATTTTGAGTACAGTAATTTGTTTCTTTATGGTTTAATTTCCAATAACCGCAAAAGCGTTCACAACCGATATCTCGATTTATTGTACTGATTGTCCTGAAAAAATATTTAATAGCTTTTTAGAGAACTTCTATAGTTATCTGCTGTAGCTATAGTTTCTGCAAATTCTAATCCGAAAACAGGAAACGTGATATATCTAACAAAGAAATTGCTTATTCAATCTATTAAACAAATAATTATTTTATGAACTACATATCTCACCCAACAATTCCCGGCTGCACAAACGCTCGTCAGTGTTATCGTCTCCTAACAATGGATTAAAATTGACGGCCCCTTAGAAATTGATTGCGTTGTACAAAACACCTAGCACAGTTATTAAGTTTATGGTTGGCTAACAGAGTGTATCTAGTAAGAATCAAGTAATTTTACTTTTTGTATTTGTACAAAGTTGCTAACAAAAATTAAAAAAATTACTAGATTTTGGTAAGTGCAGGTTATATAACCCAAACATATCCTGTATTTATAACACGAATGCACATGAAACATGCTTTAAAAAGATTTTGTAATAAATTTTGCCTTAAGGTAAGCTATAAAAAATTATTTTTTTATTAAATTAAAATAATTACGTATAAATCAAAAGTGAAAGTATTAAAGATGTATGGACATTAGGTACACATGCGTGATTGTCTATTTCACAAATAATTCTTGTTAAAAAAATTTAAAAAAAGTTGATCGGCAATCAACAGTACACGTGGCATTAAACATGCAATAAATTTGAATCTGAAGCTGCTCGCTAGGAGAGTAAGAAAAACAATGAATAAGGTGCTTATATAAGATTATTATGATGTATTAACAAGATTTGTTGAATTCTATGCTTTATGCTAGTAGATTAGGGCTAGTGTTGCTCTTTCATATTTGTTCAACTTCTTCTTCTCGTCGTATGTTCTTATCTGAAGAGCCGTGATGGTCATGGTCTATTATTTATTGTTTTTTTGACGATGTCTTCCCATCTTGGTCGGTTCTGAGCCTCATGATTAATTTGTTGAATTGGCTTCGCTATTGCCGTTTTAACTTGATGTAACCACCTCTTTGGCGCTCTTCCTCGTGGTCTGGTGCCTTCAATGTGTCCTTTTACCACTAGTTTATTAAGTCTATTGTTGTCACCTCTTAATATGTGGCCGTAGTATTTTAGGATTTGTCTGTACACTATAGAAGAAAGGCGATCATTTATATTGAGTTCTTGTGGAGCAGACAAATTTGTCCTTGCTGTTTAGGGCGTCCTCGGCATGCGCTTTCAGCACACATCTCAAAAGCGTTTTACGATCTTTTTCGTTTACTGTCCACGATTTGGCTCCATATAATAATATGGGGGAAACCAGAGTTCTTATCAGTGATACTTTTGTGTTGCTTGTTATTTGCCGATCTTTCCATAGTTTTTGTAACTTAGTCATAGCGTTTTTGATTATTTGGATGCTCCTGCTAAGCAGTCTTCTATATTGTTGATAAGTGTTCCCAAGTATATGTAAGAGTTAACCGCTTTAAAACTGCCAATTTCTTCTAAATCGGGCCTGTTATTGTTTACTTTATTGATTATAAGCACTTTTTTTATTTTATTTAAGTTTAAGCCATATTTTTCACTGTCGCGTTGTATTTTCGAAAGTAATTCCATTATCTCATCTTCAGTGGAAGTGAAAACAGCAGTGTCATCGGCATATCGGAGGTTGGTTATCGCTTCGCCATTGATCTTGAATCCTCCAATAATATTTTGTAGTACTTCTCTCGTTACATATTTGCCGTGTATATTAAATAGTTGCAAAGAGAGGACGGATGTCTGTAGAACACATTTTCTTATTTTAAGTCCCTTTGACTGCTGGTTGTCAATTTTTATTATTCCATGTCCATTATTATATAGCCCTTGGATCAATGTAATAATTTGCTGTGGTACCTACATTTCCTTGAAAACCAACAAATAAACTTAGGTTGCATTTCCTTGCTTTCTCTATTATTTGTCTAAAGTTAAGGATGTGTTCTCGGGTGCCCTTGCCTTTTATGAAGCCAGTCTGTTTTAATCTTTTATTTATTACATGTAGTAAGATCTTGCTAATACGCAGTATCAGCTCAATTATCCTGTATAAAGACTGAGTTGTACCAATATATTGGTCAGATGCTTGTGTTCCAGATAGCTTGACATAGCATATACATCGACTCCCACTTCGCTTATAGCTTTAATCACTTTTGCATTAATTTCATCGATGGCAGTTGCTTTTCCAGTCTTTCGTTGTTTGATAACAGCGTAAATTTCTTCTGACGTAATGTAAGGTTTTTTCTCTCTATCCTTCACTGCAGCTTCTTTTCAGGTTGCATGTGGTCGTTAAACAGACTATCACAGTATTTTCTCTATTCAACTAGAATCTCTGTAATGTTAGCAATTTTCTCGTCTTGTTTGTTTAAGCAATTATAGTTTTGCAGCTTGAATTCTCTTGTGATATGCTTACCTGATTGAAAGAGTTGTTTGGTGTTTTTTTTTTTGGTCAACATAGTGTTGGAGATCTTAGCATAGTTCCTGATTATAATTATTTTTATTGATTCTGCATAGGGGTTGAATTCCTCTATTTATCTGTTAATACAGCTTTGTTCCTGGGTTTTGTGTGTTCCAGTGTCCTTAAGTTTTCTTCTTTCTTCTAATGTGTCCAATGACATTCATGGTTGTATAAGATTTGTTGGCTTTGGAGTTGTTTTCTGTTTTTATGGCTTTGATTATGACGTTTTTAGGTTGTGACACATTTTGTTTGTGTGTTAGTTGTTCTTTTAATAATGTGTCGGTTAATGCTATTTGAAATGCTTCTTTGTTATTAATTGTCATTCTTTTGGTTACTTTTTTGTTTCGACTGTACTTAAGTTTAGTAAATATTTTTGCTACTAAAAGTTGGTCTGTGCCGCAGTCTACACTGGGGTAGGTTTTAACATTTCTTATAGTTCGACACCATACGTCCAAATAGGCCTAAGAGTGGTTTTGTATATGAGGAATTTGTTCTGTAGTGAGAGCTGAGATCTACGATTTAGTAACCAAGACATGTTCCTCACTTTTAAATCTAATTGACGTCTTTTTACCTTAATGTGTGTTCTCCAAGTTAGTTTTGCGTCAATACAAAGGCCGAGGTATTTAACTTCTCCTTTGACAGGAATGAGTGTGTTATTGAAGGTAAGAGGAGGACATTCGGCTCTTCGTGTTGTGAACGTGACTTGACACGACTTATCAACGTTTAGATTAATTTTCCAGTGCGTAAGCCAAATTTGGAGTTGATCAAGATAAGCTTGCAATTTTGCAGAAGCTCGTATCGGATCGAGATCTGCAGAAAGGATAACTGTATCATCAGCGAACGTTGCTATTAGTGTATCCTCGCTGGATGGTATATCAGCAGTAAACAGTAAGTACAAGAAAGGTCCCAGAACACTTCCTTGGGGGTACACCAGAGTTGATAGTCTGGTAGTCAGATAATGAGTCTTCGAATTTAACTTGGAAGTAACGGTTGGACATGTATGACTTAAGGATGAGGAACAATTGATTTGGTAAGTGCTGTTTAAGTTTGAAAAGTTAGCCTGCATGCCACACCCTGTCAAACGCCTGTTTTACGTCTAAAAATGCTGATATACACATTTGTTTTGCTTCTAAGCTTTCTTTGATTTTATTAACGATTCTATAGCACTGTTGGATAGTGGAGTGATTGGGCCTGAAGCCGAATTGGTGGTTAGGGATTAAGGCATCTATATGTGTTATGTTTACAATTCTGGTGAGGATAAGTTTTTCGAAAATTTTGGACATTACAGGAAGGAGGCTTATTGGCCTGTAGGAAGTGGCATCAGTTGGAGGTTTTCCTGGCTTCAGTATCATGATTATTATTGCATACTTCCATAGTATCGGATAGTAGCACAGGCGTAGTATGCTGTTATATATGGTTGTGAGTAATACAATAGCTTTTCTACTGCAGTTTTTCAGTACTTCACCTGTAATGAGATCATATCCAGGAGCTTTATGAGGATTTAAGAGACTTATTTCTTTTTTGACTTCTGCAGGTGAAATAGGCTTGGGTGGAAGAGACATCTGACAAGGGGCGTTTAAGAATGTTTGTATTTCGACATCATCTTCATCATCGTTGTGGATATCAGGAGCGGAAAATACACTAGCAAGGTGTTCTGCGAATCTGTTGGATTTTTCAATATTCGTCCGCGCCCAGCTCCCATCAGCTTTTCGTAGAGGTGCAAAAGATACTATGGACCTTTTGAATTTCTTTGTCGCGTTCCACAGGGAGTGATCATCAGTAGATAGATTGACGATGTAGTGTTCGAAGGATTCGTTTTTTGCTTCTTGGATAGCATTGTGGAAATTGTGCGTTATTCGATTTAAATAAGTTTTGTCAAGTAGATTCCTGGTAGTCTGCCACCTGCGCTGAGCTCTGCGCTTTGCGATGACCAATTCTCTAATATGAAGCGGAATGTTCTGATTGTTGCGGGTGAGACCATGGGGTTCTGGAGTAGAGGTCCAGGAAGCGCTTTGGATTAACATAGTTAGGTACTACATAGCTTCATCTATGTCCTCCTTATCTTTTAAGCGGATATTTAGTGTTATATTATCGTTGATATGTTGACGGAATAGGTTCCAATCATTCTTTTTGGAAGACAGTCTCTGTTGTGGCTTTTTCCATATAATACTGGTGCTTAGAGCTATTATTACAGGACTGTGGTCAGAATGCAGATCTAAATTGGATTCAATATCACTATATAGGTCTGAGATTCCCTTAGTTATGGCAAAGTCTAACAGGTCGTGGATTTTATTTCGATCGGTCGACCAATAAGTAGACTCTCCAGTCGACAAATAGTTGAAATTATTTAGTTCTAAAACTCTCAATAATGTTCTGCCTTTAGGAGTAATCAGCCTAGATCCCCAGGCTGTATTTTTAGCATTCCAATCTCCGGCAACTAAAAAGTGTGAGCCGAGTCGTTGGAAGAACTCGAGGTATACATCGCATGTTATAGAATAACGTGGTAGACAATATATTGAAGCAATTATAATAGGTCGGGGGAAAGTATCTACTTTTATGATGGCACTTTGAATTTTGTGCGTTATGTATGGTTGGAGTACGTGATGTTTTATTGAAGATCTGATTATGATTGCAGACCCGGCGTGAGCCACATCATCAGGATGGTTAGCATACTAAATGGAATAGTGTGGTATTTTAAGAGTTGTCCTTTGTGTTGAATGACTTTCAGTTATTAGGAGGATATCAATTTTATTTATGTTAAGAAACAGCGTAAGTTCCTGAATATGGTTTGATAAGCCATTTGCGTTCCATTCTGCAATTCTAAGTGCAGGGGCCATTATTGAGTTAATTTATTGATAACTGTTGTCAGCATGGTTAGAATCATACTGTTCTGGTTGAGTAATTGATTGAACATATTCTTAAAATCATTAAGGAATATAGTAAATTTGCTAGTTAGGTCTGTTTCGGTGTTGTTAGATGGGATGTTAGGCTGTACTGCGGTCATTTGGGCATAAGTAGGGGTTGGGGTTGTTGGATGTAGTGGATTATTAGTTGTAATATTTTGTGACAAAGGACTGGACCTGGTTGGTCTTTGGTGATGGTTCCTGTTTATTAAGTCTTGATAAACTTTACAGCCTTTGTAGTTCGCTGGATGATTTTTCTGACATAGAGCACATGTTGCTGGTATATTTTTAGATTTGCTGCAACTAGAGGTGTTATGCGGTCCTCCGCATTTAACACACTTAAACGGTTTCCTACAATAGGTTTTCGTGTGTCCATAGTTTTGGCATCTTGTGCATTGTACGATCCCACCTTTATTTCTTGGCGCTTCTACTCGAATTTTAGAATGATACAGAAATTCTAATTTAAAGATGTCTTTATTATTGTTTTGTGGCTCGAGATCTACAAAGAATAGAAGTAAGGGCTCTTATTTTATATCTTTATTTTAACAGTATTGTTTGCTAACGTTTTGGTAGTGTAAGTTTCTTCTTAAATTACTTGTGCTAAGTTATCGATCATGTCTTTGTAATTTGAGACCCCGTATATAAAGATTGGTGGAGGATTCGGTTCTCTTTTTAGAGGAATTGAAGGATTAGACGTGTTGTTATTACTTTCAGAGAGAAGTGAGAACTGATTAGCAGTTTCTATTTGGGCATCAATTTCAGAAGGATTTTGTCGTTTTGCTCTTTTTCTTTTGGTTACTATTTGCCAGGCGTGTTTGTTTTGATTTTGTGTTCCATTGTAGTTCATTGTTTCATCATCACATGCTAAGTTATCTGCTGTGGTTTTATAGTTCATATTGCTGCTAACAGAATTATCATAATTTGCACTAACCTGCTGTGCTGATAGTACAGGTGGAAATTGATTATAAATTGGTGTGAATGAAGGTGCTATTTGACTTGGCTGTTGATTGAATCCTAGTAAAGGTGCTTGATTCGCTGGGGGTCGGTTGGGGTACATTAGTGGCACTTGTGCATTTACAAACGATTGCCCTGGTATGTTTGATGACTGCACAATAGGCTGATTATAGTAATTACCATTTTGTCCGAATCCATTATTGGCTTGAGTTTTAAATTGTGGGGTCCCAGGTCCTTCGTTACTCGTGGAAGGGAACATGTTACCGATCCCGAGTGTTTGTAGTTCGCATTCAGTGTAATAGGATTCTTAATAATGCGCACTTTTAAATATTATAAAAACGTTTAAAAATGTACGCGAGTTTTCAAAATTAAATTAATAAATATATAAATTTGCCTGACCTTAAGCAAGGCTACGACTGCGGCTCCGCCGTTGTGATAACTCAGGTATAGCTCGGCACGCACGTTCGGTCTGCCTGAAGGCACTAGCAAGAGAATGACTTAATCAAAATAAAGTCAATCTGATTTCTATGTATACCGTCAGGGTGCTTACAGGATAAAGTCTTCTGGGGTGGCGTTGGAAGAGGTTATTAGATATTATTAAATTGTTTTCAATGCTTGTAACTATGCTTATAACTGTGTAAGATGTTCACCTCTTATGTTTCTTTCACCTAGTCCATATTTACTAATGATGTTTCTGCAGTGATCATTCTGTGTTGTTTCTCCAATTTAGGCATTGAAGTCGCTTATCACCATGCTTATTTCTCTGCTGAAAAAATGATCTATTATATCTTGTAGTGAGTGGTAAAAGAAGTCATACAGGTAATTAAGCAATTTCTGTAAGCACGACCAGTACTGGTCTTGGTTAAGTATAATTGGAAGCACAAAACTAAGTTACATTTTGTTCAAATAGAAAATATTTATGTTCATTTACAGCAAACTTAGATAAAAAATAATATTTAGATTGTTTCCAGTAAATATAAAATAAAAGCTTATTTTTACACAAATGCAAATCAAAAAAAATGTTTCAACTCTTTTTCTATATTATTATTGTAATTGTCAATGTATGAAGTCGCCTTAAGCGGTGTTTAAACGAAATCACTGCTATAGGACTGCTAGATACGTTACTAGTCAAGTCCTTGTTTATCAAAAAATGCAAATAATTTTCTCAACACTTAATTGGTGATTTAAACATCGGTTTCGATGTCACATGCGTTTGTGCAGACGGACATAATACACGTTTGCGCTAAGCTAAATGTTAATTATTTATTAACTCGTATTTTTTGGAAAGTTTGTTTGTATTAATGATAATTATTGATTTTCGTATTAGTGTGCCATAAAAGAAGTTTACTTATACTTTTGCAGTGGTACATTTAGTGTTTTCTTTCTTTGTTTTATTCTTTTTAGATTGTAGTTACTAAAGCATTAACCGTAATTATTGTTTGTTGTGCTCCCACCTTTTATTTATCTTTTAGATAAAAGCACACGAAAAACAATATTTTGATAAATTTCCTATATTGTGTTTTTTTTTTAGTTAAAGATGTTTAAATACCACTTTAAAATATGTAAATTCTTTAAAATGGTACGAGTTAAAACGTTTTTATATCACTTTTATGCAAAGCAAAATAATGGTTACGTGACTATTTCCTTTAATTACATATGTAGATTGTAGATGTATCATTGTTACGTTTACGATTTCTATGTTGTAAATACGAGCGTAGTAAATAATAAAAGTCAGTAAAAAAATGTTTGGTAATCTAAAATTAATTTTACTATTGCTTTTTACAAGATTTGCCCTAAAATTCGTTCAGTTTTCAATGCATTATTTTCCATTATTTATAAATTATTTAAGAACAAGGTTTCTGCTGTTTTATGCGGCATTTTCGAGAGTCACAAATCGTTCACTAAACATTTTGCCATTTGGTTAAAAAATGAAATGTAAACATAAATTAACTGGTCAGAACTATATAAAAGTAGATATATTACGAAAACCTCAAAACATCCCTCTTTTGTGATGCAAAACGGTCTCAACTCTAAGGATCAATAATCAAGCTTTTTAAATAACTGATACACTGATACCTGCTAGGTATGATAATCGTGCATTTATTTCTAAACACGTTGCTAATAATAAGTTCCGGGTTGTTCCACCAACGAAATTTGCAGCTTCGAAACATTTCATTTTTTACTTTCTAAATTTTGAAAAGTGTAAAGACGTCGCATTTCATTATTATTACAACCCGTAACTTAATATTTTTTAAAAATTCTGCATTTTCCATTTTTTAACTTTCGAGTTATTTGTTTGCATGTCCAAAATGGCAGACATGGCTAAAAAGAAGTGAATTTTAAAGAGATTAGCTGTTCTAGAGGTTTTAAAAACAATGTTACGGTAACAGACAAAGGAGCTGTGCGGCAGAAAGTGCTGCAAAAAGCTAATCGTTACAGATGGCTGATCCTTGAAGAACATGGACCTAGGCAAGGAACAATTTAGTTGAACTATGGAAATGCTGTGCATTTGCAAGTATAATTCTTGTCACCACTTCACTTTTTTCCTGTTTCTTTCTTTTATTTTTTATTTTTATTATTAATCCATGCATAAGCTAAATAAAACGAATTAATTATAATTACCCAAATTTTAGAGAATATACTTCTATTGAGTCATATATTGGCCATATATCGATTTATAACCTCGTTGATATACAATATTTTTAGCTCCTCGTGTAGAGTACGTGTGATACGTAACACGGAGGATCTGTTTCTTTGTTTAAGGTTTCTGATTAAAATTTTTGTAGCACGCCAATGTTAGAAATACTAGAGCACCCTCTAGTTTAAACTACGTACATTTATATAAATTATTATGTATTAAAACATTAGCGAGCAACAGGCGAGAAATTTTACTCCAAAGCCAGTATAATTTTTTAAGTTTTCGTTCTTTTATTGTCAATGTGTGTTTTGCACGTAAGTCTAAAGTTCAAGTATATTACTAGACATTTTGGTTTCTTGGTTTGTTGTACTTCATTGCCATTTACTAATATCAATAGACATTCATGTTCTTGTGGTGCAAAAAGCAAACTTGGATGGATTTAGATTTGTTTAACTTTATATTTTTCCAACTAATTACAGATTAAGTTAAGGTGGTCTTTTACATAATGACTGGCTGTTTAAAGATCCTTGTGAAAAAAAGGTATTATCATCTATAACGGTAATTTCTGTTGTATGCAAGTCAGCAGTGTTCACTAAATAAGAAAAGGTACAAGAACAGTAGCACGCAAAATACCAGATTTTAATTTCCAATGTTTTACAACTAAAAGTTAATTAGAAATAACAATCTTTAAGGTAGGATTTTAGAAGTAGAAAATGTCGATAACAGATTTTTTTAATTTTTGAGTAGTAGTCTTTGAAACCAGACTTTACCAAAGGATTTTTGAACGTTTGAAAGGGCTACACGGTGGTGGTCTTATGTTCTATTGATTTTGTTTATTAGAACTATTATCCAATGACATTGTTGACGTATGAAACTAATCTGATGTTACAGAATTAACTCCTTAAAAACGTATTTACGTATAGTCTTTTAATAATTTATTTTTCCAATAATTTAGAAATATCTGTCAGCAAGCTGATGGGACTGTTCTTCTTCTTATTTTTCTTGTACCCCTTCAGGGTGTTGGATATGAGTTCCAGTCCTTCCACTCTTTCCGGTTCTTTGCGATTCTTTTCATATCTGCCAATGTTTTGCCCCTCTTGATACCGATTTCTTCGATCTTGTGATTTCTTGTGTCCACCTCTTTCTGGGTCTACCCCTTTTCCTCTTTCGTTCTCCTGTTGACTCTGTGATCTTTTTTAGTAGCGATTGTTCATCTTTTCTTATTATGTGGCCATACCATCTTAGTTGCTTTCTTTCTATAAAGTCCATTATTCCTTCTTGTCTTAGAGTGTGTCTGATTCTTTCGTTCGTCTCTCTATCCCATTTGGTTTTCCCCTCGATTTTTCTTAGGAACTGCATTTCACCAGCATTGATCTTGCTTTCGTGCTTTTTGTTTATGGTCCATGTCTCACTACCATATGTTAATGTTGGTCTTGCTATTGTGTTGTAAACTTTCAATTTCACTTGCTTGTCTATTTCTTGTTTTTGTAATATTGGTTTGTTTATTTCGTAGTATATGTTCCTCGTCTTTTTCATTCTATTTGCTATGTCGACTTCTATTCTTCCGTCATCTGTTATTACGGAGCCAAGATATTTTACTGCTGTGACTACTTCTATTGTATTCCCGTTTATTTCTATTTTTCTTACCATCTCTGATTTTTTGTTATTTATAATCATCATTTTTGTTTTGTTAGTGTTTACTTCCATGCCCATGTTCTCTATTTCTTCGCTCCATATTTTAACCAGTCCCTTCATTTTATTGTGGGTGTCTGCTATGAGTATTATCTCATCTGCGTACATTAAATTGTCTACTTTGATTGGTCTTAGTTGGTAATGTCCTATTTGTGTTTGCAGATGCTGTGTTTTTGTTCTTGTGTTTAATAAGATTTTGTCCATCAGTGTTATAAATAGCAGTGGACTAAGGCTGTCTCTTTGTTTTATTCCTTTTGTCATGAGGAACGTGTCTGAAGATTCTCCGTTCATCTGCACTTTTCCTTTGACATTCTGGTACATGTTCCTGATATTTCTGATGAGTTTTCTTGGTGTTTGTAATTCTGCCAAATACCTCCATATGTGACTTCTCTTTATATTGTCGAACGCTGCTTTTAAATCTATGAGTGTCACAAACAGCTCTCCTCCTCTTTCTATTGTTCTCTCCGTTATATTTCTTATTATGTGTATGTTGTCTGTTGTTTGTTTTCCTTGTCTATATGCTGCTTGTTCATCGGCTAGCTTGTGTCCTATGTAGTGTATGAGTTTCTTTTGCAGAATCTTCGTGTACATTTTGAATAATGTAGAGGAAAGGCAGATGGCTCTATAATTTTCACATTTAGTAATGCTCTCACCAATCTGTGTTGGGTGGAGAGTTCCGCTTCTACTATTGTTTTCACTTCATCTATTTTTTGTTCTAGTTCCTTAGTGTATACCACGTAATCTATGAGGCTTCTTGCTCCTCGTTCTTCTGCTACATAAGTGTACTTTTGTTCTAGTGGTTGGTACCAAAAAGTATTACCGACTATTAGGTCATTTGCTATGCAGAATCATTTTTCTCCCGTTTCTGTTCTGTGTCGTTTCTCCGTATTGTCCCAAGCTGCCTAATCCTGTATTTATGTTGCTGCCTACTCTAGCATTCCAGTCTCCTATTATCAGTATTTTGTTACTATTTTCTTTCGCACTATCTATTGTCCTCTGTAGTTGTTCATAAAATTCTTCCCTCTTATTTACTTCTGCTCCCTCTACCGGAGCATATATTTGTATTATGTAGAAAATTTAACCCAGGTCCACTTCTACTGCCATTATTCTTGAATTAATTGTTTCTGTTTTTATTACTCTTCTATTTAATCTATCGGCGATAATTATTCCTACTCCTTCTTTACTTCTTTGTCCCGGATCTGTTCCTGAGTAATATAACGTATACTCATTCGTTAGCTTTATATTTCCTTTTCCTTGTTTCTTCGTTTCGCTTATTCCTAAAATATCTATTTTGAACTTGCTCATTTCTTCCGTTATTTCTATCTCCTTTCCGTTTAAAGCCGTTATATTCCATGTCCCTATGTTTACTTTATTGACGTCTTTCTTTACTGCTGGTGTTGTTTTTTCGTATTTTTTTCCTGTTTCTGTTTCTTTTGCTATTGAATCATAATTCGTTGATGTCTTGTGTTCCGTATTGTTTTTGTATGCTGTTTCTGTATAATTGTATTTTTTCTTCATATCTGCATCTTTAACCTTTTTCTTAGCCGTTTCTTGTTCAGTCGTCATTAGAGATTGCTTTGTAACTACTTTTGTTCGTTTTTTGAAAATCTACTCGTCTTCGTTATCTTGAGTAGTTTTTCTCGTAGTTCCGCCTCATCGTTACTTTCTGGAGATCTCTGGCTCATAGTTCTTCCTTTTTTTGGGATCTCTTTCTCTGCCACACTTTCCGGATCGTCCCCTCTTTTGTCATCATTCATTCTCATTCTGTCCTGCTTATCCAGTTGTTTTAGTCTATCCAGTGTAACTACCTCTCCATTCATTACCAGTTTGTTATATCTTAGGCTGGCATGGTAGCCATTTTGCCTATATTGTTTCATATATGTTATTAATTCCCTCCGTTGTTCCTGAATTTCTTTTGAGTATTCTTCCTCTAGGTAGCTTTTGGTGCCCTTTAGTTTTTTTGTTGATTTTAGAATCTCTATCTTTTTATTCCAGCTTCTTAACTCTAAACTTATTGGTCTTCTTCCTCCCTTCTGTGCATTTCCTAAATCTTCTTATCTCTGTTATTTCCTCTTCCATATTCATAACTATGTCCATATCGCGTAAAATTACTCTTACTTTCTCTTTTAAAAGTATGTCTTTCTCCTCTGATTGCTCCTCCACTCCGTGTATGATTATTTTATTTTTCCTAATTTCCCTCTCTAACATTTCGATTCTTTTTTCTTGCAGTAAAAGTCCCTGTTTCAGTGACTTATTTTCCGTATTCAATTTTGCGTTATCATTTTTTAGTTTATTGAGTTCCTCCTGAAATTTATCGTACTTCTTTTCCATTCTCCCGTTACTTTCCTCTATATTTTCTAATTTTCTGTTTATTTATTTTGTGGTTCTGTACTGTTTTCTTCCATTTCTACGAGTGGTTTTAATAATTTTTACCGTGACAGTTGAAAAAGTGAAAAAACTTAAGGCCGGGCCTGTTACCCTGCGTAAAATATGTACGGCGCGCTAAGCGGCTGACCCGGATCGGCTCCGCGGAGGTCGTCGTCCGCTTCTTGCCGTCTTTTAAATTTCGTTATAAATGGCTTTAAAATTGTCTTTTCCTGCCTTACTCCAATGTTTCTTCCTTGCTGCTATCTTGTTACACTAATTGCAGGGTGTTTTACCTTTAGATTCTGAATTTATTATTGTAAAATCACTTTTATTTGCTGTGTTTACTACACTTGTGCCCAGGACCGGACCCTGATGGGACTGTAAGAAATGTTATTCGGTAGTTTTTCTGGTTTCAATACCATGAAGATTTGTGCAAATTTGAGTTATAAAAGCCAGTCGCGTTAATTAAAATATTGCATTAAATAAATTTGTTGAGAGTTTTATTTTTTCTTAAGTTCTTTTAGAATTTGTTTGTTTATGACATCATAGTCAGGAGTTTTCTAAAGTTTAGATATTTAATTTCTTTTCTTATCCATTTAATTAAAAAAGGTTGGGTCAATAGCAATGGTTGAAAGGGTGCTGTTAAACATTCTTTAATTTCTACATTTGCTTCATTTGAATTCGCGTTAACAGTTCCTGCTAAATGTTGATTAAAGACATTAGACTTTTTCTATTATCATAGTAAACGTTGACCTATTTGATCTCTTATAGGTGAAATGTCCATTTGGGGCCTCTTAAGACTTTCTTATAAGACTTCCAATAACTTGTTTACCTAGCAAAGTAACTTCCAAATTACTGGTTTAGAACTTCATTTGTTTTTCTTTAGTTTACTATCCAATTTGTTATATGTTTTTTTGTCTGACTCGAACTTACGCGTTTGAGTTACCTGCTTTTTCATTTCATAAGGTTTACTAGATGTTCCAAGCCTTTAATAGATAAGACGTTCAGTTTCAATAGAATTGTTTTTTGGATCTTTTAATCTAACACTTAATTCTAAATGGTCTTTAACATATTCTCGAAAAACTTTTCAATTTGTATGTTAACTGTGTATTGTTGGACAAATTACTAGGAGTAATAATTATTAGCTAGCTTTTAGAAGCTCAAAACTAATATAGTTGTTTAAAATACCATTCGATGTAAAAAAATCCTTCAAGGATTTTATTTAAATTTTTCAGCCAGTACATAGGAAGACCCGAGGACAAATGTACGTAATTTCTTTTCATAAACGATGTATTGCATAATAGAAAACTGTTGTAACTCTACTAATAAAGCAGATAGTTTTTTAATTTGTATTGTTAGGGCATGCAAAAATTCATCTAGTTAACTCACCACAACACTGTGTCATCGGGATATTCTAAATGATAAACTTCCAAGGTACATTCTTGTAACGAAATAAGTTTTTAACATAAGAATGTTGATTTTATTCAGGTTTGAAAGGGTTATCATTTTATCTTTGTGATTAATTAAGCCATTGGCATGATATGCTTTTGTATGGCTATATGATTGACACGTTGTGCATTAGAACAAGCTTAACTTTTTTACGTTGGAGACTCGGCCCGAGTAGACGTACTGTTATTTAAATTTGTAAATATGGCGTTTGTTATTATCGTCTCACTTAATACATAATAGGAGTAATTTTTATGCGTTTTAATCTTAATCTTGACTTTATTATTAGCCATTGATTTTAAATTATGTTTTTATAAATTTTATTAGGGTAGATCGTTGGATAAATATTTGAGATGACTTTGAAACATCAAAAAGTTTTGGTTTTATCTGCTGCTTGACCGGATAGAGTAGAAAACCTGCTTTTTGTTGTAGGATGCGGCTATCCGACGAGTTAAATGCTGCTTTAGCTCTTTGTTGTGTCGTTTCTTTGACTGTCGTATGGTTGCACGTTTAATTCTACGTACTTCTTGATGGCTATATTTTTCCTAAAAATTAATAATGTAAATCTGTGTATACTTGCATGTCTGCGTAACTATGACTTTGCAAATTTGTTGTGGAAACTATTTCTGCTAATAATTTTGTTGACAATTAGCAAGCCCAACATAATGCCCAAACTGATAGACTCACTGTTATTTTAGTATCGAAATTTAATTTCAGGATGTTGAAAATTAAAATTAATGCCAGCCAATCTTACAGAACTCCTGAATAGTTCTTAGAAATGCAGCCAGCGATACTTTGCGTATGAAAACTTAAACCATTGCCCCATTTTAAAGTATAACGGAGAATGTTTTAATATAAACGAAAATTTTCCTTAATTTGAAATTTACGCAAAAAAACTTAGTCTTATAATAAGAAACATACATTAGTACTCGCACGGTCACACAGTGGGGCAAATCGATAAAATCACGGCCAAAAATCAAATTTTTGAGTTGTATATTTTCGTCTATATACGTTCAGATCTTGTTTACGGATAGTCCTAGAACAAAATTCCGGACCGGGCAGGTATATACCTGCTCTAGGGTCGCCTCGACATCGGTCGACAATCAGCCTCCGTTCGGTACGCACGAAACAAGTGGACGCATCGAAAAATTCTTGCCTGTTTTGAAGTGCTGTGAAACTGAAGAAACTATTTCAATTGGAATTCGGCAAAATGGAATCACTTTCTGGAGGTATGTAGAATATATGGTTATGCACAGTTATTGCTCATTTTATGTTTGTTATATTTAAATCTCGCGACAAATAAACATAAAAAATTGTACACTTTTTATCTAAAATCAATTTTCTAATGTAGTTTTAAAAATGTCTTCGCGAGTCTCGACCTTGTTTTGACAAGGAACTGATAGTGTATAGTGTTAAATATAGCATATTAAAAAACTGGCTGCTCAGGAGTGCTCAATGAATAGTGAGACTAATTTTTATGGAGGAACACGTGGCGCGACATTAACGGACGTGTGAATGTAATGCATTGGTTATTACGTTATAGCGCGTTGGTATATTTTCTGTCTATTGACATAGATTAATGTCTTATAACGGTCATGGAAATTAGTGAATTAACATTAATTAATAGCACTAATTACGTTTTAATACAATAATTTATTATTTTAAATATACGCTTTACAAGTTACTTCACGTTCCGTTTTATGATAATCTCAAAATTTTATAAAATAGTCCTCAAAGAACTCTCAGCAGTTAGAACTGTATTTCCCACATGTTTGTAAGGTGTAACGGTAGGTAGCACCCTTCGACTGCACTGTAGGGTCTCCGCAGTAAAGAAAGCAGCCTCCTGCTGTTCAGCCTTTCTTATACCTGTTTTTTATTGACACCGAGGAGACCCTCGTAAAGGAGGATTCCATAAAATTTCTGTATTCTTGTTTTCTCGTACAGAATGTATTCAAATATATTTGTTATGTGTAGTTTTTATTTTGCCAAAAAATGTATCTTTCGAAAATTAACCATACTTTTTCTGGACAACAGGTGGCTCTCCCCTATGTATCATTTATATCATAAATATTCATTTTCTTCATAAATACTAAATTATCATTTAGTAGTAATAAATTATTTTAGTATATTTCAAGGCATAACACTGTTAGTGAGAAATCTCAAAATCTGAAATATTAATGAATTTTAAATACATAGTATATAGTTTTGTTAAGTATAAAAATGATTTCTGAATGTCATTCAATTTTGTACATGTTTATATTGGTATTTTACAGAGTCTTCCAAATCTTCAAATCTAGAATTTTCAAGAAAAGATGTTTTCTTTATGGTGAAAGACAGTTTAAAAAATGAACAGAAATTCGTCATTAACCTTTTTAAAGATGCAATTTTCAACAAACCGAACATGTGATACAAGTAGACGAGGATGAAAAATCATTAGGACTATTATTTGCAAATTTTCGATCGAGATGGAGGGCAGCAAGTAGAGGCCAAGAAAAGTTTCTGAAAAAAATGAAGAATGTTTGAAGAGCACCGTACAATTTTCAAAATTATCCAATACTGAATGCACAGCATCAACATCTGAGAAAATTGTGAAGATTGAGAAAAAAGGAACATGTGGGCGATCTTCGCAATCCTTTGCTTCATCCAGCGATAGATCAAAGAAACGAAAGACTCAAGAAGTGCGTTCTACTTTATCTACAGAAGAATTGGCGTGTGCTGCTCAAATGAGTTTAAGGAGTTCTGGGCAAGTACATACTGCTCAAGTTCTTAAAGATGTCACATCAACAAGCCCAACAAGAGCCTCAAAATATATATCTGATGTTTGGTCACAAAATGAAGTACCTTTAATGATCGAGAAAGGAGAATCAAAGCGCTCTTATCAACTATCACGAAATGCAGCTAGAGCACATAAATGCTAATTATACCCATCATACCATAAAGTAGAAAAAGCAAAAAATCGTTGTTATCCCTTAGTTGTGTACACAACTGTTAGTGAGCCGCGCGCACAAATTAAACTACAGGCTTTACTTGATCATACCACATATAGAATTATACAACTTCAGGCTGATATCATCGATACTCTAAATCCGGAAATTCTGCAAAAATTAGTACTTCACTGTAAATGGGGATGTGATGGAAGCAGCGGTCAAAGTGTTATAAACAAAAATTTACTGAGGATGGAAAATCTGATGAAAGCATTTTTTATGCTTCTCTGGTACCTTTACAATTAATACACAACAATCACGAGACGGATGAAGCAACTATTGTGTGGAAAAATCCTAGACCATCATCTCCTCGATTCTGCAGACCAATACGATTGCAGTTTGTACATGAAGATGTACAGTCAACACGGAAAGAAGTTACCGACATTCAACAGCAGATTGAGGGTCTTGCACCATACGCTACTGAACAAAATGGAAAATCCATTTCAGTAACTTATTGTATGTCGTTTACGATGATAGACGCTAAAGTCTGTAACGCAGTAATCGGTACCACTTCTGCACAACGCTGCTTCCTGTGCAAAGCTACCTCTAAAGAATTTAATGACATCGACAAAATTATAAAAATGGACATTACTACAGATAATTTAAGATTTGGGATATCTACATTGCATGCATTGATTCGTTTTTTCTAGTGCTGTTTGCATTTGTCGTATAAGCTAACAACTGAAAAGTGGCAAGCTCGTCAAGAGGAAGTGAAAAATAATGTGAAAATACGCAAGGAAGAAATACAGACTCAATTTAAGATAAAACTGGGGCTTATCGTTGATCGATCAAAGCCAGGATATGGCAGCTCTAACGATGGAAATACAGCACGCCGCTTTTTCGAAAATGTTGCCATATCTGCTGAAATAACAGGAGTCGATGAAAATTTAATTCACCCATTTCATGTTATTTTGCAAGTAATTTCGAGCGGGTATGATATAGAACATGAAAAATTCAAAGACTGCTGTGTAAATACTGCCCGCTTATTCGTTGCTTTATATCCGTGATATTACATGCCTACATCTGTACATAAAGTGTTGATCCACGGAGCAGAAATTGTAAAATATGCCCTTTTACCGATCGGACAACTTTCTGAAAAGTAAATAAAGAATTACATAACATATATATGCCTTAATCTTTTACCACTTTCCCTATATCAAGTTACTCCACAATAAATGTATAAGTTAAAAAAAAGACGAATAAAAATAAGATTACAAATTTCTGTTTTTTTTTTATTGATAATATCAAGTTTACAATACTTTTACGATGTTTTTGCTTTAATTTAAATCCTGAATCGTAAGCAATGACCTCGAAAACCAAATTACATGAGATTTCACTTCATATTTTCAACGTATGAACAGTTTTGGCCGCTACTTTGGATCCGTCATTTAGAATTTTGAAAATTTGACCTCAGATTCGTAATCAGCGATCCCAAAAACCATCCGAGTAACCAGTTTCAGTCAAATCAATAGATATTCGAATTTTTAGTCCGCCATATTGGAGCTGCCATTTGGAGCCGCCATTTGGAGCCGACATTTTGAATTTTTCAAATCGGACATCAGATTCGTAATCAGCGGGACTTTGCCCCACTGTGGGTCAGCACCTGTTCTTATGCAAAGCTACACTATTTGGTCTATTATGTTATCCAATAGTCGCCTTTATTTATATTTTTAAATTGTATTGAGCAAATACTATGGAATATCTAGTTCTAGTGTTCAAAGATCCACCTTTCTAATAACAAATGTATTTTCCTTATTTAAAAAAAGGGAAGTAATCATAGAACATTTCCAACAATAATTTAAAGAAGTTTTTTACTTATACCGCCCTCAACGTTATTTAAGTCTTTAGGAAAATCTACTTGTTGATGGAAAAGTCTCAAAATCAATTCAGTACCCAACAATATTCCTTCAAACTTCTTTGAAATGTCTAGCAAACTTTGTTTTGATACCAAGATGTTTAAATGAAATTGTTCAAGTCTCGGTCTGATAAGGTCTAAGACCTTCTACCATTTCTTTTACCAGTTTTATTACTGTAATACAGCCTAGTCTGTTAAGCACCTACAGTTAGAGTCTATATATTTTTAAATCCTATGAATTATATATATAAAAAAAATTATGAGTGCTGCTGCTGCTGCTGTCACACAGGTCAAAGTCCATATATAGCAAAAATTGTTCGTGCCTTTCCGTGCCGGCCCGAACGCCTCCGAATGACAAATTCTGGCTTGGCGGCAGGCGCGGCCGAGGTATTATATTTCCGGATCCGCAAGCGATAGAAAATTTTCGTTTGAGAGCGGGTAATAAAGCACTCGTGCTCTTTAAAAGAAACTTGTCACCCATTCCACTATTTTGCTTTTTGGTGACATAATAAAAAAATTAAATATATTTAAACATAAAAATAAATTTTAAATCTTCCGTAGAACATAACATAAACGAATGTATTATATGTTCTTGTTAAGTTATTTTAAAAATGTTTGTTTCAACTTTTCAAAAAGTTATAAAAAATTGAAGTACAAAAGCTTCTGCGCCTTTGTGCAAATGATCTGAAACCCTTTGAGATTTATAGTAAAATGATTAGATTAGTCATTTACAGTTCTACATATGAACTGAACAAAACTGGTAAATATTATTCAGTTATTTTTTCTATAAGGTTTAGTTCATCCCTTCTTAGATAATGCCAATAATTTAGGCAAAAAGCACCACATTTCTTCTAAAATAATAAAGAAATTTAAAATACAGGATCGTCGAAGCAAATTCGGATTTTTTTAGGTTAGATACGATAGTGGACAAGATGATCCAAAAACACGATTGCAAAGCTGCTATAATCTAATTCCTTCTTGCCGGAAGAGACTCAAGATTACAACGTAGGCAAGAAATATAGAAAATCTGGCCACAATAAGAAAGTAACAGCTGACAGGACAGCTTACAACAAGCGATCTAATCGCAAGAGAAGTTATGCATTGGTCCATGAAAGAGTAGATTGATTAGGATCCTGAGCACGACTGACCTGGAAAAAATGGGCGTGGCACATTGAAGAGTCAAGACCTCCAATGCAAGCCTTTCGTGATGAGGAACTGCCATATGTTAATCAAACAAATTAATATCGCTAAGAACAGCTCAAGCACTAGGGCAAGCCTGACAGCGTTGGGTTCCTGATATTCTTTCAGACAAAAAAAACATCCACGTCAGAGATTTGGATCTGCCGAGATGGTTTTGAGGTGCCTACCGCCATGTATTTAAAGTTTTTCGCCTTTATGATGGTGTTGGGATTTGTGAGTAGCGAATGGTGCCTTACTTCTGTGAGGAAGACCTGACAGCTACATCAACGTGATAAAGACAGTTATCAAGCCCTGTATAGAGACGGTAATCGTTAGGAGCACGTATTCTAGAAAGACTCCGCTCCAGCCCACAAGGCAAGAAAGATCCAGGTAGTACAACAATTTGTATTACTACTTTTCTCCGATTTGTGACCATCTTCCAGCTCTGGCTATAATCCTCTTAACTACTTCGTGTGGGGCGTGCTCATAGTAAAGGACAATGATAGGTAACATAACACTAAGAACAGCTCAAGAGCCTCTACCATAAAGGCAATCACACATACGGACCAGAAGAAAATTGTGGTAGCTTGCAGCAGATTTAGATTATGACTCGAAAAGGTAGTGGTCGCTGGTGAGGGATGCATTAAATAATATAATTCTCACTCAATATTATATGCTTTAACTGTGTTAAGTTTGCATTATTTATTCGTTTTCGGGATTCACCTCGACGATCCTGTCCTATAAAATATATGAAAAACTAGCTAAATTTTTTAAGATAATGGCTTTTATCTTATTTAGTTTAACATGGTCATAACTACTCCATCTGTAATATAAATAGGATCTATATATTGTATATTAGCCAATTGAAACGTGTATCCTAACAAAAAAAAAATATTCCAAACAGTTAATAAATCCTTTCTTGCAATATACATTTTGCCTCTCATTTTATAATTTAATTATATTTATCTCGTGCACACTATTAAAACGCGCGCAGTGAAAAATTTCCAACGTTCATGTTATAAATAAAGAGCACATAAAGGTATGTATCTGTACGTGACAGAGAAAATAAACTCAGTCGCATAAATCGTGCTAGTCCCTAGGCGCAACGGGGGTGTACGAACTTAGGATAGGTGTGCATAAAAAGCGCTGCACCTGGGGATTTGGAAGGCCACCTCGTCTAGGCTGTCGGACGGCGTCAGCGGCGGACGCTCGAATAAGCGGCTCGGCGCCAGCGTCAGTGCGGCGTTGGTGTAGCGCGAGCAGGGGTTACGGCGCTGGCGCTGGCGCTGCTGCTGCTGCTTCTTCTTCTTGTCCTCCTCGGCTCTGCGGAGGTTGTGCAGCCGGAAGAAGTACATAGACATTCTGCGTGAGCACCATCAGCGTCAGTAACCTGGATAAGTGTGCGGGGTACTACACCTAGCGCTAATGAGCAAGCAGGCAGAAGCCGTTAGGTGCAGGGACGCGGAGCGGCGCTCCCACAGGCATTCTTTGTGCAGCAAACCGGGAAGCTCACATTCAGTACAATGCAGGGGCTCTATACAAAGCTACACTTGTGCATGTTGTTAGATGACACTCAACTTCGTGCCTGGTAAGTGCTTGAAATGAGCTCGAGCGGATATAACGAGAACCCGTTTTTTGTGCTTTTTTACTTCTTTCCTACTCCAATAACGGTAATGATCTTTTCAAATCAGTATATCTTGCTTGTACGAGGTTTGATCAAATGATACACAATTTAGACATTTCAGGCGAACAAATGTTTTCTTAAATAAAAACATCACAAATTTCTAATTTATATTAAATTTTAGCTGTGCTTTATAATATTTAAGTACAAATGAAATAAAATCATTGCAATAAAACCTGAAATTACAAATAACTAAATAACAAGACCGCGGAGGGCAATTTATGTCACCCCTTTTGAGATAACACGAATAAAGAATTTGGTTTGAAGTAAACTAAGTGTTTTACGTGCTGTGTGACTTCATCTTGTTGAAACCACATGCCATTTAAGTTTAAATAATTGGTTTTACTAATAAAAATTTGTTTATAATCGTACACCATTGACTTCGTTCGCAAAAAGTATTGGCCAATGACTCCTCCAGCCTACAAAACACATCAAACAACGCATTTTTGCAGATGCATTGATTTTTCATGAATAACAGGTAAATGTTCACTACCCCAGATGCGACATTTTTGAGGATTCGCAAAGCCATTTAAAGAAAAATGAGCTTTTGGAAAAATCAGCATCAACTGCTATTCTTTAAAGCCCAGTTTCTAGTAATGTTTGGTAAAATTTAACATGCTTCTAAATACCAATTGGATAAGTGCAAACTTCCATCATTCATAGAACTCAAATTCTAAAGCCCAATTTTAAATCACCGAATGTTAGAGTAATTCTGTGACTTGGTAGTAATATTTTCGATTTTTCCTTTCTTCCAATACAGTTCTTATTATTAGTTTACATAGAGTAGTTTGCAAAAACACGAAATAGATAATACAAATTAATTTGTAATGTACAATTTTATTTGAGTTATTTAAATGTTTAAAAAAATAATATAATTATAATACAAGATAATTTATAATTACATTTCAGTCGATTTAAATTAGTATTAGATTTTTTGTAAACACAAATGCTTATATATCAATAAAAATAGCACGCAAAGCGAACAAAAGTTTTGCTGCTGCAGGTTTTAGTAAGTTACGGCAGTAATCGAATAAAACGGATGTGAACAACAGAAACTGAGTTTGAAACAGAAGTTATAAGGGGTTATTTTATCATTTAGAACTACATAAACTGTACTGAAAGTTTTAGCTCGTTTTAGTCTGTTTTAAATTGTCTTATATGTTTATGGAAAAAATAAATTTATTGCTTTAATTAAACACAAACGAAAAAATTATTACTCCGCACTATAAAATCCACAAGCAAATGAATAAATAAATTTTTACATATACAAATCATTATTGTCTTATATATGCTGCTGTTTTTACTTTTGGACAAGGAAATTATAATTAAGAGGATTTATACAATTTGTCTGCAATATCTAGTGGATGAATTGAGTAATCCGTGACTGCCGATCCTAAACCCAGATAAAGGACAAAAATTGGAAAGTCGGTTACAACCATAGAACCACACATATGATAATTATGTACGAGATTAGGAAATGGTTAAGGAACAAATGATATTAGCTTTACGCCACATAAATAGCTACAAAATAAACAGACAACGATGAATAACATCAGAGGAAGATTTAGCCATAATAATAAATGGGAAATAAATAAAGAATGCAATAAATGAAGTTATTATGAAAGTAAAAACATACAATAAGGGGCAAGAGTTGTTGACAAAAATTACCGAAAAGAAAATAGATGTATGTGGTACCACTAAAGTAAATACACACGATTAATAGGAAATGCCTTATAGCAAAAAACGATAAAACCAACATGCGAGCGTGGAAGTAGGTGTGCAACTGGATATTAAGTTTAAAAAGACTATGGAAATTATAATTTATGCTGGCCAAAGGTTTCTGAAAATAATACTGAAGAAAAACAACAAATATTTTCATAAAATCTGTCTGTGTACCTGATATTCAAGAGAAGAGATATGCACGTTTTAAGAAAAACTACCAAATATACATATGCAAGCAATCAATGATATCATTCTGTAATAGACTATCTAATAAAAAGACACTTCTTACTAAGTGATATTTTAAAATGTAAACATTAAATTCGCCCTTATTATGCAAGATTTGAGAATATATCATACAACTAATCAACGCAAAAAAAAATAAAGAAAGCAATATAGGCTCTTTAGCACTAAGCAAATGTATGCTAAACATTTAAAAATAGAAATAATAATAAAACAACAATTATTGAGGATAGTAAGTGCAGAAGAAGCGCGGAGAAAAGTAGAGATTAACATTGTCAAGCAATAGATAAATTGCTAGGCAAGCTAAATGTACTGTTATATACAGAAACAAAACATCTTGGTTCACTAATAAAGCAAGAAAAAGAGATAATCTTTTATAAGATGTAAAGTTATTGGAAAACTAAAAGATCTCCAGTTTTACAAGAAAATAAATCAGAAAATCTAAGAGCAAAACAACAGAAAGAAGAATACTATGGAAGTTTTACAGAGGGTATGTAATAGGACCTATAAGGATCGCAGAAGAAGGCATGGTGTATGTTACGAAATAGGAAAGTTAAAGTTAGCGATACTGTAGAAATAAATCCCATACGTAGAGAACAATCAATACAATATTCAAAAATTTCTCTAATAAGGAAATGATTGAAACTAAGATAAACACCAAATAAAGAAACCGCAGATAACTCTATCGATGTATCAGTGAAAGATATAAAAAAAGATCAAAATATTGAAAAATAGAAAAGCACCGCGCAGAGGTGGAATAATAAATTAAGTTGTTAAGATATGGAGAGGGGAAATTAAACTAACAACTTTAAAATATATCTAACATTGTTACTTAAGAAGAAAAAGTGCCAACAGAATGGTAAAAAGGGCAACTCTCTCAATATTTAAAAGCAGGGAAAGAGCAACCCGAAAAACTAACCAGAGATAATGCTTCCAAATACAATACCGATTAAACTATTATTTAATGAAATGCAGTTACATCATCATGTAAGTAAACAACAGTAGAGTTTACTACTGACACGTCGAATGGTTGAAAGCAATTCAGTTAAATACATCAGCCTTTACGTGTTTGTAAACATAAGAAAAGTATTCATTTTAGTCAAACCACAAAACGTAATATTAATATTAAAAGAAGAAAACTCCAATAAAAGTTGCAAAAGATCTAAACGAATATACATAAACAAAAATTCAAGTAGAATATCAAATTTGACAAGGAGACTCACTAAGTCCTGTCGTTTTTAATCTTGTGAATAAAGTTATCATTAGCGTAAAAAATTACCCGGGTATATAATGGAGAAATATTTTTGTAGTATGATATAGTTTTAATTATTTGCAGTGCGTTTTACATAATCTATGGCAATATTTTAAGAACAGACTCGATACAAGCTCGAAATACAGAAAAAATAATAGTAAAGGCCGTAAACTGCCAATATTGGGAGCGGATCTATTTAGCAACCACATTACATACAACAAATTATAAAAAGTACACAAGTTTCTGGTCATTTGAAAGATATAACCCAAAAATACAAGTCTTGGAATATTAATAAGATAAACATTTAGAAAACTATAGTTCCTATATCATCAAAACCAAGCAAATGCAGAAATAAAACTATTACAGGCAGTAAAGACGAGGCAAGACAAAGTTAAATAAAAGGGCTTAGTGTAACATCACAAATAAAGCGCACATTGTAAGAAGAAGTAGAAAAGAGAAATGGATTGAAGACGTAAACAAAACCAATGACAAGAGACCCATTAAAATATCAGGAGATTAGAAACTGGATTTTAAGCATAGGTGTAAATTCCATAATTAATGCGTGAAGCAAAACAGGTTTAAGCCTATAAAAAATAAGGAAAAGGTAATTTATGGTTAAAAAAACTTCTAACATATTTGTAGTTATGCTACAAAGAAATATTTTATGAATATTTTGCATTTACAAGTCTTTTTTTGGAATATAGTCGAGGTATTTCTTAAATTGGAGGATCTTAAAGAATCCATGGATTTTTGTTTCCTATTACATCAGTTTACGATTAGTGTACGGTAATTAAAAAACAGAACCCCAAAAATGTTTAAAGTGCAAAACTAGTAAAGAAATAAGTTTTTTTGAGAGTGGCAAAATATTTTTGCAAAATCTATAGCTTTACTCTTAAAGAAAAAACTGATAGACCAGAGACTTGTATATTTATTTACTTAAAACAAAGAAAAAAATTTTAATTAAGTTTGTATGGCCAAATAATTATAAAACTAAGTTTTTGACTAGAAATCGTATTCGCAATCTTTTTTGTTGAGCAGATTTACCAGACAATTAAGCAAAGTTGTGTTCTCCTATAAGATGGCTCAACTTTAACAGTTTGATATAAAAAAATGAAAACCCTTAGCTTGCTATGGTGGCTGGGTGGATTGAGTAGCCCAGTGGCTGTGCTGCCAGTCCCAAGCCCGGATAAAGAAGGAGGGTTATCAGATCAGCACCCTGCCTGAGGTAAAAATTAACATGCTCCTAGAACCGCAACCTTGCCTCGGAAACGGACGGATTTAAAGATGATGACAAATGCGAGAAAAAGGACAAAGAAATAGAAAAACAAAGATGTATTACGATTCGCAACATGGAACATTAAATCACTTAATAATAAAGAACAAGAAACACAGAAAAGGCTAACAGAACATAACATTATTATATGTGCTCTGCAAGAAACAAAAAAAAAGACAAAAACAAGCTGACGATTATTTAGTGATATACAGTGGAATGGAAAGTCAAGAGCGAGCAAAAGATGGAGTATCTATGGCAATTCGAGCCAAATACGCAGCTAACATAGAAGACTGCCGTTATATGTCATCACGTATCTTAACTGTTGCACTGCATACAAAAAATTAAAAAATAAATTTAATATCCATATATGTACTAGAAAATAATAAATCAAAACACAAGTGTTAACACTTTTACAATCAACTTCAAGATATAACTGAATCAGTGTCACAAGATGTACCGATAGTAATTTTGGGAGACTTTAACGCTCCTATTGCCAGTGAAATAATATCAGGGATCAAACAACGATTCAATGAAAATGTTACAAATGACAATAGTAAATTAGACAACCACGCAAAAAAAGTTTCGTCCTGGGTTCTGACTATGTATGCTGTATGTTTTTGGGATTGCTGAATCCGAATCCGAAGTCGGTTTAACACCAGCACATCAGGGTGTGGCCATAACCTCAAAAAACACCCCAAAATCCACTAACACCGTTAAACCCGATAATCAGAGATCAACAATTGATTACATACTAACTAATAGGCGTGTACATCCGACTATATGAGAGAGATATAAGGAAATACGTAACGAAACAGCAAATTAGTAAGTCAGGTTAAAAATAACTATTGGGAAGTATTTTCTAAACGAATGGAAAGTGACTTCTGCGGACTGCAAAAATAAATATGGCGACTAATCAGAGCCCAAAGGAAGGTGATAGATGAACTTGGTGAAGTTAAGCATATAGACAAAGAAACTTAGATCACATACCTAAAGGAACTTTACAGTAAAGAGGAGGATATAATTGAACAGAATACACCAGAAATAGTAATAAACGATAACTTACAAGTTGATGTAACAGATATACAACTAGCGCTACGGCAGCTAAAGAATAGAAAAAGTTTGGGACAAAACGGCATTTCCAATGAAATTCTTAAGTATGGCGGGCAGCACTTCAATCAACAGCTACTCACACTGATCAATAAAATTTTCAATTACCACAGAATACCCGATGAATAGAGAATAATCATTGTGTTCAAGAAGGGAGAAAAGAAGATACCAGATAATTAAAGAGTTTGAAATTACTTACGAAAATAATAACACATAAAATAAATAACACAATATCATTATCAAATGAACAACAAGGTTCAGATCTGGAATATCGTGCACGGATGCGGTTTTTGTCATATGACAAAGGGCAGAAAAATCTATTGAATACAATAGGCCAGCTTATATGTGCTTTGTAGATCTAACCAAAAGCATTTGATCGTGTCCAATTTAAACATGTAATACACCTTCCCCATTATAAAGAAATACCCCACAACCTAATCAAAATAATTGAAAATATAATATATACAGCACAAATACAATACGAGCTAAAATAAACGGAGAACTCAGCTACCGGATTCCAGTACATAATGGAATAAAATAAAGGAACTCCTTAAGCCCGCTTTTTTTCAACAACATAATGGACGAGATAATAAAGAAAGTGCGCAACTTAAAAGCATATAAGATGGGTGATCGTAATGTGACAATCTTGTGTTTTGCAGACAATGCCTGCATGTTAATAGCAGAAAACGAAGATAATCTTCAGATGCTACTGAATCGATTTAATTCCACACCTAAGTCATTCAACATGGAGATATTTCTATCAAAAACAAAATGTATCACAAGATTTAAAATATCTGTCAGCTGCAAACCAGTTGTTGACGAACAAATAATACAATAGGAAATGAAATTTAAATACTTAGGTATAGAAATCTCTAGATATGGTGATGTAACAAAAACAGAAGTAAGACAACAAACGACGAAAGCAGTAAGATTAGCAGCCATACTAAACGACACGTTTTGGAAAGATAAACACATAGATATAAAAGTCAAGTCAAGAATTTATAAATCCACGATAAGACCAATAATGACATACTCTGCAGTAACCTGTGCGGACACATCAAAAATAAAAGAAATATCAGAAACAGGCAACATGAAGTTGCTACGAAGAATTGCTGGAAATACAGAGAAAGGAGTGAAGACGTAAGAAGAACGTGTAAAGTAAAAAACAGGAATTAATGTGTATTACATAGAAAACACGAATGGAACGAACACATTAACCGGATGGATGAATAACGAATCGTCAAAGCAGCAAGAGACAAATCACCAGTGGGCAAGAGAAGTACAAGAAGACCGCAAAGAGATGAAGTGATAATCTCAACGCAAACGAAAGAGAAGCATAGGTGACGAAGAAAAAACAGCCAAAGATGCCTATATTAAAAACGGAAGAAGAAGAAGAAGAAGCTTTCTAATATAATTTATAAAGATAAAATAAAGCGACTCAATATTTGTGGTTCAGTTCCATTATGGAAAACCTCATGTGCAATATTAACTTATGTTCTCTTAATTGTGGACATGTTTTTTTGCTGTCAGTAAAACTACTGACATCAAAAAAATAGTTCTCTGCATTAAAAAAGCAAATGATTTTATTTATAGTTTATAGTAGTAGAATCTTAATGCGGAGACAAAAAAGTATAAATAAACTCAGCACAAAAAGTTGTTACCTAAACACGGCTTATGTACAAGATAATTTTAATTCTCTTTTTACTGCCACCCTGAGTTACATTGGGAATGATTCAGGGCAATAGCCATGATCAAAATCTAGGACTGCGCATGTTATTTACGGATATGAAACAGCCTTATAATCTATCGAATAATACTAAGTAAATCTCTAAAAAAAAAATAAACATACCAGTCGAACTAGTACATAAAAGTTTTTAGGTCAATTTACAACAAATAAAAGGTTAAGATAGGAGACCCACCGTCAACTGATTTATTCAACCTGGCCCTAGAAGTAGTTGCGAGAAAGAGTAAGATACAAACAGCAGAGCTAACTTTTCATAATAAGGAACGATGTATGCTTTATGTAGATGATGTCATTATATTAACAAGAAGCAAGAAACAACTTGAAAACACATTTAAAGAATTCGAAGAAAAGGCAAAAAATATGTGTAAAGAATAAACAAGAACAAAACAAAATATGTAGAAACACGAGCAGATCCAAATTAAGGAAATCGTCAAATCATGTTTAAACTTCAAGGCAAAGAATATATTTTTGAAAAGGCTGATCATTTTGAACATCGCGAACATTACGGTAGCAAATAAAAGAAAAGAATATAATGAAATAGAGAAGGGAGCCCTAAAAGAAAATAAAGTTGTTGGGTCAATAGGACAAAAGTGTTAAAAGCCAAAAATGTCTTGAAACCAGCAAAAATACCTGTTTATAAAACTATTATTCAACCGGTGGTATTATACGTAAACAAGACTTGCACAATAACAGAACAAAGCGAAGTCAAATTGGAAATATGGAATAAGAAAGTACGAAGTAAGATTTTTGGAGAAAGGAGTTCGGAGAAGGCGCTTAAATAGGGAAATTGTGGGGATTGTATAGAAAGCCGAAAATCTCACAAAAAAATAAGAACAAACAAAGCGAGCGAGTCGGTAATCAGAATTCTGAAACAAATATATGTTTTGGTCGGAGGAAATGGGAAGAAAAGAACGATTTAGGAAAAAATAATTCCAGGAGGTTCAAGAAGATTTAAAAACGGTTGGATAGACAAAAATAAATACATGTTATAAAAAGACTGAAGCCAGGTGATAAATTTATTTCCACAGTGATTTTTTGTTAAACAGAAATTTGCATAAAATTTTCTCTACTTTGTTAAGGCTTCCTATTGTTAAAATAAAGCAATTTAATTATTAGGATTTTACGTTTTGAAATGGAATATTGTAAAACAAGATTACGTGGGCTAGTCAGATTTAACTCTAAAATGGTAACATACCCTTTTATCTTCATTCATATTTACCTTACTAAATAGACAACCATTGACAACCATTTCTCCAATGTTGTGATGAACCCTACTAACTTGCATACTAATAAAATATTTTCAGTGATGTTAACCAATGGTTTTTGCACCCGACATGTTTTTTTTTTGTCCTGCTTTAGATAGTAAGTCTACTAAAGACAATTTATTTGTCCGGTACGGAGTTATTTTTAAAGTATTTTCAAGTGCGCCTTTGATTTGACAATAAATGTACTAAAATAAAATATCTTTAAAACACGATGCGGAGGTCCCCGGTCCCCGGCCGTGTGAGAAGCATTGTTTACCAGAGTAACGCATTCGGGGCCTCGCGAAAATACACGAACGATCGTTGCTATATATTTCGTAACGTCAATATAACGTCAACGCCCCTTACGGCGATGCACCAAAGTGAGACGGAATTCGTGACTGGCGCAATCGTTGGAGGGCAGCAATAGTAACGATTGGTACAGAAAGCTCGTAACACTTGCATTATCTATAGTAGCTAGGCATAGCTGGCTGGATACTATAGTATTTAACAACATTTTATGATTTTTGGAATAAATTTATTAGAAGCTACAAAAAGTAGAATACTTTTAGAAAATACCATTGAGAAGCAATTCTTCAGTTTCCGTAGAAGATGTAGTTTAGGTATTGCTAATACGCCCCATAAATATGAAATCGAGATTGAGATAAACCAAAAGGACTTACATTGAAAATTATGCAAACCAATTTACAAGACCCACAAAATCGTCTTAAATGGTAATTGTTTTCGTTCAATCTAGCCAAGAACTTACTTAAAGAAAAAATTAAAAAGCTGGTATAGTTAAGCATAAGAATCAAAAATATGTATAGTCGCATCTCTCCACTACCTTATCAGCTAATAATCATTTTTGATCTGTGCTTAGGTGTATGTATAAGAAATGTGCTAAATTTGAGAGAATCTGACTAAAACTGTGATTACAAAAAATTTAAAAATATAATGTTTTGAAAGGGGGTGGTAGTTTTTAAATATGGAAGCATAAAACAAAAAACTAAGATAAAATGCTTTAGAAGGTCTTATATGAGAATGTCTGTAAGAAACATATTTCTTAAAAATATTAAAAACAATGCAAGCTATGACGGGAAAGAAAGCAGATATTTCTTAATGCTGACAAGGGAGAAAATAATTATTGCTTCCAAATTTGTACATTACCGAAATAGGAATTCAATCACCTGGCATTATTTTACTTTACAAGAAGAGTAATTGACATATTTAGTTAATTTTTCCATTTACAATCTCTAGCAAGAAGAATGGATTATTCCACCAAAATAATAAAATTTCTGCATTAGAGAGGCTTTCAAAAAATTAAGCACACACATTTTTGCAATTTGCTGAAAAATTATTGTAAAAAAAGTGTTAGAGAGGTTTTCGCCTATATTATTGTAATAGGATAAAGAACTATACGCTCTATAGTTATTGAAAAAGGAAAGGAATACTAATAAAAGATAGGCAAACAACTGCAACCAATAATAAGCATTCTTATCCTATTACGTCACTAGCAAAAGTAAATAAATAATACTGATTTCTTTCCTTTTCAGTTATACCAATTTACTTTGTACATATATAGCTTTAAAATTTCTTATTTCCAGAAACTTTTATATTAGGTGACATAGTCTATAGTCACTAAAAGTACTGTGGGGAATATAAATACGAGGCAGCCATAAATTATATTGAAGAAAGAATTTATCAAGAGCTGAGCCATGTTATTAGTTTAGTTATATGTATTGACAACTAGATAAAAACATAATTATCTGAAAGTTTCTACGTTTAATAATAATAGGCGTGTTAAAGAGAGAAGCAAAAGGAAATAAAATTTATAAGGACAACATCAGCAATAAACAATGTCATGTTTGGCCAAGAAGTAACAACAGACAAATGTGGGAACTGTGTGTTCAATGCAAAAGACTGTTATGTACTGAATAAAGATAGTCTGTTACTATAAACTATGTAGATAATTTATAATGAATTTAATATAATAAACGCAATAAATACATCTTATTCCAATAATATAGTTTGCTTCGTATAGAATACTACATTTCAATTTACGTTATATGGAAATATTGAGACGGAACCTAGTGATATAGTGAACAATTAGATAGAAAGGAGTTTTTCGCCCCTGTAATGTTGAACAAAGGACTATGAGACTTTCAAAGTCCCTTGCCTGGTTCAAAAAGAAAACAGACAATTTTTCATAAGCTACTAACGTGTGATCTAATTGGTTCACAAATGGCATTACTGTTCTCCAGCGCTCTTCTATTTGTCGGTTTTCAGTTCTTGCAACGTATTTTTATTCTATTGATTAAAAAACATTTGAAAAAGTGACATTTTGGTACTTGAATATTACTCAGCAAAGCGTATCCTACGAGTTAAAAGACGACCCTAAAATAAACCGGCAGTAGAGAGCAGTATATTGAAAATTCCCCCCGTCCCAAGAAAGCAACATAGAATAAACCAACAGTCAAATTTAATATTTATTTGCTTTTTTAATAATCAGATGGTAGTTTATACGAAATTTATAGTGCCAGGTACACAAACTGTCAATTACCCTTTTTAGGAAAAAGTCCTGATAGGCTTAGGAAGAGGGTAGCACGAGTGCGACTAGAAATTGCTATGCCGTGGAACAGTTTATGCCATACGGCAGCTTCTATCAACAAATTTTTGTTAGAAAAAAGTGTTACCGTAGATTTCTAGTCCTATTTATACTGAATCTCGGCCTCTATGACATTTTTCTTTTTCTAACTGAAAAATTCTTTAGAAGGGCTCTATTTTAGGACTTCCAAAAGAGCATAAGTTATGAGTGCAAATGCATTCCAGCAAAAACCATTTAGAACTGTTATGAATAATGAAAGCTGCCCAACGAAAGGGAACGATCTGGATTTGTGAATAGGATAAATGTTGTGGTTAGCATAAAATTATTGTAATTTTTGTGCCAAATTTCCTTTAAGAGGTTGTTGCAGTAGTTCGGGTGCATGGGCTATAACTTATATCATTCGATAGCTTGCAATCTTGTAAAAACATTGATACATAACTTTTATATAATTTGCTCCAGATGGAGCTTGAAGAAAAAAATCGAAGACTTTAACAGTTAATGTTTCAATGTTGTTCGGTTTAGAGCTATTAGGTTGTGGCCCGGACACTCATGATATTTCGCCTAACTACGGTAGACATATTCAGAAGAATATCTTCAAACATTCTAAATTTCTTTCTAAAAATATCTGTCGCAGTTGTGTACAAAACGTTCAATTACGGCTTAATAGCCCAAGAACACAATGCATCGAATATGTTTGCTGCTCAATGTTCAATGCGACCTTTGTTTGAAGGCTATCAGAAATTCGTCTTTACTATGAAAGCGACAGAAAGTCGTCGATGTGGAAGGAGAGTATTTTGATTACTATTTTTGCATTGAGTTCGAGCTTAGACTGGTATCTGTACTACTATTTGTTTTGGCCCCTTAAAGGTATGTTAGAAAAGCGGCCATTTGGAAGAAAAAGAATTTTTAGGTAAAAGGTTCCAAACCAACTTGCAGATTTTTATGAGAATGCCTTAAAAATCTGTTTAAAAGCTGAATTATTTGCATTTGAAAAGAAGGGAAGTGTTAGCTATTCGCTTGGGATCTCAATCTGCGAGTCTTTCGTCCTATTGTATTTATAGCATCAGATATAAAGTTTGGCAGAGTTGTTTGTAGTATTTAGGCATTGAGGGACTTTTCTATTTTAATTGCCTTACGAATAATCTCACTAATAGAATCGGAAATAGGAGCAATAGTTTTACCAAAGCGATTATTTTGAAAGGCCCTAGGAAAAGAGACGATTTCATCTTTAAAATTGGAAAACATCTAATTAGACCAGGGAAAGCAGGAAAATATCTAAGAGTATATAATATAATAAAAGAGTGTATAAATAGCCGATTTACTGGAGGAGAACGGTCACAAATTGAGATCCGTAACCAACATTAAACACCGAATAACAAAAATGCCCTTGCCAATGTTCTTTGCAGACTTCGAACCTGCGCCAAGTAACAAAGACATTTATAACCTCAGGTTTTTACAAAACCAAATTATAAAGATCGAACCACCACACAGAAATACAACAATCGTACAGTGTATGAGGTGACAACAGTATAACCATACTCAGGCCTACTGTAACCGCCCATTTGTATGTGTAAAATGCGGCGGCTCACATGATACCCGATCTTGTAAGAAGACAAAAGACTTACCCGCCAAATGTGCTCTCTGTGACGGAGAGCACCCGGCTAATTATCGAGGCTGTACCGTACATAAGCAACTTCAAAATAAGTTAAGATCCAACACATCCTTACAAACTCGATCCACAACAACAAACATGTTCCAACAACGACTTCATCAAACTCACCTGATCTTCCCTAATCATTACAACCCACGAACGTATAGTCAGGCCGTGCAAGGAAATACAAACACTACACAAGCACAACCCCAAGATGTAACCCTACAAACATTTCTAGAAGAATTTAAAGCTATGTTTTTACAACTGATACAACAAAACAACATGGTAATAAACATGTTGTCCACAGTCATAAGTAAACTTGTAAGATAATAGCCAATTCACTATGTATATATCTTTATAGAATGCTAATGGCATCCTGTCAAAAATCTATGAAATTGAACCATTTCTAAAGCTAAATAATATAGATATCCTACTGAGACACACTTTACAGACAGGTCTTTTCTAAGAATACCACACTACACATGCTATAACACAAAACATCCTGACGGTGCAGCGCACGGATGCACAGCTATATTAATACGGACCTCAATCGCTCACAATGAACTGGAAAAGTACGAAGAACCTATTTCTCCAAGCAATTACTATTCAAGTCTACAAATTATCACATCCACTAGTAACCTCTGTTGCGTATTGCCCACCCAGGCATAGCCTTTCCAAAGACGTCCTCAAGCCATTCTTTCAATCTCTCGGCAACAACTTTATATGTGGAGGTGACTATAACTGCAAACATACCTACTGGGGCTCTCGTCTAATACCTACCAGAGGCAGAGCTTTATATGAACTCATCCGCGAAGAAAACTATGGCTACCTATCCACGGGAGAGCCTACGTACTGGCCCACGGATCTAAATAAGGTACCTGATTTACTGGACTCTTTTATCACCCAAGTGATTCATTACTATTGTTCAATCTGCAGCCTGGAGGGCTACGCCCAAACTTCTAAATACGGTATGACAGGATGGAAATATTACCAACGAAATCCTTGAACTCATCAAGCAAAAGAGGAGGGCAAGATCTAAATGGCACAGGACTCGAAACGCAGCTGAAAAAACGATATTTAATAGACTAACCAATGCCCTCAAGAATAAACTCAAACTGCACAAGCAAGAAACTTTTCAACACTATCTAACTTCCTTGTCCCGGGCCGTCCACAGTATCTGGCAAGTTTCTAAAGCTAATAAAAGTCCACAGGCTGTTAATCCACCTTTAAGAAAACCAAATCATGACTGGGCTAAGACAGATCAAGAAAAAGCAGATATCTTCGCCCAAGTTTTCATCTCCTACTCTACTGTTCAAATGTCGCTGCCCAGCAAAAGCTTCACCTATACTGAGGTGCTTGATGAAATTCGCCATCTAAACAATAACAAAGCCCCTGGGTATGACCAAATTACGGCTAAAGTGCTTATTGAACTGTCCAAAAACAGTATAACGTTTTTACGAAACCTGTTCAACTCCATATTGAGATGCCAATATTGGCCGTCATCGTTAAAATTCGCGCAAATTATTCTAATATCAAAACCTGGTAAACCTGCTGAATATGTTGCCCCTTACCGTCCAATAAGTCTGATGCCACTACTCTCTAAACTGTTAGAAAAACTTATAATCAAAAGACTGTATGATGGTGACATACTGGAAAACTGCATACCACACCATCAGTTTGGATTTAGGCGGTACCATTCCACGATTCAGCAATGCCATCGACTTGCAAATATTATCAATGCGGCCTTCGATGCCAAATCTTACTGCCCTGCAGTTTTTATAGATATTAAACAGGCATTTGACAAGGTGTGGCATGAAGGCCTATTACATAAAATTAAAGAACTACTGCCAAATGAATACTACCTTTTGCTAAAATCGTAATTGAATGATCGCTACTTCCAAATCAAATATGGCTAACATTATTCTGACCTCCGACCAACCACCTCAGGTGTGCCTCAAGGCAGTGTCCTTGGACCGCTGCTATATTTACTATATACCTCAGATGTTCCGAAAACAAATAATACACATTTAGGCACATACGCAGATGACACTGTCCTCCTTTCCAGTCATACCAATCCTCATATAGTATCCTCTAACCTACAAACCCATCTAACTCATCTTCAGACCTGGCTTGCTAAATGGAGAATCAAGGTCAATGAAACGAAAAGCATTCACGTTACCTTCACTTTAAATCACTCCGACTGCCACCCAGTTTTTCTGAACAATGTACCTATTCCTCAAACAACAGAATCCCGCTACTTAGGTCCTCATTTAGACCGACGACTTACCTGGAAGTCTCATATTGAAAAAGCGTAAAGTAATTGATCTGCGAATCAAGGAAATGTACTGGGCGCTTGGTAAAAAGTCGTGTCTTTCCCTAGAAAACAAGATCCTGCTCTAAAAAACAGTAATCATGTCCATATGGACTTACGGCATTGAGCTATGGGGCTGTTCTTGTAAGTCCAAGGTTAACATTATTCAACGCCTACAATCCAAAACCATTAGACTGCTAGCAAATGCTTCGTGGTATGTCAGCAACTTGACCCTGCATACGGACCTACAAGTCACAACGGTAGAAGAAGAACGTGCCAAACAAAGTATCACCCACTTTGTGCGGTTGCACGCCCATCCCAACACCTTTGCATCCAACCTTCATCAGAATCCCCCACCGAGAAGATTAAAAATAAAGAAATGGCCCACTGATCTTAAAGGAGTGCAACTCTAATAAAACGGGATAACATCGCTAGATGGACTCCCCTTCACATCAAATGTCATCACATTATCTCATAGAACATTGATTTATTGTATTACGTTCTGATTGTTAATTTGCTTATAACCAATAAAAAAAATATATTCTACTAAATACCTGGAGGCTTATTTAACTTGAACAGGTTTTTTGTCAGTCTTTACATTGTGTTTCATAAACTCTTTGGGACTGATTGGGGCATAAAGTCAGATATTTTGTTATTGGTCATAAAAACAATATGCTTGTTTTATCAGCAATGCCTTTGACGTAAGACAAGAACATTTTTTGTTAGTTGGGCGAGTATTGAAATTAAAAGTTGCTATTTTTACTAATATTTCCATTTAAATACAATAGTATAAGGATTGCTTGAAATATCCATTTTGTTGTAGGATGTTGATAATAATTTTGAGTTTTATTTGTTGGTTTTTCAGATTGGAAAGGAACTTAGCGACCAAATGTATTTGGGCAGGGTGACGATCGAATTTGGAATTTAAGTAGTTGGTATGGATTAGTATGCGTTTGTTCAATGTATTACAAAGACCGAATTTTAGGTATTTATCTAACTTTTACCTTTTTCAGTAGTTTGCAAAGAATTTTACATTTTTGGGGTTATTCTTTCTAATTATCTTTATTGGTATTTGTACCTAATAACTTGTTTTTGAATTTTCTCCGCAATTTTAAAGGCCAGGAAACAAAAGCGAAATCTAAAGGGTTCTTAGAGTATAGAAATCGTGATTCAAAAGTAATTATTATTTAAAAATCCCAAAATTTTCAACCATTATGACATCACCATTATCCAACTAATGAAGTACAATGGATAGTTATTTAACTACACCTATACGTTTTTGATTAAATAAATGTATGAGATCAAATCGAGTGATTGTCATGTATACAATTCGTTGAAGACGCTAGCAGGGTGAAAAAGTATTTCCATAAAATATCGGTTATGGTATAAATTAGACAAAAATTTAAGAATGGATGGTAAAAGTTTTTTTGTAAAAGGAGTACAAATAAGGCTCCGCCGATTTTTATCAAAAATTGGGCGTTTATTGTGAAAGAACGGAACCTTATGTTTTATTCGAAGTATTGTCCATCGCAAGCCACTACTTTTTCCATTTTTCTAGCAGCATACGGATACCGCGTCGGAAGAACATCTTATCTTTTGAACGATTTTAAACAATGAGAAATTGCTTGTTAAGTTACTTCTAATGTAACTGCAAGTTCTTGTTGCGTTTGGCAGCAATCTTCCTCCAATAATGCTTCCAATTCCGCGTCTTCTTACACTTTCGGCCTTCCGCTACGTTCTTTGTCTTCGACATCAAACTCACCGTTCTTAAACTTATGAAACCACTCACGATAACTTCTTTCACTTAATGCAGTTTCATAAAATGTTTCTACAAGCAATCAGTGCGTCTCAGCTGCAGATTTCTTCAAATTAAAGAAGTAAATCGAAAGTTCCCGCAAATGACGCTTATTCGGCTCAAAATTCGACATTTTCGCACGAAAAAAATTGTGATGCTGATACAAAATCGCTAATATTTTAAGATTATGGTGTTGCCAGAGGTCTTTTCACGTTTTACATATGAAAATTTCAACTATAACTTACTGGTGGGCCATCTTTTCTCAAACGGCAGAAACTTATTTGTACTCCCTTTAAAATTTGTAGTGCAGTGGTAAGTGGTTTTTTAATAGTTTGCTTTAATTTGGCTACAAATACTTAACCTTTTGAACTCCGCAAGCCAATTACGCAAAATTTGCTACTTATTTTTTGAAATTTCACTTAATATATCCAATTTTTTGCCGTTATTCATGTTTTGTTTAATTTATTTATCCAATTTTTGTATGTATTAAAATATTTATCTTTTTTAACTGGAAAGAAAAGAAATCTGGCTTGAGAAAGTTTAGAAAAATTATTAATTTGTGCTTGAAAATCTATGAATATGTATAAAGACTGAATTTTTTATATAGTGTACATTGTATACAGCAAAATTGTAAATATATGTGCAAAATGTATTTAAACATTTTTCCCTTTTTTATGTTTTTAATTTCGCCTAATTATCTTTTTATTTTATCTAAAATCCGGTTTCTAATTATGAAATATTAAATTTTTGCAGTATTCATTATATTTTTTGAGTTGCAAATATCCAACTAATGTTTTTATACCCGCCTCGTTAGAAATAATCTAATTATTTAAATTTAAATATCTATGTTTATGTTTGCAAAAATTGCAAATAATCTGGCAAGGTACATCATATTGACATGAAACTGTACTACTAAGAAACAAAATAACATAACTTTAGATTTCATGTTAAAACAATGCAGGTTTTTATTTACAATGTGTAACTATCCTGACAATAAAATTTTACTGTTCTCTAGAACCTACAAACTTTACACAAACCTTAAAGTTTAGCTATTTTGACATTTATTATACCAATATACTTGAAATACAAAGTGCAAGCAAGTTTTAGTAACACCGATACTTTTCGTGATAATTGAGAAAAATATGATAAGAACGTATTTATACAATTTTCTTTTTTAAAGTAAAGAAAGACGGAAAATTACATAAAATTTTTCTTAGTCAGTCGAAAAATAGTGAAAAAAAATAGAAATTGGGAGATGCTCTAATACCCATATTTTATTTACAAAGAATAAACACAATTAAAATGCTTAGTAACACTAGTAATGCTAGTAAAATGCCAAATATTACTAATGCAGGTACTCAAAAATTAAAAGAAACATACAAACAATATATAAAGCGAAAATACAAACAATCAATACTACTGAAGCCAAGTAATACAAATTTAAAAAGTTTAGATATGCACAAAATGCATAAAATAGAAGAAAACAATAAAATAAAATTGTAAATCTATATTGTATGGATTAAAATATATACCCATAAATTGAATCATTCTTAATAATACTAATACATGCTTGATAATCTCAACAAATATATGCAACAAAATTAACAACAAATCGATTACTTATTGCAATTTCTTTGGTATTTATTTTAATGATCTATCAAAATGTTAGTAAGAATTAAAAAAGTGTCCTCAATGAAATATATAAAAATAAATCCTTTATTTGCTCTATCCCGTCTAAACACTAAAGATTTCAATACAGTGACTGGATAAGTAATGTAAAAAAGAAAATTGTAGAACAAGACGAAAGATTAGAAGAAACAGATCATCTAATTTGCAGGTAGAATGATTTATTTTCCGATTAAAAACATTATCAAATATTTATAATTTTTGCTAAATAACCAATGGTTTAAAATGATTTTTATTTTGCTTTGTTTATTATAAATAGTTTTGAATTTATTAGTTCCAAAATAGCTTGTAAAGTATTTTTAGTTTACGAAAGTATTTTTGTGTACAGCTTACCTCGAACCAAAATACAATACTAGCAATTTTGGTTGCTTAACTTAGGTGGTCACATGAGTGACAAACAGTAACGAGAACCCCTTGCATACCATACTTTGGAAAACGACCTCCTCTTGCCTAAAAAACGTTAGAATTTTTTAGGATGTACGAGAAGATATAATAAAACGTATTATTTATTCTTCTTGACTATCACATCTTAGCAAATGTTTTACAACTACGAATTAATGTGTGCTATTTTTAAATTCTGTTTTTCCAAAACTTGTTTAAAGAGTATTTCTGGTAATATCAGTCAATGTTCGAGAATACCTATTTATCTTTGTTTAGTCAAAGTGGTGTTAGTGTTTTTATGTTTAACTTGTGCTAAGAATATTAGTATATGTAGGTGCATAATGTCCACTAAACGTTTTATAGAAAAAAATTAATTTAAATTAGATATGGCTTTAATTATAATAATGGTTTTCCCCTAACAGGTCTTGAAGGCCCTTTGGGGTCGTAACAGGGTACACAACGGTAGCAACGTGGCTAGCGCTACGTACCGACCGCCTATTATTACCCCAGATACTCATTTATTGCAGCCTGAGTCGAGCTGGGCCGTAAAAATTCCAACGAGTGAATTAGCAAGAGAGGGATTCGAACCCGCAACTCTTGGTTTCGTGGTCTAGCGACCTATCCACTAAATCACCACGGATCCAATGACTTTAATTAATAATTCATAAAATATTGCTATTAACAATTAATTCTTTATTTACAGTCCAAAGCCGCCTCTCGCATCTGAAGTACTAAAAGTTTTTATCTTGTCAATCTTCATCGGTTAAGTTTTGGCTTTCCATTGCCTCCCGTGCTTCTTGATCTCAGCATCTAGGTGGTCGCCCTCTTTGTCTTCACTCCCAGGGTTCCCAATTTCAAACTAGTTATCCACATCTATTTGGTACTATTTTTTTCATATGGTCATACTACTATAATATTTTTTTTCACAATTTTCTCTGTGACTGTTTCTTTCTATTTTCATACTTTCTCTAATGTCCCCATTTCTGATATGCTACAATCTGTTTTTCCTGCAGCTTTTTCGCAAAAAGCCAATTTATGTAGCTAAAGTCTTTGTTAGATTCTTTTTGATGTTTTTCATATTTCCGCAGCGTAGGTAAGAATGCTCTTGACAACCGTACGCTACATTCTCTTTTTCGTCTCTTTGTAGATTTATTGTGACCATAATATTGAGTTTAATTTTTGTGGGGCTTGTTTAGCTTATATTATTTTGCATGTGATCTTTTTTTAACTACTACTTTCATCCTGTACCTAAATATTTATAATATTTACCTGTTTTAATTATGTTTCCATCTATCTGCATGTCTTTAGCTTTTCATTCGTAACAATATAATAGTATTTACCACTTATCTGCATATGTAAATTATTCTATTGTTCATTTTTTGCTTTAAGTACATTTTTCTCTACTTGTTTCCTTAGTCTTATGCATTCCTTTTGTCTTCCTGTTTTTGTGTTGCCACACATCTTTGATTTTTTCCTTTATTTAATTATAATTGTCCTCCACACTCTCTTGTACATATTCAGTTCATTTGTTTGACGAGGTGTTAGCCTTACGTCTTCAACCCCTAACCTGGAGGACCAAAAACTTTATATTTGAAGTGCTCTTCCCCTAAACAATCTGCTTGTTCATCTCTCACCATACTCTTCCACGTCTAAGTTATTTTTTTAAAATTCAAGTCATGCTCTAATAGAAACACCAAAAAATAACAATAAACCTCAACGACAAGTTCCAAAAAAAAAATAAATGCCGTCAGCCATATACGATCAAAAGACAAATTATATCGTAGACCCAGAAAAAAGAATTAAAAACTAAAAGCAGCGTACCCTTTCAAGATGCTAGTGTATGTACTTATGGGCCGAAACGACAAGATGAAGACGTCGTGCTTGGCGCTCGCGCGGTAGCCTACGGTAGCGCTGGGGCAGTTGACGCGTTTTGCCCCTTATGTAGGGTTGTATATTATAAACATTGAAACGTTTCCGACAAAATCAACACAAATATAAACAATAAAATTTTTGTGTCGTTGCACTTAAATACTTGATTATCTTTATCTGATAACAATTTTGAAAAAGCTATGTTATGTTATAATATAATTGTCTTATCTTCCTAACTTTCTTTCTTTCTTTCTTTCTTTCTAAACTTATAATTCTATCTCCTCCTAAACGCTTCAACCGATTTCCTTGAAACTTGCACACTACATTCACAACTAAATTCACAATTCACATATTCTCATATTCATAATAAAATTGGTGTTTATTTAAAAGACCAGTTTTTTCGGCATAATGTTATAAGGAAACCACGCGCTATAGAATGGTGGAATATTCATCGACTTTCCAACCTATAAGTAAAACTAACATAAAATCGATTTTTTAAAAAGTAGCCATAGAAGCTTATACAAAAAAAATAAACTTAAATTAACAATTTTCCAATTGAAAGTAAATATAAGACAAAAAGCACGAGTTGTACTTGTAATAGTCACAAACATACATAATCCGGTCGTGTGTGGAGGTACTTTGATCATTTAGTTACTGTCTTGGTTAATAAATCTGTTCATCGCTTCGTGTTTTCTGCCATGTTTTTTGTTTTGTTCTATGTTATGTCACTATTTTATTTAATATGTTCCTACACTCTCATTACAAGTTTTTTGCGTCTTTTTATTCTGTTTTCGCCGATCTTTTTTATTTGTCTGTTACTATTTATCTTATTACATATTTTAACCACCTTAACTTTGATTATCTAACATTTCATCTAATGCTTTCATTTTAAGTTTTTCTATTTTTAACGTGGCTCGATTTGTAGGTTTTGTCTGAACGTTTGGTTTTTTATTTTGTCTCTTCTGTTTTTATTTTCTATTTTTCTCAGGAATTTCCATTACGTTGATTCTCTATTTTTGCCTTTCTGTTAATGTTTATGTCTCACTGCTGTAAGTAAGTATTGGTCTAACTACTTCTGTTTTTATCTTTTTCGGTACTTTTCTTTTATCCAAAAATGTCGCCTTCCTTGTATCAAATATATTTTCGGGTTTTCCCAATCTTTTATTTATGTCCTTGTCCACCTTCTTATTTTTTTCTATTATTGCTCCTAAATATTTGAAGTATTCAACTTGATCTATTTATTTTCCGTCCAGTTTTATTTCGTAGGTCTCCTTTGTGTTAGATATTATTATCGTTTTTGCTTCTCCAGCATTAATTTTCATGTTTATCTTTTTTAGTTTTTTGTCTATTTCTTTAAGATTATGTTGTAAATTTTCTTCCGTGTCTGATATCACAGCAACGTCATCTATAAACAGCAATTCTTCAGTTATGTTTCTCTTAACTGCCAGTGACCCTATGTTATTTTTCTCATCTTTTCCTTTACCTTCTATATTGACTCGTTTAGTACAATTGAAAATAATAACCGACTCAATACTTTTTACTATTTTTGTGTTTTCTTTATACAAGTCCTTTCTTTATTACTTCTATGGTGTTTCTATTTTCTCCTCTTTTCTGCAACACTTACCATGTACCTTCTCTTCGTATTCTATCAAACGTATTTTCCAGGTCGAAAAAGCGTATGTGTATGTCTTTATTCTTAATAATTAATATTTCGCTTATTTGTCGAATTACGGCTATAAGATCTTGAGTACTTTTATTTTTCCTAAATCCACATTGCGTCTCTTTCAGTGTTGGTCGATTTTATTTGAATTTTCCAAATCAGTCTGCAGATATTTCTAGGAGTCTGTATATGGAACAATCTGGTCGCTAAGGCGCAGCTTTTATGATTTTTTTCCCAATTTTCGTAGCCGATATTAAATTTTCTATATTTTTCTTGGCACTCTTTAGTGATCCTTTTTTTTCTTTTAAGTAAGCTACTAGCATATTTTAACCGCACGGCCTTTAATGATGTTTTCTATAATTAATATAAAAATAAATGGCTAATTATCTCTACCTGTCTCACTTCGTCATTTGTAACACAAAGTTCGAAGATCAAATTTACAGTTCTTACTGTATTAATAGTTCTTACATATATACTTTTAGTTGTACGATTAATTTTATATCAAAATTTTTCTTTTTCCTAATGTTGTCTCTCATACGTAATAATAGCGAACGTTTCCTTATACCGAAGACTTTCCAATCTTTCTTTAACAACTTTTGCCAACTGTTAGAAGGAAAAGATGTAGCTTTGTACACTAGGTCTAGATCTAAAACCACATTGGGCATTCTGGGGTTGTCACTCTATTAATTTTTTTAAATATTTCGTTATATATTTTGGCAGCGATGATTAATGGTATACATCTGTAGTTTCCAAAATTAGTAGTATTAGGTATTGGTATTATTATAGTTCTGTGGTGGTCCTCGCTGTATTAACTAGTTTATGTGGTCCTTGTGTTTCTCTGTCTGCTAAATATCTTAACAGCTCGGGTACCAGTTTGTCGCTACCTTCTGTTTTACTTACACATATTGTTACCAATATTTCTTTAGATTTGCTATTTTTTATTTATTAATTACTATTCACAACTTCTCTTCACATGTTTGCCGGGATCTTGCAATATTTGCCTTTAGCTTTATTGTGTCAATTTTTTCAGAAGTTAACAGCTGTTAAACCTATTATTTTTATCTGGATAATGTATCGTTTTATTTGTTTAGTGTCTTGTAGAAATTTTTGCAATCCGTCTCTAACTAATTCTCTAATTCTATTCCCGCTTTTCTTTTAGCTTTAATTACAATTTCTTAGAAATCTAATGTTTTTTCATCCTTCTTCAGTTGGTAGTTCTTACAAAATATTTTCTATACACCAACTTCCTTTTTTACTCTACCGGTTCACCACGTTGTACGTTTTTTTGATGTTACTTGTATCATAATTGGTTTGATATTTGAATTAGGATTTCATTAATATTTTCACTTTTAGTATTGTCATTTTCTCAATCTTTGATTATTTATCTTTTTTTTTCTTTAGATATCTTTATATTTCCTGACTATATTGCTTTTTAATCTGTAAGTTTACAATTGTAGTAGTCTATTACTTGAATACTATTCTTATCCTGTTTTCCTTGATGTTATATTTTGTACTAATACCTCCCCTCTATTAGCAACATCTCTTGTTATTTTATAATATTTTTCTATTTAAAAACACGTATTAGCGACAATAAAGTTGTTGTCTATAATGAACTGCAATAACGATTTGCCATTATCGTTATTTATGTCTTAACCATGAGGTCTGAATACTTCTCCCTTTCTTTTTTGTTAATTGCCAACTTTAGAATTAAAGCTCTCTAATCTATAATGCAGTTTATTTAAAAATTAATTATTTAAAGAGACTGGGTCATGGAGCTATTATTATTAGTATTTTTATTTACAAATTTTCAAAAACACTTTTAGTTTTATTTCTGTAACATGTTCCCATTCACTTGCATATTCCATACATTAATAAACAAGGGATGATTGCCCGCCAAAATGTACTTGTGGTGTCCTAGACTCCCAATTTTTCACCGGCCTTTCCTCAAATTTTTGCAAGGTGCGAACGTATAAATTTTTAATTTAATCTGCTTTTTCCTGGATCGGAAACGTGGAACAGGTTAATTTGGCGCCGATTTATAATTGATGTAAGCATAAGTCGTCAATAAGAAATACGTAACAGATAAAGTTAAATCAGTGAAAAGCTTCTGCGCTCATTTATAATGCACTCCCGTAATGTTTACGTAAAAAATACAGGACAGACGCGTGGACTCGAAAATGGAATAATACGTTTACAAAATACAAAAAAATACGTTACAAAATGACCAAATTTTTTATTTTCTCCTGATTCACTAACAGGAAATTTAAGTATACATGGTTTTGAACATAGTATCGCCAAAACGGCTCTCTCACACTCCAAACACTGAGTAAGACTTTTTCTGAAGATTTCGTGCACTCTTTGAAGAATTGCCACAGAAATTTCGGCGATTTGGACTCGAATGTTGTTTTTAAGAGCTTCCAGCGTCCTAGGACAATTGTTGTAAACAAGTGATTTTAAATATCCCAACAGAAAAAAATCACAAGCAACCAAATCAGGACAGCGCGAAGTCCAGTTGAAATCGCCTCTTAGGGAAATGAGGCGCTCGGGGAATCTGTCTCGCAAAAAGTTTATGCAAACCTTTGCTGTGTGAGCTGTGGCTCCGCCCTGCTAAAACCAGACGTCTGTTAGCTCTATCCCTTCCAATTCAAAGCAAAAAAAAATCTTGGATGATTGTAACGTAACGTGCAGAAGTGACTGTAGCCGCTTGATCATTTTCTTCAAAAAAGTAAGGACTGATGATCCTAATTCTTGAAATTGCACACCATACTGTCACCCTGTCGGAGAACAGGCACCTATACTGGAACTCTCTGGGATTCGTATCACTCCATATCACGTATCACGCATATTCTGTTTACTGACACATCCAATGAGGTGAAAATATGCCTGGTCAGAGAAAAAACGATACCGTCTCGAGGCAGCGCAACAACCATGTTTCCACTAGCGAGTTGTCTGATTGGACGACAACCATCTTATTGGGCTGCAAATAAAGATGTTTATTAACGATCTGTTGAATGAGACATCTCGGAATGCCAAAGGCACCTGTCTGTTTCCGAATTGAACGCCTGGGAAATTGTTGAATTGCAGCTTGAACCTTCTCGATGTTTTATAGGGTAGTGACGATATTCTAAGGCCCCCTTCTTGTCGTGAACACATTTCCGGTATTCCGGAATGCATTAACCCACGCAAGAATTCGATTTCGATCGGGAATTCGGTCACGGGGGGCGATATTGGACTTTAAGCGGAAGGCACACCGCATGCGGACAATCTAGCGGGCGTTCAACAAATAGGTCTGCTCACAAAAACACGTTGTTGAACGGACCATTCCATTACAGCGACTGAGACCGCCTGGAACATAAACCCCACTTTGAACCTTCTAGGACCGTTAGGAAGGAAGCAATAACCTTTTCAAATCCATTCGAATCTTTGCATTGATTCTGAAATTGCATAACCTAACTTTAAGATTGTCGACATTTTTGTTTAGATTTTACAACGCATAGGGAACTATTAATTAAGTCAGTAAATATGCATACAAAGACAGCCGCGACCGCCCAGAGGAGCGAGAGCGGCCCCGACGTGCGTGCACGAACGCACGACCCTCGTGTAAATTAAGCACTCAGAGTGCAGCTCGCTAAATTTTATGTCGGTCGTCTTTGTTTACTTTCCGTTCAAATATACAGGCTGTCTTTGTTTACTACGCACGGATCTCCTGGTGTAAATCAAATACATAGTTTATTTTCTGTTTAAATATATAGATAGATTGCTTTTACCTATATTTTTATTGTTGTTTTTGTTTGAATATGTTTACGTTACGCCCACCAAAATTAAATTAAATTTTTTTCTCCGTTCAGTTAGTACTAAACCGTTCCCTGTGAGCCTTTTAATATTTCATGTCCTTTCTATAACTATTTTATTATACAAAATTAACGCCGTTATCCTATTGGTTGTATTTTTTCTTCTTCTTTCTCTCTTCTATGGTAACTTTGTTATATCCTCTCTTGACTTTACTTAATTTGTTCTTTGGCTATCTTCCTGAATACTAATTAAATATATTCTTTTTTCAGATTTATACTATCTACAGTTTTATTTGCTAATCATAATTGTTACTTATAATTAGTTAACCTCTGTTTCTGCCTGTAACCTACAAATTTGTCGATGGACTTTAGGTTTTATTATTTTAATTACTATATTATTTATTTTCTTATGTTTGTCATAATTTTCTAGTCTGTTTTTAAATTCGTTGGTTTTTTGCTCTTTTATTTTCAATCCAGATTTTTCCTCTCTTTTTCACTAGTCGTATTTTTCTAAATTTTTAGAATTTTATTTTGTTCTTTAAACATTCTGCTTTATGTATTCCGTTATTGTTATTAGCAGGGTTTTAATGTCTCTTAACTGTTCTATATCCAGCTCTAACCTTTCTTTTTGGCTATCTATAACTACTTTTAGTGGTCTAATTATTGTTCTTTAACCGTTCTTTACAAAATGAAATAGGTTTGATGGTGCTTATTCTTTTTTATTTACATTGCAAATATGGTTATCGTAGTTCTTATAATTGAAAGGGTTACTTTGAAAGTTGCGTTATACGTTTTGAAATAATTTATACCTTATGTATTTTATTATATTATTAAAACTAATATGCCTAAACACAGAACAAAAATAAACCAAAAAGTAGAAGAAAATCCTATGCGGATGAATTACTTACAAACGCATTTTCTCTTTATATGCCGTTAGGCAAACGGAAAAGGGCTCGGCGCTCCCAAGGGAAATTTTCACTGTAAAGTATTTCGTAGTACCGTTTCTTTGGTCAGTATCAAAACATCGAAATAAAACGTACTGTTGTCCGTTAAGAAACGCATTATTGTATCTCTCAACAAAGAACGTAAAATTTCCCGGAATGTTATGACTTGGGGAACAGTTCGGAAACGATGCAATTAAGGGGACTTAAGTATAAATGTGAAAGTAAGTAATTTTTTGAGGACATCTCCTGACCACCAACGAGATTTAGAAGAATATTCGCATTGTTTTCCGGCTTTTCAAGGACGACCATCGATTAACGATTCCTTACTTGCTTTTGAGATTACCAATCACCGTAAGCAAGAAGAGTGTACTATGATTTTACATCCTATCAATTTTATTTTTTCTTTAAAGTTCTTTTTCAATATTTTGTAACTACTTACTTAAGGTAAATTTGTATATCTCTTTTATTCTCTTCAGTGGTACTAAATTTTAAACAAATTATAATACATCCACATAGTAAAACCAAAGCAGACAACAAATCACATTAAAGCTATCGACCAACATTTGAAACCTGATTTATTTATTTAACCTCCGAGTCTCAAAGGTGGGATTGTGTTTCACCAAAACGAAAGTTTGCGCTCCGGTAAACAAGCAGCGACGAAACTCTGCCGGAAGCACGGCGAAACTCCGGCGGCGAATTGCTTGTAATACAAGCCGTATTGCGCGCGAACTTAATGAATTAGAATTTGCGCCGCCCTGCGACCTGCCACAAATGTCCTCCGAGTAAAGCGCATCGCAATTGCAGTTCGCGACAAAATGAAACCAGAAGCTGCATTATCATTTAGACGCAATTTGAGTCGGCACCAGGAACTTAGTTGATTCCCAAAAATAAAATGCAAGCTGGGTGCTATACCCAATACACCTTTTAAGAAGGCCCTTACACGGAAAAGGACGCTTTCCGGGGGTTTTATCAAGCGGTAACCTGCCTAATAGCCGATGTAGGCAAGTTCCTCGGGCCATTTGGCCTCTCGATCCCCAGCTGCCTCGGCCTGAGAGCCTCTTTGGGGTTGTTACGCAAACGTGAAAACCGCGGGCGTCACGCAGCATAAAATTGACCAATTCGTCGGAAAACTGCAGTGCTTTTAGCCGGATTCCATCGGCAGTTGCGGCAAGAACGTGCTGAATGGGGGAAAGCGGATTGCCGAAACTGGCAGGGGTCGCTCATAAAATTGCCCACTTAATCACGACAGTTGGAGTAATGGGAGCTTTAAGCCCTCTGCTTGAACGAGCTATCTGTTGTTCACGATTACTGAGGTGAAAAAGGGTAACATCTTTTCACGTCTATTTTAATGAAAAGAAATGAGTCAAAGCTGATCTGTTCGTAGTGTGAAAAATATCACAAGTTTCAAAGAATCTTCATTTTAAAGAATAAATTTGTTCATAATTCATAAATGAGCATTTTTGGACTGTGATAGTTTCTTATAAGAATTCGGACGTTAAAATTTCTTGGTGGATCTAAGAAGATGATGAACGATGAGGTAATGCTTACTAGCTTTCGTGATGAATTAGTATAACTGTTAGAAGATCACCATCATTATGTGGCTCGACACCCCTTTTGGGCGTCTTTCTGAAGGTTTCTATATCTAGGCTCATAATTTATCGCTCTCAAGGGACAAAAAACAGACAGCGATACGGCGAAAGAGCGAGTGACGTCAGAAAGTGCTATAATATTACCTGCAACATCCCGATTGACGTCAACAGCTAGCCTGATCACGTTAACCACCATCCTAGTGACGTCAACAACGCTCCACCAACACCATCCTTACTACACTCGCACGAGTATAAAAGCGAAAACGCACGGGACAGTCACTTATTTTTTAGAAGATTTTCTTCTGAAGATGTTCGCCGCAGTTGTGGACAAAACGTCAAGAGTTTTTTAACTTCTACCACGGCCTTACAACCCGAGAACCAAGCACATGATGAACCACAACACCGGCCGTAAAAGCCTTCGCAACTATTTAACATCGAAAAGCGTTAGAAAATATTCAAAGAAGCGTTAAAAAAAGCGGAGGGAAAAGTATAAAAAACAAGATGCACACAGCATAATGGAATTATAAAGTTAAGGAAGAGGACAAAGAAAAGAAAGAAAAATTACCTAGAAAATGGAAGGCAACCAAAATTGTATGACAAAGTTTTTATAAGATTTATTAAGAACGAAAAAGAACTACAATCAAAATAAGTGAAAAATGAAATAAAATAGTCAGTAAATAAAATAAACACTCCTAGGAATGACTAACGAAAAATAAACTCAGCAAAATTATATATTAAATCGACAATAAAGATATAAAATAGTCAAATGCACTCATATCTCAATTAACGAATAGAATGTGTTCCACAAAATTATTTCATCAAGCGAAACTTTGCCTTTAAAGGTAAAAATATTAGCAAAAATAGAAATACTTAGTCTGAGAAAACAAAAAATTTTTTTTGAACAAAAAATCATATTATTATATATACAGTCGGCTAGCACGCTAAGTAAAATATCATTCTAAAATATGAGTTTAAAGTTACTTGTTACTTTTATTTGAAGGTAGCCTACACGGATTATTATATGTAACACTGATCGCTTAATAATAAATATTGGAAACATTTAAGCACATTTTTAGATCTTTGGTCCTAACACGTTTTTAGTGGAAACTTTTTTAACTTCGTATTTCCTTAAACGATCTTTAGCTACTTTGAACCCCTCGGTTTGATTTATCTTCAACAAAAAAAAGCTTTTTGATAGTAGCCGTTTCCAGGACACACCGCTTCGTTAACATTGAATACCAAATGTGGCGGAAAATTTTCACGTTTATTTAATTCCTTTAGCTTATCTAAACTTATTTGCAACTTTATTATCTGCACTTTCAGCTTCTCTTGTTAATTTAACACTATGAATCCTGGTCCGCTTTTTAAACTTCTCGAAGCAATTATGAGAAACCCCAAATTTTTGCAGTTTGTTTAGATTTCAGGTAATTAAACATTAAAGAAATGGCTTTTCCTTTCTTTGGTTCTAACAACTAAAAAAGCATTTCTAATAAATTTTACAAAATCTACATTGTATGTTGATAATTGAAATAAATAAAGCCTCAGTTAGGGTAAAAAATTACATTGAGTAATGCTAGAAAAAATTTTCATTCATTTGTAATTTTCCACACTGAAACACAGCACATGAAGTTTAAAAAACGAAGTTAGGTGAATAACATAGAAAACTGTTATGAGACACATTCACAGATCGGAAACACATCATGAGTGGACGTCAATTATTAATCGGATAATTGTTGGGTGTTAGCCTTTTTTTTATAATATTTTTATGTTAAATGGGGTTTGAAATTGCGGACTTTGTTATATCGAAGCTTCATTATCAGAGGTAATGTTAACCGAGGTATGACTATGCTAGAGTAACAAATTCTACTCAAAATCAAATAGATCTAGAGAAGTGGTGAAAATTGTTTCTAAAACTAACTCCGAAAAGAGGATGGTTGCCACGAATAATCACTAAAATTAATTAAATTTATGATAAAAGTGGAACACAAGAGTTACACGAAATTTTAACTTAGGTTGGAAGATCGAAACAATATCAGCCAAAGGGGGTACTACAACAGTTTCTAGCCATACACAAAAAGACGAAACAAAATAATGCTTCAATTACAGACATATCTCGTTACTGTGTATGTCAGCGAAATTCTATAAGGCATCTTAGAGAAGAAACTGCGATGAACCGTAGAAAGGCAATTTTATTATGTGCAAGATAATATACACAACACATAACATACTACACAAAGGCACTTCTATAAGTTACAAACTTTCGTCAAGTTATTTATTCTTTTCATACTTAACGGTATAAACCAGTAACATTAAAAAAGTGTTTAAATTATAAAACTACGTACAATAAAACTCTTCAGGCTATTAACGAATGATGGTTTGTACTAATATAAAGAATCAAGTATAAAAGTCTTAAAATTTAAAAGAAAGTGTTGAGGAACTATAACTTAAAACTTACTACAAAAAAAAACTAAAGTAGTTGTAATAGCAAATAAAAATGTAAATATGGGTAAGACTTAGAAGTGTAACCATCGAATAAGCAGGATAGTGCAAATATTTAAGTAGTACCATCAATTCGAGAGTAAGGTTAGGAGAACTAGCAATAAAGAGGAGAATTGCATTCAATAACAGAGATAAATACAGATAAATAAATTTTAAGCCTCAATAATTTCCATTTAGCCGACTGTGGGGTGGGTAATCTAACATACAAGATAGTAGTGATGGCCTCATAAATATAAAATAAGGAATATACAATATAAAGAATGGACTCGGACAAATACCTTACAAACGAGAAGAAAAAATAAAGAGGATATGGATACACCGACAAAAACGTTAGATTTTAAGGATAATATAAAAGATCAATTAAAAGGATTTAATAAAAAATTTAGCGGGTGATAAAAAAAATTAAAAAAGAGCAGCACAATGATAATGAAGAGACAAGAATATTAATAGATTAGAAAGCTAAAGGATAAAAAATTTTAAAAAAGATAAAGGAACTAAAGTATATTAGTGAAAAAACTATAACAGAAATTAATATATTAAAACAAGAAGTGGCAATAGTAAATTAGAGAACAAAAAAATTAGAAAAAGAAAAGAGGAGAAGGAATATACTTATCCAAGGGATAAAAATGGACTCAACTAATCTAGAAATATTAAAGAAAGAAATAAAAAAGTTCGTAAAAAGAGAATTGGGAAATAGTGAAAGCAAGAAAACTGGGGAAAAAAACTTGTTTGGTAGAATTAAATAGTAAAAGGAATAAAAGTGTAGTGATGAACAAGAGCAGGCTCCGGAACTTAAGAGAAAACGTGTGTATAAACGACAATCTATCATTAAATGAAAGAAAGATACAAGCAATAATACGGAAACTAGCTAAAGCATAATCAGAAAAAGTAAAAACACTTAAAGTGGGATACCAAAAGTTGGTAAGCGACAAAAAAATCTGGACCCAGAACAGATAATCCTAAAAACTAAAGAAGTGCTACAGTGAGCAAAGCAAACCAGACCAAGAAACACAAAAAATGATTAGCAGAAAAATGTGTAGGACGGAATAAAACAAAGAACGACGCAATTGAAATGGGGAAAAATTAGAGTAAATGGCATACAATAGGAACATGGAATCTTAAGAGCATAAATTGCAAGGAAAAGGAACTAATCCCAGAAACTAAGAAATATGAAATGGAAATGCTAGCAATTACAGAGACCAAAAAGAAAGGAGCAAGAGAAGTGTTTGTGAAAAAATATTGTTTACTTTATAGTGGAGTAGAAATAAATAAATGATCTAAAGCAGGAGTAGGTTGTGTGATAAGCCCGAAGTACATAAAAAAAACTAGTTGAATAAAAAGCAATAAGTAAAATCATAATTGAAATAACAATTGCATAAGGTAGCACTAAGAAAATAGATGTAACAATAATATATAGACCAGGGGAAAATAATATGATGAACAAAAAGGAAGAGTTTTGGAATGAGCTTCAAATGGTATATGAAGAAGTGGATAATTCCACTATAATTACTGGGGATTTCAATGGCGAAATAGGGAATAACACTATAGAAAAATAGAAAGTTATGGCCTGTTAAAAACAATAAACAATGGCAATAAATTAATAAATTTTTGTATTGAAAACGGACTAATGGTACAAAGCTCCTTCTTCTGACTTTAATGTTTTATTCTGTGCTTCTATTTCTGTATCTTCTTCGTTAATATCAACTACATCAGACATATCTTAAAAGTACTCTTTTTATCTGCCAATAACTTTATTATCTTCAATAATTGTCTTTTTCTCTCTGTCCATAATTTGTCTCGGCTCATTTTTTCTTCATTTTTTACCCATATTCTTAAGAACTCTATAAAATAACTTTTGGTTTGATCCGCTGTCTTTTTCTATCTTGTTCTTAAAGTTTTCCCATTCCTTGGGTTTGGCTATTTTAAACTTCTATATTGTCCTTCATTTTGCTGCTTTATAATCCTTAGCATGGATGACATTAACAGTACCCAAAGACTTGAAAACTTTGATAATAGTTCCAATCTCCAAAAAGGGAAATCAAATGGAATGTTCCAATTGCTATAGAGTATCGTTGCTTTGCTCAGCCTGTAAGGTGTATGAGATTATCTCAGAAAAAAAATTAAGAAGAGGCGTGGAAGGTAATTTGCATGACACACAAAGCGGATTTAGACCTGGGCACTGTGCCTACCATCTCATATACACAATTAGAAATGTAATAGAGGAATCACTACACTACAATAAACTAATATACACATGCTTTGTTGACCTAGAAAAGGCTTTCGATAAGATGATGAGACAAAATATATGGAATGTTCTAGAAAGTAATGGAATTACAAATCACTTGATAGAAGCTATTAAAGCATTGTACAAGAAAACAGAAAATGTAGTTAAAAAGGACAACCGAGAGATCAAAAAGTTTAAAACTACTTAAGGAGTTAGACAAGGAGCCAACTTTAATTCATTGCTTTTCATTATATTTGTGAGCAAAATTGTAAGAAATATTAGCAGTAAAAGTAAAATTATTGTGGGGCATTACAAATTGAAACCAGTAGAAGTGAGCGATTGCGTATTTGGAAACGACTTCGTAACAATGGCTAACACAGAAAAAGTCTACAATTTAATGTTGATCTATGGGGGGTAAAGCTGGAAAAAAAAAGAATGAAAATCAATATTAACAAGACAAAAGTAGTAGTGATGTCAAACAATAAGGAAAGGACACTAAGCATACAAATCAACATTAAGCTGGTAGAGCAAGTAAAAAATATAGTGTCTATGAACAACTATAGATGATACTGGAAAATTAGATGAGAAAATTAATATTAGAATTACAACAAAGACAAAAATCTTCCATGGTATCAATAGAGAATTTATCAGCAAAAAAGAAATCAATAATGAAAGAAAAATGGCATTCTTTAAAACCGTATACTTACCGAGATTACTATATAGATGTGAAACGTGGGGCTTAACCGAGAAGTCACACAAGTAAATTCAGATTCTAGAAATAAAATATCTGAGAAGAGTAGCAAAAGTAATGATAATGGACAAAATAAGAAACGATGATATAAGAGAATAATTAAAAACAGAGTTCTGGGAAGTATATCGAGAAGACCCAATTACGGTGGTGGGAACATATGAAAAGACTACCTAAAGAAAGGCAAGTTAGACAAATATAGAAAGCGAAAACTACTGACAGAAGAAAGAGAGGCAGACCAAGTATGTGGTAAAATAAAAAAAATAAAAGACTAACTGAAAAACAGGGGGGTTATCTTAAAACCAATTTAAAAATCTAGCAAGAGACAGGAACATTGTATATCTATATATATATATATATTAGTGTTTTCTAAGTTTAGTGTGTAAGTTTGTATACGAGGAATATTGTAAATAAGAACAATGTAATATCGTAACGGTCACTTCCGGTTTCCGTTAACCGATTTGGCTGAAGATCAATCCCATGAATGGTACTGACCTAAGACGTGTGTATGCTAAGTTTGAAGTGAATCCGCTGAATAGAACGGAAGTTATAGTATCTCCAGACACGCAGACAGACAGATAATTATTAAATCACTAGATCAGGTATGTTTGGTAAATAGCGATACCAGTTTAGGGTTAAACGAGTCTGTTATGTAGGCTATTTAGCTAATTTGAGAACTAGCAATTTTATTTACATGGGGCTTCTCTAGCCAAAAGCTGCTTAGTGTTACTTTATATTTAAAGGTCAACATCTCTTCAATTTTCTGCTGTTCCGCTCTTGTACAAAAGATTACAATAGGAGATTCTTGTCAACTTTTAGCCTACTATGATGTTTGCTTAGTCTTTCATAAATTGTTAACATTCAGAGAATAATATTTAGCTGTTAGTTAGTAACAAACCATGGCGTATCAGTCATAACGGAAGGATTTGAGATTGCGCTCCATAATTCTATCACATATTTTGAAACAGAAATTTTGAACATAAGATGGAAGTAATATGGAACAAAGCAAAATGAAAGAACTTAAGCGGAGATAAGATATATAATAATAACGATTTAAAGAAACAAGAAAGGAAAATTGATGCACAGATTAGAAATAGAACTGAGGAAGAAAAAAAATAAGAAGAAAATGTTTAAAGTGGCTACCAGAGGTTGGTTATTGGTGAAAAAAAATTAAGATTGAATAAAGCAGAAAAGGAGAAAATGGAACATAAAGCGACGAAAACTGTTAATTATCTAAAAAAACTAGCTACGACTGCAAGAGCAAAATACAACCTGACAAACAGGGAAACGAAGATGGATACTAAAATGGATTTAATAACAGAAAAAAACCACTAATACAAAAGAACAGAACATAAATAAGAAAATGAAGACAAAAAAAACAAAGTCACCTGAAAAATAGCTACCTGGCACATCAGAAGTTTAACAAGACAAGAAAAAGAGTTAAAAAGAAATATAAAAAAGTAGACTTGTATATCTTAGGAATAACAGAAACAAAAAAGAAGGAAATTGGGGAAATTGAACTGGAAGGAGGTCACATTCTGGTCTACAACAGAATTGATAAGATCTACCGATCTTCCGAGCCAAGAAAAGGGTAGGCTGTATAATCAAAACGAGAACGCAAAGTACATAAACAAACTGACTGCGATCTCGTAGAAAATATTAAAGATAGAAATGTAAACATTGGTTGTGGTTTACGGGCCCGATGCGGATAAGGTGGTAAAAAAGAAAGACTACTTCTGGGATCAATTATCAGATACAGTAGAATAAATTAATGGGCGACTAATAATAATGGGAGAGTTTAATGCACGTGTAAGCAAGATGAAGGGGAAATTGGGAGAAGCTATAGGAAAACACGGTCATAAGATTGACTTATATTTGCATACTTAACAATCTCATAGTACCAAATACATTCTTCGCGCATAAAGATGCACACAAATATGCAAGAGAAGAATGCAAGAAGAAGAATAGAACCAAAAGGGAAAGCCAATAACAGACCACATAATAATAAACGAAAGATGTAGTAATGAAATAAAGGACAAGGGTGAAAAGAGGAGCAGAAATATGTTCTGATCACTACTTAGTAGTAATAAGAACATAAAGTCACGGAGAGAAAGAAAAGAAGAAAAACAAAGTCAAAGAAAAAATTAAAACTTACAAACTGGGAGAAGAAGAAACGGCAAAATTATATAACGTGCGAGTGGAAGCTAAAATGAGCAAAATCAGCACAAAAATAAACGAGTCATCAACTGAAGTAATATGGAAATGCATCAAAGAAATAGAAATAAGGACTAGCAAAACTATATATGACAAGAAACAAACGAGTTGGTAGAGCAACGAAATAAAAAGAGAAATAAAATGAAAGAAACAAAAATGAAAAAAAAATTTGAGGAACAGAACAAAAGAAAACTACTATAGATACAAAGAACAAAATCTGAAGTCAAGTAAATAGTTAAACAAGCAAAACATAAAATATGGAAATTTTATAGAGTACTCAGATCGTTGCGGAAAGAAAATCAAACAAAATTGCCCACATAAAAGCCAAAGATGTAAGAACAATGGGCCACAAAAGACATACTATAGTAAGACGGAAACAGTATTTTGAAGAAATGCTAACGATAGATCAACTACAAGAAACACCGAAAGAGGAAAAAAACGATACAAAGAAGAAAAAAACAAGAATAAATAAAGATAGAAGAAGAATAGAAGCCGTAAAGAAGTTAAAAAGGGGCAAAGTAGCTGGGTACAATAATATTACAACCGAAATGGTCACGAATTTGAACAAAAAAAGCCTGGAAATACTAACTATGCTATTCTTAAAGAATGAGAGATAGGAATATTACTGACACTGTATAAAAAAGGCGACATAAGGAACTGCTCAAATTATAGGGATTTAACCATACTGTCAATAGTTGCAAATATATATATATAAAAGAATATTGGCTGTGAGATAAGAGAAAATCACAAATGAGAGATTCTTAATGTGGGTTTAGAAAAGGCAATGGAGTACAAGGTCATGTATTCGTAATAAACAATTAATAGAAAAATTCACCAAAATAAAAATATATGTAGCATTTATGGGCCTAGAGATTGCATTTGACAGCATACCAAAAAAATAGTATGGAATATCCTCAGAAGGAGAAGAGTAAATGACAAATTGATTACATGTATAAAGGGTATGTATAAAAATAAAAGAAATTTTGTGAGAACAGGTAACCTTCAATTGGAGGAGTTTACAACTATAGAGAAATTAAGACAATGAGTAGTCCTTAGCCCTGCTTTATTTAATCTGTTGATTAATAGACGACGTAATAAAGGAAACTAAGGAAAAAGTAAAGAAACTGAAAGTGGGTTGTAGAAAGAGGAAAATGGTAGAAATAGCGAAAAGCGTATTTGCTAACGATTTAGTGATCTACGTGAAGAACAAACATGATCTGCAACATAACTAGGAAAGATGGAACAACGCTCTACTGGTTAGAATATAAAAATAAGTGCCAATAAATCTAAAGTGATGGTGATAGGGAAAGAAGATCTGGACGTCTCTATATAGCCAAATAGGAAAGAGATAAAAAGTATTTAGGAGTGAGGTTGCAGTGCAACGAAAAAGTATCAATCGCCAGAAACTACGATAGTTTAGTCATATAGTACGGATGAGGACAGAACAGCAACGAAAAGACTATAGAAGTCCAGCTCGCAACAGAAAAGAGGAAGGGGAAGATCAAGAAAAGCATGGGGCAAAAAAGTTGTGCAGAACTTAAGACATAAAGGACTAACATGGAATAAAGGAAAAAACTAGCAAAGAATAAAAATGAATGGGCTAACAAAATCTATCATATTAAATTTTATTTTACTTTGTATTTTTTTTTTTTTTGATTGGGAGTTTATTCAGCAATCGGAATAATACAAAATTCTGTGAGCTAAAGTGCTGACGGCTACTAGATGTACTAGTATTAAGAACAGGATCAGGGGGATATCCATTGATACCACCTGTTGAAACTTAAATAATTGAGGTATACAATAACTTAAATTAATTCATCTGTTAAGACTTAATTACAACTAATACACATTAACTTAAAATAGTTCACTTGGGCATAGATTGTTGAGTCTTTTGTTGAGCACTGGTTCGAGAAGTTGTTCCATTAGCGAATTAGGATGGTTGTCTAAAACGGCTTGATGATTGATGGCTTTTTTACGGATTTCTTCATGTACTGTTGGAACATGAAGATCGGTATATAGTGTATGGTTCGTTACGTACCAGGGAGCGTTTGCAATCTGTCGAAGTATCTTGGATTGACCCCTTTGAATGATTTCTATATTTGATTTGGTGGCACACCCCCAGAGTTCTAGTCCGTATGCCCATATTGGTTTGATGACTGCTTTATATATCAGGATATTATTTTCCAAGGATATCCGTGATTTCTTTCCTATCAGCCACTGCAGTTCTCTTGTCTTGATATCTGCTTGTTTTCTCTTGTTTGTAATGTGATGTTTCCAATTTAGTTTCGTGTCTAGATGTAGTCCTAAATATCATACCGATTGTGTTTGTGGTATGTTCACATTGTTTATTGTGACTGCGGGCATGTTTCTTTGCGTAGCGTAAAAGTAAGATGCGCAGATTTGTCCTCGTTCACTTTTATTTTCCATTTTTCTAGCCATTGTTGAAAGTTATTTAAATAGTTTTGGGTAATGTTTGAGGCTCCTTGAGGATCTTCATGGCAAGAAATAATAATAGCTGTATCATTGGCAAAAGTCCCTATTGTTGCATTTTGTGCTATCAGTAGATCGGACGTGTACAAGACATGTAGTAGCGGTCCAAGGGCACTGCCTTGACGCACTCCTGAGTTGATTGGAAAGTAGGCACATTTCCCTTCATTTGCCTTAGTTTGAAATGTTCTCTCGTTCAAATATGATTTTAGGAGGTTGAAGTAGGCTGGAGGAAAACTACACTTGATTTTGTGAATCAGTCCGGGGTACAGTCGAGTGCTTCTGACGAAATCCGAACTGATTCTCTGGTATCCAGGTATCTAAGGGCAGGTCTTCGTGTAGTCTGCGAAGCACTAGTCTTTCAAGTAGTTTTGATATTACTGGCAGTAGACTGATAGGTCTGTAAGAGAAAACGTCAGTTGGGTCTTTCCCTGGTTTACCTATCATTATAATTTGCGCTTTTTTAAGACATTTTGGCCAATATCCAAGACGTAGAATAGCATTATAAATTTGGGTTAGCATGATTATTCCTTTTTCAGATAATTCTTTCAACATTGTAGTCGTAATAAGATCGATTCTGTGTGATTTTTTTGGGTTTAGAAATTTAATTTCTTCTGCAATTTCTTTTGATGACAGTGGTTTGATAGGAGTGTGTATTGCAGGTGGGGTAGAAAGACTTTGTTCTATTTCTTGATCTGCTACATTATCTATCGGTTGGAATACGGAAACCAAATGTTCTGCAAATATGTTGGCTTTTCAGCATCACTTTTTGCCCATGGCTCATTGATGCTTTTTCTAATTGGTGGAGCAGGAGTTTTAGGTTTACTTGAATTTTGACTGGCTTCCAAATGGAATTATCTGTTCTGCTTAGTTTAGATATATATTGTTCGAAGTCTTGGTTTCGTACTTCTTTTAGCTTGCTCTTTAATCTTTCACTTAATCCGTTATAAACCTGTCTGTCGGCAGGAGTGTAGGTACGTTGCCATCTTGATCTGGCACGTCTTTTTACAGCTACGGTCTTTTTTATTTCTAAGGGTATGTCCCGCATCATTTTCCTTGGGTGAAGTATAGGTGAACGCTGTTGCGCAGCTTGTTGTAGTTCACTTAGAAATACTTCTGTAGATTTTCTAATTCATCAGCTTCCTTCAACCGAATTTTTAGATTTATGCTATCATTTAATATAATCCGGAAGGTCTCCCAGTTTGTTTGATGATTGTGTAATCTACGCGGGGGTTCCTTGTATATTACGGATGTTCCGTAGCTAGGTATAATGTTAGTGTATATCGAGTTAATTCCATTTATAACGTAAAAGTCTAACAAATCAGGAACTTTCCTTTGGTCAGTCGGCCAATAAGTAGGTGTGCCAGTTGATCAAAAAAAGAGTATCTGTAATCTTCTATTATCTATTGGTTGTTATTAGGCGCGAGCCCCACCTTGTGTCTTTGGTATTGTAATCTCCACCGACTAGAAATTTATTACCTAATGTTTGAAAATATTCTTCAAAATCATTCTTTTTGATATTGCGACGAGGTGGGCAATAGACAGCTGCTATTGTAAGTTCATATGGTAGTGTTGATATTTTTATTGCAGTTGATTGTAGGGAATTTTTTTCATATTTCGTTAGTACGTAATGGCGGATTGTATTTTTGATAAGTACTGCTGTTCCGCCGTGTGCCGTACCATCAGGATGATTAGTATTATACGTTACATAATTTGGTATTTTGAAATATGTTCGATCTGTAAAGTGCGTTTCGCTGACTAGTAGAACATCTATGTGATTGTTTGTCAAAAAGATTTTTGCTTCTTCTTTATGCTGTTCAAGACCGTTGGCGTTCCACAGTGCAATTCGTAAGAACTTGGCCATAATCAAGCTAGTTTACTAATTAACGTTGTTAACATGTTAAGTACTATGCTGTTTTGTTGTATTAATTGGTTGAGCATGGCTTTGAATTCATTAAGAAATTGTGATAATATGTTGTTTGATAGTTCTGATGTATTATCATTGTTTGGTTGATTATTTTTGACTACACTGCTGTAAGTTCTATTTTGTTTTTGAAAATTGTGCTGACAAAAGTTCAGTCAAATGTTAAGATTATTTGTAGTTGGTGATTTTGTAGCACTGTCCTTTTTTTGAGTCTGATTCCCATGGATTAGCTTGTGGTAATATTCACATCCTTTATAATTGGTCTCCTTTGCATAAGGCACAAATGGCCGGCGTGTCTCTAGATTTCTTACAGCTTCCAGTACTGTGAGATCCTCCGCATTTTACACAGACGTAAGGTCTATTACAATAAGTTTTGGAATGCTCGTATAGTTGGCACCTTGTACACTGCACGATATCATTTTTGGACTTGTGGAGTGTTTCAATTGTAACATTTATGTTTTGTAGATTTACTATTTTATATACATCTTTATTATTGTTAGCTGGCTCGAGGTCAACGAAAAAGAGATTTAGCGGCTCTTTTGTTGTTTTATGTCTAGCATTAATGATGTTTCTCACCTTGTGCCCTAGTTTCGTTATTTCTTCTGCTATTTCAGCAGTTGGGATAGAGTTGTGTAGATGTTTAATAACCACTCTGTAGGCTCGATCCCCTTTCAGTTAGTAACTGTGGTGAATGATATTTTCTTCTTTTAAATATTTGATTAATTTTCTACAATTGAACAATTTATCTTGATGGTATTATTTGCTAAGCTCTTCGTGGTGTACTGTTCGTCCTCTAGGCAGTTTTTTATTTGTTTTATCATTTTTGGATAGTCGGTTACCCCATATATGTAAATGGGAGGGGGTTTCCTGATCTTTACACTAGGATCATTATTTTTATTGTTGTTTTCTTCAACGGCTAATGTGCTGTACTTGTTAGTGGTGATTATATTATTGTTTACAGAATTATTTGTAGTTCTTGAAATCTTCTTTCGTTTTGTACTTCTTACTTGTTGCCATGGGATGTTATTAGTTCCCTGTATGTTATCTGGTTCATCTTCACTGGTCGATGACATTCTTCTAATTTGTTGAGGGTGATATCCCTGTTGTGGTATATTAGTTGACGTAGTAGGTTATGCTTGGTATTGCTATATACTGGCGTGACTCCAAAATGCGGCGGAGCCATCAATTGTGTAGGTGATTGGTTTGCCTGTTGATAGGCATTGCTGTTGTTAAATAGCTTGCGAGTTGATTACTTATATTAATAAGTAACTGAAAAATTTAAAATTATAATTGGTAAATAATAGACCTGACCTTATGCAAGCCTGCAGCCCATGCACGTCTGCTCTGCTTCGATGCACAAGGCTAACTATACTTTGTATTTGAACTGAATTTTGTTTGTACTACTTTAACACTTAACGGTATGAAATTTATAAAATATGAAATTTGTCTCAAATTGACTTACAATCAATTTTCTAGCAAATATCGAAGTTACTTCTCTTATTTTCTAATCAATATGCTTTTCAAAATATACTCGCTGCAATGGAGTGTATTGTTAAATTGGACTCTTAAATATAAATTATTACTAACTAGTGGAATTTGTTATTGAGATTTGTTTCTATTAATTTTTATTTTTATTTCTTATTTTACTCATCTAAATAAAGGAAAGGGTCCTGGAAATTGACATAGGTTTTCACAAAGCCTCATAAATAGCCAGAAATGTTTTATTATCTTCATATGATGAAATCAGGTATTGAAACATCATGTGTGTATATATAATATGAGTTCCAAAATGCTTACTTGAGAAACTCCAGATTTAATTAAATTAAAAGTTTTACTATTCATTAGTTTATATTCTTTATTTGTTGAATATCATTTACAAACCTTCAATAGTATATTGCTTTTCGACATAATCGACATACAAATTAGATACTTGCCACGACGTCTTACAAAGGTCTAAATTTTTTCTTTACTAAACTCTGCCGATTGGGCATAAAGCCACCCTGTAACAGCATCTTAAAGAACAGTATTACCGCCAAACCGATGCGATGTATGCTATTGTCTTGTGTGCATAACCAACCTTTTTGTCAATTGTTTGTACAAATTCATCTCTATTATAGAAGTGGGGCGTTTCTGGTCTAATCGTTTACCTTAGTGCGTCTATCTGTAAACGTGTGACATCATAGACACTTTCAATCATTACGTTTGGTCTATAAATACTACACAGTGTGAGATGAATTTCAGCGGCCAAAATTTTATTACTGCACGCACTTCACTTTGTCGGGATTTTCTATAGCAGCTTACTTTTTCTATTAATATGACAAACGAGAAACCTGCCACACAACTTTTTCCTTTTACTTTGCACTACTAACTGCACTGTTGCTTACACTTCCATAAAACGAGCGTCAATATTCTCATCTATTTCTCTTGTATGTGTAAGCAAATGTTTTCTTCCAAATTTTCCTCGTATTTGGCAAGTAGATTAGTTAATTGAAAGTTCGTAAAGCATCTCTATAATACGATGCTATTTTAGTAAACAGAAACACTGGTGCAAACGACGCTAATATCACAGCTACAAAAATCTGCTGGAGGACAACGAATGAGTAATCATTTGTTAGATCAGTAAATAACAAGTTAATAACGTCCTGTATAATTATTTGACAATAACCAAGGTTTTAGCTGGTTGGATAGCATGACAAATAAACTTTTAAGATAACTAGATTGCAAATTATTTCTAATTTATGTTACTTGAATGACGTGTATCCAATAACTACATTTAGTTTGTAGAATATAAAATACGTTTACTTAATATACAGTTCAGGATTTAAATGGCACAAAACGAGTTGTAAATTAAATTGGGTAAAAGTGATTGCTTAAAACTTCTTTTTATGCGTACTGCGTTCTGTGTTTAAAGTCTAATAAAATTAATCCACACAACAATATAAACGAAAATTGAGACTTTTAACTTTCACAATTATGGGCTTTAAAAATATAAATTCTAGGAAGTAATACAGATGGTATACGAAAAATAAGTATTCATACTACTTGTCCCAAAAGAAAGTTTCGATTTGATTGACTCATTGCGTAAACACAACTAATCAGAGGGGTACGGAGCACATGTTTCTCGGGAGAGGACCGTGCGTTTTGTGTGGGAGAATTTTACAAAAACAATGATTTGGAGACTTTTTCTTCTTCTTCACCCGTTCTCTATCTTTTCGATATAGGCCTCTCTCATTTTTGCCCATTTTCTCTGTCTTGAGCTACTTGGTACCAATTTTTTAAGTCGTCGTACCATCGTTGTTGCGGTCTTCCGGTGCTTCTTCTTTCTCCCCAAGGTCTCCATCTTGTGGTCGTTCCACTCCAGTTTTCCTTATGTCTGCCAACATGTCCGGCCAAGTTCCATATCAGGCTGCAAATTCTCTTTATTTTTTTTTATCTCTTATCCATTTGTTTGTTATCCGATCTTTTAATGTTTTTCCTAATAGTCTTCTCTCTATCGATCTTTGGTGGATTTGAAGCTTCATCACTGTTATTCTGGTTAATACCCATGTCTCCGATCCATATGTTGTGAATGGTAAATATACATTCGTTGTAGATTTATATTTTTAGCCAAATTGGCATTTTCATGTTCAGAATGTATTTTAGTTTGCCGTATGCTGCCCACGTTAACTTTATTCGTCTATTTATTTCTTTTTCTTGATTTAACTTCCTGGCTGTGACAGCCTGTCCTAAGTATATGTGTGTCTCTACCTTTTCAGTCTTGTTCGCCGATTGTTATGTTGGTTTGTCATATACCTAGTTTTAGACATGTTTATTTTTAGTCCTACATTCCTTGCTTCTATTTGTAGTTCTTTTATCATTTCTTTCAGCTCTTGCTCTTCTTGTGCGAATAATATAATGTCGTCAGCAAATCTTAAGTTATTAAGCCTGTTATATGTATCCCTTTATTTTCCCATCTTAACCTTTTGAATACGTCTTCTAGCACTAGTATGAACTTCTTTGGTGATATGATGACACTTTGTCTCATTCCTCTCCGTATTTCCACTTTATTTATTAACTCGTGTAATTGTATTTTCAAGGTGGCTTTACTATAAATTTTTTCAACTAGGTTTTGCACTTATTTTCACTGCATCAAACGCTTTATTAAAATTTGTAAACGCCATCCATGATGGTAAGTTATATTCAGTTGTTTTTACGATTACTATTCTTAGTGTTTGTAAATGTTCTGTTGTACTGTATTTTCTCCTGAAATTTGCTTGTTCTTTTGGTTGGTAAAACTTGAATTTTTTTCTAGCCTATTGATTATAATTCTCATGAATAATTTGTATACCTAAGATAATAAGCTTATGGACCTGTAATTTTTCAAGTTTTCTGGATCTCCCCTTTTATATATTAGTACTGCTATTGCATTTCCACATTCGTCTAGGATGTTGCCTTCAGTCAAGCATTTATTAATTAGTGTTGCAACTTTTTGTTTTAATCCATCTGTGCTTTCTTTTAACATTTTGGGTAGGCTATTGTCTTCTCCCGCTGATTTGTTATTTTTTACTTGCTTTAATGTGTTTTCAATTTTTTTTATATCGATATCGGGCATCTTATCTGAATTTACATTTAATATTTGTATTTTTTGTTCTTTGCTCTGTTTTTCTTTTTCTGAGGCATTTCTGCTTTTTGTTGATTCTATAAATCTTTGTAGAAATCTTCTGCAACTTTTAATATCTCTTCTTTGTTATCTATTATATTACCTTTTTTAACTTTTAATTTAATAACTCCTTTTTTTGCTGCTGTTCTTTTTCGGAACATTCAGCGACTGTTACACTGCATTCTGCTCAAAAATATTTGTGCCTGCACCCCTATAAAATTCAGTTGGTGCAAGAATTATAGCCCAACAATGCCAATCAGAAGCTTCAATTTGATAACTGTGTAACTGAGCATTTTAATTCATTCAACAACATTTTGTTTTTAGATGAGGCACATTTCTACCTTAATAGCCACGTTAAAAACAGAACTGCCGTTACTAGGCCACTAAAAATCCACAACGCAAGCATGATAAACCCCTTCATTCACCAAAAGTGCTTGTGTGAGCTACAATGTCAGCGCGAGAAATAATCGGCCCGTACTTTTTAAAGATGAACGGGACCGCGCGTTAACTGTGACTTTAGAGCGTTATGTGGAGATGCCGAATAATTTCTTGGTATCTGAACTGCAGCCTATGGGTTATTATGATTACCCTAATAAAGTGAATTCACAACCAATCTGCAATTGATGTCCCCTGAATCAGCAGATAAAGGTCCTTTAGAGAGTGTGTCTGAAAATCTTCCGGTTCCAGGATTGGTCTCCCGAATGTATGTTGCCTTTTTCTGCACAGCGCATCGCATTTGCATAAGATATGTAAGACTGTTTCTGGTTTCTTGCAGTCTGCATGCAAGGTCACCATTGTATTTACCAATTTTCCATGGGTGTTCTTTAACAGTCGCATGTCCTGTAAGAAACCCTATGGTTACCTTTAGCTATGGCCTACTTAGGTTAAGAGGTTCTGCAGCACTCTTTTGGCAATGTCCGTTATTGAAGGTTATATTGAAATGATGTCCTGGTCGGTTCTTTTAGTACATTCGATGATGAGTGCGTATGCTTTCCTTAATAAAACTTCGGGCAGCACGTTGTGAAATTTCTAAAGAAGGTTCCGGACCCGATATAAGTCTCACTAGATCCCTGCCTAGCCAATTCATGAGCTTTCTCATTGCCGTAGATACCACAATGCCCAGGTGCCCCTAACAGTTTTACTGTGTTATGTACTGCCAGTGCATTGAGTTCGTTGATGCATTCCCATACCAGTCTAGATGATGCTTTAGTGCTTGATAAAGCCTTTAAAGCTGCCTGGTTGTCTGATGTATGTTGGCTATAACTAAAGAACATGGTTCCAGAAGGATGCAGCAACATTGCACACTACTAACATGTCTTTGCTACGAGTTTGTGAAATTTTTCCCCAAAAATTAATTTCTAGGTGATATAAACTGACCTCCACGCAGCCCTGATTTGACTCCTATGGATATTTTCTTGTGACGATGTCTTACATTAAGAGTATAGAGCAGCAATCTGGCTTCTCTGGTTCAAATAAAAAAAATATATTCGTCAAGAACTGGTAGCCATTATGGAGTGCCGCGCAGTGCTCAGAAATGTTGCACATTTAGATAATATTATTTTGAAAAAAATAATTTTTTAAAATCTGTGTGTGAATAAGCAATAAAAGTTTTTTTATAGTCGTCTCCTTTGTTTTTTATAACTACCTTTCTACCTTTCTACCTTTCTACCTTTCTTTTTCTTACTCCTCGCGTAACACGAAACATTCCTAAACTGTAGTCCAGTTCGGTTCACAGTAATGTGACTCCAATGATTCTTCTCACAACAGTAACTAATGCGGTCCTTAAGTTTGTCCAATATGTTTAGTAATGTACCTCCAAGAAAAAAATGACCATCCGAAAGATCGGGAGACTTGGGAGGCCAACGGAACAATACCAGATCCTTTCTAATACATCACCAAATCCAGCGGTAAGACAATTCTCCATTTAGATATTCACCCACTTTATACCAATGGAGTAAAACCCCATCTTGTTGAAACATGAGATTATTGGAATCTTCTGTCATTTGCGGAAACACTCATAATTGACTCATATCCAAGTATGTTGTATCCGTTGTCACAGTCTTTTGTTTTGGAAATTTCACAAAAAACATTAAGAATATCACTTTCATGTTCCACAACGGTATGAGGACTTTCCGTATCCCATATTCAAAGATTGTGATTGTTCACCTTTTCAGTTAGATGAAATATCCAATACCTGCTAAACATCAGAGGGTCAACAAATTGTTCTCCCCCCTCCCCTCAACGCTTCTTAAAGTTTATTTTAGATGGTTGTCGGTTTGTAAACTTTTCACTATTTTTAAATAATACAGTTTAGATTGCAATTATTGTTGTAATATTTTCCATACAAACTGTTAAGTGACTCCACTCTGTCATCAGAAACATCTGGTTTTCTAGTGAATTCCGTAAATTGTCGTGATCTGATATTTATCTTTCATACTGCCTTCTAAATTTATTTTATGCCGAGATAACCGATTCTGCTCGAAGTTTGAAAGTTTACTTCTTAAACTTGGGCGTTTTTCTTTTTTTTATTTTGTCATTTAATATTAATGTATAATACTTTGTGAAGTATATTCTTCTGAAGCCCAATAATTCTTCTTTTTAATGATTTGGTATATAAAAAATATAACAAAGGGCAGCTAGCTCAAATATCTTCAAAATAAAACTAAACTTCACAGAAGTAAATAAATAAATGTAGGTAGCTAATAAGGTCCATGAACTCTAGAGCCTCGCAGCTTTCGCCTTTTCGACTAATTCTTCAGAGAAAACGCTCCAGGCCAGGCCGGATAATAATAACAGCGGGGCTGAAGTGGCCGCCCTAATTAATTAAAAACATCTCGCTTCCCAATCCCGCCGCTCTTAGAGCGAAGCCGAGGGCCCTCCACGCGCCAAACATCAAGTACCGCCGGCGGAACGCCCCCGGAGGAAGCAATCACTTTTTCAAACCTGCAAGGAGTATTTGCGCAGTGATCTAACGCCCCTGTTTGGAACTTCGGAAAGCCCATCCAATTTTATCCAACTTCGCCGCTGTAACTAACGAACTTTAGTGCCCCTTGCGCCGGGAATCCTGCGGGTATCAAAGTTTTTCAGGAGATTCAATCTATTATTGGTTGATTTATAGTTACAATGCCGCAGCAGGTTGCGCGCTATTTACCCGGCGCGCGCTGAAAGTTACGTCTCGGCTGCTCCAGCTTTAACTTGGGAGCTTAAAGTTGTTTAAGGAGATTTACTTGTAAAAAGAGATTGCTGCAATTTTTTATGCGAACGTTGCACGTAGCTACTAAATAGGTTTATTTAGTATCTACACGCATTATTAAGCAGCAAATTTTATTTCAAAGCTACAAAGCAATGATAGGAGCAAAGAAGATTACAAAAAAGTAATAAAAGTTAGACAGTCCCAAAAGCTTACAGTCTTAACGCACGACAAAATACAGATAAAAAGAAAGCAAAAAATAAATTTCTTTGTCAACTTTTACAAACGAGTGGGCGACAAGGACAGACGTATTAGCAAAACAAATTACTTTTTAAAGGGAAATTAAAATTATTTTGTGGCCAAATCCCTATTTTCATTTAAAAATTGTTTATTCTAGTATGTAAGGAATGTAAGTCAGTCATTTAAGTTTTAATATCTGAACAGATAAATAGGGCAAAACATCTAGTGTCTACACGATTGACACAAATAAATTCCAGCTGATATTTTAGTTAAATAGCAGACGTTAAACTACAAGGTCATAGAAGTAAATCCACAAGAAATATTCTACCACCAGGCAGAGAACTGCTGATAAGGCAACGAAAGTGATGAATTCGTACACGAATTGAAAGAAAAGACTGACCAGGATTCTGCGTGGAGCATGATTGACCTGACAAAAGAAATAGACGCGGTGAGCTCGATGGTCAGTCTAATAGTACACCAAGATTTGCACCACAAGTTTTTCATCCTGAAAAACCACCAACTGCTGACAGAAAACCAAGATGGACAGGAAGTTAAAGGACTACGCACTGCTGAACGACATCAACCACAACTGCGTTGACTTTTTAAGATAGCTTTCAAGAGAAAAAAACTTCTTTTAGGATAGGAAAGTGAACCTGTGAATCTGCCAAGATACCTCTGAAGTGCCTACCGGCATGCATAAAAATTATCTGCTTTTATGACGATGCTGAGGCTTGTAAGCAGCGAAGGAAATATCATAACGCCCCACCTCTGTGACGTCTGAAGGTAATTGTCCGCAGCTATGTGCTGGAGACAGTTTCAAGACCTGGATAGAGAAGGCGAGAGTAAGTGTTCTGGCAAGACTTCGCGCTACTGCACAATGCAAGGAAGGTCCAATTATGTCTATTCAACAATTTGTATTACTAGTTCCTCAACTTGTGATTACTCTTTAACCTGACTGTAATCCCATTAACTACTACGCATGGAATGTGATTATACCAAGGATAGTTTAATGACTTCCATCAGAAAGGCAATGACACATACAGATAAAGAGATATTTGTGTTGACTTGCAGCAAGTTTAGGTCCCGACTCTAGAGGTTGTGACCTCGGATGGAAACTACATTTAATAACTTGGTTTTCACAATATTTACTATAATTGTGCTAAATCTCATGCAAATAAATTTTACATTTTACACATTTATCTCGACGGTCATGTAGTTTGTGGTCGCTTTAGTTAGTAACATTCTACAGAAAGTAACCAGTGAGTTTTGCGTGGTAAAAGTTCTTTAAGCTTTGTTTTTCATATCTTGGACCATACGTTTTGGATTTCTTTCTGCATTGTTTAGTCTAGTTTTGTCAACAGGTGATCTGGTATTTTGCCATATTCTTCTAAATCTTCTTTTATCGACAATTGTTTTTTCACACCCATGCGGCACTTTATAATACTTTTTATCTGTAAGCTACAGCGCAAACAACCGACTAGTATTTTCTGTGATGCAAACCAAGGGTGCAGCATTATCTACATTTAATTTTGTTTTCAGATGGATACCTAGGTTAGTGCTTTAACCAAATTTCTGAATAATTCCCAATTCCTATCTTTATTGTACATGATAGGTGGTTTTTCTTAATATTGAACTTGTAAATTTAATAACACTAATACAGGCGTATAATTAGATGATAGACCAAGAGACTGTTTCATCGGGATTATTTCCTTTTGTGACATAAATCAAATAGATCTGGTATTTTACGCCTATTTGTAGGCCATTGGGTAGATTGGTCTGTGGAGGCGTAACTGTAGTTTTCCTGATTTATGTTTTAAGAGAACTTTTACGTTAATGAGTGTTAATCTTAAACCCTAATGTTTGTGTTTCTCGTCATAGTCACCACTGATACTAAACCGGTTTACTAGTGTTTTGAAAAAACTGATCTTGCCTTATTCGAGGGCAATAGCCATTCTTCAACCACAATATTTATTGCTTGCATATATTCATGCTGGTATTTGTTTATTTTGTAATATCTGATAGAACTTTTAATCATAAAAACAGTATCTCTGCGGACTGTTCCATCAGGATATATGTTATAGATCTTGGGATGCCTAAGAATCTCCAACACAAATACAAAGACAACGTGTAATAATCCGTTTCGTCCTCTTTCATGGTAAAATGCCCTTCAAAATTTATCCCCAATTGAGTGAGATAGGTGATGAAGGCGTTATGGATGTTAATAATGTGCGTTCCTGGGTGCGAAAGTTTAAAGGTTGACAGTTGTGATAATAAACCGAAGCAGCCTCAGCCACGAAACCATGATTGCGCGAGTAGAAAAACTTGTTATAGAAGACCATTTATTAGTTGTGCATGATATTTCCTCTAATCTTGGGATTTCTGTGCCATCTGTAAAAAACATTGTGCAAGAAGACCTGCAAATACTGAATGTTTCTTTAAGGTGGGTTCCACGAATGCTTGCCGACGAACACAAAGCTGCGCGGGTGAAAATGTCTCGGGACATGTTGACACGTAATTCTACCATAAATTTCGGACTATGAAGGACATTTTTCGTGGCCCCTCGTTCTACTTGAGCAGCTGTTGCATCAGCAATTTTCCAGTGGGCAAAACACACATCTAAATAAATGTTAAATCATACAAAGTGACGACGTTGTGAAAAATCTGTACATCTAGACGGAGATTACGTTGAGAAATTTTAACTTTTTCAGAAAACAATTTAAAGACCTTAGAACCTGAACCCACTTCGTACATCACTCGTGAATAAATTAAACTTTTTTTAATTCTTACTAAACCCTGATCAGATCACAGATAAATGATAAAGCTGACTTGTATTAATGGGCCTTTTCAGTAAGTTAGATCCCATACAGCAAGCTGCAAAAATAATAATAGCTTTAAGAACTTATCATACTACTCTCAACATGTCTTTACACGATTTTTGAAATCGCACCTCTACAAACTCGTTTTTAAATCATATTCTTTTAAACATCACAATAATATGCTTAGCCTATAAAATAAATTGTCACTAACATTTTTATATAGTCTTTTACTTGATGAAGTAAAACATTGTAAGACTTTCTTTTGGGGGGGGGGGGGAGTTTTGGATATTTTTATATATTTTAGGTACTTGGCTTGATTGACAAAGAACATGGATATAATCTGCGGATGCAAGTACGGATGTCAAACAATAGGAAGTGGCCAAATCTTATTAGAAACCCCACAAACATTTTGAAAACTGATATGAGTTGCTTAATTACCACGCGGTGTAGTAGGAGGGGGAATTCCAAGTAATGACAGCAAGGCGTATCACCTGTAAGTAAAATAAATAAGTAGTTTAAGAAAACTTGCAAGTCTTATTCACCAAAAAGTTACAATATGTTTATAACTTTGTAACAAAAGACTTCTACACCTTTAATACCTTTCATTCATTTATGTCCGAAGAGTAGTGGACATTTTATATCATTACTCTAAAGTGTCGCTCTACTTTTAATAATACATATGAAATTGTAGTTTTAGGTCCTTTAGTCTAATTATCACGGTTTGATGGTTTGTACTCGACGACATTGTTTTAATTTAATATTTTCCTATTATTCTGAGAGTGTAAGCGTCCTTAATAATTGTATCTAGTTGATCTACCAGAGGTTTGATAATTAAAATGTGAGGAATAAAAATTTTTTGGGGTTATATATACTGTTCATTCATAATGTCCAGGTTATTATCATCATAAATAGAAATGCTTAAAATTTATTAGTAATAGGGATGAGTCTTAAGCAGTCTTAAGCAGTCGGAACTGAACTGAGATCGTGTGTGACGCGTGGTTCATTTGCTACAATTTTTCAAAGTTTTGATGAGTGTTTTGATCCATTTCGGTGCCGGAAATTCAACAATCTACACGAATAACTGTTGCTGATTGAATAAAAGTGAGTACATACACGGGATTCAATCCATTAAGAAGTATATTTTAGTGTAAGAGTAAAACGTTATCTGTTGCAGAGATGTCTATAATAGCCATATTTCTTTCGAGTCATCCTGTAGGGCAAAATCGACCCACGCCGTGCGGAGCAGAACCGACTCTGGTCCAAACCAGGGTCGTTCTGCCCCGCACGGCGTGGGTCGATTTTAACAACGTTTTTTAACATGCATTTTAAACACGTTCATTTTGTACTCTAGAAATAAGCTTTGGTGAAGATTCCTACTAAGATTTTATTGTTGATTTACTCTTAAATGATTTATTATATTTGTTACAAAATGGGAACTAAACATAACAGGCATGTTTTAAATTTATTTCTAATGAATGACTCACATAATACCAGATTTTAGAAGTTAAAACTTAATTTTAAGGTTTCTTATTACTGATTATCAATAGTGAGTAGTTTTAAAGGTAAAGGTTTACGCTATTATTTGTTCAGAGATGGTGAGGAGTTATCAGCGGAAAACGTAACGTCAATCTTGGTCCCAAAAAGATATGGCAAATGCTATAGAAGATGTATTGGAATGAAAAAGGGGCTAGAAGTTGGTCAGCTTGTACCTAAGGCTACATTGATTGATAGAGTAGAAAAATCCAGGAAAAATAATATCGATAGAGAAGTAGCATTGAAAAAAGGGCTGGGGCGATTTACATCGGTGTTCACTCTGCCTCAAGAAGAAGAGCTCGTCGAGCATATATTGTGAATGGAGCAAATACTGTTTGGCCTCACCCTGTGGGATTTGCGGTGGCTCGCGTTCGATCTTGCTGAAAAAACGGCCTGGTCAGCAATTTCAACAAGGTTAAAAAACAACCGGCAAAGATTGGCTCTACGGTTTCCTGGATAGGCATCCCCAAATAAGGCTTCGAGTCCCTGAAAACATCATTGGCCCGACCTGAAAGGTTTAACAAGGTTTCTGTCGGAAAGTTTTATGATTTACTTGAAAAATATACAAAGAACACAAGATTTCACTAAATGAAATTTATAACATTGATGAAACTGGTATTTTGACGGTCCTCGCACTTCATGGGAAAAACAAGTAGGGTGCTTGCCTCCCTCAGCGCCTGGTATTCTGGTCACTATTGAAATGTGTATGAGTGCGGCTGGAAACTTTATGCCACCTATGTTCGTCTTTCCACAAAAAAGAGAAAACCAAATGTTAGATGAAGCATTTGCTTGCTACCACGAAACAGGATGGATCAATAAAAATTCCTTTGTGAAGTGGTTTAGACAGTTCATACAATTTTCGAATCCCTCTGCAACCAAAAAGGTTTTATTGATATTGGATGGACATGAGTCCCACGCTAAGAGTCTAGACCTTATTCAGTTAGCTCGCAACAACAATTTCATATTTTTGTGCTTTTCGCCACACACCACGCACCGCTTTCAGCCATTAGACGTTTCGTTCATGTGCCCTCTGAGCAGGTTTTATGAGACAGTGGCCTATTAACCACACCCAGGATGAGGAGTTGCCATTTATCAAATTGGTAAACTCTTAAATGGAGCTTTTACTAGAACAGTAGTGATGCAAACTGCCATCAAAGAATTTCAAAAAACTGGAATTCATCCCTTTGATAGGAATGTTATTCCAGAGCACATGTACGCCCTGTCAGAAACAACAGCAAGGCAATTACTCACAGAAGCCCAGCAGCTCCGACCGGGTCTAAGCGACGAGCAGCCCCTCCGGAACCAAGCGACGAGCAGCCCTCACAAGGAAATTGTTTCCATTTTAAAATCTCCCCTAAAATGTTAATACCTCCACCACAATTTACTGAACACTTTAAAAAGAAGAAATGCGGGAAAACGCAAGGAAAAACAGCTGTTCTAACTTCATCACCGTACAAAAGAGTGTTAGAAAATAAGGAAAAGATCAAGAAACAATTAAAACAAGAAAAAGAATTAAAACAGAAAGCGAGAGAAGAAAAACGTAAAAAAAGTTATTGAAGGAAGAGAAAGTTATTTGATAAAACAATAAAAAAAAATAAAAATGAAGACAAAGGAAAAAAGAAGTTAAAACTAACAGAAGAGTGTAAGAAAAAAATCTCTCAGAACTACGCTATTGATGACACCAGCGATGAAGAAAACGATGATGAATCATGTATTTTCTGTAGTGAACTTTATGCTAATTCTAAGAGTATAGAAGGTTTGATTCAGCACATGAAGCTTGCACGAATTTTGTAAAAGACGATGATTTATTTATTTGCAACATTTGTTCTCTTAAATAGTGTTAGTGTACCTTGTGTTATTACCTTGAAGATGCCAATAAATTTTGTTTAATCTTGTTCTCTGGAGTGCCTTAATTGACAGATGAAAATAACTGCTTATTTAATTTTGAAAAGTGTTATAGCTACAATAATTAGCTGCTGAACAAACAAATAGTAATTAACTAAAGAAATAATTAAATTCTCGCCGGAGTTTTTAACATTATACTGTCTAGCTTTAATTAACATAATATAACTCGAAATTACTTTCCTGTGTTTTAAAATACAGCTTTAACAAAAAAAAACACCTTTGCATTTAATTTACATATGGGTCGGTTTCACCCCATTCATGGGGCAAAACCGATTTTTTGCATGTCAACATAAAAAGAATCATAATAATAAAAATATGTCAAGAAAGGCTTTCTAGCTTTATATTTAGCTACCTAAAGGTTCAATAAAGCCTTGTATGCATCGGTTATTAGGAAAAATCAATAAATGAGTTTTTACGATTAATTCAAAGCGAAAGTGGTCGGTTTTGTCCCACTTGCTTTTATTGATTTTTGGTGTATTTTCTGAGTTATTGTTGATTTTACAAAGCGGCCTTTAATATTTAGAAATATTTTCTTGTTCTTTTTATGTTGCTGCTGTTCATTCTGTGTCACTATAATCTAATGTAAATTGCTGCTTAATGGGCTGCTGGTTATTAGATAGGTTATATTGTAGCGTGGTTATGTTTTCCCTGCATATTAATTATAAAGGAGATATATGTACTAAGGTTGTAGCATTTGAGGTTATTGGAACGTGGCAGTAACGGGTGACATTGCATTTGGTACTATATTGCAGGTATTGCTTGCCTGTAGGGCATATTTAAACTGATTTGCGCCGGACATCTCCGGATGAGACGATAAATAGTTTTTAAAAACTTGCGTGGAGCTCGAAGTGTTTTTTCATATGCAAATAAAAAATTGACTCTACGAAATTACATCCATAAATAAAATGTTTACATATAATGATACCTTTATCAAAAAATTGTATATTATATGTAATCTGCCACCGTAATATATTCCCTTTTAAAACGTAACCTAAGTGAAGTCTTCATTCAAAAGGCCAGAGTTGAGCAAAAAACGATAGAGCTGTTAGTTTTTTGCTTTCTATTTATTTTTTGTTTCCATTCACTTCACCAACGTTAACTTAATAGGTACCTTTTGCGCGTTATGGCAGTAATTTTCATTTTTTTATCGTATAATATACTCATAAAGCCAAAGTTTATGTTTTAATAAAAAATTTAGTTAGTTTTAATCTAGTTTTTTATTACCAAAACAAACATTTTTATTTAAATTACTTCTTAATAAAAATTGTTCTTAACAAAAAATGTTCTACTCGACTAATTATTTTTTAACAATTTTATTCGATGTCTGTTTTTATAATCTTAGGTTAGTCGCGGTTTCTAAAGATATTTTTAAGCAAAAAAGCACGCCACAATGATTATTCTAAAGCATAATCACCATCAACTTCAATTATTACTACTACTAGACATAGTTCTTTGAGGTTATGGGTGATCGTAGACTGGTCGACGTTAAAGTGCTCGACAAGCATCTTGGTGGTCTCTACAACATCTAGAAGAGCTTGGTTGTCAAAATCTGATTGCTAACCTCTTTCTAATTTGTCCTATAAATTTGTGTCACTCTTGATTTGACTTTAACTAATGAAAAAAATTGCAAAATGAGGTAAATATGGGATGCACTTTTGATTAACTGAATATTAAAAAATAACATTATGGCATCTCAATAAAAGGCAACTTTCACATGTAAAAACAATCGTTGGATAATTATGCATTAGTCTAATGTACGCGATGTGTCTAGAAGCTTCTAGAAAACGGAAGATGCAGATCAATTACTTTTACTGATCTTCAAAATAATTGCTATAGATATTTAACATTCATAAAACTTCTGGAATTGTTTACAAATGCTATTTCAGAAATCGATCGCAAAACTACAGACACGCGTTTGTAGAAAGAATGACTCTTGCTTGCTCTCCAGAAGTTTACATCTTTACGTGCGTCAAGTAGATTGCGGCGTCACCCAAGAGAAACTTGTGCTGATCGCAGACAATCCCATGGTTGGGGCGTTCGACAACGAGGAGGTGTCAGAAAAGATTTCTGGAAAGTAGAGTCAACGTGGTGGCTGGAGTGGAAAACGGGCAAGGGCGGAAGTGGCACTCTAACGTAAAAGTGAACAAAAGCGCTGCGTCGTATGCGTAAAAGTAAATAGTGAGAAGTAGGAATGCTAAGTGAACATGAACCACGAGCCGAAGTTGTAAAAGAGGATCACGAGTCATCGACTAGGGGAAGTGAAGAAGTCGCTACGCTCAGTCTGAAAAATCCATTTTTTAATATTGTACAAATAAATTTTGATAAAGGAATATTGTTCCTAACGTAATCGAAAATAGAAAGCTGGTTTTCACGATGATTTAAAAACCAAACAGATGGGTGTCTTAATTAGGGTTTTTTTCAACTGATTTGACCATTAATAGAAAACAATCAGAGAGACCTCGGAGCGGTGTCGTAATTAATAGAGTGCTTTTGTTGAACAATATTTTCTGTAATGAAATTACAGTAGCAGAAGTTTATGAGGTGTCAATTTACATTCCTTCCAAGAGTATGCGTAACAACATAAACGTAGATGACATAATCGCGAAACAAGGAAAAGTGTTTACCGATGTCAAGACAAAATTACCAATTTGGAGCGACAATATTGAGGGTGGCAGATTGACGAGTCTTTTCGAACGTTTTAATTTCACAGTTATGAACAAAGTTAGTAGACCGACGTGTGTAAAGCATTGCGGACTAATTAAAACTCACTAAAATTAGAATTACCCAACACCAATTGGTAGAAGGGTTCTTGATTAAATATTAATAAATAAATAAATAATAAAATTTAAAACCATTAAAAAAAGTTAACGATTAGCGCCGAAAGTCGGAGGAAACGCTCTCCAAAAAAACTAATAAGGTGGTTGTTTGGATATACACAACAACGGGAACGGACAAAATAATATAAATATGTAGTTTTACAATAAAAAAGCCGACTAGGGTAGGTTAGCGGAATTATTATAATCGTATGGGGGTCAACCCCGATTCAGGACCTCGAAGGACTTTAAAATTGAAAAACCCAAATTAAACGAGTATACAAAGAGTTGATGGCATGGCGTAAACCCTTTCATAAGAGTGTTTCCTGATAGATCAGAACACCTCTCTCCTAGTGATAACGCCGAAGAACATTATGCTAATTGGGTACAACCGATGTTTGGATAAGCCAGGAAATTTCCGGGCACCATGACGTGACACCAGATACCCCAAAGGCTTTCAAAATTGTACCGGCAATTTCCGAAAACACCTTTAATGCGAGTTTGGAACTCAGCATTTCTCCGTGAAATTGCAAGATCGAAGCTGTGCAATTTATTCCAAAACCACAGAAAGAGGGTCCAACAGATCCGGTCAGCTTCCGGCCAATAGGCTTACTACCGAAAATGTTGGATAGTAACGAGACGCGTCGAATACGGGCAGAGCGAAGATTTCTGTGATTTACAATACAGTTTTACATGGACTCTGGTCCAGACCAGGGTCGTTCTGCCCCGCACGGCATGGGTCGATTTTAACACCGTTTTTTTAACATGCATTTTAAACACGTTCATTTTGTACTATAAAAATAAGCTTTGATAAAGATTCCTACTAAGATTTTATTGTTGATTAACTCTTAAATGATTGATTATATTTGTTACAAAAGGGGAACTAAACATAACAGGCATGTTTTAAATTTATTTCTAATGAATGACTCACATAATACCAGATTTTAGAAGTTAAAATTTAATTTTAAGGTTTTTTTATTAATGATTATCAATAGTAAGTAGTTTTAAAGGTAAAGGTTTACACTTTTATTTATTCAGAGATGGTGCGGAGTTATCAGCGGAAAACGTAACGTCAATCTTGGTCCCAAGATATGGCAAACGCTATAGAAGATGTGTTGCAAGGAAAAAGGGGCTACAAGTTGGCCAGCTTGTACCTAAGGCTGCATTGATTGATAGAGTAAAAAATCCAGGAAAAATAATATCGATCCAGAAGTAGCATTGAAAAAAGGGCTGGGGCGATTTACATCGGTGTTCACTCTGCCTCAAGAAGAAGAGCTCGTCGAGCATATATTGTGAATGGAGCAAATACTGTTTGGCCTCACCCTGTGGAATTTGCGGTGGGTCGCGTTCGAACTTGCTGAAAAAACGTCCTGGTCAGCAATTTCAACAAGGTTAAAAAACAACCGGCAAAAATTGGCATCCCCAAATAAGACTTCGAGTCCCTGAAAAACATCATTGGCCCGACCTGAAAGGTTTAACAAGGTTTCTGTCGGAAAGTTTTATGACTTACTTGAAGAAATATACAAAGAACACAAGATTTCACTAAATGATATTTATAACATTGATGAAACTGGTATTTTGACGGTCCTCGCACTTCATGGGAAAAAACAAGTAGGGTGCTTGTCTCCCTCAGAGCCTGGTATTCTAGTCACTAGTAAAATGCGTATGAGTGCGGCTGGAAACTTTATGCCGCCTATGTTCGTCTTTCCACAAAAAAAATAAAACGAAATGTTGTTAGATGAAGCATTTGCTTGCTACCACGAGACGGGATGGATCAATAAAGATTCCGTTGTGAAGTGGTTTAGACAGTTCATACAATTTTCGAATCTTTCTGCAACCAAAAAGGTTTTATTGATATTAGACGGACATGAGTCCCACGCTAAGAGTCTAGATCTTAGTCAGTTAGCTAGCAACAACGATTTCATACTTTTGCGCTTTTTGCCACACACCACGCACCGCCTTCAGCCATTAGACGTTTCGTTCATGTGCCCTCTGAGCAGGTTTTATGAGCAAGAAGTGGCTTATTAACCACGCCCAGGATGAGGAGTTACCATTTATCAAATTGGTAAACTCTTAAGGGGGTAAATACAATTACACGGGCAAAAATTACGCATTAAAAAACATTTTTTTTCACAAAGAAGGTTTAATGCAATCTTTATAAAACTTTGTACACTTGTTAAGGTATAAATGAGGAATGTAAATAAATTTTTTTTTAATTTTCAAAAACAAAATGGCGGCAGTACGCTGGCGTGAAGTTGACCTACAAAAAAAAACGGCGACCACTCTGGACGTCGTGTTATTGATCTGTAACAGCCCATAAAAAAAATTTGGCTTAAATATACATGTAATTTGTCGGTAAACCTCAAAAATTAAAAAGAAATAAATAATTCTGCGTTTGGTAGAAGTTTTTGTAAAAAATCGATAATTTTCACTATTTTTTCAGCCATTTTTGCATTAATAATTCAATTTTGGAACATAAAATTCCAAAACAATTAGGTTTACAGACAAGCCTAAGGTATAAAGAAGAAACTCTAAAAATTTCAGCTAAATTGGACAAGTAGTTTTCGAGTAATCGTGGTCGCCAATTTTAAAAATGTTGTTTTGAGAAAAACGCGTTTTAAGTTTTGAAAACCGAAAAATGGTATTTACGATTCAATCAGCGATTCCAGGGGCATATAATAGGCCTTCAACCTCTTCGTAGATGCTGTTGTTGATATTCTGTAGCTCTCTGTGAGCCTTACGGGCTTCTTTGCTGGTTAGATCGGTCCGAACGTCTTGCCTCTTAATTCTTTCCGAATCCTTTAACTGCGCGTATTCGAGACTCTGCCGACCAACGATGATTTCCATGGCATTCATTATTTTTAAAACTGTTGTGAGACCTTCATTAAACACTCCAGCAGCAATATGAGCCGAAATCTCAACGATTTTTACGCCGGAATGAGAATTTTTCGGTGCTAGGCGCCATACCGTTCGCATTTTGTGTATGACCGCCTAGGCAACGCTGTAGCAAGTGGTCTCTTGATAAATCCTCGTAAATTGGCAGTAAATGCTTTTGTACATCTGGATGCAAAGGTGCGGGGTGTTTAATTTTACTCGCATCTGCTCCAGTAGCCTCTGCCTTTTTCCACTTACACCAGCTATCCGCTCCGTCCGGGCAATACGCGAGGGTTTTCGTCGGTCGAGCACCGAAAATACACGTGATTCTGTTGAGCAACAGGGCCACGCTGACCGTTACGTTCGAATTCGGCGTCGTAACGCACGCTCCCTCTGTAGGCCAATGATGTCACCATTATATGTGTGTGTATGTGTGCGCGCGCGTGTGCGTGTGCGTGCGCGCGCGTGTGTGTACATACATACATACACACATACATATAATACCCTTAGGTATACAAATCGGGCCTGGAGTATTTCAAAGTACCATACAATAGATAAAACTTTCACTAGGGTCGGCTGCTTTCGTATACCTGCTATGCGCTGAAAAAGGCGTTCTAGAAAAATGAAGAAAAAATATATAAGGAGTTCGATTTTCGATCTGAAACTTTTTGGAGCGTGTTCTACGGGAAATTTCCTAACTTTTTAGAGGCACAAAAAAAAATCGATTGTTTTGACCTTCTAATTGTATTTACCCCCTTAAATGGAACTTTTGCTAGAACAGCAGTAATGCAAACCGCCATCAAAGGATTTCAAAAGACTATAATTCATCCCTTTGATAGGAATGTTATTCCAGAGCACATGAACGCCCTGTCAGAAACAACAGCAAGGTAATTACCCACAGAAGCCGAGCAGCTCCGACCGGGTCTAAGCGACGAGCAGCCCTCACAAGGAGCAAGCGACCATCAGATCTCTCCAGGAAACTGTTTCCATTTTAAAATCTACCCTAAAATGTTAATACCTCCGCCACAAATTATTGAACACTCTAAAAAGAAGAAATGCGTGAAAAAGCAAGGAAAACAGCTGTTGTAACTTCATCACCATACAAACGAGTGTTAGAAAATAAGGAAAAAATCAAGAAACAATTAAAACAAGAAAAAGAATTAAAACAGAAAGCGAGAGAAGAAAAACATAACAAAAGTTATTGAAGGAAGAGAAAGTTATTTGGTAAAAAAATAAAAAAAAAATAAAAATGAAGACAAAGGAAAAAAGATGTTAAAACTAACAGAAGATTGCAAGAAAAAAATCTCTCAGAACTACGCTATTGATGACATCAGCGATGAAGAAAACGATGATGAATCATGTATTTTCTGTAGTGAACTTTATGCTAATTCTAAGAGTATAGAAGGTTGCATTCAGCACATGAAGCTTGCACAAATTGTGTAAAAGGCGATGATTTATTTATTTTCAATTTTTGTTCTCTTAAATAGTGTTAGTGTACCTTGTGTTATTACCTTGAAGATGCCAATAAATTTTGTTTAATCTTGTTCTCTGGAGTGCCTTAATTGACAGATGAAAATAACTGCTTATTTAATTTTGAAAAGTGTTATCGCTACAATAATTAGCTGCTGAACAAACAAATAGTAATTAACTAAATAAATAATTAAATTCTCGCCCGAGTTTTTAACATTATACTTTCTAGCTTTAATTAACATAATATAACTCGAAATTACTTTCCTGTGTTTTAAAATACAACTTTAACAAAAAAACACCTTTGCATTTAATTTACATATGGGTCGGTTTTACCCCATTCATGGGGCAAAACCGATTTTTTGCATGTTAACATAAAAAGAATCATAATAATAAAAATATGTCAAAAAAGGCTTTCTAGCTTTATATTTAGCTACCTAAAGGTTCAATAAAGCCTTGTATGCATCGGTTATTAGGAAAAATCAATAAATGAGTTTTTACGATTAATTCTAAGCGAAAGTGGTCGGTTTTGTCCCACTTGCTCCTATTGATTTTTGGTGTATTTTCTGAGTTATTGTTGGTTTTACAAAGCGGCCTTTAATATTTAGAAATATTTTCTTGTTCTTTTTATGTTGCTGCTGTTCATTCTGTGTCACTATAATCTAATGTAAATTGCTGCTTAATGGGCTGCTGGTTATTAGATAGGTTATATTGTAGCGTGGTTATGTTTTCCCTGCATATTAATTATAAAAGAGACATATGTACTAAGGTTGTAGCATTTGAGGTTATTGGAACATGGCAGTAACGGGTGGCATTACATTTGGTACTATGTTGCAGGTATTGCTTGCCTGTAGGGCATTTTTGAACTGATTTGCGCCGGACATCTCCGGATGACACGATAAATAGTTTTTAAAAACTTGCGTGGAGCTCGAAGAGTTTTTTCATATGCAAATAAAAAATTGACCTAACGAAGTTACATCCATAAATAAAATGTTTACATAGAAAGATACCTTTATCAAAAAATTATATATTATATGTAATCTGCCACCGTAATATATTCCCTTTTAAAACGTAACCTAAGTGAAGTCTTCATTCAAAAAGCCAGAGTTGAGCAAAAAACGACAGAGCTGTTAGTTTTTTGCTTTCTATTTATTTTTTGCTTCCGTCCCGCAATCGAACTGCTACGAGAGCTTTCCATTCACTTCACCAACGTTAACTTAATAGGTACATTTTGCGCGTTATGGCAGTAATTTTCATTTTTTTATCGTATAATATACTCACAAAGCCAAAGTTTATGTTCTAGTAACAGATTTATTTATTTTTAATCTAGTTTTTTATTTCTAAAACAAACACTTTTAAGCATAAATTACTTCTTAACAAAAATTGTTCTTAACAAAAAATGTTCTACTCGACTATTTATTTTTTAACAATTTTATTCAATGTCTGTTTTTATAATCTTAGATTAGTCGCGGTTTTTAAAGATATTTTTAAGCAAAAAAGCACGTAAACCCTTTCATAAGAGAGTTTTCCTGATAGACCAGAAAACTTCTTTCCTGGTGATAACACCGGAGAATATTATACTAATCGGGTATAACCGATGTTTGGATAAGCCAGGAAATTTCCGGGCACCATGGCGTAACACCAGACACCCCAAAGGCTTTCAAAATTGTACCGGCAATTTCCGAAAACATCTTTAATGCGAGTTTGGAACTCAGCATTTTTCCGTGAGATTGCAAGATCCAAACTGTGCAATTTATTCCAAAACCGCAGAAAGAGAGTCCAACAGATCCGGTCAGCTTCCGGCCAATAGGCTTACTACCGAAAGTGTTGGATCGTAACGAGACACGTCGAATACGGGCAGAGCGAAGATTTCTGTGATTTACAATACAGTTTTTGTGCGGATTTTGCAGTTTAGAACTTTAGAGGAACTTTGAAATGGGGCGCTCGGAGCTCTTGAAAGATAGGTAGATGGTAAGAAATAAAAATTTAACGGAAAAAGACCGAAATGATATTTTTCAGGATGCGACTAGGATAACATTGTGCTATAAAACGGTGGCGCACGTATTTGAAAGAGCGATGCACCCGGTAATGTTGTACGCGAACAAAATGGGGACAAAAAGGTGCAAAATCAGACATTTAATGTACAGAAAATATTTACAATTAAAACGGCAGGTGCTTACAATACCGTAGCCACTCAAACAGCGCTAGTTTTGAGCGAGTTACCCTCTTTGCATTTTATTTTACAGAAAACAGCTGGCAACCGGCCCGGAGTAACAACTTAGAGATGAGCTCGGATTACGTCTAAGTGAGATGCAGTGGAAGCGGTCTATGGAAGAGATGGGGTAGCTGACCAAGTGATGTAGTATTCCATTAAACGAGTAGGAAGTAAGTGGTCATGCAAAGAGAAGAGAAGATCCACCAAGGACCAGCCAAGTTCACAGACTAAATCACCATTTTACGGTGTGAGCTGACAACCACTCGAAAGTGCATGAGATGCAATAGACATAAAGCATTCAGTCATGCCCTGTAATATCTGACAGCAAGTCAAAGGGTTTTTGTGATTTTTCCGAGTTCTGCACTAACAAAACACCAGAGCAAGTACATTTGCGGCTACGATAGTTTCCTAAGAAACTGAGTATTATAAAAAAGCAGGTTAGGTGTCTTCTTCTTCTTCCCGTGCTTTATCCGTTCCGGATGTTAGCTATCATCAATGCAATTTGTACTTTGTCTACTGCTTTCCGGAATAATTGTACCGTGCACATATCGAACCATTGCCGCAAGTTCTTTAGCCAAGATATTCTCCTCCTTCCTGGGCCTCTTCTTCCCATCACTTTTCCTTCTAAAATGAGTTGCAAGATTCTATACCTCTTTGTGTTTCTCATTATGTGTCCTAGATATTCTGGCTTGCGAGATGTTATTGTTATTAGGATTTCTGTTTTTTTATCAATTCGTTCCATAACTTCTTTGTTAGTGATATGCTCTGTCCATGGTATTCTCAAGATACGTCGGTAGGTCCACATTTCAAATGATTCCAGTTTCTTCTCTGATGCTTTTGTTAAAGTCCATGACTCAGCTCCGTACAGTAGCGTCGAGAAAATATAGCATCTCAGGATTCTAATCTTGGTTTGCAGGCTTAGGTCTCTACCGATCAAAACTTTTTTCATTTGAATGAATGCGGCTCTTGCTTTTTCTATTCTTGTTCTTATTTCTGTCGAGTGGTCCCATTGTTCGTTTATATTGGTTCCCAGATATGTGTATTTGCTAGTCCTTTCTATCTCAGCATTATTAATATATAATATTGCTGGTAGCGTAATGTTCTTAGTTATTGTCATGTATTTTGTCTTGCTTGTGTTGAGGGTGATTCCGTATTTCTCACATGTTATATGTATTCTTTCCATTAATAATTGTAGACCTTCTACGTTTCTTGCCAATATTACAGAGTCATCTGCGTATCTGATGTTGTTGATTAGTTCACCATTGATTAATATACTTTCATTCACATCATGTAATGCTTCTTTGAACATCTCTTCCGAGTAAATATTAAACAGAGTCGGTGAAAGCACGCATCCTTGGCGAACCCCTCTAAGGATTTGAATTCCTTCGGTGGTATTATCTTCTATTTTTACATTCGCGTTTTGACTCCAGCATAGGTTGGCTATTATTCTAGTATTTTTGTCGTCTATCCCGGTTTTCTCTAATATTTTTAGTAGTTCATGATGTTTTACTTTGTCAAATGCTTTGCTGAAGTCTATAAAACATAAGTGTACGTCACAGTTTACGTCCCTACATCTTTGGATCAATACATTTAAGGCAAATAGTGCTTCCCTTGTTCCCAACGCATTTCTAAACCCGAATTGGGTTTCGGTCAATTTTGATTCGCATTGTTGATAGATCTTGGCGTGTATAATTTTCAAGAAGATCTTAAGGGCACAGCTCACCAAACTTATCGTTCTATAGTCTTCGCATTGTCTCGGTGTTGTTTTCTTTGGTATGGTTATAAAAGTCGACTTAGTCCAGTCCGTCGGGATCTCTCCAGTGTCGTATATTAGATTGAATAACCTAGTGAGTGCATTTATTCCATCTTCATTTAGGAGTTTTAAAATTTCAGTGGGTATCTCGTCTGGGCCAGTTGCTTTCCGGGTTTTCGCCTTTTCTATTGTTTTCTTAACTTCATCTTTTGTTATAGGGGGTCCGGTTTTAGCCTCTTTTACTTCGTGTTTTTCTAGACGGTCGTCTGCAAATAACTTTTCGATGTATTCTTTCCAGGTTTTTAATTTTTCGCTTATGTCTGTTATTTCCTGTCCTGTATTATCTATTAGTCTGTTCGTTGTTTTTCTTCTAAATATTCCAGCAGCTTCTTTTATTTTTCGATGCATATTAAAGCTGTCGTGTTTGTTTTCTAGCTGTTCTATTTCTTGACAATTATCTTTCAACCATTTTTCTTTTGCCTTTCTTATCTCAACTCGTATCTGTCGTTGTATCTCTCTGTATTTGTTCATATCTTTATTTTTCATTAATCTCCTTTCGTCCATTAACTTTAAAATGTCTTCTGTCATCCACTCATTTTTATTCTCTCTTCGTTTTTGTGGAACGTATTCTTTTATAATACTTTGTAGATTTTGTTTGATAGCGTTCCACCTTTCTTCTATTACTTCCTTTGTTGAGTTGTTTTTGTTACTAAATCCAGTGGTAGTATTATTTTCATTTTTAAATTTCTGCTCCAACGATTTTCGAACATGTTCTTTAACATCTCCTTCACAAAGAGCCCTTATATTATGTTGTTTTTCATTAGTTTTTCTCGTAACCCTTTTAAGTTTTAGTTTACATTTACATATTACCGGATTGTGGTTTGATCCGACATCTGCTCCGGGATAAGTTTTTGTTGATTTTATGCAATTGCGGAAACGGTGATTAATAGTGATATAGTCAATTTAGTTTCCTATTATTTTTTCTTTCGTATCACCTGGAGCCTTCCATGTATATATTCTTCTGTGTGGGAGCTTGAACATGGTGTTCATCACTACAAGTTCTTCCTCTCGGCAAAACTGTATGAATCTATCTCCTCTTTCATTTCTAGATCCTAATCCGAACTGTCCAATTATGTTATCTTCTCTTTGACTTCCAACTTTCGCGTTAAAATCCCCTATTATGAGAGTTATGTCATTAGATTTCGTATATTTTAAGACCTTTCTAAGCTGTTCATATAGATTTTCTATTTCTTCATCTTCGCTATTCGCAGTTGGAGCATACACTTGGATAACGTTTAAGTTAAATGGGTTAGCTTCTATTTGTATCATTATAATTCTATCTGAGTGCGCTATTACTTTTTTTGACAGAGTCGTTAATTTCCTTAGTTACTATTATTCCTACACCATTATAGTGGTGGTCGTCATCGTTGCCAGAGTAGTACACAACATGATTCAATATATTACAATTTCCTGAACCCGGCCATCGCATTTCGCTGATCCCCATAATGTCTACCTTTAGTCTAGTTGTTTCTTGAACAATATTATGGATTTCCCCCCCTCAAAAGCGCTTCTGACATTCCAGGTACCAATTCTAATAGTATTTGATTTCCTAAGCATTTTCAGTTTGTTGGTGTCCTTGTTCACCATCACAGACCCGGAGATTCTTCGCACCCCTGCCTCATTGAAGAGGCGCCGGTACTCGGGGCCACTCTTGATTTTGTCTGTCATGATGTTTGATGATTGTTCTTGGGAATTAATGTGTTGGTTTCCCCTTGCCTTACACATCGCAGTTCAGTGGCCGATGGTGACATATTTTTGTCGTCGCCCATTGATGTCTACTATGAAGCAGTACTGATATTTCTTATCTCCCCCTTTATGTAGTTATGAAAGCGCTGCTGCTCACTTTCATTATCACTAAAACCATTAAATCCAATATGTGGAAGTTGCTTTCTGTGACCCCTCACTTAGTTTCGCCTGTGTGTCGACACAGTTACCAGGGTGTGGCACGTGGAGCCATAAGTGAGAGTTGGGATCGCCGGAGGGCCAATGCCCTGAAATGACTCTAAAGTCCGACAATCTCAGAAATAGAGGTACTACCCCTCGGCGACCCCTACACCTTAGGTGTAAGATTCATATAAAAGCTGGTATAGTGCCGCAAAATAAAGCACCAGCTCAAAATTGTAGTCAATAACTTGGATGATGTACATATTTTGAAGCAATCAATTGTACCCTAATTTGTGCCAGCATATATCACACTCGTTCAAACATTTCTGAGGTTTATTCTTAAGCGCTTCCTTCTTAACGCAAAGGCTTTTGAACTACTGGTAAACACGTTTATATTAATACTTCATGCGCTTTCGTCGCCTTTTTTCCAATTTTTTGGCAGAATTTGATATTCACTCAGCTTCATTGCACTGTGATCTTAACTCTCACGTTGACTACATATAGCTGCCTTTAGTGAGTTCATTTTAATAGTCACTAGTATTCATCATTTTCACCACCACCAATTTGTTATTTTGCTTTTAGAGCTTTGTGAAGAAAATTTTCAGTTTAATAGAAGAATCATTTCTAGCGACGAGGCGCATTTTTAAGTCGACAGGTTCGTAAACAAAAAAGTTGTTGCATTTGAAGTTCGGAAAACCCTAGCGTAGCTCATGAAAACCAAATACCTTCCCAATGAGTTATTGTTTGGTTTGGATTACAGACAAGTTAAATATTTGTTGCAGGAATTCGAAAAACTTTCAATACAATGTGTGAATCGATGGAAAACATCAACTGGCAAGGGGCTCTACGATGTCGCACTGCTTTATGTTCAGAAATTGTAAGAGATTATTTTAAACGGCTTCAGTTTATCCTAATTTTAATTTATCCTCATTAATAATTTTTAAATTGTTTTAAATGCTTTAATCGATTGTTTAATAAATAGCACATGCATATTCTATAAAAAAATTTAATCAACACCAATACCCCATTTAATTGTATCATCTAATGTTGGTATTATATAAGGTATTATATACCTTAACATATTTTGTCATAATTTTAAAATCAAATTCAGTTGTATTTACTAAAGTTGAATAGTTGTCAACACCAGTATTTAAAAACTACTCATTAATTTAAGTATAGGGCAGGTTTAAAAAAAATAAAATTTGAGGTAACAAAGAACATAACCAATTTCCACTGCAAGACAAGCGAAATAAAATCACCCACCCTTACCCTGGATCAGACAACACCATAAATGATAATATTAAAATGACACTACTGACACTTTATTTTCACAAGCCACAGTGCAATAAATTATAAAGAAAATATTCTGTTCAGTTATGTAAAATTAAAATCAAAGTATCTAGGGTTCTAGAATGAGTGACATGAGCAAGGCCTGCTAGCGCCTTAGACTAACTAATTTTTTAGATGTTTGGAACGCTATCAAAAAATTACAAAGAAGTTTAGTGTTTAAACGAATCAATTTTTTTTATTTTCCAGTTTCCGTTATATACATACGTTTCAACACAATGTTTAAAAATAAATTTCTTTTTATAAAAAAAAATTATTTAAAAACTTTTTTGTAGTTTTAGAATTAGCAAAACTCTGGACTATGCCATCAGAAGAAAGACTTTGTAGAAACCCATTCTCAATAAATAAAAGTGTAAGGTTCATTATTTTTTAACATTTTTAACATTGACTTTCAAAAAATTTTTACTCCCTTAGAAGCTAAGAAGGATCGTTCTTCAGTTTGTAACTGCCATATTAGAAGAATTTATAAAGCGATGGGAGTATTAAGAAAAATAGATTCTACGTCCTATGACTTCAACAATGCTAAGAGTCGTTGTGGCTCTAATTTGGTATTTTTATCTCTTTCGTTAATGCCTTTATTAATTTTTTAAAATGCTGTTAAATGCGCATATTCTTCAGGAAATATTTTATTGAAATAAGAAACTTATTTTTCTAATAACTTATTTGACCTTTTATATTTGAATAATTTCCCATACAAATTAGAAATATTTATTTATTTTTGTATAAATCGTCTTTGTTTGTGTTAAATTGAGCTTTAGAGGATACATTTTAGCTTAAAAGATTGTCGTCCAGAAAACTTTTTGTTTTTATCAGAAGGTACTTTTAGCTTCATCTTTCTTCAATATCTATTTTATAGGCATAATTTTTACACATCAATTTTCACTTTGTTTTCTAGCCTTTTCAGAGTGTTTATAAATGCTTCTGGAGTGCTGAATAAAGTAATATACTTTCTCTTCAAATGTATTTACTTGTTTCTCGAGACTTTCAAAAACATGCCGTTAATGGAATTTCAAAATTTTTAAGTTTGTCCAGTATCACATTTGCTTTATACTGTGTATCTTTAGTCTGATGACTATTATAGGTTATGTGTATCAGCGCAGGAGGAACTTCCTGTTACGATTTCTATAATGCTATAGTGCCACACGGGCACACCATCGGATAGTCGACAAAATTTTTAAAGATAAAGAATCTTTTTTCAGGTAAAACTTGCAAGATATCACATATTTTGTTTGAAGAACTAAAAATACTATAGATTTCTTGTTTTAAAAACAAAAATTCATTAGAGTATTTGCTAATCTTTGCTGTTGCAGAGCTAACTAGCTGTAAATAGTGACCCACTAAGAGATGCGTGCGGCCAGAGCATTTATATCTATTATTCCAAGTCTGAACACCTTTGTATTGCCATATGTTGCTGATCTTATCTGTCCTCTGCACTTATTTAAATCAAGATCTGCAAAATTTGCGGTACACATTACAGAATTCGTCACCTTTTTACCTTTATGTCCACAGCTGGAAATAAATGTCAAAAATCATTTAACGGAAGTTCCACTAGGTAGCACAATAGCATACTACAAAAGTTCATTGATCTATGTGCAACACATTTAGTGTTGAGTCCACATTTATGGAATATTATTTGGTACTTACAATCTCTTTCACAATCTCTATCTTAACTTGGTTCGCTAAGTATATAGTGAATTTATTGACAGTTGTACGGGATTCTTCTATTTTCAAATTTTGCTACAAGTTTGATTGAAGGAGAAAATATTGAAATCAGTTTTACACAGCCAAGTTACCATTTCTTACGGAGCTACTATTTTGCTATTTTAGAATCCGTTCTTTATAAAACCTGATTTCTGCTAATCAATTTTGAAGTACATTCTCCGTGTTTAGTGTTGTCATGACCGCTTATTATATGGTGATTTTTCCAATCATTAAAACACTTAGTTCTAGGAAGGTTGTTCCTTTATAGATTTTACACAAGATACTAGACAAGTTGATTTTAAACAGACCAACAAATTTTGCTTAATGCGTTCTCCATTCATTAAATTTTATAAAACTGACTAGTAAAATTATTTTTTGGGTAGCATATTATCTTTCAGGCTTTCTAAAATGAGAGACTTCGTTTTGTTGTATTGTAGGCCACCAACTCATGGGGTTCATCATTCGCGGACTACAACGCCCGAGGTAGTGTCTATTTTTTGAGAGTATTTTCAATGCTCTGTGAGTTTGCATCCTCTTGCAACTGCACATTTGATATACTACTACTTGGGCTTGAAGTCACTGAAGTCGATTTTGGCGATTATGATTGCTGCGCACTACGTGAAGAGAAAGTATTTAGTTTTGGTTTTTTTTATTACAGCATCCTTCTGTTTGAAAAGCTCTTTGGAACGTTTTATGAATTCTGCCCCACTTGGTTTTCTTAATCAATTTTGACCATTCTTGCTATTAACTGTTAAGTCTTTATTATTACACTAAATATATACCTCTATAAACTATAAGGATAGCACATAACCGCCGCTTCCCTCTGGAAAAAACAAAACAAAAAGCAAAATAGAATCCGAATCAGCGCCAAAAATTCAAGAGACCCAGTGCAAGTGGATTGATAAATGAAAAACGGACCGAAGGAACCAGCGCATAAGGCGCGCTTTTCCCTAATGCCCAACTGGTCGAATTGGTAACGGATTTGCTTCGAGATGCAAGATAGATATACAATAAAGACCGCTCCACGGACTTTTTAGTAAGTAATTTTAGTAATAATTAAATGGAAATATCTTGTCTCTCTATAAACAATAAGGATAGCACATAAAATTCCCTAGCCGCTGATTCCCTCTGGAAAAACAAAAGGGACAGCCAAATTTGACGTAGAATTCGAATCCGCGATCAGAAATTCAATAATGGCTTAAAAATAGTCCCTTTCACATTTATATGCCAGTGGCTACATTTTAGTGAGGCAGAAGGTAGGGCTGGCACTTCTTACAAGGCGCAAAGTGCCTGAACGCACACCGCTCGAAAGCTTTATCATCTCATGCATAGAGGTATATTTTAATAAAGTCTTTGTTTTAATTCTTTATTAAATCAATTAGGAAAAACAAGGCCGCCTCGCGGCTATATATCATTCAGGTGCTTGTAGTGACCTTTCTGCAATATCTGCTGTAGGTGCCAAAATACCAAGCTACAGTTCTGCAATGGTATGTGTGTATTAAATTCTACTTTAATTTTTCGCACGCACACACACACATAGACGTATATGTGCAACAACGGTATAAAGAGCTTTTTAAAGTGACATTGAATGACTATAACATAATATCACTTAAATAATTTAATTAATTGTTCTATAAGTTGTTAAATAATTATTCTAGATGTAGACATTCTAAACGTGAAAGGAAGTTTATCTAACAGATGTGATTATTATAAGTCGTTCGTTAAAGAGGAGCTGATGGTCATTTAGCACGTACCGTGTAATGTACTATTACAAACTCTAATAATTAAAACCTACTCAAAGTTTCTCTGACAAGAGTTCACTGTTTCGTCTACTTAAGTCAAAATTTTGGGCTTCTCAAGTTATGGCGCCTATGCTTTAGCTTACTGAGAGTATGGGTTAATCAGACCCTGGATACTACCGTTGAGCGCGAGAGAACATAACAAAGAATAATTTAACTTCTTCTTAATAGTAATTTAAGGAGAAATAGGAAAGTCAAAGATTATTTTAGTTATATCTGCAATTAGGTTTGTGTGGGTTAATTGACAAACGGTTGATCGACCATAACTATTTATAAAGAAGTTATTAAGATGTCACCGATAGAAAGTCGCATAGAACATACCTCAGACCGTTCGATTTCGTTGTTGGACATTTAAATATAATTAATAACCAATTACAATGTATAAAATAAATATACGCTAATTGTACTATTTAAAAACTAATTTATTGGGTTTATTAAGAAATAATCATACAAAAGATATTTGATAAAGGAAATTTAAAAAATATTGATAATGCAATGTAATAAATAATTAAAATTTTAAGTGATAGATTATACCTATGAGAAAATCAGTGATTGGCATATTATTTTCTATCACTGTTTTGAGGTTCTATTCAAGTCATCCTATTTTAATGCAGGCAGTGGTATTTCACGAGTGTACTTATCAACCTTTGCTTCAATTTTGTTCTGTTCCTTTCTTATTTTTCTTGCAATATTGAAGATACCAGTATGAGTATTACCGACTAGAATTTCGAATCTTAAGTGCCAAGACTCAACCTAAAAGTTAAATATATGTAAAAATACAAATTATAACATGTAACTTTGATTTGAGTCCTTGTCAAAAACTTTATTGGCTTAAACACCGGTTGTTAACTTTTATTAATTTGAAGGCTCCTATGCGCATAGAATTCTTCTTTGTTCATTTTCATCGTTCGAGAATTCAATCGTCAATTCATCGAAAGTAGTGGGCATTTCAAAATGGGACAAAAAAGCAAGTGCTGAGATCTTGAGAACCAGAAGGATTAAATCAACATTAACGTCATATTTCTTTTTAAGGCCAAGCCCTTAAATTTTACAATAAATGGTATGACACAAATGAAAAAGAAAACCCTTTATTTTGTGCAGTGAAAGCTATTTCAGATGTATTGATGGCTGGTAGTTGAAAATCAGCTGTAATGAAATCGGGTTCAAGAACAACATCAATTTTATTAGTCATTTGATCGATGGTTTCAAATAACTTTTGATACAACTCTTGACGTTTTGATGTCATTAACGCGTACACTAATAGAAAGATACTCTTGCTATCGTATACTCCTATTGGGCATGGATAATGTACATATGCTGAAATAGTCTAGAAAGTGTTGCCTATTAACCATGTCTTGGCTTCACCTACTTAATTCAGATTTTGAGATGTTGTAAATAGTAAAATTGTATCAGCACTTCTGTCAAGACAAATGATATCCCTTTAAATTCTGGTTTGACTGGGAGATTCTTACGCCAAATGTGTTTGTAGGTTTTCCTGGTAGCATCAATAGAATGAAGAGAAACAGCAATATTAGTGAAGTCTTGATACTTAATATTTTGGCCAATTTGTAAGGGTTTATCGTTGCAAATAGCTGCGACCTCTTTAATTTTGTTCACTGCTTTTGCAACTTTGATTTTTGTGGTAGCTGCTGCGTGATTCTACTCTTCGGAGTATCGAACTGTATACTGACCATTATTCATTTTGGTCATTGTGTTGTACGTGCCAGCAGTGCCTTTTTAATTCAACTTTTTTCCGGAGAGTGCCGATAACAATTAAAATAGCCTAGATTTCCAGAATCTTCACATATGCAATTTTGCACTATCAAGTATTCGTCCCATTGATCTTATCTTCATTGCGCTTTGAATCAAGAATTTCAAATTTGATATTATTAAATGCAACTGAGAAATGTGGAAAAAATGTAAATGAGTTGAATTTCGATCCCTTGGGGAAAGCTAACAAGAAAGTATAGTAGCAGCAACAGCAAACCTACTTTAAGAGTAAAACTGTCGGCTTGAAAGCAAAGCGCAAACTGAGTTTTGATTGTCAGTGCAAATCTTTATACTAAACTTACACTGACGATACGGGAACTCACTTACACGCTATTGGCTGTTCACCAACAACCCATAGCGTGCAAGTGTGTTCACGATCCTCTCTTTGTCGATCAATTCAGCTGTCGATTAAACGACCCTGTCGATCAACTGCTTATCGATCAAATGGCTATGTCAATCAACAAGTTATCGATAAAATGGCTGTCAATCAAACGTCTGCAGACATCATTTTTATTCTTGATTTACACATTTTCAGTGTCGTTAATGCAGATTGTTTATGTTAAATTTAACGACATTTATATTCAATTTGTCAGAGCAAAATGGCCGTAAAATACAGACGCTTAAATTCGGGTAAACAGAAATAAAATATCCCCGTTTATTCGCCCCGACACTTCTCTCGGGGGATGTCATTGCCTCTAACTGCCACACGATCCGGCGACGTCCCGCCTCAATTGGCAGGAGAAACGGGACAAGAATTGCGTTAGATCTGTAATGAGTACGGACATGTGCATCATATTCTCGCCGACACCTTGTTATGCGAGGACGTGCCCGTCCGTTCCGCTTGGGAGTTACGGAGAATCGCCAGCAAATTGAACGAGCCAGCCGGGAAACGGTTGCCGCAGCTTTCTTTTAACGACGCCCGGCTCGGATTTTTGCTTAGCCGCCGCTTTGTGTTAAGTCACTCGAGTGAAAGCTATGTGAAATGTTTATGCTAACTCATTATCAGCAGCGAGGCGCTCTCTAATTAGAGCTGTGGAACACGCGCCCTTTGGCCGCGATTTAATGGAGTCCCAGGAAAGACAGATATTGCAGCCGCAGTGGGAGTTTTCAATTTTATAAAGAAAATTGGGATAAATACCGCAGAAACGCAATTAAAAGTTATGTTAATTAATGCGCATTTGCGGTTATTTTTTGGTCTGTTTCTAGCGAGTAGTGCCTCGGTAAATAGACGTTCTGGCAATGATATTTATTTCCACTTTGCAAATGGATTTAGCTTTATAACAATAGCAAATTGTACTAAAATATTATTTTTCATCTATTAGATCTAACTTGTGCGCCGTTTGCCTTCTGTGAGTATCACATCCAAGAAAACATAATCCTAAAGGTTAGGTTCAAAAGAAACAGAAGAAATTGATGAAGCGCTGACTACGTTGTTCTGTACTCTCAAAGAAGCTTCCTAGCAAGCTATACTCTAGCCAAATACGCAGGATTCAGTATACAATATCTCCGTTGAGATTAAAAAACTCATAGCTGTGAAAAGGAGAGCCAAAGCAAAACGGCACCAGACTACAACACCTGCAGATAAAAATCAAAAAGGCCCAAGATACATTTTTTTAGAACTGTATCATTAGCCTAAATAGAAATGACAATTCAATCTGGAAGCCGGTAAAAAATTCACAAACACCCAAAAATGAAATCCATCCTTATTAAAAAATAAAATTGTTCCCAACCCACAAAGGGCTAGAAGTGACGAACAAAAAGCTACATTATTTGCGGGGTATCTTGCGGAAGTCTTCACCCCCACGACATACTTGATGAGGAAATAGAGACAATTAAATATTGCAGTCAATATTGCTGGAATGGATATCGTCACTCCGAGAGAACTCCAAAAATAAAATAAAATTTTTAAACCTACCCAAAGCTCCCGGTGCAGATGGTATGGCACCCAAGATATTAAAGGAAATGCCAAAAAAGAAAGACTTAAATAAGATATTATCCTATAGTCTAATACGATTGTTCTCTATTATTTCAAAACTATGGAAAAGACTTTTAGAGTGAAGCATGGATACCTCCATATCAGTTTGACTTCTGTTAAAATCATACGATGCAACAAATTCACGAAGTATGTCATACGATTAATCAGAAATTAGAAGACAAAAAATTTGGCACATTAGACTTTCTTGATTTAAGTCGAGCGTTTGACAAAGTTTGGCACTCGGGATTATTGTATAAAATTAAAACAGTCTTAGCCACAATGTACTATAATCTCTTAATTCCTATTTATATGACAGAAAATTTAGAATCAGAGTCAAAGAAAAATATCAAATAAGAAACCAGTTAAGTCTGGAATACCCCAAGGAATCGTCCTGGACCCCTTTCTATATATTTTGCACGCCGCAGTTAACAAAAATACTACAATGAGTACCTTTGCTGATGACACTATTATCCTTTCTACCAATAATGATCCACAACTACTATCTACCATTTTGCAAAATCATCTAAACTGAATACAAACGTGGACATTCAAAATGGAAATCCGTACAAGTTAACTTTATTCTTTGTAGAGCCCAGTATTCTAATAAGTATCTAAATAACATACAAATATCTATATACCAACTAGTGCAAAATGGCTAAAGATGTATTTAAATAGCAGACAAAAATGTAAATAACATGTAGTTTAAAAAAGTAAACAAATTTAACAGTTGAGGAAATACAATGGTCAATTGGAAGAAAGTCCAAATTGCCACTTGCAAATAAACTCCAATATGGGTCTATGGTATTGAGTTCTGGGGATGTGCCAGCAAGTCGAATATTGGAATAATGTAAAGATATGAATCAAAAATATCAGGCATGACCTCTGATACCCTTTGGTATCCCTCTAATAACACACAAGTTATAATGACTTGAAAGTGCCATACGTCAATGTCATAACAGAAAGAAGTATTAACCACCACAAGCTAGAAAGCCACACCAACACGCCCCTAAACTTTCTCTTAGAAATGCAAGAAAGCTTAAAAGACAATGGGTAAGGAATCTAATGAACGACTAAAAAGGACTTGTCAAAGGAGAAGAACTTACTTCAGCATATGGCAACAATCAATAAGGATATTACAAGTTATCAAGCTAGACAATTCAATGCACAGACCTCTGCACTTTCAATTCCACTTATCATGCGATATATTCAGTTGTTCTTCTTATATTTCAAATATTAGTTTTAAAAATTAATTATCATGCTAAAATAAATCATCTCTGACAGGGGTTCCCGTTAACGCGGGGGATAAAGGGGTTAAAATTGGAGTCAAATGTTAAAGATTAATAAGTTTCGTTAGTGTTGCATTTAAGAATGGATTTTCGTCAAGTGGTCAGTGACCCAGTGGTAGAGTGTAGGACTCATAACATAATAGTTGCGAGTTCGGTACTGCTTGCAGTATTTATTTTTATTTTTTATATTTTAATTTTAATTTGATAAATTAATAATAAAGAAATAAATAAATAAAGTGACAGTTTGGCAACACAAACGTCAATTTAAATTTAATTAATATAAATATATTTTATTATATTATATATGTTGTCGCAGAGTAGTCTGCCAGCGCCCTAATTTCACTAGAACACACCAGTTAAACATGATAAATAACAATGAAGGACATTGGAACTGCCTATGTGGAGTCAACTCAGATGTACCCAACTTCGAAGGTAAAATTTTTTGTGAAGGCTGTCATTGCTGGTTTCATGGAAGCTGTGTAGCCTTATCAAAAAAAGATATTGACATGTGGACCTCGAAGGATGATCCATGGGTTTGTAACAAATGCCTCAACCAAGCCTGCATACAAAATCCAGTAAACCAAGACACTTCTTCTATTCAATATGTCCTGAATGCAATCACACATACAAGAAGAGGGGCTTTAAGACACACTGGAAAAGGACTCATTCCGGTATGGAATTTCCTGTCTCAACCCAAAAATCTCAGTTAAGCTATCCAATTGACAGCCTTGTAGAGCAACTAACAACTTTTAAGGAGACCCAACGCATTTTAAAAAGGATTCCAAGAGGAGCTTGATCCACAGTTGCCGTAAAACTGAAGACTATCATTGATCAATGTTTGGAGCATTACAACGTTTAGTCATGGGAGGCCTTGCTTCTATTTGGCTATGCTGCCTTTCGAATTCTCGAGAAGTCCATCAAATCACTTAGCACATTAGTCACAAGGAACATTAATTCCTTTGCTTTTGCTGAAAATACCTCCCTTAGTACCAAGACTTCCACAAGTCTGTCAAGACGGATTAAATCAAAGGTTTCAGAAGAGATATTAGAGGCGCAGCCAAGTTGTTAGCTTAGAATGATACTATAGCTACTGAAGACGAAAAAACATTTAAAACATTAGAACAAACACACCCGGCACCGTCAAAGCCCTTGAACGTACCTGAACCACCTGACCCAAATGTGTTACCTCACCGGAGAAAGTTCTACCTGAAATTTGGCTCTTCCCTAACGGTTATGCTAGTGGAATCGACGGATTGTAGCCACAACATCTCAATGATTTGCTTTCTGAGTCAAATGGCGAAGCTGGTCGGAAACTTCTTCTCTATATCACTAAACTTTTAAATCCTATGTTTTCTGAAAAAGATTGCATGGATATGTGCAAAACTCTATATAGAGCTTCTCTTTGCGCATTATCTAGGAAAGATGGTGGAATTCGACCCATTGCAGTTGACTGCACCTTCCGACGGCTAGCCGCAAAAGTATGTTGCAAACTAGTTGGTGAGGCTGTTGTACCCTACCTTAGGTCATGCCAGGTCGCGCGTAAAACCAGGGGAGGTTGCAAAGCAACCATTCACGTTACAAGGACATTGGTGGTGTTTCGTAAACACAGTAATTTTGTTCTGCTAAAAATTAATTGTCAAAATTCCTTCAATTCGGTCGGGAGAGACCGGCTGCTATTGGCTGTCAAAGAAGTTACCTTATACTGTTACTTGTACCAATGTTATTCAACTTCATCGTTTTTATTTTTTAGGAGCAAGACAATTTTGTCCGAAGTTGGGGCTCAACAAGGAGATCCGACTTATTTTGTTTAGCAATCCATCCCATTATCTCTGCTCTCATATCAGACTTAAATCTTTGGTTTCTAGACGATGAAAGCTTGGTCGGCCACACCTAAAACGGTACTAGAAGATTTGAGGACGTTAATTTCTAGGTTTAAGGAGATTGGGCTAGAGTTAAATACTCAGAAATGTGAAATATGTTTTCTGTCTAATGTAGATGAAACCGTGTTCAGTTTTGATGCTGTTTCTCCAGGAATACGATTAGTTACTACTGACTTGAAACTTTTAAGTTCACTTCTTACCTCTACTGCTTTTAGCAAAACGTTTAGCAAAAAGGTAGGTGAACTACAACTTCTTTTCTCCAGACTAAAGGACCTACATCACCACATCGCTTATTACCTACTTTGTCGTTGCTTGGCCGTGCCGGTGCTGACCTATTTTCTCCGTACGACCCCTTTATGGAGATACTGTAATGAAATTAAATCAACGCTGGAGGAAATTCTGAACAGCCATCTAGATAAAAGCCAATGGACATTACCAATTAAATTTGGTGGTCTAGGAATATGAAAAATTAAAGATATTGTCTTTCCGGACTTTCTCAGCTCTGTTTACGCTTTTTTCACTCTTGTCAATCATATGTTGAAAATTAATTCAGACGAAGCAGTAACCTCAGACGTTTCAAAAGCTTTAGATGAATGGAATAAAATCAATTTTCCCAGCCATTACGAACTCTCAAAAAAATTGGGACGTTTCCAACATCTCCCGAATTCTTGAAGTTTCTCCTTCAATCACTTACGGTAGCAAAGCACGGCTTTTCGCTTCACAGAAACCTGAATCAAACGGCTGGCTCAACGTTCTTCCTTTAATATGTTTGAGAACCTTACTAGAAAATAATACATTTTGGATTTACATCGGAATTCGCCTCATTTTGAATAACTGTAAGCCTCATACCTGTACCTATGGGGCAGAAGTGGAAGCTGAAGGAATTCACGAATTATGCTGCATCAAAAGGGCTGGTAGACACTCCCGCCACTAGGAGTTAAATAATATCATTTGCCATGCTTTGAAAGCTGCAAAAATTTCTTCGGATTTGGAGCCAACATGAAAAACGATTTGATGGGATGACATTAATACCTTTGTGAAGAGCTAGGATACTTATTTGGAATGCGACGTGCGTGAGCACATAAGTGAGCTCTTATCTGGATGGCACTTTACTAGAAGGAGGCTATGGTTGCACAAAAACTGCCGTTAACAAACACAATAAATATAAGGAACTTGAGGATCAAAATTATATATTCATTCCATTTGCAGCGGAGGCATTAGGCACTTGGGGTCAAGACGCAATCAACTTTATAGATATTTTAGAAAATACTCTAAACCGTATTACTAGTGAATGTACATATAAATTATATTTAAAACAAAGAATTTGCTTAGCTATACAGAAAGGAAACGCAACTTCTATGATGGGAACCTTTAATTCTCATTCCATGGAAGAAATTTTCTGATAATATATGTATGTATGTATGCCGTAATTCCTCCTGGGAGGTATCAATGGCGCCCTTTCATGGGCTTTTTAATCCTTTTTGGCTGGATTAGTGCCTTTAGTTGTAATATCCGTTTCATACGTCCTTGCTTGATTTTGCTTTTACTACTATTTTCTTCCATTCTTTCCTGTTGGTCGCGGTCCGTCTCCAGTTTACTACGTTAATTCTTCTTAAATCCCCCAATACTTCATCCTTCCATCTATTTTTGGGTTTTGGTTATCTCCTTTTCCTCGTTTGCAGCACATGTATTTTGTTTTCTTTTCATTTATTGTAAGACCTCTTGCTTTTGCTTCTGTTTCGATTGTGTTAAGTGTTTGTTGTAGTTTAGTTTTGCTTCTTGAGACTATTACTAAATCATCCGCATATGCCAAAATTTGCATCTCTTTGTTCACAACTGTGCCTGTTTGGTCTGTCTTTCGTATGATGTTCTCTAGTGTTATGTTGAATAGGTTGGATGATAGTGCATCTCCTTGTCTTACCCCTAAGTTGGTTTCAAAATATTTTGTGTCCCCTTCTTGTAATTGTACTGTCGCTTCTGAATTCTCCATCATCATTTTAGTTAGTGGAATTAGTTTCGATGGTATTTGGATTTCTCTCATATCCTCTAATATTTGTGGTCTTTTAATTTGGTCAAAAGCTTTTTGAAAGTCTATGAATAAGAGATGTAATTGGATATTGTATTCGTACGCTTTTTCTATTATTTGGTTGATGATATGTATGGCGTCTACTGTTGATCTGCCTGGGCGGAGTCCACATTGATAGTCCTCGATTTTATTTTCCGTATGAAACCTCTGTTGTAATATACATGTGAAAATCTTGTATGTTGTGTTGAGGAGCATGATTCCCCTATAGTTACTGCATATTTCTGGGTCGCCTTGTTTATATATCGGTATGATTCTTCCCTTTTCCCAGTCTTTTGGCATCTTCTCTTCATTCCAGATTGCTGTTATTAGTTTGTGTAGTGTTTTGTGCAGTTCTTTCCCTCCATATTTTATTATTTCTCCGTTTATTTTATCTACACCAGGGCTTTTACCATTTTTAATTCTTTTTATAGCTTTTTCCACTTCCTCATAAGTTGGTTCTTTGTCTATGTATTCAATTCTTTCATTTACCATTTCCCTTTGCTCTTCATCTTCTTCCCTGAATAGTAGGCTTTGATAATATTCTCTCCATATATCTTTAATCTTTTTTCCTTCATAGTATGTTTGTCCTTGGTTATCTTTCATTCCTGTTCCCTTGATTGGGTAGTTTCTTCTTGTCTTTTTTATGTTTTTATACATCTCTCTAGTACAGTTGTGTCTTCTATTGGTTTCTATTTCCTCTATTTCTTGATCTATCCATTATCTTTTTTTTGTTTTAAATAGTTTGCCTGCTTTTTTCTTTATCTCTTTATATTTTTCGTGGTTTTCGTTCTTTCCTGTGTTTATCCATTTCAATGTAGCGTCTCTCTTTTTGTTTATTTCTCTGTCACATTCTTCAAAGATCCATATTTTATTTTTTCTATTTTTTCTGTGTCCTATGATTTTTGCCGTTATATCCGTTATGCATTCGTTAATGATTTTCCATTCATTTTCGATTTCTTCTGGTGCTCTCTGATAATATATACTATATATATATATATATATATATATATATATATATATATATATATATATATATATATATATATATTATTTTAGTATGATTATTAATTTTTAACACTAGTATTTGAAATACAAGGAGAACTGAATATATCACATTGTTAGTTATTCCATTAGAACCCAAAAGTTTGGCCAATTTGTAAAAATATATTTACTATTTATTGATACACCAATATAGTTTCTTTTACAAAAAATTCTGTAAGCTACTACGTTTACGTTTATCTGTATGTAATTTCTTGTCACGTTTTTTTAAATATTTGTTACTGCTATCTGTACTATATAATATAATAAATATTAAAACAAGGCAGAATAAAGAATTTTTCCCAAAAATTGTAAACAATTGTTTTTAGTGCCGCAGCGTTAGATGAAAAATGCAATTTCTTGCGTTGCTACAGCGGGTTGCAATACTGCATCCATGTCAAAGTTGAAACGCGATCTCTCAGGAGGTCACAGAAAATGTAGAAAAGTTTTAGAGTCGTTAGTAACTTAAACTAGAGGTAAGCTCCTGAGCTCATTAAGCTACTATTTTGTATACAAAACGAAAGCTTTTGTATAAAAATAGAGCAAAAGTTCAACTTTGAGTGAGCTTATTTTATGCCATATTACTACATAAAAATTTTTGTGTATCCCAGATACAGAAATAATTGTTTGTTGATTAAGAAATAAAAAAATTAGCTTAAACTATAATGTTAAAAGACATCTTACGAGAGCAGGATAATAAGTAATCCAAACTGATATGCAACAATCGCATTAGTAAATGTTAGTATGCTAGATTTTTGTCCGACAGTTAGTTTAATTTTAGTAAACAATACATATGCAACACATTCTGGCTAATTTTAGGGCAACTTTCATGATTTTTCTCAAAACTTCTAGAGATAAATTCTCTATTTCTTGTCGGATGTTCTTAATAGGGCTCTCGAGGTCTGTGGTTTATTCGTATAGACCCTTGACTTTAAAAAACCTAAAAAAAGAAGTTTGGAACACTCAAATCCGACGATCTTACGGCTTAGTGGAAATTGTGCAAAACCAGAGATTAAGCGGCCGGAAAACGCTTGTTTTAGAATATCCATCGTCTCTCGTGTAGTATGTGCGGTTGCACCGTCTTGGTGGAACCACATGTTCTCCAAACCAAATTCGTTATCTTGCGGCAGCAAGAAGTCTTTGATCGTAGCTTTGTAGCACTCACCAATCACAGTAACCGTTTTTCCGATACCGTCCTCAAAAAAATATGGACCAATCGCCTTTTCTCTGTAAACGCTTTACCAAACAGTGACTTTGAAAAGATGTAATAGCTCTTCGTGCATCACACGCGGATTTTCAGAGCCCCAATATTCACGTATCCGCATAAGTGGAAATGCGCCTCATCGCTTATGATAATTTTCAATGGAAAATCATCCGGTCAAGTTTAGGAGGGTTCGGCTAAAATTTATACGCGAGTGTCGGTCTGCAGGCAATAGCTGATGCACTATTTGCACTTTGTTCAGAAACATATTCAAGTCTTTTACCAAAATTCACTTTAAAGACCGTTTATTGTTGCTCAATTGCATGGCCCATCGTCCGGTTGATGTTTAAGGGTCCTGTTGTACATCTGCAGCCACAGCAGCGATATTCTCGACCGAACGGCTATCCCGTGTTGAGCCAGTCTCGAGGCGAACGGGGCTATACGCCATTTGTGTCATACGAGCAGAGAATCGACAACGAAATTCATGTTGAACCAAAAAAATTGACACCATTTTTTTATCTACGTGTATTCTGCTTTTTTTTAATTCACAAAAGTCAAAGTTGTGATGACATGACACGCCATTTGCAAAAAAAGTTCAGATAATTATATTTGTTAAATTTTATTTAAATTGTAAGGAGGTTGCTTGCTAACGCATTTAGACGGTTATGAAGTTTTTCTTCATACTTATTACTCATGTTAGTCATTTTTTCTTCAATATTTCTATTTGGAGATTTTAATGAATTAAAAAGTTTGGTAAATATCAAAGAGTTCCAGCGTTACATTGTGTACTTCAATTAAAATCGTTAAAAGCTTACTATATTTAATGATTTGCAGCACCCCATAAGATCTACATGATAGGTCCATGTTGACTTCAGAACAGTTTTATATAGCATATTTTAGCTTCCAAAAAACCGATATATCTATTTCTAATTCAACTACTTATGTTTACTCCAGATTTCTGTTTCCATACTAATGTGCGTCTAGGTATTTTATTGTGTCTAAATACAATGTTATCTTATCGCTAAAAGTCACAATTATCTTTTTTTAATGCAAAGGTGATGTGGGCGCGCTTGCCCTTATTTGCTTTTAATTTCAACTTAGTCAGCCAACTTTTAATCTCATTAAATGTGTGTCTAAATTTTGCAGTGCTACAATAGAATCGTAATGTGAGGACATGATAGTAGTGTCATCCACAATTATGACTAACATAAGATTGCTGAAAATAGAAAGATCCGCAGTATAGACGACGTACAGCACTGGACCAAGTAAAATTACTATTTTATTTTTAATGGTTTTGACTGAATATCTTCATATTTATATCTGATAGGTGTAAAGTTTATTTTTCAAGTCTTAATTTGTATTAACTGCTTTGCGTATCTACTGAGTGATGACATGGTTTTTCTTAAAACCAAATTGGTGCTCTGGTATTAATTGTGCCTCCAGTATATATGACTATAGTTTTTTTTAAAGAGTTATTCTAATTCTTTAAATATAGTAGGTAACAAATGATTGGAGGTTTGTTGACGTTTTATTATCAAAATAATTTGTGCCACTTTTAATTGTACTGGAAAATGTGTAGATTATTGTAGTAAGCTGTTGTATATACTCTTCTGATAGTTCTTTCAACATTCTGCCAGTTGTTAGTTCAGATACATCAACATTACCTTTCTCACCTGTTTTTACTTTAGGTATTTTATAGAAACATCCATTTGAAGAGATGCATCTTATAGCCGGCATTTATCTTTTTTGGTTATTTTTGTTCAATCCCCCGGGGTAGAGACACCTACGATTATTTAAGTTTTTTGCTGTTTTCGGCAAAGTAAAGTTTTTTTATTCCCGATGAGATTAGCTATTTTAAGTGTTTCTAAATTCCTGAATTTTTGTAAACTATTAGTACTGCTTTAAAGTGCTTGATTGTTTGATTTACCAAGGTTTCGTCGCTGTGAGCCTTCTCTTCTATTTCTTTTTTTATCGAGCTTCTGATTAGTTGCACATTTTTTACTTTAAAGTTTTTGTTTCTGGAATTGCTTGCAGGACAGTCCTTTGAAGCTTTATCAATGCCATTTCCCTTCTTACGTAAGGGGCCTACTTACAATTAGTTTTTTATTATTGTGTGACCTTACTTCTGGATGTGTAAGAAGTGGGTTTTTCACCATGCAAAAATCTAATTCTCTAAAAGCCTCTGATTGATCTGTTGATCACTAGATAGGATTCCGATAGATAAATAGTTGAGTACATTAGATTGCATTGCTTGTAAGTATCTGCCTTTCGCCATTTGCAGCTGTGTTTTGAAATAAAATCACCACCAATAATAACTCAACCTTACAATGTATTAGAGTAGTACTCACACTGCTATTTTTGATAATGTGTTTCAACAGGAAACATACTGCAAATATTATTAGTTGTCTGGCCTAATCCATGGCTTATCTTGCTTGTTGACGGTAGGTTATTATTATTGCTATTTGTTTGGTCTCATCTCTAAACCCCCTTGTCTCGAATCCCATCTCTACCTGCAACTTTGATTCCGTCCGTTACCCACCGTAGCTACAACTAAGCGGGATTTTTACCGCCGCCCGGCATTCCGATTCGAACCCTCGTGAGCGACGGAGCCGCCAGCCAGCCAACTAGGTGTTGTATTATTGCGCTGTCGATTGCCTTTTGTACGTTCGGCCCCGTTCGTGGTGCCCCAGTACAACTGGCCAAGGAATACCCATCCCCGGGTTGAAACCGCCAAGGAAGAGCACGCCAACATCCATCCTCCAGGCTGCCAGAGATTGTTACGTGCGGTAAGTCTCGTTTTAGTTGTTCCGTTGTGCATTTGTTCTCAACAGCACTTTTTCCAGCAGTCTGGAGAGTGCACAACTGATATGCCGCCCATCGTATTTGGAGCTATTTAGTAATAGTTTTTTCTTTGTTTTGAGCTTTTTATTGTTACTTTGTTAATTAATTTCTATGTGCCGAATATATATAGTTTACACAGCTCTGTTTTGTTTTATTTCCTCTTTTGTTCATTGAATTACTTTAACTATGCTTAATTATCGAACACTATTGTACGTTACTAGTTCGTGATGCTTATTTTTAAGCAAACCTCGTAATCTATGTTTATTCTGTTAAAAAGAATTTTACCCTTTGTCCATGCTGGACAATTCCATTAAACGATCTTTTATATTAAAATAGTACACGTTTAGAGTGCCCTTTAATCTTTCTATTAGTTTGGTCGTTATAGTTTTTAAATGTGCTACTTGCGATTATTTTGAGTATACAGCTTGCCTATATCATGTCAATTAATTCCGTTTCTTTAAAGACGAGAACTTCCTTTTTTGGGATTCTTTGTAGACTCCATAGCTTTTGTAATTAGCGGGAGCATTAATGTCGCATTTTGAACATTTTATATCTTTGTTTCTCCTTTTGTGTTGATGCAAATTGGTCACTCGGTTTCCAACACAATTAACAGATTTTTAATCGTGATAACAGAAACTTCTAGTATGGTTATACCTTTGGCATTTAAAGATATTTTAGCTCAAATTTAACTAAAGAATTCGTAAGATGTTTTTGAATGTATATTTCACAAAGTTAGTCCATTTTAATTATTTCTTTTTTATTATTTGTAATATTGGAAAGTATTAACGTAATCTAATAAATTTATTTGTCCATATAATCGTACCATTCCGGTGCGCTTTCAGGTTGCAAATAGTAAGAGTCTGAAGCAACTGGCTAATTATTTAGCTACATACCACAGATAGGGTCTAAATAAGCCTATAGTTTACCTAGATAAGCCCTTTCTCATTGCAGCGAGTCCTCTAGGTTTAGCTGTGACGTCTTCCCTTATGGCCTTAATTAGGGAGAACAAGACTGGCTATTATTTTAGTAATAGCAAATATAACCGTCATATGCTGCATTCAACTCTTGTTTAGGCTTAATTATCCAAACTAAAAAAAAACAATCTCAATAATATCTAAATACTACAGTAAGAGACAATAGCAACGAATTTGTGGCTGTCTAGAAAATAATTTCCTACTGATATTCATTTAAGGCACCGGGGGCACCTTATATTCTACAGCCAATAATGTGTTAGTTGTAGAAGCAGCTATAGATAAATCAATAACTATAATGTACTATCGACTTCATTGAAAACTAAGGCAGACTTAGAAAGTCAAACCTCACTTTTGACGACAATGGTAACACAAAACCCAAAGCAAAACGAATATCAGGAAAACGCAAGAAGGAACTCTTTGGCGCACAACGCCAAAAACTTGATACAGAAATGGCGAGCGCCATTAGGCCTAACAAGCTTAGAGTAAATCGTACCTGAAAAGTACTGTGAATTTTTGAAAACAAAAGGTAAACCTGATCAGTAAAAAAATACTAATGGACAGCAGTACATCTTTACCTGTTTTTCAAGTATCTAAAGAATCTAAAGTAACATTCCAGCAATTGTAAAGTTAATTGGTTACAGTTATAAAGATGGCTATAATACTATAAATCTACTCCGATAGCAAACTAACCCCAGAGAAATACACTAAAAATGTGAACTTGGGACAGGGTCGCAGTTTCTAAATAGTCACTCACATGCTGGGGTACTGTTCGGACATACAAATTTAATGTCAAAAAATAGATATAAGAAAAGATGCCATAATTGTGGACGGGGGTAGGCTTCAGACTAGAGTAGAAAAAAACATAGTGATATGCCCCAGAGTAAATCTACACTAACTTATTAAAAGTTAAAAAATTCGTCAAACTCCTTTCCTCAGTTAAAACTCGAGATAAAAACATAGTGAACGGCGATTGGATTTAAGGCCGATTTAAGTCAAACTTAAATTGCCTTTAAGGATAAGTAAACTTAAAAATCTTAATATTAAATTCTACATCATCACTAAAAAAACTTTTTGCTTTCAAACTGGCGTATGGTGGTTAAAATTAAAACACAAATGAAAAGAAATTTAAAGGATATTGCACTTGTTATGAATAATTTAGTCAAAGACTAAATATAATTAACCACACTTAAAAAACAATTTTTTTGTCTCATTTTTGCTCCTATCTACATATTGGCCCACGGACAAAAAAATACCTAGCCTAATAGACTTTTGTGTTACAAAGAAAATAAACACTAGACAATGTAAAACTGTATCATGTTTCAATTTCTCTTCAGACCACTTGCCAAATGTCGTGAGTATGTACTCTCAAATCTTAACCAGTGTAAAGCAAGCACCGCTATTCAATAAAATGACAAACTGGAAAATGCTCAAAGAAAAAGTGGACGAACTTACATGAACATACCACTAAAATTGAAGCAAGACATAGACAACGCAATGTAACTTTAACTACGGCAGTCTGGACTTCCACACCAAAAATTGAGATTATCCAAACAAAACAAGATTATCCTATTGCCACAAATCAAAAGATAACAGAAAAACAAAAGAATCAGAAAACGGTGGCAAATAACAAGAACAAAAATAGACAAGAAAAACTTCAATAAAGCTGTAAAAACCGACAAGCAACCGACTGCTCGTTATGGAAAATAACTAAATGAATCAAAATACCGCAACGAACTATCCCACCAATCAAAACAAAAAACGATACATGGGCCAAAAAGCTTTTGCTAACCACGTGGTGAACGTATGTAAACCATTTCCTTCGGGGAAAAAAATAAAATAATACCTAAAAGCGCCCTGCAGCAGTTAAGTTTACAAAAGTTAAGCATGCAATAAATATCAAAACAAATTCCAGAAAAGTACCAGTCTTTGACTTGATTACCAAAATAATATTACAAGAACTAATAAAGGAAGAAAGGCTATTATGCATATATTTAATGTAGCGATAAGATTAAGCTGCTACCCAAAAAATTTCAAAAATAGTAATGATTCCCAAACCTGAACAAAATTCACATAAACTAACTTTATACAGAACAATAAGCTTTTTTCCAGTATTCTCAAAGGTCTTCGGCTTTAGAAATTACTATGGAACAATAGAACAAACATTGCATAATCATAACATTACACATTGCGTAATCAAAAAGATCAAAAATCATGTAGAAGCGTAAATGTACTACTCCGTTGCCTTCCTTGATATACGGCAAGCCTATAATAAATTTAGCCTTGATGACCTTTTGTATAAATTCAAAAAAATGTAAGGGCTTACTTAACTACTTCATTGTAAAATACCAAGATGCATACAAAAATTAAAACCCATATTTGCTGGAGTTCCCCAAGGAAGTGTATGGGGCCGGTGCTGTATCTGATAGACACGGTCGATCTTCCAACCACCAGATTAACCACAGTAGGATATTTGCAGACGATGCTGCTGTGTTAGCTTCTCATATTAAAGCAGATAGCGCTTCAAGTAATATATCAAATAATCTGAACAAAATAAAGACATAGTTAAAAAATAGAGAATGCGGGCGAACGAGGACAAATCTTTGCACATAATGTTCACTATGAGGAAAGATAATTGCTCACTAGTTCATCTAAAATTTAAAAAAAACCCAACACAATCAGACACCGCTAAATATCTTGAGCTACACCTAGATCGTAGATTGACAGGGCGGAAACATATATTTAATAAGCGAAAACAACTGGTAATGAAACTAAGACAACTATACGCTAACAAATAAACTGTTAATATATAAAGTAATAATAAAGCCCATCTAGACTTAGGGTATCCAGTTTTGGTAAACTGCAAGTAACAGCAATATTGAAATCATATAAAGGCTCAAAACAAAATGCTACGAATAATAGTGAATGCATCGTGGTATGCTCCTAGTACCATTATTCAAAAGGACTTAATACTAACAGTGATAAAAGAAACACCCACACAAATTATTGGACAGTTTAATGGACCAAACAGAACAACTAAGACGTTTAAAAAGGTTTAAACCATCAGACTTGCTAGAAAAATTAAATTAACGTAGTAAAGGGTGGTCCAACCATAATGCGCGATGTTAATTGTGAGTCACACCTTAACGTCAAGTTTTTTGCCCAACTTAATTTGACATTTCTTTGTTTCAGTGTTTGACAAATTCAACCATGGAGAGGTACACAATTGAGCAGCGCGTTAAGATTGTTGAAGCCTGTTACGAAAATGGGCGTTCAAATCAAAATGCATTTCGTGCACTTCGTGATTTTTTGGTCATCATAATCGACCAAATGTGTCCACAATCGGGAGAATTGTGCGCAAATTTCAGCAAACCGGGTCTGTAGGAAATGTGAAAACAGCGGTGAATACTCGCGCAGTACGTTCTGCGGAAAACATTGCTGTTGTTCGCGATAGTGTGGCAGAAGAGCCGTCAACCTCGACTCGTCGTCGTGCCCAACAATTGTACACCTCACGAACGTCACTGATGCGAATTTTGAATAAAGATTTGAATTTACACGCTTACACGGTTCAATTGACTCAAGAGCTGAAGCCTACTGACCATTTCAAGCGTCGTCAATACGCCGAATGGTTGGTTGAACGGACAGAAGTGAATGGTGACTTTACAAAGAAAATCATCTTCAGCGACGAGGCACACTTTCACCTCAGTGGATTCGTTAACAAGCAGAATTGCCGCATTTGGGCAAATGAGAATCCACGAGTGATTGTTGAATGGTTTATGGGATGGCAGCGTCATCGGGTCGTACTTCTTCGAAAATGAGGTCGACCAAGCAGTTACCGTGCATGGTGTTCGCTATCGCGAGGTGATAACGGACTTATTGTGGCCAGAAATTGAGGATATGGACCTGGACGATATGTGGTTCCAACAGGATGGTGCCACTTGCCACACAGCCAACCAAGCAATGGCTCTTTTGCGCGAGAAATTCAATGGCCATGTTATCTCACGTCGTGGCGATGTTAATTGGCCGCCACGATCATGTAATTTGACGCCGTTGTATTTCTTTCTTTGGGGATATTTAAAAGAAAAAGTGTACGTCACTAAGCCAAGAACAATTCAAGAGCTAAAGGATGAGATAATTCGGCACATTTACGACATTGAACCTCAATTATGTCTCAGAGTCATTGAAAATATGGACCATAGGATAGAGGCATGCCACCGTAGCCGTAGCGAGCATTTGACCGATATTTTGTTTCACACATAATTGTCATAGATCCTTCTATCATAATAAAAAATATTAAGATAATTCTCTGAGAACTTTTGTTTTATTTACAATTAACATCGTGCGTTTTGGTTGGAACACCCTATATTATCAGTAATAACTGTGTACAAGTTAAGACTAGTATTAACTTAAGTTAAGCATAATAGGAGGGTATTCGCAGGAATGCTCCCTTCAAGTTAATTAATGTAAATTGTCAAAAAACGAACTTATTATCTGATGTAGATAGATTATTCAATAAATGGGGTTAATAACTTTTCTCTGTTCTTTCACTAAATCTCTATTTAAAACTGCATTACATTCTTCCACGTGTTTTACTATTATTAGTTACTTGCCAGTTGGATTTTTGACTTATGTTAAAAATTAATATTAATTAGCAAAAAAATCTGTGCATATTTAGCACAAAGCAACTAAAACCTAATTGATATATTACGTCCTAGCTGATATATTGGACAGACTTTAATGATACATTTTACATAGTTTGAAAAAACAACATAAATAACTGGTTCAATAATTTTAATGGTGGTTGAAAGTTAATTATAAATATCATTAGTAAACTAAATTAAAAAATTCAAACCAGAAACTTTTTTTTAATTTCAGTACATTGGTTTAGTTTACAGTCAATAAAATGCATTCTAAGGATTGTTATTATAAATATAATAGATTTTTGGCGCGAATTGTAAAGTCTTCCCAATTAATCCACCGTAGTACTTTTTAAAAAGCAAAAAGTGCTTATAAATAATAAATTGAGTATTGCATCCCTAATTGACTGCAAAGCACTTTTAATAGCACACCTCGGTACTTGCCTCCTTTGATCATTAGCCTAATTTGGTTTACCTTGCAATTACAGTACCGGCCATGATTGCCTTTGTTCGCACATCGTAATTGAAATGCTTTTTGTGCTCGTCTCGACACAAGGTGCTCATTTCACGTTTTAGTAAAAACAGGTTTTTTACACCTTTGTTTTGATTTGAAATTGCGCTGAAAACGACAGTGCGGCTTAAGCAAACATTCAATTCAGGTACAAGTAGTCAGTAAACAGCTGTACAGAACCGTTTAAAATATATATTACTGCATAAGCGAAAAAATAAACTAGTTTTAGAAAAAGCAAATAGAGGAACTATATTTTCTTGTAATTAAAATCTAAAACGTTATACTCTTAATTGCACGTTTTCTTTAAAATCTACTGTTCAAATCTATTTAAATGTTTTTATATTAAACAAAAATCAAGACTAGTCGCCATAATTAGTAAACAATATTTTAAATTAACTTTAATTTAACTAATTTAACGACAGACAATTTTAAATACTGGAAACTAGTGTTACGTTAGCATAAAATTCTACGTTTTTTTCGCCTATTTAGTACAATTGTAGCAAGACTATTATGTATTAGTACGTCTAGTATTTTTTTTACATATAGAACATAAATGAAGGAACAGTTTGAGGAGAAAATTTAAATTTTCTTGACTATCCAAATTCCTCATACACATTTTTAAGTATTAAGGACAAAGTGATATGGCGTTGAGGTGACTTGGCCCGCACCTGATTTTATCGTTAAATATGAAAAGTGCCTTGGGCCAGTAACTCGCTAAAACATGTACTGGGAAATTGAAAACTAGTAAAATTTCCTTCAAAATTTGCTATAATGTTGCTGTTTTGTAATTATAAAAAGCCCACAAAGTACAAATATGTAGATAAGTACATTTTATACAGAATTGTCGATCTCATGCACAGAAAATTGATTCCATTTAAACAATTTGGAAAGATGTATCTCGCACAATACTTCATTCCCATTATAAGAAATCGAATCCTCCCTTTTAAGCCATCTCCAAAATTTGAGATCTCTTTCCATGCAGTCAACAGTGGGCTCTCTCTTCGAGATGTTGATCATTCTTCCGAGGTACCTTCCACCATTAAACATAGCGACAACAAAACCATCGACCACATAATCAAAATTTGCAGTTCTCGAGGTGGTTGAAATGGTACAATAGGGGTAGTTTCAGCACTTTCTTCTAAATTATAAACACTTTCACTTTCTTTTTTTTATTTACAAGTTATCAAATCAACAAAGGAAATTGTTATGCATGACATATGTAATATAGACTAATAATTACAATAAATGGCTTGGCAAGACTAATTATAACGACTTGTTTACAATAATTACAATGATAAATGTTGCAATTAATAGTTGATTACGTATGAGAAATTGACAATAATTAAAGACCTAGAGAAATTATTGCGTTAATCACTATTTTCGTCAGAGGCTACTAGATCGTGTGGTAGTCTTCGTTTTAATCTACCATGTATGTCCAACTGGCACAAGTTCTCGAGTTTTGTAAAAACTTTTTAGTTGTTTGACGAATGAACTCGTTCACATGAGATACACCTAGCTCGTAGTGCAACTGGTTGTTACGAATATACCACGGCGCGTTCACTGCTATTCGTAAAACTTTGTTTTGGGATCGTTGTAGTTTATCGATGTTCGTTTGGGATGTAGTACACCAGACCGGACAGGCATAGAGAATTAATGGGCGTTTTGTACATTAAGATAGTGCATTCAGGCTTCAATGTTGACTTGCGATTAATCAATGGATAAAATTGCCTTAACCTATTGTTGCCCTGTAATAGCTTGTGATTGAGATGAAAGCTCCAGGTTAGGCACGTGTCCAAGTATACTCCGAGATATTTGACTGCCGAGTCCGTTGGATTCCATTGTATGGGATTGCCGTCAATGATGATATTAGATACCGTAGCTATTTTCCTTAAAGTAAAGATTTTAGTCTAACATTTCGTGGGGTTAATTTGAATATTCCAACTTTTAAACCAGTTAGTGATCTTGTCTGCGGATTTTTGTAATTGATACACAGTCTCTTGTAGATCGGCATTTTGAGTGATAATTGCTGTGTCGTCTGCAAATGCGGCTATGGAAGCTGTAGTTACCGGGAGATGGAATGTGTAGATGTTAAACAGCAGAGGTCCTAGCATGCTGGCTTGCGGGACTCCAGCATGCACTTGTTTAGTCTCAGATATACATGAGTTGATCTTAACCGCAAACGTTCTACCTTTTAGAAATGAGAAGATAATTGCTAACAAATAGTTGGGAGCATTTATGTTAAGGAGCTTTTTCTTTAGGCCTTTGATCCACACCTTATCGAAGGCCTGAGCAACATCCAAAAAGAGGACTGTAGTGTAGTATTTGTTGTGTTGACCTTTTTCTATTATTTCAGTAATTCGCTGGAGCTGATGATAAGTTGAGTGTCCCCTCTTGAAGCCAAATTGAAATGGTGGTACTATGTTTTGGGTTTCGACGAATTCTAGTAATCTAATGTAAATTATTTTTTCTAAGATCTTAGACAGTGTAGTAAGTAGGCTTATTGGTCGATAGTTCTTAAGGTCTCCTTTGTTTTTCCCGGGCTTGGCGAACATAAGGATGTGTGCGTGTTTCCAGTGGCGGGGAAAGTACCCAGTGCGGAGGAACCTATTTAACTTTGAGGCTAGATGTGCCAGACATTTTTTGGTCAGGTGTTTTAAGATCGTGTTGGATATAAGGTGATTTTCGCCTGGGCAAGGCAATTACGATTTGTGCTATTTCCATCGGAGATGTGGGACGAATGTTTTTGGTTATGACTGGAACATTTCGTTCAATATGATTAGTTATGTGGAGACCGTGTGTAAGATTACAGATAGATAACGGCGTGAAGACATGTTCTAGGTGTGTAGCATATGCTTCTGATTTTTCATTGTCTGTGTAGTACGCGTCATTGCCATTAGTTATAGTGGGCAATTCTTCATGTTGCTTTAATATTCTTTTTGTGTTTTTCCACATATAGGCGTCTCCAGGACCGATACTTGCTATATGTCTTTGATATGATTCCAGTTTATATTCGTCGAGTTCCTTTTTGAGACGATGAGTTAAACTGTTAGTAGCCTTTTTGTTTCTGGGTTTCTGGTTCTTTGCCACTGGCGTCTGGTTTGGCTTCTTGTTTTAAATGAGCTTCAGTATATGATTCGGAAGATGGTTATTATTTGTGAATATAGGTTTAGTAGAGGTTATAACTGATAATTTTACGGCAGTCACAATTGATGTGGTGATATTGGTTACAGCGATATCTATGTCTTTTTGAGTCTCGCAGGTGTTCGGTTCTCGAAGGTTGTGATCTAAGTTTTCTTGGAAAGTATTCCAGGCAATTGGTCCATTAGTGAGGCTTTGGGGTGGTGGCGTTACTTGTGGTGTGCTGAGGAAGGATGATAGTACCGGTAAATGATCGGTATTAAGTTCCATTATAACTCCTTGATTGATCTGCTTCGAAGTTTTTCTGCAGGGCGATATCTAGTATGTCTGGTAGGTGGTCTGTGCGGTAAGGAAAGTAAGTATACTCATCTTGAAGCAGAATTTGAAAGGCATAGAAAGTTGAATAACGGTCAAGTTTGCTGCCTTCAGGATTGGTAGCTCAACAACCCCAAGTGATATGTTTACAATTAATATCTCCGACTACTAGTATCTGATCAGTTGTATTGAATAGAATTTTTATGTCATTTTCGTTTAGTTTTTTATTTGGCTGCCTATATATGCTGTAGATAGTTAAGACACTTTGATCACTTAGTTTAATTTTAGCTCCAATAGATTCAAGGGTAATGTTTGGGATTTCAGGAATGCATGAGTGTTCAATTTTTTTCTTGACAATGATAGCTACTCCTCCGGAAGCAACTCTGGAATTTCTATTTTTACGATATACGCTGTATCCTGGTATTTTAAATTTGACATTTTCGGATAAATGAGTTTCTGTGAGGCATGCTATGTCGACGTTGTATCTAACCAAGAAAGCTACGAATACTGATTTTTGGTTAGCGATTCCGTTTGAATTCAGTTGAGAATTGTTAAGGGCCTTTTTAACCTTGTCAGCATATAAATATATTGGGTTAACACGTGCGCTATTGGTGATTGGTCTATTTTTAACAAGTTTCTGCTGGAGTTCATTGTGGTGGATACAACCGCGATAACTTGCCGGGTGGTCACCACCGCAATTTGCACACGTCGGATTAGTGTTGGCCTGCTTAGTGCACTCATTATGTTTATGATTTTCTGCGCATTTCACGCATCTTGGGGAAAGACTGCAGTAATTTTTAGTGTGACCATATCACTGGCATCGATGGCATTGGGGTATGTTAGTTGGTTTTCCTCATCTCTACGGTCACTATCGAATGATAGATTGATTTTAAAGTAAATATCCTTTTTCCCTAATCACTATTCGTTAAATCAAGGGCGCACACTAAAAGTGGTTTTTTATCTTTGGTTAGTAGTCTAGTTACATTGATGACAGGCAAAATTTTTAAATCTTCTTTTATTTCAGCAGTAGTGATTGATAGCGGTACATTTTTAATTACCACCGACAGTGGTTTTTGACTTGGGTTTTGGAATGTGTGAAACTGAATTCCATTTTGGTGTAATATTCTGTTAAAGTACGGTAATCATCTTCGTTTGATAAATTGATTCGAAACGTATTCGCGTTGCACATTGTAGTAAACGTGTCGGTTGCCTTTTGTTCGATATCAGCAACTAGATTTTTGTGGTTTGTTGCATTGTGCAAATATATTGGTGGAATTTTAGGTTTATTAATATTAGTAACAGGTTCGGTGGTTTGTTTATTTGCTTCTTTAGTATTAGTGTCGCTGTCATTTTGTGAAGGCAAGCAATATTTATTTTGCGTGATTAGTTCTTCGGTGGTCCACATATATCGTTTTTATACTTCGTTTAATGGTGGTATTAATTGGTCGCTTTTGCGCTTATTTCGCGCTTGTTGATCCATTTTGAAATCATTGGTTGATATAATGATGTTTTATAGAGTTAGATAATATTATAAAAATGTATTGACAATATAGGTTATGAAATAGCTTTAAAATCAGCTGCGTTGCACTGATAGCGGAGCGTACACGTAGTGCCCGCACCGTTTTTCCATTTCACTTTCTTGATCAGATTCTAATAGCACGTCAACATCTTTGTCGGTTTCCGTTTAAGGAAAGAAATAAAAACCTTCTTTTTGATGGAGGGTGGTGGCTTTTTGAAGGACTTTGAAGGACTTCGAAACTTCGACATCCTGACGATTAATAGCTTTACCAGCTGCTATCTACAATTTCTGTCCCTAGAAAATCTTAGCAGTTTTTCTCCAACAGCTCGAAAAAGTCTTCTCCGACCAGGTTTTTATCCGACTCATTTAGAATTTGAGGCAAACGTTCTAGCAGCATGCTTCTATTAATCGGATAAATTCCACAATTTTTGAAGCCAGATTTTAATGTTAGTCCTATTTTTAGTTTCAACTGCTTTATTAATTCATTTAACAGCGTAGGAAAAACATTCTTAAGAATTTTCGCAAATTTTGAACCATTGTTTGACTCCTTCCACTTTGTCGGGATTTCATGCTATATTATCTTTATAGAAGTAAAGGTCACATCCAAAGATTGTGTAAGATTTGTAGTGTTAGTTAGTAAATGTACAAGCTAAGACTCGGATGTTAATATGTGTTGATAAATTGTCCTTAATCAATAGCATTGGTCCTTGCTCATTTTGGTGTAAAAAGAGCGTTTTAAACTAGTCTTTAAAAGTTATTGCATCGAATCATCCACTTTTAGTGCGATTGTAACGAATGTTTTCTCGGCGTACTTTGTGCCTCGCTTGTAAATTATCTTCCGAATGCCAAGATCATCGCTAAGATTGGTTTCATTATACAAAATTTCCTTTTTTGAAATGCGCGCCATTCAGGCTGTAGGGGTCTTAGTAGAGCGGGAGTAGCCTCATTCGAAAGATGTGCTTCTAAAGCTTTGTTCCCTACCCCTGTCAGTTGCCATCATGCGTTGGAACAGTGAGGAACGTGCGTTTGCCGTCGAGACCTACTTTTCGAACGGATATTCTGTGATTGCGCCTTCCGAAATCGCTTCAATGTAGCCCCGTTGGGTCCTGTCCCGGATCGGAAATCAATTGTTACATTGGTCACTACGTTCAGACAAACCGGAAGTGCGACAAGACGAAGAACTGGAGTTTCTTGGCCCATCAGATCACTTCAGGACATTGATGCAGTGAGAGCTTCAATCTTGCAATCCCCGCGGCGTTCTGCGCGCAATCATGCGTCTGCCCTTGGACTTTCCGATCGTTGAGGCAAATTATTTATGATGATTGTGCAGGAACTCTGAGAACAAGACTTCAGTTCTCGGAGGAACGCATGTGAGGTACTTTTCGAAAACGTTCCTGAGGACGCAATTATTTTTTTCAGCGCTAAGCCCATTTTCACTTGAGTGGAAGCGTCAACAAGCGGAACGTGCGCTACTGGGCTGACACTAATCCCCGAGAATTTCATCAAAGGCCTTTACATTTACCTAAAGTCACAGTGTGGTGTGCAATTTCCTCAGCTGGGATTATTGGTTTCTGTTTTTTTGAAGAAAATGAGGTCGCAGTGACAATGAATTCGGAGCAGTATGTGAACAATTGGAGAAATTCTTTTTCCACAACTTGATGAATTAGACTTAGGGAGCATTTGGTAATGGCTGTTTTGAGAGAACACTTCCCGAAGCGCTTCATCTCAATAAGTGGCAATTTGGAGTGGCCAGTCCGTTCCCCCGATTTGGCTCCTTGCGATTTTTTTGTGGGGTTTTTTAAAATTCTGCGTTTACGTCAACTGTCCAAGGGCCATATAAGACCTGAAGGCCAACATCCAGGCAAAAATTGTCAACATACCCGCTGTTATGCTGGTAAGTGTCATGGTTTACCCTAGAAATCGTCTTATTCAGTGTCTTCATAATGGGGGGCGTCACTGTGCAAAACAAAATTTTAGATATGTACCTACGTTATAGAAAAAAATTTAAAAAATTTCTGATTAATAAAATGAGTTTTATTGCGTTTTGAAAAAATAAATTTATTCTATAGAACGACACTCAAATTGTCTATGTACTCGTTAAGTTGAGCTTCACCAACATTAACACGCACATTAAAACAACAACTGAAAATCCATCATCCGACAAGTTGCTCAGATATTAAACAAACGCAGCCTGTTCTTCGGTAATGAACATGAGAGTGTCACCCACCGGCTTGTTGTGCAGATCTTTAAACTTATTCTTAATTGTTTATTTCACAATTTTGTATTTTATTTCAGCAGCTCGTTGAGTTAGTCGCCCAGGCCTAATACTTTTCACGCATTCTTGTAACATATGCGCATTGCAGTTCTTTTAGAAACTGCAATCACACAAACGTTTGCTAAAAGTTTCAAAAAAGGGCATTTGGAAGCGTGGCGAGCATTATTACAATAAAAAAACAACAAAGAAAGTGAAGCTGCGCCAATGTCATTCCAAATCGTGGGCCGAAGCTATACCAACTCATAAAACAAGATAGAAGAATTTCAACACTTCACATTATTTGCATGTTCTATAGGCATATAAGTATAGTAAAATTAACTTACTGTGAATTACAAAAACTTAGGGTCATCGACGTTTTGTGCCGTTTTCCGCGTCAAAAACAAATGTTTGGCTAAGTTCTGCTATAGGTGGGAGTTGAAATAAGAACTAAACTAAACGTCGATCACTTGTAAATATTGCTGCCACTTATAGAAAGAAGAAGTGAACCAACCAGTAATAAAACACACTCCAATAATGCAACATAATTGCAATGCCGCGTAGTAGAAAAAAGAGATGACATTAAATAAATGCGCGACGATGTTTCTTTATGTGACTCCAGAATGTTTCTGTAGGTAGAAAATATAATCGCCACTTGCAATCGCCTATTGGCGACAATTTGTTATATCGTGGCTCGTTTTATTACAACTATGGGTTACTCGCCTAAAGCTATTTTTGGCGATCTAGGCTGACAATTTTGCACCCGCCTTCCCTCAAATGTTTGCAAGGTAGAAACGCAGAAATTTTTAATTAAATGGAGCTTCTTCCTGGATCGGAAATATGGAACAACATAACGTCTATTCATAATGGACGTAAGTATAAGCCGTCTATAAGAAATACGTAATAAGTAAAGTTGAATCAATGCAAGCTTGGGGGCTCGTTCATAATGCAGTCTCGTAATTTTTACATTTTACGTTCATTTGGGGCAATTTTAAATTTTTTCCTAGATTAATGTTGCCAGCAGTAACAGAATGTTTATCAACGAACTTAAAAAGTTCGTTACTGAATTCTATATGTCTGTCGGTCTGTCGGTCTGTCGGTCTGTTTGTCGCTGTCACAAAATTATGGATTTTTTAAAATTTTAAAATGGATTCTTATAGGAAATTTTACGCTGATTTCAAAATCGAAATCAAAAAGTTTCTATCTCGAATAGTTTTCGAGATATTCGACTTCGAATTTCGGGAAAATTTCGACATTGCGATTTTATGAGTAATTCTTAAAGAAAATTTTACGCTGATTTCAATAATGAAATCGAAAAAATTCTATGTCGAATAGTTTTCGAGATATTCGACTTCGAATTTCGGGAAAATTTTCGACATTACGATTTTAAATGTGGATTCTTATAGGAAATTTTACGCTGAATTCGAAAATGAAGAAAAAATTCTATGTCGAATAATTTTTAAAATAGCAACATAGAACACGTAGCATCTCATCAATTCGTCTTTGAACACTGATTAATTTAAACATAAAACTTTGAAATACTACGTGACCTTCTTAATTCGGAAATGCGATTTCTCAAATCTGGGAGACTGCTTCGCCACTTCGCTATGCGTTGCAAGCTTTGCAGGTTTATTTCATAGTGATTTCTCATATAAATCATTTATTTAAATGTAAATTAATTATATTAAATTGTAGACGGCTTTCAAGCTATAGATATAGAAAAATATAAGTACTGTTAACTTCCCTATTATATGACATAAATTTTCATTTATGTTACTACAAAATGCTCACCAATTACCCTACTCTAACAATATTGCCATAAAGGTACCAATAAAAAATTAAACTCTTAATAAATTTACATATTTTGACGTAACAAAAGAAATGTTTTAGTTCTATTAATTTCTTAATTACTAAATGTGTCTATAATTAAAATCAGTTGATAAATATCATACAGTGCAATATTAATATGTTTCCTTTACAGCGTTAAAAATGTAAACAGCATTGGCAAATAAACAACAAAAGGCAATAAATAACATCCTTACAAAAGAGTGTCAAATCACAACCTTGGATATTAATCGCCGGCTTTCCCTTGTCAAGCGTACAAAACCAAACAGCAAAGGGCTTCTCATCTGCCTTTCGATTCGTAACTGCGCAGCTACTTGACAAAATCATCAACATATCGGAAGATCAAAGATTTTAATGCAATCGGGAAGTAGCTAGCGAGCGAGCAATTTGCAAGCCGGCAAACAAATTTGAAGTCGCGTCTCGGGAAATGACTGCAAATTGGCGAGGTAATAATGTGACGTCTATATAAATGTTGCTGGTTGCCAAGGTTGCATGCTGGCGCTTTAACTTTTTCTATAATACAATTTTTGAAGCATTCGACTACAACTTATGTTATTCAAAATTTGTTCTTTATAAAATTTTAGATTATTTCAAGTTTTGGGTTTGACATTCACAGATCAAGAATTTGCATCTTTAGCTTAGGCATGTTTCAATTATTTAAGTGGATAAGTTGTTCTTTAAATTAATGTTTACTAATGAGTACAGATTAAAAAGGTAAATACATTATTAAACATAATGTCCTCACTTAGCCCTATGTGTTTAAAAATTCTTGCATAGTTAAATATAATCTAAGACAAAAAAGCTAATATTGCTAACTTTCTGAACAGTATTGTTTAAACTGTCAACCATGCATAAAATGTTATAACTGCCATTATGGATAAATATACGCTGGTTATTGCTCGACAATTTTATAAAAATACACATTCCTATGTGAACACTCAACCTGCTCTTCGCCAAATTTATAGTCTACATAATTGCCCTTCTGTGCTTGATATTGGTCGAATCGTTGAAAAATTAGAAAGGATTTTACTCTTCACTATGCAAAAGTACCAACAAGACGTCATAATGCAAAAAATGTAGAGAACATGACTGCTGTAAGAGATAGAGTTGTATAAGCTCCAAATTGTCAATTTCTCGTGCTCAGGGCTTAGAAGAACAACAATTTATCGTATTTTGCAAGAATATTAGGGTGTACTCCTGTAAAAGATTGTAATGACTCAAGAACTGAAACAAGAAATTTACGAGAAGCTTTCGCATCCGCAAAAGGCCACTCTATAGTGTGGTTTAGGCATAATTGGCCGTTATTTTTCCAGAACAAGGTAGGAGATGCAGTTTCAGTGACTGGTAAGCGGTACTGATTGATGTTAACAGCTTTTTTTTTATTTGAAGATCCTTTATTAATTTGAAAAATGTATTTGGAATTGAGGCTTAAATACGATTTTGATTTAAAACAAACATGTGATACCGTTGTTATCTAGATAAGATATTAAACTTAAATTTATTATATATATTAGCCATTAACTATACAAAACAGTTTATACATTTATATTTGACGCTTGCCAAAACCATAGCTTTTGCTTCTATAAATTTCGTACGAAGCAAAAAGCTCTAAAAATAAAATAGCAATAGTCCTTCCCTTTCTAAAAAAATTATCAACATTAAATATTTGTTACTAGACTTCTTTATAATGACTATTACTATGACATATAATCAGTTTCAGATTCAATATTGTTTAAAAAATTTGGTCAGAATAAACAATTTTTAGTTAGAATTGTTGAATATATCCGTCTGTAAATATTATACTTCAATAACTCTAAGGAATTAAATAAAGCAATATATCCAAGTAGTTCATTATTAGATTGAAGTTCAAAACTCGCTCTATAAAAATATATACATATAAGATAGTCAAAGTAAATTCAGAATTATTTTAGGTCGTATTGCGAGAAAACCGAAGGGTCTTATGCGCATGTGCAATTTCCTATTAGCTAATACAGGTTAGCTTTACATAATCAACAACATAAGATTCTGGACAAAATGAGTCGATAATGCGACTACAGAGTTGCTATACTCGAATTCCTTTGTGCAGAAAAATCACTGAATTGTTGGTCTACAAAAGAGCAAAGTTTACAACGTAGTCAGGAAATGCCGGAAATCTCATGATCAGGAGAGGAGTGATAAAATGGCCCGCAAACTGAAGAAGAAGATCGATCATAATCGTGGGCGGACCATGACTGACCTAACAAGAGAAATGGGCGTGGCGATGTCGATAGTCAATATAGGAGTGTACCATGACTCGCATTATAAAGTTTCCGTGCTGAAGAATCGCTAATTGTTGACTTAGAAAAACAAAATGGACAGAACAATAAGGTTTAAGCACTGCTGAGCGATATCAAGCATTACGGCGTTGGTTTTCCGAGATTTCTTTTAGACGAAGAAAATTTTGCCCAGGACAGCAAGAAGAATCTTGAGAACAACTGTTGGATCTGCGAGGATGCCTCTGAAGTGCTTACCATCATGCATTTGCAATAGAGGTAGGGCTTGTGCAGCGAAGGGATACCATGTCCCACTTCTTCAAGGAAGGTCTAAAAATGACCGCCTACAGTTATATCAGCGTGCTAGTTACCAAACTCAAGATGGAGAAAGTGGCCGCTAGGCGAGAGTATAGGTTCCACCAATACTCCACTCCAATCCGCAAGGCAAAGACCCAGCCCCAACTGCAATCCACTACGTGTGGGGCGTGATCCAGACAAAGGTCAGTATGAAGCATTATTATAATAGCAAGAACAGATTAAATGTTTTTGCCATGGAAGTAACAACACATAGAGATAAGCAAAAAGTTGCGTTGGCCTGCAGAAGATTTAAATCTCGGCTTGGAAAAGTCGTGGCCACTAATGACGGCTACATTTAATAGGTAATATAGTCATGAATACTATTTATATTAATTGTGTGTCATTTAAATAAATTTCATTGCTCTCGTGCTTTAATGTTATGTTATAATGTTAAAGTTTTATTGCTTATCTATTCTCGGATTTACTTTAGTATTTAATAACTAAATAAGGATTATTTGCAATTTTTTGTGATTTGAATAGTATATCCGATATATTTAAATAATCTAAATTTGCACTATGTATTTTTAGAAAAATTAAGAACTAGAGCATTGTATTCCTGTGTAACAAAGTTTAGCCGTGCTAAACATTTAATGAGAATGGACGTGTACACATTTATTTATTCTAAAAATTTTCTTGAATGGTAGCGTGACTCCGTTTTCATAACATGCATGCGATGCTATCCAATTTAATTAAATTTTAAATTAATTTAAGTAACTTAGTTATGGATTTGCAGAAGGTGCAATACCTGAGCCAACACAAAATAAATTAGTTACCACAATTACTTCAAAACAAAAATTTAACACCGCTAAAATTTGAGTTTCAAGAACCTATAGCACATCAATATTCACTACTCACACAACTTATACCAATTTTCAATCAAGCAGTAACACCACCACTAGCAGATGAGAACCATAATGATGGCAAAGTAACCAGGATTTGTATTGTAATCGTCCATGGCAAGAAAGAAAAAAACGTGCAAAATAAAAATATAACTCAAGCATCGGCCTAGAAAATAAATTTAATGTGCTAACACAAAACAACAAAAATGACGATACAAACAACATTAAAAAATAAAAAATCAAATATTAACCAATCGACAGTACCTAACTATCTCAAATTTATGTTTATGGGATAACCGATCATAACGCGATAACGGACAGCTTTGCAGAAGTCGTTAAAAATAAACAACATTACGCTACATGGTTCATCAACCATACAGTTGAAATAAACGTGCAGACTTTTGGTAAAACAATAATACACCATAGGTATCAATTATACAGGAACGTATTTGTAGAATAATAATTAAACATTTAACCTACTGTATAAAATTTGCGTTGTAAGAAAAAAATTATAAAGTACAAAACAGGATCCCTTGCATCTCTTCCTTGTGAAGAGGGAAGCAATCAACAATAACAAGGATAACAGAAAAACGGCAGAAATAACGCAATGCAAACAAATGGTCATTCAGAATATTATTATTACAAACCTTATTACTACTTAAGATGTAACGAATCTCATAATACTAAAGTACACAATAAACTAAGTAATACGTTAGAGTACGTTATGTAATATGAATCACATCAGATGCAATATCAATCAGGCCAATTAATCAAATAGCCTCGTACCTCAAACATAGCTACTTTCAAATAAAACAAATACAGAATACAACATTATTCTTCCTTACTCCCTAAATAAATTTGAGATCATGTTTACGCAATTTGTGAATCAAGATAGTGTGATTATCTAATATCATCTGTACTGAACTGTAGAACGTACAACAGATAAATCCCTTGAAACGCAAGCGGTCTAGCTCAACATTATCAAGAGGTCAAATTATTTGTAAGACACCATAGGATTGACATCTTATTAATATCAAAAACTCATTCCACAGAAATTTGATTTTTAAAACGAAGTAGAGCTTACTATAAAGCAGATAACGATGTGTGCACAGAAATATGATATGATCAACAAAAATATGTGTGATTACGATAAGGCATTCGATAAAGCAAGACACCTCAAACTCATAGTGGCAATTCCATGTCGATGAATTTTAGGAAAACTTTTAAGAATTTCGATGCAGATTTTTTTATATGTAAGGCCATAGGTAAAAAGTTAATCGGTGCTTTTCACAGATTATTAATTTTAAATTGGCGAAAAAGCAAAAGTTTGGTAATCTTTTACTACCAAACGATAACCCCAAGAAATGAACCGACTTCACACAAATATAGCCTATGGGCATAGGTATTTATTTATTAAAAATTTTCAGATATTCTTGCGCATCGCGTCAGAAAGAAATTGTACAAAAACGTAAAAATTGGTATATTTGGAAATTTTTCCCTATAACACTATGGCAGCTATAATCATAAACTTTTGGCCTGAGTAGACCTTAGTCGCATATAAGTACTCTAGCAATCTCATATATTTTTTCCTCCCTTAACACGTAGAAAATTTAAAAATTGCGAATTTTGTAAAATTTGTTAAAATTACGCTCCTATCCCAATTGACAGTTGATGATCATGGGGTGATACACTAACAATAATTATCGGTTAAAACATTGTCTTGCATATCTCTGTTATTGGGTAAATTAATTTTTTAATGACCCGAAAATTTTAAAACTGTGACAACTTAGCACAAGTAATAAAAAACTCTCTCACACCAAGTCTGTAAACCATACCATTTAGCCGGAAAAAGTCAATCAAGTTTACATAAACTTTAATAGAAAACTGAATTCATTGATTCAATAATAAATAAAAAGCTTGGCTAAAGAACTAACTAAAAATGGAATTCGCATACTAGCTAAATACCTAAAACCTCTATGTATGTTATCATACTCCAAAAAGTATAAAGAGAATACTAGTAGGAACAATATCTTTAACAATTCTTATAATAAGAGTAACAGTGCCGATTATAAGGGGCAGTTTATAGCTTCCTGCATTTTGAAAAGTTATCGTTCTCAAAGAACAACCATTTTACTTACATAACCAAACGTTTCGTGGAGAAATTTAACTTTGAGGTATTTCTTTAAATTGCATTGTGGTAAGCTGCAAGCGTACAAAACTTTTTCTTTTATACACTGTGCATTTCAAAAATACTTTGACAACTACATTGACCAATCATGTTGAAAGGGATTAAATATTACCTGGTCCAGAAAATATTGGTAATCGTATAAAAAGTTCCTAGTCCTCAAAAGCTACTAAAGAGTTTAGCCAATGACCTTACTATAAAAGGAATTTACCCGTTGTACACTAAATATTACAAACAAAATAAAATGCATAAGACAGAGATTGGCAAATGATGGTTGTACATGTTCATTGACGAATTCAATTTTTCATTCAAACATCCAGCGAATGATGTGACGAATTTACGACAATGATAAAAAATGCCAATAAAAGAAAACAAACAAGACTTGCAGGCGATCTATGAAGCTTGGCAGAAGCAAATTTTATAAATGGTATAAAGAGACCGAATAAAATTTTATCTAAGAAATTCGTTCCAAAAGCAATGTTATAATGGTCGATATGCAGAAGTGCTTGTCAAAATCTTGCTTGATCAACTCACAATCGTTTTATATGAGAAAACTGTAAACCCTCAACCTAAATATTTTAAATTCTACTTATCGAAAACCCCACTGTACCATGTGGGGTGAAGCGGGGTAAGCTTTGGTTATGTATTTTGAAGTGGAAACTAAATAACATAACGACTCGTGGCAAACCAACCAGATTTGGTATAGTCAACCATAAGTTCCTTCTCAGAAGGCATACCCATGTGGAGGCAGATGGAGTTTACTCACTGATTGATCGTGCAAAAAAGAGAATCGGTAATTAGACAATTTTAACAACCCTTTGGGTTTGGCAGCAATTCATCCATCAGTTTTGGGAATCTGCCATAAGACGGTGGAAGACCTCAAAAATGTTAATGCTTTATTTCAAAAAGGAAAATTCGCTTCTAATTAATCCAAAAAAAATACAAAGAAAAAAGACTAGAATCAGTGCGGTAGTACACTTGTAATTGAGAAGAAAAAATGAGATTCTCTTTTACAAAATTTCTTCTTCTTATAAACACATTAAAATGGTAAGCATAAAGAAGAGCACAAGCTAAGCAGCCAACTGGTTCGAAAACATTCCCCAAACGAGATCCACTCAAAAAGCCGTTACTGTCCCAGTATCAAAACTTACTGATACTTCTAAAATGACCACCAAAGAGAGTTTCCCACAGTCCCCATCGATGGAGTAAATAAAGATATTTATTTAAATAATAATTTTTGATTATGCAATTCCAAGTTTAATTGCGTTGTTCAACTACTTCAAGGCAAATAAATAATTCTGGACGTTTTTTATGAATATCATACTATTACTGTGTTTTTGCAATTATTGGTTTATCATTGAAAAATAATCACATATCCATCAAAAATTGTTGCTAAAAAGTGCACTATCGTAACTGCTCTCCTTCATTATCCATATTTTGTATGTAATGAAACAGACGACCGAACGCTTACAATGATTACACTTTACCTATAGGATACATAATTCAGGATTGCAGCAGTTCCTTTATAAAGCAAAATTGATTCTCACGTTCATTTCCCACAGAAACCAGATCTTTATGCATCCATCCTATTTCGGCGAGAGACCCGAACAAAGCTGAGCTTTCAATGCCGAGACCGGGCCAAATCGGCCGGACGCGGGCTGCTGTGCAGCTGATAAGAATGGCCTCAATATTCAGATTTCCTTCGGGAAATGCCCGTGTGACGCGCGCCATGAAAACATTATCGCCGCTCGTGCGGCAGATAGCAGGTGAGCGCTGCGAAATAATTCACGCAGTCAACTGCTGAAAATTTCATTGCTCGCCGTTCGGCGCTTACGCTCGCGCAGCTCGTGTGTAAATTATGCCCCACACTCGCTGCGCAGCTGGAATCATTCATTACTGTTGCTTTATTTGCTTCCATGAACAACACTTTAAGTATTCAAGGCAGGGGAATTTACTACAAATGGCATTAGTGACTGTAAAACGAGGCGCCGTTTCCAATCGTATTATTTGTCTTACTATATGTATATAAATGCAATTTATTTTTCACAAATGGAAACATAATGAAGACCAATACATATCAAATGTTGCTATTCTATGTTATTATGCTACCTTTGTGTGTGAAGTAAATCTTTCAAAACTCCTAAATAGAACACAAGATTTAATTTTATCGAATAGAAAGAACAAGAAAACATTTCATGGGGATGTTATTACTCACAAAGTTGTTTAAAATTAAATAAAACGAATAGTTTACATAGAGCATATAGGAGTTGCTAAAATAAACAATTGTACGTGGGTGAATCCAATACAGGATATAAATGTATTGGTAGATGGCACTCGATTTGTACATCCTTGAGCAGCACAAGGCATGGCGTGAAATAGTGAACACCGTGTGTCTGTGTTGGGGACTTTTATTTTTATTCTGTAATTGTGACACAGCGGCTACATTGTTTTGGAGTAGGTCGTTACGCAAGCGTTCCGGCCAAAAAAACATAATTCTGTAGGTAGACAATTTCTCGCAGCTTAATTTAACATGCACACGGAAATCAGCTGGTAGACCTTGTAGCGTTCGAACACCCTGTTGTCACATTGCCATAACGTCCAGTCGCCAATCACGCTCTGTCTTAGAAATATCTAACCGGCGCGTGCAGATAATTCTACAGTGAAATCTCATATTCCATCCAAATTGTTGGTGGTTCAGAAACTTAAAGAATCTGTGAGCCCGATAAACTATTTGAGAGACTGTTACATCCACCTGCCATAGTTCTCTGAATTCCCAACTTAACAAACATAGAAATACACCACTGTAGTTCTAGCAAAATGGTGCCACACACGGCAAGAATTTTCCGGCCAATTCTAAAACAAATGTTTCAGGTCGTCTCATTTCATTACAAGGTGATATTGCATGGCCGGCTAGGCCGCCAGACATGTCTTGTTGCGATTTACTTTGCGGGGACATCTAAAGGCAAATTATTTTAAAGTAAGCCGCGTGCTATTCAGGAATTAAAGGTTGCTATTCGCGGTAGCAGCAGTACCATGATTTGGCAAGCAATGCGGAACTTTAAAATGAGGCCGCAGGTATGTATCGCACGTACGGGCAAACATTGGGACTATATTATTTTCAAAACTGATATAGGTAAATATGAATTTTAAGATACAGTGCCGGTGTTTTGTGATCTAAATAAAGTGTTACAAAATAAATAAACCAAAAAGAATAACTTCAAAAAAGTGAAATATCGTTAATTTACATTATCCTAAAGAAAGAATTTCAAGTGACAGACTATGAAATCAGTAAACGATTATAGGAAAAACAAAGTGCCCGATAACATAAAGGCAAAATTGCTTGTGCGGGTAGGTTATTGCGCAAACGCGTAAGCAGGAACCCGCTAAATTCGAAAGTTACACGAGTGGAAAACCGTAAAAGAAAAGAATCCGTGCAATTAAATAAAAAATTTACGTTAGTGCAAAGTCGTCTAGAAAGTGATGATAGAACAAGTACAACGAAGAAAAGGAAGAAAAAAGAAAAAGTGAAGAAATAATTTATTCCGAGGTACAATTACAATTTAAAGTGCACCACATGGCAAAAAACAACGAAATAACATTAGCGGATGTTATGAAACAACTGATACTAATGAAAAGCAACATATATGAACCAAACACGAACTCCAAACAACAAGAGGAAAAATAAAAATCCTGGAGAAAGTGGCAAAGCAACAAGAGATAAGAATAGAAAAACTAGAAATAAAAGCAAGGAAAAGGGATATAGTAATTTTAGGCACTCCAGATGAGTACGAAGAGGACACGTAAATATTGAAAAAGGAATCTCTGAAAGAAGTAGTAGAAAAAACAGATTTAACTGTGGAAGAATATGAAATAGACGGCATAAACAGATTATGATTCCAAACATAAACAAAAAAAAAATTGGACAACCAGGAAAAACTGTTTCCCTACCTGCTGGAAGCCAGGAATAAAGGAAATAAAGAAATAATGAAAGGAGACAAGATAATAATAAATGGAAGAATGGAACGTGGAAAAACTTAAGGGAAAGAAGAGAAAGAAACAAAATCACAGAGGTCGCAGAGAAGAACAAGAAGGAAAAGAAGAAGAGTGAAAGATCTGCAGATGACGATATATCCCCCAAAGAAAAACAGCTGGGCGCAGACTATGCTAATACCCATGGAAAGGTAGGAATGAAAACAGAAAAAGGAAACCACAATCCGAGGAGGACTTAAATGCAACCCTAAAGAACATTACGAAGGCAACACGACTATATTACAGTACAAAAAACTAGCAGGAAGTAAAAGCAGGACGTAAAGAATGACGACGACAAGCAATAAAAAGGACAAGTAACTAAAGGAGAGAAAGACAAGAGAAAAACAAAATGAGCAAAAAAGAAAAATAAAGCAAAGTTGACAATCATAGCAACTTGAATCTAAAAACAATGCTAAAAACTGGCGAAATAAGAAATTGGGAGAGAAACAATAAAATACATCACAGCAGTTCAAGAAGTCAGATGGGGAAAAACTGGAAAAATATCGAAAGATTCTATAGTGTGAAAAATAAACAAAGTAGCAACGGAGTGGGATTCTTTGTAAGAGCAATATGAGGAAATATAATAAATTTCAATCCGATAGTATAAGGACCGCCACACTAAGTTTAAAAATTAAAAGTATTACGCACCCACGGAGACTTCAGAAATACAAGAAAAAGATGAATTCTACGAAGCATTTATAAAAGTTTCTGATCAAGTTCCAAAGAAAGGCAAAATATTAATACTAAGCGATGCAAACACACAACTACGAAAAAAATTATACCTACGAGACGTAAATGGCAACGATAACGGGACTATAGATGACAAAACCAATGAGAACTGGCACAAGTTTTGTCAATTAGCGGGACTACTATAGATGTCAATCAAAATGTTCTCGTCCAAAGAAACATATAGTAACTTGGCGACACCCTGGTGGACAGTTAGAAAACCAAATAGATGATGTGATAGCTGCAAGAGAAATTTGCAAAAACACAACAGACACAAGATCGTATAGGGGCACAAGCGCAGATATGGATCATTACTTGGTAATGATAAAATTAGGAATCTAAAAAAAGGAACATTGACAATTTAAATATAGGCGCCCTATACAATATGCAAAACAAGAAAACAATATGAAGGGAAAGCCACAAAACCATCTAAGCCAGCACACCTAGTACTGAATACATAAAAAATAATTGGAAAAAATAAAAATAGCTTACTGAATTCAGCAGAACAAGTATTACGGAAGAAAAACGCAAATAAAGCAAGAAAAAATAATTGATCGAGAGTGTGACGAAATGAGGAAACAAAAAAAATCCGCAAGACTATATTGGATAAACACAAACCAAGAACATAACAGGAGATTATATGATTTACAACGGAATAAAGAAAATGCAACATATACAAAGAAAAAAACGATTGGTTTAATGAGAAATTAAGAGATAGAAGTGACAAAAATAATAATTTAAAACGATTTACAAAAAAGGTAAAACCGCCAAACACTTCATAAAAACATGTGGATTAAAAGATACCAACGGAGTTACAAATATGAGAACACGAAAATAATAAAAATCTGGGAATATTATTTTAGAGGAATGCTAGGGGTGGAGGCCACGAGCCCAGGCAACAAAAATAATGAAACAACCACAAGCGAAAATCCTGAAGTAAAAGGTAAAATAAATTGCCCCACTGAAGAAGAGATTCGAGAAGAAATAAAAAGAACCCGCAACGGTTAAGCGACAGGGAAGGACAAAATAGCAGCGGAGCTTCTGAAATATGGAGGGGATCCATCCAAACTTATCTAAGAAATATGGACACAGAATAAAATGCCGCTTGAATGGGATCAGGGGATTATAAAATCAATCCACAAAAAGGCAGATAGAGAAGGAATGCAGAAACTATAGACCAATAACTATTCTTAACACTACGTAAAAATCCTAGCAAATATCATAAATAGCAAGCTGAAAAAAATGGATTTAGACCAGGGAAATCAATTTGAACCGCAATTAATACTATAGAGCAAATTACGAAAAATCCGAAGAATATAGTAAGAAATTACCTCTGATTTTTATAGATTTCCGAAAGGCATTCGACTCGATAAACAGAACTAAAGTGCTATAAGTATTAAGAACATTAGGAATCCCATGAAATCTTGTAAAAATACTGGAAATGACATTAATAAATAACAAAGGCAAAGTAAGATTCCAAGGATTAGTGTCAGACGAATGTAGCATTAACAAAGGACGGAAGCAAAGAAACCCAATCTCCCCTGTTCAACCTAGTATCTGAATCTATTTTAAGAAAAGCAAACCTAAATAGGAAAAATATAATACAAAATAATAGCCTATGCCGACGATTTTACAATTATCGGAAACACAAAGAAAGACTTAATAAAAGCAGTTTGGGTTAGAAATAAATGAAGGCAAGACAAAATATATGAGAGTTACAGGGGAAAAAAACTGAAAATCCTATAAAAATAAAAAAACTACAAGTTTGAAGAGATATTACACTTCAACTATTTAGGAGCAGCAATAGGAACAAACGGAAAAAGAAAGGCTAAAAGAAAGAATCTTAAAAGGATACCAAATCTTTGGCGTTAATAGAAAACTACTGAAGTCCAAAACGATCAGTAAAAGAACAAAAATCCTTGATTAAACTAGTTATCTCTTACGCGCTGGAAACCACAAGCATAAATAAAAAAAGAAGAAAACTTAAAAATACTGGAGAAGAAGATAATGAGAACAATAATGGGATCGGTCCTAACAAGCGATGGACAAAGAAGATTACAGAAAAATGCTCAAATATAAAAGCAGTTAAATGGGTGGGTCATATATGAGAAGAAACGCAACAGAAATAACAAAGAAAACAATAAATTAAACCCCTATAAGACCAAGAGCAAAAGAAAGGCTAAGAAGTATGCTGGAATCAGGTGGATGAAGATATCATATATAAATATTAAAATAAAATGCAAAGAAAAGAAAGAATGGAAGAAAATAATAAAAGAAGCCAGGACTAACATAGATTTGTAAAACATATGTACAAGAGAAGTAATCGCTCTCATTAAATAGATTAGAGAGCATAATCCCTCGCGATTGAACAGCATTGATGAGGATGATGATCTTCAAAACTAATTGATGACTAAATGGTAAGCATTGTTTTGTATGACGATATAATAAAGCATTGAACAAAATCTATACTGTTGTTTAGTGTAATTTATTTTTTGTGCTCACTAATCTTTATAGATAGGTGTGCTCATAGAAGATTATTTCCTTAAGTCACATATCGTAACAGGTTGTTGTAAAGTCCTTCATAACAGAGAGTCTAACGCCGCTCAAAATTTTCAGAAAACTTAAGACACAATTCGGAAATAACACCCTTAAGAAGATAAACGCATAGAAAGTGCTTGGAAACACAAAAAGTAGTTGAAAATAAAAATAACTGATCGCCATAGTACATTAGTATTGTTAGCTGCTTCTTTGAGGATAACTGTCGATTAACGGTTCTTGAAATTGTTTCTTTTAACTTAGCTACATGACACGTTATTCGTTTTGCGACAACGCCTAGCCCCATGAAACTACCACTAATTAACAAAAAATTAAAGATTCCTTCTGGACTTTACTCAGACATTTTCTTTAGGTTTCGGACTTATGGTTTTGCCATTAAACCATTAAAGGAAATACACGGAGACGATGTTGCTGTTCGTGCTCAACTGATCGGTGTCGCAACCACCTAAATTTTACGATAGCTTGGTGTTTGGTCCGTGGATCGAAGCATAGTAGACGTGTGCAAGCCAATTTTTACCTACGATATCGCAGTGGCCGATCCGTAGTCTTATTTAAGTGCAAAGTTGTAAACATCAAGTGATAGGAGTGATACAAGCACTATCAATATCTCTGGCCTTCAAAACAGTGATATTATTTTATTAATATTTACATTTTACTTTACATATAACTTAATTATTTTTCACCGAAACTTTAACAAGAAATAATGGCTTTCAATCAACTAATTATTCTGTAAGATAAAAACAACAAGCGCAAATACCACACCAATGTATGTAGAGCATGTTCTAACAATTATATCCTGCAAACAATCAAGAAGCTCAACTCCAAAACTATTCAATATTTCTAAATGAGATCACTAAAGGCAACTACATTTTGAAAGCCTTAGGTAATAAACAAGTTAAAATGCAAAACGAAACAAGTGAAATATACTCTAGTATTATCAAACAGTTTGCTAAAAGAAATACACAGTAGCAACTTAAACAAGACAAAATATTTAAAGTAGTCATTAAAAATATATGCGACCGAAATCAAGCAAGGATTAGAAGAGCTAGGACCCTAGTTAATAGTTAGAATATTAAACATAGAATTATCAATAATGTTTGTAGTAAAACTAAGCCAAAATGATACCAATAAAGAAATCTACAAAACATAAATACTATAGAATCTTTACATGCCAAACGAACAATTCCACGATACATAAAATGCCTTCGAACACACAAGAATTACTGTCAGCACAATTCCAGGTATGTCAAATGTATACAACTCCATCCCAAAGGAGAGTGTTGGAGAACAATCAAAGATGATAAAGTATAATGTGTGAATTGCAAAGGCAACCGCCTGCCCAATTGCCGCGGTTGCTTAGTCCACAAACAATTACAAGAAAACTATACCACGACCAAGAATTGCTACAGAATTGTATAAAACAACAGGGACATTATAGGTAAATAAAGCAAAGCATCAGACACTATCAACTTCAGACAGCTTTCCAGAAAACACAATACGATGCCAAACAACAAAATCAACAAACCAATGACATGGAAGAGATGAAGACTATGATGATGAAACTTATTTGACAGATGGAGACCAGCATGAATCTTCTCACAACGATAATTAGTAAATTAACATAATGGCACAATTAATTAAAATTGTAGCTTGGAAGGCCAATGGGCTGGACCAACATGCCCGAGAAATAAAAATATTTCTTGAAATCTACAAAGTAGAGATATATCCTGCTCGGATATGAAACTCATTTTACCACTACGAGCTATACTAATTTTCCACGTTACACTATTTATACAACAAATCTCCCAGATAGCATTACTCACAGCGGAACAGCTGTAATTATCCGAAATAATACCAAGCATCACAAACTCGAAAAATATCAAAATCCACACATGTTTCAATAGAAAATTCAACTATCCATTTACAATTTCAATAAGTTACTGCCCACTTAAACATTTAATCACTCCAACTGATTACATTCATATCTTCAAGATTTGATCAATAAATTTATAGCAGTATGAGACTATAGTGCAAAACGTAAGCTTACCAAGAACCCACGATGACGATTATTGCCGATATTCAAGTAAATAATTTCTCTGTGATCCGCCATCAAAGAATATTTTAGACTTCGCTGTTATTAGGGGCTTAAACGTTTATTAGTTGCGACAACTGTATAACAGACTGAAGTACTTAGTAGATCTATTTAGCTAAAAAGTGAGCATGACATAAAACGAACAGTAGTTCTACTTACAGAATTCATTCAACAGGTACCATGGAAAGCTACTCCTAAACTGATAACCACCTCACAAATTCAAAGACATTTTTATCATCATAAAAGGTGAAATAGCTGAAAACGCCGTCTCAGAAAACGTTGGCAACTCACTAGGTCAGACCTAGATAAGCGAGCCCTGAAAAGGGTTGACAAACAATTAAAAAAACTTTTTTATCAACATACAAATCAAGACATTCAGAGTTACTTAGAAAGCCTCAGTGCAAATGAACAAACAGACTACTAGTTTTGGAAAGCAATATAAAAATAGAAAAGACCAACTCTGGACGTAGTCCCTGTTAAAAAGAAATTGGCAACTGGTTTTGCAGCAACAAAGAAAAGACGAATGTCTTTGCCAAATATTTCACCAAAGTCTTCACACATTCCCCTTGCCAACTCCCAGACGAAGAAACACAGATTCTTGCATTACTGGACTTGCCATTCCAAATGAGTTAACCTCAAAACCTTTAACCACCAAAAAGACAAAAGAAAAAATGAATAACCCCAACACAAAAAGCTCTAGGTGACAATTGAATTACTGGGGCGAACGCCAAGCATTTACAAGAAAAATTAACACCTGCACAATGCAATTCTCACAACTCGCAATTTTCCACAAATCGATTCTGCTACCGAAATCAGGTAAAGCATTAGCAGAAATAACATTGTAAACGCATATAAACCCTATCATGCCAATCCTGAATAACCAAGAATTAATCCCTGAACACCAATTTGACTTCAGCAGTCAGCACGGCACCAACGAGCAGGTGCACAAGATAGGTGACAAAATATACAACGATTTGGAGAGAAAACGATACTGTTCTGCTGTGTTTGTGGATATAGATGGCATAGATGGCATCAAGACTTATGCTACAAACTAAAAACGTATTTACCCTACCAGATATATAAACTGTTGAGGTTTTACATATATCGTCGGCATTACGTGATAGTATACAAAAACGAAACCACGTCTCTTTAACCCATCTTATCAGGTGTTCTACAGGATAGTGCACCAGGTTCTATATTATATTTTTTAGCCGACCACATCACGTCTAACAACATCAGCTACTTATGCAGATGATATAGCCATTTCAGCTTCTCGTGTAAATCTACAAGCTGCAGCGACGTATCTCCAAGCTCACCTCAACCAAATTCTACACTGGACTAGGATATGGCGAATTAGAGTGAACGAATCCAAGTCCCGCCATGTTAATTTTACTATAAGTAGTAACTTCAAATGGATACCAGCTCACCCACACAGAGTCAGTTAAATACCTGGGATTGCATCTAGACTTGGACCTGTAAATTATATTGGCTAATTGGAAGAAAATTCAGATATTCACTGCAAAATCAGCTATTACTATAAAATAGCCCTCAAACTAATATGGACTTATAAGAGTGCTCTTTGGAGAATTGCAGCTACATTAAACTTGAAAATTCTTGGAAAATTTCAAAATAACTTGCTACGAATGGTCGTCAACGCACCATGGTACGTTCCCAATAGAGTGATTTTAAGTGACCTGAGTGGATCCACCCTAGTGCTTACCCAAATGATACTGTGCATCATTTAATAGATAATGATACCAAGGAACCAAAAAGATTAAAAAGCCAACTGAACTACCTACAAGGTTTCAACTGCAATTTATCTTACGTTGAATAGTATTAAATAATGTAACTATGCCTAGTTGCGATACTGCATTTACATTTTAATCCTTATAAAATACTTATTGCCCACTTATATAAGGCAAATTGTATAATAACTAAAGATATATAAAAAAACGAAAGCTGGATTAAGGAAACTATCTATCCGTTGGAAAGGAATGTTGCGCATAAAGGTCACTCAATCTACTACGAACAATTAAAATTTATAAAAACGTGTACTTATTACAGCCAGAGAGGAAATTAAATCAAAATAATATAGTAATTACTGAGAAGGCTCCTCGCTATCAGCTACCGTTTTTAATACAAAACTGTTTCACATACAATATTACAATGCCTACTTATCTCAAAGCAATCGTATTCTCCTTTCTAGACAATAGAACATTTGCTGTCAAAATCAACACAACTCTGTCCAAAATCACCAAAATCCGAGCTGAAGTTCCCCAGGGCAGCATCCTGGGGCCAACTCTCTTCAACATAATATACGTCTGACTTACCAGAGCCTGGTGCTACAATAGCTACCTTTGCAGCCGATAACCTCAATGAAGCAATCTCCAAATTACAGACCGCAACTGACAAACTTTTAACTTGGTTCAAAACCTGGAACATCAGAATAAATCCTGACCAATGCCAAACCAAAATTTTTACACTAAGAAGACTCAGCAACCCTCCTTGCATACAAATTGAAGACAATGATATACCTTGGAACCCCAATAACAGTATTGTCAAATACTTGAGATTATATCTTGACACTCGATTAAGCTGGGGGTACCACATAAACCAGAAGCTTACCCAAAGCTACACTAGACTACAACAATTATATCCACTTATCAACCGAAAATCCTCGCTAAAAATTGAATGCGCAACGCTACTCTACCAAGCCCTAATTCTATATGGATCCCCGGTCTGGTGCAACACCTCAAATACCAACCTGCAGAAAATACAACGCCTCCGAAACAAAGCCCTAAGAATCATAGTCAACGCACCGTGGTACGTTAGAAATACCCAACTACACGAAGAACTCTGCATCTTACCCATCGATCAATACATCAAGAACTTTGCGAAAAATTCTTCTCAAACGCGAGTGCATGTAGTGGTGCGGAATTCTATCAACTCTTTAAAACTAATATTCACACCAGGCTTAAACGCAAATTACCATAGGATCTAGTTATAGCAAACCATAGACAAAATTAACCAAATGTAAATTCACGTGCTTATTATATACAATATATTTATATTCTAAGTTATAATATGACACAAAATCTTTTACCTATGCTATGTATAACAAACAATTGTTGATCTAGCAATAAATGCATATTAAAAAAAACAATATTATTTTGTTTATAACTGTTATCAACAAATGAAAATTTTTTGTGTAAAAACAAAATGAGTTACATAAACAAATTTCAGTACCCAAACTTTTTTTCTGTGTACAGATCACAAGTTTTATATTTTTGTTTTAATTCTTATGCACCTTGCCTTCTCATTTTAAGAATGTGTTGCGTTTTGCGTTAAAAATGTTTGCCGCAAAGTACGCTTGGGTTTGGCTGCTTTTGGTTTTGAATAAAATAACGTCTTGATACGGTAAGCACCTTAGTGTGCCTTTTTTTTTATAAAGAAGCAGATACTTCTAGCTCTCGCCGACCCACATCTACTTAACATTGTTACTGGTTCGGTTCGTGCATTGGGGTAAAATAGGAGCTTTAAAAGCCAGCTATACCTACGCTATCACAGCGGCGGAAAATTCAGCCTTGCTTAAGGTCAGTCGTATTTAGGTATCAGTTTTAGTTTTAAATTTAATATTAATTTCAAGCATTTTGATGTAATCAATAAAACAATTATCAGTCAGTTTGTTGCCTTTTAAAGGCAGCCATATATAGCTGGCGCAAATTTGTTTATCAACGTGCACTACGCACAACTGCACGCAACGCAACACCGAATGGATTATATTCCACTTCCTGAAAGTTACTCTGAAACAATGCAACCTCAATCACAAAAATGCAACCACATTACATATATCTCTCATATAGTCAATAAGTTGGCTAAAAAAATAACTCAATATACGAGGGTGAATCAAATATAAACGAGACTTTTGATCTCGAACGCGCAATATTAACGTGAGAGAGTTCTCGCTTCGGCAGGTGTTGGGTAGGGATGTCAGGAGTGGGAGAAGCAGGCGGGAGATTTCGTTCGTTGCTGTGAGTACCCGTCGTGACAATGTCTGAGCAGGAGGTGCCGTCGTCAATTGCGCAGCGTATTATGATTAAATTTCTCGCCACGGAAGGTGTAAAACCGCCTGAAATCCTGAGGAGATTGACTGCGCAGTTCAAGGAAGAGACACGGTCACGAGCTAGAGTGTTCGCATGGCACAAAAAGTTCGTGGAGGGTCGTGAGAATGTTGAAAATAAGAGCTATGATCGCCGACCTCGCACCAACATCACCAACGAAAACATCGTCCGCGTTCAACAATATATTGAGGGCGACAGGCGTCTGACTATCGATGAGATTGTAATAAGTTATGGCAGCACTTTTTTGATCATCACAGGGGAGCTAGGGTTTCGTAAGGTGTGCGTAAGGTGGGTGCCTTCTGACAACTGAGCAGAAATTGCATCGTTCACAGGTGTGTGAGCGTCTCCTGGTGAGATTTCATGAAGAGGGAGACTATCACCTATTCGGTCCTCTCAAGGAAGCCAATAGATTCGACAGCGATGAGGAGGTTGAGGTCTATGTGCGCAATTGGCTGGAAATACGGCCAACTTCATTCTACGAAGAAAGCATTTCAAAATTAGCTTGTTGTGAAAATGTGTTTCTAAATCAGGAGATTATGTAGAAAAATAATTTGCTATTCTTTTGTTTCAAGTTCAAATAAAATATTTTTTAAAAAATAAGTCTCGTTTATATTTGATTCACCCTCGTATATCGCGAAATATGCAATGCTAAGAACTATCCTATAAATCAGCTACACCCAGTTCAGACTGGGTCACTAAAAAAACCAAAATAAATAATCTAGAATATGGGAAACGTGCGATAAGCCAAAAATAGCAGACGAAGATCATTGCGTGATCAATGGTGGCAAATATAAGACGGCTGGCAGACGAATTAAATAAAACCGTCAAAAACGGCTTTACCATGAATATTACTGAGAATAACTGAGAGATTTGAAAGTACAAGGTGTCCCCAAAAAAAAAGTATATTTAATCAAAGAAGACGTCCGTTCAAAAAACTTTTATTTGTTATTAAAATAGAGACTTTGGAAAATTAATTATTAGAAATTACGACATTCTTTTAAAGGAGAAGCAAAATTTCTGAGGACTACGCGCACGTAGTCTCCGAATGGCTGCAACTTCTTTTAATTAAACCATAGAGCTCAGAGTGCTGTTGTGTACTCTTGATTTAAGATATAGTCATAAGAAAAAATCCGTAGAAGTCAAATAAAGACTGGGTGGAGGACAGTTTATATAATTCTTCTAGAAATAAATTTTTGGGAGTAATGTTACGAATTCGTGACAGACACATGCTCTCTGATTATAGCTAGTAAAATTTTGTAGTTCATATTGCTTTGAAGTCACTATTAAGAAGCGGCTTTTTCTGAAAAAAGTACGGGCCGATTATTCCTTGCGTTGACATTCCAGCGAAAGTGGTGAGCGAAAGGATTTCTCGTGCATACATTGTAGGTTTGTAGCGCTCCAGTAACGACAGTTCTGTTATGTAACGTGGTGATTATGTGCCTCATCTAAAATCAAAATGTTGAATAATTTAAATGTTCAGTTACACAGTTAATGAATTGAAGCTGCTGACCGGCATCGTTGGGCTTTAATTCTTGCACCAATTGAATTTTATAGAAATGCAGACACGACTGTACGCAGAATACAGTGTGATAATGATTTAAGCAAATTCAAAACACTTGTCCGTTTACGAACAGATAGGTCAGAAGTCTCGCGAACGAACTGTCGTACGCTCTCTACCTTTTCGTCAGTTCTTCATGACTTTGGTCGACCCCACTTAGGTTTATCCATAATTAAACCCGTTTCTTCGAGTTTGCGCACCCACTTTAATGAGAAATACTTGGGCTTGATTTATGCTGCGCAAATAATGATGATTACTGAACTTCCTCCATGTAATAATCGCCGAATCATTGTTTTGTAAAATTCTCGCACACAAAACTCCATAGCGACTACATTCACGGAAGCGACTAACATGTGCCTCGAACTGATTATTTGCGTTCACGCAGCGAGGCAATCAAATCGAAACTTTCTCTTGGGGCATCTGATACAATATCATACATACCCGGAAGTTGTGTTTAAAAATTTACAGTATTCAACTAATATTTATAATTTAAATACTAACATACAATATTTCAGGCATAAGCTAATGGGCATATATAATATTAAACATACAATCACTAAACTGCTTTTGTATTCTTTATTGACTTAAGCCCACCTGAATTAAACAAAATTATTTGTGAAGTCAAGTAGTTGGAACAGATTAACCTTTTAATCGAACCACAACGCCGAAAAAGAGAAATTCCTCAATGTGTAAATTGTCACCATTACAGGCACACTAAGAAATCCTAACACGTCAATCTAGGTGTGTAAAAAATCTTGTGTAAAACTAAAATCGTCCCGGCCAAGTGTGTTCTGTGTAATGAAGTCCATCTAGCGGACTACAAGGGATGTAAGTTTTATAAGCAAACACGGAGCAAAAAATTCCAACTGAATAAAACCAACTAGAGCTAATAAATTAAACAAACATAGGGTTAATTATTTACTTTATCTACAATAAAAACAAATCAAGTACCTTTTCAACAGTCACAACCTATGGCATCCAGCATAGGCAAATTAATTACAATGATAATCGGGCTATCAGAAAAGGTGAAGTTACTGTTAAACCTTCTAACAACGATATTTTCCAAGCTGCACTAATAGGTAGCAGTCTATAATACCAACGGCTAGATCATCCATAGTGAAGAGCTTCAGATCTTAATTGCTCAACACAACCTAGATATAACACGTTTATCCGAAACACACTTTACAGAAAGGAGCTACCTTAAATTACCAAGATCCATCACATATAAAACAAGGAACGCGGTATGACGCAAATTGCGTCCTTTTAAAAGCCCAACAATTTATTAACTTGCCCTTGGTGCCATTCTGCGCGCGCTTCCTTCACAATACTATTTTCGGTCAAAAGATCACCATTTTTCTGCTACTATCTGACCATAATTGATTCAAATCGCATTTAAAATTATAACTCACACCCCTCTCTTCAATACGAATCTAAAGAGCCCTCAACAATTAAAATCGGTTACATCTTCGATTCACAGCGTGTGTTTTTCCTTGGTCATTCAGAAATTCTTATTAAAAACCCCATAAGAGATCATGTGTTGCAGTTGAAAACTAGAGTAGACCCGCTAGACCGCCCTCATAAATACTATAAAAGAAGAGCAATTTACCCGCACCTTTATTACATTTAGTCAGTGATTTATAACAGACGGAAACTACAATTCTAAGCACCACCAATGGGGCAAAATATTAAATGTAGAAATAAAATTTATTAATTACTATTATTCTTAAAATAAAACCATTAATTGTAACCAAACAATATTTGTCAGACAAATTCCAGAGGAGTCCGCGTTTGACTTTCATACCGTAAAGACGTGTGCAGAGTGATAATAGTGAAAGTGTGTAACGCGGTTATTGCTGATCTTAGGTCAGCAATACACTGGTTTAATCTGAGTGAAATATAATAATTATAAAATCACATTTCGTAAAATAGTTATATAAAACCAATACACATGCTACTAAAATGGTATGCAACAGCAATACTAATTTCTATATTCCGTCAATGCAATTAACACAGCAGCTAGTATCTCAATCACATAATACCTTCGCCCCGATGGATAGCCGGGTAAATCCCCAATTTCCTATTATCAATACTCCTTATTTACACAACAATTTGACATATGTGCCAAATGTGCAGATCCCAAATTTACAATCTCAAATGAATACACAAACTAATCATACTTTTACATCAATGCAACTAAATAACATACCGACAAATAATTTATCAAACAGAATAAATACACCCGATAGTGATAGTGAAATTGAATTGAAGTGGAATTGAATACAATTCCCAATAAAGAATGGCAATGTGTACAAAACAGAAAAAGGAAAAAAATAACAAAACAATCAGCACAAAATAAAGCAGTACATGTCACACAAAATAATAGATATTCTGCCATTAATAGCCTTAATGAGGGAGGATATTACTGACGTCGCTCCGGTTGTTCAACAAAATAAGATACCAAGACCACTTCCGATATTTGTACATGGAGTTACAGATTATAATAAAATGATAAATGTTCTAATAGCTGTTACTGAAATAGAACAATATACATCAAAAGCAATGGCTGATAATATAGTTAAGCTAAGTACAAATACTCCAGACACATACCGTAAGTTAGTAACATTCATGAAGGAATCAGGTATAATTAACCACACATATCTGGTAAGAGAAAATAAAGCTTATAGAGTTGTCATTCGTAACCTCCGTTCTACTGTACCCTCTACCGAAATAACAGAATCACTGGAAGAGAAAGGTTTCAAAGTAAGAGCTGTAACAAATATCAAACAGAGAATTACAAAATTACCCTTCAATGTTTTTTGTAGACTTGGAACCTGCTGAAAACAATAAAGACATTTACAATCTTAAATTCTTAAATAATCACGTCATAAAAGTAGAGCCGCCACGTAAAAATACATCAATTGTCCAATGTACGAGGTGTCAACAATATAACCATACCAAAGCCTACTGTAACCGTCCCTACGCTTGCGTTAAATGTGGAGGACCGCATGACACTAAGACTTGCAAGAAATCAAAAGATTTGCCGGCTAAATGTGCTTTATGTGGCAGTGATCATCCCTCCAACTATAGAGGCTGTACAGTACACAAAGAATTACAAAACAGACTGAAACGAGACACACAGACTCAAAACAGGTTTATCAATTCAAACCACTCACTACCCAGTAACAACAGACAACACTCAAAGTTCACACCCTCAAGATACAGCCAAGTAGTACAAGGTGACACTGTACAAGCCAACAGTCAAGGCACAATCTTACAAAAGTTCTTAGAATTCAAAATGATGTTCACCCAGCTAATGCAACAAAACAACATGATAATAAACATGTTGTCTACTGTCATAAATAAACTTGTCGTTAATGTCCTTACGAATATGTTTGTGGAATGCGAATGGCATCCAATCAAAAATTCAAGAAATCTAATTATTTTCAAAATTCCATAATATAGATATAGTTCTTATATCAGAAACACATTTTACGGACAGATCTTATTTAAGAGTTCCGCACTATACATGCTATCATACGGAACATCCGGGCGGTACCGCCCACGGAGGAACAGCGCTACTCATAAAGAGATCAATAGTTCATTATGAACTACAAAAATATGAGGATCCATGCCTACAAGCAACAACAATACAAGTTTGTAAATTACCAAACCCAATTATCATATCTGCTGTCTATTGTCCACCAAGACATAATATTACCAAGGAGGACCTCAAGCCGTTTTTCCAATCACTTGGCAGTACATTCATATGCGGTGGAGACTTCAACTGTAAGCACACCTACTGGGGATCTAGGCTAATTACCACTAGGGTTAGGGCACTATATAACCTCATACGAGAAGAAAAATATGGATACCTATCAACTGGGGAGCCAACATACTGGCCCACGGACCATAATAAAACACCTGATTTGCTGGACTTTTTTGTCACAAATGGAATTTCTTCTAACTACACGGATATTATCAGCAATCTTGACTTATCTTCAGATCATACACAGTACAACGATAATTAAAAAATCACCAAGACCATCACTTTATAAAAATAAAACAGATTGGGACTCATACAGAACCATCCTTCAAGAAACCCTACAATCAAATATTAGTTGAAAAACTCCCCAGGAATTAGAGCAAGCTACTGATCACTTTATCACTACTATGCAAAATGCAGCATGGAAATCCATACCTACGATCACACACAGCGTTCAAAGAGATATAAATATTCCTAATGACATACTTGACTTAGTTCGACAAAAGCGAAGAGTGAGAGCTAGATGGCATAGAACACAACATCCAGCTAACAAAACAGTGTATAATAGATTAGCAAATACCTTTAAGAACCAACTACACATGATAAGGCAGGAAACTTTTAACCATTATCTATCTACATTATCAAGAACAGATAATAGTATTTGAAAAATCGCCAAAGCAAACAAACGGCCACAAAAAACAAATCCCCCACTAAGAAAACCAAATAACGAGTGGGCTAGAGCAGATCAGGAAAAGGCAGACTTATTTGCACGACACTTTGCTAATGTTTTTACGCCCTACTCAGATGATCCTGATAATACAGTAAACAGCTTCTTGGACATACCATTGCAACTGTCGCTACCTATCAAGAGATTCATCTGTGCAGAGCTGGAAGAAGAAATTCAACATATTAACCATAAAAAAGCACCAGGGTACGAACTAATATCCGGTAAAGTGCTTTCCATTCTATCTTACGTCTCCATTATTGGCCGTTACCACTTAAATTCGCACAGATAATTCTCATACCAAGACCAGGTAAACCTGCTGAGGAAATTACATCTTACCATCCAATAAGCTTACTGCCCCAAGTTTGTAAACTGTTAGAAAAACTTTTAGTCAGGAGAATACATTAAACAGATATATTGGAAACTGCATCCCGGACCACCAGTTTGGGTTTAGAAAGTATCACTCTACCATTCAGCAATGTCATCGCGTCGTATATATGATCAACACAGCACTGGACTCTAAATCTTACTGTCCAGCAGTATTTATTGATATACAACAGGCGTTCGATAAAGTATGGCATAAGGGGCTCTTATATAAACTCAAATTACACCTTCCAAGTGAATATTATTTACTTATAAAATCCTATTTATCAAATCGACACTTCCAGATAAAGTATGGCCAAGAATATTATGCCATTCATTCAATCAACTCCGAAGTACCACAAGACAGCGTTATTGGACCTATTCTATATACATTGTACACGGCAGACATAGCTACAAGAGTAGCTACAACTATAAGCACCTTCGCTGACAATACAGTCCTTCTCTCTCATCATACAAATCCTCAAACAGCCTCCTTAAACTTGCAACATCATCTGTCCCTCTTACAAACCTGGCTAAACAAATGGAGAATGCAAGTGAACGAAGCCAAATGCACCCAGGTAAATTTTACCCTAAATCGCTTGGAATGCCCGCCGGTGCATCTAAATAATATAGCTCAAATGAAGCCGTACTGGGCCTTCATTTAGACAAAAGACTGTGGAAACCGCATATATTAAAGAAACGAAAGGAAGTTGATCTACGACTTACAAAAATGTACTGGTCACTTGGTAAGAAATCGTGTCTATCTTTAGAAAATAAGATTCTTCTTTATAAAATAATAATTAAACCTATCTGGACCTATGGTATCGAGCTGTGGGTATGCTCCTGTAAGTCAAACGTAACCATAATCCAACGCATGCAATCCAAAACACTGAAAATGTTAGTCAATGTTCCCTGGTATGTTAGCAACGACACCCTGCATACCGACCAAGAAATGCCAACAGTAGTAGAAGAACGTACTAAAAGAAGCAACAACCATTTCCTGCGATTTCAAGTTCATCCCAATGTCCTGGCATCCAGCCTGCAACATGATCCACCTCCTAGACGACTACAAAAAACGTGGCCCATTCATCTAAGAAGAAACTAACGGGATAACATCGATGGATGGACTCCCCTCACGTCACTATCGTCATCTCATTAGCTCATAGGACCTTATTATATGTTTATTATGTAAAATGGTTCTGATTGTTAATCTGCAAATAAACTATATATAAAAAAAATTCCAGAGCCGGGCTCGTGATAAATAATTATTCTAATAATCCTAGATCCTGTCAAAAGCAGTCTATTTGGTTATCCATGTACACTTGCCAGTGTTTGTAGAGTTCATGGAAGCAAGCTGAGAAAGCATTCTTTCGATATGCTTCTCAGTGCATCTGTCACAGTCGTTTGGATTGCTGTATTACTTTCATAACGCTTCCTTTTCAGCAAAATTTTCACACAGCAACAGTTTAGGTAAAGGTAAAGCAACGACGTGATGTGTAGACAAATGTTTTATTTTGCTGCATTATCGTCAACAAGAACCGTTGCCAAGATGCCCACAAATCAAAATGAGGCTGCCGAATTCTGATAAAAATTTTTCAGCGCGTCAATGCAAAAGTATTTTACAGAAAGATATTTTCGAAACGTCAAACCTTTAGCACAAAAAATGCCATTAATATTGTTTACTTTTTTAATGATGTTGCTTTAGTTTTTCGGAGACTGGTGAACCGAACCCCGCTAGTCGAGACTTTGGCGTTTTATTCGGAAGTTGTAGTAATAGCATTAACTTTCACACACGTCCCTATTAAATTTCAGTTCTTACACATTGCAGTAACCGCCTTACAAGTTCCACTTCAAGGGTGTGTGATGTTAACCAGCAGCCTACTCTGGGATTATCTTGCACAGAATCCTGCACTTTCAAAATTTTTTGTGCTATTCTAACATATGGCTTCTCTATAATTACGTGTTATTATCTGTTTCCTATATATATATTCTATGTTTCACTAAGTGTTTTCCCTAGCTTTATGCAAAAATGAAAATTCTTAGCTCAGAACCTGCATCGAGCACGTCACTAGGTAACTTCTAACCAAATACGCCAACAATCTGAAGAGTGAGCTACTAATCACAGTCTTGTCTATTCAGAATACATTTCTTGCGTTTCAGAATTGTTGATTGAAAATTAAAAATTAGTCCTATAACCTTTTTGGCATAGAGTTGCACAATATAGTTCAAAACGGAAACCCTTAAACCTGTAAAATGGTAATAATAAAAGTAATACCTAATTAAGAATAGAAAATTACAAAACCACATTAAACAAATAATAGCGAAACATAGTGATATGCAAATAATCATTAAAGTCAGATAATACACACCAATGTTTAAGACAAATAATGTTTCGAATGCGTTTTTAGAAGAGAAATTGAAATAAAATTAGCTAGTTAATAATAAAATAATTTTATCTTAGGGATAAACGAGCTTTTGAGTAGATACTTGCCGTTATGATCAACATACTGAAATAAAGTGGAGCCTTATCTATGTATATACATGTATATGTTTATTACTGGGCACTACTAATAAAATAAAAAATACAATAAGTGCAAAGAAAATAAAAAATAATAAATATTGGCATTAATTTATGTAATTAATCAATTTAAATAACGCCATCAATAAATAAAAAGAAAGCGACAATTACAAAAAATGGACAAAAACACTATTAAGAATTTAGAATATAAATTCAACATCCTACATAGGATGTAGCCTAAATAATTTATAACATTTCCAACCTTCAGACATATTGTATCTTTATATTTTCATCTGGTTTCACTTACGCCAAGTGTTTTAATTTTATATTTGTTTATTTCATCTAATACACTTTACTCGCTTTTAACATTGTTTCAATATTCAAATATCCTAAACACATACTTTTAATACTTTTCAATTTTCGCTCTATTTGTTTCTGTTCATTTTTTTATGGTTATTATTTTATATTTTCGTCCTATTTGTTGCTTTGTTAGTTTCTTGAATGTCGATTTGTTTCGTAATCTTTCTTATTTGCCTCCTTATTTCCTCATATTCATCATTTCTAACTAATTCACACACACTCTTCTGAACTTACTTAACCGTATAGACCTCTTTATTTATCTTCGGATTACTATAAATTACATTTGCTCTGTATCACTTGTTTCCTGATTTTTTTTTTATATGACATCAATGAATTTTGTTGCTCTCACATAAATCTTTATAATACTCGTCAATCCAGATTTTCTTCCATCTTAAAGTTCTTTGCTGTCCGCATATAATAATAATAATAATAATTGTACGGCAACTGAGAGGTTAAGGCTCTCATATGTTCGCTGGCTCTGCCCGGTCGTCGCGCACCATCTCTAATACGGGCGCTATTATTACCCTTTGTTCTAGTAAACCCATTGATGTCCGCGTAATCTCCGTTTTTCTTTGTTCGATTAATATAGGGCGAATTTTACTACTCTACAAATTTAGTTACCTCACTCTTTTTATCTCTTTTCCATATGTCCTTTAATATTGTTTTAATCTTCTTCTTTAATTCTAAATTCGATTAATATTCACTTTGCTCTACTTTTTGCAACACCATTTTTTCTTGCTTCCTTCTCCAACAACTCAATTGTTTTCTTTCAATTTTTTGTTTCTTTTCTGGGTTTTTATTTTCTTTTTCCAACTCTTTATTTTTCGCCTTAACCTTACCTCTAATCAAGCTAATTTTTCGTTAATTTATTTTAATATTATTTTATGTTTCTCTGTATTTATTAGTTTACTTTAAGCGTTTAATTTTAATTGATTGCAAAATTACTTTAAAGGGTGCACTTTTTGTTTAAGCAGCTTTCATGATTTGGGTTTCCTGTATAAACGCTTAACAGCGTAAAACAGTATTATCCAAGTTAGCAAAGGTTAGAAACTTATCTTTAGTCGGTGATTATTTATTTATTGCTTGCTTTGATATAAATATTTAGATTTTGTAATTTTAAATTAATTTATTTAGTTAATGTTCTAAAGTTGCCGCTTGGACTGCTTCTATCTAGTCGAAACGATGCCCCTTGAACTGCCTCTTGATCCGGGGGAACAGGAAGAAGTCCGGCGGTGCCACATCAGGGCTGCAGGGGGGGTGAGGCAACGTGGAAACGCCGAATTTGGCCAGGAGATCCCTCACAATCCACGTGCCGTGACACTTTTCTCATCGACAAATCCTCTGTGATTATGCGTTGGACTGTCCCGTACGAAAGATTAGGCTCATCACTAATTAGTTTAATGCCCAACTGTCGGTCAGAGTTCAAAAGTTGCTTAACTTTCAGCACATGGTCGTCTGTTCGCGAGGTTGACGGACGCCCGACGCGTTGGTCGTCCTCAACGAGCTCCCTCCTTCCGAAACAAATTGTGCCACTCAAATATCGAGGAACGGCCCATGGTATCCTTCTTGTAGGCCTACGTAAGCATGTCCTTGGTTTCGGTAGCTGATTTTCCAAGTTTGTAGCAAAACGTGATGGCGTACCGCTGCTCCAAATTTCGTTCCATCGCAACTGACGACGAGGCGTCACAACAGGAGGTCATTAAAACAGTGGTCCACACTCAACTAACGCCCGCAGGCGACTGCCGCAGGTCGAAACCTGTTCCCAAGGCTCCCCTCCATAACATCCGGCCTTTCAGACCCCCCTCCCTTCGCTCCGCGCGCGCGGAAAAAGACAGTCCTACTACTTCTGGATACAACCCTGTATAATCAGGTTAAGAACTGAATGTATAGAGAAGAAAGTTTTTGGACTAAGAACCAAAGATTTTGGGTTGGTCACCCAACCATTTATGGACCGCTAAAAATCGACGACCTCGTAAAGCAACTTTGAAGGGTCCAAAGAGGTAATCATTGAAAAAAGTGAGATATATGCTATTGGTAACGTCTCCGAAATCCAAATGAATAATGATTTTAACAGTCTTGCCGGTCATATGCTTTTTTAGCACCCATCTCGCACAGACTTTATGAAAGCTGAGGATAGTTTGATAGGCAGAACCACGATTAATTTGCAAAAAAATACGTTACATTGTTAGTACCGTTTGTAAAGCTTGCTGAATCTTCTCTTTGGTGGTATATGACGGGCGGCATGCTTCTACTTTGTGCGTCACCCTGGTCCAACCACTTTTAAACTTCTCGATCCCTGTATTGTGCTGTAAGCCTTAGATCAATTTCAACCCTTGACATATCTTTTGGCCAGATAGATTTATGGCCGTTTCTTTTTAAATAAGTAAAATCAGTAATTGTCATTGTAGCTAAATTGTGTTGGTTTGAAAAACTTCGCAGGAGCTACTCTAAGAAAATGGAATGGACGTTATGCCCTTATATTCAAGAAAAGGGAAGCTCTTGAGCTGTGCCGTGCTCACTGTAAAGCCATGATTTTCAGTGGGCCCTCTTCTGTCGAAACTAATTAAGCTGCGCCACTGCGGCTCGATTTCAATGCCGGCCGTGCCTTTGCACAACGGCCCAAATTGTTAATCGTGATGCACAGCCAGCACTCCGCATGGAAGTATCCCGTGTTCTCCCGATTCGTTCGACGACTGCTTAATCCCCCGATTTTCCGAATTGCCTGCGAACCATTACAAATCGCCCGGCTCTGCTACTGATTCCTTTTAATTGCGTTTTTTGTCGAGAGTAGTGCTTTTCAGAGCAATAGATGCGTTAACAGCAGATTCGCGTGGCGTTTGCTAAAACCTTCGGTATTTATAGCCGAACCGACCCGATAATTTACACTAAACAGCGATAAAAACCAGTAAAAAAGTATAGACAGATTTGTTTAAAAGTTAATTGCTCTCAGTAGGTCTCCCAAAGCTAAAATTACTATTGTTAATAGTAATTATTTTTTTAAATGATCTTGTCTTACAGCAGAAAGAATAATAGTTCTATGCCTTATATATGACATCTCAGCTATCAGTATAAAATTATAATTAACATTTTTCGATTATTAAGATTCTTCCAGTGTTTTTCTATCCCAATCAACTTATACATGATTCTGTTAGTTTGTTTTGAAATAACAGAGTTTATTAATTTGGATTAATTAATTTATCATCGCCTTTTTCATTATTTTTAGTAAGTGTCGAAGAATGATATTTGTTAGCAAGTGGGTGCAACGATACAATAAGACACAAATGGTTGATGACGTCCCAGAATATGCCTCGATATGTTCGTGGCTCGTGCTCCCTAAAGTCAAAAAACAAATCGTAAACTTGTTTCCGCGGAACCGGGTTTACGTTTAATCAAAAAGCAGCAAAATTGAAACAGAAAAGTGTAGATATATCACACGTAGCTATCTGAACTCATATCGGAACGTGATATCAAAATTCGGTAAAGAAACCTTTGCTTGGTGAAAATCATGTGACAAAGCCACTCGCTTGGTCAAAGACGAAGCTTCTGTTTGGGGATATGTTATCGTCCCACGAGCCTGGTCAACCTCAACTAACAGGTTGGTACAGCGGACCGTTAAACAGCTAGTGAAAGTGCATCTTTAGGGCTGCTTCTCAATACTGAATTTCGAAACGTTGCATCAGTGTATGTACAACCTAAATGCTCCTAAGATGCTCAAGACTTATAAGAAATATTTGTTAGCGACTGCCAAACGTTGGTTCATCAAGAAAAATGAGGATTGGATCTCACAGGAAGACAACAACCCCAAACACCCCAGCAAGCTTTGCATGGAGTGGAAAGAGCAGTCTGGCATCGTTACACTTGATTGGCCGTAGCAAAACCGATTGAGAATCTACAGGCATACATCAAGCACAAGATTCGTGGAAGAAAAATGTTCACTTTCAAATAGTTTATACAAGAACTCGTCGCATTAAGAGGAGGTTGCCGGATGACTATGCCATCAATTTAGTCAAAAGCGGTGGTGACTGGACACATTACTGATACAATATCATATTTGTTCTGGTGTATTTGAAAATTATTTTAAATAATTTTTTCTCCACAAAAACTCGAACACTGTCATTCTCTCAACTGCCATTGACCCACTCATAGCATCGACTACTCTACAAAACCACCTAGACCAAATACAGACATGGACTCGTAAATGGAAAATCAAAATTAATGAGACAAAATCTGTGCAAGTAAATTTCACAATACGAAAAGGGTTATGCCCACCATTATATTTTAACAATATACCAATACCGCAATCTACAAGTGCAAGATATTTAGGAATACATCTGGACAACAGATTGACGTGGAAAGAACATGTAGATAAGAAACGTAAACAGATTGACTTGAGGATGAAAGAACTCCAATGGCTAATTGGACAAAAATCTAAGCTCACGCTTGAAAACAAACTGTTACTCTACAACACTGTAATTAAACCAATCTGGATGTATGGAGCAGAACTATGGGGATGTGCGAGTAAATCTAACTTAAACAAAATTCAAAGGTGCCAATCAAAAATACTTCGTATGATCACGAACGCACCATGGTACGTCTCCAGTCTGACGATTCACAATGATCTAAAAATTCCTTACGTGAGGGACGCCATAAAAGAAAAAAGTACAAGACATCACAACAAACTGGAAACCCACGTCAACCCCCTGTTGCACCCACTGCTTGATGCGCAAAATGGTAGAAGACTGAAACGAAACTGGCCAGCAGATCTGAAACAGGATTAGCGAGGGCAACTCACTGGAGAAGTCCTCTTCACACCAACCACGACTACCCTAGTAATTAAAAAAAAACAGCATATTAGCTTATAGAATGATTTGTAATTCTGATTGCTAATAAAATGATATAAAAAAAAACATCTTTTGATGTCGGCCAACAACTCGTCCAAGTCATCATAAATCTTTCACGTACAAGTTTTTTAGCCGGCAATTGACGTGCTAATTTGTAAGCGATTTAGTAGGGTGAACGAATGAGTTTTGCTCACATATCTTTTGTTGTCGATGAATTCAACGCTATGGCGTTCAATATGGGGGTGGACGTTAACATAGAGGATAACGTTGCCGTTCTCTTTGCAATATTTTTTGGCTACTGATGTTGAACTGACTTTTACCATATCTGTTCAGGGTTATCTTTAACAATATCGAATAATTATTAATCAACAATAAATATTTTATAAGCACTTCGGTACGCTGTCTATGTGAAGGTAAAAATAGAATAAATAATTATTAATGCTGTTACTATGAATTTAGGCATATTTAGTCTAATATTATTTGCGTCTGTCTTTCTAAATGTGCTGCTACTATAAATGTTAATATATTAAAATACCATTTTACTGACTGTTTCTTGAATTATTCATAAAACATCTAGAGCCAGAAGCTTAAATTGGGACGATGATTAAAAACTTCATTATAGAGCGAATAGTGTGCTTGTCAACGTTGTTTTGGCTTTTCTCTCTATGCTAGAGGTGCAACTTTCTCAAGAATTTACATCCGAGGGGTGTTTAATCACAACTCAATTTGAGCGTAGAAAAGAATTTGAGTTACAATAAGATTAAGTAAAGTGCACCAGCCAGTCTTCTAAAAATGAATTAAACAGATCAAAATTCTCCTTAAAAGAAGTGTCACCAGAAGATGAGCTCTAATAACCTATGACATTGTTGTCTTAAGCAGCTCTTTTATAGACCAGCTCTGCAGAAGATTCACTTTGAATAATATGAAATTATTACTTAAGCTGATGCTCTATAACTCTTAAGAGAACCTTTGTAATCTTATTATTTGAAGTACTCGTAGTCATTAAAGTATGATTTCTTTAATTTAGATAATAATTTAGTTTAAGAAAAAAATGTTTTACCAGTAGTATGTCTTTCAAAGGTTATTTACAATTAGGGCACAATATAGTGAATAGAAATAAAATGGAAGATAAACCAAAATTATGTGCTTAAGTTTATAGGACTATACTTCCTCAACTGCATATTGTATGTGAATTATTGAAATAAAGGGTTGTTGTTTGATACCACAGCTCTCGTGCCTAGCGCAGAGTCATGTGGTAGTGTTATTTGTGGGTAAGACGGCTACAGTACAGCACAAAGTCTTTCGCATTTGTAATTTTAGTAAAACAAAGTCGGTGACTGCGGTACAACATGCATTTCTTCTTCATTACAACTTTGAATCTCTAACAAGGCAGAGCTTTTGTCATAGAGATCAGCAATTTGATCACACTAACTGTTTATGTAAAAGTAAAAGCATGTGTTTACCATATGTATTAGAGAAAAATGTAAGGAAAATATAGATGTTTTAGAGCGTAGCCCAATAAAGTCGACCTGTAGAGAGATCAGACAACTTGGGCTACCATAAACAACTTTTTTTGTGTTTAGGTGCCGTTTAATGTTCAAAATATACTGCTTACAACTGGTACAGGCTATTCGCACAAATGACAAGCTAAAGTGTGTAGAATTTGCCAATCGTATGCTGGAAAACAGAATATGACACTTTCTGTCGCCTTTAATTTTTAGTGACGAGGCAACGTTCTAAGTGATAAAGTGAACCGAAACAAGGTTAGGACATAGGGTTACAAAATTCTTACTTAATACCAGAACACGTTCTGTGTTGTACAGGCGACAAAGGTTTATGGACTCTTCCATAGTAACACGGTTACCAAAGTAACTTATCTCGCAATGTTGCAAAACTGACTTTTTTCTAATGAATGAAGATTCAAGAAACATAATTTTTCCAAGGACATAACTCCGCCTTATGATTGCCCGGATGTTCGATGTTTTCTGAATAAATCTTTACCATCAACGATAGGAGGTCTCATGGGGATGAAGACTTGGTACTTCTGGCCCCCGATATTTGCTAGTCTCACACCTTCTGCTTTTCCTTGCGGGAGTTCATAAAAAAGCAATCTATGTACCACCTCTACCAATAGCTTTATATGACTTAAAAAGTGTATAGCAGCTGAGACATTCTTCATCGTGTGTGGGGTGATTTTTTTTGAATGTTTATCAACTTGAACTCTAATATAATAAAATGCAGTTGCTAGTCCTAATTTTTGAATTGTAGACTTACAAAATTAAGATAATCATTTTAAATCACCTTGTAATAAAGTCAAATATAAAAGTACAGATAATTATTCATTGCAATTAACTTACATATTAATAGATGTATGTTTACTATTACAACATATTTGAATATTATCATATAAAATACAAAAATTATCACAAACAAAAAATAAGCATCATAAAATATTAAAACAAGCTGTCATTTTGAAAGGAAAAAGCAATAAGTAAAAAGTAAACGTGTCACATACAAAAAAAACATTCGAAGCTTATCAGGCCTCCAAAAACCCAGTCATGCGGGTGCATTCTTACCAGCTACATCTCCATCTTAACGTCTTTACATTGGGAACCATATGCTCCCCCAATTTCGTCGCCGAAACGCCTCTCGCGTTCCGGCGCTCGCGCGCGCTAAGCCTTATCTAATTTTCAGCACTGGATGGAAACAACTTCGCGAGCTAAACATGCGGAAACGACTGGCTTATTCAGCGGCAGAAAACGTATTTAGGAGAATATATCAAGACGCGCCGCGCTCGGTTTGTTATTTTTCTCAGGAGAGGGATTGGCTCGTTTAACAGCCCGACCGCCGGCATATTTATGGGGTGCGCGAAACAAATTAATGGTCTTGTAAAGTTTTCAGCCACTAAAACCGCGCGTTTGCGTGAGTAATGGTCTTTTTAACATGGAAGCGTAAAGCAAAAATGTTTCTTTTGCCAAATTTGTGTTATGGCCTTGTTAAGTATTAGTCTACTCTCGGTAATAACAAAAACTGAAGAAAGTATGTTTATAAATGTTAAATTAATAGATTAACGGATAAACGGGAGACCCCACACCGTTTGCCCATAAAACTGCGGGTGGAGCTACCCTATCCCACATCCGTGGCTAGCAGATGCCGCCTGTAGTAATGACGTGGGGTAGAGGTTCACGCAAGTGACCTCGCCGGCAACTCGTCAAACGAGGCAGGAGAAATCCTGCCAACAGGATATCGACTGGAGTATTTGCTGCATCGATTAGGCCCAAGGCCTATGGAGACGTTATCCCGTTAAAAATGTTATGCAGGCTATCCGATCCCACACTTGTGGGCAAAGGACGCCGGTAGCAGTAGCGATATGTGGTAGAGGTTCGCCCAAGCGACCTCGACGGCTGCTCATCCAACGTGGTAGAGCAAACTCTACCGACACGAGTGGGGCTGCGTTTCACTCTACGACGCAGACTCGTAAAGTTGCTTCGAGCCACCCTACCCCACAATAGTGTGGGTAACGGGCGCCACAAGTATCAACAGATGTAGAGTAGAGGCTCACGCAAATGACCTCGACGGCCGCTCGTCCAACGTGGTAAAGGAAATTTTACCGACACGAGTGGGTAGTCCGCCTTACCCTGTGGCGTGTGATACCCGTAAAACTGCTAGTGGAGCTACCCAATCCCACAACTGTGGGCAACGGATGCCGCTAGTCAGTAATAGAGGTGTAGAGGTATCACGAGTGTGACCTCGACGGGTACTCGTCAAACGTGGTAAGAGGAACCTTACCGACACGAGGACTAAGGAGAGGGGGGTAACGATATGCTAAGATTTAAGTGACAATTTTTAGTAGCTTTCACAGAGCAACAATTGTGACATATCTTAAAAAAATATATGTTTATATTGGTACATTTACAAAGAACTTTAAAGGGGTTTTCTAATTCTCCGTCGGGCGCTTCTAGTGGTGGCCAAATATGCTAGGTGACGGAAAACTTACTAGGGGCGAACTACAACCAGCAGCGGCATCTCATCCTAAGTGGACAATTGCAATAGCGCCTGATCCAGAATGGACGGTTGCTATATAAGATCCTCTAAATTTGCTCTAAATTTCGCCTTAGGCATTAACACCATAAAATACGTAAAATATGGAGGGAAGGGCAGAATAAAGTAGAAAGATGAAAAGCTAAACAAACAAATTCTATCCCGGGTGGTAATTCACACCTCACATCTGCTTCAAAATTTCAAAATTCAATTTATTTAAATTTTAACTAGAAAAAATAGAGACAGAAACATCACTATAGCAACATGGAATATATATATATAGGGATGGAAAACTACAGACAAAAATAATAAAAGAAAGGGAAAGAAAACGGAGCAGAAAAAATAGAGTAGTGGCTCTAAGAAGCAAGGAACCGTAGCAAGAGCAGAAATATTAAGCAAAAAGAAACTTAAAAAGAAGATTTAAGGGTAAAAACCTATAAATAAAAGAATTTTAAAACTCTGGGGAATAAAGATATATATGTATTAGGATTAGACGGGTCCGCGGAAAAAGGTTTAGTTATAAAAAGAGAAAACTTTACAGATACATTAATAAAAGAAACGAAGAATGTCAAAACAAAACAAGATTTTGTAATCATAAGAGCATGTAATAAAAAAGATAATGACATAGTGGGGCAGTTTGGAGAAGACATTATTAATAACAACGGAGGAAGACTCATACAAATGTGATAGTTATGTAATTTAAAAATAACAAATCGCTTCCTTCAACGCAAACTTATACATAAATATTACTTGAATTCAAAACACCAGACAACTTAAATCAATAATCAACTACGTCATAGTTAAGAAGAGAATAACAGTAATAATAATAAAGAATGTGTGAGTAAAGAGAGATGCGGCATATAGTAGTGTTTGTAGGAAACTAATTTGCTGTAAGATTATTACAGTCTGTTCGCGCCAATCTCAACTTACCTTTTATTTTAATTTTTAAATTAGGGCCGGCCGTATTTTTGGTTCCCTCTTGTATATTTTGAATTTGAGATATCGACGCGAATTTGTCCGAGCACGCGGAGTGCTGATATATAGGCCGTGGTTGGGCGGGCCGCGCTTCTCCTTACGTTCGCGCTTCACCTTTTGTACGCGTTCTTGGCTTGTTCGGGCTTGGCCTTTTGCTATGCTCTCACGTCGTTCTTTTTGAATTTAGTTTTGTGATGGTTTAAATTTTCTGTAAGCCGAGAGAATTCAAACCGAGAGTTCGCCGGCGTGTTTAATTGTCAGCAGAAGTTTTAATTTTTGCGAGGCTTTTGTCAAAAGGTAATTTTGTGGCAAAATTCAATATTTTTCCGACTAGATTAACCTCTTCCCGGGGGTCCTTTTGTTTCCCGGTTGCATCTCGGGGGTGAAATTTTGTCGGTTAAATTTTTCTTTTTTTCTTTACTCTGACTCGGCAAGGAACGGCGAAGAAATCTTTGCACCAGGAAAGACGCTATCGTTCGGCTCCGCTGTGAAGATTGGGGTAACTTGTCCTATCTTTTTACCTATACCCTTATATCCTTTTCCTGGAACCTCTAGGACCAACAGCAGGGAGCCGATTTCTGCGAGAAGCCGCCGTTTCCACAAGTTAGTGTTTTCAGCTTTAGCTTTGTTTGAAGTTCCTTTTGTTCCAAATTTTAAATTACCTGTACAGTCCACTTTTCCGGCCGAAACACAATCATTATACAAACATCGATATCAAAAGAGAAAATTTTAGTGTGGAAGACGCTTTCAACTTAAGACTTCTTTCTTTATCTATTACGGAAGGAAATATGACTTCTATTAAAACGCTCTAGTCCGATATTCACATAACTTATCAATAGACAAAAGTGTTTCATGTAATGACAATTCCAGTAAATAAATTTTATTTTCTGTTCCCCGTCACTTAACTGTCAATAAAATAACGCGGCGCGTTTTGTGATAGTACTCAAATCAGTTTTAAAATTAGAACTTTTATTATGTTACCGACGTCATAACGGGTGATGAAACCTGATTCTATTTTTTGATATACTTATTGCTGCCTAAAACAAAGTTTGGGTTTTTGTAAATGAAAATTCCGAATAATAAAAAATATCCTTTTTCTTTACTACCGGAAAATATGGAAGAGTTAATTTAATGACTTGTTTCGAAGAATACAGGAATGCATAATATTCAAAGTATTTTAAAAAAATATAAAAACTGAAGGAATACGCAGAACTCCTCGTGTTAATATTTTTTTACATCTTTAATATCTTTTTCTTATTGCAGGTATCTTCGTGGTTACCTTTTATTATATATATATATGCTCTTTTAACTCGTCTGGTTCTGGTATGGTAAGAAGGAACATATGTGATACATACTTTAAATTTACAGTTCAATCAATTTTGAACTAACTGTGAGGTTAGATAAAGAAAGATAAATAAAGATCCTTTCTTTTTTTAAATTAAAGTAAGGTTAGTGTTAAGATGTAGAAGAAGAATTTGAAAAATAAAACATTCAATTTATCCTGTGATTGGAAAACACACGTTTAGCCTAGCTGATAAATCAAAAGCGAAGCATAATTGTGTATAATATAAGAAACATAACAGTGCGCTAAAATATGATATCTGTATATTACAACATTATCAATACTAAATCAAAAAAGAGTTAACAAAATTCAAAACGACAAATTAAGAAATGAAACGAGACAAATAATGGCTAAAGAAAATTCTTATGCAAAAAAAAGTATCTTAAAAAAGAGGAAACTGAAAAAACAAATAAAAAAGTGGTAATGATTATAGCAAAGGAAGATATAACGAAAATTAGGATACAAAAAGAGGGAAAAAATAAAAATAGACCTAGAAACACTGAAGACCAGAAATCTGAAAAATACAATATGAAGAATTACTGGAAAATCCAAAATGACAAGGAATCAGAGGCACAAGACATGAATGCCCTTCAATAAGCACATTGTAAACATAACAACATATAATATAGCAGAAATAGAAAAATAAGAAACATAATACAAAGAGACCGTATACACAGATCAAGTATATAACCCACTACGTAGGGAAGTAGAAAGAAAAATAAGCAAAGGAACTTCAACAAAAATGAATTGGATAACAGAATAGCAACTAAAAATAACAAAAACAAGTAGACATACAAAGAACAAGTATCATAAACAAATAAATAAACAGAACAAATATCTCTAAAAAACGCTATATTCTAACATGAAATGTAACCTCAGTAACAGAAAAAGATACGGAAATAATAGAAAGAATGGAAACATCGATATAAAGTTTCTAGAACAATGCGAAACAAAATTAATGAAAATATTAAATATAATAAACACAAGTTATATTATTCAGGGGGTGCAGCAGTCAACAGTGTTAAAGAAGAAGTTCACATAATAATTACAAAAAAATTGAACAAAAAAATTCTGAAATTTGATAATAGTGAAATGTGAAAACAATCTCAATGAATTTTGATAAAATCTATGTCATACAAATACGCGCACCTGTAGAAGAGGCAGATAAAGTTAAAATAAATTACTTATATAAAATACTACAAAACACCCTAAACGAAACAAAAAACCTAACATAAAGTAGCAACTACAGGAGACTGCAACGCTGGAGTAGGAAACGACATGAATAAAATAGTGGGCCGCCTAAAAGAATACGGAAAAAAACATTGTCTATAATCAAGAAATAGGGAATAGTATTAATTAAGTCAAAGTATAAAGGAATCAGAATTTAACACAAAGCATAAGCTAGTGAAGCATAAATATAAGAACTCATAGCATTAAGACAAAAATATTTATGGTAATTTGTTAAAATAAATATAAGTCGTCTAAAAAGTAAAGAACTTAAGATAAAATGTACATAAAATAGATAATGCACTGCGATTACAGTTAAGAATTAATAGTCTTACGTTAGGAAGTAGATAGGAAATATTTAAAGAAACTATACAAAAGACGGAACTACCTATGTAAATAAAAAATAAAATAAGTGAATTAGAAGGTGCAATAAGCAGGTAAGAAAAGAAAATATTAGCAAAAAAATATACCAACAAAATATGGAGAGAAAAAATTATAAGACTGGATAAACAAGTAAAGAATACAATAAAGAAAACAGAATAAAGAATTGGAACGAATCTAAGTTCTCAGGAATAACAATAGAAAGTTTTGAAATAAAATTAAGGCTTATCTATTATGTGGAATATAAATACACAAAGAAAAGCAGTACCGAAAATTAAAACAGAAAAAGCTTATGGAGAAAATAACATAGAAATGTGACTCAGTAATACAGGAACAGAGTGCATAATAATTACTACATCTAAAATTAGAATAATAATTTAATAGTTCCTTTGTAAATAAAGAGGTAAGCAAATTACTAAAAGTACTAGTATGCATATTATCAGTGATATACAAAACATTTACAAGAATTATAGAACAGAAAAGGATTTGTGCAAAAAACAAATTGGAAGTGTGTATGTATACACCTAATAGAGAAGAAAATGAAAACATAAATGGAAGAGGTCCTGGCCTTTATAGACCCAGCAGCTCTTAACAAAGCACAAAGACCATTAACAGGTAAATATTTGAAAGAAATGAAAATCTCTAAACAATTAACAAATTTAGCAAAAAAGTCGATCGAAGGTCTTCCATATAAATTTAGGAGTCAAACGAAAAAGCAGTATGAGGTTATTTTTATAATAGTCATGGTCAAAACTCTAAAATGCTACAATAGGTGATACAAATATAAACTCAGTACAGGTAGATGCTCTTTTCTAGAAGAATAATATAGTGCTAATTGTAAACAATAAAAAAATGCAATAATTTCTAAGTACATGGATTAAAACCATAGATAACTTACGAATAAAAGTCAATATGCACACAATGACACACAATAAAGTATCAATAAGAGGAAAATATTTCAGGGGATATCAACGATAGAACATCTAGGAAGCACGTTTTAAAATGATGGAATGGCTAATATCTATAAAACTGAAAGTCAGACAAGGTGTATTATGTAACAAATAGAAAAAAAATGAACTGTAATATACACTATAATAGCATCAATAATACCTTATTCTATAGAAAAAGAAATGATTTAATAAAATTATAAATCTAAATTGGCAATCACTGAAATAAAAGCACAAAAATGTATAGCAAAAAAGCAATATTAAGTCACATCAAGAACAAAAACAGATAAACTTTACAACAAAAGTCAATATGCTAGAAAGTAAAACTAAAACAACTGAAATGGTGTAACACCTCATTAGAATGTAGACAGAAAGACTTTCAAGGAAAATTATGGAAGCGTTAATAAACCCTTTGCGTCGATTGCTGGACATAGGTCTTCCCTATTTTCGTCTATTTATCTCCTACTATGGGCTGCTTGAATCCAGTTGCTGCCCATTCTTCTGATATCATCTGTCGATTTTACTTAAGCAGCTTATTTGTCCATCCGGGCCACATGTCTAGCCCGGTTCCACTTGAACTTTGCTATCTGCGTGATTATAGAGTCATGCCTGTTTTTCGGCGCAAGCCTTCGTTCCTAATATGATCTTTTAAGTACATGCTATGCAACGATCTTTTCATTTCTTGCTGCGTTGTCCTAAGTTTTTTAGCCTTTGCATTGGTTAAGATTAAAGTTTCGGCGCAATATGTTACAACCGGCAGCATGCACTGATTAAAACCTTTCTTTTTAAACATATTGACAGATCATCTTTGAAGACCTACCGAAGTCTTCCATAAGCAGCACAGGCCTGGGTAACTTTTCTCTTCAATTCACATGTTTAGTTGTCTCTGAAGATTTGTGTTTCGTGCCCAAGGTATATATAGTTATCTGTTAGTTCTACTTCATGATTGTCAATTTTGAAATTCTTTCTATGGACTGAGTTAGTCGTAAATTTTATCTTAGAGCTGTTTATTTTTAAGCCTACTGCATTGCATAATTGTCTGAAATTAAAACTATGTCACCGCAAATCGAAGGTTCGTTAGGTTCTGCCCGTCTATGGTTAGACCTTTTTCTTCCCAATTTAGCTTTTTAAAAGAATATTCTCATACTGGCGTAAATAACTAGGGAATATTGTCCCTTTGTGTAACTTCTCTTCCAATTGGTGTGCGTTTGGTGTCCTCATGTAGTTTTATCGTCATTTCTTCATTTTTGTAGATTTTGTATCGTTAACCTTAATCCTCCTATAACTGCCTCAATCTCAAGTGTGTCGAATGCCTTTTGAAAGTCCACAAGTCTAGAACTAGTAGCTCAATAGATTTCTCAATTATTGTTTTAACGCGTTTTGAATTGTCATTGGTTTCAAATCCGACACAAAAATAAATAAAATAAAGAAAAAAGAAAAATCAACGATAACTTCATTAAATTAAATCACTAAATTAACGCAGAGGCGAAGTGTAAAATGAAATAAAAAAAGGATGTGTGAGAGATCTAACAAAATGTTCCCATGGATAAGAAAAACATCACAGAATAATCTGATACTTCAATATGGCACCAGGGCCAAGTTCAGTCGCCTATAATCATATTCATCAATCAAAATAATCATTCTCATTTTTTGGCTATTGCGTTTTAGAATGCCAGTTAAATGAAAACAGACTAAATGGACTGGCTAGGTATAAGTAAGTTTCAGGAGTTATAGCACTGAATTTAGGATATATTTTTTAACTATTGTTAGTGGCTATTACGTGATTCTTAAGAAGTAGGGCAGTTCTAAAGCTAAACTTTATTAGTTTTGCCAAATCTGAATTTATAACTTCATAGTTAAACTTTTTTGCGTTTTAGGGCACAAACCTAAGTGCAATTTTTTATAAATGGCAGTAACTGCCTGTTTTAAAAATTTTAAGTCTCCTACAGTTTGTTAGGGCAGTTTTTTAATGCAAAGTTTATATTAGTGCTTCTGGTTCTGTTATTTTTTGTTTATTTATTTTATGTTAGCTATAAAATGTGAATATTAGAAGTAAAGTTTGTTATTTTCTAATGTTACATAATACTAAGCAAGAACAATTGTAAAGAGAAGAGGCCATTTGTTCATTTAGCTTATAAAATTCAAGATGCTACTTCTTCAAAGAAGGATTATTGGCTCGGTCTTAGTAATAGATTTGCCCAGCTTGCAGATGAAAACATTGACCAAAATGCACAAATCACTGAACCCAAACCACCACCGATCTTCATCTCGGGCGTTGAAAATATTCAGCCATTAATTACCTTATTCAATGAACTGGCTAAAGATAAATACACGTTAAAGACACTATATAATAATCAAGTTAAGGTACAGCCCTCCGAAAGTGCGATATATACTGTGCTAGTAAAATCACTTGCAGCTAAAAACACCGAATTTCACACATATAAGCCTAGACAAGAAAGAACCTTTCGTGTAGTACTGAAGAATTTGCACCCAACCACTAAAGTACTAGACATTAAAACAAGTTTTCAAGAGAAAGGACACGAAATAACAAACGTTTGGAATGTGAAGCAAAGAGGATCAAAAATTCCATTACCACTGCATTTCTTAGACTTAGTACCTAAACATTTACAAAATAGATTTGCTACTGAACACTAAAGTTCAGATTGAAGCACCGCATACCAAATGTGAAATTCTACAATGTGTGCGTTGTCAAAAATTTGGACATACAAAAAATTATCGTCAAAGTAAACCACGTTGTGTTAAATGTGCTTCAAACCACTTAACTAGAGATTGTCTTAGAAAGGTTAAAGATAACAATGTCAAGTGCGTAAATTGCAATGAAAACCACCCAGAAAACTATAGAGGTTGTATAGTTCACAAACAAATTCAACAAAAATTGTACCCACCACTACGACCACGCCATATTGAGCAGAAAACTGTTCAACCGGGCATTACGTTTGCCCAAGTAACTCAAGAACATATCAGAACTCCATAAAATCAGCCAGAAGTACCATAACCAAAAAACGAAATAGACGATTTAAACCAAATGATGAAAACTCTCATGGATCAAATGAGTACACTTATAAACCTCTTGTCAATTATTGCTAATAAAAACAAGTAATGGAACAACAGTTAAAAATAGCACTATGGAACGCCAACGGCCTGTGCCAACATACACAGAAAATCAAATTTATTTATACAAACCAATAACTTAGACATTCTGCTCATCTCTGAAACTCACTTTACCAATAGAAATCACATAAAAATACCAAATTATAACATATATAAAACAAACCACCCAGATGAAACGGCACATGGAGGGTTAGCAGTTATAATCAGGAAAAATCTAAAACACTACGAATGAGCTGAATACAGACGCAACAGTATCCAAGCCACCAACATCAGTCTACTAGATACACTAGGAGAACTAACAATCTCTGCTATATATTGCCCTCCAAGGCATAACAACAAATATGAGCATTACCTCGAATATTTTCGGACCTTGGGAAATCGATTTCTGGTCGGAGGAGACTTTAAAGCGAACAACACAATACGGAGATCCAGGCTCACAACTACCAAAGGGCGAGAACTATTCAAAGTTATGTCCGCTTATAATATGACTTATCTATCAACATTTCAGCCAACATACTGGCCATTCGACCCCCATAAGTTACTCGATCTTGTCGACTTATGCCTAATCAAAGGTCTTAACTCCAAACAATTTGAAGTCAAGTCCTGCTTAGATTTAACGTCGGACCACACTCCAGTCCTAGTAAACATGAATACACAAATATTGGGCAAACTGAAGAAACCATCTCTTTGTGGCAAACGGACAGACTGGGATTATTTCAAAGAAAAATTGGACGAACAAATAACTCTTGAAGTGCCTTTGAAAACTCACCTCGACATAGAAAAACCTGTGGCATATATCACAAAAGCAATACAATGTGCAAGCGACCCCAGACATAAACGAAGAACGAATTCGAGAAGAACCCCCAGTACTATTACAGCAAAAAATCTCCGAGAAACGAAAAGCTCGTAAACGATGACAGATTACGAGAGCCCCGGTAGACAGCCAACGGTATAATACCCTAGCAAAAGACCTCAAAAAACTACTGTGTAGGATACGCAATGATTTCATACAAAATTATCTTAAAGAACTAACACCAACAAATGCAACCGATTACCCTTTGTGGCGACTCACTCGTAAACTAAAATACCAACAACATTTTCTACCTCTAATACCAACCAATCATAACACATGGGCAAGAACGGATCAGGAAAAGGCCACTGTTTTTGCCGAACACCTTGCCTCAGTTTTTCAACCATATCCATCTCAGTTAACTGCTGCTGAAGAAAAATAGTTACTGAACCAGTTCGATGCTCCCTGTCAGATGTCTCTGCCTGTTCTTAAAGTTTCATATAGTGAGACTGAAGCAATCATACACCACGAAGTTAGCACTAAAAAGACACCCGGGTATGATCTCATTACTGGTGAAATTATTAAAAAGCTACCCGAAAAATGTATTAAAGTATTGGTACAAATATTTAAAGCTGTTCTCAGACGTGAGTACTTTCCATGCCACTGGAAATCAGCTCAAGTCTTAATGATCCTTAAACCTGGCAAAAATCCAAATGAAGCGACGTCCTACCGACCAATAAGTCTTCTTCCAGTCCTCTCCAAAGTACTCGAAAAACTCATACTTAAACGACTGACCGACATCATAGAAGAACATGAACTTATACCCCCACACTAGTTTAGTTTTAGAGCACAACACGGAACTACGGAACAAGTCCATCGAATAACTAGGCAAATCCGTACTGATATGGAAGACCGTCGGTACTGCTCGGCAGCCTTTGTTGACATAAACCAGGCTTTTGATAAAATTTGGCACCTCGGACTGAAATACAAAGTTAAACTCTTGCTCCTACATCCGTACTACTCACTCCTAGCATCCTACCTATCCGACAGAACATTTCAAGCAAAGTATCAAAAAGCCTACACGGACCTCTATCCATCTATGTGCAATCCGGAGTTCCTCAAGGAAGTATCTTAGGACCCACACTTTACTCACTGTACACAGCAGACCTACCTCAAACAAATTATACAATCACGGCTACATACGCAGATGACACGACTTTTTTAGCATCACATCAGGATCCTATTTCTGCATCTAGAAATCTGCAAAGCCATCAGAATCTATTTGAAAACTGGATAAAAAAAATGGAGAATGGAAGCTAATGCAACTAAATCTACTCATATCACCTTCGCCCTTCGCAAACAAACCTGCCCTGCAGTTACACTCCAATACCCCAAAATGATGTAGTCAAATACCTCGGACTACATTTAGATCGAAGATTAACTTGGCGTACTCACATTTTAACTAAGAAAAAACAACTGGGTTCTAAATTTCAACAAATGTACTGGATGCTTGGAAGGAAATCGAACTTATCCATCGAAAATAAACTCTTATTGTACAAAATTATCCTAAAACCCATTTGGACATAAGGGATCCCTATTTGGGGCTCCGCCTGCACCTCAAATATAGAGATTCTCAAGCGCTTCCAAAATAAAGTCCTTAGATCTATTGTCAACGCCCCATAGTATGTGCCTAATGCCTTACTCCAAGCTGACTTAAAACTGCCTACAGTTCGTGAAGAAATCACTCGATTCAGCATTAATTATAGAAAGAAGCTGACCTTTCATCCCAATGAGCTAGCAAACAACCTGTTGCAAGAAGAAGACGAGCCAAGACGACTTAAACGATTCAAACCTTCTGATCTTCCCACCAGATTTTAGTCACTTGCCTAGAACTAAATTGCCATATCTCTAAAATACTACAGAGGATGTCCACTGGGGCATTACTGTACATGACATGTTATTCCTAGAATAGTCTTAGATTAAGCACACATCAATTGTATTTATAGTCTCCACCCAGACTAATTATACAAATATAGGGAAAAAAAAGCTTATTAAATCTCAATAATTAAGTTTTCGAATACTTTAATTTTTTATTTTTCTTATTTTATTGTCTAAGCTCTGCAAAACTTGTTTCTGTAAAACATATAGATCCTTTGCGTGTACATATTATAATTAATTCTAGTTGTTAATTATGAAAGATCATAAAGTGTTTTAAGCTTAACTAAAATGTATTCCATCGATTATATTACTTGCGTTAGAAACAAAGCGACACCTATAACTAATCTATGAGAAATTGGATCACTTTGCGCAAAATGATCAGCTTTTTATTATTCATTTAAATATTAGCGACTTAAGAGTTTATCTAGATTAGCGTTTTACTAATGTAACAATATCTAGTCAAAAAACCCAAAAATAATCGGAACATTTGGTATTTTTTTTAGTAATCTCAAAACTCTAAAGTCAAAAAGAAAATTAGAATACATCAAAATGTTTTCTTAGACCACCATTTGTTTAGCTACTATTCAGATAATTTGTTTTATTTTAGTTGTGTTTCATTCGTCCGTATAATGCGATATTTTCATTACTTGTTGTAATAATCAAAAGTGTTTCTTTATGACTGTAAGTAATGTAATGATAAATAATCAATAAAAATTCAGCAATAACCAGCAGGCTAGTATTTTGCAATGTTAACTTTATTATAATACGAGGGTTTAATGCTGGGCTCCGATGCCTGGGGGGTAATCACTAAAATAATTGAGTAAATCTGCACGTGCTTTAGGTAGACCGCGAATAGGTAGAGAGAATAAACCTCTTAATAAAAAGAACAATTTATAAAACATAATGTCAAAAGTGAGAAAACAAACAATTAACTAATGAATAGCAAAATGTACCTAGACAAAGAAATACATCTTCTTCTGCTTGTGCCGTATCCTCATTGGACGTTGGCGATCAGTCTGGCCCATCTAATCTTGTTTATCGCTGTTCGGAACAGGGCGACCGATGTCATTCCTGTCCACTGCCTAAGGTTGCGAAGCCATGAGATTCTTCGTCTACCAGGACCTCGTTTGCTTTCAATTTTTCCTTGCATAATCAACTGCAAAAGACGATATTTATCATTTCGCATGACGTGACCAAAGTATGCTAGTTTCCTTTTCTTAACAGCATTAAGGATCTCTCTGTCCTTGTTCATGCGCTGAAGGACTGTCTCATTTGTTACATGGTGTACCCATGAAATTCTGAGCATACGGCGATAGCACCATAGCTCAAAAGCTCCCAATCGTTTGTTTGCAGCTTCTGTGAGAGTCCATGCTTCTGTCCCATATAAAATAATTGAGAAAACATAACATCTAAGTATTCGAGTACGAAGTTGCAAATTTAAACTCAAATTACAAAGTACTTTCTTTAGGCGGTTAAATGCACTTTCGATTCGAACTTTTATTTCCTGAGTATGGTCCCATCTCTCGTTTAACGTACATCCCAAGTAATTAAACGCCTGTACTCTTTGTAAAGGGGATTGATTTATGTGGAAATTCACGTTTATGTTGGCATTTTTACTCATGATCATCACTTTTGTTTTACTTATGTTAAGCCGCATACCGTAATTTTTACTAGTTTCTGTTACGCGGCCTATTAATCTTTGCAATCCTTCTGAAGTGTTGGCCAGCAGAACCGTGTCGTCCGCATATCTAATGTTGTTGACTATCTCTCCGTTTATTTTGATTCCATCTTCTGCACCCTCTAGGGCTTCTTTGAAGAGGTTTTCAGAGTAGGCGTTAAATAAAAGAAATACATAAATGATTAAAATGATTTAAAACAAAGATTACATAAACCCTAAATTGTCGAACTAAATTTAAATTTTTTTTTATGGATTATTAAAACGATACCGATAATTTTTCTACGCGAAATTCTTTAATAAATCAGTAAAGAACTGGCGACTATATAATAACGAGCTAGATTAAGAAGGCAAAGTGATGATACTCGAATAATACTCAAGGTTATGATAAAACTAGTGTTCAAGGAGACTTAACCACCATGTATACGAAATTTTCTTCCACTTAGATTTTATGTGTACAATCTCTCTGTTTTGTACCATTTTTGACATTTTGTAATTATTAAGTGTTATTAGTAATAGAATTATTTATTATGTAAATGTCACAGAACGAGATAAAAGTGCAAGTAGTAGCATATGTAAGAAATACGCGTGCGTTAGACATACCACGAGTAAGTCGTCCCAGTTGAGTGATTTTGAACGTGGCGTCATTATTTGTTAGAACAAAAACAACTTCGCTGAAAGTGTCTAAATTAATTGCAAATGATCTCATTATAAAATAGAAATTTATGGGATGCAAAACATCCGTGAAACGTGGCAAGCCGCATCGTAACCCTTAAACGCTAAAGAGGTAAATGAAGAAAAATTGGATGTTCTTGATGGTAACAATAATATGTAATTTTTAGAGTGCTTATGAAGTTGCCATTCGTACTAAGACTGTTTGAAACTGGTTAAAAGTTGAAAAACATTAATAACGGTAAATGTCACTTGCAAAATGGAAATAAAATAGTTTTGTGGCGTGACGAATCTTGCCAAGAGCCAAGGCTAAGAGAACGCTCCTTATACGAACGTATTGTGCCAACAGCCAAGTTTGGTGGCAAAAACTTTATGGTTTGTGGCAATTTTTTATAGTTGAGCCTAGGCTCCTTAATTTTCGTAACCAAAAAAAAAAGAGAAAATCGTCATCAATGTAAACAATAGTAAACAAGCCGTGAACAAGTTATAAAATATCTAAAAATATACCACACATCCCATTTGATTATATCAAAAAACTAAAACAATGGACTAAAGGAAGTAGATAATATTCTTATTTATATATAATTAACATAATCTTACTAAAAAAAGAACAGGCGACTCACACAGCTATTTCTTTTAACTATATAAAAGCGCGTATACGCAAAACTATTAAACTTAATGTAGCATTTTCACTTTACGGGCATATATTTTGCAAGTTTATAACGCAAACGTAACTTTTCATGTTTAGTACGATATAGCCTTAAAGAAAGACATTTTTTACAACTTATGTTTTATAACAGTGCACTATAAAAGTCTTGAAGAGGTGATAATTATTTCATTCATTTTTTCGTTTAGTATTCGACCGAGGTCTGGCAAAACTAACCAAATATTGTAGAATTATAAAGCTTTTAAATTCTCCGAGCTTAGCGGCAGCTGTCGTACTATTTATGCGGAACTAAGCGAAATGTTTTAATTTCCGATCAGCTCGAGAAGGCGGGTCGACGAACGTCTGTAAGTTTGTGTAAGAAGTTGCGAGATTTCCCCCCGTAATGGAATTCGGCCAACTTCTCTAGCTCGGATGTCTCCAAATTGCTCCGAAATCCGTTTTGATCTGCACAGTAGGACGCAAATGCCTTACGGCCTTCAAAATTGAAGTGCGCTGTGTAATCTTCAGATGTACTATTATGTTATTATAGGCAATGTATAATTTTATAACTGATTTGTAAAACTAAGCGAACGTCAATTCATAAAACTAAGAGCTAATATCACTAATTGGTATTAAAAAGAAGTCAAAACAAAATGAAATAACAGCAAATTAAATTTTAAAGCAATTTTATACATGTAGAAAATATTAATAAATTAAAAGCAGTACATTTAAAGAAAATATGGTCAACTGTGTGCAAAGTAGAACTATTAGCATAATATATTAATCGTATTTGAATATTAAATATCAAAATTAACATTATAAAACAAGTTGGACATAAACAAGAACAATAAAAGAACCAAACACCGCTGTTGAAGAAAAAAGAGCAGCTTATGTAAGCTAAAAAATGCAAAATTTTTATTTTCTATTTCTTTTTATTTGCATACATATCTAGTGACAAATATTTCTTACTTAAATAAATTGTAACAGTTACAATGAACGTAAAGATATAAAAACAATTACAGAAACTTATACCATAAAAGTTCAACATATAATAAACAAAACATTTAATCTTAGAAAACCAATATAAAGTTGTAACTAATTTATAAAATTCAGCGTAGTGTAATCAAAAACTATTAAAATTTCAAAATCATATGAATATGTTTGTCCCAGATTTGGTCGTTTCTTCAGCATAAAGTCTGGAGGAAGTAGTAATACGCATTATAGTGTTCTTGGCCACTCAGAAACGAAGTAAGAATCCTTCGTCGTCGACAAGTTAGCGAATTTGAATAGAACGTATTGTTGACCTATATGAAAACAGTGTCTCTTTAAGAGAAGTAAGCTCAAGAATTAGTCGCCATAGCAGTATTTTGGCGCAAACTTGGAACTAATGAGCAAAAGAGGGTACTCATTTGCCAAAGCCCAAGTATCGAACAGTACACAAAACAATAGACGGGGAGGATCGTCTCTTCAGAGGCTTGCGATTATGTACCATAGCACGACTTTAAGTAACCTTACGCAACCACCAATGGTGAATAATTACACGGTACCGATTGTCTACCTTTTCTGTTCAACACCGATTATTTGAAATTATACTAACAGCACAAACACTTTTCTTGCAACTATTACCATATTTCCTGCACTGGAAACGAAGATTATAAAGGGCAACGAAAAGGCATCTGTAGATATAAAATAATTTGCTCTCTTAAATCCAGATATTGTTTGACCCCAACAATAGTCCGATATATTAATATTCATTGACAAAGAGAAAGGGAGCAAGAAGACTATAATTGTGCGAGGCATACAACTATTAGTTACGACAGCAGGTTACTTTAGATCTTACAGCCCCTGGTACTTATTTAGACTCGAGCAGTATTTGAACAAGATAACGCAAAATCATATGTGACACAAAACACATTAAACTTTCTTCAACAGAACAGAATAGAAACTCTCTCATGACCGGTCCGACCACCTGACCTTTTACTGATGGAAATGTTTGCAATATAATGAATGGCACCAAGGGTACAGAGGTATTCCAGATTTCCAAAAGATCTGATTGAATTATAAAAGCGTGTTGATAATGAATACATTGTAATATATTACACCATCCCGTTCACTATTTGACTCAATGGCGAGAAAAATGGTGGTGGTTCTAAGAACCCAGGGTGGTTTAAATATGAGCGGGACTAATTTGTGTGCACTGCGCAGCAGACACGCAACCTTGAAAGAGTAAAGCCGCAACCTTCATCCTCCTTCCTGTTTGAGAGTTGCTAGAGTAATGAGCAAACAGAAGGTAGCGCAAAGCTTGGATCAACGCATTGTCATCAAGTTCCTCCTTGCAAAAAACGTCCACCGAAATTCATCACAGCCTCCAACAACACCATGGGGAAGAGTATCTCTTACGGACCCGTGTGTTTGAGTGATCTAAATGGTTCAGATAGAGCAGAGAGCACATGGAGAATGAAGCGTATGATCGTCCGTGACGAACATCCGTCACCGAGTCAAAGATCAATCGTGCAGACGCGATTGTTCGTGAAAATAGGCCCAGGGCAATCACGGAACTTGGTGCGATGCTGCCCTTCAGTGTTGGTAGTGTGCAAGACGTGAACAACCACCTGCACTATCACAAGGTGAATGCACGGTGGGTACCACCCGCTTTGACGGACGTGAACAAAATAATGCGCATGCAAGCAGCCAGTCGTCTCCTACAACAGTGTAAAGATGAAGACGATGCATTGTTAAAGTCTATAGTGACCACTGATAAAACGTAAGTGAAATACTCTATCTCGAATTCTAGCAGTCATCACAAGAGTGGTGGAATAGCAGTTCTCCCAAACCCAAGAAAGCACGAATGAATCATTTGACAGGAAAAGTGATGGTAACGTTTTTCTGGGACTGACAGAGGATTATTTATGTAAACTTTCTGACGGACGCCAGAACAGTCGATGCAGCTTATTACTCAGACTTTCTGACAACAAACGTGAAGGAAAAGATTCGATCCAAATGGAAAGCAGGTAACTGTCCTTCAAGACAATTCACTCCCCATACGGCTAAAACAACAATAAAAAACCCCCAGAAACTAAAATGGAACCTTCTGCCACATCCGCCGTACAATCTACGATTTGGCCCTAAGTTATCTCTACCTGTCCGGAAGGCTCAAATCAAATTTGCAAGGCTTTTTCTTAAAGGGGCATCAGGATGCTTCCAGAACCTCAAAAAAATCTGTAGACTTCGGAGGGGAGTACGTTAGACAGACATGTGCAAGCAAATATTTGTTAATTTGGTTTTTTGTAAAAAAATCAGTCTCGGTTATATTTGAATCACCTTGTATTACTTAACAAATATAAATGTTTATGGACGAATACTTTGTAAATTTAACCATTAGTTTTTCTTGTATTGGTAAATAAATTTGCAAACATTTCTATAAGCAGTAGTGGAAAATAAATTAAAAGCATAAAATAGTCTCCATGGCCTGCTAGAAGAAAATAAAATGTCGAGAGAAAATGTTTAATTAAAGAATTTAATTAACAAAAAATAAGAATTTTGTGACAACCCAATTTATTTTAATCAAAATTACCCTACTAAGATGTTAACTCGCTAATGAAGCTCGTTAATTGAAACGATACTACAACAATTCCACAAATAATAAAGTAATAAAGGAAATACAGTATTAAAAAAAGCAGTCGGTGATTTAAGAATATATGCTCTAATCTAAAAAATGCAATGCAGGGTAGCCGGATTATAAACTTTTTCGTTTTTTTGCTAAATCCCAAACTTCGAAGTTTTTACCAAAAGTTACTATATCTGAAAACAAAATTCTGAAAAGTTCGCAAGTATTTTCAACATTGAGTTTATAAAATGATAAAAATGATAAAAATCCTAAAGAATTATTATAATTCGGCTACTTTGGTATTATTTTGCTAATATAACAATCAACTGCCTTACTTTTAGATATTTGATTTTTCGATTTTTGTGTACCACTCAATCAATTATGCGCGGTGACTTTAGAGATAAGAGTGCCCCCTGTTTTCAGTTGATATTTTCAGACGCCATTACAACTGGTCCCAAGTCTAGATGGTCCCTCACCCAAGTGCGACCAACTGCTGTTGGAACCGAAGGCCCAGTCTGGACGCCGATCTATCTGGACCGTCTGGATTATTTTAATTCTTAAGCAACCAACACCATCAAAGGACTTAATTGTATAGACGGTCGCGTATTCTCACATATCCGCAGCCACTTCCGGGAGAACGAAAAACCTATATTATTCCGTTTGACTACCTGAGCCACTTCCATTGTTCGAACGAAAAGCTCGCAGCTGCAACCAACCAAATGTGTCTTTTAAAGATTTCCTTCTTTAAGCCAACGTTTAGGTTTAGGTTTCGCTTCGACTTTGAACATAATAACTCGCTATTTTCCTTCGTGTACATGTTTATCTTCATAATAAAAGATATTTAGAACTTTGGTTATGCTATCCAGAGAATGTTATTTATTTGATTTTGCAGTAGACATTATTGACTATAATATGTAGTCAGAAATAAAAAAAAAAATTTTTAAATTACTTTTTCTATTAAAGTGTTTACTATATATAAAAAATAATTTAATATATAACTTTTGAATTACGTTTTTTATATCAAAGCACACATTCTTAGTTCAACGACGAGAAAAAACACGTTCGTGTTCATAGTTCTTTATAGTCACGTGCACTTAAAGGCGTAAATAAAAACAACTTACCTGTATATTGTAAAATAAACTTGGAAACATGTGTAATTGGAGAATTATTTAGAAAATGGTTTTTAAAATGTCATATGCTAGTACTTGAAAACTATTTAAAGAAGAATTTAGGCTTCCAGATGCTGTTACTATTAACTAATGCCACTCCAGGTTATGCACAATATTTGAGCTATCCTAATATACAAGCAGTGTTTCTACCACCAAACACTACATCAGAAGATTATTACAATGGACTTTAGACGTAACCGATCGAGATCGGTAGGTTCAATGGAAGCTTTAAATCAATTTTCAATGAAATACTGTATTGAAATGATAATCTTATCATTTAAAGTACTAAAAACATCAACTGTAAATGCATGTTGGAAAAAGATTTTCTCATCGCCAGTTGAAATACAAAACGAGCTTGAATAGTCAGAAAATGAAATTAGTGGCATATTACAACTTGTTAAATCAACCAGAGACGGAATTTTTGCGGATACGGCTATTCATGACCACAAAGTTTTATCTATGAAGGAAGAAATCTGTTAGTAGATTTGCTGGCAATAGTAAAAAAATTCTGAAGAAAACAGCAGTAATAAAAATTGTGAATTTGATAAATAAACATTAAGAAAAATTACCAGAAGACCTAAGTTCAGATGAAAATCTAGATGAATTTTTCTATAATGCAGATCTACTTGCTAAAAGAAGCTAAAAATTCAAAAGGAAGTTGTAAATAAGATCTACAACAACCTTATAAGAATCAACCAAAAGCCAACATTACAGCTTTTTTAAGGAGGGTAGAAGATGGTTAAAATGGTAAAAAAGGTTCACAAAAAGAAGACAGCATGCCAGAAAAAAAAACTTTTTTTTGTTTCATTTTGTCTTATACATACATGTGCTAATTAAAAAAAAGAAATTGCTTACGCAGAACTAAAAAATATTTATTTTTAATAAGTTTTTGGTAGATAATCCTTGCTTTGGGTCTCATATAGCATGATTTGATAAAACAAGGCACTTTATAAGAATCTATCTGCCGTACTATATGAGGGTTATCTGTATAATAAAAGCTATTAAAGGTATCTAGTGATCAAAATTATACAAATAATCAATCTTAACAGTGCTGCATTTTATCAAGATCACAAGTTCTTTAAGCCACCCGGCAAAAGCTTATGCAGCTCGAACGAGATGTGTTTGTTTATTTCTGCAACGATTACAAAAATCAGGGTAAATAATGCTTTGCCCAAAATCCTAATAAATTCTGCAAAGTCAATATAAGTCTCTAAAAAAATTTAAAAAAAAATAATTAAATAAAAATATTTTATTAAATGAAAAGTAACTTTACATTAAAAAGGTTCTAAATTTAAAAACAGTGTTCGACTCTCCCTTAAATATAAGATAATTTACATTATTTTTTTGCAATTCTAGAATTGGTATCCATAAACATGTAAAAGCCATATGACGTCGCAGCAACTCATCAAAGTTGTTCAACTTGTTTGTCAAAACTGGCTATTCAGCAATGAAGAACATTTTTCTTTAAATACCTTTGAAAATCGTCAAAATTTTCGAATCTGGGGTAGTGAAAATCCAACTACTACACACAAAAACCAATATATTCACAAATATGCACTGTTTGGCATATATTGTGAGCTGTAATCATTGTCCCGTACTTTTTAAAGATGAACCGAGCAACACCGTTGCCAGTGGTATACGTTACCAGCAGATGCTAATAAACTGCTTTTCACTAAAACCATGTGGTTTGAATAAGATGGAGCCACAACACGTAAAAAAATCACTTTATTTTAAACCAAATTTTTGGTAAGGTTATCTCGTAGCGGAGTGACATCCATTGATCAAAAATTGGAAAAGCTAATTTAGCTACATGCATTTCTAAGAATTCATAACACAAAATTGTTACGGGGAGTAAACTTAGTAAAGGGCTTTATAGGTTGCCGATGCCTGCATAGCACTAAAATCTTGAGAAATCCTGCTTCCTCGTCCCCTTCGTGTCCCCGGGCAATGCATGTCATACAATGGGTGTACATTATGAAGCAGACGGAAGAGGGTGAAAGGCGAGCCGCCAGCATCTTAAAGCTAGTACATATTGGCTAAGGAAATAACCCCTACAGAAAATTTTGGTACTCTAGGTTGGGGGTTGGTGGATTAGGTTTTCAGCCTACCCACAATAAGAAAATAATTAAGCTCAAAGTACTGGTGGAAATGTTGACGACCCACAAGTAGAAACGCTTAAGAAATAGGGAGAAAAACAAAATACCTAAACTGGCATTAAGTCATTGAACAACAGATACCAATAAATACAAAAAAGGTTAAGAGAATGTGAGATAGATATATGCGCTTTACAGTAAAGGAAGAGGAAAGAACAGGACAGTCACTAATAGATTATATTTTGGTTTACAAAAGATGCAAGAGCAAAACAAGAAGTAGCATTAATGATAAAAACATATTATAAGAACTGCATGAAGGGTTGACAATGTAAGTCATATATAAGATAAATACAAAAAAAATTATTTTATTGGAGTACACGAACCACAAAACTGTAAACCAGAAAAAGATTTTTATGGGGACCTACAGGATTTAATCGACGGAATACAAATAATAAAATATCAATGCCAGAATGGGAGACATAGAGGCAAGAGGCGTAAAACATAGATTAAATAAAAATATAACAAATGAACACGGTGACCTGATGATAGATTACAAATTAGATAAGAATTAAGTTTTAGGCATAAAGAACAATATAAACACACAATTGAAAATACATAAGGTCACAAATCCATAATAGATTACGTACTAACAATTAGAGAAGTACACCCACGCAAATACTGGACGTAAGAACTTTTAGGTCCACCTAATGTGAGGAGCAATCATTATCTATTACTCTGTAAATCGCAAATTAAAATGTAGTATCCGGATAAACAATCAATGAAAAAATTGTAAACAAAAATAAAGGTAGCAAGTCTAGAATCCGAGTCAACCAAAGGACTATCAAAAAAACCTACCGGTATACCTATGCCTAATAAACCTCAATAAGGCGTTTACTATGGTTCAAATAAAAGACTTAACGCATCTGTTTTACTTATGATAGAAATATTCCATTAGATCTAATAAAGACTGTCGAAAATATTTACAAAGATAACAAAGTAATCGTTAGAAGAGAAAACGGATTTACGATAATCAAGAAAGTCGTAACAAGAAGGGGATATAGAATAGAAAATAAGAAGCTGAAGGTAATTTGTTATACAGATAACAAAATTAAAATTATTTAAAAGAATCATAAATAAAGTAAGAAGTGAAGAAATAAGACGTATATGTAAGATAGACAGAGTTAATAATTGGATAAAAAGAAAAAAGCAGAACGGAACAAACATATAGAAAGAATAGCTGATAACAGAGTGGTGCGAGTAGCAAGAGATAAGCCGCCAGGCGGTAGAAAAGCGATAGGACATCCCGGAGAACGATGGTACGATGATCTAAGTTAGAGGAAGGCCGAAAAAGGGAACAGGCAGTTCCACCTATTTATGAGATGGAAGAAGACGAAGAAGAAGAAGAAGACAATTGGTAAAATAATTATTTATTAAAATTTTGTTTAAAATTATAATTAAAAATCCTAGAAATGGTATATCAGAAAATTTAGTCCTAATTTAGATTCTAACATGTATTTTATAAAAATAAATTAATACAGTAATAATTCTAATTTGAAATTACCGTGCAAAAAAGAAAATTATTTATCACAAAACTGACATCCCAAAAGTAGGCCGAATAATTTATTTTGGTAGGTCCATCGAGTTAAAAAGCTATTTTCAGTGGCATTGAAATTAAAATCTAGTGAACCGGTCCCATAACAATTTTATTGGGCGTTAAGCACATTTTGAATAACTGCCACATCGTCATTTCAAAGGAATTCACTCGAGCGAGACACCGTGCCTGGAGCACTTCAGCAGAGAACACCACTGAAAACCCAAAATACGCCGATCGTGTTATCTAAATGGACGCCGCTTCGACACGCCTCGCCCGAGACTGCCCGTTCACGACCGGATAGCCGCGCTCAAATTGGCGGTAGCCGTAAAGTTACCCCGTGCGAGGGCAATCCTCGGTTGGATCGTAACCAGCAGGAAACCGCCGCACGGAAGAGTTTAAGCGAAACGCCGGAAATTTGCGCAACTTGCCTCCTCCGAGAGCATATATTAGGTGGCTTCGGTGAATTAATTTGAAAAGTATATGCCGTTCGGGCAGCTGCTGGGATTGTTGGCACATTTTCGCTACATTGCGTTAACACACAAGAAATAATGTTAATGTTGGGTACATACAGAAAATAATACTAATAAAATTTATTTAAAAGTGAATTAACTGTTGCAACAAAAACTTTGCAATGTTTATGTCGTTATAATACAATTATAACATTACTATCTTAGTAATTGATAAATTACATAACCAATTTTGTTATAGAAATATTAATCAACCATCAAAACACTCCAGACGCCATCAACCCAACCACATAACGTGATCCCCCAAAAATACATCCCTACCTATACTATGGCTGTACAATCTCGTAATACCATTAATAACAGCAACGATCATCAAACTGACACCGGAAGAGAACTAACAACTTCCTGAACGAGTTCAAGAATATGTTCGCGCAGCTTATGAATCAAAATAATAACATGCTTAATCTCCTGTCACCCTTAGTTACTAAATTAACCAATGGCTAATATTATACGTATAGCCACCTGGAACGTAAACGGTCTTCTCAACCATAAACAAGAAATTATTACCTTCCCAGACTTTAATAAACCTGCAAAGCTTGCAACGCATAGCGAAGTGGCGAAGTAGTCTCCCAAATTTGAGAACCCTTTAGTTGACCTTTGACCAATCAGTTTCAAAATCACTAGCAAACAAGCCTTTTGGTCACCTATCGATTGGTGAAAATAGAATTTGGAAATTCCCAGCCGTTCTCGAGTTATTGCTCGGACGGGCGGACGGACAGACAGACAACATGAAGTTAGTAAATGACTCCGCTTCGCTTCGCCACTTAATAAAATTAATGTGCTACTCATTTCCGAAACACACTTCACTGATAGAACTGTGATGCGTATTCCAAGTTATTCCGTTTATAACACAAATCACCCATACGGTACTGAACATGCAAGGGCAGCAGTAATAGTCAAAAACTCCATATCACATCATCAACTAGATCCTTTTCAAACCGCAAAACTCCAAGCCGCTAACATCGAAATCAATGCATACCAGTGGTCATTTACTGTATCTGCAATTTATTCCCCTCTCAGACATACTCTTTCTACAAAGGACTACACTCAATTCTTTTATACTCTGGGAAGCAGATTTATTTCTGGAGGCGACTGGAACTCCAAACATACTCACTGGGGTTCCAGACTCATAACAATAAAAGGTCGTAACCTCTTCAGGTCAATTATGGAAGACAACTATAGCTGTCATATCACTGAGGAACCGACACATTGGCCGGCATACTTAAACATACACCCCGATGTGTAAAATTTTTACATTTTACATGGTAAACTGAACCAAGTAACGATCTTTCTGGAAAACACGTGCCAGTAATCTGAAACGTAAGTACCAAGCCTATTAATTTTAAACGAAATCCCAGATTAGTATCAACACAAACTGATTGGCTTATGTTCCAACAATCTCTTCAAAACAAAATTGATCTTAAAGTGCGTATAAAACAACCTGAAGATCAAGTACTACAGAACTTTATTACTCACATTCAAGAAGCTGCCTGGGAAGCTACGCCTATTGAAAATGAGGAAGTACATCATACAAATAACATACCACTCTATATAAAAGAACTAATTGCCGAAAAAAGACGTGTTCGAACGAAATGGCAAAGAACTGGTAACGCCGCCGACAAGTTAAACTACAACAGATTATCTCGACGCCTTCGGGCGGTACTTCTGGATGCCCAAAATAACTCCTTTGCTCACTATCTTATGCATCTTAACCCCGAAGATCACAGCATTCGGCGAGCAACGAAATAATTTAAAAGACCTCAAGCCAATATACCGCCGATAAGAAAACCTAATGGTAGTTGGGCTAGATCTTACAAAGAAAAATCTGATACCTTTGCTGAACACTTATCTACCGTATTTCAACCACATCACTCCGACATCGATGATGAGGATATAAAAGAATATCTAGACGTTCCATGTCAGATGACGCTACCTATCAGACGTTTTTTACCTGCAGAGGTTCAATTTAAGATAAATAAAACGAACAACCATAAAGCACAAGTCCTAAAGATGTTCCCAAAAAAGACGATAGTATTATTGACCACTATTTATAATGGAATGCTAAGCCTATAAGATGTTACTTCATATAGACCAATTAGTCTTTTGCCCATCTTAGGAAAGATGTTTGAGAAACTATTCCTTAAACGCCTGCTGAACGACACAGATATCTTGTCACATATACCTCACCATCAATTCGGATTCCGCGATTTTTAGATGTTGAACAGGCGTTCGACAAAGTTTAGCATACCGGATTATTTCATAAACTGAAAAGGCTTCTCCCTAACTATTTTTATCTTCTCCTTAAGTCCTATCTTACTGACAGATATTTCACAGTTAAATACAATAATGAATTATCCAACTATTTCCCTTTCAAATCTGGCGTCCCACAAGGTAGCAACCTCGGACCCCTCCTATACCTAGTGTACACAGCTGACCTACCTGAAGATACAAACATAGTTATCGCCACTTTTGCAGATGATACCGCCATCCTATCGACGCACGAAGGTCCCCACCTAGCAGCCGCAAATCTCCAACAACATCTGAACACCATAAACAAATAGCTTACTAAATGGCGTATTCAAATAAACCAGACTAAATTAGTGCAAATAACATTTACCACTCGATTCAACGTTTGTCCGCCAGTCACATTGGATAATGTATAGATTCCCACAAAAACAAACACTAAGTACCTAGTATTACACCTTGATTAGCGTCTTACATGAAAAAAACATTCTGGATATTAGGAAGAAAGTCAAAACTGTCAATATCAAATAAGCTGCTGCTTTATAAAACTATCCTAAAGCCCGTTTGGACGTACGGGATTCAGCTATCGGGATGTGCCAAATATCAATACAAGCTGAAGCAAGAAAAAATACTTTAATTTGGATTAGTACTTTTTGGAGGTTTATCTTAAACCACGCTTGGATAACGGCTCACTTGGCAATTTTTGCGTAAAATAAGTTTACATTCTTAGGTTTTACGTTCCCAGGCATATAATTTCGCTTTATAATTGGTACAGTGGTATTGAAGGTCTCATTATAGATAAAAATAAAATAAGTTTACTATGATGACTGATGTAATGCTATATGATTAATTTATTTAAACCGTTTAACATAATAAAACAGGATACAACAACAGAGAAAATCTAAATAACATAAGGTAAGAGACATAAACTAACCAAAATTAAACGGGTGAGGTTAGAAAGAGAGTAAAAGTTTGCCGTTTTGCGTTATATGTGGGTATAAAATTATCAAAAACGAGGACCTTAAATGTGTCAAAGTTAATACCTAATTAACACGACTGAAGATAGAGGTTAACAGTACGAAATAGAGGAGTTCACCGAAGAGAGCGAAAAATCGACAGCGGGAGATTCTATGTTTTCAAAATTTAGAAGAACCGCAAGAATACCAATCAAAAGCTAAAGTCATACCGAAGAAGATATAAATAGATAAGAAGAAATGGAACAATTGATGATAATGATGACTAAGGTGATGAACGAATTAAAATTAATGGTACAAAATCAGAAAAAGTATTTTGAATAAATAAGTTGTGTGAAAAATTCAGGGTAATACAAAATAAGAATATATTTTAAGGGCTGTAAAGTACAGACGTAGTCAAAAGTAGGAGGCACCATACAAAAATAATTCTCTAAAATTTATTTGTGCGTGTTAAAGGAAGAGTGCACCAGTTTGGCACTATTATTTATTAGAAATTGTTAGTTATTTATTATTTTGTTGATTCACTTTTAAATTTATAACCTCAGCCATTCTTTCAGGCAAACCAACTGGATTTTGACACTGTTCAAGACTAATAACATTTTATTCTTACCGTGGATTTTTTAAGAGGTTTTATTAATCTTGCGTAATACTTTTCTGCCTTCCGTTTAAGTGTGCCCCAGAAATACTCAATGGGGTTTAGATCTTCCGATCGAACTGACCATCTTGTATAGCATTTACGTTGGTTGCTTTGAAACCAATACATACTGTTTGCAGGTTTGCGGCAGCGCGCATTGTCTTGCTAAATTTTGATATCTTGAGTGGTATTACCAAAAATATTTGTATAAGATAAGCTTAGGACTCTTTTAAGTACAGGAATATATTATTCAATGTCTATGTGTTTTTCTCAAATAACAAATCCGTGTTTCACTGTAGATATTACACATTGGGGAAAGTAATCTTCAACCACTCCCCGTCTTACGTAAGTAACGCTAAAGGTGATAAACATCTGAGTAATTATAAAAGTTAACCATTTTATTACACATGTTTACATGTAACAAACCTATTGTTATGATCTAAACATTAAAAGTAATAGTAAAGTTTCATATTAAGTTCACTTTAATGTTGGATTTCTTTAACCACACATTTGCCCGATCTTTCCCTTTTAAATGTTGGTGTTGTACAACTTACTATAAATTAATTTTTTGTCTTTCTATGAGATCCACGGCTTTTTCCTGGCCTTGCAGCCTTTCAGTTCTGCTTTTTTGATTTTTTTTTATAATGATTTTAGTACTAAGGGCTGTACAATCTATCTAAACATAGTCACAGCGAGCTCAAAAAAAGTTTTTTTCGGTTTTTGAGCGATTCCCAAAATCAAGCTTTGGCTTTTACATTTAGAAGTTACTCCTTTTTGGCTTTTTCGTTTCCGATGCATGTGTGATCTTAATACGTTTTGTAGTACTTTAAACATTTAACCTGAGACTTGCCTTGTTCATGTTAAAAGTGAATCCGTAAACATTTTTGAACAATTAGTTTTCTTCGTTTAGACATTCTCATTTTATAATTCAAATTTTATCTACTTATCTGCGTACGTTCTTGCACAACAAGCGCTTTATGTCATTTTAAATATTTGTGTACGAATCCTATATTTGGAAGTTTTGCCGATCAGATATTTTATTGACTTTATATGAAAGGCTGAACCTTTTACATTTTGGTTTATAGTTATTGGCAACATAATAACGAGAAAATCGTCTAAATGTTTTAATTGTTAAGATGGCATACAAATATGGGGGTGTCTTATACTCGTGGCCACAACTGTATGTATATGAAGAAGAAATACAAAGTAAAATTAGAGAAAAGGCAAACTAAGAAAAAAAAGGATAAAAAGTCAAGTAATCTATTAAAAATTTTTGTTAAAGGTGATACATGAACTTGTAATGCCAAGATAAAAAGATTGGTAAAAGAAATAACAGGGACCGTCGCGAAGGTAAAATTCTGCTAAAAAATTAGGAAGTAATGGGCACAGAAGTGCATAACGGTGTAATCAAAGCATAGAAATGACCATAAATAAGAAAAAATTGAATGTTTATAGTGAAAGGGGATAATAAGAAAAAGCAAATTTGGGCTACATAAACCGTTAGAGAAACATATTGTACACGATCGCTGAAAAATTTAGTAACGAATATGAGAAGCCATAAAATAGATATGTTGACTCTATAAGAAACAATACAAATAGAAACATAATCACAGAGGTCAAGGATTAATATATATTTAACAGAGGGGGAGGAACGAAAATGCTAAAAGGTTTTACAATTAACGAAAAAATAAATAACAAGATAACTAGATTTAAATCAGTGTCAGTGTTACTTGAGAATCAAAAATGAATATCAAAATATGGAGATAGTGATAATACACGCGTCAATAGTTAACTACAGGGACAGTAAACATGATATACTAATGACAATGATATTAGCCTTATCAATTTCGTGGCAATAAAAATTAAATACCATAAGCATGGAACATGGTATGAACCAAACGGAGGTGCAACAAATTAGATCGATCACGTCTTAATAGAAAAACTAAATTTTAAGTTAATAAGTAATGTGCAAACACTAAGAAGAGCGAAGACTAACTCCGACCATATAGAGAAACAAATAAAGCGGAACTACAACAAGAGAAGATATGAACTTGAAGCTCTAGAGTAGAAAAAAATTTAAGTTGGATTACAAAAAAATATATGGGCCTTAAACAGGAAGCAATTGAAGAATGCAATAGTAAGAGAAAGAGACAAAAATAAAAAAAATATGAAAGAATGGTTCTATAAGAAGAATAAAAAATCTGGTGTGAACATCACACTACTTTCCTTATCCTATTATTAAACATTGGGAGGAATTTCCCTTGTAATCAAAATATTTAAATAATTCAAAAACGGTTAAAGTTAGAAGGTTGATTTTTTGAGCCGAATTAACAAATATAGTTGTGAATGTGGTGTGTTTCAAGGAAATCGGTTGAAGCGTCTAGGAGGAGATAGAATTATAAGTTTAGTTAGGGAAGTAAGACAAATATATAAGAGATTATACCGGGTCCATCGTCTCGGCAATGCACTGCTCTCGTCCAGGAATTTATTATTTTAAAAAAGGACGAAACGCGAGCCCATCGTCTCGGCCCTGCGCTGCTCTAGTCTAAAAATTTGTTATTTTAAAAAAGGGTACGAGGCGCGAGTCCAACACTCGAAAGCTGATTAAAATAAACAGTACAAGACAATAATTGACTCGTACTTACAATTTTGCTACGTCACTGAAGGTAACCGTGCGAGCTCGGTCGCACAGCCTTCGCCATTATCGCCTGCGTGCTCCCTCCTAGCAGCCAAGCGCTTCCCCCCCGTCCTCCCGCAGTCGGCCCGGTAGCTCTCAGAGCGCGCTGTGATTGGTCCATTTAATTAATTTTTAATTGGTTATAACTTATGTATTTGACCTCGGATCAAAAAATTTCATTGTAATTTTTTGTTCGTTTCGGTCTGATCTATCCGGTAATATCAATTTCCCGAAACATTTTATGAGCACTCGGTATATTAAAAATCATGAGCTTCAATTTTTTTCAAATTCTTATTTTATTAACTTTTATTTTAAATTCATGTTTATCTCATGATAATAAATCATTTTTATTCTGATAATTTTTTTGTATCTTCAACCGTTTAGATTCGCGACCGCTTTACGTCCGATTTTGCGACCTTGCGACCAAACGACCTGGCCGATTTTTACCAAAAGCTTCGCACTGCGTCCCCTACCTACAAGTAACTTGCATACCAAATTTCAAGTCTCTAGCTCTTACCGTTCTTGAGATATCCTGTTTGCTGACAGACCGACAGACACACACACACACACACGAACCAATGGCTAAAACCAACTTTTTTGGTGT